>OY728138.1:2043942962-2045390462 GCA_963277665.1 Viscum album | reverse complement strand
ATCAGTTTTTTTTTGAATTACCATACTAGAATAGTCTGTATGTCAGACATTTTCTTGATGTGATGCATGTGGAAAAAAATGTATGTGATAGTGTTATCGGAACGTTACTAAATGCCCCTAATGAAACAAAGGATGTAATTAAGGCAAGGTTGGACATGGTTGACATGGGAATACAAGAAGAGTTGGCTCCCGTGAAGGTGAAAATAAAATGTTTCTTCCTCTAGCTGCTTACACTCTTTCCAGGGAGGAGAGATATCAGTTTTTCAAATTCTTAAATAATGTAAAGGTTTTAGAGGGGTATTCATCAAATATCAAGAACATTGTTTCAATAAATTATTTGAAGTTAAAAGGTTTTAAATCACATGACTTCCATGTTTTTATGCAAGATTTAATTTCTATATCTTTACATTGCATTTTTTCCAAGAATGTTCTTCATACATTGACCAAACTTTGTTTTTTTTTCAAAGCTATATGTATCAAAGTTTTAGACCCGGCAAAATTTCCAGCTATGGAAAGAGAAATTGTTATCATATTATGTGAATTAGAAATGTTCTTCCCACCAACATTATTTGACATGATGGTTCATTTGATGGTTCAATTGGTGAGAGAGATTTTAATTTTTGGTCATGTGCACTATAGATGTATGTACCCCGTTGAACGGTATATGAATATTTTGAAAGGGTATGTAAAAAATCAAAGTCGTCCATAGGGTCATATAGTGGAGCAATATATTGTTGAGGAAGCCATTGAATTATTTACCGAATACCTATCTGATGTGGAAAGCATTGGTATCTCGAAATCTCGTCACACTGGATGCATTAAGGGTGAGGGAATTTCTGGAAGAGATGTTGTGATAATCAATATTATAGATCGGGAGCAGGCCCACCTTTATGTTTTTCATAACAGTTGATAGGTTTCTCCATATATTTAAACCCACAAAGAAATTATTTGGAAGTTGAATCCATCAAGGTCTGAAAATGGATATCAAATACACATAATCACCAGTTTATAGGATGGTTTCGGGACCATATTTTTAAGGAGTTAGATGAAAATATGAATTCAATTTCAGAACGACTTCGATGGCTAGCCGCTGGACCAAGTGTGTATGTATTATCTTACAATGGTTATGTAATTAATGATTATACATTCTATACAGATGAACATGATGAAGATAATACCATGCAAAATAGTGGAGTTATACTTATTGATGAAGCGATGCATGTTTCTGGTAGTTAGGATTGAAATCCAATTTATGTGAATATGTCATACTTTGGCATTATCAAAAAAATATGGGAGTTGGATTATACGACATTCCAATTACCGATTTTTCAATGGAAATGGTTTGATAACAACAGTGGTGTTAAAATAGATGAATTGGGATTTGTGAAAGTTGATTTTAGTAAAGAAGGGTACAAAGAAGAATAGTTTATAATGGAATCACAATCGGTACAAGTATCTTATGTTCCAAATCCCGCAAACCGAAAGTGGTCGATAGTTCTATTATCATTCAAAACTACTTAAGGGTTCGATGAAAATTCAATTGAGGATGATCCTTTCAGTGGTACGTCACAATCATTTCGTAATGGTCCCAATGTAGATGATGTTTTGTATGTTATAGGATACCACAATGAAGGGATTTGGATAATTGATAGATGTGTCAAATCCCTTCATTCTTATAAAAAAAAGAAAGAGAGTTCAATAAACATGTTATATTTTGTTTGTAATATAGATCTTGTTATCTCATGTTATTATCTTATCATTACTAAATTTATGTAATCTAAATTAAATGTTCAACCAATTTTACTGATAATGACTTATGCATGTTCTGGTTCTCCTAACCTCGAGGCTGAACAAGTCTCTCAAGAAGCTGTTACTGATGTTGCTCATAGTGAAGAGCAATAACAAGTTCCTAAACCTGTAGTCGATCCTAGTATTGAGGTCCAACAACAATCATCACATGTCGTTGTTACCATTTCAAATGAACATATTTATGATTTTGATATCGATGAAATGGTCGGGGATGAAGGACTGACGTCACAGAAAACACAGGTGCGTCGTAGTTTGATGGTGTTAGCCATAGTTCTTAAGGCGAAAATCAAAGGCATCAAATTTGATGTTGATGGAATGCACGAGGCCAACATGTGAATCCCAACAAGGCTATGTTTAGTAGTTACATTGGAATTGTCACTCGACAATGCATGCCAATTGACATAGATTCATGGCACCATGTTGTATCCGGGCTAAAGGCTATGATCTGGGAGTAAATTACGGTAACATTATGATATTATTTCTTTAATTTACTAGCAAATAAAATAATTAAATAGTGTCTTACTCTTCTCAATCCCGTGCAGAGTTCATTTATAATAGATGATTCACACAAGAATTATGTACTAAGGATTTTAGGAAGGATTCATCGAGTTTTTCGCACTATTATAACAAAATGTCACCTGAAAGATTCCAAATGTAAAATTAACATGCACCCACCCCTTGTCTACTCTCACCTAATATCCCAAGAATCATGGGATGCATTTATTGGTCGTCATGGGGATGAGAAGTTTCAGGTACATTATGGATGATAATACGTTGTTTGAGGATATGTGTATTCATCACTTTGATTGTAAATATTTCATTTATGAAACAGCAACTCAGTACTAAAAATAAGGAACGTGCATAAAAACTGACATGCCTCTATCGTAAATCAAGGATGGGGTACACTTCACTAGAAAAGAAAATGGTACGTGTTTTAAATTTACATTAATATTTTTATGTGCCAAGAAACAACATCATAATTATCTTTATATATTTATATGTATATTGATGAGTCTAAATCCAAAGACACTTACATCCCACATCATGTGTTATGGAAGGAGGCACATGTGAATAAGGAAGGGAATCTAGTAGATGAAAACAGATAAAAAGTGTGGTAAATATGTGTAAGTATGACACGATAAAAATTTTTGTTTTAAATTGATATTACATAATAATTACTTATTTTTATATATCTGATAGTCACAGGAATCATCTACTCCTGTAGCGGATGCAGACCTATTATTGGCAGCTTTAAAGCGGCCAGAACAATACGGTCGTGTCAGAGGAGTGGGGTTTGGGGTGACACCCCGAGTATATTTTGAGAAAAAAACAAATAGATGATAGAAATGAAGAAATGAAACAAATGAGTGAAATACTAACAGCTCTTGAAGAATGATTTCAATGGCAGAGAGAGTTGTTATCAACTTTTATGGGTGAGAAGAAAGGAGAAGAAACAACTAAGGAACAACCATCGCGTAAAGATCCCACCCCACCCCCACCAGTTTTGAGGCGAGCCATTCCCCTCAAAGAGTTGTTTTAGTCATGGTAATCAATATTCTAATAATTTTTCTCATGAAATGTGAATCAAAAAAACACTGATACTTTTCCTATACTGATATTCTATAGGGTGATAATGATTGTGATATATATCTTTCAACACCCATCTATCACCTTGTAGCGAGGGCTATGGTGTTCAACATCTTTGAGGACAAGATGAATAATAGACCATTTCCAATAGATCATCTGAAAGTGACGATTACTGTAGCTCATGATCCAAATGCAGAGCTACCTATTCCACTTGATGAGGATGATATTCATACAGTTAAAAAGGCTATTGGTACATTCATTTCATGGTCATCACAACTTGTAAGAGTACATGTGGAAAAAGAGGTATTTGTTTCAATTTTTTCAAGCTAAACCTTTAAAAATTAATGAAAAAAAATTTGAACCAATGAATGTTATTATAGAAGGAGAAATGAAAGGGGGTGACAGGAAACGTGGGCTCAAAATCACCTAAAGGATCGACCAACCAATCCAAAATATCTACTGAAATCACAATTACACCGCCTGTTCTCTATCCACATTTACTAGCATTGAAGAGTCATGTGGATACAAAGCTAAAAAGTGGTAGTAGTCATATAGTTGTTTTTGAAAAGAATATATACAGAGACGAAATTGAAGATTACGTTGCTGCTAAAAATGTAAATGAAATCCTTGAATACGGTTGGCTAGGCGTCACAGTTGTAAATGTATATATGAGGTATGTTTTCATGAATTGATTTTCTAAAAGATGATATAATGTGATAATTATGACTAAAAGCATTTTATATTATTGGCAGGCATATATATGAAAAAAAATTTAAGGGATTTTTTCATGAGCCAAAATTCAGACTCATTAGTCCTCATACCACATCCACACACCTAACGAAATTAGAGCCATCAATGAGGGATAGAATAGTAAAATTCTTGCTGAAAACATTTGAAAGAGAGATTATGGATGACAGACTCTTCCTAATACCAAACATACAGGGGTAAAACTCTACGATTAAATCATATCAATTATATTTTCACTCCTTTCATTACTTATTCCTTTTTGTGTTTTTAGGCAACATTGGCTGCTAATTATGGTGAACTTGGATACTCCAAAGATTTATTTTATGGATTCAATGCAAGGATATCCAACAAATCGACCACACATGATGGAGTTTGTGAATCTGTAAGACACTAAATCCTACGTTTTAGGTCTAAACATCAATTTATATAATTTATATTATCTTTTACTAAGGATTCTGTTATGATAGAGTGGTGTATCAATATCATCTAAAAAGGAATGGGGACAGGGGCTAAGCATAAGGAGGTGAGAAAGTACTACATCTGGACAAGTATCGGGGTATATATAATAAAATTTCACTATCCAAACACATATCAAAACAAGTTACTTATTCTCCTAATGATCAAAGTTTTTGTAGTGTCCAAAACAAACAAATGATAATGATTCGATTATTATGTTTGTAAATTTGTGTGAGAGATCATTTTCCATCAAAAAACTAGCATCCCTAAAGAGGTATTTTCCAAAACAACTACTATTTCATTGAAATTATTTATTAATTCTTTATTTAGATATTTTTCAGTACTGCTCTGACTTTCGAAAATCCACATATTCACAAGACGATATAGATTTGTTTAGAAACGAGTGGGTCACATACCTGATGGAAGATTGTACACAAATAGCATAAAGATATGACTTGGGGATGTATACAATTAGCAGACATTTTTGAGAGGGGTTCAAAAAGATCAAAAGATAAAACATTTTGTATGTAAATGTTCTTAGTAAAATTTTAATTGTTATTAAATAAAACATCCTTTCTCCAATGATTCATTTGTCCATTTTAACAGATTAAATGCACCAGCAACATGCAAGAATGATGAACCACTTTTCTTTGGGATTTGGATAAGAAAAACCAATAAAATCTCCAAAATACCTTTATATTATGCATGAACACTCACATTTTTTATGTGTACGAGTCAACCCCACCTCAATCTGAGGCACGGTGTGACCGGTATCACTCAAAGTGTCTCTCTTTTGTTAAAAATGGACAGAATTTTAAGTGAAAACAACAACTGACATACGGAAAACTGACCAAACACATTAGGATTGTGTTGATACTTTAGGATAACGATAAATAGGTAATGTGTGATGTGTAAGAGTCAACTCTGCCTCAATTTGAGGCACGGTGTGGCCCATATCACTCAAAGTTTCTCTCTTTTGTTTAAAATGGACAAAATTTTAAGTGAAAACAACAACTGACATACGGAAAACTGACCAAATGCATTCGAATTGTGTTTATACTTTATGAGAATGATCCATGGGTCATGTGTGATGTTTATGAGTCAACCCTACCTAAATATGACACATGGTGTGTCCCGTATCACTCAAAGTGTCTCTCTTTTGTTTAAAATGGACAGAATTTTAAGTGAAAACAACAAATGACATACGGAAAACTGACCAAACGCATTTGGATTGTGTTTATACTTTATAAAAACGATACATGGGTGATTTTTGACGTGTATGAGTTAACCCTGCCTCAATATGAGGCATGGTGTGGCCCGTATCACTCAAAGTGTCTCTCTTTTGTTTAAAATGGACAGAATTCTAAGTGAAAACAACAACTCACATACGGAAAACTGACCAAACACATTAGGATTGTGTTTATACTTTAGTAGAAAGATCCATGAGTCATTTGTGACATGTAAGAGTCAACTTATCCTTAATTCAAGGCATGGTGTGGCTCGTATCACTCAAAGTGTCTCTATTTTGTTTAAAATGGACAGAATTTTAAGTGAAAACAACAACTGATATACGGAAAATCAACCAAACGCATTCATATTGTGTTGATACTTTATTCCAACAATTCATGGGTCATTTGTGACATGTAAAAGTCAACCTCACCTCAATAAGAGGAACGGTGTGGCCCATATCACTCAAAGTGTCTCTCTTTTGTTTAAAATGGACAGAATTCCAAGTGAAAACAACAACTAACATACGGAAAACTGACCAAACGCATCCGTATTGTGTTGATAATTTAGAATAATAATACATGGGTCATTTTAGATGTTTAAGAGTCAAACCCGCATCAATCCAAGGCGTAGTGTGGCCGGTATCACTCAAAATGTCCCTCTTTTGTTTAAAATGGACAGAATTTTAAGTGAAAACAACAACTGACATACGTAAAACCAACCAAACACATTCTAATTGTGTTGATACTTTAGTCCAAAGATACATGGGTCATGTGTGACATGTACAAGTCAACCTTGCCTCAATCCAAGGCATTGTGTGTCCCATATCACTCAAAGTGTCTCTCTTTTGTTTAAAATGGACAGAATTCTAATTGAAAACAACAACTGACATACAGAAAACTAACCAAACGCATTAGGATTGTGTTGATACTTTATGAGAACGATCCATGGGTCATGTGAAACATGTAAAAGTCAACCCTTCTTCAATATGAATCATGTTGTGGCCCATATCACTCAAAGTGTCTCACTTTTGTTTAAAATGGACAAACTTTTAAGTGAAAACAACAACCGCCATATGGAAAACCGACCAAACGCATTCATATTGTGTTGATACTTTATTACAATGATTCATGGGTCATTTTTGACATGTACGAGTCAACCCTACCTCAATACGAGGCACGGTGTGGCCCATATCACTCAAAGTGCCTCTCTTTTGTTTAAAATGGACAGAATCCTAAGTGAAAACAACAACTGACATACGGAAAACTGACCAAATGCATTTGGAGTGTGTTGATACTTTAGGAAAATGATAAATGGGTCATTTTTTATGTGTACGAGTCAACCCCACCTAAATCTGAGGCACATTGTGGCCTGTATCACTCAAAGTGTCTCTCTTTTGTTTAAAATGGACAGAATTCTAAGTGAAAACAAAAATTGACATACAGAAAACTGACCAAACTCATTTAGATTGTGTTTATACTTTATTATAACAATCCATGGTTCATTTTATATGTGTACGAGTCAACCCCTCCTCAATCTGAGGCATGGTGTGGCCCGTATCACTCAAAGTGTCTCTCTTTTGTTTAAAATGGACAAAATTTTAAGTGAAAACAACACTGACGTACGGAAAAACAACCAAACACATTCAAATTGTGTTGATACTTTATAACAATGATCCATGGGTCATGTGAGATGTGTATGAGTCAACCCCACCTCAATCCGAGGCACAGTGTGGTCCGTATCACTCAATAAAATTACTATATGACTGCTAATCAAGAGTCTAAGACGGACAAAGAATAAGCATATATCTCCCCACCATTTATAAATTCTATAAATTTATATCCCCATGGACATCCCCCCAACCCCCTGGACACCCCCAACCCCCTGGACGGCCTCCACCCCTCCTAGACACTACCCCACCACCTGGACACCCCCCACCCCCCCTGGACACCCCCACCCCCATGGACAGCCACCCCCACCCCCTGGACACCACCCCACTCCCCTTGGACAGCCCCCCAACCTCTTGGACCCCCACCCCCCTTTGACACCACTCCACCCCCTAGACACCCCCCCCACCCCTGGACACCCCCACCCCTGGACACCCCCACCTCCTGGAAAGCCCCCTCAACCCCCTGGACACCACCCCCCCTAGACACCACCCTGGATAGACCCCCCCCCCACCACCCTGGACAACCCCCCCCCCAGACACCCTCATCCCCCCAGACACCCCCACCCTCTGGACACCCCCTACCCCCCTTGTACAGCCACCCCAAACCCCTGAACATCCCCCCTAACCCCCGGAATTCTGAATTGAATTCTTTATGTATTTAATTAAATTATGAATTAAGTGTTAATAGTGTATGGGTATACTTTTTGTATGGGTATACTTGTTGTATGTGTATAATTGTTGTAATTACCTTATGAATTATGTTAATTTTGTATGGGTATACTTGTTGATATGCTTATTTTTTTGCAGGTCTTGTTTGGGTGTGCTGCTGTAGAATTTTATGTTACAGCGGGCATGGCATTTATCAGTGCTTTTTTAGCGCTAATAAAGGATCCCTTTATCAGTGACTTTTTAGCACTGATAAATTCTCCCTTTATCATCTCTTTTTTAGCTTTGATAAAGGTCTCCTTTATCAGCCCCTTTTTAGTGCTGATAAAGCCCGTTTTTATAGTAGTGAGGGGGGAATGATATAGCATCCCAGGTATTTATAGAATAATACTTTTTCATATCTATTATTATTTATGAATAATATATTAATTTTACGTTAAAGAGGACACTTTTTCTTATAGTGTACTTGATAGGCAACAACGGGTTTCTCTAAAATATTACATTGCACACAATAGTGAATTATATAATAATAATATAATTATTTTAAATGGTAGTTAATGCCTAGTCGTTGTATTGACGAGAATGAACAGAACTAACTACAATTAATTATACATGTTTGTTAAATGTTTTTATATTTATCCAAAACTTTAGAGGCTTAAAATGAGAATGAATCCAATTTTAAGCATAAAATACTCTAATATTTTTAAAATGACATTTTATCGCCTTTTGATGGCGAAGACTTTTTAAATATAGTTTTTTTCACTTTTATATGTTCAATTTGAAAAAATAAATTTCTTATTTAGAAGCGGAACATCAAAATTTACTTTGGATGAAATTTTGGTATTTTTCTAATTAAATTCGTATTTTTATGAATAGTGAAAAATACTGCATTTTAATTCAAAATTGTCTTTTAATATAATTTATTTATATAGTTAGATTATACTTTTAATTGGTTTTAAAGTGTAATTGAATTATATTTTTTATCATTTAATCCAGTGTTGTTCATTGGAAGTAATTTCACATTGAAATTGAATATAAACACATGTCAATATTTTGGTAGTTTTTACTTCTTAAAAACCCATTTTTTTGGTTTTAACAACGAGAATTAATTTAAAATTAATTACTAAAACATCTGTGTTTTGAATTTTGAAAAATGTATTCCATATTTAGAATCATAAGGTTCAAATTGTGTAATTATTTACCTTTTATTTTTAGACATTATGAATAGTAACTTTAGTAATTATTTTATTTACCATGGTTAAAAGGTAAATTAGGTAAATAAGGGTAAACATAATATCATAAATTTACCCTCAAACATGTATTAATCCTATTTTATGAGATATTTACAACCATGGTCATCCTTGGGTCTATTTTGGGACCCCATGGATTCACTTGGGAGTGATAATGACATGTTATATTAATTAATTTAAAGTGAAGAGAAATATGACATAAACTTGTATCTTTTACTAAAATAATTTTTTTGCAGGGTTATATAATTGTTCTCTTTGACTATAAATGGTAATTATAAATATAAAAATATTTCCTACATCATTATATTTTATTTATAATTTTTAGACATTAAATAAATAAATTTAATTATGACATAATGATGATGCAGTGCTTGGTTCATTAATAAAGGATTCAAATAAATGATATTATAAATATTAAAATAAATTTATTTTGAAACTTTTTATTCCATAAACGAATTTTATGGATGATTATGACTTTTTATCTTTAAATTAATGAAGTTTTTTCTAAATAATCAAGTTTTTATGGATTTTTAAAAATTCATGATATGAATAGTATAAAAATTGACATAAATGAGTTTTTAAAACAAATATTATTTTATTAAATGATATAACAGTCCTAAAAATCTAAGATTCATCCAAATGACTTATATTATGTTTAAAATTTCATTAATGAACCACTTGAGGTTTGATTTTCATTTTATAGTAACTATATTAACCATATAGTATGAATATACAAGAATACATGGTAAGAGTTAAATTAGTTAACTAAGGGTTAAAGCTAAAAGATAAGGTTAAATTTGTGATCTAAAATTGTCTAAAACCTATTTTTGAGAATTTTTTGACCCAAAAACATCTTATATTTAAAATAAATGACTTTGGAACCATTTGAAACCGAAAATCATTTTATAATAAAATAATATTTCAATGCCTTCCTAAAGTGCCCCTCCTCCCTCTTATAAAAGGGCATCACATATACCCATTTAAATACACCTATAAAGCCCATTAGCTCATCCAAATTCTTCCCAAATTATCTCCCAACATCCCTAAATTACTCCTATAATCCATACTTTGGGAATAAGTCGATTCAAAAAAGCATTTTGGCTCAAATCAAAAGAAGTTACCCAATTTAGAGGTAATGTCTTCTCTCAAGTTCTTTTCTTTTATTTTCTTTCTCCACTCCCTATGCTCTTATTATTATTTGATTACATAACAAAATTATTATAATTAATTTACTAGGGTGTTTTTATGATAATTATTCTGACTACACTTACACACACCTTCATCTAATGGATACGAACATATAGTTTCTATGTACGGCAAACTACTGCCTCATGAAATGATGATTGTTCGATTTTCTCCTACCACCTCTCATGGTGTCCATTATGATGAAACTATATTTATATATGATATATTTTATATTTAAATTTCCTCTATTATTTTGTAATTTTTTTACAAACATACCTTTATGATTTTCATGATGAGTAAATATGATACTTTCATTTGAGGAAGTGCGAACTATCGCCCCCTCAAAGTGATATGACTCGTTCATGCCATAAATGGAATGTATAAAGGATGGAGTTAATGAAATTATATAACATATTATATTATAATATATTTATAATATACCTATGTATAATTTAGTTTTCATTTCTTTAATATGACAAATAAATGAAAGCAGCGTTCATGCGTACGTACGACCTACAGTCTACATGAACAGTGCATTTCATTTATTATCTCCAAATGTTATAGTATATTATAAATATATATATATACTGAATATATATGATATTTAAATCATTAATATCATTTCTTATATCATGTAATTTTTCCTACATGGAAAATTTACCTCAAAACAAGTTCATTTTCGACTCAAGTACCGAATATCGACAAAATGACTGATATTAACTTAAATAATTATGTAATTTTTATAACATGGTAATAAGTGATATAAAAGGAATAATAAACTTGAAAAATGTTCTGAAGCAAGTATAAATTAACTTAAGTTTATTATTCAGGAATAACAAGGAACATACATGACGAATCAGACTCAAGGTAAGGGACTTCATCTCAATCTCCTTTAATAGAGGCATATTTTGATAATATACACCTCATTATTTTATACGGTATATAATAAAACCCTTTTAATTTTAATTTTATTCAAAGTGAATCTTTTTTTTGTGAAGCGTTTTACTAAACGAAAAAAGGAATGTTTTTAACGTATGTGGTGACAGAAACCTGTCTGCCGCCATAATCGTTATTTGATATTTCGCTTCTTCTATAAGCCTTAATGTTTTTTTAAAAAGAAAAGAAATAAATTATTCCCTTTTTGGTTGTTTTGGTATTTAAAATGGTTTTTGAAATGGATTGAGTATTTCAATATCTTGAAATGATTTCTTGTGATTGTAAATGAAATGTTATTAGTGAAATGTTGATATTTGCAATATTTTATGTGTTGTGATTATATAATGGTACTTGGAAATTTGACGGGTGGTTATGTGATAAACCAAATAACAGGTGGTTACGTGATAAACCAAATTATTAGTAGTTCTATGATAAACCAAGGACAGGTGGTTACGTTATAACCTCTAATGCATTGGGTATGAAATTCGGTCGTATGGATATTCCATTTAGTGATATTTGTGGAAGTCGATTGTATAATTATTTCATTTAAGTATTTTTATGTCCCAAGTTACCTTTATATGTTATATATTTATTTCTATGGGGTTGTGGTAATATTTTGGTTACAAGAAGGGTAAAAAATTAGCTTATATTCAGTGAAGTATATTTACTACTTCTTAAAGGTGAAAAATATTACTTTATGATAAAGTATTCATGGTTTTCATGTTATCCCAAGACTAATAGTTTTCTTTCATTATGTATCCCTTACTGAGATTTTTATGCTCATCCTAATTTTTTAAATGCTTTTCACATGATATAAAGAATAATAGTGTCAAATATGGGATCAAGAAAAAGTTATGCTGTTAAAATATGAAACGATGTCAAATTTTGTTTTAAAGAGTTTTTGTTTTATGAAAAAATGGATAGTGAGTAGAAGTGTATACTTGTAATGTTCAAGATGTTATGTATAATTTATGAACTAATTCTATAAATCTCTAAACCTAAAAAGATCATCGGTGTGAATTAAAGTCAAATTATCGACTTATATCAAGATTAAGTAATGTTTAAGGATGGGACCTTACAATAGGTATTTCTGGGATATCAAAAGTCTGATTGACCGCCAGGAGTCATGAGGCACTACTACATAATAAGGATTTAACAGTGCTAAAAAAAGAATTTATCAACACTAAAAAAGTGTTGATAATTGAGATACTATTAAAAGGGGGTCCCTTTTATCAGTGCTAAAAAAGGCACAGATAAAGGTAAAAAAAATAAATTTTCAAAAAGAATTTTTCTTCTACAATTGGAGGGTGACCCCCCTATTAGCGCTCAACCCCCCTTATAATAGTGCTCAACCCACCTTATAATAGCGCTTGTCTAGCCTCCCTCCACTTGCCCCCTTTAATAGTGTTATGCATCTGCTCAGCCACCAATGAGCCCTGACTTTGGTGAGTTTTGAACCTGAGACCTTCCTCTTATACGTTTGCACCTCTTCCACTCTCTTATATTTTTTTCTTTTGAATTTTTTGATATATCTATATATTTATATATATATATATTTACATTATATTATCCATATATATATGTGTGTGTGTGTGTGTGTTTGTTTAAATAAATATATAAAATATGTTTTTTTGTGTATGTGTGTGTTTAAAAATATATACATACATACATACATATATTTATATATATGTGTGCATCTATAAATATAATTATACATATTTATATTTATTTACATATATTAATATTTATATACATATATTATAATATATAGATAAATATAAATCTGTTTTTCAATACACACATAAATATATTTATATATATATAAACATTATATATACATTAATTGTATATGTATTTAAATATTCATAAAATTTTATTTTAAATAAAATGAATATTATTTTTTATTTAGATGAGGTTTATATATTTAGAAGGATACTTTTCATGTAAATATGATTACATGTGTATTTATAAAATCAAACTTTTATGTGTGAACATATACAAAATATGTATATATTTTTATATATTTGATTATAAATGAAACTACATTATGAAAAATGTTAAAATTTTAAAACCACAATATCAATATGAATGTAATCCCTTGGATTAAATGTAGTCCCCGTCGAAAAAATCCAATAAGACCCCCTTAAATAAGGCTGAAATTCCATCAAATGTTGAAAAATTGGGACAACCCGACTAAAAACTCGGTTTTGGAGATCTTCTGGGCTATTTTGGCCTTGAAAAAATAGTGAATAGGGTTCCCTTGAGTTATAATGGCATAGATCTCATTGCAGGCTTCAATTTGATATATGGTAGGGCCTAAACAGACATCCAGATCAAAAGTTATGGTCGTTTGAAGTTTGAGTCACATTTTCAACTTATTTTAGATCGTTTATTATTATTTTTATTTATTCTATCTTCAAATTGTTATTAAATGACTATTACTCGATAATAATTAGTGAATTATTATTTAATATTATTTTTTTAATTATTTTATAATACATTTTCTCTAAATATCTTATATATTATGTATAAATGCATATTTAGCCTTATATAAATCATATTTTATAAAATATATTATACACATAACAATATAAATATATTTCTATATTAATATATGATTTTTAATGATATTTTTTTATGAGATATACATTTTATCAGCACTACAAAAATGCTGATAAATAGAGTACCTTTATCAGCGCTAAAAAAACGCTGATAAAGGTATACTTTATGATTACTTTTTTTAGCGCTGATAAAAAAAATCTTTTAACGGTGATTTTTTTAGTACTGATAAAGGAACCCCTTTATCAGTGCTTTTTTTAGCATTGTTGAAAGGTGACGCTGTATAAAGGCAGTTCTATAGTATTGAGAAGTATTATATTGTTGGTGACAGCCAGAGATTGGTGGAAGACTACTAGGGTTCCTCAGGTTAGGTGGTCTATCAGGCATCTAGAAGAATCCCACTGAAAGATAAATGCGGTATCACTGGTGTTACTGGAATATCGAAATTCTTCTTGGTCATAGGCGTCATGCAGCGTGTTCCATTTATTGGGTGACATTTGGAATTTGGTGGAAGGGTACTGAAATTTCAGAAGTAAAACAAACTTGAAGACTATTAAAGCAAGCACTCAGTGATTATTTTGGAAGTTTAAATAAGGTGAAAAATGACTCGGGTTCTCAGAAGGAGATGCTAGATGAAGTCGTTGGTTATCAGTTCAAGTAGCTGGAATATTCAACCGGTGCCCCTGTTCTTCATGATATTGCAGATGGAGAAGGGATATTGCATCTTTTAAATATATGAAAATGATCTTTTAGAGGATTGGTAGAGAAACTGAAGGACCTTTTATGATTAAGGTGGACTCTCAAAGAGTTGGAACCACACTGGAAGCAGTGAGAACAAAAGACCATGTTGTCATGGTTGCACTGAAGGGAGTTTTAGTGGGATTTCGTCATGTCGATGACATCAGACTCTCTGAAAGCTACGATTACTCTATAAAGGTCAGTTCTAATGGTGTCAATGGAGTTCAGTGTACCAAAAAGCTCTTGGGTGGTGCAGAAGCTTGGTAGAAGAGACTTCAGAAACACATGCAAGCACTACTGGAAATAAGATCTATACCAACAGTTTTGGGAAAACTGTTGGTATAGTTCACTTATATGGATCTATACCAACGGTTTGGACAAAACCGTTGGTATAGGTCTCTAATTTGGACATATACCAACAGTTTTGGACAAACCGTTGGTATAGTGGGGACTTATACCAATGGTTTGGGGAAAACCGTTGGTATAGGTCACTTATATGGACTTATGCCAATGGTTTCGGCCAAACCGTTGGTATAGGTCCATAATACCCTATACCAACGGTTTGTCCAAAACCATTGGTATAGGTTCCAAAATCAAGGAATCTATACCAACGGTTCTCAAAACCGTTGGTATAGGTCTATACCAACGGTTTTGGGAACCGTTGGTATAGTTACATGTATTTTTTATGGAATCTTCTTACAGAGAACATTAAATAAATCAAAATTTAAAATATTTATGATAATAGATATATATATTTATGAAATTATGTTCACAAAAGTTAAGTTAGGTTATTGGTTAGGTCGTTCAATCATAAACTAGAGGTACTGGGATCAAAACCAACCGAATGCTTCTTTTTTGAAATACATATACCAACGGTTTTATGGAACCGTTGGTATAGATTTTTCATATTACTTATACCAACGGTTTTGAAAACCGTCAGTATAGACCTATCCCCACGGCTTACTTGGACACGGTTCTCCAAACGATATACCAACGGTTTCAAACCGTTGGTATAGGGTATTTTTCTACTAGTGAGGGCCGATAGAGCAAGGTGCACAACGCAAATTGTTGTTGGAAATTTCAACAAAATTGGAGGATGATAACTCGTTCTCAGTTTCTTTGGAGAATTTTTTCATGAATGCATTCAGATGAGTTTTACAAAATCAGTGGAACTATCAAATCGTGGTTTCAAAAGACTGAGGAGGAACTACTTCAGTGGGAGCCAGAACGATTGAAGTAGCATGGAGTGGAGAACCATGCAGGCGCTGTAGAAGAACGGTGAATGGAAGCTAGATCAGTTTCGATATTGGTGCGAGCATGAAAATAGTCTTCAAGTGAGAGATTTTTGGACTCAACCTACGAAAACAATTCTCAAATTAGAATTGATTTGGGTACACCATTTATTAGAGAGAGAGAAATTTATTACTGAAAAGTTTTTTCTCAACATCAATAGATGAGTCTCTCCCAACATTAATAGATAGTTAATTATCAACATTAATGGATGAAAAAATTAATGTTGACTTCATTAATTGTAGATATGAACTTAGAGTCTATATAAATAGATGTAGTGAAATTTTTTGAGCATGACTGACGAGCACTGACAGATCATGACAAAGGTAGAGGTGGCTACTTTTCTGGGGAAGCCAACCTGAACACACACAAAGAGCTGAAGGCATCAGAGCCAAAGGTGAAGGCCGAGACCTGCAAGGGTGGAGACCGAGAGGAGGGAGCTAGAAGATGTCGTTCTCCTGTGGATGTAGGGAAAATATCACATATTGTTTTATAGTTTGTGTTTGCATGCATGTTTGTTTGTTGTGTTCATTTCTCAGAATGAAGATCTTGGGAGGACTAGAACCAAATGCAAGGATGACTCGATGTGGTGACTAAGGTGTCTGGACTTCCTAGTTCTAGACACCAAAGTCGTGGGGATCTTCCAGAGAAAATTACGCGCTTGTTGTTTAGGGTCTCGATCCCCAAAAATCACATAGTTTGGAAATCCTGAGTTTGGTCTCATTTAGCAATCACTAAACATGAACCCTTTTATAACGACATTATTTTTAAAATTCATTATACTAATCATACCTTGCAATATTTTTAAATACATGTTTTCCTATAAGAACATATTCAAACATTCGATTATAAGTTTAAAATTTTAAAATTTATTTTCAAATCCAACTTGAATCTTAACCCAAATAAAATAAACATATTCTATAATTTTATTATCGGTTAAAAATATGAAATAAATAATCAATAATAATCAATTTAGTCAAACTCAAGTTTCATATTTTCTAAAAATAATATCCAAGTCGATCCAAATACGAAATATGTTTTAAGTCATCTATTCTAACCTTGTTAAATCCCAATCAACCATTACAAACATTCTACTTAATCAAATTATATAGTGTGAGATATCATGTTAACAAATATCCATCATTATCACAACTTTAAAGTGACCTAATATTTTTCTATGAAAAAAAAGCGCACAAGTATTGGGATTATATGGGTTTAATTATTAGCTTCTTTGGGATTTAGCATGATCTGGGCTCCAAATCATGGGTGCACACACATATGGGCTCTTAGATGGGAGATTCATTCATCCACCTCGGCTTCTTTGGAATGGAAGTGAAGACCATCAGCGCAATCATGTTGCCTCGATCGTTGGCTTCCTCCAAATCAAGGGTGCACACACATAAAAGTCATATTGAATTCTTTGTATGTGGTCAGAAAGTCCATTACAGCACTCAATGTGCAGATAATCCGAGAAATAGAAAGGCTCGGAAGAACCAGAAGGTTGAGACAAATGAAGACTCTAAAGGAAAAGAGGAAACCATAAAGATTTGGGATGATCATGTAGACGGAGAACTTGAAAAGTATCAAGAGTCTCAGAAATAACCTCAACGACAAAATGTTCAGGAAGAACAAGATCAAGAAAGTCTAGATGATGAGCTAGATGAAGATCCCAATCCATCAAAAAAGATATGGAAATATTTTCAAAGGATTCTAAATATTTCAAGGAATATTTCCACAGCCATTTATAATCTAATCTAGAAAAGTAAAGATGATTGGATATTCAAAAGAGGTCTGAACCATGTTTTGGAAATGCTTGAAGAATCTGAAGATCTTATGGAGGATTATAAAAAGATTGATTGAGATATGATTAGCATGATCATCATTGAAGAGATCAGGATGAAGGTCCAAGTTTCAAGTCTCCTTGACAAAGTTAAGAGAATCAAGGAGACAGGCATGGAAGAATATCCAGTTTTGAAGAGGTTTTAGAGAATTTCGGGAACAGGGATTCCAAAACTCAATATACCATATACAACATTAGAACCAGAAGAGTTCATTGAATGCCAGAAAACTTTCAACATGGGAGCAGTACAATTATTGGGATTTAAGAAAATAAATTCCACATTCAATTGGGTACCCAGTATGGTGAGAATAGTTCTGAACAATGAATATCCAAGTTTTTTATGGTGGGTTGCACATATTAAACCTATCAGATTAGAAGACAGAGTGGTTATGCTATGGAACTTGTACCCAAGGCATTGGACTAAAGGACCTGTCTAGAAATCATTCGAAGACTCATAGTTTAGCGATGAAGATTGGAAAGAGTTCAGTTTGAACAAAAGTCATTACGAACATATCCAAATCACCTGGAGCATTTATCTGATTTAATAAAATTCAACAAGAAAAGATTTTATATTCTTTCCAGGAGACAATGTGTTGGTCTCTATCAACTCTAGAGACATGCAGCATGCAGAGATGGCACATCTAACAGATTTTGCGGTGGAGGCAGACGTGATTATTGAAGAGCTCAAGATGTGGAAGAGACATAAAGAAGATATCTTTATTGTCCGAGATCAAATCCAATGATCTATCAAATAATTGATAAAAATGAAGGAGTCAAAGAAGGAAGTCTCAGTTGTAGAAATGACTGATTCTCTATACGACTTGGAGGGATTCTAGACGCTGATCCAGACACGTCTCATACCCAGCATGAACGAGCGGATCAAATCAGACATGTCATTTATGTATTTTTTATTTTTTGAAAAGTGTGCAGTGGAAGTGTGGTCCACGTTTTTCTTTTTCTTTTTCTTTTTTCTTTTTCTTTTACTTTTGTTGTCTTCGCTTGTCTTGTATCGAGTCAGCTTCTCGGGAAAGCTGAGCCCAGAGGCCTATATAAGGGACCTCTGACCCATTTGTTTGGAGAGGTGATTTTGAATAGAAATCAAAACAATTTCAGAAACTCTATCTCTACCTTATCTCTAAGACTTTGTGTTCTTCGTGCGAAGCAATTCCCAAAACGATCATGCGAATTTGTCGATAGGTAGTCCCCTTATCCTCTTCATGGATAATGTTTTGCTGCTGTTTGTGATTTTTGTAGCCTTTCTGGACTCCAAATCATGGGTGCACACACATATGGGCTCTTAGATGGGAGAGTCTTTCATCCACCTCAGCTTCTATGGAATGGAAGCGAAGAACATCGGCACAATCATGCTGCCCCGATCGCTGGCTTCCTACCCATGAAATATCTGGGTCCGAAGCGTACTTACATACTAGCTCCGAGGCTTCAGCATCGCCTTATCGATTCTAGGCACCCCAGGATCAGCATTCTCATTCATAGGTGAGTTCACTTCCCTTTATTTCATTCTTAATGAGTTTATTCCACTGCTCCCACTAACTCTTTGATTTACATTGCTTATGGAAGAAATTTATGATTTCTTGTTCATAATTTGGATTAATTTAACCTATCATCCATTTTTTCTCCTATTTTTAGTATCAATTGATTGTATATGGAAATTTATTGATTGATGTACTTGAAAAAATGAAAAGATTTGTTTGGTTGCATATATGTCTGTGAATGGGTCATGGCTCGATATTTTTGGACCGTGCTTCGATGGTTTTGCTTTTTGATATCTTGCCTTCTTTGGGCTTGGGGTACATGCCAAGAAGATGTTTCCTTTTATCCACATTTTTAAGGGGGTCAATTTTCTCTCCACAAGATAATTTTCATAATGAGTAGTAGTATAGGAGGGTACCCTGACTGAAGGATTGTTAAACACGCTCTAGAACCTGGGATTGGAGATTCATTTATAGTCACTACTCTTCTGTCATTGCTCAAAACTGAATTTCCTCTCCACCCCCATCATCAACTCTAGTAGTCATTATCACATTCCATTTCCATATTCATCTTGAAAATGATCTATCTCCCCTAAGTCCTCAGATGATTTTTTGTTAACCTTATTCGCCAGGAAATGTCATCAAATTTTGTCTTTGTCCCATTAAATCATTTTAGCATCGACTCACAATTCCTTCCACAATAGATTGAAATCAGTCAGCTAGCACCTTGGAGAAATATTTTGGCATTTATTCCACTAAATCAGTGTGCCTTAGGAAGATATTGTTGGTTCCCTTCTTCCAAGGAATTAAGACTATGAAAATTTCATTCAAGCACTTGTTGATGTTTTTATGCTTTTTAATATCAACAAATTCTTGCGTTACACCACTCCAATTTTCTTGATGGGAAGCATGAAATTATCTAGGCCTGGGACCTTATCTCCACGGTCCAAAAATCTAGACATCACATCTTTAAATGTTATGTGAAACTATGAACCTGAATTGTTCTATGTTCTATCAAAATCGTTCCGCCCTCCCAAGGACCTTCACCCAATTTCCCCTTATTTGTTTCTTAAAGGAACCACATCTCCTCTGGAATGGAAAAAGTAAATCGTCCTCAAGTTTTTCTTATCAATGGTAAGATTTAATTTTCTATTTCCTTCCTATGGAAAGAATAAGAACAACATGATTCAATCACATTTGTTTTTTATCTTTTGGTTGATGATTTTGTATTTTTTTTTGAGTTCTTTTATTGCCCATAAATGTGAAGTTTATATGTTTTCATGAATTTTTCAAAAGTTGTTTAAAATGATAAAAATTTTCAAACCATTTCTCTTCACAATGATAATGTTATTGAGTTCGAATATTTTCTTTCAAGTACTCCTCTTATGATCCTCATCCACCCTTTTTTAGAACCTTTTATATTTGATCTTTCAATCTCACTGGATGAATATCCTTCTGTTTGAAGGATATTCTTTGCTAGAATTTCTTCTCTTTTTTGGCTTCTATAGTTCATGATTTTGAAGTTAATATTTCTTTTTCATGGTTTCAAAGCTATCTTTTTTTTCAACATGAGTACCTTCAATAAAATGGTGATGTTGAACGTCGAAATAGAATCATTCAGAAGATATCTAGAACCCTCTTGAATAAGTGAAAATTTTGAACTTAAATGTGTGCTCAATTTGTGAATGCAATGTGTGATACTATCCATAGAACATTGATTTTCCTATCTTATAGAAAAAACTATGAGTTGAGGAATGTTAGAAAGCTTAAGGTGAGATGCTCTAGGTTTTTGGATTTAAAATTTTTATTCCTAATACAAAACATAAACATAGAAGTTTCGATCTAAAAGATGATGAAGCCACATTTCTTGAATACTTTGCATCTAATAAAGCTTTTCATATTTTTAATAAGAGAAAAAAATAGCTACGAAGATGGTACATTTAAAAATTAATAATGAATAGTGATTTAAAAAGAAGTGTTTGAATCTACACATGTAAAACCAGATTATACAAACAAATCTTTCAATTCAAATCAACCAGACTATGTCTACGCATCTAATTGGTTGCGTTGTGGTTGAAAAATTCTTAAACATGAATTATAAAATGTAATACATGATGTGGTGATTGAATCTAGGGGCAAAATTTTATATATGGGTTTTTTTAAAATTAAATGGGTTATGTGTTTTTTTAGGAAATGGGATAGCCAAGAATCAAATGAATCGACGATCGGCTACCCAGTGGGAGAACGCCAATTCATTTGATGCTTGCCATGATTTTTTTAATATATTAAATATAAATATATTAAAAATAAACATTCTAGTTTTTTTTTTGTTTTATTTAAATGTTATATTTAATAAATATATTAAATATATAATGAAAAATAAATATATTAAAATGTTCATAAATATTCATCTTTAAAAAAATGTTTATAAATATATATTTATAAATAAATAAATATATATATATATATATATTTATTTATTTATTTATTAGGTTCCCGAAATAGGGTTTGGGTAAGGGTTTGGGTTTTAGTTTTAAAAATATCACATGATCAGCGAGTTTGGGTAAAAATATTTCCTATTTTAAATATATTTATAATTATATAAATATAAATATATTTTTTGTATTTATAATTATATTTATATTTACTATATTTATAAATATTTATTCACTCCATATAAATATAGTATATAACTATTTTGTGGCCAAGGGTGCAGTTGAATGGTACTAACGCGCCTCTACATCTGGCACATTTGGGGTTCAAATCCCAGCCTGCACAAATTACCTGCAATGTGCGGTAACTATTCAGGGTGGCGTGCGGAGGGTGAAGTATGCATGGCTGGAGGTAGGGCGTTGACGTTGTTGACGGAGGTGGCGAAGGTCCGACAATCTCTCAGTGGGCAGCCTGGCAACATCTTGCGGTGGGGAGGGCGACTGCTGCTGGGCGAGGAGTGGGACGAAGGAGGAGGTCTGATGATCTCGGTGGGCCGCAACCAGCGGACCCAGGGTGTGGTTCTTTATGGAGACATAGGCGGCGAGGAAGAATGATGTTGGGAGAGGAGTGGGCCGACGTAGGAGTTTTGGTGATCTCGGTGGGCGACGGCAAGCTGGGTGGAGCTGGCGACACCTGTGGAGCGACGAGTGGCTGTGGGTGGATGGACCAGCTGAGCTTGACATGGGGGGCGATGATGATTCTTGTAGTGAGTGGTGATCGGCGACGGGGTCGTGTGGAGCGCAGTCCATATGCGGACAGGCGGCGGGGCCCTGCGGGGCTGCTAGGGAGGTCGAGCTTGGCATATCAGTCATTGCGGTGGTGGTTGGTGGCAAAAAATGTGGGCGACTTCTATGGTGGGAACACTAGGTTTAATTGCCTATGAGTTGGGCCTATGGGTCATGTGGGCTTATAAAGTCATGTTCTAAATAAATAGGGTTTGATGGGTGGACTATCTCCTGGGGGGGCTATGACCTACCTTTCCGGCCCATGTGCGCGGTGTGTGCGCGCGTTTGAATGTAATTGTACTCCAAAGTACCTAATATATAAATATATATATAACTATTTTTATAAATGTATATTTATTTATAAATATATTTATTTTCAATTATATTCATAAATATATATTTATGATTTCCACAGGGGTGTTAGTCGAGCGGTACACTGGTTGGTATCATCTCGCTACCCAGGGGAACTAGCCCAGGTTCGAGTCATGCCAGACTCGAACATTGATCATATTATGAACATGGCGATTTAAAGCCATTTGTCTAGCTGGGAGATGTGTGGCATGCTATGGGGTTGGTTGGGCCCCCTTTTGGGAGTTGAGAATTAACCATACACACGTTTTTCCAATGGGGCGTTAGTTGAGTGGTACACCGGTTGGTACCATCTTGTTACCCAGGGGAATTGGCCCAGGCTCGAGTCCTGTCAGACTTGAACACTGTTCATATTATGAACAGGGTGATTAAAAACAATTTTCCTAGCTGTGAGATGTGTGACGCACGCTAGGGTTGGTCTCCCCCCCTATGGGAGTCGAGTGTTGACCATAAACACGTTTTACTACTGGGACGTTAGTGGTTGGTACCATCTCGCTAATCGGGGGAACTGACCCCAGACTCTAGTCCTGCCAGACTCAAAAAATGATCATATTATGAACATGGAGATTCAAAGCCATTTTCCTCGCTGGGATATGTGCAACGCACTCTACGGTTGATCACCCCCCCCCGTTGGGAGTCGAGTGTTAATCATACACACGTTTTCCCATTAAGGCGTTTGTTGAGTGGTACACTGGTTGATACCGTCTCGCTACCCGGGGGAACTGGCCCATGATCGAGTCTTTCCAGACTTAGACAATGTTCATTTTATGAACATGGTGATACAAATCCATTTGCACTACTAGAAAATAAGTCTTTACCAATGGTTAAAAACTGTTGGTAAAGGCTGGATAACCGTTGGTATAATATATACCAACAGTTATCCAAATCGTGGGGAATTAAGGTGTATGGAAAGAGATATGCCAATGGTTTGTGGAAAACCATTGGCATATCTTAGTATATCCACCTTATACCAATGGTTTTACATAACTTTTGGTATAAATTTTTCACCAACGGTTTGAAACCGTTGGTAAAGAGACTATTCCAGATATATGTTTGGATGTTTTATACCAACGGTTCTATAGAACCGTTGGCATAGGCCATGCTGAGAAATTGCAGTAGCAGGCTGCTGTGAGCTGTTGATGTGAGAGGCCATGATGAGAAATTGTAGCAGCAGGCTACTGTGAGCTGCTGCTATGAGTGGGGAGCTACTACTGTCCAGGCCTCTTTGAGTGATTTCCAGGCCTGCATTTCTAAGCCCGAATTGAATACATACATATAATGAAAAAATATACAATGAAAAACATAATTATAAATCAATTAGTTTCCACCTTCCAGAAACTATACACATATATAATGAAAACATAACTCATAAGGCAATTATAAACATACATAATTGATTTAGAATTCAATTCTGAGAGATAATTACATGTGAAATCCAAAATTCAATTCACAATTGAATACTGAATTGAATACATACATAATTTAATTATCAATTATGAATACAATACATAAAAAACTGAATATGTAATTATATGTTTTATACAGAATTAAGAATACATACAAAATTTCATTTTGTGTAACACATACACGGTTGAATAAAAAAACTAGAAGCTAATAACCCCAAAATAAGGAAATAGATAAATGAATTCAACCAAACACAAAAATAATGTCTCATGGTTTAGGGCGGGTGTCTTTGAACTTAGTGATGATGATAATGGGTGTGTATCAATGAGATTGTGTGGCTTAGGGAATGTAGTTGTCCTTGGAATAATAAATGACATGTGTTTTAGAATAGGGGTAGGAGTTCCTTATATGAGAAGTGGATTGTGTGAGGCTGGACCATGGATCCTTGTACCGAAGTATCAACAAAATCCGAATACGTTTGGTCGTTTTCCGTATGCCAGTTGTTTTTACTTAAAATGATGTTCATTTTAAACAAAAGACAGACACTTCGAGTGATACGGGTCACACCGTGCCTCAGATTAAGGCGGGGTTGACTCGTACACATCAAAAATGACCCATGGATCGTTGTCATGAAGTATCAACAGAATCTGAATGCGTTTGGTCAGTTTTCCGTATGCTAGTTGTTTTTTTCACTTAAAATGTTATCCATTTCAAACAAAAGTGAGGCACTTTGAGTGGTACTGGACACACCGTGCCTTAGATTGAGGAAGGGTTGACTCGGACACATAACAAATGACCCATGGATCGTTGTGCTAAAGTATCAATAGAATCTGAATACATTTGGTTGGTTTTCCGTATGCCAGTTGTTGTTTTCACTTAAAATGTTGTCCATTTCAAATAAAAGTGAGACACTTTGAGTGGTACCGGCCAAACCATGCCTCAGATTGAGGAACGGTTGACTCGTACATGTCAAAAATGACTTATGGATCATTGTTCTAAATTATCAACACAATCAGAATACGTTTGGTCAGTTTTCCATATGTCTATTGTTTTTACTTAAAAAATTGTCCATTTTAAACCAAAGACAGACACTTCAAGTGATACCCGCCACACCGTGCCTCGAATTGAGTTGGGGTTGACTCTTACACGTCACAAATTACCCATGGATCATTTTTCTGAAGTATCAACAAAATTCGAATACATTTGGTCAGTTTTCTGTATGCCAATTGTTGTTTTCAATTAAAATGTTGTCCATTTCAAATAAAAGTGAGACACTTTTAGTGGTACCGGCCAAACTGTGCTTCGGATTGAGGAATGGTTGACTCTTACACATCACAAATGACCTATGGATATTTTTTCTAAAGTGTCAACATAATTAGAATACGTTTGGTTTGTTTTCCATATGGATATTGTTTTTACATAAAACAGTGTCCATTTTAAACAAAAGACAGACACTTCGAGTGATACCTACGACATTGTGCCTAGGATTGAGTCAGGGTTGACTCTTACACATCACAAATGACCCATGGATCATTTTCCTGAATTATCAATATAATCCGAATGTGTTTGGTCAGTTTTCCGTATGTCAGTTGTTGTTTTCACTTAAAATGTTGTCCATTTCAAATAAATATGAGAAACTTTGAGTGGTACCGGGAAAATTGTGCCTCGTATTGAGGTGAAATTGAATCTTACACGTCACAAATGACCCATGGATCTTTGTTATAAAGTATCAACACAATAAGAATAAGTTTGGTCAGTTTTCCGTATGGTTGTTGTTTTTACTTAAAATATTGTCCATTTTAAACAAAAGACAGACACTTCGAGTGATACAGGCCACACCATTCCTCAGATTGAGTCGAGGTTGACTCATACATGTCACAAATGATCCATGTATAGTTTTCCTGAAGTATCAATAGAATCCAAATTCTTTTGGTTGGTTTTCCGTATTCCAGTTGTTGTTTTCACTTAAAATGTTGTCCATTTCAAACAAAAGTGAGACACTTTCAGTGGTACCGGCCACACCGTGCCTCGGATTGAGGTGGGGTTGACTCGTACACATCAAAAATGAACCATGGATTGTTGTGATAAAGTATCAATAGAATCAAAATATGTTTGGTTGTTTTTCCGTATGCCAGTTGTTGTTTTCACTTAAAATGTTGTCCATTTCAAATAAAAGTGAGAAACTTTAAGTGGTACCGGACAAAATGTTCCATGGATTGAGGCATGGTTGACTCATACACATCAAAATTTTTTTATGAATCATTTTGCTAAAGTATAAATACAATCAGAATATGTTTGGTCGGTTTTCCATATGTCCGTTGTTTTTACTTAAAACAGTGTCCATTTTAAACAAAAGACAGACACTTAGAGTGATACCCACAAAATTATACCTCGTATTGAGTCAAGGTTGACTCGTACACATCAAAAATGACTCATGGATCATTTTCCTAAAGTATCAACAGAATCCGAATTCGTTTGGTCTGTCTTCCGTATGCCAGTTGTTGTTTTCACTTAAAATGTTGTCCATTTCAAATAAAAATGAGACACTTTGAGTGGTATCGGACAAACCGTTCCTTGTATTGAGGCGAATTTTACTCATACACATAAAAAATGACCTATGTATTGTTGTTCTAAAGTATCAATACAATCAGAATACGTTTGGTCAGTTTTCCGTATAGCTGTTGTTTTTACTTAAAACAGTGTCCATTTTAAACAAAAGACAGACACTTCGAGTGATACGGGACACACCGTGCCTTGTATTGAGCCGGGGTTGACTCGTACATGTCACAAATGACCCATAGATAATTTTCCTGAAGTATCAATAGAATCTGAATGTGTTTGGTCAGTTTTCCATATGACATTTGTTGTTTTCACTTAAAATGTTGTCCATTTTCAAACAAAAGTGAGACACTTTGAGTGGTACCGGCCACACTATTCCTCGGATTGAGACGGGGTTGACTTGTACACATCACAAATGACCCATGGATCATTGTGCTAAATTATAAACAGAATCCTAATATGTTTTGTCGGTTTTTCGTATGTCAGTTGTTGTTTTCACTTAAAATGTTGTCCATTTCAAATAAAAGTGAGACACTTTGAGTGGTACCGGCCAAACCATGCCTCGCATTGAGGCGTGGTTGACTTGTACACGTCAAAAATGTCTTATAGATCATTTTGCTAAAGTATCAACACAATCAGAATGTGTTTGGTTTGTTTTCCATATGTCTATTGTTTTTACTTAAAACAATGTCCATTTTAAACAAAAGACAGACACTTCGAGTGATACCTGCCACACCGTGCCTCAGATTGAGTCAGAGTTCACTCGTACACATCACAAATGACTCGTGGATCATTTTCCTAAAGTATCAACAGAATCCGAATGAGTTTGGTCAGTTTTCCGTATGCCAGTTGTTGTTTTCACCTAAAATGTTGTCCATTTCAAATAAAAGTGAGACACTTTGAGTGGTACAGGCCAAACCGTGCCTCGGATTGAGGCGTAGTTGACTCTTACACATAGAAAATGACCTATGGATTGTTTTTATAAAGTATCAACACAATCAGAATATGTTTGGTCCATTTTCCGTATGGATGTTGTTTTTACTTAAAACAGTGTCCATTTTAAACAAAAGACAAACACTTCGAGTGATACCCACCACACTGTGCCTCATATTGAGTCGGGGTTGACTCTTACACATCAAAAATGAACCATGGATCATTTTCCTGAAGTATCAACAGAATCCAAATGTGTTTGGTTAGTTTTTCGTATGTCAGTTGTTGTTTTCACTTAAAATGTTGTCCATTTCAAATAAAAGTGAGACACTTTGAGTGGTACCGGCCAAACTGTGCCTCAGATTGAGGCGCGGTTGACTCGTAAACATCAAAAATGACCCATGGATCGTTGTGATAAAGTATCAACATAATCAGAATATGTCTGGTTGGTTTTCGGTGTGGTTATTGTTTTTACTTAAAATAGTGTCCTTTTTAAACAAAAGACAGACACTTTGAGTGATACCCGCCACACTGTGCCTCAGATTGAGTCGGTGTTGACTCTTACACATCAAAAATGATCCATGGATCATTTTCCTAAAGTATCAATAGAATCCGAATGTGTTTGGTCAGTTTTCCATATGCCATTTGTTGTTTTCACTTAAAATGTTGTCCATTTCAAATAAAAGTAAGACACTTTGAGTGGTACCGGCCAAACCGTGTCTCAGATTGAGGCATGGTTGACTCATACACGTCACAAATGACCCATGGATCATTTTTCTAAAGTATCAATACAATCAGAATATATTTTTTTGGTTTTCTGTATGGCTGTTGTTTTTACTTAAAACAGTGTCCATTTTAAACAAAAGACAGACACTTAGAGTGATACCCGCCACACTGTGCCTCGGATTGAGTCGGGGTTAACTCGTACACATCAAAAATGACCCATGGATCATTTTCCTGAAGTATCAATAGAATCTGAATGATTTTGGTTGGTTTTCTGTATGCCAGTTGTTGTTTTCACTTAAAATGTTGTCCATTTCAAATAAAAGTGATACACTTTGAGTGGTACCATCCAAACTGTGCCTTGTATTGAGGATCAGTTGACTCATACATGTCACAAATGACCTATGGATCGTTTTTCTAAAGTATAAACACAATTAGAATACATTTGGTTAGTTTTCCATATGGCTATTGTTTTTACTTAAAACAGTGTTCATTTTAAACAAAATACAGACACTTCGAGTGATACCCACCACATTATGCCTCGGATTGATTCGGGGTTGACTCGTACACGTCTCAAATGACCCATGGATCTTTTTCTTGAAGTATAAACAGAATCTGAATGAATTTGGTTGGTTTTCTGTATGCCAGTTGTTGTTTTCACTTAAAATGTTGTCCATTTCAAAGAAAAATGAGACACTTTGAGTGGTACCGGCCAAACCATGCCTCTGATTGAGGTGCGGTTGACTCTTACACATCAAAAATGACCCATGGATCGTTTTTCTAATGTATCAACACAATCAATATATGTTTGGTCGGTTTTCCATATGGCTGTTTTTTTTACTTAAAATGGTGTCCATTTTAAACAAAAGACAGACACTTTGAGTGATACCCGTCACACTGTGCCTCAGATTGAGTCGGGGTTGACTCGTACACGTCACAAATGACCCATGTATCATTATTTTGAAGAATAAATTGGATCTGGATGCGTTTGGTCATTTTTCCGTATGTTAGTTGTTTTTTTCACTTAAAATATTGTCCATTTAAAAAATATCCATACCAGAGTGAAAAACCAGTTATATTGAATTCAAAAATATCCATACCAGAGTGAAAAAATAGTTTCAAAAATAAAGAGTTATACAGAATTCAAAAATTCAATGGATCAATCTACCCCTGATCACCATCACCATCACCATTGTCATCATCAGCCTCATCCTAGCCACCATATTTATCCTTGTCATCATCCTCATCATCGTCCCCATGCTCATCATTGGCCCCATCCTCACCCTCGGCCCCATCCTCACCCTTAGACCCATCCTCTCCCTCGTCCTCATCCTCATCCTCGCCCTCATCCTCTTCAGCATCCTCATCATCACCAGGAATTTCATCATCTCAACCGCCACTAGAACCGCCACCTGGTGCATTGGATAATGCACCCATCGACGACATATATGTATGAAAATCCGCACTGGCCTCTGGTGGAAGTGATGAAGATAAAGCTTTGATCAATTTCATAAATTCTTTCTCCCTCGTTTGAACCTGTTCCTCCAACTCTGTGACCCTTTTATCAAACTTTATTGCATACTCCTTGACCTGTTCCAACTCTGTGGTACTATAATGGATACCTAGAGAGGTCCAATACCTCGTTGGGACTATATTCTTACCAGGTCGGCAGCATACTCGACCAGAGTGCTCATCTCCCAAAACCTGATATAAATGATCATGTGGCCCTAAATTGTCAGGCTTCTGGGCATCAAGGGCCTCTAAAACAGCCTGTTAAAAATATTAATAGATTATTAAATTTCAAAATAGATATTGAACTTTGAAATAAACAAATTAAAACATACAATCTTTTCTTGTGTCGATTCATTAACCGCAGTTCCATCTTTTTTCCTTTTACTCAAGCAAAACAATTTTTCTCGAGGGATACATCCTTCAATATTCAATTTGAGATTCTGTAATGACATTGAAACAATATAAAGTGCAATTATAATAATATATTCAATATTAAATAAATCACATAATTTAAGTAGGAAATAATAAAAATGGCAAGTCCTAAAGAAAAATTATAAACAATTATATCGTACCAGCTGCCTCTCATGATCTGACATAGTAGTGCGCCCCAAAGTGTGGAGGTATTACTTTGAATCAATGTTTTTTTTCAGAATATTCCTAAATAATTTTTAATAATAAATAAGATAATATTAATGAAAAATATGAAAACTGTCATTTAAATACCTCAAATGGGATTAATACCTTAAATTTGGCAGTCACCCAATGGGTAATCATTTGGAGATATTGCTCTATCGGGTAGTCATCCACGATAGGTAATGTCTCCAACTCCGTGACCACTCTATCACACCATCCAACATATAGCTCTTATTTATAAGCTCTCCAAAGCTCTCCTAGCTCCTTTAAAAGCACTGGTCATGCACCTTCGCCATCAGGGAAGTTAAACCGAAGCTGACACCCAATAGATTAATTCATATAAATACAAAAAAAATACTAAATTAAATCCAATATATTTTTTACCCATATTTGTACCCACGCATTATCCTTGACTTCGTGTGGCAGATGTCTCCAAGAGAGAGGGCTGACCGGAATGATGTCAAAGTATTTGGCTAGCGTCGCCAAAAAACCCCGACATTCCTGCCCAGATTTATCAATAATATGTCCATCATCATTGTATTCAACCATCAACTATGTATGGCGATTCCATACCACAAACAAGCGAGTACGCCCCCTCCCCCGCCTCCTATCAGTAGAAGAATCTGTTATTAAAGAAAAAAATATCAGTACAAGTTATAATAAAAATAAATTTTGGTATAAAAATTTGTTAGAGTTATATAAATATACTTGTGGTAGTCGGATCAATGGGAATCAATGAATGTGCATAAGATGAAGGAATATCCTGTACAGGTAGAGTGTCCCTCAGTGTATGCTCCTCATCCACATACTATGTCAGAGTAGGAGTCTAAGAAGGTGGAATATAATAGCTCGGAGATAATGAACCAGAAGCAAAAGATAATGGCATAGACGTCTGGCCAACTGGTAGTGTAAAAATCAGAGGCATAAATATCTTGTGTGTCCCTAAAGACACACCAGGATCAAAATGGGGTGTAGAAGATACGTCTGTGGTAGGGGCATAGTCCAATCGGGTACAACCAGTGGATCATCTAACTCTTGCACCACGAGCCCTTGTACCACCGGCCTCAGTACCGGGACCACCAGATGATCGTCTAACTCTGACACCACCCCCCATCCTACCACCAGCCTCTGTACTGGGAGCAATATCAGGCTCATCATCGGATATCTCTCGTATAGGGGGTGGATCCTAAAAAAAATTTAACACAAAAGTAAACACATGATATTATAACTTATTGAAATATATATATTTAAAATAAAATACTCACAACAGGGATGAGTGGAGGAACGCCCATCTGTTTCATGTGACGATTATTTTCTGTCATATTTTTCTGCCGCCTCTCTTCAATGGGTGTCATTTCTTGCAATGAAAACAAATATGGAAGTAATTAGAAATAGATAACTAATGTGTAACCCAAAAAAACAAATAATAGAAAAACCATTCTGATAAAAAAACATAAAGAAACATAATATTTATAGTGGTTTGAAGGTAAGTACTAGGATACACACTCTGAATGATGTAGGTGAAACATGTAGGTGAGAACATGACTGTATGATTCTATATATTTCCCACTACAAATTCGGGTTCACAATTAACTCTGACAATTGAGCTATTGGAGTCATCATAAGTAATAAACGGATTGCTTCCAATTGTAGTAGGGATAGTGTCAACTTCATCATCACCATCATCAAAAAAATGTCTGGGATTTACTTCAATAATTACACCAAATTTAGGATGACGATGATCTTTGAAATAAAAAACTTTTTTCACCATTGATGCCAATACATATGGTTCATCAGTGGCAAGAGTGCGAGTCATGTCAATAAATCTAAATCCACAATCATCAATAAAGGTGCCTTGCCTTGTCATTGAATCAAACCATTGACATTTCATCATCGTGACTCGACCATGTGAGTAATAATCCAAAATTATTATTTTCTCCACAACTCCATAATAAGCTACATTTTTATAACGAGGTCTATTATCCAATGAACTGGCATAACAGTCTGTTGTGGCAGTTAGCATAACACCATCATGTTGTGTTCTCATGTTTATTGCTCATTCAGTGATAATAAATTTGTATCCATTGATCACAAGTGATTTACAAGCATGAACCATGGTATTAGGACCAAAAGACAAAGCCCTTATTTCCTCAGAAACAGAGTCTGCAGGCAAACTCGATACCTGAAATATAAACAAATAGTAAACTTAATTAAATATTATTTTTATTTAGTTATTACAGAAATATTTTTACATTCAATTTCAACCAAACAGAAAACCCTTTGCTATGCAAAGTCTCTTTCCTTCTCAAAGATAAAGAATGATGATTTCTATATATCAATTCTTTATGTTCCCTATAGATAAAAATAATAATAGTTTAACAAATATTTAAAATTTCAAGAGATAAGATAAGAGATACATGTAAATTTTACTTACTTGATATACTCATCGAACAAATCACAATTGAACAACATTGTGTGATGTGCCATATCTCTCTCTTCAAGGCTTAATGTCGTCAATGTATATGATCCCAGAATTCCTACTATCTGAGGAAGTGATGGAAAACTGGGTTCAATTTCCTCATACTGTTCTTCTTCATTTCTCATTGGTCTGTTTATTCTTGTAGTAAGATCAGACAAATACATTGAGCAGAAATCCATAAATTCTTGAGCCAAGTAACCGTTCACAATAGAACCTTTGGAATAATTCCTATTCCGAACATATTATTTCAATGTGTACATGTTTCTTTTAGTTGGATACATCCAAAGGAAAGCAACGGGTCCTCCAAGAAGTATTTCGGTCAGAAGATGGACAGTCAGATGCAACATGCATGTAAAAAATGATGGAGGGAATATTTTATCTAACTCACACAAAATTAATGGTGTCTCTGCCAATAGTTTTTTCAAGAAGGATTTGGAAAAATTCTTAGCACAAAGATATCTAAACAAATAGCACAACCGAATAACTGATACTCTTACATTATTGGACAAGAGATGGCGGATTTCTATTGGAATAAACTCATTAACAAGGACATGATAATCATTAGTCTTCAAAGATTTCAGCTTCAACTCTTTTCTGTTGACCCGTTTTGATATATTTCTTGAATAGCCATCGAGAACTTTAATAGTCTCTAACACTTCCAGAAATTGATTTTTTTCAGCAGGTGTCATCACATAAGAAGCACATAGAACTTGTCATTTATTTTCACTGATACAGACAGGATGCAATTCTGTTCCAATCCCCCAATCTACCAAGTCACGCTGAGATCATAAATCATCTTTTGTCATCCCATTGACATTTAGAAGAATCGAAAGCAACATTTCACATATATTCTTTTCAATGTGCTTTACGTCTAAGCAATGATGTAACAAGTTGGTTGACCAATACGACAACTCAAAGAATATACTCTTCTTCTTCCAATTGTAACAGGTATCATTGGAAACATTTTTCCTCTTTCTATATTTCATTACACCCCTCCCAAATTAATAACTGAAATATTTCAATTCATTAAGCACATCAGTTCCAGACATACACTGAGGTGGATCGTCAGTCTCTATGGTATTGTCAAATCTTTGATGATTGTTTCTATATGAATGGTTCATTGGAATGAATCATCGATTTCCCATAAAACTAAAACTACGACAATATTTCAGTCTTCTCGATCGAGTATTCTTCATACGAACAGGACATGACAATTTTGCTTTTGTGCTCCATCCAGACATAATTGCATAAGTAGGAAAATCATTGATCGTCCACATAAGCACAACACGCATCTGAAATATGTCTTTCAAACATGCATCGTATGTGGGCACACCCACATCCCAAAGAAGTTTCAACTCTTTTATTAAAGGTTTAATGTATACATCTATATCATTTTTGGGATCAGAAGGGCTAGATATCAGTATACTCAAGAAATTGTAAGGCTTTTTCATACACAATCATGGGGGAAGGTTATAAATGTGTATGAAAATCGGCCATGTGTTGTGCGAAGTAAGAATCTTCCCAAATAGATTAAAATCGTCACATGAAAGACCCAATCTCACATTACGCACGTCGGCTGCAAATTCAGGACATCGAGCATCAAATCTCTACCATGAAAATCTATTTGTAGGGTGAACCAACTCTTCATTATTCTTTTTTCTCTCTGTGTCATGCCATCGCATTTTTACTGATATTTCATCAGACATGAAAAGGTTCTGTATTCTGGGGATCAATGGAAAGTGACACATTACTTTTTGTGGCACATGAGATGGTGTTCCATCATCTTTTGGCTTCCATTGGGAGGTCCCACATTTGATACAATCATTTATTTTAGCAGTTTCCTCCCAAAATAAGCTGCAATCATTCGGGAAAGCATGATTTTTTTTTTGAGAATCCAAGTTCATCAACTAAATTCCATGTTATATAGTGGTTTGAGGTAATATCTGCATCATCTGGAAGTAAGTCCTTCAAGAAGGTAAGAATGTAATCGATTGCAGTATTTGAAATCCCATACATAGTTTTCCCATGAAACAATCGGATTAAAAATTCCAACTTTTTCATTTTACCACATTGCCGATATACTGGAGTCGTCGCAGCATCATTCAATTTTTTCACCCTATCAACATCATCATTTTCATTGGACGCATCATGTGTGCTTATATCGAAATCTTGTTGGTTGGACATCCTTTCCTTCTCATGATGCCGAATAAATGGAAACCGATCATATATCAAACTCTCTAATTCAGTCCTATCATTTGGATCATAAACATTTTGAGATTCCATTTTCTCTCCATTGTGATACCACGCATAATAGTTTGTTTAGAAACCATATTTGGTTATATGATAGCTAACTGCTTCACGACTCAACCAAGGTCTTCCAACACAATTAGAACATGGGTAGTGTATGCGACCACTATCTGAAGCCTTGTCAAATGAAAAATCTAAAAAACTATTCAAATTATTTTGAAAATCGGTTGAAATCCGATCAGTTTCATACACCCAACTTCTATCTATTCTGTAAAAAAATTGCAATAAGTCATTTCAAAGAAATTCAATAATATTGAAGTTCAATCAAAAAAATATTTAGGTAAATGAAAATTATTTACTTTAAATAAAAGCATAACTGACACATTACTCTATATGAGAATCATATTAAGAAATAAAACAAAATACAGTGTATATAAGAAAATAAGATACAGAATTTCTAATGCCTATATTCAAGGATTTCCCAGTAAGATATTTGAAGTGGATCAAGGAATACATAATCCTTAAGGGTCTTGTTGGGAGTACATGAGTTTTATACTTTAACTTCTTCAAGGAGATCAGGATGAGGAGTAGGATGAGGATCACATCAAAAGTAGTTATGGCCTCATCAAGTTTCACCTTAACCATGGATTAAAGGATCCTAGGTTTGGGGCCATAGATCATAGGTTGGTAGGGTGTATTCATTGAATCATGTCCCAATTGATTTTGGAGAGGGACCTTCAATAGTTATAGGTATGGATTTGATTAGAAACACCCATAAAAAGGATATCCATGAATCATGACGTCCCAAACCAAGATTCCACTCATTAGTGACCCGAACCCAGATGGCCACTCATTGGAGAGGGACCTTCAAGTTCTATTATGTTTTATCTCACATACGAATAATGATTTTTGGGTTGATCGGGGTCCAGGGAGGAGGGTGGTGGGTTGTCCGGGGTCTAGGGAGGAGGGTGGGGGGTTGTCCAGGTTCCAGGAAGGAGGAGGGCTGTCCTAGGTCCAAAAAGGTGGGTGGGGGATGTTTGGGGTCCTGGGAGGAGGGGGGGATGTCCAGGGTCCAGGAAGGAGGGTGGGGGTTGTTCGGGGTCTAGGGAGAAGGGTGGGGGGGCTGTCTAGGGTCCAGGAAGGAGGGAGGTTGTTCTGGGTCTAGGAAGGAGGGGGGTTGTCCTGTGTGGACCTCAAAACACCGAATGGGGTTCCACTCTATAGTTCTGAGAATATATTATCCAAATATATAAAGATTACACCTATAAACATGACAACTTTAAATCAGTGCCTACTGTAATTTCATGACATTTAAGGGATATGTGTTTTGTGAAAAGCCTATACATTACAGTGATGCTTGTGAATGATGGTTTTTTGCCCAAATGTGTATGGAATTCAGTAACGAGGATGATTTCTTCCATTTAACCAATGTTATAGTGTACGTTTAGGATTAATTCTTGCATTTAACCAGTGTTCTAGTTTATTTTTAGGTGAGGTGAGTTAGAAACCATGTTAGGCATGTCATTAGAACATGGGTTCTTCTATTTAACCATGTAGTCTTGAATTTCAGGGATGAAAGTGTTTTGACTGAGCTAATTAATACCTACTCTATAGTATGGCCAACACATCATGTGGGCATACCCATGAAACAAATCCATGTGTAAATGGGATGTTTTCAACACCCCATTTTTTCAAACATACTTTTCACCATAAGGGATTGTCAATGTATATTTACATGGCTATCCAAGTCATGTACTATGTGTACATTCCCATGTACATTCCCAGGACACTAGATTATCATAGACACCATGTCAACCGTTATACACACCATGTGAACCCTTATACCATATCGTCATTATTACAACCATTAATAACAACTTATTAAAAAACATCACTTGTCAAAGATAATCAAATTGAACATAAATCAATAATAATATTGAATATATCAAGTAAAATGAAGTCATACTATCTTACATCCTAAATGACCACCCACAACCATGTAAAGAGAGTTTTTTAAATAAGTTATTGATGCTAAAAAATGGAAATATTTTGAAAAGTTATTACATTTCATAAAACCCACACTAAAGTCCATAGAAAGTACTATATCACCCCACTAAAAAAAGGAAAACCACTTATCCCATAGAAAGTACCATATCTGTCCATTCCATACAAGTTCTATTGTGTTTTATCTCACATACGAATAATGATTTTTTGGAGTGAAATAGAGTGAATCATGAGCATTGTGTTCACAAAAGGAAGAGATCAAAACAACTTCATTTTTGTGAAGAAGAAGAATCCTATGGTCCTCTTGATATTTGAACCACGCAGTCATCATTTTCGAGATGAACTTGTATCCATGAAACCATATGAGAAGCACGATTCAATACATGTGTTTTTCTGATTTTCCCAAGCATTTTGAGGAACCCCAAATCAATGAAAATGTTCATTGTGTTTTAAAAATGTGATTGAATAACTCATGTATGATGTTGAAGGCAGAATGATTAATGGTTATATTAGGAAAACTAATATTCATTAATATTGAGAATTTGACATTTTGTGAATTAGTTTCATGAAGAAGGAAGAAGTACTACATGGGAAAAAGAGAGGTCCCACCGAGAGTTCCCTTTGTACATATTTTATTTATAAAGAACATTAGATTGTATGGTTAAGTATTTCTTATTTATTCTGTGAAGAATAATTAGGGACCACATACTATTTTGCAAAGTTCAAGAAGATACTCCATATGTTCTATTGTGCAAAGGATAAGTGGACAGTGTGTCATTTTATATATATATAGATTTTGATAGAAACATGATACATACTTGTTATGTAATACACATATTGTAAAAAAATTAAGATGAATAAGATCTTCATGTTTGACATGATCTTAATGAAAGGAGTGATTTTCATGAAATACTATGAATAAATATTACAAACAATTTCTTATGAGTTCATATACATGAAGCTGTAATATTTGAAGCATTGAGATTAAAAAAACTATGAATCTTTAAAATTAGAACACAAGAAAGAGACACCATGCCCTTATAAATGTATATGTGCAATGAAAACATTATTTGGACAATGTGTACACCGATGTAGTGATTTGAGTACACAATTTGTGGATGTAGTGATTTGAGTACACAATTCGTGGAGTATTGAATCATAAAATTTTCCAAAATCCCTAGAAATAGGGAATAACGATATCCTTTAGAATAGAAGGATATCCTTGAGAAGAGGTGGAAGGATATCCTTGAGAAGAGGTGGAAGGAGTCTAACCTGGCAGCTGATCGGATGGAAGAGGTGCACCTGTGCTGGGGCTTCTCAAGGGCTTCTGGGAGTCGGGCAGCGCTTCTAGGAGTCACGCAATCTGCTTCTGGAATCGGGGGGGGGGGGGGGGGGTCGCCTGACTTAGTCGAATTTGGGGCATATTTTCCCAACGGTTATTAAAAACCATTGGGAAAACAATGATTTCCCAACGGTTTCATCAAATCGTTGGGAAAACTCTATCTAAACGCCATCTTTACCAACGGTTCATGCAAACCGTTGGTAAAGAACACCTATACCAACGGTTCAAAAGAACCGTTGGTATACAAGTGTTGGGAAAAGAATGATTTCCAGTAGTGTTGCCTAGCTGGGAGACGTGAAACGTGCTTTGGGGTTGGTCGGCCCCCTACTGGGAGTTGAGCATTAACTATACAAATGTTTTTCCACTGGAGCGTTAGTCGAGTGGTGCACTGGTTGGTACCATCTCGCTACCCGAGGGAACTGACCGAGGCTTGAGTCCCGCCAGACTCGGACACTGTTCATGCGCTCTAGGGTTAGTCGCCCCCCACCGGGAGTTGAGCGTTAAACATACACACATTTTGCCTCTGGGGCGTTAGTCGAGTGATACACCGGTTGATACCATCTCGCTACCCATGGGAACTGGCTCAGGCTCGAGTGTCACTAGACTCAGACACTGTTCATATTATGAACATGGGACGTGCAACGCACCTTAGGTTTGGTCGGCCCCCCTACTGGGAGTCGAGCGTTAACCATACACACATTTTGCCAACGGGCTTGTAGTCGAGTGGTGTAGGCTCCCGCTTGCATCCAAAAGACCTAGTTTCAAAACCGGGTGGGGGTGGTTTTTCCACGTTACTACTATAGTGGAACTATTCACCTGAATTGGGCCTATGGGCCACATATTTGGGCCTTCAGGCCACAGGTCCACCACATGCCCTTTGGGTCGAGGGCTTTCAAGTCATCTGGGCCTCCGGGCCTACAAATGTGAACTTGGACTTCATGCTAGAGCGTTCATGGCCGATGGAGAAGCAGAAGGGAAAAGGCTGGACCTGATGATCAGTTGGATGTGGAGGTTTCATCATAGAGAGCTAACACGCACCAGTTAAAGACCCCAGGTAGGGGAGGGAGCGACAACCAACCACAGACGTGAAGTCAAGACTACAAGCTAAAGCGACAGATGCAAAAACAAGGAAAAGGGGCTGCTTCAGTGTGAGGCTTTGGGCTTGGACCTTCGGGTCATGTATTGGCCTTGTGCCGCTAGCCTACGGGCTATGTAATGGCCTTGTGCCACTGGGTTTTTGGGCCATGTAAGGGTGTTCTCTCAACCCAGTTAAAAAGAGTATTATCCAGAAATAAAATAAAAATCTAAACCCTTTGGGCCATTAGCATCAAATTCATATTTATGATTGTATTTATAAATATATATCTATGATTATATTTATAAAAATATATTTATATTATTTATTTATGATTATATAATGCTTTTTTAAAGATTTATATAATTTTTTTATAGATGCCCCAATCGAAACCCGAATATAGTTATTTAAATACATTTATATTTATGAACATTTTAATTATATATTTATAATTATATTTATATTTTTAAACATTTTAATATATTTTTTTAATATATTTTTTTATAAATATATATTTATAATTATATCTATAAATATATGTTTATAATTATTTATTTTTAATCATATTTTGTAATTATATATTTATAATTATATATTTATAATTATTTATTTATAATTATTTATTTATAATTACATTTATAAAGATACATTTATAATTTTATATTTATTTAAATAAATTTACATCTATAAACTTTTTTTAAATATTTATATTTACAATCATTTTAATGTATTTATTTATTAATATATATTTATAATTATAAATATATTTATTTTTATGAAGATTTTAATATATTTATTTTTAATTATATATTTATATTATATATTTGATTTTAATATATTTAATATATTTATAAAATTTAACATTTAGAAAAACTAAAAACCAAAAATAAATAAAAATTCAACAGGCGTGCGAATATTTATTTTCAATATATATATATTTTTAATATATTTATTTTGAATATATATATATTTAATATATTTATTTTCAATATATTTATTTTTAATATATTTATTTTGCATATATATATTTAATATATTTATTTTCAATATATATATTTTTGAAATAATTATAAAATATAGCAATTTAAAAAAAATTAAAAACACACAAAAAAAATTCCTTGGCTAGCGTCAATTGAATCTATGCTCGCTCCCCGGATAGCCGAGTGTCAATTCATTTGATGCTCGATTTTCCCATTTCCCCCGGAAAATCTCTCCTTACCTATTTCATTAAAAAAACCCATATCTAAAATTTTGTAGAAACTAGGAGTTCCCTGAGAAATCAATTTGAACATGGAGCATTATCTCAGTTGAGATCTGAGTTTGTTGAAGAGCCTTTGGGTAATGAAAACTTCATCATATCAATGCAAAATGAACAGAATCAATTCCAAAGGAATGAGATTTGGAAACTTGTCCGTTGACTGAAGGATTTTTCAGTTGTAGGTGCAAAATGTTTTTTTCAAGATAAGAGTGATGGATAATGGCGTTATTGTTAGATGTGAGACAAGTCTTATTAAAATTTTCAATGAAGAATAGGGTATATCCTGCGAAGAATTTTTTCACCCGTGGCACATTCAAAGTCTATTAGTATCCTTTTAACTTCTACAAAACTGTAGGAGAGACTCATAATCCGTACCTCTAAGTGAAGTCGTGTTGTTGATCTAGTCAAACTTTTGACAGTTAACTCATACCTTAAATATCTAAATACCCTAAATATTTAAATACTCTAGCACCCTTTCTGATTTACCTAGTTTGAATACATAATAAGAGAAAACAAAATAAACTTCCAAGACCCCTAATGCACCCCCTCAAGGGGGACAAGTCCGACTCTAAAAACTGGAATAAAAATAAATAAGAACAGTCACTGCCTTTGCCTGTCGCCTGGTAGATCATTTGGCTATGTCGTCCTCTGTATGGTGCCCCCCTTACGAGAAATATGGCGGAGAAGAATTTTTTTCACCCGTGGCACATCCAAAGTCAATTAGAATTCTTCTAACTTATACAAAACTATAGGAGAGACCTGGAATTAGTACCTCTAAATAAAGATACAAGTTGGGTTAAAAATACAAGTCAAACTATTGACTCAGTCTGTTGGGATGTAGGGGCTGTCCGCTTGTAAGGGTAGGTAGAAATTAATTAGTGGAAGGGCAATATTTTATTTCCCCTTTTATTAGTTTGTTACTACCAGGCTTGGGCTCTTCGGGAGAGTGGCTTTCTTCCTTAGAGATCTTCTTCCTCTTCCTTTTTCTCCTCCTCGTATAATCTTCTTAAAGTGTCTCTATTCTACTGCTATAATACAGAACGTAAGACTGTTTCTTTATTCTTTCTCTCACTTGCACCTCATAGCCCTAACCATTTTGGCAACTCCGTTGGGGGCCTCGAGTGGACAACGTTCGCTATTGGAGACTCAATCTTAGCTGTGGATCGCGTTCTAGGGAAACACAATCACTGCTGGAGAAAGAAACCATGGATTTCTATTGATTCCACCAAAGGGGAATACAAGTTACAGCAGCAGAGGAAGAATAAGGTCGAGGGAAGAACTCCCTGGGAACCCCTGCTCCCAAGGCCTGAGTGCAGCCTCTTTCAGACAATCTGAAATCCAAACTCTGAAAGCCAATCTAGTCTGTAGTCCCCCTAGCCTACTGTTTCCCCTATTTAATATTCCCCACCCACCTCCTAACAACTCAGCTACCTAACAGCCCAGCCCATTATTACTCAAGTTATTACATCCCTTCCCCTGGCAGTTATTTCTCACCAGCCTCACTCGTCTAACCAGCCCGCCAGCACCCTCAGCAGCCTTCCTTCACGCAACAGCCTCCCAGCACCGATATGCAGGTTCCTAGCACAAAGCATCTCTCTTCTTTCAAATGAGGCTAAGCAGCCTTTAAGTGTATATATTCTGCTCCCCCGGAATGACTTCTCCTCCGGACACCATAATTTGAGTTGATCTACTTTTTGAGAACCACTTGTTGATATCATTCTTTCCTTCAAGCAGCTTCAAGGTATCCTGAAAAATCACTTCGCTGATACCATCATGTTTGTGTATAACAAATATACATGAAATATTAAATAATGCTGCTTTTTTATCAAGCTGTCCGTCCACTCCAGGGGCTGCCACCATCAAATAGTTCCTGAAAACATTTTGGGAGGCTTCCAAAACATTTCTTAACACTGTTGGGAAGTTTGGAACTTGGCCGTGACATCTGGATCACTTCAAATCTTCCTTGATATCCACTGGTTTATGTTATTTCAGCATGTACATACTGATTCCAGCATGTATGTACAGATTCAACTAGGTTTTCTCCAAAGTGACAGATAAGACATCATAGCTGGACAGATTTAGCCTTGACACTGCATTCATGATTTCTTTGCATTCATGATTTCTTTGCATTCATAAACAGATTCCATCATCGACTCTTCAAAGCTGACAGATTTTATCACCACTTTCACTTTCTTCCTTGTAGCATTATTTCCAAATTCCCAATGCTTCTTCTTTTGATGCACACATGGTGCATTTCCCCCATGGATATTATCTCCCCCTACAGGCTACAACACTTCATTCATCTTATTTAACAATAAAGAACAAGGGACGAGGGGTACCTCCATCCTCCTCAAATTGAGGAGTATGGTTGGTCTCTGTAGACCAACCCTCTCCTTCTAGTCTTCTTCCAGCCTTTTCTCTGAATATTTGCATTTGAACCTTTTTCTATACGCAGGTTGGTATTTACTTTGTTGAGAAACATCTCACTAGTGCAAGTCTCCTTTGAGGCCTCTTCAATGCACTCCTTCCCCAGCTTCTTTTTCCATGCAAGGGCATCTCCACCAATTTTCAGATCCTGCTTTTCTTCCATGATTGCTATGAGACTTTCTTCAGTTTTTCTAGTTCTTGACACCCCTTTCTTAAAAGCTTTATCAATCTCCTGTTTAATATGAACAGTCTTCTCCCTAGATAGAGATAATTCCTCTTTCATATTCTCTTTGTTGTCCATGAGAGCAACTTCCTCATCCTTCTCTTTCCAAACTTGCTTCTGAACTCTATCATCATAAAGCGCACTGAATATAGTTTTAGGTGAACCAGATCTCTCTTCCTTTCATATTTCCCACTTGTCATGGAAGAAGAGGATCACCTCTTGATACCTTCAATTATTTTGATGCTGCAGTTCCTTGCCAAATGACCAAAGTTATAACACATAAAACACCTTCCAACAAAACCATACCTCATGTGATGTTGTTGTCTCGGTTGGGGTGAGATTGCAGCAGGTCCTCCTCCATTATTGAACTTTCTAGCCTCCATGCACTCACACATAGTATGTCCGTTTTCCCACAGAAATAGCATTGAACAGACATCATTCTTTGAGGACTACATACACTGGTTCCAGTAGATCTGCACTGCCCTTTCCTTGAAGACAGATTAATGTTCTTGCTGCCTTCTGATGTTTTTGTGTGGGGACCCTCAGAAACTGAATTCTTATTTACTGCATGAAGCTCTTCCTCAAGTTTTGCAATTCTCAAACCCTTTAACCTTCAATTGTTCTTCTAAATTCTCAATGTGAGGATTCTTTTCTGACTGAGCAGTCTTCACCTTCGCTTCATACTAGTTTTCGAGAACAGCCAAAGAGGCTCCATGATGTTTCTCCATTTCCATGCCTACCTTTATTTCTTGGACGAGTGCTTGAATCATATCATTTTGCTCCTTCATCTTCTTGCCCATTTTTGTGATGGTTTCTTCTGAAATCATGCCTTTTATAAGCCTTTCATTTGCTGCTTCCAATTCTGTTATGAGAGCACACCCCCTTCCAGCGTCGGCCTTCAGAAGTTGAACTTCATCTTTCAAGGCCTGAAATTCTTTATGTTGGTTGCACCAACCAACTTCCGGATTTAGCACAGAAAGTGATTACTTCACCTTCATAACATTCAGGAGACATAAAATCTGCATCTTAAGATCTACAAGGAGAATCTTCTATAGGGTAAGAATCAGATCTATACATAATGAATTACTTTTATTTACCTGGAGAGGAGTACCCAATTTCTTGATAGCCGTCTTCATGTTTTTCTTCCTTTGGCTTTTAGACAAATTACACTCCTCTTTAATGCATTGCACATTCAAACCATCAACAGATTTATGCATATTACAAGCAGCAATTTGATTCCTGTAGAATGAGAAAACTCCCTTACCTTCAAGGTGAGGCAGATACCTTCTTTTATAGATTGAGAAAGAGGAATACACATAGGAGTATTCCGATGTGGGACTCGAAAATACCCACAATAATAAAAAGAGGGTTTAACACTCCCCCTCAAGCTGAACATGCCCAGCTTGGACAACGAGTCCCATAAAAAATAAAGATGACACCATACAAGACCAGACACACTCCCCCTCAAGCTGGACTGCAAATGTTGTGGATGCCCAGCTTGGAACTGAGCGAGGCTAAGCGAACCCCTGGGAGGTCTTTGGTGAAGATGTTAGCAAGTTGGCCCGTCGTCGAAATGCGGCTAAAACTGACATGATTGTGCTCCAGGTGGTGTCGAAGAAAATGGCAGTCCACCTCAATATGCTTCGTGCGTTCATAGAAGACGGGATTCGAAGCAATCTTGGTGGTTGCCTGATTATCACACCAGATATGAGTAGATGTCTGCTGAGGAAAGCCAAGCTCCTGGAGGAGTTGTCAAAGCCAAAGGATCTCCGTAGTGACGGTGGCCCTGACACAGTACTCAAACTCCGCACTAGATCGAGAGACGACAATCTGTTTCTTGCTGCACCAAGAGATGAGGTTGTCTGCCAAGAATATGGCAAATCCAGAATTAGATCTCCGAGTAGCAAGACAACCAGCATAATCAGCATCACAAAAGACATCAATATGCAGATGAGGATGCTGGGAGCAGCGAAAACCACGGGCAGGATCTCGCTTGATGTATTTGGCGATGCGGATGATAGCATCCCAATGAGAGGTGGTCAGATGCTCCATAAATTGACTCACTTTTCCAATAGCGCAGGCAATGTCGGGACGAATCGTGGTGAGATAATTGAGTTTTCCCACCATTTGACGGTACCGCTCTGGATACGGATACAGTGCCGAGGAGGCATAAAGAGACTGTTCCCCAGGCTCCAGAGTAGTGTCGACAGCAGTGACCTGTGTTAGCCCAACATCCTGCATAATATCCAACGTATACTTCCGTTTGCAGAGGGAGATGATGTCCAAAGAATAGGATACCTCGATGCCTATGAAGTGTGTGAGAGGACCGAGATCCTTAGTGTGGAAGTGATGGTGAAGATGCCTCTTGAGATGGGTGATACCCATAGAGTCGCTGCTGGTGATGATGATATCATCCACATACACGACCAATAGGATGCAGCCAGCGAAGGTCGTCCTGTAGAACACAGTGTGGTCCTTCATGCTGTGAGAGAGCCCAAAGTTGGTGACGACCATGCTAAAGCGGCCGAACCAAGCACGGGGAGACTGCTTGAGGCCGTTAAGAGAGCGACGGAGTCGGCAGACTTGAGACTCGGCGCCGGAGGCACAAAATTCGGGTGGCTGCTGCGGATAAACCTCTTTCTCAAGGAATCCATGTAGGGATACATTCTTGACATCCAGTTGATGAAGATGCCAATAATGATGGTCGGTCAGAGAGACGAATAATCGAACAGAGACCATCTTGGCAACTGATGAGAAGGTATCAAAGTAGTCAATACCGTAAGTCTGCGCGAAGCCCTGGGCCACAAGGCGGGTTTTGAGGTGATGGAGAGTGCCATCGGGATTCAGCCTGACTGTGTAAATCCATTTTCTGCCGACCGCCTGCTTGCCTGCTGGAAGGGGGATAAGATCCCAAGTATGGTTTTCTTCCAGAGCCTGCAATTCATCCCGCATTGCTGCTAGCCACCCGGGGTGAGATTTGGCATCACCAACTGTGCGAGGAATAGAAACTGTCTCCAGAGCGGACAAACCCCTGTATGAAGATACAAATAGAGCAGTACTCTGACAGGAGCGATTACCTTTCCGTAGGGAAATGGGAAATTCCTCGGGCGGCGGGTCAGAAGCATCGGACGAAGTGGGGATGACAGTGTCATTGGCTGGGATGGGGGATACAGTTGATAGACGACGGGAGTATATCTGACCAAAATGGGTGTCAACAGGGGTTAACACCGGTGGGGGGTGGATGATTAGAGGAAGACAATCATCGATGGTGGGGTCAGGATGAGGAGATGGAAGGGAAAACAGAGAGCTCTCAAAAAATGCGATGTCGGCTGATATGACATGTCGTCGTAGGTCGGGTGAGAAGCAGTGATATCCGCACTGAGTGTGGGAGTAGCAAAAAAAATGCACCGGAGGGATTTGGGAGAGAGTTTGGAGAGGCCAGGACGTGTGTCGCGAATGTAACAGAGGTATCCAAACATGCGAAGGGGAAGGGAGTGAAGAGGGAGAGAGGAGAACAAAGCCTGAAAAGGAGTCTCCCCTGAAGGATAGAGGAAGAAAGACGGTTTATAAGGTAGGTTCCGGTGAGAATTACATCTCCCCAAAAATGCAGAGGCACCTGTCGGTGGAAGAGGAGGGCACGGGCAGTTTCCAGAATATGTCTGTGTTTCTGCTCGGCCACGTCATTCTGCTGGGGTGTATCAGGACAGGAGGTCTGATGAAGGATGTCTTTTGTCTGGAGAAACTACCGAAAGGGAGTGGAGAGATACTCACGCCCATTATCCGAGTGGAGACATTTTACAGAGATGGAAAATTGGTTTTGAATTTCATTGTAAAAGGTTTAGAATATGGAAAACACTTCGGAGCATTCTCAAAGGAGGTAAATCCAAGTCATTCGCGAAAAATCATCAATGAAAGATATATAATATTTATACCCCAAATGACTCGAAATGGTACAAGGACCCCACACATCTGAATGAACCATATCAAAAGGGTTTGAGGCCCTTGTATCCACTCGAGAAATGTATGTAGTGCGATGATGTTTCGCAAATGTACATGACTCACAATGAAAATAATTATGCCGACTAAAGTCTGGAAAAGACTGATGAATGGTGGAGGCAGGCGGGTGTCCCAACCGGGAATGAAGATCCAATGCTCGAGCAGAGGCAGACGTGCAAGCGATGGATGTCGGTCTATCGAACATGTAGACCCTGTCCCAAAGCTGGTCTCTACCAAGTTCCTGATTCGTTGTCTGCTCCTGAAATACAACACCAGATGAGGTAAATATGACAACACAGTAATAATCTTTTGTCAGCTTACTATGGAAAAAAGATTAAATGGACTGCGGGGCACATGTGTCATAGAGGGTAGGTGAATCGATGGAGTCAGGGAGCATGTGTTGAAGCCCGCAATGGAGATAGTGGAGCCATCAGCGATGTAACGTCCCGGCCCCGGGAGCCACTCAATGGGTGCCCCGAACCCGGTTCGCCACGTGACCTCAAGCGCATTTCCCCAAACGCCAGAGGCTGCCGACTAGCAGCGAGGGCCCATGTCTGATAGTGGGGAAACTATGCCATCATCTGTCAAAGTGTAGCGCAGCGGAAGCAGCAAACCATGCACAACTGAAATAAACAACTACAGTAGATATAACCAACTGTATATAAATAATGATGCAACATGTCTCAAGTTCTAAGAAAATAGTCAGAACATGTTATACATCAATACAGTACAACAAAACGCAGAGTACAGCAAAACGAAGCAAAACAACTGGCAGCGGCATCGCGAGCCTAGGCTCAGTCTCATGCCCTCCTACTCCTCAGCAATAGTCAAGTACTTGTATAGGGACTCTTGCCCCTATCTACACCTACAGAAACGTAATCTGTTTGGGCCGAAAAGTATGGCCCAAACAGGGTGTGAGAAATATATCTCAGTAGGCACCCACCAAAGGCTCGTGCCCAACTGCGTGTAAGCATGCAACAATAGTGTGCAGTAGTAAAATGCAAAAAAGTAAGCAGTACAAAAAAGTAACTAATTACTAGTTATATTGCCATTTTATTATCCATTTAATCCATTTAATTTAAAATACCACCACAGTGAATATTCCAAATAACCAACTAATGTCCTCAGACACGTAAACTCATACCCTCAGGTAAAGAGTATCCAACGCAAGAATCCATCCTCAGGCATAACAGAGTTTTCCCTCAGACGTAGGTAGTTGAAAGAGCGCTGTCGTGGGCGCCCTCAAATGATTAGTGATTTTGGGGTACTTAGGTGCAGCAGAGTGGCTGACCAAGGCCGTCTCTCAAAGGAGGAAGTGAATTTAACAACTTATTAAAAGTATTATAAAAAATAAAATAGAATAGAATAAAAAACATTACTTTAAAGGATTGGTGTTTTTTATAGTTTATGAATCTAGAAGAAGTTTTCTGGAAGAAGATTGAATTTTTTTTTTGTTTTTAGTTTTGAAATGAATTTCAATTAAAATGACACAACAAGAAGATGTTTTTTTTAGAAATCTATTTCAAAAGGCGTAATCGATCTAACTCTACCTCTTCATTCACTTATTAATCATTATAATTTAAATCAATATCCACTTAATTGTGATCCTCTAATTTGTTATCCCTCAAACCCTATGAGAGTTAACTTAACCACAAAGATGAAATTACTTAAACCCTAGGCTAGCTTCGGAACACGCAATCGCAGCACCCTGCTTTGATTGTTGTTCTAAGGATAGCTTATGGTCAGTGGTTAATTAGATAACATATTCATTCTAGAAATGAGGATGAATTGTGTTTAGATATTATATTTGAACTCTACAAATTTATCCTGTGTGGTCTTGTATTACCGATTAAGATCGCGCTCTCACAATTTACACAATTCCTGACCTCACGTGTTTTGTGTTAATTGTTCAATTGCTTGCTTAGTTTCTTACAATTTAAAAACATAATTCATGGATTATATTAAGTGAATTACAGTAGCTCAATGATTCAAAATAATTAAATGAATAAGGATAGAGGTCGATCGATTACTAAAAAGAACTACTCTTCTATGGGCGGTGTAGTCATCGTGGAGACGTTTTGCATAAGCAAATGATTGAAAGGGTAGAACCCAATCTTGTCTCCACTCTTGATTCCAACCCAATTAAGAAGATTAATAGAAGAATAAAAGGAAATAACACAGAAGATTATTTGAAGAAAAATTCAAGAAACAAACATGAAATAAAAGAAATACAAAGAAGAGGTGGGAGAGGAGAGCCTTTTTGGAAGAGAGGTTTTCACAAAGGCTTACTTCTTCCAAGAGTTGTGAGGGTCTCCCAAGAGACACACTTTCAGCTAAACCTTCCCAAATCCTCGAGCAGCCCTCCCAAAGAGTTGAAACCCCCTTTAAATATAGTTTGTGAGGGATAGGGTTACATAACTTTTTAAGTGTGAAATGAAAAACTCGGCCAAATATTTTATTCCTAGTTGAACCGCCTAGTTTACCTCCAAAACGCGTGAATTGACCGGTCTTCCAGAAGGATGATTTGTGAAAAATAATTTCTCCGAGATTTACTCAAAATTTGGGCTTAATCCAAACTCGTATGTAGAAGATATGGCCCAAATACAGAACCCATGTCCATTCTGCCGAGTCCAGCCCACCATTGGATTAATGACCCATTACTCCATCCAAATGCACTCTTTAGCTCTAGTGTCCTGAATAAAAGTTGTAGAACATTAAGTTAGGAACACTGTTACAAAATTTCAAATTCAAATAATAAATATAAAAATATATATCTTCGAAATACTACAGTGCACTATTAAGGTTAAAACTGGAATTTTCACCAAATTTTCAAATGAATGATCAAATCCCAAATATTTTTTAAATAAACATATTTAAAACAATGTGAGGAAATTATTTAATTTATTATCAATAAAATATTCAACAAAATAGTGTTTTATCAACTCCCCCACACTTACCCTTTTGTACTCCTGAGCAAAATCTCATGTCAAGTAAACATCAATATCAAATCAAAACCAATTTTAAATCACATATTATTGGGATCCATCAATTCCGCACCAAGAATCAAAAGATATCATGCCTCACAAAAAACCTTATTTTAAGTTCTCTATTAATATCATTCAATATATTTCCACTTTATTTATCCTCCCATGCACAAAATACTTACCTCGCTTGAATTTTCTCTCATCACTCAAATATCAATTTTTTTTGCAATGTCTTTCTCATCCAAAATCATACAAGGGTCACCATAGGCTTGATAGATTCCTACGTCGCCACCCGATGTGAGTCAAGGACATATGTTTATCATGAGGGCTTTTTAGGGTTGTTTTGTGGCTTTCGGTTGGTAGGATTTAGATGTGAAAAATTCTGAGGCTGAATGAGGAGGGCTTGACTCTTTTTGAAGCAAAATTATATTAATCTAATTTTCACTTAAATATGGTCTTCTCCTCAATCCCCATAGTATCAATTCAGCTCCATTATCATGAAAAGTCATGAAAATTTTACACCATTCATCATTTCAGCATCAAAATTTTCAATCTTCTCAAACATGATTTTCTTGAAAGCTCCAAATGGGCACAGCTTTCCACCTCAATTAGAAGCTCTAGAAAAGACACAGCTTCACTTGTCATGAAAGCTCCAGAAAAGGCACAGCTTTCAATATAATGACTTTCTTCGGTAGAAAACACATCTCTTCAGAATTTAATTTTCCACCCAAAGTATCACATAATGTGGTGGCACAACACAAGATAGATTCCCCCACACTTAATCTCAACTAGATTATACAATTTCACTTTAAGAGTTGGTTGGATAGGGAAAATCGGCTTGTAATGTGGCTAACCTAACAGGCTGTGCATGGATTCTAAGGGCTATAAGGATTAAATATTCAAGGTAGGCCATTATAAAAAAGGATTCTTTGAAATAGGGGCTTTAATACCAAACAAATGCCTCAATAATTTAAACATAAGTACCTCAAACCCTCAAGTTTTGACAGGAATAGATCAAATTCTGGTTAAATCAAGCATGGTTTGGTTCTCTCAAGAAGTGAGATGAATGTAAAGAATATGAAAATAATGGTTCAGAAGTCTCACAGTAAAGTGATTTCAAATATAAAGACAGTGAGATGTGGCATGGGATTCAAAATTCAGTGTACTTTTCTTGAAATTACTAAATATTTGAACTTCAAACAAAGTCATTTCAGTATTCATTTAAGCTTAGTTTATTGGGATAAATTGTTTCACTCATTGATATGCATTTCAAAATTGTGATGAGAATCATTTCAGCTCAAAAATTTCAAAAACACAAAAAAAATTGAAAAATAAACACACAAAATTTGAAAAACACACAATTTTTTTTGGGTTTTTTTTAAACAGGAAAACAATTGAAATTACTAAACTAAAAGGTTCCCTCCCCCACACTTAAAATATTTCATTGTCCTCAATGTGAACCCATGAGAAGATATATGCACATGAAATGCAGAATTTTTAAATAGGACAAAAAATATAAAAGTGAAAGGGTTAGGAACAGCCTGATGTGCTCAAGTGATGATGGGGTCATGCAGTGTGATAAAATCCACTACATCAGTAGGAAGTCCCTCAATGTATCTCTTAAAACTTTTCCCATTGACTGTAAATCTCCTTACAGTTTCCTCTTGGGTGATATCCACTGCACCATAAGGAAAAACATTAGATACAATATAAGGACCTAACCATCTGGAACGCAACTGACCAGGGATCAGCTTCAGTCGTGAACTGTAGAGAAGGACTTTCTCTCTAACATGAATCTCCCTTTGTTGGATCATTCTATCATGATCTGCTTTTGATCTTTCCTTGTAGATCCTTGAGTTCTCATATGAAGACAATCTAATCTCCTCAAACTCTTGAATTTGTAGCTTCCTTTGGATTCCAGCTTGGGCCAAATCCATGTTGCATTTCTTTATAGCCCAATAAGCCCGATGCTCAACTTCGACTGGGAGATGACATGCTTTCCCAAAAACAATCCTAAATGGGGACATACCAATGGGTGTCTTGTATATTGTCCTATAATCCCACAATGCATCATCCAAGCGCTTGCTCCAATCCTTCCTATTTGGCTGCACGGTTTTCTCTAATATTTGTTTCAGCTCACTATTTGAAACCTCAACCTGACCATTTGTTTGGGGGTGGTATGGTGTTGATGTTTTGTGTGTCACCCCATACTTTTAAAGGAGGGAAGAAAAATTCCTATTGCAAAAGTGTGTCCCTTGGTCATTGATGATGCCCTTTGGTACTCCAAACCTGCAAAAAATCTGTGCCTTCACAAAATCCATAACAACATGAGAATCATCAGTCCTGGTGGCCTTGGCCTCCACCCATTTGCTCACATAATCAGCAGGAACCAAAATATACAAGAAACCATATGAACTTGGAAAAGGACCCATAAAATCAATGCCTCACACATCAAAAATCTCACAGAATAGTATGGGTTGTTGGGGCATCTCATGTCTCCTAGAAATATTCCTAGTGTGTTGGCAACGAGAGCATGACTTACAAAACACATGGGCATCATGGAATAAACTAGGCCAATATAATCCAGAGTCCAAAACTTTCCTAACTATCCGTTGGGGTCCAAAGTGTCCACCACATGCAAGTGTATGATAGAATTAAAAAACACACTCAAACTCATGATCAGGAATACACCTCCTAATAACTTGGTCACTACATATGCGCCAGAGGTAAGGATCATCCCACACATAATACCTAGACTCACTTTTTAATTTTTGGACTTGATGCTTCTTCATATTTGCTGGGATTTCAGAGGAAACAATGTAATTAACTAAATCAGCATACCAAGGATGCGCACCTGAGATGGTATAGAGATGATCATTGGGGAATGTGTCCCGAAGTGGTACCTGGTCCAAGGTGTTATCCTCTAGTGTGTGAGTAAGCCTACTCATTTGGTCTGCCACCAAGTTTTCTAACCCCTTTTCTTCCTTTATCTCGATGTCAAACTCTTGAAGTAGGAGCATCCAACGGATAAGTCATGGCTTTGCATCTGGCTTCTTCAAGAGGTACCTCAGAGCTGCATGGTCAGAAAAAACAACTACTTTAGATCCCAATAAATATGAACGGAATTTATCTAAAGCAAATATGACAGCAAGAAACTCCTTTTTTGTGGTAGTGTAGTTTGATTGGGCTGAATCCAATGTCCTTGATGCATAGGCAATCACATGTGAACGTCCTTCCACCCTCTGAGATAAGACAGCTCTAACCGCGAAGTTGGAGGCATCACACATAATCTCAAAAGGAATCTCCCACCATGGGGGTTGTATGATAGGTGGAGTGGTTAGACGTTTTTTTAGCTCATCGAATGAATTCCTGCAAGAAACATCAAACACAAAATTAGAATCCTTTTGAAGTAATCTTGACATAGGAAGAGAAATCTTACTAAAATCTTTGATGAAGCGCCGATAAAATCCTGCATGACCTAGGAAAGATCTAACATCACGCACACATGAAGGATATGGTAAGGATGAAATAATATCTACCTTTGATCTATCAACCTCTATCCCATGTTTTGACACTACATGCCCTAAGACAATTCCATGCTCTACCATGAAATGACACTTTTCAAAGTTTAGGACCAGATTCTTCTCAATACAATGATTCAATACCTTTCCCAAACTATTTAGACATTCATCAAATGAGGATCCATACACTGTAAAATCATCCATAAATACCTCCATGTAGGTCTCAATAAAATCAGAAAAAAATAATCACCATGCATCTCTGGAAGGTATCTGGGGCGTTGCAAAGTCCAAATGGAATCCTCTGTTAGGAAAATGTGCCAAAGGGACAGGTGAATGTAGTCTTCTTCTGATCCTCCGGAGCTATAGGAACCTGAAAATATCCAGAAAATCCATCCAAGAAACAATAGTGTGTTTTCCCAGCTAGTCTCTCAAGCATATGATCAATAAATGGGAGGGGGAAATGGTCTTTGCGAGTGGAATGATTTAGTTTCCTATAATCAATACACACATGCCAACTGTTTTGCACCCTCATTGGAACTAACTCGTCTTTCTCATTTTTAACAATAGTAACACCACTCTTCTTAGGCACAACCTGAATTGGACTTACCCACTGAGAATCTGAAATGGGAAAGATTATACCTGCCTTGAGCAATTTTGCAACTTCTTTTTTAACAACATCCAAAAGTGTTTGATTGAGTCTCCTTTTTGGTTGCCTCACCGGTTTAGACCCATCCTCCAAGAGAATCCTGTGCATGAAAATAGAGGGGCTAATACCTGATATGTCAGCCAATGTCCAACCAATTGCCCTAATGTTATCTCTAAATAGATTCAAAAGTTTTTCTTCATGTTCAAAAGAGATATTGTTAGAAATGATAACAGGTAATCTATCACCACTCATCAAGTATGCATATTTAAGATTTGGGGGCAAAGGCTTGAGTTCCAATGTTGGGGGGTGATGTATAGATGGAGAAATTGATGCAACAGACATATCTGCACAATGAACATCAGTATCAGAATAAAAATCATCACAATCAGAGAATAAAGTACCAAATCCATCAGCATACTCAATATCCATGTCATAATTAGAGTTCACATGATCAAAATCAGAATATGATTCCATTTCAAAATCAAATCTTAGAGAGTCTTGTTCCTTAAAAATGGGTGTAGAAGTACTCTTAGACATCAAAATAGAACCAATACTCATAATCTCCCTAAGCATAGGGCAATCCAATTCCATGGTGTTTTTACTTGGTGGTTCAAAATGGGATATAACAAAAGCATAATGGTCCTCTAAGGGGTACTTCATGGAATCCATAACATTAAATATCACAACTTCATCTCCAAATTCCATGGAAAGTGTACCCTCATTGAAATTTATAATAGTTTTTGCAGTTTTGAGGAAGGTCCTGCCTAAGATAATGGGGGCATGAGAACTTACCTGATCATCCTCCATGTTAAGCACATAGAAGTCTGCTGGAAAGATCATGTCTATTACCCGGGCAAGTACATCCTCAAGGACTCTCACTGGATATGTCATAGCTCTATTCACCAATTGCATCACTACTCTTGTTGGCTTCAACTCACCAACCTGCAAGGAAGAGAATACAGAGTGAGACATCACATTTATTGAAGCTCCTAAATCACAAAGAGCATCAGAGAAGTGCAACTCCCCTATGGTACATGGGATGGTGAATGTACCGGGATCCTTGCACTTTGTTGGCATTGCTAGAGTTGGTGTAATGAGTGCTGAGACATTCCTTCCAAGGTTGATCCTCTCATTACCCATGAGCCCTCTTCGATTAGTGAAGAGTTCTTTTAAGAATTTGGCATACCTTGAGATTTTCTTAATGGATTCAAGTAGAGGAATGTTGATCTCCGCACGCTTGAATGTGTCCAAAACCTCCTTTTGCATTGCTTCTTCAGCAATCTTCTTGGTTTGAACAACCCTGTTTGGAAAAGGAAGGGGTTTAAGAGGAACATCGTCAATCTTTTTCTTACCTTTATCTTTCTCCTTGGATTGCTCATCAGTTGGTATGGAATGTGGCTTCTCTGGAGTTGAGGTGAATCCCGGTGGAATGGTAGGTACAAATGTATCGTTCATTTGCTTCCCACTTCTCAATGTGATGGAACTAACATTCCCTTTTGGATTTGGAGTGGGTTGGGAGGGTAGATTTCCGGAATTCTTACATACAAGTTCATGGAGGGCGGTGGCAATCTGGCTCATTTGAGTCTTTAACTCCCTCAGCTCCGAACTTTGACTCTTTAGCTCATTCTATTGATTAAAAAAAATTTGTTTCAAAAGATCATCAGTGTTAGAGTTTACCTTGTGTTGGAGATTCCCTTGTTGCTAACTCGTTGATGTTTGAGCTTCGAATCTCCTTTGGGGTTGTTGGAAACCCTATTGGTAAGGTGGAGGCTATTGGAAGTTTGGTTGAAAAGGGGGCCTTTGTTGTTATCCAGAGCCATACCTCATGTATGACTGATCTTTCCACCCTTGGTTGTATGTTGGAGAAAATGAATCAAACTTCTTTTGGGGATATGGTTGTTGTTGCTGCTGAAATGGTCTCCCAGGGAATACTACTGCACAATCCTCTGTCTCTTGTAGTTGTGGGAAACAGTCAGTTGGGTGGCTTGTCTCAGTGCAAATGACACATGGACTTGAAGGAGGGGGTAGAGATGTATTTTGTGCCAAAGCAATTTGCCTCACCATATTGGTCAATTCTTCCAACTTGGTATCAATCAAATGACTTTCAAGAGAAGAATGACTTACCTGATGTACTCCTCGAACATGTAGTGTACCTCTATCGCCAAATTGTTGGGAGTTTTGTGCCATATTGTCGATCAATGCACGTACGGATACTGGTGTCTTGTCCACCAATGCCCCTCCTGCTGTGGCATCCACCATGCTCCTCTCCATAGATGTGAGTCCTTCGTAGAAGTACTGAATGGGGAGTTTCTCACTGATTTAGTGATGTGGACAGCTTGCACACAACTTCTTGAATCGCTCTCAATACTCATACATTGACTCCCCTTGGTCTTGCTTGATCCCAGATATCTCCTTTAAAATGGATGTGGTCCTTGATGCTGGAAAAAATCTTTGCAATAAAAGACGTTTCAAATCATTCCAACATGTTACATCTTCAGGTTGTAAATAGTACATCCAATCCTTTGCAGCTCCATCAAGTGAGAATGAGAATTCTCTTAATTTGATTTGATCTTCAGAAACATTTCTTGGTTTTAAGGTTGAGCAAACCACATTAAATTACTTAAGGTGTTTATTGGTATTCTCACCAGATAATCCATGAAACTTTGGAAGAAGGTGAATTAATCCAGATTTCAATTCAAAGTCCAATTCGAGGTTTGGGTATGCAATACAATTTGGTTGATAGTTAATATCTCGTGCATCCAATTCTCGAATGGTTCTATTAAGTTCATTTCCATTATTTATAGCCATTGGTTCCTATTTTATGTTTGAATTTGAATTGCTTCCAAATTCAATGTTTCCAGAAGAGAGTAATTCACCAACTGGTTGAATATTGAAACTTCCCGTAGACTAAGAGTGTCTGATTCGTGCCCTAAGGCTGCATTCAATCTCAGGGTCAAGATCTAAGAGATCTTCGGGATTAGTTCACATCATCAATAAATGAAAGATGAAAAGAAGTAAATTGGACCATAGTAAAATAAAAATTAGAAGTTTGAGTTGATGGTCCAAAAAGAAGTAGAAGGAAATAAAAGAAGAAGGGGAAAAAATCAGATTGGGTAAAGACAGAAGAAAGAAGAGAGGAAGAGAATAAAATGTAAAACAAAATAAATACCTCCAATTGGTTGAAATAATTACTTCCCTCCCTGGAAATGATGCCAATTTGAAAGAGCGCTGTCGTGGGCACCCTCAAATGATTAGTGATTTTGGGGTACTTAGGTGCAGCAGAGTGGCTGACCAAGGTCGTCTCTCAAAGGAGGAAGTGAATTTAACAACTTATTAAAGGTATTCTAAAAAAAAAAATAGAATAGAATAAAAAACACTACTTTAAAGGATTGGGGTTTGTTATAGTTTATTAATCTAGAAGAATTTTGCTGGAAGAATATTGTATTTTTTTTGTTTTTACTTTTGAAATGAATTTCGATTAAAATGACACAACAAGAAGATGTTTTTTTAGAAATCTATTTTAAAAGGCGTAATCAATATAACTCTACCTATTAATTCACTTATTAATAATTATCATTTAAATAAATATCCACTTAATTATGATCCTCTAATTTGTTATCCCTCGAACCCTATGAGAGTTAACTTAACCACAAAGATGAAATTACTTAAACCCTAGGCTACCTTCGGAACACGCAATCGCAGCACTCTGCTTTGATTGTTGTTCTAAGGATAGCTTATGGTCAGTGGTTAATTAGAGAACATATCCATTCTGGAAATGAGGATGAATTGTGTTTAGATATTATATTTTAACTCTACAAATTTATCCCGTGTGGTCTTGTATTACTGATTAAGATCGCGCTCTCACAATTTACACAATTCCCAACCTCACGTGTTTTGTGTTAATTGTTCAATTGCTTGCTTAGTTTCTTAAAATTTAAAAACACAATTCATGGATCATATTAATTGAATTACAGTAGCTCAATGATTCAAAATAATTAAATTAATAATGATAGAGGTCGATCGATTACTAAAAAGAACTACTCTTCCATGGGCGGTGTAGTCATCGTGGAGACGTTTTGCATAAGCAAAGGATTGAAAGGGTAGAACTCAATCTTTTCTCCACTCTTGATTCCAACCCTATTAAGAAGATTAATATAAGAATAAAAGGAAAGAACACATAATATTATTTGAAGAAAAATTCAAGAAACAAACATGAAATAAAAGAAATACAAAGAAGAGGTGGGAGAGGAGAGCCTTTTTGGAAGAGAGGTTTCCACAAAGTCTTACTTCTTACAAGAGTTTTGAGGGGCTACCAAGAGAAACCCTTTCGTAAAAACCTTCCCAAATCCTCGACCAGGCCTCCCAAATAGTTAAAACCCCCTTTAAATAGAGTTTGTGATGGATAGGGTTACATAACTTTTTAAGTGTGAAATGAAAAACTCGGCCAAATATTTTATTTCCAGTTGCACCGCCTAGTTGACCTCCAAAACGTGTGAATTGACCGGCCTTCCAGAAGGATTATTTGTTCCAAATCATGTCCCCGAGCTTTCCTCAAAATTGGGGCTTAATCCAATCCCGGATTAATAATATATGGCCCATATACAGAACCCATGTCCATTCTGCCGAGTCCATCCCACCATTGGATTAATGGCCAATTTACTCCATTCAAATGCACTCTTTAGCTCAAGTGTCCTGAATAAACTTTGTAGAACATTAATGAGGAACACTGCTAAAAAATTTCAAATTCAAATAATAAATAAAAAAATATTTATCTTCGAAATACTACAGTGCACTATTAAGTGTAAAACTGGAATTTTCACCAAATTTTCAAATGAATGATCAAATCCCAAATATTTTATAAATAAACATATTTAACACAATGTGAGGAAATTATTTCATTTATTATCAATAAAATATTCAACAAAATAGTGTTTTATCAGTAGTGTCGCCCTCAGGCACAAAATCAGTTGCCCACAGGCACAGAAGAAGTTGCCCTCAGGCCGAAATAACTACTGCCCACAGGCTAAATAGTGCAGTGCCCACAGGCTAATCACAACAACGCCCTCAGGCTAAACAGGTAACCGGGTCATTCCCAACATGTAAACAAGCAGTAAAAAAGCAATTTCTCTCAAGGAAATTTGACAATTACTACTTTAAAGGCATACCCTCAGGTATCTTGGCCAAACGGCTAAACAGTGGAACACACCCCTGGGGTGGTTCCGGATCCAAGAAACGATCCCAACCAATATTTTAATATCACGAATAATCACCTACTCAACTCTAGGTGTTTATTATAGCAATTACCTCATCCAGACGACACCCCAACATGGGATCGTGGCACAAAAACGCACAAGACACACGACAGTTGGAAAAATTAACACCAAGCCACCTACCTTATACGCCAACGAGCGCTATATACAAACGTTGATTCCAGAAATGCCAAATTACGACATATATTTGATGAAGAAGAAAAATCTCTTAACCTCAAATAACTCTCGTTAGGAGAAGAATTGGTAAGAAACACTCTAGGAGAAGAGAGGGCTTATCCGCGCGGTTCCAACGTGGTCGACAAAAGCGGGATCGGATTCCCGGTGCTCGATCGGCGGATCTCCCAAGGTTCGGCCTCCTCCTTTGGCTCCAAAACGGCTCAAATGCCTCCTCTTCCAAATGAAGAGGCTACTTCCTATTTTAAGCCGAAAAAACAAAGTACACGGCGTGTATTTCCAAGTACACGACGTGTACTTCCCATTTTTTAAATTGTTCATTTGGCGGCTTCCCGCCAGCGCGGCACTGTTCACCTGCCGACATGACTACATGGCGTGTCTTCTTGAGTACACGGTGTGTGCTGTCGCACAGCTGGCCACCACCTTACTATTCACCTGCCGACTGACTACACAGCGTGTAAGGGACCACTACACGATGTGTATTTGGTTCCTACACCCTTCATCGCCGACATGGCCACACGCCCTATGTACTCATTCCACATGGCCAAAAGTACACGGCGTGTGGACAAAGTACAGGACGTGTACTTTCCAAAATTTAGGATTTTTCCCCATTTTCCATATTTTCTTAAAAACACTTAAAGAAAGGAGAAAATAAGAAACTCGTACCTCAAAAATCAGAACCGGGTTCTTACAAGCGACGGTGATGGCTAATGAACTGGTATAAGGGTAGTAGGAGGTCAACATACCAGCATCACCGGTGAGGTGGTCGGAGGAAACTGAGTCGAGCATCCATGCAGGGGAGCAATGACCGACAAAGGCAGTGAAGCGAATAGAATGGTCCAGAGAAGCTGAGGATGGACCGGGCCCTGCGGGGTCCTGAGGATCATGAATCAACCGGGTGTCGGCCATAGACAGGTCCAGAGATGGTGGAAGAGTGGCGACTGCTGAAGAAGCCTCCTGGACCGCTGTCTGTCCCTTCCTTGGGTGCTGAGATGGCCGTCCATGCAGAACCCAGCATCGGTCGATCAGGTGGCCAACCTTGCCACAATGTTGACAGAAAGGACGTGGACGACCTTCCAGATGACCACATCCATGAGGGCCCGAGGAGCATCCACCTCCATGACCGATAAGAACTGAGTGGTCGATAATGGGGGAAGGAGGGGGAAGAGCCCGCTGGGCCTTGCTCAGCCGATGATAAACCTGTGGGATCTCCAGCGTCGAAGGGCTAGCAAGCAGCTCGGTTGCCATGGTGGCAAACTCCGGAGTGAGGCCGTTGAGAAGAGTGAAGATGTAGAGTTGGTCCCGCTGGGTCTGAGCCTCTACCGGTGTCTGGGGAATGAGCCACAACTCCTGCAATTAATCACAAAGCCCTTTCCATTCCATGAAATATGCAGTGAAGGACTGGTTCTGCTATCGAAGATGGGACATGTACTGGAGGATATCAGAAACCCGAGCCAGGTTGTTTGTCTCGGAATACATGATGTTCAAGGAGTCTCAAAGTTCCTTGAATTTATTCGCCATGCGGGTAACATCCTTGACCGATCGATCAATTGAATTGACCATAAGAGTGAAGATCTTGCTATCAGCAAGCTTCCACAGATGGTATTTGGGGTCAGTCGAAGCTGGGGGAGGATTCTCAAGCTGATGATCAAGGTCCATCCTGGTCAGGGACATCACTATAGTCTTCTGCCAGATGGAGAAATTTGTGGAGTCCAACTGGTCATCAACGAGGCGGGTGGAGGCGGTGATCATCTGAGACAGAGTAGAGGAGTTTGCTATGGAGGTGTCGGGTAGCGGTCTAAGTCGCAGCTGGGGATAGTGCCGAAATCAGCGGGGGGTCGGGCATGCCGGGAAGCCATGAATGGCCCTGTGCAGTGGAGGTGACAGGCAGAGAGGGAGCCGTAGGAGGCGAGCCGACTAGAGCGTCGGGAGGGTGGTCGGGAGAAGATGGCGAGTGTGCCTCAAGGATAGATCGGAGGGTGCTGATGCGCACAGAGGAGGAGGGCCACCGAGGGGGCTGGAGGCATCGCGCGCAGAGGAGGAGGGTCGTCAGGGGGACACGAGAGTCGTCACGTGCAGAGGAGGGCCGCTGGAGGTCGGGGCCGGACGGCGCAGGTCGCCGGGCGAGAGCACCGCTGGGATGGGAGGGTGGGGGGGCGTAGGGAAAACCCAAGAGGTAGGGGGTGCCGTGTAGGGAAAACCCTAGAGGGAAGGGTGCCACTTAGGGCAGATTCGGAAGGAAAAAAATTAGATGGAGGGGTCGGGAATGGGTTCCCTTTGATACCATGTAGAATAGGAAAACCCCCTCACCTTCAAGGTGAGGCAGAGACCTTTTATAGATTGAGAAAGAGGAATACACATAAGATAATTCCAATGTGGGACTCGGAAATACCCACAATAATAAAAAGAGGGTTTAACAATTCCCTTCTTTCAACTTAGATGTTTTTCTATACAGTTCTTCAAGATCCATCCATGTATTTAGAATATTTATAGTGAGCTATTTTCTTGAATATAGCTTCTTTGGAAACATCCTTCATAACCATCTTAGCACAAGCATCAACCTTTAATATGATCCCATCCAACAAAACATGACAACGGATACCAAAATGTTTTTCAAAGACTGTCAAAAAATCCTTCTTCTGGTTAGAGAAAAGAGTTCCATCAAATACTGGAGTCTTCACAATAGATGCCATAAAAAAATCATCAAAAACTTCACAAACAAGATAAGACAGGTTGAATAATCTCAGAACCTTTCGGCTCTGATACCACTTGTTGGGACCCACAACACCTTGGGGGGATCAGGGTGTTACCAGAAGACTTCTTTTCTCCATTTTATCTTATTCCTTCAGGACCCTGCTCCTGTGTTAGCAGGAACAATTATTCAACCCCTTTTTCCTCTAAAGCACTCACATCACACACCATGCACATAGGCAGAAAGAAAGAAAAAAACACAAGAACACCAAGGTTTTACTTGGTTCACCCAAATGGGCTAATCACCAACAATGAGTTGGTGTGCCAGGAAACAATACTACTCACGTTTGTATTACAATGATTCAGAAGGGTGCACTGTCGATCTGATGTCACTTCCTCTTCTCCACTCCACGCACTTCTGATTTGAAGGATACATTCAGTTTATAGACCCAAGAGTCTCTCCATCATCAATATGGTAAACACAAACGGTTTGCATCTCTAGCTCCAAATGTATGCTCTTTGATCTTCAATATGTCGCCCTTCGTCTTCTGCAAACCGGATGGGCTCAACTCCTCATGAATGAGGGTTGGGTTTGTCTCTCCTCTCAAGCCACATCAACACTCCACCAGATGATGGTAATTCCAAGAGCCTGGAATTACTCCTTTCAAGCTTTCTTTCTTCTTAAGGCCAGATGTAGCAGTAATCTCCCTACTTTTCCTCTTGCACTTTCACTTGTACTGCACCAGATGAGGCAGTGCCATTTCCTCCTGCTCGAGCCTTCTGTCTTCAACAATGCCTGAATATAAACACTGGGAAACACCACCAGAGTCCTCCTTCTCCTTCTATTTATACAAAAACCAGATCTTTCAATATAAGCAGGCTCCTCTCTCTTTTCTATTTTTTTATGTGGAATCGGATATAACCAAGTAGGTTCCACCCTCTCTTTTTCTTCAACAGATATCCCCATATCGCACGGGCCTCACTCTCCTTATTCTTTGAAGAAATAGATATGGAAATATAGCATGGGCCTCTCTTCTTTTTCTTTGAATTTACCTGATATGAAAAATATAACATCAGCCCTTCTTTTTTTCATCTTTTGTTCTTCTTATAGTCGTACAAAGTAAACACGTGCGAAACTACTCTCCATATTTTGATTTTGTTATTTTTTTCATCTTTTGTTCTTCTTGTGACAGTCGCGTTTCCTCACGAATTCATAAACTGATGCAATGTAGCCAGATCTCTTGCTGGTCTAGCAGGAGCCCTCTGCGGCGCACCAATCCCCCCCTTCAACGCCTTGTCGGAACCACAACAGACCACTGCTCCGAACCGCGCCTTCTTCTTGCAGGACCGGTCTCCTTCCCACAGACGACTCTCCACTGCTTTGAATTACCTGTTTAGCCTGGGATGGGCCTGCGAAGGTTAGACCCGACCCGTACAGGCCATGCCCGGGGTTTTTGGGCCCCGAATAATTTAAATAGTCAAATAATTAATTAATTGAATTGAATTAATTTAACTATTTTTTGATTAAATTAATTACAGTGTAAATTAATTTAATTTGGTGTTTAATTAAATTAATTAACTAATTTAATTGTATAGTTTTAAAATTAAAATAATTAATCTGGACCGAACGACATAAGTATTGAATTAAAAATATGAGTAAATTTTTAATTTAATGACAATGCTCTTGAGTATAAATTATAATTAATGCAAGTTTAATTTTAATTCTGCATTGATTTTTAAATAAATATTTTCCCCGAACCCTCCGTCTCAAGATGGAAAGAGAGTTCCTTGAACTCAAGCAGAAGGATGATGAGTCAATCGGGGCGTATGAAGCAAACTTTACAAGGCTTGCAAAGTACGCCTATGGATTTGTCATGAACACCGAAAGCAAGGTGGATCGCTTCTCTAGCAGACTAAAGTAGAGTCTATGAAAAGCATTGGCGATTCGAGAATTCGACAGCTATGAGGAGATTGTCCGTTGTGCCCTTAAGGTTGAAATGGAGATCAGAGACTCTCAGTGGCATCGTGGACCCAATGACAAAAAGAAGAAAATGGAATCTAATGTGGGCAGTTTCGAAAATAAATTCCATGATGGAAAGAAGCTTGATCATCCCACATGTAAAAATTATGGGAAGAAACATCTTGAGAATTGTTTAAAGGGAACCAGGAATGTAACACCCCGAGATTTTATGAAAAATATTCTTTTAATTTCATTAATGTCTTGTGTTGTATGCTACACCAAGATTACCTTGCGCTATACGCAACACCGTATTAGCTTGCAGTATACGCAACACTATTCGTGGATCATGTTACACACAATTTTGATAATAGTTATTCTACGCAACATTGAGTATATATATATATATATATTAAATGTATAAATGAAATATGGTTGGATTATGTTATAAGAAACAACGAAGGATTCTTGCACAACACGCAATTCTGACTTGGATTGCATTACACGCAATCGCAACCTTCCTCGATAGCATGTGTTGTACGCAATACCGGGTTTTACTAAACAATGATATATTATTATAATATTATTATGAACTAGCCGTTATGAATAGTATTAACTAAATTTTGAATCTTATAACATTATTATTCATCTTTCACATTTTCTAAAACATGGTATAAGAACAAAATAAATTTTTCGGGTAAAATAAGTATTTTTTCAAAAATGCAGTTTTGCCACCTTTTGATGGCGCACCCACTTTAAATCTAGTTTTTGACATGTTTATAAGTTCCATTTGAAAAAATAAAATTCTTCTTTGGAATCATGAAATAAAAATTTACTTTGGATAAATTTTCATATCATTCTGGTAACTTTCATATTTTGATGAATAGTAAATACACTCTGTATTTTAATTAAAAACAACTTTTTCAATCGAAATAATTAATAGTGATAAATTATTAATTTGAGTGGTTTTAAAGTATATTTAGAATATATTTTTACAATTTAATACAATGTTGGTCATTGGATGTAATTTCACATTTAAACCAGACATAAACAAGTGTCAATCTTTTGATAGTTATTATCTCTTTAGAACACGCTATTTGTTATGACGACGGAAATTAATTTTTAAATTAATTAATGCAACTGATATGTTCTGAATTTGGTAAAATAGACATCATTTTTCAGTTCATAATATCAAATATACCTTAGGCCTAATTTTTGTATTTTTCTGGAAACTTTCATTTTTTGATGAATAGTGAAACCACTAAGTGGTAGTTAAAAAAGTGATTTTTTCATAAAACATAATTTTACCACTTTTGTGAGTGGAATTTCAAAAATCCGAGAGACACGGTTGATGTCAGTAAGTAAAATGTGGTTCAATGAGATGAAAATAATTTTTGGTGAATAGTAACTTTTTTCTTTTTTTTACCACGGTTAAAAGTAAATAGGGTAATTAAGGGGAAAAATGATATTATTATTACCCTAACACATGTCATAATTCTATTGGACAAGTGTAATTCAACCAAAAACAACCTTAGGAATAAAATATGACCATTTAGGCCCACTTGGATTATATTAGGACATTTATTATTAATTTATTTAAAGAAGGGTTAAAATAGTTAAAATCAAATTTTAATAAGTAAATCATTTTTAATATGGGGTTATACATAAGATAAATTCGACTATAAATATTCATTATAAAGCTAAAAATATTTCTTACATAATGGTATTTTATTTTTATTTTTTAGACATTAAATAATTTAATTTATTTATGACACAATGATGATGCAATAATTATCTTATTAATGAAATGTTGACATAATTGATGTTATAAACACCAAAATAAATGTAATCTGAGACTTTTTATGAATTACACTAATTTTATAGATTAATATGACATGTTAGTATTTATTTAATTAACTTTTTTTGAACTAATCATTCTGTTATTATTTTCACAAAAATTAATTACTAAATAGTGTCAAAATTGACATAAAATAGTTTTTAAAACAAATATTATATTAGTAATTGTTATTTTATTCATAAAAATCTAAGGTTTGGCCAAATGACTTAGATAAGGTTATATATATTAATAATAAACAACTTGGGGTTTGTTTGGCTGCTTATAGTAAGTTTGTTAACCTTATAGTGTAAGAACACAAGAAGACATGGTAAAAGTAAAATTATTTAACTTAATGTTAAATCTAAATGATAAGGTTAAAATAGGAACCTAAACTTGTCTAAATTCTATTTTATGAGAGGATTTAGACCCATCCCCACCTTAGCTTCGAAATAAATCAATTTGGAGCTATTTAAAACCGAATTTGGCTTTATAATAAAATAATATTTTTTGTTATTCCAAAGGTACCCCTCTCCTCCCTTATAAAAGGGAACCTCCTCCCCCTCTTCCTCACACCACTTTGAACCTTCAAACTTGGCCAACCCCTGCCATTTTCTCCTCTCCACTTCCCTAGAGACATCCTAGAGGTCCTGGTCTTCTTCAAAGACCAATTTTAGTGCCCTAAAAGAAGGTCTCAAAGAAGCACTTCAAAGAAGAGGTAATGTCCGTTACCGATTTTTTCATCTTTATTTCTTCTTCCACTTCTTCTTCTTTAGTTGTTTCATTATGAAGTAATAACATCAGTATCACTCATATACTGATATTTTATTATAATTATGAAACAACACTATTTCATTATCTATCCATCCTACGGAAAAATGAAATCACCGCGCGTGCGTACGTACGGAATACCGTCTTCACGCCGTGGTGTAATCTATTTTCCACCACCACCTTACTTGGATGGGTATAATGGTGTAAATAATGACTATATATGACTATTATAAAGTTATATTTATTCTGAAATAGTATACATACACTCCAATACAATTCCACGATTATAAGAACGATATCATCACTCGTGCGTACGTACGGAATACCGTCTCCACGATGTGATGTGACTCGTTCTACATGATCTTCATTTCATAATGATTATATAAATGAATTGAGTGAATGAATATGATATATATTACACTAATACCATTCTAGAAATGAGGTATCTATAACCTAAATAGAAGAATAAGAATTTATTCGACAAAACACGCAAAAAGTTATAAACACCCGAATAACAAGTAGCAATGAAATATTACTACTAAGAAGCTAAGAATATGACCATATATGATATCATAAAAATAAGTATGATTCTGGAATAAGTCAATGACATTATTTAAATCATTATACAGGAGGTTCGGACACTTACAAAGCAAGTCGGACCTAAGGTAAGGGAAATATCACAATCTCATTTTTATCCGAGATTGTTTATACTTTGGTATTTACTGGGGTGTATTTTATCATCCACATCCATGTTTCCTCAATATGTAATATTTATATCCTTCTAAAATTGCTTAAATCCAATTATACCCTTCGGTGAGTATTTAGTAAAAGATATGAAAGGAATCTTTTGTCATTTTTCGTACGAGGTACTTTTTGACTTTTCCGAAAAAGTACGAGAAGAATGTTTTTTTTAACTTATACGGCAAGGATGGATTTTTTAAACATTATTTCCAAGAAGCTTCCTTTACAAGTTTTCAAGTTTATTTTTAATCAAATTCTTTTAGTTTATAATTGTACGACATGTTAAGAAATGAAAAGTGTTTTTGAAGCAGAAAGGATATTTTCCTCAAGAATGGAGTTCAAGTGTTTTATCAAAATTATTTTCCATCTAAGATAATAAAGGGTTCTGTTTTTATCCCTATTATTACATTGATTTGATTATGTTGTGATGGAATTATATTTTTATGAATTGCTTTATCTTATATGAATTGTTTTATGATGTCACGATGTTTAAGATTCCCATTTTTATTACATGGGTTATGTAATGATGTATGATTTATGATTTTGTGGCACACATAAGAATGGTATCATTATGAGATGTGTGGGACCTATATCTCCCTCCAATGCATTGGGTAAAGATTTTATATCTAATGAGATAGACATGGCTGTAACGGTAGGTTATACCGGTTCAGTGAAACAGGACTGAAACGAGGAGTGAACTCCGTTCAGAAAGGGACTTTGTCCACTAATATAGTCTTGGCAATGAGTCTTGACTAATAAGAAATGATTCTCTATGATTATGTGTGTATACCATGAAGTTTCATGTTTTAAGTTATGATTATTGGGATTTCATTTCACTTCTAGGATTTATCCCATGTTATGATATTATGATATCTTTTGTAGGTTAAGATTTCCAAAAGTTATGTTCTTATTTATATGATGTGATTGATATTTCTTTTGTTTACCCTTACTGAGCATTTGAGCTCACCCTTTTATGTTTTCTTTTCCCCAGGACATAAAGAAAGGTTTTAGGTTTAAAAAAAATAAGATCTTTATGGGAGATGTTGAAGATCTTTCACCACGACTAGAAGATTATATTTCAAGTTTCCAAAGACACTAAACTATTACGGTCCTTGTGTGTGTGTTTTTGTTATGTACTAAGAATTATGCAAAAGTAATGTAATGTCCATGTACCTCAGGCTTCGGGTCTCTACAGTTGGTATAAGAGGAAATGTTTAGTCAACCTTTGGATACTAGGATGCGAAAACGTTAGTAAGATCCATAGAGATATTTCTAAGGTATGTCTAGGGATGTCCCTAAGGATAAGTATACGTATAGGATATAGTCCTAGAACTATGGTAACGATATTAGATTAAACCAAAGATGTTAGATATTGAAGTTACTCCCCCTTTATTATGATTTTTTCCTCTCAAGCTATTCTTTTTGGGTTTTAGAAAATGGCTGGAAACAAGATGATTCACGATAATGGAGGATATGATGGAAAATGGAATGATATTATTCATGAGAAACCAAATGAAATGGGATTTGGAAGTCCAAACATAATTATTATGCTGAATCAGCAATCTCATAATATGATCAATAAAGTAAATTTTTTTAAATTTCCTGACTCGGCTAATAAGAGAAAGATGGAGTTTCATAATGATCATAGAGGAAAGAAAGTTCAATTTCCCCTATGTAAATCATGTGGGAAGAGGCATCAAGGAGAATGTTTCAAAGGAACTGGAAGATTCTTTGTGTGTGGAAAAGAATGACACAAAGCCAGTAAGTGCAAAGGAAAAGGTTCAGTTAACACCAGGGATGAGGATAATGGTATTGCTACGACATCAAAAATGGTTAAATGTTTTAAATGTGGAATGTACGGGCATTATGAAAACCAATTCCCTAAGGGAAAGTCTCATGAAAAGAATCATTATGATCATATGGGTAGTATTTATGTTGATGGTGATGAAGAGACTAAAAATGATATGTGAGATGAAAGAATTGTTGAAGCTCGGTCAATGGTTTAAGAATGTAGTGGAATGATTACATGTTTATCATGTGTAATGTTGTATAAGTAATCTCATGGTACTATGGAATAAAGAGACATCTAAGGATTGTTACACTGTTGTCTTTTCTTGAGTTTTGAAAGTGTATGATTAATGGTACCAGTATCCATGAACGGTTATTCAGATATTTTTGGAATGTAGATGATATGCTCATAATGAAGGGATAAGGAGAAAATTAAATGTTTGATAGTATTCATGAGCTCATGACTGATATAAGGAGAAGGTTATATCATGGTTTGAGTATATAGAATTTTTGGATTTTGGTATGTGGAAAGAGTTAACTTTTGACTGCATTCATTTTTCACTAAGGTTCAATGGGTATTCATTCTTCAAGAGAATACATGATTAAGGTATTCACATGTTTGTAATTTGACCACCAAGATATATCTTATGATATATGGGGGATAAATGACGGCATTCACGTGATCATTTTCTTTATACTATGATCTTGGACCGAAGTATTTTAGATAAGCCTAAATATTGGAATGGATTATGTTGGACATAAGTTAGTATTGTTTAAGGATAAAACTTTTTTCATATTGTTGATGGGATGTTATAGTAATATAGATTTAGAAAAAGGACAACCTGCAGGACGGGCGACAACCCATCGCGTCGGAAAAGGCTGTGGGAATTGAACCCATAACCGAAGTGCGACTGGCCTTTATCACCTACCACTAGCCTACAGGAAGTCCCTGTTTAGTAGAAACTAGTTTTATTATATTAAGAAGAATGATATATGAATTATAAGTCCATTTTAGGAACCATATATGATTAATCTCACTATAGATGGACTTATGTATTTTTGATAACTTTTCTAACCTTTTGTTTGAGACAGATGGAATGACCCATCATTCTATCACATGATCTGCTAACATATCACGAATGACAAATTCAACTTCATTTATTTAAGAGATGAAGTGGAAATTGTCCAAAGAACGACCAACGGTGAGACTATACCAAAATCACGAAAGTATTTCTTCTAATTCCAATTTCATCAACTTTAGGGAAATGATCTTGAAAACAAAAAATGTTGTCCTAGTGCTCTTATTTCTGATGAATCATATGGTACCTTAGATCGTCACAAATTTATGGCTTTGTGATTGCTGGCTTTCCATAGCCATGTTCTCTACCACTCTCTATCAGAACATGATGGTTAGATTTCTCTTCCATATCCATATTTTTACCTATGTGGAAACCCAGTGATTAGTTTATTTGGGTAAACGTTACGTTTCATACTATTTTTTTTAAAGATTGGTTTTGGTATTCCTTTTTACGATGTGGGTTTCTATTAAAGAAACTTTCGAATAGTAAACTATTTATAACCCCGACGAATTTCGAGGGCGAAATTCATTTTAAGGGGGGTAGAATGTAACACCCCAAGATTTTATAAAAAATATTCTTTTAATTTCATTAATGTCTTGTGTTTTATGCTACACCAAGATTACCTTGCGCTATACGCAACACCGTATTAGCTTGCAGTATACGCAATACTATTTGTGGATCGTGTTACACACAATTTTGATAATAGTTATTCTACGCAACATTGAGTATATATATATATATATATTAAATGTATAAATGAAATATGGTTGGATTATGTTATATGAAACAACGAAGGATTCTTGCACAACACGCTACCCTGACTTGGCTTTCATTGCACGCAATCGTGACCTTCCTCGATAGCATGTGTTGTACGCAATACCAGGTTTTACTAAACAACGATATATTATTATAATATTATTATGAACTAGCCGTTATGAATAGTATTAACTAAATTTTTAATCTTATAACATTATTATTCATCTTTTACATTTTCTAAAACATGGTATAAGAACAAAATAAATTTTTCGGGTAAAATAAGTATTTTTCAAAAAATGCAGTTTTGTCGCCTTTTGATGGCGCACCCACTTTAAATCTAGTTTTTGACATGTTTATAAGTTCAATTTGACAAAATAAAATTCTTATTTGGAATCATGAAATAAAAATTTACTTTGGATAAATTTTCATATCATTCTGGTAACTTTCATATTTTGATGAATAGTAAAAACACGCTATATTTTAATTAAAAACAACTTTTTCAATCGAAATAATTAATAGTGATAAATTATTAATTTGATTGGTTTTAAAGTATATTTAGAATATATTTTTACAATTTAATACAATGTTGTTCATTGGATGTAATTTCACATTTAAACCAGACATAAACAAGTGTCAATCTTTTGATAGTTATTATCTCTTTAGAACACGCTATTTGTTTTGACGACGGGAATTAATTTTTAAATTAATTAATGCAAATGATATGTTTTGAATTTGGTAGAATAGAAATCATTTTTCAGTTCATAATATCAAATATAGCTTAGGCCTAATTTTTGGTATTTTTCTGGAAACTTTCATTTTTTGATGAATAGTGAAACCACTAAGTGGTAGTTAAAAAAATGAATTTTTCATAAAACATAATTTTACCACTTCTGTGAGTGGAATTTCAAAAATCCAAGAGACACGGTTTATTTCTGTAAGTAAAATGTGGTTCAATGAGATGAAAATAATCTTTGATGAATAATAACTTTTTACTTTTTTTTACCATGGTTAAAAGTAAATAGGGTAATTAAGGGTAAAAATGATATTATTATTACCCTAACACATGTCCTAATTCTATTGGACAAGTTTAATTCGACCAAAAACAACCTTAGGAATAAAATATGACCATTTAGGCCCACTTGTATTAGATTAGGACATTTATTATTAATTTATTTAAAGAAGGGTTAAAATAGTTAAAATCAAAGTTTAATAAGTAAATATTTTTTAATATGGGGTTATACATAAGATAAATTCAACTATAAATATTAATTAGAAAGCTAAAAAAATTTCTTACATAATGGTATTTTATTTGTAATTTTTATACATTAAATAATTTAATTTATTTATGACACAAAGATGATACAGTAATTATCTTATTAATGAAATATTGACATAATTGATGTTATAAACACCAAAATAAATGTAATTTGAGACTTTTTATGAATTACACTAATTTTATAAATTAATATGACATGTTAGTATTTATTTAATTAACTTTTTTCGAACTAATCATTCTGTTATGATTTTCACAAAAATTAATTACTAAATAGTGTCAAAATTGACATAAAATAGTTTTTAAAACAAATATTATATTAGTAATTGTTATTTTATTCCTAAAAATCTAAGGTTCGGCCAAATGACTTAGATAAGGTTATATATATTAATAATAAACAACTTGGGGTTCGTTTGGCTGCTTATAGTAAGTTTATTAACCTTATAGTGTAAGAACACAAGAAGACATGGTAAAAGTAAATTATTTAACTTAATGTTAAATATAAATGATAAGGTTAAAATAGGAACCTAAACATGTCTAAATTCTATTGGATGAGAGGATTTAGACCCATCCCCATTTTAGCTTAGAAATTAATCAATTTGGATCTATTTAAAACCGAATTTGGCTTTATAATAAAATAATATTTTTTTGTTATTCCAAAGGTACCCCTCTCCTCCCTTATAAAAGGGCACCTCCTCCCCCTCTTCCTCACACCACTTTGAGCCTTCAAGCTCGGCCAACCCCTTCCATTTTCTCCTATACAGTTTCCTAGAGATATCCTAGAGGTCCTGGTCTTCTTCAAAGACCAATTTTAGTTCCCTAAAAGAAGGTCTCAAAGAAGCACTTCAAAGAAGAGGTAATGTCCGTTACCGATTCTTTCATCTTTATTTCTTCTTCCACTTATTCTTATTTAGTTTTTTCATTATGAAGTAATAACATCAGTATCACTCATATACTTATATGTTATTATAAGTATGAAACAACCCTATTTCATTATCTATCCATCCTACGGAAAAATGAAATCACCGCGCGTGCGTACGTACGGAATACCGTCTCCACGCCTTGGTGTAATCTATTTTCCACCACCACCTTACTTGGATGGGTATAATGGTGTAAATAATGACTATATATGACTATTAAAAAGTGATATTGATTCTAAAATAGTATACATACACTCCAATACAATTCCACGATCATAGGAATGATATCATCACTCGTGCGTACGTACGGAATACCGTCTCCACGATGTGATGTGACTCTTTCTACATGATCTTCATTTCATAATGATTATATAAATGAATTGAGTGAATGAATATGATATATATTACACTAATACCATTCTGTAAATGAGGTATCTATAACCTAAAGAGAAGAATAAGAATTTATTCGTCAAAACACGCAAAAAGTTATAAACACCCAAATAACAAGTAAAAATGAAATATTACTACTAAGAAGCTAAGAATATGACCATATATGATATCATAAAAATAAGTATGATTATGTAATAAGTCAATAACATTATTTAAATCATTATACAGGAGGTTCGGACACTTACAAAGCAAGTCGAACCTAAGGTAAGGGAAATATCACAATCTCATTTTTATCCGAGATTGTTTATACTTTGGTATTTACTGGGGTGTATTTTATCATCCACATCCATGTTTCCTCAATATGTAATATTTATATCCTTCTACAATTGTTTAAATCCAATTATACCCTTCGGTGAGTATTTAGTAAAATATATGAAAAGAATCTTTTGTCATTTTTCATACGAGGTACTTTTTGACTTTTCCGAAAAAGTACGAGAAGAATGTTTTTTTAACTTATACTGCATGAATGGATTTTTAAAACATTATTTCCAAGAAGATTCCTTTACAAGTTTTCAAGTTTATTTTTAATCAAATTCTTTTAGTTTAGAATTGTATTACATGTTAAGAAATGAAGAGTGTTTTTGAAGCAGAAAGGATATTTTCCTCAAAAATGGAGTTCAAGTGTTTTATCAAAATTATTTTCCATATAAGATAATAAAGGGTTCTATTTTTATCCCTGTTATTACATTGATTTGATTATGTTGTGATGGAATTATATTTTTATGAATTCCTTTATCTTATATGATTTGTTTTATGATGTCACGATGTTTAAGATTCCCATTTTTATTACATGGGTTATTTAATGATGTATGATTTATGATTTTGTGGCACACATAAGAATGGTATCATTATGAGATGGGTGGGACCTATATCTCCCTCCAATTCATTGGGTAAAGATTTTATATCTCATGAGATAGACATGGCTGGAACGGTAGGTTATACCGGTTCAGTGAAACAGGACTGAAACGAGGAGTGAACTCGGTTCAGAAAGGCACTTTGTCCACTAAGATAGTCTTGGAAATGAGTCTTGACTAATAAGAAATGATTCTCTATGATTATGTGTGTATTCCATGAAGTTTCATGTTTTAAGTTATGATTATTGGGATTTTGTTTCACTTCTATGATTTATCCCATGTTATGATATTATGATCTCTTTTGCAGGTTAAGATTTCCAAAAGTTATATTCTTATTTATATGATGTGATTGATATTTCTTTTGTTTACCCTTACTGAGCATTTGAGCTCACCCTTTTATGTTTTCTTTTCCCCAGGACATAAAGAAAGGTTTTAGGTTTTAAAAAAAAAGAACATCTTTATGGGAGATGTTGAAGATCTTTCACCATGACTAGAAGATTATATTTCGAGTTTCCAAAGACACTAAACTATTATGGTCCTTGTGTGTGTGTTTTTGTTATGTACTAAGAATACCGCAAAAGTAATGTAATGTCCATGTACGTCAGGCCTCGGGTCTCTATAAGGAATTACTTCAAATGTGGAAATTTGGGACATCTATATAAAAATGCCGCCGTGATATGAAGAATCCCGATAATGTGGAAGAATAAAGGAAGGATCTGATAAACGCTCAGCCAGTTTTGCAGTGTTACAACTACAAGGAACATGAGCATTATGCAAACAATTTTCCTAAGCTAAGGGTTGTCGGAGGAAATCAACAACAACCTTCAAGGCAACAATGAAGATCTTATGATATCACTACTATTGAGGTGGATACGGACAACGATGTGGTGACATGTATGCTATTTATTCATTCAAGACTAGAAAATGTACTATTTGATTCTGGTTCTACGCATTCTTTCATATCTTGCAAGTTTAGTAGAACTATTCAAACACCACCTCAAAATTTGGAGGATATGTTATCTGTGAGAACAACGAATGAGGAAATTATTGCATCCAAAGTTTATAACACCTCTCCAGTAAATGTTTGTAGACTGAACCTCCCAAGAAATATTTTCATACTTCCTTTAGTGGATTTTGATGTTATCTTGAGCATGGATTGACTATCTTTATACAAATCCAACATCAACTTTCGGGAAAATGAGATCAGTCTTCACATTCCGAAGCATCCTCCAATTCGTTACAAGTGTAAGGATGAAGATGAATCTCCATTAGAATCAGTGTCTCAAGTGTGGATATTAATTCCTTATGAGCAAGCATGTCTAGCTCAAATAATTGAGACAAAGGAGAGAATCATGCTTGAAGACGTGCCCATCGTGAGGGATTACACTGATGTATTCTCTAAATATTTTCTATTTCTTCCTCCTAATCAAGAGGTTGAGTTCTCAATTTAACTTATTCTTGGATCTATGCCTATATCAAAGACACCTTATAGAATGACTACTATAGAGCTGGAGGAGCTGAAGAAGCAGTTACAAGAGAATCTGGAGAAGAGTTTTATACGCCCAAGTGCTTCATTGTGGGGTGCGCCAGTCCTCTTCGTCAAGAAGAAGGATGAATCAATGCGCCTCTGCCTTGATTATCGTGAGATTAATAAAATCATGATAAAGAACAAGTATACCCTGCCATAGATAGATGACTTATTCGATCAGCTTCATGGGGTCAGTTATTTCTCTAAGGTGGACCTTTGGTTGAGATATTACTAATTAAAGGTGGGGAAAGAATATATTCCCAAGACTTCATTTCAAACGAGGTATGGACACTATGAGTTCATAGTGATGCCCTTCAGACTCACTAATGCTCCAACAATTTTCTTGTATTTAATGAATAGATTCTTCATATATTACCTCGACAAATTTGGGGTAGTCTTTATTGATGATATTCTGATATACTCAAAGAGCAAGGAAGAACATGAGCAGCATTTGAATACTATGATGAATACTTTGTGAAAGGATAAGTTGTATGCAAAGTACAGTAAATGTGAGTTCTGGATGGAGGAAGTATCATTCTTGGGGCATGTTATCACCAGCAAAGAGATATCTATGAACCCTTCCAAGACAAAGAAAATTGAAGAGTGACCCATGCAAACATCTGTAACGGAGATCCACAGCTTTCTGGGTCTAGTCGGGTATTATCGACGATTTGTGGAGAACTTTTCACGATTGTCAAACCCAATGACCAAGATGACATGGAAGAGAGTAAAGTTTTTCTGGACTCAGGAATGTGAAGACCATTTTAAGGAGTTGAAAAAGAGTCTAATCACTGCGCTGGTACTCACACTCCCAACAAGTGGAGAGCTCTTTGTGGTGTACAGTGATGCTTCAAATAAGGGCTTAGGTTGTGTACTGATGCAAAATGATAAAGTGACAGCCTATGCCTCAAGGCAGTTGAAAATCCATGAGCAAAATTCTCCCACGCATGATCTAGAGTTGGCAGTTGTGATCTTTGTGTTGAAAATATGGCGGCATTACCTTTATGGGGAGAACTGTGAGATATATATTGATCCCAAGAGTCTCAAATATGTATTCACACAAAAAAAGCTTAATATGCGTCAGTGAAGATGGATAGAGCTCATCAAGGATTATGACTGCTCAATCCACTACCATCCCGGTAAGGCAAACAAGGTGGTGGTTGCTCTAAGTAGAAAAGATCATGCATCTTTATCAATGATGAGAATTGAAAAGGATCAAATCTTCTTATATTTGTAGAGGATGAACATGAGAATCATTATGGGAGGAACATCATCAATCATTTCTCAAATTATTTCTCAACCATCCCTCATGGATAAAATAAAGGATTCTTAAAGAAAAGATGTGGAAATTCGAAAAAGGGTGGAAGCCATTAAAAATGGAAAATCCTCTGAGTTCATGATTGATGAGGAAGAAGTTGTAAATTTTTTTCCACAATTATGTGTACTATCTGATCCAGAGATAAAGAAGGAAATTTTGAATGACGCACATAACTCAACCTTCTCTATTCACCCAAGGAGAAAAAAGATGTATCGATATTTCCAAGATAACTTTTGGTGGGACAATATGAAAAATGAGATTGCTGAGTATACATCACTGTGTTTGGTATGTCAACAAGTGAATAATGAAAGACATAAGTCTAAGGGGATGATGTAACCACTACCCATACCAACATGGAAGTAGGAGAATATCACCATGGACTTTGTCATTGGACTTCCAAGGACATCCAGAAAAAACAATGCTATATGGGTCATTGTGGATCGTCATACAAAGATATCTCACTTTATCGCAATTTAAGAGAACTTATCATTGAATCAAGTTGCACGAATATATATCAAAGAAGTGATAAGTCTGTATGGAGTACCGCTATCTATTGTATCCGATTGAGATCTAAGATTCACCTCGAAGTTTTGGAAAAGTCTCCAACATGCTCTAAGCACTAAAATGAACTTCAGTATGACCTATCATCATCAAACTGATGACCAATTTGAGCGGATTATTCAGACACTGGAAGATATGTTGATACAAGTTCTATGAAATTCATAGGATGAGACCAACATCTTCCATTGGTTGAATTCTCCTACAACAATATTTTCCACTCAAGCATCCGAATAACACCATACGAATCCCTTTATGGGAAAAGGTGCAGAACACCGACATGTTGGGATGAAGTCGGTGAGAATAAGCTGTTAGGACTTGAAATGGTCGAAGAAATGGTAGAGAAGGTGAAAAAAATTCAACAACACATTAAGGTAGCCTAAAGTCGAAAAAAGAGTTTTGCAGACAATCGTCGACGAGACCTTGAGTTTGAAGTTGGAGACATGGTATTTCTCTGCATATCTCCATGGAAGAAGGTCATGAGATTTAGGAAGAAATGAAAGCTAAGTCTCAGGTACATCGGCCCCTTCGAGATCCTTGATTGTGTTGTAGATGTGGCCTATCGATTGACACTTTCACATAGCATGTCTAAAGTACATGATGTCTTCCACATATCCCTCTCAAGGAAGTACATACCAGATCTTTCACATGTACTCTCTTCAGAGGTGGTACAGTTGGAGGAAGATCTTTCTTATGAAGAGTAGCCAATGAAGATCTTAGATTATAAAGATAAAATTCTACGTAATAAGACTACTCACCTGGTCAAATTACTTTGGCGAAACCATAAGTACGAAGAGACAACATGAGAACTTGAGGAGGCAATGAAGAAAAAGTACCCGCACCTGTTTATGGCTTAAAATGTAAAAAAAAATTTCGAGGGTGAAATTTCATATGGGGGGAATAATTTAACGACCCGATGTTTTATCAATGAAATTTTTTTTCTTATAATTGTGTCACATAATCACATGAAATCACAACAAAATAAACTACTAAGTACCATGTGACCTTTAAACATAATTTTGACACTTCTATATTTTGAATTTTAAAAATCTGACATACATGGTTGCGTTCAGGGTGATTTTTGGGGTCTGATAGAACAAACTTATTTTTTGGTGAATAATAACCCACCCTTATGAATAGTAATATGACCCTTATGAATATTAAATCATCCAAAAGAATAGTAACCTCATCCATGAATATATAAATAAAATTTAGGCATCTTATAAGTGGTAATATGACCATAGTAAAAGTATTGATATTTTAGTAAGTCATAAATAATTAATTACAATTAGTTAATTAATTTAAAAGAAAATATATTTTCTTAAAAGGTGTTCATAAATTAACAATTTTATGTCTTTTTATTTTAAGATAATTTTATAAGACCTTATGTAATTTTTGAAAAGATTATAAAATCAGTTATAGTTTTATAATCTGTATTTTTTAAGTAAATTATGATTTTAATTAAAAATTAAATTAATCATATTTAAAAAATTATTTTTGAAAAATGTATTTCATTTTTTAATTCTACACGCCGAAAAATTATCAGGGCGAATTTTTGAGATTTTTCTGAAATACTTGTATTTTTTGTGAATAGTAAAATATATTAATTTACCATATAAATAGATTATAATTTAAATCCACTATTCATGACATCATAAGTTATGTAAGCACCCAAATCTCGAACTCACGTGCACTAATTACTATTTTTGGTCATGGAATCATTAATATTGCTGGTTTTGATGGAAATGAATAAATTAATGAATTAAATATTATGAAAACCCTCCTCTCCACTATAAAAAACCATCCACAATCCCATTTTCTCTTCACTCCCCCCAAGCCTTGTGCCTTCCCTAAATTCTACCCAAATCTCTCCCCAAGATCCTCCCTGACGTCTAACCACCCTTAGTCTCTTCAAAATACCAAATCCTCTCCCCTTAAGAGGCTCTCAAGGAAGATTGATTCAAGAGGTAAATTCCTATTTTCAATTCTTTTACTTTCTTTTCAAGTTTATTTATTTTTTTATCCTTACCTATCCTCATCCAATTTTCATGAAAACTCTAGTACCTTACATGTACTGGAATTTTGTTATGATAATGGAATAAGTTATTATCATCTCTCCTTTGCTTAGTGTTTTTTGTCTGATCTTGCATCACATCAGGTGAGATTGTTTGAATCCTTTTCATGCTTTGTCCGGGAGGGCGGCTCTTTTGAGAGAAGGGCGTGTTGATGCCTTTCATTCGGCTCTCCTCCACACTCCTATGTTGGTTGGAGAGGTGCTCTGACATGTTGTATTGCCATCACGGTGCAACTTCTTGGCAGAGGGGGTGATTCAACCTTTGGACCGATCTCACTGGCACTGTCTGGTGAGGGGGGCAACGAGGCTTTTACTTGAGCTTGCTCGGATGTTTGATTCCGTTGAACTTACAACCCCATTTTTACCTTTGTTTCCTTGGGAATTTTTTCCTTATCTGTAATAGGTTCCCTCTTACCTAGTCATAAAAGTGGTTCTTTTGTTTTTGTTCAATAAAGAGGTCTTCACCCTCAACCTTAAAAAAACCATTCGAGATGTGTTAATTTAGCACATTCAAGGAGGATGAGTTTTCAATTTCTTTTACCATCTTCAATTTTGGCCATGAAACCATTTTTGTTATGTCCAAACCAGATTATTATGTAATATATCCTATGTAAGGTTCTATAATCTTTTTGTACACATGATATTAAATAAAAATGAAAAATGAGTTCGTAGTGATAAAAAACTGTTAATAAACCCAAAAGTTTATCACTGAAGTTTTATATAATGATTCATATTCACTCCAAGAAACAAAATTAAATTTAAAACCATGTAACCTTCTAGATATTAAATAATAAAATATAACTCCAATTTTGGACAACCATCTCCATTTTACATGTTTCTCCATTCATAAAAATAAGTAAACTGGTCGTAAAAACCAAGAAAACAAATGGAACTGAACAATGAAATTGAACCACCTAATCCATAAAAAAGACCATGAATGAACTTAAAAAGGTTATACTAAATATTTTAAATTTAAAATTGGTTATGGAATTATTAATTAATGAAGATAATTTGATTATTTAGGTCATTAATATCAAGTGGAGAACACCATCAGAATTAAGGTAATAGATCCTCTCTATTTCAATTTTATTCAAGAATGTCCTCTATTATGCCCTTTTACATGTAATCCCTAATGATGAAGTATGATTTTTCACCTCCCCCATACTTCCCTCATGATGTACAAGTGATGAGAAACCCCCTTCTCTCTCATTAAGTCCTCTTATGTATATATGATACCATGTCGATAATCCTTAAGTAATTTTATATGAACCTCCTTTATTCCTTCGGGTTGCCTTATATTCTTTTTATCAAAATGAAGTTATATTATCTTTTTTATGTGAATATTATAAATACTGTGTATATGTACCAAATTCATTTATCAAGACCCTTTTATCATTCTCTTTTGGGGATTGATATACATGTTTTTAAGTTATTCCCTTCTCAATACTTCCCAATAAGCAAACCTGTTTTGAGTGAACTTCCCAAATTCTTACCCGATTTCAAGTGAACTCTATCTTCTGTTTTAAGCCACAATTGTCTTTATAAAATAACTTTTTTTATTATGAAAACTTTCTTGGTTCACTTCTGGTTTTATATAAAGGATTTTTTCCTTTTCTATTTTAAATTCTCTATAGTATTTTCCTTAAAACCGCACAAAAATGTTTTAGTGATAAAATTTCTTAAATACTTTTCTTACATGTTTTCACTTATACTTGAAATAACATACCATGATACATGCCTATTTTCCCTTATGAATTTCCATGTATATTTTAGTTCATTTCTTTCATGGAAATTTTTATGATACGCCCATTTATTATGCTTTATGACATGATTATGGTACTCAATTCTTTCCATGGGAAACCCTTATGTTTATATATGATTGATTATGTATGATTCTTTATGCGGAAAACATATTCATGAAAAGTTAAGATTGGTGTGCCCAGATAGCGCTCCAATGCATTGGGTAAAATTGAGTCTCATGAGATGTTATGTGCGACGGTCTTTATGGTTAGCCTTGGCTTGTGCTACCATGTGCGACGGTCTTGGCGGTTAGCCTTGGCTTGTGCTACCATGTGTAACGGTCTTGGTAGTTATCCTTGAATCATGCTAAAGTCATGTTTTATGTTGCTTCCACATTACTATGACTTCATGTTTATACGATTCCATGTTTATATGTTATGATTCTATATGCCTTTTTATATCATTATGTCATGATCTCTAACTTTTGTGCTAAATCTCTATTCTTATGCTTATTCCCTTACTGGGATTTTTATCTCACCCCTTTGTTCATGTTATCCCAAGGTTATATTATGTCGATGTTTTAGAACAATGGAAGTTAGGAGCCCAATATGAAGATTAAATAACAAAATGCTTTATGTTTACAGTTTTATGTACGTAGTCTTCTAAGACATTAGACTTTACGTTCCTTGGCTTATACTCTGATATATAATTATGCTTAAAATCATGTAATGTTATGGGTAAAAGGTTATGGTCGCTATACAAATTGGCATGGGTATCCAAGAATAATAGGGGTGCTTGCGCATAGTATTATGATATAGGAAACTCAAGGTGCCAGTGTCTCCAACACCTGTTAAACTACCTCAAGAAGCGAGGGTGAAATTGCTTTGAGGAGATTGATGTATAAAGCATATTATGGTTATGTCATTATGATTTCATCAACGTCAAATGTTAGTTTTGGTCTCTACATCAGGACATGGATGATAAAACATGAAGTCTAATCTCTGAGTGGTTTTCAAAGAGAAAACAAAGCAATGGTGTGAATAGGTAGTGGTTACACTGGATCTGTGTAAATTGAAAGGCGGGTTATGATCTTTCAATACATCCTATTCTAAAATCATTTCACCCCTTTAATCAAGTCTTGTTTTAAGTTACAAAATGAACTAGTTTTGAGTAAATGCTTCATTTCCTTTTAGGTAAGGTTCGTCAAGTGAATAAGAATATCAAAGACAATTTTATCTTTAATTCTTATAGTGAAAAATTGGAAGACAATGCAAAAAGGCCAAAGGTAAATAATGCCAAGGGAACATTTGCAACATCCTTCAAGCAAGAGGTATTAAAACGATGTTATTTTCATTGTGTATCATAAAATAAAACAATGGTAGTTTAAAAGGAATAAACTGAATTAAAGAAGAAATTTATCGCTTCTTCATCAGGTTTATTCATCGAAGTAAATTACAATGTTTCAATTTTACTTATTGGGTATTTTATACTATATTCCTAATAGATATGTGTATTTATATATAGTAACCAAGTATAGAAATATTATTAGCAATTCATATGTGTTCTCCAAGGGGCTGAGAAAGGGTGATACCTAGGCCAATAGTGAGAAGTACACGACTTCTTTATTGCCAAGTATAAGATTCATGTATAACTATTATTGAGTATAACCATAACATTAATCTCATGGGTCCTTGGACACAAGGAGAAATTATTCGAGGTTTAGGAATTAATGTTGTCTTTGGTATTTAATACTCAATCACTAGTTCAGTGATACATGAATCATAGGCAATGAATGATTACTATAAAAATGTAAGACTTATACCCAGTTGTGACGAGATAATTCTTTTTCAGGAAACACTAAAAGTGGATGTCTAGAATATACCTAGTAAGGTATTTAGGCTTGGAACAACTAAAAAAATTTGATATTATCGATGTTTTTAGTTTAGACAATGAAACATTTAGAAACAAAGGTATGTCATAAAGCTTTTGAAATTAGTTCAACAAGTTATTATGAACTGTTTCAAGGAAAAGATAGAGGTATATTTTTACTTCATAAGATTCCTTTAAATAATTAAGGAATGGTAAAGTGAAGTAAGTGCATGGTCAAAAGATATGAGTTGCTTTGAGGCGACATGCTGAAGAATATCTTGACTATGCAATCGTCGATCATGATAATGTAGCGTAGAGTAATTCCTAAACACACAATACCTTATATACATCACCACATTGATGTTAATGAGGAGGATTTATGATGAAGTCTTACATGTCAACATTTATCAACAAAATGTAGTGTGGAGAAATTCTTAAACACATATTTTATACATCAGAGTATTGATGTATGAAGTATCAATGATACAACTTGTAGAAACTTCCATTATATTTCGTGATGTTCTTCACAAATAACGGAGATATCCCATAAACTTATGCCAAATATAATGACAAATGGAAATCATACAAGTCATAGTATGATGTAAATCCATTATGTCATAAGTACATGTGTTTGGATGCAAAGAGTTTGTTAGGACATAAACAAACTTGCATCAGGAACAAACACATAGTGCATCTATTGTATTTATCCTAACAGAAGTTTAGGATATTACCTAAATCCCTAAAATAGAAAAGTTGTAGTCAAGTGATAGACTAAAATTCTATATAAAGGTGCACATCTCTTTTGAGACAGTGAGAGCTAGATTGATTTTCTTTTAGTCAATGCCTGAGATGCACAAATAGTTGGCATAGGAATTAGTTACACAAGCGCATGTAGAAGAGCGTATGTTCTAGAGACACATAATGTGTAGGGAGGACACAACCATAGTGATGATTTTTTTATTTATCGCGGTCGGTGATCTATTATTCATTGCGAATAATATTTCCTACAAGTAAACAGTGTATGACAATTAGCTGAGATTGACAAGACCAGTTAAAATTCAATAATGGATTCCATGTATCAAATTACAAAGGGGTTTATAAATTGAATACTATGGTGGGTATTCAAATGTGTTGATACATAGATGGTACAAGGGTGGTACCAATAGGGCTCGATTGGTCATACCAAGTCGGTATGCCTAAATCCATTAGAATTTTACTTATCATATCTAATTTATATGATCATATTATTAGGCATTGGATGTCATGACCATCAATCAGGGAAGGTGTTTATACGACAGAACACAGAAGGGATTTTCACGTCACAAAATGCTAATAAAGGTTGCAAGTTACTGAAATATGGTTTAGGGTTGAAGTAAGTAATGAGATCATAGAATATACATTTTCAATAAATGTTTTCCATGTGTCTATGAGGGGTTAGTGGGAGCACCATGGTTTTCCAAAGAAAATATGTTCGAAAACATATGGAAAAAAGGTTGGTCTTGAAGTTTGTTAAGACCAGGATGAAAGTAATTATCCAGTGATTGACTTAAAGTAACAACCTAAGTTCTAGGGAAGAGGATCTACTGAGCTAGATCTAAAGGTTTCTAGGACATATTCAATCATACATATGGTGACATAGTATTGAAAAATACAAGTTGGAACAATTCAAGAGATGAATTGTTTCCAGTGTCACATGACATTCTCTCTCCAGGTTCACATGTCCGGGTCATGGGAGGAGATAAAAACGATGAGTTAAATCCATACGCTCAAGTGATGGATTAATCACGATTCCATGATATGTAAAAAAATGATATTTCCAGAATATGCTTTATAGTAGGTGGATATCAATTAAATCCAGGAGTACTGCAAGAGTAGCAGTCATAACTATCAGATTGTACTTCGGAAAGTAGAAATGATATGTACCTGGGAAGTGGAGATGAAAGGATACTAGTTTTCAGAGGACACAAACTAGTCTTCCTTAGATCCATGTGATCTAGTATCATAGTTAGGCTAAAGTGATGAGTGAGAGAAGCTCATATAAGATAGTGGTATCCATACTTACAAAGACCGAGTATGTTTCAGCTTTTGAGGAAGCTAAAAAGAAGTTATATGCAATGATTTGTTCCAGTTCTTCGAATCACACCTGGTAAAAAAAGTGTTATCATAATGTAAATTGTGATATTATTACTTGCGAGGATGTGATGTTATGACAGTTGAAAAGAGGGATATACTCAGAGATATCATCTCTTGAGAAGTTTTACTCAAGGAGATAATATTGTAAATAGTAGATATGCCATGCGGCGGAATCGTGGCAGGCCCAGCAGTTAAAGCCATTACTCAGCAGAAACATGATCTTTATCATGTGAGTAGCTAACAAGTTTGGTTAACAAGTTTTCTCTAGTGCAAGTGAGAGTGTTGAAATAGTGGGTGCCTTATACCCAATTATACAGTGCTTTTGATTACCATATCGTGTATACAGTTAGTTATACATGATGTATTTTACCATTATAGTGTAGATATTTATGCATCCACTATTTAATAGTAATGTCCAAAGATTAATTGTCATATTGAAAGGTTATAGTAGATCACATGCTATAATGAGAACCTCAAGATATTATGAAATTAAACTTAAATATGTCTTATAGTCTGGGTACGTCGTATTGACTGGATACAATAGATGTAAGACTATCAGGTGTTGTGGGTTTATATGCATTGAGACTTCTTCTCATTAAATTCGCACTTGGTGATCTCGAGTAGTGAGATCATGAGGATAGACCCACCAATAGGAACACCACATGTTTTGGTGTCATTGGATGTTCCTATCTACAGACATGTGTAATAGTCTCATGACTTGAGATCATTGCCAATGTGTGCCATTTGATTGCGTACTTTGATGTAAGATGAAAACCATGATATTGAAATCGTGGCAAGTTAGTTTGTGTTGGGTGCATCATTGGTGGCATGACATTGGTTGAATGGTCAAGAAAGGATTTTTCACTTCCAGGTTATGGAAGTAATATATCTCAGGCTAATTTGGTCAGGATGGTAGTACCTTCATAAGACCATGACCATGACAGTCGAGGGTAAGTCTTCCCAATTAGATCAACAAATAATAAAGCATGAAAAGGACGATGACACGAGTGTGGGTCCTACTTTATGAGATATTACATACAAAGATATTATATTACACAGTGTGTGTTCATAGGTTGGTTGTCGTTGTTATAATAATCATTATCTCTTTAGGGGCCATGATGGGTTGCAAGATTCCATTATTGATCTGTGAATACTATTCACTACTCTCAAGATAAGGGCCTAGAAGGTCACACACAATAGCATATTCGAGAATCTTCTCTATTCAGTTGAATAGTAGTTTTGGACATGGTGGGACCTACCACTGGGGCTCGGGATTTGTCCAAGGTTAAATGATCACCAATATAATAAATAAATTCACATTATTAAAGTTAAGAATAATGGACATTTAATTTATTTATTAAATGTATTTTCAAGTTTTAAGTAAATACATGAAAAATATTATTTGAATGAATACTAAAAATATTCAAGGTTCAATTAATATTTGAGGGAACGAGTCGAGTTAATGAATCATTTATTATCACATAATATATTTAATATATTACAAGAAAGTGATAATAATATTTATGACTTAGTTTATAAGTTATAACAAGTTGTTTATAGCATGTTATGTATTCGGGAGGCTGGGTGGAAATACCTAATATTTTCTTAACACTCTATAAATAGAAGAGGATAGGAGTTTTCCATAGACTATTCAGATTCTCTCTCCCTCATCTTCTGTCACCCACATCCTAGAGAGATAGACTCTAGATCCAACGAGTTCAGATCGAGCTCTCTCTCAGGCATTGTGAGTAGGGATATGCGGTGATCTTCAGAGCCTTGAAGGAGTCGTCGGATCTCCATGCTAGCACCCAAATTTCAACGAATGGCGCTCACTCAGTTTCTTGAAGCGTGTGTGGATGATCTAGATGAATTCAGCTTCAGGTTCTTTGAGAAGCGATCGCCAACAACGGACAAACGTCATGCACGACTTCATATTTAAACCAAGTATTTATCGGTTTGATTTTTTGCTTAAAACTCTTCACACGATATCCTTGGAATAAACCAGGCAACTATTCGCTGACGCCGACAAGTTAATGTTGTACGTCAGTGGAAAAATTTTAAAATCCCCTTTTGGGGGCTTCCGCTGTTCACCCAGTTCCATCAAGTGGTATTAGAGGGAACACATGAAAATTTTAAACCAAAACAATTAAATTTGCATTAATTTATGAATATGGTTTCATTACGGTCCCAACACCGCAGATGATGTGCACATCCGACATCGAATGACCAAGTTACGACCATCCGAAGTTACTTTACAGATTGATTTATATCAGTGGGTTTTAATTTTTGAAGAACATATATGTATTATATATTATTTTTATACCTGAATCCATGACATGGGCTTTCACCTTTAAACATGGACACTGGAAAAAATTTCAGTAGCCAAAACAGTATTTTCTGGCCACTGAGATTTTTCATGGGTGATGTGCAATGATAGAATTATTATAATAATTTTATTATAATAATGTTATTATTTTATCGAACCCAATTTATTATCTTAATAAAATAATAATAAGATATATAAAATAAAAGAGGCAATTATGGCTGTGGTTTTTTCAAAAAGAAAAAAGAAGAGCTTGACTATGCGGGGAAAGGGGGCGGGCACTTCACGGGTTGAACAAGAAAAACCACACAAAAAAGTTCAAAAGGTAGGGGGTCGAGCGCCCCCCCCCCCCCCACTGTCCATGCGTGACAACTCTACTTGGGCCACCTCCTCCATCTGAGCAGGGCCGCCGACCATCTGAGCCGCCACCGATCGCACCCACAGGTGGTCCGCCTCTCTTCCACCGACCGACGATTCCTTTCGCCTCCTCCTTGAACCAACCACGCCATGTCGGTCCGCTCCCTCAGCGGCTAGTCTCGTTCCTTCACCGGCCACATACGAATCCCCACCTCCTTGTCGCGGCACAACCTCTCCCTCCCCCCCCCCACAATGGCTGGTTCGGTGCCTCCACCCGCTTGAACTGCAACAACAGGTCCTGATAGACCCATCCACGCCCTACTAGTTCAGTAAGAGTGTATTGGCCCAGACCCTCTTGGTCCATGAATTTTCCAAATTTCTAGTGACTGGGGAAACTCGGGGACCATCGGTGACTCATTAAGGAGTTTTCCAAAATTCGGGTCGAACGAACGATGGCACCGATCGACATCAGTGGCACCGATGGTTGTCAGTGGCACGGATGGTTGTCGGTGGCACCGATGGTTGTCGGTGGCACCGATGGTTGTCGGTGGCACCGATGGTTGTCGGTGGCACCGATGGTTGTCGGTGGCACCGATGGTTGTCGGTGGCACCGATGGTTGTCGGTGGCACCGATGGGTCGTTCATAGCACCAATCGGCATCGGTGCCAGGGCGACAGTGCCAGGGTGATGGTGCCAGGGTGACAGTGCGGGGGTGACAGTGCTAGGGCGATGGTGTCGGGGTGATAGTGACTCACCTAACGGTGAGTCCTTCCCAGTTTTTCCAGGACCTTCCAGTTTTTCCCCAGTAACATATCTTTTGACATAAAAGTGTTTTAATACCTCTTTCAAAGCCATTTAAAGCAAGTAAAATATGTTTTAAACCCCCAATAGTTGGGAGAACCTTGAGTTACCAAAACGTGTGTTCTTTTTCCTCGATGTCACACATTTTTTATGTTTTACAGTTTCGCCCCTATTACGCATTTTTCGCCTTTTAAAGGAAATCTATTAACTCACAACCGTTATCTCCACCATCTCCGAGGAGAATTATTAAATATCAATTAATCTCAATGTGTGAAACTGCCCAACCGCATGGTTGATCCATGATCTGACTTTTAAGTACTTTGAAATCGTCTCCCTGATCTTAGGATATGGTCATTTCTTAAACCAAGATCCTCTCTTCCTTTTTTTCCTTTTGGTCTCTCTTAGTGCACCTGGAGATTTCCTTCCGAGACGAATTGTGAACCCATGCTGGAGCCATTCCCGCTCAGCCTTGGAGTCCTCAGAGTTCTTCCTCTACAAGCCGCACATCCCCAATTCTTGGCGTGAGGAGAAAACATCAATCGTTGATCATCCAGGTAGGGGGTTTTCCATCGTCCCTCTTTAATGTACATCATGCGAGGTGGGTGTGATGATGCTTTCCCTTAGGACATATATAAAACCAAACCTTAACAAAGACAATAAGTTGGATTTTAAAGAATTAAGGGGTGTGTATGATGAGGATGTTGCTATATTCTTTTATCTTCATTTTTATTTTATGAATTGTATGAGCTTATGCCCACTAAAAATCGTGGTTGTTGGTGAATCTTTATTGCGCACTAATGAACCTCTATTTTTTAGATAATCCTGTGATTGAATGACTGTAACATGGAAACTAGTTAATCACATAAACTCATTTGATTAAATGGATATCCAATGAATAAGAATCATTGTGTGATCATCCCAGTTAACCAAACAGAAAGAAGGAACTTAATTAATGGTGTGTTTAAATATGAAAACTTCTTTGCTCTGTTCTGATGACATGTGTGGTGGCTCTGTTTGATGCCTTGTGGGGTGACATAAAGGGGGGATGAAATGTTCTCGTTGAAAATTTTTGGGGCTTGGTTTGGTTCCAATACTTCGAGAGATCTCACAGATCCCTTTTGTTGTTGTGACTTTACAAGAGAACTGGGTGTGAATGCTTAAATTGTTGTTTGACCGTTTTCTTCTTCAGTCTAGTGTTGTTTTGACTTGTGGTTGTGCCTGTTAGTTGCCTGATAGTGGAGAATTAGTTTCAAAAGAATCACTTGAACATGATAACAAGAATGGGTTTGATGGGGAGACTGTTTTCCAGGAATGGGTTGTGTTCTGGTTGTGGTTGTGGTGCATTTTTGCATGTAGGGATAACAACAAGAGTGGTTGTATACAGACTTTTTGTCTTCTTTGGGACCCTTAGGTTGGGATGCATGCTTTATTACTTATATTTATAACATTTAGTTCTTGTGTTTCTTATACGCACCCCACCCATGTTGAGAACTTCGTGTCGAACACCCCCATCTCATGGGGGAGGGTATTTTTCTCAAACATTCTTATGAGTGACTGGTTATTAGATTCTTTATGCTCTCTCTCCCAGGTAGCCCAAGAATCTTCAGGCAGACTGTGATGGCCTAAGATTCATTATGTCCCAAGACTCTTAGGGAAAGGTGTGTTGTGGTAGTTAGCCCAGGTGTGTGCAGGTTGGGTTCGTTTCCCAAGTGCCTTCAGGATGAGGCTCATGTGTCTTCGGACGTGACAGTGGTTGTTGTGGTCCAAGTGTCTGCAGGAATGATGACGTGTGGTTGTTGTGGCCCAGGTGTCTGTGGGCGTGGGGATGCGTAGTTGTGATGACCCATAAGGTTGTTTTTGGGGCGACAGTGAGACTGCATTGGAACTTGTGGGGGATGTCTGATGCGTAGGATGTCTTAAATAACAAGTGGGAAAGAGGTGTGGGGTACCCAAATATCGATGTGCTATTACTATTACTTTACCTAACTTGTGTTATTTGGGGAGTGCGCCTTGGTGAGGCTGGGTGGATAGTTTCCTTGCTAGGTGTTTGGGTTACCTTTACTTTCTCACGGGGCGTTAGAACACCTCCCCACTTATTCACGAGAGCTTCTGGTTTTCCCTACTGAGTATGCCTGTATAGTCACCCTATGTATATAAAACTACTTTCAGGTTTCCAGGAGGACCTTGAGGACCATGTTAGACCTTACTAGCCTAAGCTTCGGGAGTTGTTGTTGCTGCTTTTCTTTTCCTTTGATACTTTCTTTTGGAGTTTTTTCTTGTATTTTGTATCAGTTTATTTTCGACATGCATATGAGAATCGATTTTGGCATTACTTTTACTTTCAGCTTTTGGAGTTGTTTGAGATTTACCATCTTATCTCTTGATATTGTTCTATAAAAAGGGTAATGTCTTTCATTTCACATGAGATTCTATACCTTTGGTTCTATTCACCACTTCGTGACCTATTGAAGGTGGGACTCGAAGGGTCACTATCTCTCCTTGAACTTGAAGAAGGAAGGGTCTGGCAGTTTGTTGTCTCTTCCCTCATCTTGGTGAAGATGGGTCTTGACAGAATGATATCGAGGGAGGTTGAGAGATAGGATGGAGTTCGGAGTTAGGTACAATGAGGATTGCATGGGATGGTAGGGCAACAATGTTAGGCAATCTTGGTGCGTGAAATGGGCCAGGGAATACCGGCTAGGACACAGGATTTTAGGGGGCCCCATAATCCGATGCAAGAACTCTGGACCTAGCAAATTTTAGTGACTTGGGTTTTGGCCCTTTCAACCATTGGAATATTCTTATGAATATTTCCAGATCTAGGTGCGAAGATGGCGTGCAATTCAGAGGCCTGGTGTGCCCGGAATAAATTTTTATAAAAATATTAAGTATTTTTATACTATGCATGAGGCAAGAATGAGTTATCTCCTAAACGGTATCTTATAATGGGAATCTAAGGGTATGGTTGCGTCCGAAGTGTGATGTTTACCCTGGGAGGGGGGTAAACTTTTTGGGCGCGGCCCTGTTGTGGAAAAAGCCACCAGGGGCATTTTCGTAAATAAATTGAAAGGTTTATTTATGAGCGTCGGCTCGAATAACTTCTGAACGGAGTCTCGGATCAAAAATATGAGTCCGTCGTTGCGTTCATAACGGCATGTTTACCTTAAGGGCGACCTAATTTCCTCCGCGCTGGGAGGTCTGGTCGGGGGTGTTAAATTAAATGAATTAATTTAAATTTAAAAAAAAGAGAAAAAGCCCTCACCCCTCACCTCCCTCCTCCCGCATGTTGGAATGAAAAAACCCCTCCCCCTACCTCCATTCTTCATAAAATCGAGCTGAAGATGTCCGTTTTTTGGCATCAATCGTCAGCGGATCGAGCTTCAAGGCGTCGCGGGCGTCGTTCTGCACTCGAAGCTTCAGCGATCCGCCAACAGGTAGGCGTTTTGAGTTTTAAAATCCCAGATCTCGATTTGTTTGGTTTTTCTACATTTTGATCCTATAAGTGAGTAGATCCAGTCCCGGGGGGCACACAGATGCCTTCGGAAGCGCATTTGGACCCCTCGGGGTGCCCCCAGTGGACCTCGGAAGGTCCGTCGGCGCGGCCGGTGGCGGCAGGCCGCGGGAGTTAACCGGGGCCGCCGCACCGCGACGGTCCGAAGTTCAATCACTGGTGACCCCCGCGGGGGGGGGGGGGGGGTCGACCGTGTGCGCACACCGCGACATGGCAGTGCGGTCCACCGGCCGGAGCCGACAGCGGCTGGGTCGGCCGGTGCGGGCCAGCCCAGGCCGGTCCGGCCCTCTTCTTGTACACGGGGGTTTTAAAACCCTCGTAACTTGCTCCCTGGAGGTCAAAATTGCATGCCGTCTGTGACAACGTGACCCTGGAGATAAGGAAAACCCTTTTAGGTGGGTTTGGGAGTTTAAAGTTTCGGGATCGTGGCCTGGGTGTTTGAAATGTCGAATAAAATAGTAATATTTTATTATTATTCGACTTCGGGCCATTGTATCTTCTACTCGGAGTGTCCGATTAACGTGTCGTCAGTGTATTTGAGACCTTGATAGTATGGAGGACTTTTCTAGATAGTTTTTGGGTGTTGGATCCGAGAATAGGGTGTGGTCCCCATGAGGCCGGGTTTTGGCGTTTATGAAAAAACACAACATTTCCACCGGGTGTCCGTTTTGGACGATCGAGTAGTCGACCCCGTGTGTTTTTCTGAGGAGATCGCAATGGTGTGATCCGCTTGACGAGTTTCAAGATCATGGTGTGCCCCCCCCCCCCCCCCGAGCTGGATACGGTGAATATTACCCTTTTCATCGGGTGTCCGATTTGGACGATCGAGTAGTCAATTCTGTGTGTTTTTCCGAGGGGATCGTAGTGGTGTGATCCGCTTGATGAGTTACGGGGTCGTAGTGTGGGCCCCATATGGGCTAGTTATGGTGAATAGTGCATTTTTCCTTGGTTTTCTATTTTGACTGAGTAAATAGTCTATCCTGCGTGTTTTTTCATGTAGACCGCGCTGGTGGCCTCAGTATTGGCCTAAAAGGTGCGCAGTGTGGCATTGTTGCATGTTGATCGGGTTAGCAATGTTTGGACCAACAGTGGTTGAGGGTACTCCCTTGGTTATTTCCTATGAGGGTACGTGTGGAATCGCAACCGAGGTATGGGTTTGTGATCCCCTCTATAGAATGTTTTACCTGTTAGAGTTGTGGCATCCCTCTGGTGGGCCCGAAGTGGGATCCTCTAGCATCGTTTCCCTGAATCGGGTTTTTGGTATCATTGTGACCGCATCACCATGGTCGGTGATCCCCTATTCAGTAGTATAACCCCATAGGGTTTTTGGCATCATCGGGAATATGATCCCCTACGCAGTGAGCCGTTCATAGTAGGGTTGTGGCATCGTCGGGTATACGATCCCCTACTTAGCATGTGGTTTTTAGTAGGGTTGCGGCATCGTTGGGTATACGATCCCCTACTCAGCGTGTGGTTACGGTAGGGTTGCAGCATCGTCAGTTCAATCCCCTACAACACTAGTTATACCAGATAGGGTTTCGGTATCTTCGTGACTGTCGTGATATGGGTGATGATCCTCTATCTAAGAGATGTGATTTTGTGGAGTGCCAGACCAGGTTGTGGTTTCCCCCTGCGGATCCTGGGAGCGATCCCCTATCTGAGAGATCTTCGAATACCAGATCGGGTTGTGGTATCCTTCAGCGGATCCTGGGAGTGATCCCCTATCTGTGAGATCTTTGAATACCAGTGTGGGTTTTGGTATCCCCTAGCGGACCCTAGGAGTGATCCCCTATCTGAGGAGTTTGTTGTTCTTGCTGTTTCAGCGTGGTTTTCTCAGTGATGATATCTGACGAGTGTGATCACTCAGGTGGGCGTATGAGATGTTTGTGTGGGACCTGATGGAGTGTATCTCTCGGATGGGTGTCATCTGGGATGATAGTGATCATGGAGTGTGTTCTCATGGTTTTGAACTGTTGCTGGTGATGAGGTTGGTACCTCATGTGGCTTGGTGTGAGAAACGAGTATATCTGGATGTTCAAGGTATATGTACGGGTGTATATCTGTGCGGATGTTCATGGTATATGTATGGGTGTATACCTGGGTGGACGTTCGTGATATATATGCATGGGTGTGTACCTGTGCTGATGTTCAAGGTGTATGTATGGTCATACAACTGAATAAAGTTAACTAGTTGTGTTTAGCCGAGGATGTTCTCGAGATGGAGTTTCTCTCTCATTTGGGTTCCCTCTGGCTGGGTTGAGCCGACTGTTTCCTTTCAGTTGCTCTCTTTTGTTTTTCATTTTTGGGGTGCCTACTGAGTATTTTTATACTCACCCCTGTGTGGGCTTTTCCCGCACATGTTTGTGTCTTGTGTAGACCATGGGCCTATCGACAAAGTCCCAGGAGGACTCAGAGCAGGCGGAGCTTAGTGAGCGAGACTGACCGGGGTGTTTACTGGAGCTGTGTCGAGGAGCTTACCAGCGGGTGCATTTGGCAGCGTTTCCCCCCTTCTGAGCAGGTTGGATGCTTTTGCTCTTTTCTTTTTGTGGGCCCTAATTTCCCCTTTTGTACTTTTGTTGTACTCTGGTTGTGGGTTAGATTTATGAATGCATTTCTTTCCAGCCCCTTGCCTATTGGAGGTGGGCTTGGGGAGTCACGGCTCGAGCCCCGTTGGGTCGGGTCGTGACATGAATGATCAAGTGAGGATACCCTGATTGCAGGCTAGAGACCCTAGGAAAGGTACATGCATTATAATGACTTGTGTTCTTGTGTGTTCTGGGTGTTTTTGGGAACATAAAATAAATAAAAGGCTAAGAAAAATTTAAAATAAGTCTTCTACACTACTCGGGCTTCGACATTCCCTGTTTACCTTGCAGTTATGGCACTCGGACTGTGTCCATGAGTAATACGGGTGATCGAAGCCCAGTAGGCTGATATGGCTAATCAGCGGAGGACTAACTGAGAGGAGGAGGATGACCAGTGGAAGAAGAAGTTTCGTGCCTTTCAGTAGCAAACCCTCAGGAAATATGAGGCCAACGTTTTGGACATGGAGATGGAAAGCTGGTTCGAGGAGCTGGTGGTAGCTTTCATCTTGATCTGAGCTCCAACAGAGTACTGGGTTCCTCTGGTTGTGAGCCAGTTGTGGGGAGCAGCACGTTAGTGGTGGACGCTCTACCTCTGGGAGAAGAAGGAAGCTGAGGTTTCGTGGACTGACTTCGAGAAGGAGCTCCAGGCGGTATTTCTTTCTTCCACGATAAAGGTTGAAAAGAGACAAGAGCTACTCTCCCTCCAGCAAGGGAGTATGACAGTGAGAGAATTGAGGATCAAGTTCAAGGATCTCCTTCGTTTTTTTCCAGACCTCTTCCTAGATGAGGAATCACAGACCAAGTTCTTATAGGAGGTGCGCTGACCCTTTCTTCAATATGCAGTTACTCCCTTAACTCTACCGACGTACTTGGATGTTCAGAAGAAGGCTAAAGTGTTGGAGAGGATTCACATGCTGAGAGGTGTGCCGTAAGAGGGGATCTAGTTGAGCTCGTCGAAGGGGAAGGCCATTAGTACCAGGCCTCCAGCATCAGGGCCATCTAGGTTTTGGCCGACGGGGAGCAGGCCCCAGCAGTTCCAGTTTCGATCTCTCGGTCCCCGCCCTTTCTCTGCGAGCCTAGGACCGATGTGTTTTATTTGTGGCAACCATGGGCATCTTCAGAATTAGTGCTTGGACCGAGTTCATTACAATGGAGGTTGGCATGTTCAGCACCCACCTCAGTAGCGGCAGTTTCCAGCCACACCCTTTCAGCAGTAGCAGCAGCAGGGGCAGCGAGCTTCCGATGAACCAAGGGCGGATGGTTCCGGAGGTGTCCGACCTCATGTCACTCCTCAGGGACCTCGACCAGGGCATGGTTGGGGAGGCAGTCAATAGCCGAGAGGCAGAGGATCCATGCATGAGCAGTTTCACGCCGTAAATGCAGTAGTTCTAGAAGGGACGAAGGTCGTTCGAGGTACGATCAGCATGTTTAGTACTCTTGCCTATGCCTTGTTTGATTCAGGAGCTTCACACTCCTTTGTTGCACCTGGCCTAGCCCATGCCTTGGCCATAAACGTAGAGAGACTCTCCAAACCCCTGTTGCTGAGTATGCTAGTTGGGGATCAGACTAGCCTGTTTGATGTTTGTCGAGGATGCATACTGATGTTAGGGCCGCATCAGTCCAATGGAGATCTATTTCTTATAAAAATAAAGCTATACAATGTCATTCTGGGCATTGAATGACTATTTTTTGTGCACGCTATTATTGAATGCTTCTAGATAAGGGTCGTGTTCTCAGATATGGGTGGCCATTGTGTAGCCTTCGTCGGTGAGCGGGGTTGCTGGGAGGGCAGCCGATGTGTGGAGCCCCTTCTTTCTGTGCTAGCTGATCTGGAAGTGGAATCAGAAGACTCAGAGATGGTGGGAGTTCTGAGGATCATCAGTGAGTTTCTAGACGTCTTCCCTAAAGAGGTGGTGACTCTACCCCCTCGACGTGATATTGAGTTTGAGATAGACTTACAACCCGGTGCCTGTCATATTTTGATGACTCCATATCGAATGACGCCTTTAGAGTTGCGGGAGTTGCAAATTCAGGTTGATGACCTAATGAAGAATGGTTTTATTTGACCAAGTGCGTCACCATGGGGTGCTCTAGTCTTGTTCGTGAAGAAGGCAGGCTGTGGTCTTAGGCTGTCCATAGACTACCGAAGGATGAATCAGGTAACGCTCAAGAACCGTTACCCCCTCCCAAAGATCGACGACCTTTTTGACCAATTGAAGGGAGCATGTTATTTCTCTAAGATCGACCTACGGTTAGGATATCACCAGTTGAGGGTAAAGGAGGGTGACATCTTGATGACTGCTTTCAAGTGTAGATATGGGCACTTTGAGTTTGTGGTTATGCCATTCGATGTTACGAACGCACCATCCGTGTTCATGGGGCTCATGAACTCCATTTTCCATGAATATCTGGACCTATTCATGGTCGTGTTCATTGAAGACATCCCGATCTACTCAAGATCATAGAAGGATCGTGCTGAGAATTTGAGGATAGTTTTGGAAGTCCTCTGACACCACCAAATCTACGTGAAGTTGTCCAAGTTCATGTTCTGGACATGAGAGATACACTTCATTGGACATGTGGTGTCCTAATAGGGAATAAAAGTGGACCCATCGATGGTTGAAGCGGTTGTTTTTCTTGGGAAGCACCCAAGAACGTGGCAGAGGTTCGTAGTTTCCTGGGTTTGGCAAGTTACTACCAGAGGTTCATTCCCGATTTCTCTCGAGTTACAGCGCCTTTGACAGCCTTGACCAAGAAATACCAAGCTTTCGTTTGGAGTGAGTAGTTCCAGACAACTTTTAGTTATCTAAAGGGGAAACTGGTTAGTGCCCTAGTGCTGGGGTTTACAGAGGAAGGGGTAACGTTTGAAATGTTCTGTGATGATTCCGATCTAGGATTGGGGTGTGTGCTGATGCAGCAATGGGAAGTGATCTCTTATGGGACTAGGCAGTTACGTCCTCACGAACATAACTATTCCACCCACGACCAGGATCTTGCAACGGTTGTGTTCGCACTGAAGTTGTGGCAGCATTACCTCATCAGGGAATGCTTTGTGGTATTCACAAATCACAAGAGCTTGTGGTATGTCTTCTCACAATGAGACCTAAACTTGTGACAGTGAAGGTGGATGAAGTTTCTTCAGGACTACGACTTCGATATCTCCTACACCTCAGGGAAGGGGAACGTGGTGGTCGATGCCTTGAGCAGGAAGACATAGAAGGATGTGGTTCTAGAGTCAACATATGTTTGGAAAGAAATGGAGGAGTTAATTGATTTACATCTGAGAATGAGAGTGCAGGGTGGTAGATGCTATCTATTTTAGATGATAGTGCAGTGTTCCTTGGTACGACAAGTGGAGTATTCTCAGTGGGGAGACTTAGAGGCTGAAATGATGCGTGATCGTGTTAGCCAAGAAAATGCACCGGAAGGATGGTCAGAGGATGGTCAAAATTAGATGTTTTTCCACGAGAAGTTGTTTGTCCCAGAGACGACGCACGAGGGAGTTCTCCGCGAGTTTCATAACTCACCCATAGTGGTACACCCAAGATTTTTCAAGATGTACTGAGGCCTGAGGGAAAAATTTTGGTGGCTTGAGGTGAAATGGGCAGCGGCAGAGTTTGTGTCAAGGTGCCTAGTATATCAGCAGGTGAAGGCTAAACATCGCATCCCAGGAGGTTTTTTGCAGCCTTTAGATGTCTTCGAATGGAAGTGGGATGACATCTCGATGGATTTCTTCACATGACTACCTAGGGTTCAAGGGGGTTGTGATGCTATCTGGGTAGTGGTAGACCAGCTGACGAAATCAACTCACTTCTTGACAATCAAAGAGTCAAGTGTGGTGGATGCCTTACCACAGAGATACATGGATGAGGTGGTGCAGTTGCATGGAGTTATGATGTCCATAGTGTCGGATCGAGATGCACAGTTTACCTCATGAGTATGGAGGGGATTACAACATGCTTTCGACACCCAGCTACGTCATAACACCACTTTCCAGCTGTTTCCCTCGGAATCTGGGGATGACCGCCTTGATGGGAGGTTCAAACGTTCCGATCAGTTCCTAAGGGGTTTGTTCGTAGAACCGGAAACATCCAATGATTCCACATCCATTCAGACCTACTTTCCAAAGGTAGGTTCTCATTAGTTTGTGGACTGATGAGGCTTAGGAATTTGCATTGGTCGAGAGGATGGGAGGTCAGACTCATCACACCTTTTTGAGGGGAATTATTGTCTACTCCGAGACTCTCTTTATAGATTTAAGTTATGTTCATTAATCCTTATTACATTACCAAGTATAAAATGAGCTTTCCTTCAGATCTAACAATCAATGATTAAATATGTAGGAAATTTAGAGAATCTTTTGTATGTATTCGAGGTTCTTCATCGATAGAGAATTATCTGTATTTTTTAGAGATTCTTGGTCAATGGTACCCTTCGACACATTTATACAGAAGTCTCTTGGTCATTATGATGACCATGCTAGTTTTAAAGCCACTCAGTGGGGCACTTGAATTTTATTGTCATTCAGAAGTACATGGATTATTTTAGAGTTGGGATCGAACCCTTAGACGGGCTACCTACGTATCCTTTGTTTAAAAAAGGAATCAGAACCCACGTATTTCGAGTAAGGGAGTATGATGTTTATGATTGATGGCTCAAAGAAGGATGTCACAATTACTTTTACACTCTAAGCTCACGTGAGTCATGCTCGGTGTGAGAAACAAGAGGTATTGGTAAAAATTAGACAATTGTGCCATGAAAGATGCAATCATAAGAAATAATGTGGGTATTATGTATGTATGACTGCCCAGATAAATGAAGGTTAGGATTTACTTTAGGGAATAAATACAGGAACGTGGTCCATAAAGGTATATGTGCTTCATGGAGATTTTGAATACTCTAACTTGGGGATTACTCCTGAAAAGGAGGCCCAAATTAGGAGAAGACTTATGATTGGGTTTTACTACTAAAAAAGGAATCTCAGATCAAAGGTAAATTAGGACTGGTTAAGAGAAATTAAGACTGGGGATTGCTCCTTAAAAGGAGGCCCAGGTCAAGGATTAAGGTTTGGGGCTTACTCCTGAGGAGGATGCCCAAATTAGGAGATCGGGGCTTACTCCTAAGGAGGATGCCCAGATTTGGGAATTTTAAGAATTGGGGCTTACTCCTAAGGAAGATGCCCAAGCTTGAGACTGGGGCTTACTCCTAAGGAGGATTCCCAGATTTGGGAATTTTAAGAATTGGGGCTTACTCCTAAGGAAGATGCCCAATCTTGAGACTGGGGCTTACTCCTAAAAAGGAAGCCCAGGTTAGGGAATCTGGGGCTTAATCCTAAGAGGATGCCCAAAAATTAAGGGACTTGGGGCTTACTCCTAAAGAGTATGCCCATATTAGAGGACTTATGACTGGGGATTATTCCTGAAAAGGAGACCCAGGTTAAGGATTCTCTCATCTTAAAGGATGAGTTTGAATGAATGAATTCTCAATCTTTAGTGACATAAAGATGTGTAAATCACTAGGTTTTGAGAGATATTCCACAAAATTCCTTTCAAATAAGGAAGTCAAATCAAGAAATCATGCCATAAAATGGATTTGAAGAGTGTCTTGAAGACTGAATCTTGAATATGAAAGGTGTAATGGCTTAAGAGGGGTGAAATGGGCAAGAAAGGCACCCAAAAAGGCAGGGGCATGCAAGTCCTGGAAGGCGCGCAGCTACTGCGTGGGCGCGCAAGTTTTGGTCACGTAGGTATATGCCTGCGCGACATGATTTACTTGCGCGACGGTTAACCAGCAGGGTAATACTTGAGAGACTCTTCATTAAATCCTTTAGAATCCTCTTGAGGTTCTTCCAGAAGAGGGTCGTGCAAGATCTATTTGAAGGAGTAAGGCGGCGCGCAAGTGTGGCCCTTTTCCCTTAAGGGATGGCCACTCAGGCGCGCAAGTGTTGATGAGTTTCAACACTTAGGCATTCCTCCCCCTCTTTAGATCTTCCGTTCTAGGTAAGAAATTACCTTAGAAGTGTTTCAGAAGCTTTGAGAAGAGACTAGGGCACCGGGAGCTCAAATCTGAGTTTCTGGAAAAAATCCTCCTCAAATGGGGGGCCCACAGGGTCTATTTATGGGCAGGAGAAGACCCCAGGCGATTACCACTTAGGTCACGCAAGTCACTTGCGCGACCATAAGGCGTTGCGCAAGTGTACTTGCGCGATAGTGATAGAAATTGCGTGGCACATGTGCTTTTGATCCCTTGTTCATGCCTTTGTCGGTTTTTTATGTTTCTTCAAAGGATGAATCACTTTGGACTAAGGTATTTCCGTTTTTCAGATGTTAGAATCTGTGACAGAAAGGAGCGTCAACAAAAGTCCCCCCTCAGAGTTGGATCCGGAGAGAAAAGAGGATTTGACTCTGAGGTGAAAAAGAAAAAAACAAGAAATCTGGCAGTTTAAAGTCATGCATGTCAGACATACAAAGGCTAATGTTTATGGTCGAAATAGCTTTGACCGAAATTTATTAGAATTGACTCAATTCCTTGAAAATTCATCTGAAAACATATTATCATACTCAAGTATGAGGGAAAATATGTAAGCTATGACTTAAGAATATTTGAATCTGAGGAATGATATGAAAAAGAGCTAAAAGGCATTAGAAGAAGTAGTTTCCAAGAATGAAGTTACCATTATTTAAAAAACCCGTTAGGGGGTTGAATTATGCAGGGCCACCTAAGGGCATTGGCTGCATAGTTAAATAAAATAGTATCGTTTGGCTAACAATTCTGCTATGTAGACTATTTATGCAAGGCCACCTATGGGCACGTGCTGTATAGTCAGGCAAAAGAACTCTCAGAAATTTACTTTCCTAGTGCTAAAAGCCAGTGAAAGTTTATGGAGATTCAAATCTTCCAAAGTATAGAGTTTTCTGTATGTAAAGAGGTACTTGAATATGGAGAAAATATTTCCAAACAAAATTATCGAAGAACTGGATGAATATCACTCCTACGAAGGTCTGACCCAAACGTAGGGAAGGAGAATATAAACCATAGACTTGAATACTTTCAGATCATGAAAAAGGATATGGTACAAATATGTTAAGGATGGCTATTTTTGCGGATCCCTACATACTGTCATTTAAGACAAATAAGGACAAAAGAGGCATTCTTCCCAAGAATGAAGTTACCATTATCCGACAAACCCGTTAGGGGGTTGAATTATGCAGGGCCACCTAAGGGCATTGGCTGCATAGTCAAATAATAGTATCTTTTGGCTAACAAGTCTATTATGTATACTGTTTATGCAAGGATGTCTATGGGCATGTTTTGCATAGTCAGACAAAAGAACTCTCAGAAGTTTGACATTTTTGTGACTAGTAGTCATGGAAAGGGTTATGAGGATCTGAAAATTATTTAAGGTTAGGATTATAACACATAAAGATGGGTATTGTTCAATGTGTACAGAGATACATAGATCAATGCTAACCATAATCATGTTGTGGCTGGGTCCTGAATTGAAATATTGGAATTCACTACGTATCCCATAAGGATGAGAATCAAGCCATACATAGTTCTTAAACTACAGTTTAACGTCGTGTGGGACAAAAGGATTAGATATCTTAGTTTAGGGTCATAGAGCTTGGACCATTGTAAGAAATACACAGTGCGTGTTTTCATGGGGACTTTTCAGCCAAGGGACTGAAAGTGGAATTTGGGGTTAGGCCCAAAGACTTGGGACTGGATTCGAGGGACACTCGAATGTTCCTACGTATCCCATAAGGATGGGACTCAAGCCCACGTAGTTCTAGAAATACCCTCTATACAAATTTGGTTCCTACATGTGAAGGGTGAAAGGGGACTTTAGTGCAATGATGGTTTAACCCAAGATAAAAGGTTCGGGAATTTTCATGTATGCACGTAGTCTTTGAAATGAAACATGATTGAAAAATAAATGAAAATAATGGTTCCCTCTCAGGTGAGGGTATCAAAGAAATTTCTAGTTTATTGTCATACTAGACAAAAGTGTTGTATAGTTTAACGTCGTATAACAAGGACAAAAGTGAACAAATGTAAAGATATTGATTCTAAGGGTGGTTTCACTAATTAACATCATATGAGATGGAGATGAACCGACGTGAGGAGATTGGTTTTGGGCTTGAACCTTGGGAGGTTGCCTACATACCCATCCTAGAAGTCAAGGATCAAAGTCTGTGTAGTTCAATTAAAGAATGAATTAATGATCAAGTTGTTCTTGGGGAAAATGACCTAAAAAAATGATGTTAGGACTTACACATGGTTAGCGGCCCAGAGAGAGTGTTATGGTTGAGGTTTTCTCTAAGCTCACGTGAGTCATACTCGGTGTGAGAAACAAGAGGTAATAACAACCTTAACGATTCATAGTTTAATGTCATGTAGGACATATAAAGGGACTATGTAGTTTAAAGTCTTGTAGTTAGGACTATTGGTGATGCACAGTTTAGTGTCATGTAGAAGGGACAAAATACAGTTTAATGTCATGTAGGACATATCACGAACTTTCTGTACAGTTTAGTGTCATGTAGTTAGGACGATGGGGAAAATAGAGTTTAACGTCATGTTGGACGAAAGGGGGGGATTGTGCAGTTTAATGTCATGTAGTGAGGACAAAAGAGTGCACCATTTTAACATCATGTTGGATGCATTGGGGATTTTTTCCACAGTTTAACATCATGTTGGATGAAAAAGGGACGATACAGTTTAGCATCATGTTGGACGAAAGTGAGAATAGTTTAAGGTCATATGCATGGACTGTGGATGGTGCAGTTTAATGTCATGATGGATGGTGGTGTAGTTTAAGGTAATACATGACCTTTGATGATTATGTAGTTTAACGTCTTTCCGGACGTAAGGGACTTTTATACAGTTTAGCGTCATGTAGTTAGGACGTCACAGTTTAACATCTTGCTGGATGTAAGGGACTTTTATACAGTTTAGTGTCATGTAGTTAGGACGTCGCAGTTTAACGTCTTTCTGGATGTAAGGGACTTGCAAATAGTTTAGGGTCATATGCATGGACCGTTGATGATGCAGTTTAAGGTCATACAGAACCTAGTTGCAGTTTAAGGTCATACTGGACCATTTAGGGAACTTTTTCACAATTTAACGTCGTGTGGGACGAAAGTACAAATAGTTTAAGGTCATATGTATGGACTGTTGCTGTATAGTTTAACGTCATATAGCAAGGATGAACTGGTGCTGCATAGTTTAGTGTCATGTTGCAAGGACAAACAGGACCTAGTTTCAGTTTAAGGTCATACTGGACCATTTAGGGAACTTTTTCACAGTTTAACGTCGTGTGGGACGAAAGTACAAATAGTTTAAGGTCATATGTATGGACCGTTGTTGTATAGTTTAACGTCATATAGCAAGGATGAACTGGTGCCGCACATTTTAGTGTCATGTTGCAGGGACAAACAGGTACTTTGTAGTTTATACAAAATACTTCTTCAAAAATCTAGCATTGGTTGGAGTAGTGATGAGTTCTCCATCCATTGAGATTAATGAATAAGCTCCATTGGAGTAGACCCAATGTATTGAATAAGGTCCTTCCCATTTTGGCTCAAGCTTGGGAGGTTTCTTTCCCGGTATCATTGGAGTTCTAATAACTAATACCAATTCTTCCTGAGTGAATGAACGAAGATGAACTTTTTTGTTAAAATCTCATGCTATTCGATTCTGATAGACTTCCAAGTGGTTCAAAGTGCTCAATCTTTTCTCATCTAACTGTTCCAATTCATTCAATCACTTTTGATATTTTTCATCTGTATATGATTGATCACAAATGGCAACTCTGAGCGAGGGTAGTTGAACTTCAATGGGCAAGACGACTTCCATTCCATATACCAATGAATATGGAGTTGACCGAGTTGTAGTGCGGGTGGTAGTCCGATAAGCCCATAAAGCATGAAATAGTTTATCAGGCCATGACCTCTTATCTTTATCCACCATCTTTTGTAGTATATTTTAAAGAGTCTTGTTAAAGGCTTCTATCTAGCCATTGGCTGCTGTATGATACCGAGATGAATGGTTGGATTTGATGTTGTATTCTTGATACAACTTCTTCATCTCAGATGAACAGAAATTGGTGCCATTGTCCGTCAATATGGTATGAGGGACACCAAATCTGGTAATGATGTTAGAATTGATGAAGCTAACAATGCATTTAGAACTGACTTCCTTGAGATGTATTTCCTCTGCCCATTTGGAAAAGAAGTCAGTAGCAGTAAGAATATACTTAAACTGCTTAGCCGTAGACGAAGGGTAAGGTCCCACCACATCAATTCCCCGTGTGGAAAATGGCCATGAGTATTTAGCTGTATGAAGCAACTCTAGAGGTTGATGAATGAAGTTGGCATGTACTTGGCATGAATGAAACTTCTTTGTGAAATCGACACAATCTCGTATCATTGAAGGCCAAAAGTATCCAAGCCTTCAAATTTGATCTGACAATCTATGTCCAGACTGGTGGGCACCACAGACTCCTACATGCACTTCTTTTATGATAGCCAGTGTCTCTTCACCATCAATGCATCTGAAGATAACTCCATCAAAACCACGTTTGTAGAGAATTTTCTCTAGGTGACCTGGGCTATCATAAAGAGTAAAATTAACCACACATCACCGGATTTGTTTTTTCTCAGCTCTATCAGGTGGAAGTGTTCCATTTTGAAGGTATTCCCTGATAGGTGACATCCATCCTGTAGTATGACCATACGATTCAGGAATGGGAAAAATATCATTAATTTCCTCTGTCCTGATTCAAACATAAGGTGAAATTGCACGATGGTGGGCAATACTGATGGTTGTCTCATCCTGATTTGGATCTTCCAGAGCTGTGTCTATATTATCCAATGCATCAGCTTGAGCATTTTGTGATCTTGGGACATAAGAAAATGTCGGTTCCAAAGGGAATTCCGCCATTAACTCTCTGACGTAATCATACAAAGGGATTAGTTCTTCTTTTCTGATGGCATAATCCCCATTTACTTGTTTGATTACCAGGTCTGAATCACCTTTCACCTTTAAGTGATTCACTTGTGCTTGAAGTGTTAATTCCAAACCTATGATGAGAGCTTGGTATTCTACTTCATTATTGGTACCACCTTCCCAAAATAAGAAGGAATAAGGTAACACTGCCTTTTCTGTAGAAATGATCACAATTCCTAAGCCAACTTTGTTGAATTTAGGATTTTCCATTTTCCTCCCTATTGGACTTCTGGAAGCACCATCAAAATACATTTCCCATGCCTGAGGACTTTCTTGAATAGAGAATACTTCCTCATCAGGGAGTTCAATATCTGAAGATGTGTCTTCCACTGAAGGGTGTTCATCTAGGAAATCAGCCAGATCTTGGCCCTTTATCGCCTTTTGAGACACATACTGAATATCGAATTGCTGCAAAATAACTGCCCACCTTGCCAGACGTCCTGTAAGCATTGGACGACTTAGGATAAATTTGAGCGGGTTATTGCGAGATACCAATTGGACCTCGTGATGTTGCAGGTAGTGTCTCAACTTCTGAACTGCAAATATTAATGTCAGGCAGCACTTCTCAATACTTGAATATCGGGTTTCTGCTTCAAGCATGGTTCGACTGAGATAGTAAAGGCTGTTTTCATTCCCAGCATCATTCTTTTGAGAAATAAAGACACCCAATGATCGCTCTAGAGCTGTCACGTAGAGGATAAGTGGTCTTCCTTCAACAGGTGACATGAGTACCAGTGGACTCAAGAGGTATTTCTTGAGAATATCGAATGCTTCTTGACATTCTTCAGTCTACTGGTAAGTGACTCCCTTCTTCATCAATTTGGTGAAGGGTAAACTTTTTCCTACTAAATTGGCGATGAAACGCCGAATATAGGCTAAGTGTCCTTGAAGTCCTCTTAATTCTTTCAAATTTTGATGAGGTGACATATCAAGGATTGACTTGGTCTTCTCAGGATCGACTTCAATACCACGATGGCGTACAACAAAGCCGGGAAATTTTCCTGAGGTTACCCCAAAAGCACATTTTAAGGGGTTCATCTTCAAATTATGTTGTCGAAGCTTGCAGAATATGACTTCCAAATCAGCCAAGTGATTAGTATGTTGTTTGTATTTAACTACCAAATCGTCTACATAGCATTCAACAAACTTCCCTAAGAAGGGTTTGAAGATACGATGCATGGCGTGCTGATATGTTGCACCTACATTCTTTAAGCCAAAGGGCATTACCCGGTAACAAAACACACCCTGAGGGGATATGAAGGCTGTAGATTACTTGTCTTCTGGGGCCATTTAGATCTGATTATATCCAGAATATCCATCCATGAAGGAAAGTTCTTCATAGCCAGTTGTTTCATCAATTAGAACTTCTGTAATCGGAATTGGGAAATCATCCTTAGGACAATGCCGATTAAGATCTCTGAAATCGATGAAAACTCTAATTTGTCCGTTCTTTTTCTTTACAGGGACAATATTAGCCAACCATTTGGGATATTGAACTTATCTGAAGAAGTTAGCTTTGATAAGCTTATCCACTTCAGCTTCAATTTTGGAAGCATAAGTTGGGTGTGTTCTTCTCGCGGCTTGCTTAAATCCTCAATGTTCTTCTGGTAAACCCAAATGATGAGTAGCAACATTAGGATCAAGCCTGGGAATTTCTTTATAGTTCCAAGAAAATATATATTTATTTTTCTTTAGAAAAGAAATATACATCTCTTGATCTTTAAGATTCATGGCCACACTGATTAAAGTTGGGCGTGGATCTTCCTTTGTACCCAAATTTATTTCTCTGAGTTCATCCACAGTGGTAGAGATACCCTCTTCAAATACTGGAGGAGCATCTCTGAGATCTTCCTCTTCTTCTTCATCATGTGTTATTTCTTCCGTTTCTACTTGCATAGTAGATGACAAAGCAGAATTTTCTTGATCAGAAGAGATGTCAAAATTTTCACATTTTGAAGAGGAAGTTTCCATTTTTGACCCTATTGATGATGAAGAGTTTTCTTTGGGTAATAAATAGGAAATGATGGATTGAGAATCGACATCATTGTTCACCTATAATGTTGCTATAACTTCTTCTGGCCTAATTGGTGAAGCATAGACTTTTTGGAGTTCAACAAATGAAATGAAGACGTCGTCATTTGTGCTTTCATCACTGCTTGGTAGATTACCAATTTCTCCCATGTTGTCTGGATCGATTGCCGTAATTGACATTATGGATCTTTCCATAAGAGTATTTTGATTTGGGTCTATCTTGTCAATTTGACTGATAAGCAACACATAATCTGTATTCACATGTGTAAATGGATTTACTGGAATTTTTACCAAACCATATGGAGCATTAACTTTGGTAATCTCCTTTGTTATGGATTTCTCCCTTTGATTCATGTGATAGAATTCTGCCTCACTGTATTGAGACTCACATGTCTTGAACAGGGCCTTATCACCATACAACATCCCAACTTGACCATCGAAACAATATTTGAGACATTGATGGTATGAAGAAGGGATAGCCACATGTTGATGTAACCAGGGTCTTCCAAGCAAAATGTTGAAGGCTGAGTCTTGATCAACAACCATGAAATCTGAATTGGATACAAGATCTCCAAACTGAGTTCTGAGTGTAACTTCACCCAGTGGTTCTTGTTCATTTTTATCATATCCCTATAGCATCATTGTGGAGGGAGATAAATCAGATTCCGTGAGGCCCAATCGACGAAGTGTACGAATGGGCATGAGTTTGACTCCTGAACCATTGTCAATGAAAACTCTTCGAACATCCATGCCATTGACTTTTCCAGACAAGTACAATGGTCTAATATGTCCATGCACAACATCATCTTTATCTTCATCAGTAAAGGATATTATTGCATGGCATTCTGCAGGATTATTCTCTATGTGATAGACTTCAGCTGCAGCAATTTCAGTTTCAAACTCCTGAGGACTTGACAAAGCCTCGATGAGTGCTTCCTGAAGATATTTTGACAGATTCAAAGCATCCAGAATTGATAACTTGGATGGTAATTGGGCCAAGTGTTTCAATATATCATACTTTTGATCCAGAGGTCTGCATTTCCCAATAGGAATATGTGGTTTAGCAGGTACCTTGGAAGCAGATGCTTTGGAAGTTGATGCATCTTGTATTGGGATAAGAGTTGGCAATATTCCTGGTTTTGGAAGATTAGAACGATTAGATCCATTTACTTACTGAGAGGAAGAAGATGGAACCTTCAACCAGTCTTCCAAAATAACTGTTCCAAGACTGAATTTGCTATTGGTAGAAGAACTTGCTTGTTCTTGCTGAGCTCGCTGAAGGGCTCTACCATGAGTTTCTACTGCGTACACAGTTCTAGAAGGTGTAGAATTGGAATAGTGTCTTCTGAAAGATCCACGTATTCCCCTGTATCCTGAGCCCCTGGAACTTCCTATGATTCCTCTGTTTGATACAGGGAATTCAGGCTCATCAAAATTAAAACTGCGACTGGAATATGGATCTGTTAATTGAATCATATTAACAGAACCGAAGATTAACTCTTCGTCTGATGAAGAATCTGCCTGATTAGCCTGTTTAGACTGTTCCATTTGGTGGGTCGGTGCCCGTGGCTTTGAATTATATGGAATGAAGTCCACCAAAGTCAGAGACAACTTATGCTTTGACACATACTCATCTTCTTCTGATTCTTTTTCTTTCTTTGAATCATGCTTTTTCTTTGAGGACTTTCCCTCTAACGAAGAGGGTTTTACTGCAACATTCATGGTAGAAGACACAATTGGTTTCTTTAATTGTGTTTTCAAAATAGCATGAGTTCGATTGATTGTCTTTATGACCATCCAATCATCATACTTTTGTGCATTTTTTCTTTTGACTTCCTGCCATTCATTTTCCTCCTCTAGAACTGTAGTAGTGACACATGCTACCTGGGCTGAGGAGCCTTTCAATGTGACATGTCCCGAGTCGACCATCTTTTACAGGAGGTCTTTGAAGACAAAACACTCCTAAATGGGATGCCCCAATATTTTATGAAAAGGTCAATAATTAGGATGGTCTTCATCTCCTTTCTTGTTTGGCCTCTTGGGTATTGGAAATTGAACTAAATTGTTTTCCAGAGCTGAAATGAAATAACCAGGAACTTGTTCATTTCGGAAAGAACATGTTTTTCTCTTCAGATCCTCAAATTGTTTTTGTTTATGATCTTTTTGGTCATCTAGACGAAAAGGCCTTTGTTTTTGGTGCTCAGAAGGTGGAGCCCTTCGAGAAGATGAAGGTTTTGAGGTAGAAATAGGTACAGGTGCTTGTTTAAGCATAACTGTAGAAGTTTCTACTTTACCCATTCTCCTTCCTGGAGCTGATGGAATTACATGATATTTAGCCTTAGCCTGTATAATAGAATCTTCAATCTACTGAGTGGTTGAAGTAAGGTCTCAAAACCCTCCTGTGTATTTCACAAGGATTAACGGTGTGCATAATTCGTCATGCAGATTTGCCACACAGATTGGCAACAATTATTCTTGAGGGAGTGCTAAACTCAAGGAATATGTTAATCCCTTCCATCGAGCAATGAAATCATAGACCCTTTCATTATCCCTTTGATTACAGTTTGTAAGATCAAAAACTGTTGTCTTTGGAAAAGTTGAGCTAAACTGAAGGAGGAATTTTTGGAGAAGATCCTCCCATCTGGTAATTGACTGGGATTGCAAGCTTGTATACCAAACAAAAGCTGGTCCTTGCAAGGTTCGCATGAAGCATCTGAGTTTCACTGCTTCTTGCTGCTCTGGATTTCCCATCATAGGATTGAAACAAGACACGTAATGCGTCAAATGTTTTTCAGGATCACCTGATCCATTGAAAATAGGGAATACAGGGTTCCCAAAACTGGATGGAGGAGAAATTGAATCTACCCATTCAGGGTAAACTTTCTTTTCTGGTTGAACTTGTGCACGCTTCCCTTCCATAGTTTCTAACCAAGCTATTAATGACTCAATATTAGTTATTAAATTTTGAGAAAAATCCGGTTGAACTTGGACTTGGGTAGGTGCAATGACTAGAGCTTGGACAGATGTGGCGATTGGTGCTGCAACTAATGGTAGAACTGCCAACTGTTGTTGCACTTGACCCATAGTATTAGACCTATGAGGGTGTACTGATAGAGGAGGATATTCTTGATCCATCTTACTAGCTGAAACAAATTGATTTGGCTGACTGACTCCAGCATGCTTAAGAAGAAGACTACTCTGAAGTAGTTCTGCATTCAACCTTCTTAATTATTTCATTTCTTCCTCCTGTTGTGCAAATCTCTGCTCTAGTGAGAGCGATTGACCTTCTCCAGAGGAAGGATATCTAACCTGGTTCTTTCCCCTCCCTTTGTTGGATCCTTTTCAGAGAGGGGGAAGTGGTTTACTCGAAGGATTACCTAGCTTCTGAGTAATCCTTTGACTTCGTGTATGCACACCTTCTTCATTTGTGTCGGTGCGTACATATTCTTGAGCAGGAACCTCTTCATCTGAGTCCCCTAAGTGAGCCTCATCTGGTGGATCAGAAACAACGGCATTGATGAAATTGATTCATGCATAACTCATCGCATCCCTTCTATCAGCATTTCAGTGATATTGTCTTCTTCCATGTCTTTGATGAGACATTGCCTTTTGTTGATTCAATCCCTCAGGAACTTCTTGATGAACCATAATTTGGAGGGAATCTCCTGATAATTTTGCTCTTCGTTCCTCTTGAGGTTTCTTCCCCAATCAAGAAAAGACCGACTTTCTCTGAGGAGGGGATTGATGATTTGAAAAAGTCCTCAGTCCAGTGGACTGGGGTTTTTCCTGCTGTTCTCTCTCAACTCCCCAAATCCTTTTTGTTGATTCCGAGGGTTGGTTTAAAAGAGTCCCCAGTCTGGAGAGCTGGGGTGGTTCTTGACATGTTATGTCTGAGACTTTCTTGAAAGTCCTCTTGATCTTGAGAACCTTAGTCCGGAAATTAGCTGGATGCATTAATCTGTATCCACTTTTATCACCCGGTTCAACAAACCGTTGGATGATTTCCGACACTTCTGTTATTTGGTGACGTGCTTTCTCCAAACGAGAGGCCTATTCAATATTCTTGTTTGCTTGATGAAAGAGTAATTCAACAACATGTTCTCTGTATTCTTGATTTTGAGAGGAACTAGTTGAAGCCTGTTCTTGGGAAAGCTTTTGATTACAAACAAAGATCATTGATTGTGGCCGACCATGGGCAATAACATTGCATGAGACCATTTTCGGTGGGCTTTGCTGACTGGAGAGCACCGTGAAATGCAGTGATCCATGAACACCTCATCCTCTGACATGAATACCAGATGGGGCATTAGAAATTAACTGACGCAATCTTCTTAGTGCGCCAAGGCATGAACGTTGAAGGGCTCTCTGCTGCTTTTCAGCCTTTGGATATCGAGAGACTGATAGAGACTAAAAATCAATCTGATGTTGTAACCCTTCTATTATCTTAAGATGATTTTCATATTCATCATAAGATAATACTTTCTTTTTCAACTGACAAAGAGTTTTCCATATGTTGAGACGAATATCATGAATTTCATCTTCCGTCAACATTTCTGGTATATTATACTGAGAGTCAGCCAGAGGCCAAAACATAACTGGCACTTCACCTTTCGCCAGTTGTTCTCTCATATTCATCATTTCCTCTTTATCATTTGATGAAGATTCTTCTACCTGATTTGACCAGAGTTGGTGTTTCCTTGTTGCTTCATTAGATTCAACAGGATTGGTAGAGAAATCATTGATCAAACTAGAAGATGCATGACTTAGGGGTGGTTCGGAGAATGACCTACACCCTGGGCTATCTTCTGATTGAGAAAGTATTTCACCTGCTAGCGATGAAGCTTCAGACATGACTGGTTTCGCATTTGCAAGTGCCTCAAGATAAGAGGGCTTTCTCGGCACTACATTGTCCACTGGAGCATTTTTCGGGCAATGTGCATCACTACTGCGGAGAGGACTTTCACAGCGAAATTCATCATCATGGGGAGGACCACCATAATGGGTTATAGCAAAAGATGAGATCTCTTGATCCTTGGTCTTTTGACCACACAGAGGGTTCCTGTGGCTCTCATCTGAAGATGAAACTTCGAGATCGACCGATTTGTCAATAAGCAAGCCTTCATGAGGAAGTGTCTGTTGAAGACATTTGGAATTAATGTTCCCACTATTGGGAACTGAGGGAGTAGAATCTTGAATTCCAATAGATAATTGTCTGAGGGCTTCAAGAACTCCAGCATCGAGCAAGGCCTTATTACAGATTGGATCTTGATCTCCTGACTATGCTGGGCGGGTCTTTTTCTTAGACGCCTTCTTACTCGCCTTGGAAACCACTTGTTGACGAAAGTGGCTGCTCTGAGCAGGTGTATGTGCCTGATCAGGAAATATGGTCAGGTTAGGCTGATGATCTCTTCTCAAATCAGGTGTATGTGCCTGACTTGGTCATCCGTATGATATGGGGGAGTATGCCCCATAACCCTCTTAGACTGGAACAGATGTGTGTGTCTATTCCGGAGTGAATTGTTGATGTATCACTCCACTAGTAGGGATAGATTTATGTGTCTTTCCTTGAGATGCCACTGAATTTGTTATAATATTCTGGCAGGCATCTAGAATATGAGCAGGGATTTGATTATGCTCTTTCACCATTGATAGAATATGATTGGTGACTTCATTTGCCGTAACGGGAATATACTTCCATTCCGGGCTTGGAGTAGGTGTATGTGCTTTCTCCTATCCACCTTTTCCTGTCAGTGAATCCTGACAGTACTCAAGTGTGGGGGCAGAGAGTTGAGTCTGCCTCCTATTTGTTGTTGGGGCTTTATGACTAACTTCTCCGAATGCTACCAAGCGAGACTGTTGGTAGGCTTGATTAATACTAGCAGGTGTATGTGCCTGCTGATTGCACTTCGCCAAACGTGGTTGACGAGATCCATCATATGTAGTCAGATGAGCCTGTTGACTAGCTGATGATGTATAAACAGGTGTATATTCCTGCCTATAGTACTCCGCCGGAATTGCCAGGCGGGATTGGCGTGATGCTGCCAGACGAGTCTGCTGGACAGTGGGTTTAAAACAGGTAGGTGTATGTGCCTGCTCGTTGCTTTCCACCAAGTTAGGTTGGTGGACTTCTCCGGAGATGGCAGAGATGAGAACCTGCTCACTGTTGACCGGATTCCACCTCTGGTGGTTCATCTTGCTTTCTCGGGTTCGAGGAACCTGAGCCGAACGCCTGGAGTTGGTACCCTTATCATGTTGAGGGCGCACTGCCGCATGAGTCTGGCGGCGATTGTTGGTGGGATCCCTCAGGAAGGACTCCTGTTTGTTTGAATTAAGGTCCTGAGGGACCTGCTCATTCACCTCTCCAGCATAAGGGAGCGAATAGTGATTGCGTTCCGGGGATAACGACCCAAAACGATTGGAGATGGTAGTCAGCACCGCCTGCTTCTTGATCACTGGTCGTCGTTGTCCGGACGACCGATGTGAGTTGTTTACTTGGAGGGCTTGGAGGGCAGCCTCCAGAGTTGGGATGGTACCGTGTTGATGGTACTCCTTAACCAGTGTGTTTGATACCCAGCGTTGAAGATAATGAGTAGGTGATATCATCCTAAGAGCGGACGACGATCCAGCAGGAGTAGCAACAGTGGAATTTACAGTAGCAGTATTCACAGGTGTGAACTTGAGAGCAGCCATTCTAGAAATGCAGAAGATCTTGGAAAAAGAGTGCATGTTTGATATAACAGACGTAATCAAGATAAATTCAGCCACTACATCTTTTGGATGAGCACATATTTCAATGATTCTTTTTGTTGTCCCTCTCATTGAGTTTTAAATAGGGGCCTAACAAATAGGTAAAACATCATTTTAACTTGGTTAAGGATTCACGTCGGATTCACCATTTTTGTTTCCCTCGGAATCCGGGGATGACCGCCTTGATGGGAGGTTCAAACGTTCTGATCGGTTTCTAACGGGTTTGTTCATAGAACTGGAAACATCCAATGATTCCACATCCATTCGGACCTACTTTCCAAAGGTAGGTGCTCATTAGTTTGTGGACTGATGAGGCTTAGGAATTTTCATTGTTCGAGAGGATGGGAGATCAGACTCATCACACCTTTTTTAGGGGAATTATTTTCTACTCCGGGACTCTCTTTATAGATTTAAGTTAAGTTCGTGAATCCTTATTACATTACCAAGTATAAAATGAGCTTTCCTTCAGATCTAACAATCAATGATTAAATATGTAGGAAATTTAGAGAATATTTTGTATGTATTCGAGGTTCTTCATCGATAGAGAATCACATGTATTTGTTAGAGATTCTTGGTCAATGGTACCCTTCGACACATTTATACAGAAGTCTCTTGGTCATTATGATGACCATGCTGGTGTTAAAGCCACTCAGTGGGGAACTTGAAGTTTATTGTCATTCATAAGGACATGGATTATTTTAGAGTTGGGATCGAACCCGTAGATGGGCTACCTACGTATCCTTTGTTTAAAAAAGGAATCAGAACCCACATAGTTCGAGTAAGGGAGTATGATGTTTATGATTGATGGCTCAAAGAAGGATGTCACAATTACTTTTACACTCTAATATCATGTGATTCATTCTCGGTGTGAGAAACAAGAGGTATTGGTAAAAATTAGACAATTGTTCCATGAAAGATGCAATCATAAGAAATAATGTGGGGCCTATGTATGTATGACTGCCCAAATAAATGAAGGTTAGGATTTACTTTAGGGAAGAAATCCAGGAACAGGGTCCATAAAGGTATATGTGCTTCATAGAGATTTTGAATACTCGAACTTGGGGCTTACTCCTGAAAAGGAGGCCCAAATTAGGAGAAGACTTATGATTGGGTTTTACTCCTAAAAAAGGAATCCCATATCAAAGGTAAATTAGGACTGGTTAAGAGAAATTAAGACTGGGGCATACTCCTGAAAAGGAGGCCTAGGTCAAGGATTAAGGTTTGGGGCTTACTCCTAAGGAGGATGCCCAAATTAGGAGAATGGGGCTTACTCCTAAGGAGGATGCCCAGATTTGGGAATTTTAAGAATTGGGGCTTACTCCTAAGGAAGATGCCCAAGCTTGAGACTGGGGCTTACTCCTAAGGAGGATGCCCAGATTTGGGAATTTTAAGAATTGGGGCTTACTCCTAAGGAAGATGTCCAAGCTTGAGAGTGGGGCTTACTTCTGAAAAGGAAGCCTAGGTTAGGGAATCTGGGGATTACTCCTAAGAGGATGCCCAAAAATTAAGGGACTTGGGGCTTACTCCTAAAGAGGATGCCCATATTAGAGGACTTATGACTGGGGATTATTCCTGAAAAGGAGACCCAGGTTAAGGATTCTCTCATCTTAAAGGATGAGGTTGAATGAATGAAGTCTCAATCTTTAGTGACATAAAGATGTGTAAATCACTAGGTTTTGAGAGATATTACACAAAATTCCTTTCAGATAAGGAAGTCAAATCAAGAAATCATGCCATAAAATGTCTTTGAAGAGTGTCTTGAAGACTGAATCTTGAATAGGAAAGGTGTAATGGCTTAAGAGGGGTGAAATGGGCAAGAAAGGCACCCAAAAAGGCAGGGGCGCGCAAGTCCTGGCAGGCGCGTAGGTACTGCGTGGGCGCGCAAGTTTTGGTTGCGCAGGTATACGCCTGCGCGACACATGATATACTTGCGCGATGGTTAACCAGCAGGGTAATACTTGAGCGACTCTTCATTAAAGCCTTTAGAATCCTCTTGAGGTTCTTCCAGAAGAGGGGCGCACAAGATCTATTTGAAGGAGTAAGGCGGCGCACAAGTGTGTCCCTTTTCCCTTAAGGTCTGGCCACTCAAGCGCGCAAGTGTTGATGAGTTTCAACACTTAGGCCTTCCTCCCCCTCTTTAGATCTTCTGTTCTAGGTAAGAAATTACCTTAGAAGTGTTTCGCAAGCTTTGAGAAGAGACTAGGGCAGCGGGAGCTCAAATCTGAGTTTCTGGAAAAAATCCTCCCGAAATGGGGGGCCCACAGGGTCTATTTATAGGCAGGAGAAGACCCCAGGTGGTTACCACTTAGGTCTCGCAAGTCACTTGCGTGACCATAAGGCGTCGCGCAAGTGTACTTGCACGACAGTGATAGAACATGCGCGGCACATGTGCTTTTGATCCCTTGTTCATGCCTTTGTCGATTTTTTATGTTTCTTCAAAGGATGAATCACATTGGACTAAGGTATTTGCCTTTTTCAGACATTAGACTCTGTTATGGAAAGGAGCGTCAACACCAGCCCCAGACAGATGAACAGACAGAGCAGACCATCCATACATTGAAGGATATTCTACGACCATGTGTTTTGGACTTCGGGGGTCATGGGTATGATATTTTTCCTTAGTATATTTTGCTTACAATAAAATCTATCACTCTACTATTAGAATGATATCGTTTGAAGCCTTGTACGGGAGGCCGTGTCATTCGCCTGTGTGCTAGACTGAGGTTGGGGAGGCAGGTGTTCTTGGCCCAAAGGTAGTTAGAGCACGACAGAAAAGGTTCATTTGTGCTTGAGAGGATGAAGGCAGCTCAGGATCCACATAAGTCGTATGGCGATAATAGGAGGAGACCCTTGGAGTTTGAGTTTGGGGACCACGTGTTCTTAAAGGTCTCCCCTTGACGTGGGCAGCGGAGGTTCGGCAGGGGGAGTAAGATTTCTCCCAAGTTCGTCAGACCCTTCGAGGTGTTGCGACGAGTCGGTGAAGTGGAATATCAGCTGGCGCTACTACCGCCGCTACAGAGGGTCCCCAACGTCTTCCATGTGTCTCATCTCTATCGGTATCTACACAATGACTCACACATCCTCGACTGGGGAGAGATTAATATCAAGGACAATGCGTTCATGGAGCGACCGGTGAAAATCGAGGATCATGAGGAGAATGTGCTTCATTGGTAGACCATTCCCTTGGTTCGTGTGTTGTGGAGGCATGGTGTCCTCGAGGATAGTACCTGGGAACGGGAGGCACAAATGTGTGCCCAGTATCCAGAGCTGTTTTGAGTTTTGATCTTGTGTTTTCCTTGTACTTTGCTGTGATGTAATGCTTGACTTTGTTTTCTATAAGATGAGATGTTCTCTTGTTCTCTGAATGTGTGTGAAAAGTTATAGCTATGGGGAGGGGAGGACTTGATCCCTAATCAAGACGCGTTAAGGTGGATGTGATTAAACCCGTGTGGGCGAGTCAGTGCCGCCCAAAGAGAATATTATCTTGACATGGGAAAAGTGACTCCTTAATCCGCGAGTCTGGATGGTGTGATCTTTATAGGTTTGTGTGGTTACTTGGGGGAGAAGAGCGGTAGTGTATCCGTAGTTGTTCAGGAGACAGATGATGGATAGGTGTTCCTAAATATCAAGGTTTGTTTCGGGTTTCGAACAACTCTATGGTGGTTTTTCCCTAAGAGGTATCTTACGGGGTGGTTGTTCGGACCCCTCTTTTTTTTTGGGTATACTCTTGAATTCTTGAGGACGAGAATAGTTTGAGAGGTATCTGATATAATGGATCGGACCCTCCAGGTCCATTACTTTTCCAAATTTCTGGTGATTGGGGAAACATGGGGACCAACGGGGACTCATTAAGGAGTTTTCCAAAATTTGAGTCGATCGAACGGTGGTACCGATGGGCATCGGTGGCACCAATGGTTTTTGTTGGCACCGATGGGTCATCCGTAGCACCCATCGGCATCAGTGCCAGGGCGACGGTGCCATGGTGACGGTGCCAAGGTGACGGTGCCGGGGTGACGGTGCTAGTGCGACGGTGCCAGGGCGACAGTGACTCACCAAATGGTGAGTCCTTCCCAGTTTTTCCAGGACCTTCCAGTTTTTCCCCAGTAATGTATCTTTTGATGTAAAAGTGTCTTAATACCCCTTTCAAATCCATTTAAAGCCAAAAAAAGATGTTTTAAACCCCCAATAGCTGGGTGAACCTTGAATTACCAAAATGTGTGACATTTTTCCTCGATGTCACACCTTTTTCGTGTTTTACAATTTCACTCATGTTACGTGTTTTTCTCCGTTTAAAGGAAATCTATTAACTCACAGTCATTATCTCCACCATTTTTGAGGAGAATTATTAAATCTCAATTAATCCCAACGTGTGAAACCGCCCAACTGCGTGGTCGAGCCACGATCCGAATTTTAAGTATTTCAAAATTGTCTCCCTAATTTTAGTATCTAGCCTTTTCTTAAGCCGAGATCCTTTCTTCATTTTTTCCTTTCGGTCTCTCGTAGTGCACCTGGAGATTTTATTTGGAGACGAATCATGCAACCATGCTGGATCCCTTACCGCTCAACCTTGGAGTCCTCAAAGTTATTCCTCTACAAGTCACGCATCCCCAGTTCTTGGCGCGAGGAGAAAAATTCGATCGTTGATCATCCAGGTGTGGGTTTTTCCTTCGTCTCTCTTTATTGTACATCATGCGGGGTGGGTGTGATGATTCTTTCCCTCAGGACGTAGATGAAACCAAACCTTAACGAAGATAATAAAAGGGACTTCAAAGAATTAATGGGTGTGTAGGATGAGGATGTTGATGTATTATTTTATCTTCGTTTTTATGTTATGAATTGTATGAGCATATGCCCACTGAAAATCATAGCCATCGGTGGTCCTTTCTTGCGCACTAATAAACCTGTATTTTCTGGATAATCTTATGATTGGATGGCTATAACATGAAAACTAGTTAATCATGTAAACTCAGTTGATTAAATGGATGTCCAATGAATAAGAATCCTTGCGTGATCATCCCGATTAACCAAATAGAAAGAAGGAATTTAATTAATGGTGTGGTTAAATCTGAAAACTTCCTTGCTCTATTCTGATGACATGTGTGGTGGGTCTGTTTGATGCCTTGTGGGGGTGACGTAGAGGGGGGATGAAATGTTCTGGTTAAGAAATTTTTGGGGCTTGGTTTGGTTCTAGTACTTCTAGGGATCTCACGGATCCCTTTTGTTGTTGTGACTTTACAAGAGAACTGGATGTGAATGCTTAAATTGTTGCTTGACTGTTTGCTTGTTCAGTCCAGTGTTGTTTTGACTTGTGGTTGTTCCTGTTAGTTGCCCGATAGTTTAGAATTATTTTCAACGGAATCACTTGAACATGATAATAAGAATGAGTTTGATGGGGAGACTGTTTCCCAAGAATGGTTTGTGTTTTGGTTGTGGTTGTGGTGCATTTATGCATGTAGGTATAACAACAAGAGTGGTTGTGTACGAGCAGTTTGTTTTCTTCGAGATCCTTAGGTTGGGATGAGTGATTGATTACTTATATATGTATAACATTTATTACTTGTGTTTCTTATATGCACCCCACCCATGATGATCACTTCGTGCCGAACACCCGCATCTCATGGGGGAGGGTGTTTTTCTCAACAATCTTATGAGTGGATGGTTATTAGCTCCTTTATGCTCCCTCTCCTAGGTAGCCCAAGTCTCTTCGGATAGGCTGTGATGACCTAAGGTTGATTATGACCCAAGACTCTTCAGGCAGGGTGTGTTGTGGTGGTTAGTCAATGTGTGTGCGGGCAGATTTGTTTCCCAAGTACCTTCAGGATGATGCCCAGGTGTTTTCGGGTGTGGTAGTGGTTGTTGTGGCCCAGGTGACTGTGAGCATGGTGACGTGTGGTTGTTGTGGCCTAGGTGCCTGCGGGCATGGGGATGCATGGTTGTGATGACCCATAATATTTTTGTTGGGTTGGTAATGGGACTACAACGGAACTTGTGAGGGAGGTCTGATGCGTAGGACGTCCTAAATAACTAGTGGGAAAGAGGTGTGTGGTGCCCAAATATCAATGTGCTATTACTATTACTTTATCTGACTTGTGTTATTTGGCGAGTGCACTTTGGTGAGGTTGGGTGGATAATTTCCTTGCTAGGTGTTTGGGTTACCTTTACTTTATCCCAGGGCATTAGAACATCTCCCCACTTGTGCACAAGAGCTTTTGGTTTTCCCTACTGAGTATTCCTGTATACTCACCCTACGTATATAAAACTGCTTTTAGGTTTCTAGGAGGACCTTGAGGACCGTGTCAGACCTTACTAGCCTGAGCGTCAGGAGTTAATATTGCTTCTTTTCTTTTTTCCTTTGGTACTTTCTTTTGGAGTTTTTCTTGTATTTTGTATCAATTTATTTTGGACATGCATATGGAATGGATTTTGACATTACTTTTACTTTCAACTTTTGGAGTTGTTTGGGATTTACTATCTTATCTCCCGATCTTGTTCTATAAAAAGGGTAATGCCTTCCATTTTATGTGAGATTCTATACCTTTGGTGCTAGTCGCCACTCCAGATCCTATTGAAGGTGGGACTCAGGGGTTGCTATCTCTCCTTCAACTTGAAGAAGGTAGGGTCTCACAGTTTGTTGTCCCTTCCCTCATCATGGTGAAGGCGGGTCATGATAAGGAGCCCACCCATTCAGTGCCTCATCGCAGCGCAACACCCCTTCTCTTCGGTGCCTCGTGGGAACCACAACAGACTGTCGCCCCAAAACGTGCCTTCCCCTTGCTGGACTAGTCTCCTTCCCGCAGACGACTCTCCACTACATTGGTGTCCCTCCGATGAGTGGCTCCTAATCAAGGTAGTTCCCTTGCTGTGATAGGTACCCTTTACAGCCTTGAATTACCTGTTTAGCCAGGAAATAGGATTAGGGCGGGTCGGCCCAGTCCAGAACAGGCTTGGGCGGACCGACCTGGCACAGAACGCCCCAGTACGGGGTCGGCACAGCCCAGGATGGGCCTACAAGGGTTAGGCCCGGCCCGTATAGGCCCTACTCGAGTTTTTCAGGCCCAGTTAATTTAAATAATCAAATAATTAATTAATTTAATTCAATTATTTCAATTATTTTTTGATTAAATTATTTATGGTGTAAATTAATTTAATTTGGTGTTTTATTAAATTAATGATTTAATTTAATTTTTAGTTTTAAAATTAAATTAATTAATTGGGTCTGAACGACGTAAGTATTGAATTAAAAATATGAGTGAATTTTTAATTAAATTATAATTCCCTTGAGTATAATTAATGAAAGTTTAATTTTAATTCTTTATTTATTTTTACATAGGCGAGTTAATGCGTATGGACTAGTTATGAGCCGAGGACCGACCAATACATGTTTGTTGCATGTTTATTTTATTTATTTATTTATTTATTGCACGGTGTTGTAATAATTAGTTTAACTAATAAATGACAATTTGTGTATCGTTTCTACATCATTATATGTATAAGGGTCTGCGTGTCCACTCATGAGTTGTATATTTACTCCCCAGTTCCCCTCGCCTATGAGTGAGTAATTTTTTATAATGATGAGATGACCACTGATGCACTTCGTGTCAAGTTATGGTCACGCACCTGACATGACCTTGATGCATTGGTTGGATATACACTGCAATACGAGTTGCAAGCTGCGTGACTCAAGGTATATCTCTTAGGGTCTAGATTGGTCTATTATTCACTCAATGGATCAACCATTAGTACCGGCTCATGATCTGGTTGTCATTTTATTTATGCATGGTTTATCATTGCGATCACATATAATAATAATAAACAAGCATGCAAGATAAAATGAACATGTGACGCGTTTCATAGTCAGTTGTGAGTGCGATCACATGGGATATGCTTAAAAATAGAAAATTATTTCTTTTGCCACACTAAAAACAATAAAACCCTCAAAGAAATATTAAGTCATTACCGCCTTGCATCATTCAAATTTAGACACAACCGGCTGTTTGAGGTACCATTCATGCCAATGCTGAGAGTGACTCTTACTACCGGAGTGTTCTTATAAGAGTGGTGGGTAAAATTGCAGCAAAGAAATAGCCAAAGCTATCTTGTTGTAATTTTAGAGTCAAGTGTTGAGTAAATCGAGTAATGGTTTAAGAAGTTGAGACTTCGCTCAACAAATCAAGTGACTGCAAGTTCATGTGGTTGGCTAGTCAAAAGCCCACCTTGAACCCTCCAAGTAGTGGCGTAGCCAAAGCTTGTAGACTATGAGGGGTGTTTCAAGAATCCTTGCCACTAGAATACCCAAGCGATAGAGTACTCCGATTCTAGCATAGAGGGTTCCTAGAATTTGATAAAAATAGTGGGAGACATTTAATGATTTAATTAATTAATCAAAATGTCTAAATTGGTAATCCAGATAAAAATTACTAATCTGCTAAAATTTATTTAGAAAAATAGAAAGTTATACCACAAGTTTAAAAACTACGATAAATATTGGACAAAGTCAATGTCCACACTAACATGAGTATCCCAGAATATTACGGGCGCTTGCGCATAATATTATGATATAGGAAACTCAATGTACCAGTGTCCCTAACACTTGTTAAATAACCTCAAGAATCGAGGGTGAAATTGCTTATAGGAGAATGATGTATAAAACATATGATGATTATGTCATTATGCTTTCATCAACGTCTGATGTTAGTTGTAGTCTCTACACTAGGACATGGATGATAAAACATGAAGTCTCATCTCCGAGTGGTTTGCAAGGAGAAAGCAAAGCAATGATATGAATAGTTGATAGTTACACTGGATCTGTGTAAATTGAAAGGTGGGTTATGATATTTCAATACATCCTATTCTAAAATCATTTTCACCACTTTACTTAAGTCCTGTTTAAAGTTACAAAATGAACCAATTTTGAGTAAACACTTCATTACCTTTTATGTAAGGTTCTCCAAATGAATAAGAATATCAAAGACAATTTTATCTTTAATTATTATGGCGAAAAAATTGGAAGACAAGGTGAAAATGCCAAAGGTAAATAATGCCAAAGGCACATTTGTAATGTCCTTCAAGCAAGAGGTATTAACTGGAAGTTATTTTCATTTCGTATCATAAAATAAAACAATGGTAATTTAAAATCCATAAACTGAATTAAATAAGAAAGTTACCGCTTCTTCTTCAGGTTTATTCATCGAAGTAAATTGTAATGTTTTAGTTTTACTTCTTGGGTATTTAATACTATATGCCTAAAAGATATGTGTATTGATATACAGTAACCAAGTAAGTATAGAAATATTATTAGCAAGTTAGGTGTGTTCTCCAAGTGGCTGAGAAAGGGTGATACCTAGGCAAATGGTGAGAAGTACATGACTTCTTTATTCCCAATTATAAGATTCATGTAGAACTATTATTGAGTATGACCATAACATTAATCTCATGTGTCCTTAGACACAAAGAGACATTATTCTAGGTTTAGGAATTAATGTTGTCTGGTATTTAATACTAAATGACTAGTTCAATGATACATGAATCATAGGTAATGAGTGATGAATATAAAAATGTAAGACTTATACCCAGTTGTGGCAAGAAAATTCTTTGTCAAGCAACACTAAAAGTGGACTTCAAGAATATACCTAGTAAGGTATTTAGGATCGGCACAGCTAAACACCTTTGGTATTATCAATGTTTTTAGTTTAGACAAAGAAACCTTTAAAAACAAAGGTATGTCATAAGGCTTTTGAAATTAGTTCAACAAGTTATTATGAATTGTTTCAAGGAAAATATAGAGGTATATATTTACTTCATACGATTCTTTTAAACGATTAAGAAATGGTATAGTGAAGTAAGTTTATGTTCAGAATATATGAGTTTCTTTGAGTCGGCATGCTGAAGAATATCTAGACTATGTAATAATCGATTATGATAATGTAGCATGAAGTAATTCCTAAATGTACAATACCTTATATACATGATGACATTGATGTTAATGAGGAGGATCGATGATGGAGTCTTATATGTCAACATTGATCAACAAAATGTAGTGTGGAGCAATTCCTAAACGCACATTCTATACATCAGAGTATTAATGTATGAAGTATCAATGTTACAACTTGTAGAAACTTCCATTATATTTCATGACATGCTTTGCAAATAACGATGATATCCCATAACCTTATGCCAACTATAATGAAAAATGGAAATCATACAAGTCATAGTATGATATAAATCCATTATGTTAGAAGGACATGTGTTTGGATGCAAAGAGTTTGTTAGAACATAAACAAACTTGCATCAGGAACGAACACATAGTGCATATATTGCATTTATCCTAACAACAGTTTAGGATATTACCTAAATCCCTAAGATAGAAAAGTTGTAGTCAAGTGATAGACTAAAATTCTATATAAAGGTGCACATCTCTTTTGAGACAGTGTGAGCTATATTGACTTGCTTTTAGTCAAGCGCATGTGGAAAAGAGTATGTTCTAGAGACACATACTGTGCAGGGAGGACACAACCATGGTGATGGTTTTTGTATTTACCACGGTCAATGATATATTATTCATTATGAATAACATTTCCTACAATCAGTGTATGACAATTAGCTGAGATTGAAAAGACCAGTTAAAATTTCATAATGGATTCTATGTATCAAATTACAAAGGGGTTTATAAATTCAATACTGCAGTGGGTATTCGAGTGAGTCGATACATGGATGGTACAAACGTGGTACCAATAGGGTTCGATTGGTCATACCATGTTGGTATACCTAAATCCATTAAAATTCTACCTGTCATAGCTAATTTCTATGATCATATTATTAGGCATTGGATGTTATGACCATCAACCATGGAAGGTGTCTATACGACGCAACCAAGAGGGATGGTCATGTCACAGAATGCTAATAAAGGTTGCAAGTTACTAAAATCTGGTTTAGGGTTGAAGCAAGCAATGAGATCATAGAATATACTTTTGCAATAAATGTTTGTCATGTGTCTACAAGAGCTTAGTGGGAGTGCCAATGTTTTCCAAAGAAAATATGTTTGGAAACATATGGAAAACAGATTGGTCTTCAAGTTAGTTAAGACCAGAATGAAAGTAATTCTCTAGTGATTGACTTAATGTAGAAACCTAAGTTATAGGGAACAAGATCTACTGAGGTAGATCTAAAGGTTTCTAGGATATAGTTAATCATACATATAGTGACATAGTATTGAAAAATACAAGTTTGAATAATTCAAGAGACGAATTGTTGTCAGTGTCGCATGACATTCTCTCTCCAGGTTCACATGTCCGGGACAAGATAGGACAAAATGTTATGAGTTAAATCCATATGCTCAAGTGATGGATTAATCACGTATTCCATGATATGTACAAAAATTGATATTACCAAAATATGCTTTATAGTAGATAGATATCAGTTAAATCTAGGAGTACTACAAGAGTAGTAGTCAGAACTATCAGATTGTACTTTGGAAAGTACAAATGATATGTACCTGGGAAGTGGAGATGAAAAGATACTAGTTTTTAGGAGACACAAACTAGTATTCCTTAGATCTATGTGATCTAGTTTTCAGCATAAATTTGGAAAGTTTTAAGGCTTAAAATTTTTAAGGATAAGGGGTTCTGAGGGGTGATATTTATAAGGGGAGGAGAGGTATAACAACCCCCTCCCTCTAAAGGTACCTCTAGTGAGCTGAAAATAAAGGAAGAGAGACAATGACCCCCCGAGTTCCGCCTCCAGTAGGCCCCATGTACAACATCACACATCAAGACACAAGCCACAAGCCACATGCCACAGGCTGCATTTCACCTTTCATCACAAGTTAAGACAATTCCAGACTTCCATTACTAACCCATTTTCATTAATTAAGCCCATTAATTTTCCAGCCCATTCATTTTATTATTTCATCCCGTTTAATTCACATTCAAAAACCATCTAAGCCACACTTCCAATTTAATTTAACGTTCACTATCTACTTCAACCCATGCCATTTCAATTCTTCATTTACATTTAATTCCATTACTACTCGAGAAACTATCACAACACATCACAACACAACAAACCATATCCTTTTCCCATGACAAGAAGCCCCACATTTCCACCATTTCATAACCAAAACCACTTCCTCATCACATCTTCCACAATACAACTACATCCCGGTGCATCCACCCCACACATCACCATCGCATAAGATGACCACACATCACCCCCACACATAAAAACCACTTCCCATCACATCCGCCCTCATACCATAATCACACATCACAACACTTTCCACATCCTTCACATATTTTCTTGATTTAACAAGGGGATTTTCATCACTTTCACTTTATTTCATGGGCATTCTCACAGAAGCCATAATTTCTATATGCAGCCAATTTAATAGTTGAATATACGTGGTTCGCCATTTTCATTCATGGTGATAACAAACAATCACACAACAAGGTTTCTATAATCACAACAATCATGGTGCAAACAAAGCCCCCAACAAGTACAATTTTTAGTAAGATGTCAATCCCATACAATCACAATATTAATAATATCAAAAAGCTGTAAAGCATGCGATTTCATTCTCTTTCCCCTTTAATTTAAATTAGCAAATTCTTTATCTTCATTAGGTTGGTGCAAACTATATTCCCAAAGATAAATGAAATCTTAACTCCTCACACATGATACAATATGATGAGAAATGAAGGATCCCCTAACTCAAACAAATCTTTCTGATCCACTGCACAAGGTTGAAGCAAGAGGAAGACCACCACTAGGGACCACAATGAAGGAGAACAAATTTACCATCCTAGAAAACATCAACCACATCATTCTCCAATAAAAAATACTGAAACCATTGATTTCCCTGACAACTACCCTTCCCCAGGCAAAGAAATAGAGAGAAAACAAGGAAGAGAGACTTACCTAAAACTACCACGAATCGATCCCCCAAGGCCGAGTTTGAAAGCCACTTGAAGGGGGTTGAAAGATCTCCTTGGGACGCATTTAGGTCACCCAAGAAACGAGAGAAATATTGGAAAAGTGATCGAGTTTGAAAAGCTTTTAGAATTTTTAGGTAGTTTGTAAAATATAAGACCATGGTGTAACCTACCCACCACTATGCTGAATTGCTGAAAAACTCCCCAAAGCACAATGCAACCTACTCCTACATGCTACAATGGTGCTGGTCAAATCCCTCTAAGAACCGCGATTATCTCAATGTCACAGATCTAGAAAATAGGGGAGAAGACCACGATGTAGCCAAAGCCACTACGACACAAACCCTTGACAATCGAAGATGATGCTATGCCATAACCCTGCTCCATAACGCACTCACCATGAAAAAGGTAGAACCCTAGAAAAAATTCTTATGAGCCATTATGCCGTAGCCGGCCACCCTATTCCGCATCCAATTTGTGCATCACTCACCTCCATGCCGCAACCTCTATCCAGGCCGCATGACACCTCTTACTGGATTTTCTCAGCTTCAGTTCCACCACTTGCTCTCTAACTCCTAAGAACTTCCCTCGAACGCCTTTACCACCAAATGTTTTGCAAAGTAATGGGTCAGATGGTTTGGACCGTTACATCAAAATGCTCTCAATCTATTCTTTCCCTTGAGAATCAAAACCAACCTGGAAAGAAAAAGGGGAAATATGTCTGAACATCAATCCCATGAGATACCTCTTAAGGATCTCATTACAAATGAACACAGAATCCAACCAATCTCACCAAGACAAGTCAAAAACGCTTACTAAACAACCCGAACAACCCATCCTTTACTATCTGCCCCACCAGGCACAACACCACACCATTTCATACTAGCCACAAATCACCTCCCTTCCCCCTCCCTTCCACATAATCATCTGCACAATCATCTCAACCTCCACATAGCCTAAACCAATGAACACCAAAACCACCAGAAAATAGAGCCCCAAACACACAAATCAAGGAATTCCATCTCCCATGTAAAGATATTATCTTTCTTTGGGTGACACTGACACATCCAATGACATTCCCAATTAATTGCATTTTTTTTCAATAAGTTCTTCGGGGAAAATATCAACATGTTGTGAGGTTTTTAATTGTGACGATTGTAGAGCTGGTCTAAGTTCAGAATAAACATGGCATTGGTTACTTGACAAAATGTTTACTTCAAGGTTTGGAAGAAGTGGAATCATGAAAAATAGTGATTATTTTGTATAAAGAATATTTGAGTATCTTGGCTTTGGTATATTTGAATGATAATTTTGTTGGACTTTGATAAAATTTGGGCCTGCACATGATAGACAACTTAGGAGGACTGCATCCATTGCTTAGGTGGGCAGTCGAATCCCTAGCCAGCCATCATGGCTGGCATGGGTGTACATGAGTGCATAGTGCGCCCATAGAGGCACATGAGCATAGGCAGAGCCATCGTGCAGGGCGACACGATGGCGGAGGTGGACGACTGTTGGGGCGCAGCGGAGGTGCGTGGTACCTCAAACACACAAAACAGGAGCAAGAACGGAGGAACACAAGATTTAACATGGTTCGGCGAGTTGCCTACGTCCACGGGAGAAACAGGTCCGCTTCTCTATTCCCTTCTCTCCGGATAATCACGGAGGATACAATCACAGGTTACACCACATTCTCTTCCCTTACAAACAATGGGATTTTCATCCCGTTTAAATAGAGGAAGGACAAAAGAGGGTTTCTCCCGGTTGGTGGGGGTGGTTCAGCTACCCTGAGAAATTTCCTCCCCGTCGGCTGCTTCAATATTGGCAGCTTCAACATTGGCTGCTACCCACCATGCTGCCCAACATGGAGGAACCCACTGCAGGCTGCTGCTGACAATTTCTCCTCCGCTGAAAATGTCACCCCATATTGGGAGTGGCCCCCACAAATCTCCCCCTCACAACCAATTTGGGGTAGAAGCATGACCTGCAGTCTCCTTGCAGGTTTCAAAAACTTCATCAGCAAATCGAACATGCTTCTTCATGCCAGATGACGTGGCACTTCCATCGTCTTCAGTCAATCTCGGGCTGACTGCGGTCTCCATCAAATGATACAACCCTTGGGACTCCTTCCCAGTAAACATCGTTGCATCCCCACGTGAGACTTCCAACGCTCCACCTGCTATGGAAATCTTGAACCCTCTCGCATCGAGCCTACTCAATGATATCAAGTTCCGCCTCATCCTCAGAACGAATTTCACGTCAGCCAGTTTACGAATTCCTCCATCGGGCGTCTTCAATTTCACCGTCTCGACTCCTCGAACCTCGCATGTTGACCCATCACCAAGTTTCACCGAGTCTCGCACCTGCTGAAAAGTATCAAATGTACCTCTCGTCGTACATATGTGTGCCGAGCTCCCTGAATCCAGAACCCATCCGCCTTCTTTTGGATTTTGAGCCCGCTCGTTCTTCCTTCTCAGAAAACGACATTCTCGCTTCATGTGCCCATATCTTTTGCAGTAATGACACTGCACTTCTTCCCGTTCAACTCTCTCATATGAGCGCATGCTTCCCGTTGTCACGCAGATATCATCATCTGTATATAATCCTGTGATGTTCACATCCTCCTCTTCAACTTTCTTCTTCCCAGCAACGTACTGTTTGCGCTCTCCATAATCACTTTTATAGTGACCCTTCTTCTCGCACCAGAAACACGTGATTTCGCTCGGATCACGTCCCCTGGATTTTGGATGCCATTCTTTGCCTCCTGACTGTCGATGTCGGCTCCTCCCACGCTGATTATCTCGCATCGCCATGATTTGATCACCTGAATGCGTCATGAGTCTTCGAAATGCTTCTGAATCTTGAAGCGACGCCATCACATCGTCCAGCTTCAGTGTATCCTTCCCCAGGAGCAATGCAGTCACAAGCCCATCAAATGAGCTTGGTAGTGATGACAAAAGCAAAAGTGCTTTGTCTTCCTCTCCAACCTTCACACCGAGCCCCAATAACTGCGTCAGGATCTTGTTGAATTCGTTGGTGTGATCCAACAAATTCGTTCCCTCGTCCATCCGCAACTGGTACAGTTTCTTCTTTAAGAACAACTTGTTGGTCAGCGACTTCGCCATATATCGCTGCTCCAACTTTTTCCAGATCTCTTTCGGTGATGTCTCATCCAACACCGAATACTTTACCTCATTCGCCAGACATAGCCGAATTGTGCTGACGACCCGCATCTCGAGCTCTTCCCAATCATCGACACTGGTTGTCTCGGGCTTTTCTCCGATCAACGGTCTGATCAGGCCCTGTTGAACCAAAAGATCATTCACCGTGCTTTGTCACAAACTGAAATTATTTCGACCATCGAACTTCTCGATGTCAAATTTTGGTAGTGCTCCGCCACCCGTCATCGTCGTTGTCGCAAAACGCGATCACCACCGTCGATGTCACACCCTTTAATCACCACCTGAAATATTGTGAATTTTCAAAAACTAACCATACTGATGCGTCCGGAACGGTCGAAATAGTCAGAATCGACTCCTGGATCGCCGAAATCGGACACCAATTGACCGAGATATGGTCAAAACACGTTCAACGGTCCAGATCACCCGCTGACGTGGCGCTGACGTGGCACGTCGGAGCACTTGCCGGAAACTCGCCGGAATTGTCGTCGGCGGCATGAACAGTGTCTTCTTCTCCGGCACGTGGTTACTGTTCACCCGCGGGTTTGACCGAACTTTGACTGGCCATATCTCCTTCGTTTCAATTCCGTTTTTCTCGCCGTTTGCGCCGTTGGAATCGTCTCGCCGCCCTCTTCCGGAATCTGCCCTCGGAAAAATTTTCCGACCACTTTCAATTTTCCGGTCACCGGAAAATTTGTCGTTGCCTCGCCGGTTCACCTCCGTTCGCTCTGCCTCACCTTTGATACCCCTTGTTGGGGCGCAGCGGAGGTGCGTGGTACCTCAAACACACAAAACAGGAGCAAGAACGGAGGAACACAAGATTTAACGTGGTTTGGCGAGTTGCCTACGTCCACGGGAGAAACAGGGCCGCTTCTCTATTCCCTTCTCTCCGGATAATCACGGAGGATACAATCACAGGTTACACCACATTCTCTTCCTTTACAAACAATGGGATTTTCATCCAGTTTAAATATAGGAAGGACAAAAGAGGGTTTCTCCCGATTGGTGGGGGTGGTTCAGCTACCCTGAGAAATTTCCTCCCCGTCGGGTGCTTCAATATTGTCACCTTCAACATTGGCTGCTACCCACCATGCTGCCCAACATGGAGGAACCCGCTGCAGGGTGGTGCCGACAATTTCTCCTCTGCTGAAAACGTCACCCCATATTGGGAGTGCCCCCCACAACGACGACACAGGGTGGTGCCAGTGAGTAAGGGGAGCGTAGACCAGTAACTAATTTTGGATGGTGGTAGGAGCAGCTTGTATTAAAAAGGATCACATGACCGAATTCTATTTTGATGTGGGGCGTCCTGCTTGTGGTTGTGTACCTCCGTTTTCAAAAACATAAAAAGAAGTGAGGTTGTCCGATCAAATCAATTCAAGTCGTCCGATTAATGAAACATTTTGTCTTCTACCCCGAGTTCACTCGAGGAATTCTGTTCATCGGAGTTCTCCATATAGTGTCATTTGAAGATCCAGCTGAAGCCTCTGAGCTCCATTTCATCATCCTGATAATTCAAGCATGATCAAATATTCATGCAACTGCGTTTTCATGAAAGAGTGATGCATAAAACCGTAACATATAGAAATGAACTAAATGTTTTTTACGATAAAGGTAGTTTCTCGAGAAGCGTAACATTGAGGCAGTGTCGTATGAGCTATTGCAATGAATGGCTATTTGTGTTTTTCAGAGCACTCATTCGATGGATAATTGTCTATATATACCTGAGGCTGAGCTCATTTGCAGTTGAAGTTTATCACACATCTGAGAGTATTTCCTGAGAGAGAAACAGAGAAAATGAAGTTCTCTGTATTTGCACAAGAGTTCCATGCATTCGTGTTGAGAATCTACATTCACGATCGCATGATGAACTTTGAGATTCCACGAACTAGTTTGAAAAGGTGAGAGAATAACTCGCATAAACTGTTACGCAAATAAAACATGCACCACATATTTTTTTAGGTGATGGAGAATGATAACTACACATGAAATAATATTCATGCGTGAAGGGTGATTCATGTGAAGGTCTTGCAAGTTCATATTTGAGTTGCGTACATGCATATTGTTTCCATAAACGGGTCGAGTTAAGAAGATCGTGTGTATAATTTGAGCAAGAGCAGCATCTCACGAGCGAAGGTTTTGAGATCTTGTGAAGGATGGATTTGCAAGAAGGAACAATGAAGTTGTTCCACATGATATACTTGTGTGAAGAGGAGCAGTACCATTTGTGCATGCATAAGGATTGCACAACAAGTGTGCGTACAATTTTCATGAATAACTTGTGTTGAGCAGGTCGTATACTTATGTGATGACTGAACAATGTGTGCATGAAAGTGAGTATACTCATGAACACACGATTACTTAATCTCTTTAAGAAACAAGGAGGCATTATACTTAAGACAATGTGTGATTTTCTTGCATGAAGGTAGTATCAGATCCTTGTAAAAAATTCATAAGGCAGTTTTCATGCACATGAATTAATACATGGATAAAATGAGAAGACCATGCAATATATTATATACATGCATGAAGTTTTAAGATCAATGCACATGAAAAATAATTTTCATGAATTGGGTATGGTGATTTGAGATTGAAGCTGAAACATTATTTCAGAAGACATTTTTATTTGAGTTATTCTATATTAAGTGAGGTCAAGTCTTCAGCAGAAGAAAGAATTTTTTCCCTAGCAGTGTTTCTGATGTTATTAATATTTTCATGATTTATTATATACTCCCTTTACTTATTTTATATGAAATGTGCATAATTTGTGTGAAATATTAATGTTTTAATACTAAGTATAAATTTTGAGCATTTTTAGAAGTAGTCCAATTGAGTCAGTTTACTATTTTATTTATAACTATCACCCTACTTATCCAAATTGTATGATTCTAGTTTTTAAGGGTTCCTTTCTCACATTACAACATTTAATTAGAAAGGACCTTTGGCCAAATTGTCCATTTGGAGGTTCATATGGTCCACACAAGAAGACCCAAATAATTTGTGAAGAAACCGAACCATCCTTGAAGATAGACTTACTGGGTTCACTCAAGAAGTCCAAATCTATTAATTATCCACCAAAATTCGGGGGAAAATTCAAATCATCTTTGATAAAAATTTCAGCGCCCAACTCCAATAACAAAGGTCCCAACTAATGCTTTTAAGTCCAGACCACCATTCTGGCCGGGAATTAAAATCCGGACACATTCCTGACATATCTCATGATTTAAATCATCAAATCAAGCCTAGATTTTTCAGTATGAAATAGGAGATACAGGAGTCCGACTTTGTTAAAGAAATCATTCGGATTTGAAGGCATATTCCTATTCAAAAACCCATTCACATTTTGGACTTCAAATATTTTGGATTGAAATGGACAGATTAACTTTGTTTAATCAACCGACCATAACATTGGATTCTTAATTCCAATGGCCTCCAACTTTTCAGAGTAAACATAGGATATATTTATCTACAACTTGTAAGAAGATCATATCTCGAGATTCGACTGTCTAATTTATGAAATTGGCGATGCAAGTGGATGGAATGTTTTGGAATGAAAACAGCCCACAACATTGGGCTATAAATACATCCCCCTCCTCTCCTTGCAAAGAGTTGGAATTTCAGAAAAGAGGAGCACACATTGACACGACCAAAGCTTTCTCAAAGGCTTTTAAGGACCTTCCATACTCAAGTTTTCACTTTAAATACCCTTCCTCCTCTCTTTGTTTTCATTTACTTTTGTGTTCTTCATTATTGTAATCTTGTAAGTCTCATTATTTGTAATTTTGTTTTAATGAAAGTTTCTTCTTCAATATCTATTATTATCATCCACCTTCTATAGTTTAATATTAATGTTCTTAAAATAGTTTAAATACAATTTAATCCCCTTACCTTCTTTCGCTTTCTAATTCAATCGAAATTCTATTTTTAATTCTCATCATCGTTTGTGTGTGTGTGTGTTCGACGCAAATCTCTTTTCTTATCCTCTTCTTTTTCTTATCTTCTTAATTTATCAACATAATAATTATAAATAGATTACTAATCATTTCAATGGATGAGTAAATCTATCATTAGGTTGAGTTATAATTTAGGTATGTTAAGTGATTGAGATCTTTTGCTCGATGAATATTCTTCAAATTAACATTGTATATGTTGAACTTAGCATGTCATGGATTAATGGCTTGTTTTGTTTAACATATGGATTCCATGGATTATTGGAACTATATATACACTACCACAATCAAGTATTGATTGATATTAGAATCCTAGTTAAGTTAAGGCTTGGATTAAAGCTTTAACACTTAGGAATTCCAATCAATGTCAACTTGTGAGATGAGTGTTAATTTAATGCAATATAAAGACAGACTCAAGGATATCACAAGCTTAACTACCTAATGATGAACTCACCCCAATATTTATCAAATTTTTAAATCAAACACCAATAATTAATCACTTCGTTTAAGTTATGCAAACAAAACCCCAAATCAGAATACAATCAACTAAAAACAAATGACTATTAAAAAGTATAATCGTCGAGGATTCGACCCGAGTGCTGCTATACACATTAGTAGAGCATCAGAAATTTGACCGGTCGATAGGCGACAATCTTCCATGCATTTCAAAAGGCGTCATTGCTGGGGATGGTGCTTTAAGCAGTCATTAGTTTCTGGCTATTGTAAAAAAAGCAAAAAAAAACAAAATTTAAAAAAAATGAAAAAAAACACAAAGAAAAACTCATCTTCCTCTTTCTTCCAAAATCTCTTTGAATAACCCGTAGCCTCCCAAACAATCCCTATGATTTGTTTGGCCCTGAAATTGAGTGAACACATCTCCAACTTATGAGGAACATTAGAGATTATCAACTCATTCAAGAACCAGTCCTTGTCCAACCAGTTGAATTTGATATGACGAATCCTAGGGAACAAACACTTAAAGAACTTACTGCCCCTGATATGAATTACCAACCTCTTGGTATTAAATATCCAAATATAGAAGCTGAATTCAAACTAAAATCTGGTTTGATTCATCTTCTTCCTCATTTCCACGGGCTAGCTGGTGAGGATCCACATCTCCACCTTAAAGAGTTCCAAGTGGTGTGCTCTACCATGAAGTGTCAAGGGGTTTCTGAGGAACAAATCAAACTCTGAGAATTCCCTTTTTCCCTAGACAACACTTCTAAGTCATGGCTTTACTACCTCCCTCCTGGTTCCATAACCACAAGGAATGACATGAAGTGACTCTTTTTAGAGAAATTATTTCCTGCTTCTCGTACTGATTCTATCCAAAAGGAAATAAGTGGTATTCGTCAATTCCCAAGTGAATCACTCCATGAGTAATGGGAGAGGTTCAAAAATCTTGTTGCAACCTCCCCACACCACCAAATTCCTAAGCAACTCTTGATCCAATACTTCTATGAGCGGTTATTGGCTATGGAGAGAACTCTCATTGATGCCGCAAATGGAAGTGCTCTTATTGATAAAACTCCTACAGTAGAAGGAAATCTAATAAGAAACATTGCTGCTAACACACAACAATTCCATACTCAAGCACATGATAAAGTCAAACAAGCCCAATATAATCAATCAATAGAGCCGAACAAGATGACCGAGTGGATGAGTGAACTTAGAGGTTTTGTGCGAAACTAGCTGTGGCATCCAAATCATCAACCTCATCTTCTCCACAATCAATGTTTCATGGACCTGTCAAAAACTATGGAATCTATAACTCCTCATATCATCCAACTGAAACATGTCCACAACTTCAAGAAGATCAATCTGATTCATCTAGACCAATGGAGCTCAATGTAGCATATGCTCAGCGGAACCCCAACCCTCAACAATCAGGTCAGTTCATTAGAAACTTCAACCAACCTCACTCTGAGCCCTTCTCTTCTTCCTATAACTAAGGCCTGAGGTATGGTAATACCATTTCTCATTCCCCTCAATTTCCTCCTCAAAACCCAAACCAATTCCAATATGGTCAAGGTGTTGGTAACTTCCAACAACCTTACCCTTTTGTTCCTCATCCTCAAAGTATCAATCCTTCTCCTGGATTCCAATATCCTAGAGAGCCTTCCCAATTCCAAAACCAATATAATTTCCTTCCCAAGAACCAAAATCTAAGTAATCCCAATTCGGGGCTAACCTCTTCTTCCAAGAAAACATGGGAAAGTGTAGTGGAAGATCTTGCCTTATTCACCCGTTCTAGCCTCAAAAACATTGAAACCCAAATTGGTCAACATGCATCCCACCTTAGTCAGAATCAACCATCCAATTCTTCCCAACTTTTAGCTCAACCATTACCCAACCCCTAGGGTAATGTAAGTTCAATTGCACTTAGATTGGAAAATCAAATTTCTATGCCTCATGTTGAGTCCTCTAACCCTCCTTTGAATGTTGACCTAGAAAATGAAAAGAAAAAGAAATATGAAAAGGAACCTCAAGCCATTACCTCACCTCCTTCTATTCTACTTAGGAACCCAATTCCTTTTCCTCAAGCCATTTTTAAGCCAAAGAAGTCATTTGAATCTGATCCTGAAATGCTCGACATGTTTACACGTGTTGAAGTCAACATTCCCCTCTTAGATTCCATAAAACAAATTCCTAAGTATGCCAAGTTTCTTAAGGAATTGTGCACCCATAAGAGGCAACTTAGGAAATTTGAAAATGTTTCCACCCAATAGTCTATTCCCATAAAGTGCAAAGATCCAGGTACCTTTACAGTTCCATTCCAAATTGGAAGTTCCAACTTCGATGATGCACCCATAGACCTAGGAGCCTTAATTAATGTCATGACCAAATCCATATTCTCCAACCATGTTCTAGGTCCCTTACATCCAATAGATGTTTTCATTTAGTTATCCAATCGAAGAACTGCTAGTCCTGAGGGTATAATCGAGGATGTCCTTGTTTGTGTCAAATATCTTATCTTTCCTGCCGATTTATATGTCCTTGACATGGAAGGTGAGACGAACTCTTCTCGATCTCCCATAATTCTAGGAAGACCATTCCTCATGACTACTAGAACTAAGATTGATGTCCATTCATGCATATTATCCATGAAATTTGGTGACCAACTGGTCAAGTTCAACATTTTCCAAGCCATTCGATACCCATCTGAGGATCAATCTGAATTCTCTATCTGTTCTTCTAAAACTCTCTCTGAGAGTGTGTTGAATCTCAATCCATCATGTCATTCTTGTTCTACTGATAGAGGAGTTTGTGAATATTGCATCCTCATTAACCAAGTCATAAATGGAGAATATGATGTTGACATTACAAATGCAAACTCCATTGATCTAAAGGATCACGAAAACTCTTTGGAATCCCATCTCACCTCTAGCCTCCACTGCTCCAACTTGGATGGTAATGGGAAAAATGAACAAGCATGTTCCTTTTTTGATTCAAATATGATTATCCAACATTCATCATTTCCTATCCATGATTCTAAAAATTCTATTATATGTGAGGTGAACCTTGAACCAATGTGTTTATATTGACCCGATGAGAGTGAAGGTTGTGAGATTCGTTCCATAATTAATAAAGTGATCACTGGTGATATTGAAATTAACCATTCATTTTCGAACAACATTGATATAAAGGATATTAAAAAATTTATTCAGCCTTATGACTCTACTGATCCTAATTACTCTACATCGGTAAGTGATGAAATAAATGAATCAAAAACAATTGGGATATCATACTATGGTTTCGTGTTATCTGAACCATACATAAATGAACCATCAAAATTGAGGCATCTTCCTGAATTTGCAAGTATATAAAACCATCACTTTGTGGATGAAATCATTCCTCAAGATGAAGACCAAAGGGAGGATAGTCATATTCTCTTTCCAACCCCATTGAATTGCAAGAGAAACAACAAGGAAGGGATGAAATTATCCAATGAATCATCGAGCCTCCCAAAGGAAAAGTTTTTCTGGAAGCACCCTGGAGTTGATAAAATACGATGGCCACCATCGGACTATGGGTAATCCACTACAACTGTCTAGCTGTAGACAAATAAATGCAGCGCTTCTTGGGAGGCAACCCGTGTTTTCTTTTACTTTTATGAAATTTTAATTTCTTTTTAGTTTTTCATTAGATGAATAATGATATTTATTTTTCAGGTAACATCCTACAATCTTGGAACCACATCAACTTCCATCGAATCCCCAACTTCTATAGTTGACCCACCACTGGATGGAGATGACGACCCACCAAATCAAACCAGGGGGCACCTCTTTCCCTTTAACTTTTCTCTCTCTCTCTCTCTCTTTCTTCCTCTCTCATTTTCATTCTTTTACCACTTTCCTCATCACACTTTTTTATTTACTCTTTCTCTTTTGTGTGTGTGTCTTTATAAAAATATAAAAAACACATAAAAAACTAAACAAATCATAAAAAATGTAAAAAAAAACAAGAGTCACGCTTACTTACCTTCCAATTTTCAAATTTTTTCCAGCCATTTTGGAGAGTCAAAATATGTGTTTTCATCTCAAAAATTTTGTATTTTCATCATGACCTTGGATAAAGAATATTGTGTCAAAACCAACAAATTTTGATTGCTCAATTTTTTGATTTGGAAAATGATTTTCCCCACCCGTGAGAAACAACATTTGCTTTCATGACAAGGCCCCCTATGACCATCTTTTCAAAATGTGTGTTTTTCACCCCTATTTGTGAGTCTTGAGTTTGTGGACCATCGAGTTGAATTTCATAGTTTATTGTGCATTAATATGATAGAGGCATTTTCTGAAACCCATGAGAATTATAATAGCCAAATAGCCTCCCATTAACCATAAATTAATCATCCTTTTGAAAGCCCCTTCGAGCCTACGAAAACCTTTTCTTTGATAGCCACATTACAATCTCAATACCTTATCCCACCCAATACCAACATTGATTTTCATTGCATATTTTTTTTTTGAAATTTAAGTTTGGGGGAATGGATATCATTTTACCCTTTGTTGATTTCACCAGGTTATCATATGCTTAAGGTAAAGCATAATTTTAAGTATGGGGGAGAGTTTGTCCTTCAGTGGGGTTTGGGAATGTATATATGTTTATCATGTACAATTTAAAAGTGTTCAAAAATAAATAAAATAAAATAAATAATTAAAATTAAAATTAAAATAAGAATGGGTTGTGTCTTGGGTGTGTCAAAAATCACTCTTCCTCAACTTTTGATCTTGTTATAACTATTACAATTAGTGTCATGAGGATATCAATCATGGGTTGGGAGATGAGTGTGAGATCTATGTCAAGTTCAACTTTTGAAAAATGCAAAAAAAATGATGAACACTTATGTCATTGGGAGAAGTTTTGTGTTTTGTAAATATTTCATCTTCTCACCCCCTTAAAAATTTCTCCCTCACTTGTGTCTTTCTTCACGCAATCATTCCCTTGTAAATATGTGTTTTCATTTCCTTACATGTTTCATTTCAAAAAAAATGTGCATTGTTTTTTCCATGTTGGTGTTTTACCCCCTTTTTCATATCTTTTGGATGTCATCTTCCTACCGTCCCATAGCCATAGAAAACCCCTTAAAATACCTCCAGATTTTTGAGCACTTTAGGATAGGGAATGGAAGTTGAGAGCTCTTTCAAACTCTAAGATTTTCACTTTTGGTTGGTAAAAGAGTGAACCTCCACAAATGAGTTTTATCATCTTGAGAGGTGTGAGTTTTGAGTGTCCACATTTTCCATTTCTAAATTTGAGAATTAAAAATGAATTGTTTTTGGAACATTTTTTCTGTAACAACTTGTGGTGGAATTCAATATGGATGAGTGAAATTGTCTAAACCTCCCCTGATTGGGGAAAACAAAATTTTAATATTTGTTGGTGAGTGAAAATGATTTTGTCATGTTTTTATATTTGTTGAACATGAGGACATGAATAAGACTAAGTATAGGGGAGTTTATGTTATTAATATTTTCATGACTTATTATATACTCCCTTTACTTATTTTATATGAAATGTGCATAATTTGTGTGAAATATTAATGTTTTAAGACTAAGTATAAATTTTGAGCATTTTTAGAAGTAGTCCAATTGAGTCAGTTTACTATTTTATTTATAACTATCACCCTACTTATCCTAATTGTATTATTCTTATTTTTTAGGGTTCCTTTCTCAAATTAAAACATTTCATTAGAATGTACCTTTGGCCAAATCGTCCATTTGGAGGGTCATATGGTCCACACAGGAATACCCAAATAATCTGTGAAGAAACTGGACCATCCTGGAAGATAGACTTACTGGGTTTACTCCAAGAGTCCAAATCTATTTATTCTCCTCCAAAATTCGGGGGACAATTCAATTCATATTTGACAAACATTTCAGGTCCCAACTCCAATAACAAAGGGCCCAACTAATTCTTTGAAGTCCACCCACCATTCTGACCAGGAATTAAAATCCATACACTATTCATGACATATCTCATGATTTAATCATCAAATAAAGACAAGATTTTTACGTGTGAAATAGGAGATATAGGCGTCCGACTTTATAGAAGAAAGAATTCAGATTTGAATATATATTCCTATTCAAAAACCCATTCACATTTTGGACTTCAAATTTTTTGGATTAAAATGGACAGATTAACTTTGTTTAATCAACCGGCCATAACTTTGGTTACTTAATTTCAATGGCCGCAAAATTTTCAGAGTAGACAGAGAAGATATTTATATACAACTTTTAATAAGATCATATCTCAAGATTTGGATGTCTAATTTATGAAATTGGTGATGCAATTATAGGGGAATCTTTGGAATGCAAACAACCCACAACATTGGGCTATAAATACATCCCCCTCCTCTCCTTGCAAAGAGTTGGCATTTAAGAAGAGAGGAGCACAGATTGGCACCACCAAATATTTTCCAAAGTCTTGGTAGGACCTTCCATACTCAAGTTTTCACTTGAGAGACCCTTCCTCCTCTCTTTGTTTTCATTTACTTTTGCGTTCTTCATTACTGTAATCTTGTAAGTCTCTTTCTTTATAATTTTGTTTTAATGCAAGTTTCTTCTTCAATATCTATTATTATCATCCACCTTCTGTAGTTTAATATTAATTTTATTAAAATGGTTTAAATATAGTTTAATCCCCTTCCCTTGTTTCTCTTTCTAATTAAATAAAAATTCTATTTTTAATTCTCATCATCGTTTGTGTGTGTGTGTGTTCGACGCAAATCTCTTCTCTTATCCCCTTCTTTTTCTTATCTTCTTAATTTATCATCATAATAATTATAACCAGATTACTAATCATTTAAATTTCTGAGTAAATCTCTCATTTTGGTGAGTTATAATTTAGGTATGTTAAGTGATTGAGATCTTTTGCTCGATGAATATTCTTCAAATTAACATTGTGTATGTTGAACTTAGTATGTCATGGATTAATGACTTGTTTCGTTTAACATATGGATTCCATGGATTATTGGAACCATATATACACTAACACAATAAAGTACTGATTGAGATTAGAATCCTAGTTAAGTTAAGGCTTGGATTAAAGTTTTAACATTTAGGAATTCCAATCAATGTCAACTTGTGACATGAGTGTTAATTTAATGCAATATAAAGCAAGGCTCAAGGATATCACAAGCTTAACTACCTAATCATGAACTCACCCCAATGTTTATCAAATTGTTAAATCAAACACCAATCATTAATCACTTCATTTAATTTTTACAAACAAACCCCCAAATCAGAATACAATTAACTAAAAACAAATGACTATTAAAAAGTATCATTGTCGAAGATTCGACCCGAGTGCTGCTATACACATTAGTAGAGCATCGGAACTTTGACCGGTCGATAGGAGACAATCGTCCGCGTGTTTCAAATGGAACCGTTGCATGGGATGGTATTTTAAGTAGTCATTAGTTTCTGGTTATTGTAAAAAAAGCAAAAAAACACAAATAAAAACCCATCTTCCTCTTTCTTCCAAAATCTCTTTGAATACCCTGTAGCCTCCTAAACAATCCCTCGGATTTGTTTGACACTTAAATCAAGCGAACACTTCACTAACTTAGGAGGAACATTAGAGAATCAACTCATTCAAAACCAGTCCTTATCCAACCAGTAGAATTAGATATGACTAATCCTAGGGAACAAACACTTAAAGAACTTGTTGCCCCTGATATGAATTACCAACCTCTTGGTATTCAATATCCAAACATAGAATCCGAATTATAACTCAAATCAGGTTTAATTCATCTTCTTCCTCATTTCCACGGGCTAGCTAGTGAGGATCCACATCTCCACCTTAAATAATTCCAAGTGGTGTGCTCTACTATGAAGCCTCAAGGTGTTTTGGAGGAACAAATCAAACTCCGAGCATTCCCTTTTTCCCTAGCTGACACTGCTAAGTCATGGCTTTACTACCTCCCTCCTAGTTTCATAACCACATGGAATGACATGAAGTTTATCTTCTTAGAGAAATTATTTCCTGCTTCTCGTACTGATTCTATCCAAAACGAAATAATTGGTATTCATCAATTCCCAAGTGAATCACTCCATGAGTACTGGGAGAGGTTCAAAAAGCTTGTTTCAACCTTCCCACACCACCAAATCCCTAACCAACTCTTGATCCAATACTTCTATGAGGGGTTATTGGCTATGGAGAGAACTCTCATTGATGCCGCAAGTGGCAGTGCTCTTGTTGATAAAACTCCTGCAGTAGTAAGAAATCTAATAAGCAACATGGCTGAAAACACACAATAATTCCATACTCGAGCACATTCTCAAGTCAAACAAGCCCAAGATAATCAATCAATAGAGCTGAACAAGATGACCGAGTGGATGAGTGAACTTACAGGTTTTTTGCAACAACTAGTTGTGGCATCCAAATCCCCAACCTCGTCTTCTCCGCAATCAATGTTTTCTGGACCAGTCAAAAACTGTGGAATCTGCAACTCCCCATCTCATCCAACTGAAACATTTCCACAACTTCAAGAGGATCAATCTGATTCATCTATATCAATGGAGCTCAATGCAGGATATGCTCAGTGGAACCCAACCCTCAATAAGAAAGTCAGTTCATTATAAACTTCAACAACCTCACTTGGAGCCCTTCTCTTCTTCCTATAACCAAGGCCCGAGGTTTGGTAATCTCGTCTCTCATCCCCCTCAATTCCCTCTTCAAAACCCAAACCAATTGCAATATGGTCAAGGTGTGGGTAACTTCCAACAACCTTACCCTTTTGTTCCTCATCCTCAAAGGATCAATCCTCCTCCTGAATTCCAATATCTCAACAGGCCTTCCTAATTCCAAAACCAATACAATCGCTTTCCCAAGAACCAAAATCTAGGTAATCCCAATTCGGGACAAGCCACTTCTTCCATGAAACCATGGGAAAGTGCAGTGGAAGATCTTTCATCCTTCACCCGTTCCAGCCACAAAAACATTGAAACCCTAAATGGTCAACTTGCATCCCACCTTAGTCAGCATCAACCATCCAATTCTTCTCAACTTTCAGCTCAACCATTACCCAACCCCTAGGGTAATGTAAGTGCAATTGCACTTAGATCGGGAAAGCAAATTTATATGCCTCATGTTGAGTCCTCTAACACTCCTTATAATGTTAACCAAGAAAATGAAAAGAAAACGAAATATGAAAAGGAACCTGAAGCCATTCCATCACCTCCTTCTATTCCACTTAGGAACCCAATTCCTTTTTTTCAAGCCATTTCTAAGTCAAATAAGTCACTTGAACCCGATCCTGAAATGCTCAACATGTTTAGACATGTTGAAGTCAGCATTCCCCTCTTAGATTCCATAAAAAAAAATTCTAAGTATGCCAAGTTTCTTAAGGAATTGTGCACCCATAAGAGGCAACTTAGGATATTTGAAAATGTTTCCACCCAACATTCTATTCCCATAAAGTGCAAAGATCCAGGTACCTTTATAGTTCAATGCCAAATTGGAAGTTCCAACTTCGATGATGCACTCATAGACCTAAGAGCCTTAATTAATGTCGTGACCAAATCCATATTTTCCAACCTTGTTCCAGGTACCTTTATAGTTCAATGCCAAATTGGAAGTTCCAACTTCGATGATGCACTCATAGACGTAAGAGCCTTAATTAATGTCGTGACCAAATCCATATTTTCCAACCTTGTTCCAGGTCCCTTACATCCAACAGGTGTTGTCATTTAGTTATCCAATCGAAGCACTGCTAGTCCTGAGGGTATAATCGAGGATGTCCTTGTTCATGTCAATGATCTTATCTTTCCTACTGATTTCTATGTCCTTGAAATGGAAGGTGAGACGAACTCTTCTCGATATCCCATAATTCTAGGAAGACCATTCCTCATGACTTCTAGAACTAAGATTTATGTCCATTCATGCATCTTATCCATGAAATTTGGTGGCCAAATGGTCAAGTTTAACATTTTCCAAGCCATTCGATACCCATCTGAGGATCAATCTGCATTCTCTATCCATTCTTATGAAACTCTCTCTGAGAGTGTGTTGAATCCCAATCCATCATGTCCTTCTTGTTTTACTGATAGAGGAGTTAGTGAATATTGCATCCTCATTGACCAAGTCATAAATGGAGAAGACGATGTTGACATTAAAAATGCAAACTCCATTGATCTAAAGGATCCTGAAAACTCTTTGGAATCCCATCTCACCTATGGCCTCCACTGCTCCAACTTGGATGGTAATGGGGAAAACAAACAAGCATGTTCATTTTTTGATTCAAATATGATTATCCAACATTCATCATTTTCTATCCATGATTCTAAAAATTCCGTTATATGTGAGGTGAACCCTGAACCAATGTGTTTATATTGACCCGATGGGAGTGAAGGTTGTGAGATTTGTTCCATAATTAATAAAGTGATCCCTGGTGATATTGAAATTGACCATTCATTTTCGAACAACATTGATATAAAGAATATTAAAAAATTTATTCAGTCTTATGACTCTACTGATCCTCATTACTCTACATCGGTAAGTGATGAAATAAATGAGTCGAAAACAATTGGGATCTCATACTATGGTTTCGTGTTATCTGAACCATACATAAATGAACCATCATAATTGAGACATCATCCTGAATTTCCAATCATAGAAAACCATCACTTTGTGGATGAAATCATTCCTCACGTTGAAGACCAAAGGGAGGATAGTTTTATTCTCTTTCCAACCCCGTTGAATTGCAAGCAAAACAACAAGGAATGGATGAAATTATCCAATGAATCATCAAGTCTCCCAAAGGAAAAGTTTTTCTAGAAGCACACTGGAGTTGAGAAAATACGATGTCCACCATCGGACTATGGGTAGTCCACTGCAACTGCCTAGCTATAGACAAATAAATGCAGCACTTCTTGGGAGGCAACCCATGTTTTCTTTTACTTTTATGAAATTTTAATTTCTTTTTAGTTTTTCGTAACATGAATAATGATTTTTATTTTTCAGGTAACATCCTAAAATCCTGTAACCACATCAACTTCCATCGAATCCCCAACTTCTACAGTTGACCCACCACTGGATTGAGACAACAACCCACCAAATTAAACTAGGGGGAACCTCTTTCCCTTTAACTTCTCTCTCTCTATCTCTCTCTCTCCCTCTTCCTCTCTAATTTTCATTTTTTTACCACTTTCCTCATCACACTTTTTTATTTACTCTCTCTATTTTGTGTTTTTGTCTTTATAAAAAACTAAAAAACACCTAAAAACTAAAAAAATCACAAAAAATGTAAAAAAACAAGATTCATGCTTACTTACCTTCCAATTTTCAAATTTTGTCCAACCATTTTTGTGAGTCAAAATACATGTTTTCATCTAAAAAATTTTGTATTTTTATCATGACCTTGGATAAAGAATATTGTGTCAAAACCAACAAATTTTGAATGCTCAATTTTTGGACTTGGAAAATGATTTCCCCCACCCGTGAGGAACAACATTTGATTTCATGCCAAGGCCCCCTATGGACATCTTTTCAAAATGTGTGTTTTTCACCCCCATTTTTGAGTCTTCAGTTTGTGGACCTTTGAGCTAAATTTCCCACTTTAGTGTGCATTAATATGATAGAGTCATTTTCTGAACCCCATGAGAATTATAATATCCAAATAGCCTCCCATTAAACATGCATTAATCCTACTTTTGAAAGCCCCTTAGAGCCTACGAAAACCTTTTCTTTGATAGCCACATTACAAGCCCAATACCTTATCCCACCCAATATCAACATGGATTTTCATTGCTTAATTTTTTTAAAATTTAAGTGTGGGGGAATGAATTTAATTTTGGGCACCCTTTGTTGATTTCACCATATTATCATAAGCTTGAGGGAGAGAATCATTTTAAGTGTGGGGGAGAGGTTTTCCTTCAGTGGGATTTGGGAATGTATATATGTTTATCATGTACAATTGAAAAGTGTTCAAGAAAAAATAAAATAAAATAAAAAAATAAAAAATGAAAATAAGAATGGGTTGTATCTTGGGTTGGTCAAAAATCAATCTTCCTCAACTTTTGATCTTGTTATAACTATTACAATTAGTTTCATGAGGAGATAAATCATGGGTTGGGAGATGAGTGTGAGATATATTTCAAGTTCAACTTTTGAAAAATGAAAAAAAAAATGATGAACACTTATGTTATTGGGAGAAGTTTTGGGTTTTGTTAATATTTCATCTTCTCATCCCCTTCAAAATTTCTCCCTCTCTTGTGTCTTTCTTCACACAATCATTCCCTTGTAAATATGAGTTTTCATTTCCTTCCATTTTTCATTTCAAAAAAAAATTTGCATTGTTTTTTCCATGTTGGTGTTTTACCCCACTTTTCATATCTTTTGGATATCATCTTCCTACAATCTCATAGCCACAGAAAAACCCCTTAGAAGACCTCCTGATTTTTGAGCACTATTGGATAGGGAATGGAAGCTGAGATCTCTTTCAAACTCTAAGATTTTCACTTTTGGTTGGTAAAGGAGTGAACCTCCACAAATGAGTTTTATCATCTTGAGAGGGGTGAGTTTTGAACGTCCGCATTTTCCATTTCTAAATTTGAGCATGAAAAAATGAATTGTTTTTGGAACATTTTTTCTATAACAACTTGTGGTAGAATTCAATATGGATGAGTGAAATTGTCTAAACCTCCCCTAATTGGGGAAAACAAAATTTTAATATTTGTTGGTGAGTGAAAATGATTTTGTCATGTTTTTATATTTGTTGCATATGAGGACATTCAGAATACTAAGTGTAGGGGATTTGATGTTATTAATATATTCATGACTTATTATATACACCCTTTACTTATTTTATATGAAATGTGCATAATTTGTATGAAATATTAATGTTTTAATACTAAGTATAAATTTTGAGCATTTTTAGAAGTAGTCCAATTGAGTCAGTTTACTATTTAATTTATAACTATCACCCTAATTATCCAAATTGTATGATTATTGTTTTTTAGGGTTCCTTTCTCACATTACAACATTTCATTAGAAGGGACCTTTGGCCAAATCGTCCATTTGGAGGGTCATATGGTCCACACAGAAAGACCCAAATAATCTGTGAAGAAACTGGACCATCCTTGAAGATAGAATTACTGGGTTCAATCCAAAAGTAAAAATATATTAATTCTCCTCCAAAATTCGGGGGAAAATTCAATTCATCTTTGATAAACATTTCATGGCCCAACTCTAATAACAAGGGCCGCAACTAATGCTTTGAATTCCATCCCACCATTCTGGTCGGGAATTAAAATCCGAACACTATTCATGACATATCTCATGATGTAATCATCAAATCAAGCCGAGATGTTTCCATAAGAAATAGGAGATATAGGCGTACAACTTTGTTGAATAAAACATTTGGATTTGAAGGCATATTGCTATTCAAAAACCCATTCACATTTTGGACTTCAAAAATTTTTGATTGAAATGGACAGATTAACTTTGTTTAATCAACCGGCTATAACATTGGATCCTTAATTTCAATGGCCTCAAAATTTTCAGAGTAGACAAAGGATATATTTATATACAACTTTTAAGAATATCATATCTCAATATTCATCTGTCTAATTTATGAAATTGGCGATGCAAGTGGAGGGGCAGTTTTGGAATGCAAACAGCCCACAACATTGGGCTATAAATACATCCCCCTCCTATCATTGCAAAGATTTGGCATTTTAGAAGATAGGATCACACATTTTAATGACCAAAGCATTTAAAAAGTATTTGGAGGACCTTCCATACTCAATTTTTCACTTTAGAGACCCCTCCTCCTCTCTTTGTTTTCATTTACATTTGTGTTCTTCATTACTGTAATCTTGTAAGTCTCTTTCTTTGTAATTCTGTTTTAATGCAAGTTTCTTCTTCAATATATCTTATTCTCATCCACCTTATATATTTTAATATTAATGTTCTTAAAATATTTTAAATACAGTTTAATCCCCTTCCCTTCTTTTTCTTTCTAATTAAATCGAAATTCTATTTTTAATTCTCATCATCATTTGTGTGTGTGTGTGTTCGACGCAAATCTCTTTTCCTATCCCCTTATTTTTCTTATCTTCTTAATTTATCATCATAATAATTATAACCAGATTACTAATCATTTCAATGGCAGAGTAAATCTCTCATTGGGGTGAGTTATAATTTAGGTATGTTAAGTGATTGAGATCTTTTTCTCGATGAATATTCTTCAAATTAACATTGTGTATGTTGAACTTAGCATGTCATGGATTAATGACTTGTTTCATTTAAAATATGGATTCCATGGATTATTGGAACCATATAAACTACCACAATCAAGTACTTATTGATATTATAATACTAATTAAGTTAATTCTTGGATTAAAGCTTTAACACTTAGGAATTCCAATCAATGTCAACTTGTGACATGAGTGTTAATTTAATGCAATATAAAGCAAGGCTCAAAGATATCACAAGCTTAACTACCTAATAATGAACTCACCCCAATCTTTATGAAATTGTTAAATCAAACACCAATCATTAATCACTTCATTTAAACCCTGCAAACAAACCCCCAAATCAGAATACAATCAACTAAATACAAACGACTATTAAAAAGTATCATCGTTGAGGATTCGACCCGAGTGCTTCTATACACATTAGCAGAGCATCAGAACTTTGACCGGTCGATAGGCGATAATCGGGCGCATGTTTCAAATGGAATCATTGCTGGGGATGGTGCTTTAATCAGTCATTAGTTTCTGGTTATTGTATAAAAAAAATAAAAAAAACAAAATTTAAAAAAAATTAAAAAAAACACAAAGAAAACCCCTCTTCCTCTTTCTTCAAAAATCTCTTTGAATACCCCGTAGCCTCCCAAACAATCCCTTGGATTTTTTTGACCCTGAAATTGAGTGAACACTTCGCCAAATTAGGAGGAACATTAGAGATTATTAACTCATTCAAGAACCAGTCCTTGTCCAACCAGTTGAATTAGATATGACTAATCCTAGGGAACAAACACTTAAAGAACTTGTTGCCCCTGATATGAATTACCAAACATAGAATATGACTTCAAACTCAAATCAGGTTTGATTCATCTTCTTACTCATTTCCACGGTCCAGCTGGTGAGGATCCACATCTCTACCTTAAAGAGTTCCAAGTGGTGTGCTCTACCATGAAGCCTCAAGGGGTTTCTGAGGAACAAATCAAACTCCGAGCATTCCCTTTTTCTCCAGCTGACACTACTAAGTCATGTCTTTACTACCTCCCTCCTGGTTCCATAACCACATGAAATGATATGAAGCGACTCTTCTTAGAGAAATTCTTTCCTGCTTCTCGTACAGATACTATCCAAAAGGAAATAAGTGGTATTCGTCAATTCCCAAGTGAATCACTCCATGAGTACTGGTAGGGGTTCAAAAAGCATGTTTCAACCTGCCCACACCACCAAATCCCTAACCAAATCTTGATCCAATACTTCTATGAGGGGTTATTGGCTATGGAGAGAACTCTCATTGATGTCGCAAGTGGCAGCGCTCTTGTTGATAAAACTCCTGCAATAGCAAGAAATCTAATAAGCAACATGGATGAAAACACACAATAATTCCATACTCGAGCACATGATCAAGTTAAAAAAGTCCAAGATAATCAGTCAATAGAGCCGAATAAGATGACTGAGTGGATGAGTGAACTTACAGGTTTTGTGCGACAACTAGTTGTGGCATCCAAATCCCCAACCTCATCTTCTCTACAATCAATGTTTCCTTGACCTGTCAAAAACTATGAAATCTGCAACTCCCCATCTCATCCAACTAAAACATTTCCACAACTTCAAGAGGATCAATCTAATTCATCTAGACCAATGGAGATCAATGCAGGATATGCTCAGCAGAACCCCAACCCTCAATAATCAGGTCAGTTCATTAGAAACTTCAACCAACCTCACTCTGAGTCCTTCTCTTCTTCCTATAATCAAGGCATGAGGTATGGTAATCCCATCTCTCATCCCCCTCAATTCCCTCCTCAAAACCCAAACCAATTCCAATATGGTCAAGGTGTTGGTAACTTCCAACAACCTTACCCTTTTGTTCCTCATCCTCAAAGGATCAATCCTCCTCCAGGATTCCAATATCCAAGCGAGCCTTCCCAATTCCAAAACCAATACAATCACTTTTCCAAAAACCAAAATCTATGTAATCCCAATTTGGGACAAGCCTCTTCTTCTAAGAAACCATGGTAAAGTGTAGTGGAATATCTTGCCTCCTTCACCTGTTCCAGCCTCAAAAACATTGAAACCCAAATTGGTCAACTTGCATCCCACCTTAGTCATCATCAACCATCTAATTCTTCCCAAATTCCACCTCAACCATTACCCAACCCCTAGGGTAATGTAAGTGCAATTTCACTTAGATCGGGAAAGCAAATTGTTATGCCTCATGTTGAGTCCTCTAACCCTCCTTTGAATGTTGACCTAGAAAATGAAAAGAAAAAGAAATATGAAAAGGAACATGAAGCCATTCCCTCACCTCCTTCTATTCAACTTAAGAACCCAATTCCTTTTCCTCAAGCCATTTCTAAGCCAAAGAAGTCATTTGAACCCGATCCTGAAATGCTCGACATGTTTAGACGTGATGAAGTCAACATTCCCCTCTTAGATTCCATAAAACAAATTTCTAAGTATGCCAAGTTTCTTAAGGAATTTTTCACCCATAAGAGGCAACTTAGGACATTTGAAAATGTTTCCACCCAATAGTCTATTCCCATAAAGTGTAAAGATCGAGGTACCTTTACAGTTCCATGCCAAATTGGAAGTTCCAACTTCGAGGATGCCCTCATAGACCTAGGATCCTTAATTAATGTCATGCCCAAATCCATATTCTCCAACCTTTGTCTAGGTCTCATACATCCAACAGGTGTTGTCATTTAGTTAGCCAATAGAAGCACTGCTAGTCTTGAGGGTATAATCGAGGATGTCCTTGTTCGTGTCAATGATTTTATCTTTCCTGCTGATTTCTATGTCCTTGACATGGAAGGTGAGACGAACTCTTCTCGATCTCCCATAATTCTTGGAAGACCATTCCTCATGACTTCTAGAACTAATATTAATGTCTATTCATGCATCTTATCCATGAAATTTGGTGACCAACTGGTCAAGTTCAACATTTTCCAAGCCATCGGATACCCATCTGAGGATCAATCTCCATTCTCTATCCATTCTTCTAAAACTCTCTCTGAGAGTGTGTTGAATCCCAGTTCATCATGTCCTTCTTGTTCTACTGATAGAGGAGTTTGTGAATATTTCATCCTCATTAACCAAGTCATAAATGGAGAAGATGATGTTGACATTACAAATGAAAACTCCATTGATCTAGAGGATCTTGAAAACTTTTTAGAATCCCATCTCACCTCTGGCCTCCACTGCTCCAACTTGGATGGTAATGGAGAAAATGAACAAGCATGTTCATTTTTTGATTCAAATATGATTATCCAACATTCATCATTTCTTATCCTTGATTCTAAAAATTCTATTATATGTGAGGTGAACCCTGAACCAATGTGTTTATATTGACCCGATGGGAGTGAAGGTTGTGAGATTTGTTCCATAATTAATAAATTGATCACTGATGATATTGAAATTGACCATTAATTTTCGAACAACATTGATATAAAGGATATTAAAAAATTTATTCAGTCTTATGACTCTACTGATCCTCATTACTCTACATCGGTAAGTGATGAAATAAATGAGTCAAAAACAATTGGGATCTCATACTATGGTTTCGTGTTATCTGAACCATACATAAATGAACCATCAGAATTGAGACATCTTCCTGAATTTCCAAGAACAGAAAACCATCACTTTGTGGATGAAATAATTCCTCACATTGAAGACCAAAGGGAGGATAGTCATATTCTTTTTCCAACCCCATTGAATTTCAAGAGAAACAACAAGGAAGGGATGAAATTATCCAATGAATCACTGACCCTCCCCAAGGAAAAGTTTTTCTGGAAGCACACTAGAGTTGATAAAATACGAGGGCCACCATCGGACTATGGGTAGTCCACCGCAACTGTCTAGCTGTAGAAAAATAAATGCAGCCCTTCTTGGGAGGCAACCCATATTTTCTTTTACTTTTATGAAATTTTAATTTCTTTTTAGTTTTTCATTAGATGAATAATGATTTTTCTTTTTTAGGTAACATCCTACAATCCTAGAACCACATCAACTTCCATTGAATCCCCAACTTCTGCAGTTGACCCACCACTGGATGGAGATGATGACCCACCAAATCAAACCAGGGGGAACCTCTTTCCATTTAACTTCTCTCTCTATCTCTCTCTCTCTCTCTCTCTCTCTCTCTCTCTCTTTCTTCCTCTCTCATTTTCATTTTTTTACCACTTTCCTCATCACACTTTTTTATTTACTCTCTCTCTCTTTTGTGTGTGTGTGTTTATTTATAAAAAACTAAAAAACACCCAAAAAACTAAAAAAAATCATAAAAAATGTAAAAAAAACAAGATTCATGCTTACTTACCTTCCAATTTTCAAATTTTTTCCAACCATTTTGGAGAGTCAAAATACGTGTTTTCATATCAAAAATTTTGTATTTTAATCATGACCTTAGATAAAGAATATTGTGTCAAAACTAACAAATTTTGAATGCTCAATTTTTTGATTTGGAAAATGATTTTCCCCACCCGTGAAAAAAAACATTTGATTTTATGCCAAGGCCCCCTATGGCCATCTTTTCAAAATGTGTGTTTTCACCCCCATTTGTGAGTCTTCAGTTTGTGGACCTTCGAGCTAAATTTCCTACTTTAGTGTGCATTAATATAATAGAGGTATTTTATGAACCCCATGATAATTATAATATCCAAATAGCCTCCCATTAAACATGCATTAATCCTCCTTTTGAAAGCCCCTTCGAGCCTACGAAAACATTTTCTTTGATAGCCACATTACAAGCCAAATACCTTATCCCACCCAATAACAACATGGATTTTCATTGCATAATTTTTTTGAAATTTAAGTGTCGGGGAATGGATTTCATTTTGGGTACCCATTGTTGATTTCACCATGTTATCATATTCTTGATAGAAAGCATCATTTTAAGTGTGGGGGAGAGGTTTTCCTTCAGTGGGGTTTGGGAATGTATATATGTTTATCATGTACAATTGAAAAGTGTTAAAAAAATAAAAAAAATGAAAAAAATGAAAATAAGAATGGGTTGTGTCTTGGGTGGGTCAAAAATCACTCTTCCTCAACTTTTTATCTTGTTATAACTATTATAATTATTGTCATGAGGAGATCAATCATGGGTTGGGAGATGAATGTGAGATATATTTCAACTTCAACTTTTGAAAAATGCAAAAAAAAATGATGAACACTTATATCATTGGGAGAAGTTTTGTGTTTTGTTAATATTTCATCTTCTCATCCCTTTCAAAATTACTCACTCTCTTGTGTCTTTCTTCACACAATCATTCCCTTGTAAATATGTGTTTTCATTTCCTTCCATGTTTCATTTCAAAACAATTGTGCATTGTTTTTTCCATGTTGGTTTTTTCCCTCTTTTTCATATCTTTTGGATATCATCTTCCTACCATCCCATATCCACAGAAAAATCCCTTAAAAGACCTCTTGATTTTTGAGAACTTTAGGATAGGGAATGGAAGCTGATAGCTCTTTAAAACTCTAAGATTTTCACTTTTAGTTGGTAAAAGAGTGAACCTCCACAAATGAATTTTATCATTTTGAGAGGTGTGAGTTTTGAGTGTCCATATTTTACATTTCTAAATTTGAGCATGAAAAAATGAATTGTTTTTGGAACATTGTTTCTGTAAAAACTTGTGGTATAATTCAATATGGATGAGTGAAATTGTCTAAACCTCCCCTGATTGGGGAAAACAAAATTTTAATATCTGTTGGTGAGTGAAAATGATTTTGTTATGTTTTTATATTTATTTCAAATGAGAACATGTACAAGTCTAAGTGTAGGGGATTTTATTTTATTAATATTTTCATGACTTATTATATACTCCCTTTACTTATTTTATATGAAATGTGCATAATTTGTGTGAAATATTAATGTTTTAATACTAAGTATAATTTTTACCATTTTTAGAAGTAGTCTGATTGAGTTAGTTTACTATTTTATTTATAACTATTACCCTAATTATCAAAATTGTATGATTCTTGTTTTTTAGGGTTACTTTCTCACATTAAAACATTTCATTAGAAGAGACCTTTGGCCAAATCATCTATTTGGAGGGTCATATGATCCACACAAGAATACCCAAATAATCTGTGAAGAAACTAGGCCATCCTTGAAGATAGACTTACTGGGTTCACTCCAGAAGTCCAAATATATTACTTCTCCGCCGAAATTAGAGGAACAATGAAATTCATATTTGATAAAAATTTCAGGTCCCAACTCCAATAACAAGGGGCCCAACTAATGATTTGAAGTCCAGCCCACCATTCTGGACGAGAATTAAAATATGGACACTATTCATGACATATCTCATGATGTAATCATCAAATAAAGACAAGATTTTACTGTGTAAAATAAGAGATATAGGCGTCCGACTTTGTTGAAAAAATCATTTGGATTTGAAGGTATATTCCTATTCAAAAACCCATTCACATTTTGGACTTCAAAAAGTTTGGATTTAAATGGACATATTAACTTTGTTCCATAAACCGGCCATAACTTTGCCTCCTTAATTCCAATGGTCACAAAATTTTCAGAGTAGATATAGGAGATATGTATCTAAAACTTGTAAGAATATCATATCTCGAGATTCAGCTGTCTAATTTATTAAATTGGCGATGAAAGTGGAGGGCCAGTTTTGGAATGCAAACAGTCCACAATATTGGGCTATAAATACATCCCCCTCCTCTTCTTACAAAGATTTGGCATTTCAGAAGAGTGGAGAACACATTGGCACGACCAAAGATTTACAAAAGGCTTGGTAGGACCTTCAATATTCAATTTTTCACTCGAGAGACCCTTATTTCTCTCTTTCATTTCATTTACTTTTGTGTTCTTCGTTATTGTAATCTTGTAAGTATCTTTCTTTGTAATTCTGTTTTAATGCAAGTTTCTTCTTCAATATCTATTATTGTCATCCAAATTCTATAGTTTAATATTAATTTTCTTAAAATAGTTTAAATACAGTTTAATCCCCTTCCCTTATTTCGCTTTCTAATTCAATTGAAATTCTATTTTTAATTCTCATCATCGTTTGTGTGTGTGTGTGTTCGACGCAAATCTCTTGTCTTATCCCCTTCTTTTTCTTATCTTCTTAATTTATCATCATAATAATTATAAATAGATTATTAATCATTTCAATGGATGAGTAAATCTCTCATTTTGGTGAGTTATAATTTAGTTATGTTAAGTGATTGAGATCTTTTGCTCGATGAATATTCTTCAAATTAACATTGTGTATGTTGAACTTAGCATGTCATGAATTAATGAATTGTTTTGTTTAATATATGGATTCAATGGATTATTGAAACCATATATACACTACCACAATCAAATACTAATTGAGATAAGAATCCTAGTTAATTTAAGGCTTGGATTAAAGCTTTAACACTTAGGAATTTCAATCAATGTCAACTTGTTACATGAGTGTTAATTTAATGCAATATAAAGCAAGGCTCAAGGATATCACAAGCTTAACTACCTAAGGATGAACTCACCCCAATCTTTATAAAATTTTTAAATCAAACACCAATTATTAATCACTTCATTTAATCTCTGCAAATAAACCCCCAAATCAAAATACAATTAACTAAAAACAAACGACTATTAAAAAGTATCATCGTCGAGGATTCAACCCGAGTGCTACTATACACATTAGCAGAGCATTAGAACTTTGACCGGTCGATAGGTGACAATCGGCCGCACATTTCAAATTGATTCGTTGCTGGAGATGGTGCTTTAAGTAGTCATTAGTTTTTGGTTATTGTAAAAAAATAAAAAAAAATAAAATTTTAAAAAAATTGAAAAAAAAGCAAACAAAAAAAACCCATCTTCTTCTTTCTTTCAAAATCTCTTTGAATACCCTATAGCCTCCCAAACAATCTCTCAGATTTTTTTGACTCTGAAATTTAGTGAACACTTCGCCAACTTAGGAGGAACATTAGAGATTATCAACCTATACAAGAACCAGTCTTTGTCCAACCAGTTGAATTAGATATGACTAATCCTAGGGAACAAACACTTAAAGGACTTGCTGCCCCTGATATGAATTACTAACCTCTTGGTATTCATTATCCAAATAGAGAAGCTGACTTCAAACTCAAATCAGGTTTGATTCATCTTATTACTCATTTCCACGGGCCAGCTGGTGAGGATCCACATCTCCACCTTAAATAGTTCCAAGTGGTGTGCTCTACCTTGAAGCCTCAAGGGGTTTCTGAGAAAAAAATCAAACTCTGAGCATTCCCTTTTTCCCTAGCTGACACTTCTAAGTCATGTCTTTACTACCTCCCTCCTGGTTCTATAACCACATGGAATGACATGAAGCGACTCTTCTTAGAGAAATTATTTCCCGCTTCTCGTACTGATTCTATTCAAAAAGAAATAAGTGGTATTCGTCAATTCCCAAGTGAATCACTCCATGAGTACTAGGAGAGGTTCAAAAAACTTTTTGCAACCTGCCCACACAACCAAATCCCTAACCAACTCTTGATCCAATACTTCTATGAGGGGTTATTGGCAATGGAGAGAACTCTCATTGATGCCGCAAGTGGCAGTGCTCTTGTTGATAAAACTCTTGCAGCAACAAGAAATCTAATAAGCAACATGGCTACAAACACACAACAATTCCATACTCGAGCACACGCTCAAGTCAAACAAGCCCAAGATAATCAATCAATAGAGCCAAAAAAGATGACTGAGTGGATGATTGAACTTAGAGGTTTTGTGCGACAACTAGATGTGATATCCAGATCCCCAACCTCATCTTCTCTGCAATCAATGTTTCCTAGACCTATCAAAAACTTTGGAATATGCAACTCCCCATCTCATCCAACTGAAACATTTCCACATCTTCAAGAGGATCAATTTTATTCATCTAGACCAATGGAGATCAATGCAGCATATGCTCAGCGAAACCCCAACCCTCAACAATCAGGTCAGTTCATTAGAAACTTCAACCAACCTCACTCTGAGCCCTTCTCTTCTTCCTATAACCAAGTCCTGAGGTATGGTAATCCCATCTCTCATCCCCCTCAATTCCCTCCTCAAAACTCAAACCAATTCCAATATGGTCAAGGTGTTGGTAACTTCCAGCAACCTTTCCCTTTTTTCCTCATCCTCAAAGGATCAATCCTCCTCCTGGATTCCAATATCCTAGCGAGCCTTCCCAATTCTAAAACCAATACAATAGCTTTCCCAAGAACCAAAATCTAGGTAATCCCAATTCGAGAAAAGCCTCATCTTCCAAGAAACCATGGGAAAGTGCAGTGTAAGATCTTGCCTCCTTCACCTGTTCCAGCCACAAAAACATTGAAACCCAAATTGGTCAACTTGCATCCCACCTTAGTCAGCATCAACCATCCAATTCTTCCCAACTTCCAACTCAACCATTACCCAACCCCAAGGGTAATGTAAGTGAAATTTCACTTAGATCGGGAAAGCAAATTGCTATGCCTCATATTGAGTCCTCTAACCCTCCTTTGAATGTTGACCTAGAAAATGAAAAGAAAAATAAATATGAAAAGGAACCTGAATCCATTCCCTCACCTCCTTCTATTCCACTCTGGAACCCAATTCCTTTTCCTCAAGACATTTCTAAGCCAAAGAAGTCATTTAAACCCAATCCTCAAATGCTCGACATGTTTAGACGTGTTGAAGTCAACATTACCCTCTTAGATTCCATAAAACAAATTCCTAAGTATGCCAAGTTTCTTAAGGAATTGTTCACCCATAAGAGACAACTTAGGACATTTGAAAATGTTTCCACCCAATAGTCTATTCCCATAAAGTGCAAAGATCCAGGAACCTTTACAGTTCCATGCCAAAATGGAAGTTCCAACTTCGATGATGCACTCATAGACCTAGGATCCTTAATTAATATCATGCCCAAATCCATCTTCTCTAACCTTGGTCTAGGTACCTTACATCCAACAGGTGTTGTCATTTAGTTAGCCAATCGAATCACTGTTAGTCCTGAGGTTATAATCGTGGATGTCCTTGTTCGTGTCAATGATTTTATCTTTCCTGCTGATTTCTATGTCCTTGACATGGAAGGTGAGACGAACTCTTCTCAATATCCCCTAACTCTAGGAATACCATTCCTCATGACTGGTAGAACTAAGATTTATGTCCATTCATGCATCTTATCCATGAAATTTGGTGACCAACTTGTCAAGTTCAACATTTTTCAAGCCATTCGATACCCATATGAGGATCAATCTGCATTCTCTATCCATTCTTCTGAAACTCTCTCTGAGAGTGTGTTTAATCCCAATCCATCATGTCCTTGTTCTACTGATAGAGGATTTTTTGAATATTTCATCCTCATTAACCAAGTCATAAATTGATAATATGATTTTTACATTACAAATGCAAACTCCATTGATCTAAAGGATCTTGAAAACTCTTTGGAATCCCATCTCGCCTCTGGCCTCCACTGCTCCAACTTGGATGGTAATGGGGAAAACAAACAAGCATGTTCATTTTTTGATTCAAATATGATTATCCAACATTAATAATTTCCTATTCAGGATTCTAAAAATTCTGTTATACGTGAGGTGAACCCTGGACCAATGTGTTTATATTGAACCAATGGGAGTGAAGGTTGTGATATTTGTTCCATAATTAATAAAGTGATCACTGGTTATATTGAAATTGACCATTCGTTTACGAACAACATTGATATAAATAATATTTAAAAATTTATTCAGTCTTATGACTCTACTGATCCTCATTACTCTACATCGGTAAGTGATGAAATAAATGAGTTGAAAACAATTGGGATCTCATACTATGGTTTCATGTTATCTGAACCATACATAAATGAACCATCAGAATTGAGACATCTTCCTGAATTTCCAAGCACATAAAACCATCACTTTGTGGATAAAATCATTCCTCGCATTAAAGGCCAAAGGGAGGATAGTCATATTCTCTTTCCAACCCTATTGAATTGCAAGCGAAACAACAAGGAAGGGATGAAATTATCCAATGAATCATCGAGCCCCCCAAAGGAAAAGTTTTTCTGGAATCACATTGGAGTTGATAAAATATGATGGCCACCATCGAACTATGGGTAGTCAACTGCAAATGTCTAGCTGTAAACAAATAAATGCAGTGCTTCTTGGGAGGCAACCCATGTTTTCTTTTACTTTTATGAAATTTTAATTTCTTTTTAGTTTTTCATTAGATGAATAATGATTTTTCTTTTTCAGGTAACATCCTACAATCCTGGAACCACATAAACTTCTATTGAATCCTCAACTTCTACAGTTGACCCACCACTAGATGGAGAGGACGACCCACCAAATCAAACCAGGGGGCACCTCTTTCCCTTTAACTTCTCTCTCTCTCCCTCTTTCTTCCTCTCTCATTTTCATTTTTTTACCACTTTCATCATCACACTTTTTTATTTACTCTTTCTCCTTTGTTTGTTTGTGTCTTCATAAAAAACTAAAAAACACCTAAAAAACTAAAAAAAATCATAAAAAATGTAAAAAAAACAAGAGTCATTCTTACTTACCTTCCAATTTTTAAATTTTTTCCAACTATTTTAGAGAGTCAAAATACGTGTTTTCATCTCAAAAATTTTGTATTTTCAGCATGAACTTAGATAAAGAATATTGTGTCAAAACCAACAAATTTTGAATACTCAATTTTTTGATTTGGAAAATGATTTTCCCCACCCGTGAGGAACAACATTTACTTTCATGCCCAGACCCCCTATGGCCATCTTTTCAAAATGTGTGTGTTTTCATCCACATTTTTGAGTCTTGATTTTGTGGACCTTCGAGCTGAATTTCCAACTTTAGTGTGCATTAATATGATATAGGCATTTTCTAAACCCCATGAGAATTATAATATCCAAATATCCTCCCATTAAACATGCATTAATCCTCCTTTTGAAAGCCCCTTCGAGCCTATGAAAACCTTTTCTTTGATAGCCACATTACAAGCCCAATATCTTATCCCACCCAATATCAACATGGATTTTCGTTGCCTAATTTTTTTGAAATTTAAGTGTGGGGGAATGGATTTAATTTTGGTTACCCTTTGTTGATTTCACCATGTTATCATATGCTTGAGGGAAATCATCATTTTAAGTGTGGGGGAGAGGTTTTCCTTTAGTGGGATTTGGTAATCTATATATGTTTATCATGTACAATTTAAAAGTGTTCAAAAAAATATAATAAAAATAAAAATAAAAACAATTAAAATAAGAATGGGTTGTGTCTTGGGTGGGTCAAAAATCACTCTTCCTCAACTTTTGATCTTGTTATAACTATTACAATTAGTGTCATGAGGAGATCAATCATGGGTTGGGAGATGAGTGTGAGATCAATTTTAAGTTCAACTTTAGAAAAATGCAAAAAAAATGATGAACACTTTTTTCATTGGGAGAGGTTTTGTGTTTTTAATTATTTCATCTTCTCATACCCTTCAAAATTTCTCCCTCTCTTGTGCCTTTATTCACACAATCATTCCCTTGTAAATATGTGTTTTCATTTCCTTTCATGTTTCATTTCAAAAAAAAATGTGCATTTTTTTTTCCATGTTGGTGTTTTACCCCCGTTTTCATATCCTTTGGATATCATCTTCCTACCGTCCCATGGCCACAAAAAAAACCCCTTAAAACACCTCTTGATTTTTGAGCACTTTAGGATAGGGAATGGAAGCTGAGATCTCTTTCAAACTCTAAGATTTTCACTTTTGGTTGGTAAAAAAGTAAACCTCCACAAATGAATTTTTTCATCTTGAGAGGTGTGAGTTTTGAGTGTCCACATTTTCCATTTCTAAATTTGAGCATGAAAAAATGAATTGTTTTTGGAACATTGTTTCTGTAACAACTTGTGGTGGAATTCAATATGGATGAGTGAAATTGTCTAAACCTCCCCTGATTGGGGAAAACAAAATTTTAATATTTTTTGATGGGTGAAAATGATTTTGTCATGTTTTTATATTTGTTGCACATAAGGACATACACAAGACTAAGTATAGGGGATTTTATGTTATTAATATTTTCATGAATTATTATATACTCCTTTTACTTATTTTATATGAAATGTGCATAATTTGTGTAAAATATTAATGTTTTAATAATAAGTTTAATTTTTGAGTATTTTTAGAAGTAGTCCAATTGAGTCAGTTTACTATTTTATTTATAAATATCACCATACTTATCCAAATTGTATTATTCTTGTTTTTTAGGGTTCCTTTGTCAAATTAAAAAATTTAATTAGAAGGGACCTTTGGCTAAATCGTCCATTTGGAGGGCCATATGGTCCACACAATAAGACCTACATAATCTGTGAAGAAATTGAACCATCCTTGAAGATAGAATTACTGGGTTCACTCCAGAAGTCCAAATCTATTAATTCTTCTCCAAACTTCTAGGGACAATGCAATTCATCTTTGATAAAAATTTCAGGGCCCAAATCCAATAACAAGGGGCCCAACTAATGCTTTTAATTCCAGCCCACCATTCTGGTCGGGAATTAAAATCCTGACACTATTCATGACATATCTCATGATGTAATCATAAAATTAAGCTGAGATTTTTCTGTGTGAAAGAGGAAATATATAAGGTATACTTTTTTGAATAAAACATTCGGATTTTAAGGCATATTCTTATTCAAAAACCCATTCACATTTTGAACTTCAAAAAGTTTGGATTGAAATGGATAGATTAACTTTGTTTTATCAACTGGCTATAACTTTGGATCCTTAATTCCAATGGCAGCCCAATTTTCAGAGTAGACATAGGAGATATTTATCTACAACTTTTAAGAATATCATATCTCGATATTCGGTTGTCTAATTTATCAAATTGGTGATGAAAGTGGAGGGGCAGTTTTTGAATACAAACAGCCCACAACATTGGGCTATAAATACATCTCCCTACTCTCCTTGCAAAGAGTTGGAATTTCAGAAGATAGGAGCACACATTGTCATGACCAAATCTTTTCCAAAGGCTTGGGAGGACTTTACATACTCAATTTTTCACTTGATAGACCCTTCCTCCTCTCTTTCTTTTCATTTACTTTTGTGTTCTTCATTATTGTAATCTTGTAAGTCTCTTTCTTTGTAATTTTTTTTTAATGAAAGTTTTTTATTCAATATCTCTTATTCTCATCCACCTTCTTTATTTTAATATTAATGTTCTTAAAATAGTTTAAATACAGTTTAATCCACTTCCCTTCTTTTACTTTATAATTCAATCAAAATTCTATTTTTACTTCTCATCATCGTTTGTGTGTGTGTGTGTGTTCGACGCAAATCTCTTTTCTTATCCCTTTATTTTTCTTATCTTCTTAATTTATCATCATAATAATTATAACCAGATTACTAATCATTTCAATGGATGAGTAAATCTTTCATTTAGGTAAGTTATAATTTAGGTATGTTAAGTGATTGAACTTAGCATGTCATGGATTAATGACTTGTTTTGTTTAACATATGGATTTCATGGATTATTGGAACCATATATACACTACCAAAATCAAGTACTGATTGAGATTAGAATACTAGTTAAGTTAAGGCTTGGATTAAAGCTTCAACACTTAGGAATTCCAATCAATGTCAACTTGTGACATGAGTGTTAATTTAATGCAATATAAAGCAAGGCTCAATGATATCACAAACTTAACTACCTAATGATGAACTCACCCCAATCTTTATCAAATTGTTAAATAAAACACCAATCATTAATCTCTTCATTTAAGCTTTGCAAACAGACCCCCAAATCATAATACAATAAACTAAAAACAAATGACTATTAAAAAGTATCATCGTCGTGGATTCGACCCGAGTGCTGCTATACACATTAGCAGAGCATCGGAACTTTGACCAGTCGATAGGCGATAATCAGCCACGCGTTTCAGTTTCACTGAGGCAACTAATCATATAATATGATGAGATATTGTTTGATCAAGACCAGTAATGGTGTAAAGGTACTTGAAGTTATACATGATCCAATTTGATTTAATAAGATCATGTAGGAGGGTCGTCTAAAGATCTTTCTATAGTGGATTAAGCCATCTGAAGAAGGAGGCTTCAACCAGGGGGTCTAACCAGTTACTAAAGATTATGATTGGGGGTTCTAATCAATCGCTGTGAAGAAGGTGCATTTTGGGGGTATAATCAAATGTTGAAGGATGATTGGAACTGGGGGGTATAACCAGTTTATAATTGGGGGGTCTATCCAGCTGTTGTGGTAATCATCTTCTATTATAGTGGATAATTCATGTTGAGGGGTCTAACCAACATGACATTGAGTATGTCTTTGTACCGAATCTTGTAAATCCATATGTGTTGTGCTTTCTTTTTTATTATTTCTTGCAGGGTGAGGCTGAGTACTAAAGATGAGGAATTGATACTTTAATCAGTCAGAGAGGTTAAATCAAAAGTAAAAGAATTTGTAAAAACTATGTACCACTGATTCACCCCCTCTCAGTTGTAACTAACCAATCCTTGGACACTACAATTGGTATCAGAGCCATCTCCCCTTTGTTGATCCGAAAAAACTTTTTGAGAAATGAAGAATTTGAATTCAGTAAACCGAGGAATACCTACTTTTGATGGTATGAACTACGAAAACTAGAGGAATATGATTCTTACTTACCTTCCATATCTTCACCTAGAAGTTAGATATGAAAAGTGGACTTCCCACCTATTAATGAGAATATTGCTATGAATCAAGATGACAAGAGAAATCAGGAAGTTGATGGAAAATCTCAGAATTAAATCTTGATGAATTTATCAGAAAAGGTATACACTAAAGTGATGGGTCCCAAAACTGCCAAGGAGATATGAGATGAACTGAGAATCAGTTATTAAGGAAATCTTAAAGTCAAAGAAGCCAATTTTCAAATCGTGATAAGTAAGTTTGAAGATATCAAAATGTATGATGATGAAACTATTGATGACTACTTTATAAGAGTAAATGATATTTTCAGCAATATCAGAGGTTTTGGTGAGAAGCTGGATGATTCTATTCTTGTGAATAACCTTATGAGAAATTTCCCTGATAGATTCGACTCAATGATTTCAACTCTGGAAGAATGAGAAGATCTATCATTGGATGAACTTCATAATACTCTCATATCATACGAAATGAGAAAAGCATCAGCATTTAAGAAAAAGGAAAGAGATGAGATGGTATTTGAAGCCATGATAAAAGGTAAAACTAGAATCAAAGAAGAACCATAATCAAGTGATTATAAATATGAGGAAGATGAACAAAACTTTAGTTGAATAATGGCCTTATTTAAAAGAATTTTAAAAAAGGGAAGATGAAAAGGAAATAGCAAACAACCACCAAAGTGATAGAATTGTCAAAATAATGGTCATTTTACTGGTAATTGTCCAAAGAAGAAGGATGATGATGCTAACTCGGATGAAGAGGATAAGAAGTACCAGAAAAGGAAGTGGAATAAACACACGAATAAGTTTACTTCCAAGAAGAGAAATATGATGATTAGATAAATGGATGAATTTTCATTAGCAAGTGGTGAGTTAGAAGATGGAAGATATTCTAATAATCATATGTGATTTATGGGTAAATCTAAGAAATCTAGAGACTCATTTGAAGATAATGAAGGTGATGAAGGTGATGAGATAATTGAATTGGAATGGATGTTAAAAGAAAATTTGGAAGCTACTCTTGTGGACAACATGCAACTCAAGAAGGAAAAGAAAAAACTGAAGAAAGAAATTGACAAGATCTCCAGTGAGAATAAAGAACATGTCAAGAAAGAGGAGATTCATCTTAATGAAATAAGAGAAAATAAGATGAAGATAGTTGAGCTAGAAGTAAATCTGAAAACTATTGGAAAGAAATATATTGACAAATAAGAATCAACATTTGTTGAAGAGAATAAACAAAACTGATTGAAATTAGTTTAATTTGAGAAGAAGGTGAATGATCTTGAAGAAAGACATGTTGAGAAAGGGGAAGAATCATATAAGACAAAATATATGTGCCTTGTATGTCAAAGTGAGTTGAATAAGTTGAAAGAAGATTTCACCAAAGTTATTGAGTTTAAAGGTGAATTTTCTAAAGCTGCTGAGAAGAAGGGTTCACATAAAAAGATTGATTCTAGATCAAATTAATCTCAATGTATATTTGGTATTTCTAATAGTGCAGTCCTCGAAGACAATACTGGAACCAACTGGACCAAAAGAACAAATGAGAAAATATATTCCACAAAGTAAGAGTGAACTAATTCATCCAAAGGGTTTCTTCCTAAGCAGATACATCCACAATATGTGAAAAAAAACAACTACAATTCTTAAATAAGAACTAATATCAGTCTGGAAGAACAAGGTTTAGAGGCTATTGTTGGTGTTGTGGAGTGTCTGGTCATAAAACTTATTCATGCTGGGCTTTCAGGCCATTGGTTTGGGCCTCAGGACCTTCAAGGTCTTAGGGCCACCCAAGGCCTTCAGGCCACCTCAAGGCCTATGGGCCACCTCAAGGCCTCTGAGCCACCTCAAGGCCTCCGGACCACCTAAAATTGTGCTTAATGACCAGACAGAATCTATGAGGAGCAGAATCCAGATGGGGATTCAGAGAACATGCATTCACCAGAGCAGAAGCTAGGTGGATTTTTCAGAAAGAGAGGGTATGACAATGCCATCGAGACCAGCCTGTGCATGCATGAGAAGCCTAGCTGAACAAACTATTCGAAGGTGGAGAGATGACATCATGATGAAGAAGCTGTGGAGGAGTAGTTCCATGTAGTTATAGTTTCTATAATTCCCTAATACCTATGAGTCATGTAATATCTAAGCTTACGGGCCATGTAAGGGTTCCCCCTCATCCCTTGAAATGAGGGTTATCAAAAATCAATAAAAAAAGAAGGCCCTCGGGCCATTCGGGTGAGATCAGATTATCTGGAAGAGAAGCTAATGATCATGACTTCATTTAAACTGTCAATTCAGGACTTATATGAATGCATGAATGAATTTTATGGTAGATGTTGTCAAGAAGGCCACAAATCTAAGAAATGCAGAGTCTATTTATAAAGTGATATTCCTCATAATGCAAATGTGGAAAGAAGTCTGATAATGAAGAAATATACAATAATTAGTGAATTTTGTGGGAATATGAAACAATTTAAAAAAGATCATAATATTTTCAAAGAAAAAAAAGCAAGTGGTGACAGTTGAAGAATTTAAAGATAAAGAGGATTCATATACAAATAATGACTTGAAAATTCTGAAGTGTGAAAGGTGTGAACAAATTGGGCATGACACAACCCAAGAGATGAAGGAGAACCCTTCCACATATGATTTTAAAATCAAGAAGGGGAAAAACAATGTTGAGAGCAAACTCTCATCGTGAGTTCTATTTCTAAGAAACAAACATGTTCCTCCTTATTCCCTTATATAAATGATTTTGTATTAACATGCATGGAATTGAAGGAGACGGATGCATCCCTTTAGGGAGAGCATAGATGATTTGAAGTTTCCAATTATTCACAATTTTTTGAAAATGATGATCAATCTAAAATTCATAATATGAATATTTTTAAAAAACTATTATCATAAGAGAGTTGATATTCAGTTAAAAAATGGGAGTTATATGTTTTTTCCCACCTGAACTTTCTGATGTGTTTGTTGAGATGTGTGTAGGAAATCTATTAACAATCTTTCTCAAATATCCCCTATTATGAAGTTGTTGAAACAAGTTTGAGAATGGTATCACATTACATAATTTAAACAACCTTGATGCTTATGTGACATCTCTCTTGTTTTCTACACTGGGCTTGCCCATGTAGACTTAGAGTTGATTAACTAAAATCTCATTGTTTTTGTTGAGCATGGTTTAATTCTTTGAGAAGAAATTGAAGTGGAGGAGAAGTGTAATGACCCACTTATTCCCATTGGCCTAAGAATACAATGAATCATTACTAGGCCTTAAGAGACATCCCCAAGATGCCAAAGGCTGGTGATAAATGTCGAAGGGTTTCAATTGAAAGTGGGGGATGATTTACCCTTTTTGAATAAAACCATTAACTCATCCAACCATAACCAAAAAAATCACTATATTATGAATGAGTAAATGAAAGACAACTCAACCACTTCACTTATAACAAAATCACACCAAAGTTTACTACAACGGAAGACAAAGAAACTATCAAAGTGAACAGTGTAAATACAACCAAAAACTAAATGACAACCACAAAACTCCATGCTTTACAAGCTCTGTGCTCCATCACCACCAAACAACCCAAGTATCACGAGGTGGTGCTAAAAACATGTGATACTTTACATTTTCCCATGTCCTGGAAGATAGCATCTACAAAAGCATCAAAGTTCCAAAGTAGGGGTGAGTATAAAACTCAGTAGGCTTTCCCCAATGACTTCCCTACTCATGCCACTAGGATAGAAATATTAGCAACATTTATATAAAATGGTTTACATAAAACAGTTTCTCAAAACAGTTTACAACTAAATATAAACAAGATCCAAAACCATTTATAACCAAATGTAAACAAGTACTATTTTCAACCAATTTTACAGCAAGTCATACTTTCAGAAAATCAAACAAATAAGGCTTAAAAACATTTCTCAATATCATTTTTCCATCACCATTCCATAGTTCATAACACACCCACACATGCATGCCTCGTTTCGACAGTTCCATACTCATGAGCGATCTCTCGTCCAATCACCTTGTGACCCACTCGAACATACCCCCGATCTAGGGTAACACACCTTGTACCCCAATGATACACATCCCTTATTTAGGGGCACTTCAAGAATGAACTCACACAACCCAATATATGTTAAACCATTCCAAATCACCAATTCAAACCATTTCAATAAAACTGTACTTTTATTGAAAATTAATGAATAAACTAATTTCAAAACAACCATTTCGTTTGAATAAAACATTCCATTTTATTGAAAATATATAATCAAATCCATGTGCCAAAATTCTAGAAAATCCCCATTTTAAAATTTATATTTTAAAATTAAGAACAAAAGCACTTTATTCAAAACACCTAATTTTCCTGAATTTCATAATTTACCAAACCATCCCAAAAGGTTTCCACCAATTCATAAACAACCAATTCACGATCAATTCATCACAAGGAAACTAATTTAAAAGCATGCCAATCAGTTTTATTAAGAGGAATCGAGAGTGAAGCCACCTACCTACCTCAACCGTTTTGACACAAATAGAAAACAGATGAAGAACGCTCAAGAAATCAGGTCGATTCTCCATGAAATCGCCTTATCTCTATTAACCTATCACGATTGAGACCAAATATAAACATATATGGAATCTATAATCTTAGATCTACCCATAATGAGCGTATATCTAATAAAATGAGAAGAAAGGAGAAGTATATATAAGTAGATCTAAGAAACCGATCAATAATGATGAAGAATGATCACATACCTCAAGAATCTGGCTTCGAATCACCAAGGGAAGCCTTCAGATTGACTCCAAATCTCTTGGGAGAGGTTCTACAACCTTCAAGGAAGGGAAATCCAAAGTTATTACCACTTAGGAGCAAAAAAGAATAGTTTAGAGTCAAAAACGCGTTAGATCCACTTTTCTAGGATCTCACTTTAACCATGTGCACGGTTAGTTCACGTGGTTAGACAAATCGTGTGCTAAACATGCATTAGCTACTACCTTAAAGAAACTCTTGCATGGTCTCCTAACAAGGTCTCCATAACCATGAACACACCATGCCGAAGCTACTATCCAGAATCTGCAACTTCACGCGGTTTCTACTAGGCTTTCCGCACGGTTTGGACAAACCGTGCGCAACCCGTGCACCTCTCTTTTGGCCCCAAAAATTTATTGAAAGTTCACCCAACTCTCCCATCTTTTACCCTCATTATAAACATAAAAGGTACAAAAGGTTACATACCAGAAATTGGTGGTACTACATTCTCCCCACCATTGGTATTTCCATCCTCAGAAATTTGAAAACCCTCACTGCCCTAAAAGAGTTCCAACCATTGCTCTTTCATTTCCTTCTCATGTTCCCAAGTCTCTTCCTGAATCTGACTATGTTGTCATAAAACCCGCACTAGACTGATGTTTTTTCCATGCAAGACTTTCTCTTTCCTATCCACAATCCACACCAGGATATGTACCAATGAAGCATCTGACTCTAGGTCAATGTGATCCCATCTGATCATATAGTCAGGATCAGGCTGATACTTTTTCTACTGTGAAACATGGAACACATTATACACCACACTGAACTATAGTGGAAATTCCAACCGATATGCCACATCTCCAACCCGTTCTAATATCTCGAAAGGGCAAATATGTCGTGGAGATAACTTGCCTTTCTTCCCAAAATGATGATGTCCAAGACTTGGAGAGATTCTCAAGAACACAACTGATATTACACATCTCCAACCCATTCTAATATATCAAAAGGGCCAATATTTCGAGGAAATAACTTGCCTTGCTTCCCAAAACAACGATGTCCAAGCCTTGGAGAGATTCTCAAGAACACATGATCACTCACCACGAATGACAACGGTCTTCAATGATGATCCACATACGATTTCTGATGACTTTGAGCCATCTCCATCCTCTTTCTGATCAACTAAATTTTCTCTGTTGTTTCTTGGACAAGGCTCGGCCCAACTAGTGAAGTATCACCAGTTTCCACCCAACACAGTGGATAATGACAAGGACGCCCATACAATTCTTCAAAATGAGCCATATGTATCGAGACCTTATAGTTGTTATTATATGAGAACTCCACTAAGGGTACATTCTCATCCCATGAGCCACCAAAATCCATTATGCAATCCCACAACATGTCTTCCAATGTCTATATCATCCATTCAGATTGGCCGTCTATCTAAGGATGATACTTCGTACTCATAATCAATTGATTCACAAGGTATTTCTGTAAGGATTTCCAGAAACAAGATGTTAACCTCAGATCTCTATCCGAGACTATCGAAACCGGTATTCCATGTCTCTTTACCACTTCTTGGATATAGATTTTGGGCAGATCCTCCACCGTATGAGTTTCACGAATTGGAATGAAATGAGATTACTTGGTAAATTGATCCACTATCACTCATTTGACATCGTGTTTTCAAACCATTCTTGGGAGACCTATAACAAAATCCATCACTATCTGCTCCCATTTCCACATTGGGATCGGTAAAGACTGCAATATACCCATTGGTCGTTGATGTTCTACCTCAACTTTCTAATAAGTTAAGCACTTTGAAACAAACTCAACCACTTTCCTTTTCATGTCACTCCACCCAAAACTACACCTTCAACACCTTATACATCTTATGTATTCCTGGTTGAACAACCCATCTTGAATGGTAGTAAGCATGAAGAAGTTTCTCTTGATAGACCATAGGTACAACCACCTAATCTCTGAACCAAAACACTGAAATCCCATCAAGTTTCCATCCCTCAATGGTCTCCCCACCATTGAGTTTTGAAATCATAACCAAGAATTTTGTATCGGATGTTTGTGCCTCTCTAACCATCTTCACCAAATCAGGAACCACATAAACTGAACAGAAAACCGCAACATCACCTCAGTCTTCACATTCCACGTGCATGTCGGCTAGGACTGACATCAACTGCCATTCATCTGAATCTTCCTTTACCAAATGAGTGTATGAATTTCTGCTTAATTCATTAGCCACCAAATTTTCTTTTCCTGATGTATACATCAAGTCAAGGTAAAACATCTATAGATACTTCATCCATCTCCTTTTCCTCAGATTCAAATCATGTTGTGGTAAAATGTGTTTCAAGATTTTATGATCCATGAACATAGTAAATTTTTCACCAAAGAGACAGTGATGCCAAGTATTCAAAGAATGAATGACTATAGCTAACTCCAAATCATGTTTTGGGTAGTTCTTCTCATGCACTCTCAACTACCTTGAACCATAAGCAACCACATGGTCTCCTTTCATGAGAACACAACCTAACCCCAATCCCAAAGCATCATAGTACACCACGTACCCCTATCATGATTCTAGAAAAATCAAGATAGGTAATGATGTAAGTTGAACTTTCAGATCTTGAAAAGACTTCTGGCATTCCTCATTCAATTAGAATGAAGCATTCTTCTTTTTCAAAGCTATCATAAGTGAAGCTATTCATGAGAAGTCACACACAAATCATTGGTAATAACCAATTAGACTAAAAAACTTCATATCTCAAAGACATTATTCAGGGGTTTCCAAGAGATAATAACTTCTATCTTTTTAGGATCCACTGAAACACCTTTTTTAAAAATTATGTATCCAAGAAAGCGTACCTCTTGTATCCAAAAATTAGACTTTGATAATTTGACATACAACCGATGATCTCTCGATATTTCCAACACTATCTGCAAGTGTTTCTCATTCTGATCCTTTTTTCCTTGAATACATCAATATTTCATCCAAAAAAAACACAACAAAAGAATCTAAATATCTTTAAAATATATTATTCATCAATGACATAAAGACCGCTGGTGTATTCGTAAGATTGAGAGGCATGACCACTTATTCGTAGTGGCCATATCTACTTCTAAAAGCTTTCTTCAGAATATCTTCTTTCTGAATTCACAATTAATGATATCCTGATCACAAGTTAATTTTAAAGAACCACTGAGCTCCTATAAATTGATCAAACAGATCATTAATTCATGTAAGTGGATACCGATTCTTTATTGTAACTTGGTTAAGCTTACGATAATCTACACAAAACCTTAGAGTTCCATCTTCTTTCATTATGAGAAAAACTTGTGTTGCCCACAAAGCCATACTTGGCTGAATGAAACCTTTGTTTTCCAACTCTTCCAACTGCACTTTCAGTTCCCTTAATTCTGTTGGTGCCATCCTATAAGACGAAAGATAAATAAGACTGGTCCTCGGAATAAGATCAATCATAAACTCCATTTCCCTTATAGGTGGTAAACCTGAGAAGTTATTTGGAAAGACATATGGAAATTGATCCACAACTTCTGGAAAAATGATGTCTTTGATCTCTTCCATTGATTCCAAAGTCAATACTGCCAACTGGTGGGAGATCATTCCCACCGTTGGTGCCAACAATCCCATTGCACCTATCTTTACGACCCTTTCTCATTTAAAGAGATATGTAATGCCATCCTCAATTGTGAAACTAACCATTCTTATATAACATTCGATGTGATATTTGAACGTTTTTAACCAATCCATACCCAGGATTACATCAAAGACATCCATCTCAAACATTGAGAAGTCCCACTTTAGCTCAGCTCCATCAACCATTATAAAACATGCTCTACACACAAAGGCTCGACATTCTCTTTCATCGAGAGGGGTTTGAAGTTTTAACACAGAAGACATCATCTCAAGTTTTAAACATATAAAATAAAAAAACGAGAGTCAATGAAGGAATTCGATGCACCAGTATCAAACAACACTTGCATAAGGGTAGAATTCAAAAGAATCGTATCTTTTACCGTAGATGGTCTAACCTGGTCATCTACAATCAACTTCTCAACTCCATACAATTGCTTTGTCGCTGCACTCTGCTTCTTGTTTCCTTGCTGATATTGCCCTTACTGAGGAGTCATGGCATTCCTAACATCACCATGGCTAGCCCTATTATTCTTCCGAGACTGAGTCTATTGTCCTCACCCCATTGAAGCATAAGATTCTTACGACACCTGAGAAATGACTCCAGCACTTGACTTTGGAGCACTGTGACAATAGCGATGAAGATACCCAATCTTCTTGAAGGTATAGAATGATCTAGGTTGTGTTGTACACTCTCGCTTTATGTGGTCAAGCGAACAACATTGGAAACAACCTTCTTTGCTCTTGGGTTGTGGAGGAAGGTTCACTGATCCAGCCGTCTGATTTTAAGTCCCACTCCCACCTTGGAAATATGTGTCCCTCTTCCACTTTCTCCCAGCATTTGAGTTCCTACCATTTCTCATAGGAATCATCATACTTACTCTTCCCACAGATCCTGAGATTGTTGAAAGTGGGTTCCCTAGACCCAAATTGTATTGTACTTTGATTACCAATACATGTATGCAGTTTGTTATATATACATGTATTTATCTTGATATAATAGTATAGATACTTCTGCATCCACTTTGTTTATGGCAATGTCCTTAGATTACATGTCGTGTCAAAGGGTTATAGCAAATCCTAGGCTATAATGAGAACCCCGAGATTCCATGACAGTAATCTTAAATTAATTTCCTATGGTCCAGTTACATCATTCTGAAAGGACACAAATGATTCATGACCATCAGGTGCTGGGGGATCATAATCATTGAGACTTTTTCTCATGAAGTTTTCACTTGATGATCTCTAGTTATTGTGATCATGAGGACTGACCCACATAATAGGAACACCACATGTTTCAAGTTTCATTGGTCATTCCTATCTAAGAACACCTATAATGGTCTCCAAACTTGAAATCATTGTCAATGTATGTCATTTAATTGCATACTTTGATGCAAGGTTAAAACCATGACAATTAAGTCATGACGAGGTAGTTTGTGTTGGGTAAGTCATTGGTGACATGACATTGATTGAATGATCAAGATAGGATTTGTCGCTTTCGAGTTGAGGAAGAGATATCTTAGGTCTAATTGATTAGGATGGTTGCAACTTCATTAAATCCATGACCATGGTAGTGTAAGGTTAGACCATCCGGACATATCAACAAATAAAATAAAGCAAGATAAAGGATGATGACACTAGTGTGCATTCTGCTTTATTGATATATCGATGATGAAGAGATTATATTACACAGACCATGTTCGTAGGAAGGTAGTTGTTGCTTTGAATTTACCTTATCTCTATAAGGGCCTTGATGGGTTGCTAGACCCCGCTCTTGGTTAATGAATATCATTCACTGCTATTGGGATAAGGGCCTAGAGGGTCACACACTATAGTGCTTTGAGAATCTTCCCTATTCTGCGAATAAGAATATAGAACTTGGTGTGCCCTGCCAAGGGGTCGGAGTATTATCCAAGTTCTATGGATCACCAAGTAATAAATAAATTCTTTAATTATTCAAGTTTGGAATAATTTGTTGAATTTATTTATAACATGTATTTACAACTGATTAGTAAATACAAAGATAAAAATATTTTTCGAACGAATTTAAATATCTAGGGTTCATTTAATATTTTCAGGAGAAGTGTGTTGAGTTATAGACTCAAGTTTATCACATAATATATATTTAATATATATTGCAGTTAGTGATAAAATTATAAATATTTATGGTATAATTTAATTTTCATAAATAAATATTTATAAAAACTTATACTACAAATATCTATTACACAGGGGCCAAGAACCCATACCGGGTATTCTAGATATTTTCTATATAAGTAAGAGAGAGACTCTCCCCATGGAACTATTCATGTGTTAGAATTGAGAGAATCTCTATACTTCTGGATTATAGAGAGAGATTCTCTCAAGCAAGGAAGAACTTCAAGCTCATCATTCTTGGATCGAAGTATCTTGCCTTGTAGTGATCACTATTGCATCGAAGATCTCGTTGGTGTACTGTGCTGGCACCCAGATTCTAACGAATGACGTGCGAGTAGACTCAAGAGGCACGTGTGGACGATCTAGAGGGCTTCGACATTAGAGACTTCAAGCAATGGTCACCGCCATCCTGTGATGTACTTGCACATGTCAGATCTGAACAAGGTACTTGATCGATTTTATTTTTGTGCTCTGTCAAATCCACGCATAGTCCTCGGACCGTACCAGGATAGTTTACCAAAGTCGACATTGTAACGTTGCTTCGATGATGTGAAATTTTTTAAATTCCCGGCCCATCGGCTTCTGATTCCCTTCCCAAGACCAAACAATGGTATCAGAGGGGCGCATGATTTCTCAGAGTCAAAGAAAAAATTAAATTGCATTAAATTTATGTATGTGGCATAAAATCTATTCCAATAGATCCAACCGTATATCGATCCGTTTCCAAATGGCCATGTTACCACCATTTTAAAATTTTAATTGGATTAGCATCGTTGGTTTAAAATTCTTCGGATTATTTTTTTTATGAAGAACGCATTTTAATTTTTCATATGTTTTTCAAAGTATCGGAATCCGGCTATGTTTCATCCAGAATCCAGTCACCAGAATAGTTTCAGAGAAGATCAATTATTTGAGAATTGATCAAATATATTATAATATAATATTTTTTTTATCAAATAAAAAAAAAGTTTGGGATTAAAATTTTTAAAGTTTTCTATAAGTTTTTTTAAAAAAAGGGGTGTGTGGTGTGTGTTTTGTCAAAAGACAAAACAAAATAAAAAAAGGAAGAAGACCCAAGGTCTTCTTCCATGAGGAGCCACCACCCCACCAAAACCCTAGCCGCATGGGAGTCGCCCCTGCCTCCCTTCTCCCTGTGTGGTCTGACCTCTGGTGGCTGCCCCCTTTGGGCCACCGCGCCGCTCCACCCCAGGCCATGCCGCCATAGGCCGCCTCCCTTTGCGCCTCGCTGGAGCGCTGCCCGGAACCCCGCACCCCGCTCACTGCTGTCGGACTAGGCCATCTCACCCCGAGTCCCCTCTGCCTCGCGCAGTCCTAGAGGAGCCCCCCCCCCCCCCTCCCCGCCGCAGCCGAACCAAGTCAGCTCACCCCGACTCCTTGCTGCCCTGGCTCGTGCCGCCTCCCTCCTTGTCACGCCGGACCGGGTCGCCGCCCTTGCGGCTGGCTGGAGAAGCGGGCTGCCTCCCTCAAGGATGGTCGGAGTGGTGCCCCGCCTCTTCGCACCTCACTGGAAGATGCTACCGCCACAAGGTGTTGCTAGACTGAGCTGACACACCACTGTCAAGCGGTAACGCCGCGATCGAGCTACAGTTACACCATGATTCGACTCTACTCCAGTATCACACTCTTGTGGCAGTTCGTGGTCTAGTCTGATTCCTTCCATGTCTAGAGGTAACCTCATTAATTAGTTTTAATTAATTTAGTTTTTTAAATTAAATTAATTAGAATTTGTTTGTGGTTTTAGTTTAACTAAAAATTCAAAACATTAATTTAATTAAGTTTAAAATTAAATTAATGTTTTAATTTAATTTTAGAGTTAAAATTAAATCAAATAGTTAGAAATGATGGAAATAAATTAATTGAATTTATTTAAATTCATTTAATTTATTAGAGTGACCTCATACTATTTAAATTTTATTGCAGTTTAATTTTTAAATGTGCTTTATTTATACCGACTGGTTTTGAGCAAACGACCGCACCATGTATGTCTGGTTTATTTATTTAATTATCCATTCAATGTATGTGATTATTGTAATAATTAATTAGATAAATGATGGTCTATGAATCGTCTTTTAATTCAAATATGTATAAGGGCCTGCTTGTCCATTGCACAAGTAGTATTTTGTACCTCTAGACCCCCTCACCTATGTGTGAGTATATTTGTAATTAAATGGTGATGATCCAAGATGCAAACCCCTCCAATTTGAGGTGGTAATCTAGACGAGAGCCGAGTGCATTGCACTGGGGATAGCTGTGACACGAGTCAAGTGTCGACTCAGGTATGGATGCCCCTAGGTCAAGATTGATCCATTTTTGGATCGATCATAAAAGAATGCTCAAGACCAGTCGTATTTCATGATTTACCTTTATGCATTGTTTATTGTTGTATGCGAATACTTGATTATTTCTTGATCACATAGAATAATAAAAAAGATAAAAAATACATAAAGAAGTGACAAATGTATTTCTATTACATGTTCAGTTGTGATCACAACAATCTAGTTTGAACATATAAATAGAAAAGGATTATATTCGTCAATAAATATAAAAAACCCTCAAAGATATATTAAGTCCAAAAGCCTTACATTTCTCACATATAAACAAAAATGGGTGTTTGGGGTGCTCGTCATCCATAGTTGAGAGTGCCTCTTACTACCGGGGCGTTTTTATGAGAGAATTGAGTCGACTTAACTAAAGCGAGTAGTCAAGGATTATCCATAGCTAATTTGCTATCACTTTAGAGGCAAGATGTTGAGGGAATCAAGTTCAAATTCTAAAAGCTGAGACTTTACTCAACAACACAAGGAACCATAAGTCTAGTGGTTGGCCAGCCTAGTGCCTACCTTGAAACCCTCCAAGTAGCGGTGTAGCCATAGCTTGTAGACTATGAGGGAGGTTTCAAGGATCTTTGCCACTAGAGTACTCAAACGACAAAGTATTCTGAATCTAATAGTGAGGGTTATTAAGGTTTGAAAATATAGTGGGAGACATTAAAATGATATAATAATTTATTAATCATAAATGTCAAAAGGTAATCAACAACAAATTACTAATTTCTAAATTTTTATCTGATGTAGATTTCAAATGGAAATCACTAACACCACAAGTACTTTATCACTATGATCAATTCTAGATAAATAAAATATCATGACCGAAAATAACTTCTAGGAGTGGTACAGGTACTTGCGCACAATACTACGCCAAGAAAGGAAGTTATATGTGCTGGAATCCCTAGTTCCTACTGATCCTCCTTAGGGAGAAAGTTAGGCAAAAAAAGATAAATGGAAAAAGCACGTAGACGATGAACTTAATGTTTAATGAGTCATGTTATCATCCATGTCTAGCCAATTAAAAAAATGCATGAGTATGAGGATGCCTATAATATACTTTCACATATCCAAGAATTATATCATGAGAGGGCCAGATAGGAAATGTATGAGATCTTAAGTGCCCTTTATAAGCGCAAGCTAGCAGAAGGGCACCAAGACGGTCCTCGTATACTCAAGATGATTGGGTATATTGAGAGGCTTGAAGCCCTTGGGTTCAAATTGAACCAATAACTAGCATTGGATCTCATTCTTGCCTCTTTATCCCCAAGCTTATCGACTTTTATTGTCAATTATAACATGAATGATATGACAAAGTCGCTCCTAGACCTTTTAAATTTAGTTCGCCAAGCTGAAAAGGATATGAAAAATACCAATTCATCTGTCCTTATGGTGAAAAAGAAAAACAAGGACAATACAAAGGGTTCTAAGGCCAAGTCAAGGTCAAAGACACCAATGCATCATCATACAAAGAAGCCAAAGATTCAGAGGCAAAGTAATGAGTAGGAAACTCTCTTCTTTGGATGTGGAAAGAAAGGCCACTGGAAGAAGAATTGTAAAGCTAGGAAGAAGAAGAAAATTGATGCTTCTATTTTAGGTATTTTTGTAATTTAATGCAAACTATCTTTATTCTACATGTTGGGTATTGGATATGACATGTGGCTCACACATTTGTATTCATATACCGGAACCAAGTAGGTTCAAGAAGATTGCAAAAGGTGAAGTAGATCTTCAAGCTACAAATGGTGCAAGTCTGGCAGCCTTGGAAGTGGGAGACTATCACTTAACCTTTCCAAGTGGTTTGGTTCTAGTTTTAAAAAATTTCTATTATGTACCTAATGTAACCAGGAACATTATCTCTATGTCGAGTTTAGACACTATGAGATTTTATTTCAAGTTTGGAAATAAATGTTGTCTCTTTTATAGGAATAAAATATGTTATGGTATGACACATCTTAACAATGGTTTATACATGCTGGAACTCGAGAACCCCATATGGAAATCAATGACAAAAACAACCAACATGACTCATATATCACCCGCCTATAGCACTTCAAGCTAAGTCATGTAAACTAGAAGCGATTGCTAAGATTACATCAAGAAGGGTATTTATACTTGGTACAGTTAGAACCCTTGGATGTATTTCAAGCTTGTTTACAAGGAAAAATGACCAAAGCACCTTTCTCAGGAATGGGAGAAAGAGCCAATGCAGTACTGGAATTAATACATACTAATGTTTATGGTCTATTTCCAGTAGAGGCAAGGGGTGGTTTTTCATACTTCATTACTTTTACCGATGACTATAGTAGGTATGGATATATCTAATTAATGTGGTATAAGTCTGATTCCTTTTGTATTTTTAAGGAATACCAAAATGTAGTAGAAAACAAACTTGGTAAGAAGATAAAAACACTCCGCTCAGACTGAGGCAAAGAATATCTTAACCAAGATTTAATTGATCACTTAAAGGAGTATGGGATAATATCCCAACTCACTCCTCCTTATACACCATAATGGAATGGTGTTAGTGAAAGGAGGAATAAGACCTTGATTGACATGGTCAGATCAATGATGAGTCATGCAACTCTTCCATTATCCTTTTGAGGATACACTTTGCAGACAACAGCATATACCCTTAACCGAGTACCAACTAAAGCTAAGATTATATATGAGTTATGGTATAGAAAGAAACTAATTCTAACACACATACGTGTATGGGGGTGCGAGGAATTTTTCAAGACTTTACCAAGTGAAAAATTAGCATCCAGAAGCACGAAGTGCATCTTTATAGGTTATCCTAAGGAAACCGAATGATATTACCTATATAACTCTTTATATAGAAAAGTTGTGGCAAGATACACCATATTTCTAGAAAGGGAACACATTTATATTAAAAATAGTGGGAGTAAGATTGACTTCAATGAATTTAATACTCCGAATGCACAAGAGTTCGTAGAGGAACAATCTCCACAAGAGAAAGTGGAAGACACAATTGTTCCTGAGACACAAATACTACGTAGGTATATGTGAGAGGTTAGAGTACTAGAGTGTTATGTTTTTCTTGTCACCAAGTCAGATGACACATTAGTCCTTGAGGATGATGAACCTCTAACCTACAAGGAAGTAGTAGAAGGAAAATAAGCTGCTAAATGGCAAGAAGCCATGAATTATGAGATGGAGTCCATGTACCAAAATCAAGTTTGGATTTTGGTAGACCCTCCAGCTGATGTAAAGCCCATTGGATGCAAATGGGTATTCAAGAAAAAGCTGGACATGGATGGTGAGGTTAATGCCTTTAAAGCAAGACTGGTTGCAAAGGGTTTTAGGCAACGTCAAGGCATTGACTATGATGAAAGCTTTTCACCAGTAGCAATTCTTAAATCCATCAGAATATTGCTTGAAATAGCATCCTTTCATGATTATGAAATTTGGAAAATGGATGTCAAAACATATTTTCTAAATGGGAAGTTGGTTAAAGAAGTCTATATGACTCAACCCGAAGGGTTTGTCAAGTCAAAGAATGCCAATAAAATATGCAAGTTAAAAATATCCATTTATGGATTGAAGCAGGCATCAAAGTCATGGAATGTTCATTTTGATGAGGCCATAATAGAATTTGGTTTTGTCAAAAATGAAATCGAGATTTGTTTCTATAAAAAGGTTGAAGGGAATTTCGTTGTTTTCATAGTGTTATATGTTGATGACATATTAATTATGGGAAACAAGGTGCAAGTATTACAGTCAGTTAAGACTTGATTAAATGAATGCTTCTCCATGAAAGACTTAGGTGAAGAAGCCTACATTCTAGGGATCAAGATCTATCGAGATAGATCTCAAAGGATACTTGGGCTAAGTCAAAGTACATATATTAACAAGGTACTCAAAAGGTACAATATGGAACAATCCAAGAGAGTATTTTTGCCTATGTCACATGGTATAAATATCTCCAAGAAAATGTGTCAAAAAACACCTTAGGAGATTGATAGAATGAGTATAATCCCTTATGCCTCAACAGTGGGTTCTATCATGTATGTCATGCTATGTACTAGGTTTGATGTCGCCTTTGCTCTAAGCATGGTGGGTAGATATCAATCCAATCCAGGAGAGCTGCATTGGGAAGCTGTTAAAACTATACTAAAGTACCTGAGACGTACAAAGGATATGTTCCTGGTGTATGGAGGATATGAGGAACTAGTAGTGAGAGGATACACTAATTCTAGTTTCCAGACAGATCATGATGATCTGAAATCGCAATCAGGCTACATCTTTTGCCTGAATGGTGGTGCAGTGAGCTGGAGAAGCACGAAGCAAGTTGTGGTTGCCAATTATATAACAGAGCCTAAATATACTGCAACTTCCAATGCAGTAAAGGAAGAAGTTTGGATGTGTAGCTTTATCTCATACATTGGTGTTGTGCCTAGTAGTGAATACCATGTTCTATTATATTGTCATAATACTGCTGTAGTGGTGCTTGCCAAGGAGCCCAGATCTCACCAGAGGAAAAAGCATATTCTTTGGAAGTTTCATCTCTTGAGGGATTTTAATCAAAGAGTTGAAGTCATAGTTAGAAGAGTAGCTGTAGAGGACAATGTGGCAGACCCCCTCACTAAATCCATTTCTCAGCAGAATCATGATTCTCATGTGAGAGCTAGCGGATTGAAACCAATTAGCAGGTGGCTCTAGTGCAAGTGAGAGTGTTGAAAGTGGGTTCCCTAGACCCAACTTGTATTTTACTTTTATTACCACTACATGTATGCAGTTTTTTATATATACACATGTTTATCTTGCCATAATAGTGTAGATACTTATACATCCACTTTGTTTATGACAATATCCTTAGATTAAATGTCGTATCAAAGGGTTATAGCAGATCCCAGACTATAATGAGAACCCCAAGATGCCATGACAGTAATCTTAAAGTAATGTCCTATGGTCCAGTTACATCATTCTGAAAGCACATAGATGATGTGTGACCATCATGTGTTGGGAGATCATAAGCATTGGGACTTCTTCTCATGAAGTCCGCACTTGATGATCTCTATTTATTGAGATCATGAGGACTGGCCCTCATAATAGGAACACCACATGTTTTATGTGTCATTGGTCGTTTCTATCTATAGACACGTGTAATGGTCTCCAGACTTGAGATCATTGTCAATGTATGTCATTTAATCGCGTACTTTGATGCAAGGTGAAAACCATAACAATTAAGTCGCGGTGAGGTAGTTTGTGTTGGGTACGTCATTGGTGACATGACATTGATTGAATGCTCAAGATAGGATTTGTCGATTCAGAGTTGAGGAAGAGATATCTCAGGACTGGTTGATTAGGATGGTTTCACCTTCATTAAATCCATAACCATGGTAGTGGAAGGTATGACCGTCCAGACATATCAACAAATAAAATAAATCAAGATAAAGGATGATGACACTAGTGTGCATTCTTCTTTATTGAGATATTGATGAAGAAGAGATTATATTACATAGACCATGTTCGTAGGAAGGTAGTCGTTACTTTTACTTTACCTTATCTCTATAGGGGCCTCTATGGGTTTCTAGACCCCGCTCTTGGTCGATGAATATCATTCACTTCTATTGGGACAAGGTCCTATAGGATCACACACTATAGAGCCTTGAGAATCTTCCCTATTCTGTGAATAGGAATGTAGAACTTGGTGTGCCCCTCCAAGGGGTCAGAGTATTATCAAAGTTCTATGGATCACAAAGTAATAAATAAATTCTTTAATTATTCAAGTTTGGAATAATTTGTTGAATTTATTTATAACATTTATTTACAAGTGATTAGTAAATACAAAGATAAAAATATTATTCCATTGGATTTAAATATCCAGGGTTTGTTTAATATTTTCAGGAGAAGTGAGTAAAGTTATAGACTCAAGTTTATCACGCAATATATATTTAATATATATTGTAGTTAGTGATAAAATTATAAATATTTATGGAATAATTTAATTTGTCATAAATAAATATTTATAAAAACTTATACTGCGAGTATTTATTACACAGGGGCCAGAAACTCATACGAGGTATTTTAGATATTCTATATATAAGTAAGAGAGAGGCTCTCCCCATGGAACTATTCATGTGTTAAAATTGAGAGGCTCTCTCTCCTCCTGGATTTTAGAGAGTGATTCTCTCATGCAAGGAAGAACTTCAAGCTCATCTTTCTTGGATTGAAGTCTCTTGCCTTGCGGTGATCACCGTTGCGTCGAAGAGCTTGTTGGTGTACCACACTAGCACTCGGATTCCAACAAACGACATGCGAGGAGATTCAAGAGGTGTTTGTGGATGATCTATAGGGCTTCGACGTCGGAGTCTTCAATCAATGGTCACCACCATCCTGCGACGGACTTGCACATGTCGGATCCAAACAAGGTACTTGTTCAATTTTATTTTTTTGCTATGTCAAATCCATGCATGGTCCTCAGACCGTACCGAGATATTTCACCAGAGTCGACATTGTAAGGTTGCTCCGGTGATGCAAAAAAAATTAAATTCATGGCCCATTGGCTTCCACTGCTCATCCCAAGACCGAACAGAGATATCATGTTCAACCATTGTCGCTTTGTTCACCATCTCTGTATAATCCTTAATACAGAGTACCACAATCTTCGAGAAAATCTCCCACCTTAGCCCTGATTCGAAAATGCATGCATTTAAGGACGTATTAGATGCAACCTCTGGTGAAAAGCGCACTAAATGCATGAATTTAGTCGCATACTCTGTGACAAAGAGATTTTTTTGCTTCAGGCTGAAGAAGTCTTTCTTTCTCTAGATCTTGAATGTGTGAGGATAGAATTGTTTGTTAAACAATTCCTCAAAATCTTTCCAACTAAGACCGTGGTCCAATTTAGCCTGCATCGCCAAATCCCACCACTGTCATGCGAGATCCTTTAGAATATAAGTCTCCATCTTGACTTTCAGCTCCAAGGGTGTGCCAATGAAATCGAAGATACGGTTCATCCTATTCAGCCACACCTCCTCCCTTTTAGGTTCCAAATCACCTTGGAAGATGGGTGTATTTTGTTTCATGAACTGGATGGAAGGATCCACATGCCTTGGATCATACCTACAGTTCCCCGTATCCACAACTTGAAAAGCTTGGACAATACTCCAAACCATCTCTTGGTTCACCTATGGTTTAGGTGCAACCAAATTCTTCGCAGCTTCTTTCGGTTGGTTTCTATGATGCTTATTGAGTTTCATTTTCTAAAAAAACAACAAACTTGGTAAGTGTCACTCTCTAGAAACTGATGGATTAGCATTTCAAATTCTATAACATAAACTATCACAATTTTTCTTTCCAAAATCAACTCTTTACTGTTCAACTATTTCTGAAAAATTCTATTCTTGGTTTTTAAAATCAACCCATTTTCAAAATACACCAAGTATGCTCTTCAAAATATTTCATTTGAAAAAACAATTGACACATTTTTCAAAAATTTACACATTTTCACAAAATCATAAATCATTATTCAAAATGAAATATGAAATCCCAGTGGGAATTCATTCCTCTACATTTCATGTCATGCTCATCTCATTAGCTAAACCCATGATAATGTGATTTCCAACATCCTATAAGTGTCTCCAAAACACTTATGAACCCAACTCCTAGTAACTTGAAGTTCAACATAAACGGGTTAGCTACGTCCTTCTATGCTATACATTTCAAGTCCCGACAATCCTACTCCTTTCTAATATCAAAACCTAAGGAATAGACAAACTAATTCCAAATCCAAGAACAAAAAAACTTTTGACTACTTGTTCTGCAAGGACCGAACAAACTGATACCATTTGTAATGACCCACTTATTCCCATTGTCTTGAGAATACAATGAATCATTACTAGGCCTTAAGCGACATCCCCAAGACTCCAAATGCTGAAAATAAATGCCGAAGGGTTTAAAATTAAAGTGGAGGAAAATTTATCCTTTTTTGAATAAAACCATCAACTAATCCAACCATAACAAAAAAAAACTCACTATATGATGCATGAATAAATGAAAGACAACTCAACAACTTCATTTATAAAAAAATCATACCAAAGTGTACTACAACAGAAGAAAAAGCAACTATCAAAGTAAAAAGTGGAAAAACAACAAAAGACTCAATGAAAACCACAAGACTCCATGCTCCACAAGCTCTGTTCACCACCACCAAACAACCCAAGTATCATGAGATAGTGCTAAAAACATGTGATACTTTACATTTTCCTATCTCCCAGAAGATAGCATTTGAAAAAGCACTAAAGTGACAAAGTAGTGATGAGTATAAAACTCAGTAGGCTTTCCCCAATGACTTTTCAACTTATGCCACTAGGATAGAAAGGTTAACATAATTTATATAAAACAATCTATATAAAACAATTTCCCAAAATAGTTTATAACTAAATATAAACAAGATCCAAAACCATTTATAACCAAATGTATACAAGTAATATTTTCAACCAATTTTCTAACAATTCATACTTCCAAAAAATCAACCAAATAAGGCTTAAAAACATTTCTCAATATTATTTTGTAATCACCATTTCATGGTTCACAACACACCCACACATGCATGCTTTGTTTCGACAGTTCCATACTCATGAGCGGTCTCTCGTTCAATCATCTTGTGTCCCACTGACACATGCTCCCAATCCAGAGTCACGCACCTTGTACCCCAATGGTACACATCCCTTATTCAGGGGTACGTCAAGCATGAACTCACACAACCCAATATATTCCAAACCATTCCAAATTACCAATTCAAACCATTTCAATAAAACTGCACTTTTATTGAAAATCGATGAACAAACCAATTTCAAAACAACTATTTCATTTGAATAAAACATTCCCTTCTATTGAAAACATCTAATCAAATCCACGTTCCACAATTCTAAAAAATCCCCATTTTAAAATCCATATTTTAAAACCAAGAATAAAAACAGTTTATTCAAAACACCCAATTTTCCAGATTTCCACAATTTACCAAACCATCACAAAAGAAGGTTTCCACCAATTAATAAATAGAAAATTAACAATAAATTCATCACAATGAAACTAATTTGAAATCATGAAAATTAGTTCTATTAAGAGGAGTCGAGAGTGAATCCACATATCTCAACCGTTTTGACACAAACCAAAAACGGACGAAGAACGCTCAAGAAACTGGGTTGATTCTCCATGAAACTACCTTAGATATCTTCTCCTTTCATGATCAAGACCAAATCTCAATATATTTGACATATAAAATCTTAGATCTACCCATAACGGGTGTAGATCTAAGAAAATTAGAAGAGAGGAGAAGTAGATCTAAGTAGATCTAACAAAACCGATCAAGAACGATGAAGAATGATCACATAACTCAAGAATATGGCTTCGAATCACCAAGGTAAGACTTTGGATCGACTCCAAATCACTTGGGAGAGGTTCTAAAACCTTCAAGAAAGGGAAATTCCAAGTTAGGGCCGCTTAGGAGAAAAAATGAGCGGTTTAGAGGAAAAAACGCGTGAGATCCACTTTTTTTGGATCTCACTTTAACCCTGTGCACGGTTAGTTCGCACGGTTATACAAACTATGCGCTAACCGTGTGTCAGCTACTGCCTTAAGGAAACCCTCACACGACCTCCTCGCACGGTCTCCCTAACCATGCACACACCGTGCCGAAGCTATTGTCCAGAATCTGCAACTTCGCACAGTTTCTACTAGGCTTTCCGTACGATTTGGACAAACCATGCACAGACCGTGCGCCTCTCCTTTGTCCCTAAAAACTTATTGAAAGTTCACCCAACTCTCCCATCCTTCACCCTTACACTTTATAAACATAAAAACACAAATTAAGGGTTACATACCAGAAATCAGGGGGTACTACAAGAAGTCGGTTGTAGTAAGAACTCCTAAATACACCTTTGTATTCATTGCCAACAAGGGGGAGAAAGAAAAGAATGCATATTGACATATAAGTATTGACAACAAATACAAAGGGGGAGATTGAAGTGCCCAGTGAATTGATTTTTTTATCAATAAGTTCTTGGGAGAAAATATCAATATGTTATGAGGTTTTTAATTGTGATAATTAAAGAGTTTGTCTAAGTTCAGAATACATGTGTCATTGGTTAATTGAAAAAATGTTTACTTCAAGGTCTGTAGGAATAGGAATCATGAAAAATAATGATTATTTTTTATAAGGAATATTTGAGCATCTTGACTTTGGTATATTTGAATAATAACTTTGTTGGACTTTGATAAAAATTGGTCCTACACATGACAACCAGCTTAGGAGGGTAATTTTTTTATCTGGGTTTTTAAAAAATTAAAATATGATAACAGGGGTTAGGGTTCGGATATTTTTAAAAATGGGTCCGGGATGCGTGAACGCCGTTCACACATCCCAGACCCCGGCGTAATGTGTGAACGCCGTTCACGCATCCTCCCGAGAGAAGAGATGCGTGAACGGCGTTCACGCATCTCACAGAATACCTAACTTCCCCTTAAAATGTATAACTATTAATTATAAAGTAATAAACTTATTATAAAAATTAATAAATATTAATAAATATCAATTAAATAATATAAAATATTGAAATAATGTTAATAATTATTAATAAATATTCATGAATAATAGATATTCATTAAATAATTATTAATAGAATGGCTTGAGTATTCTCTAACATATATTGAGAAATCTATAATCTTAGCATCTTTCAGTCACTCACGTTATCTCAACATGTTGTAGTTAAACATCTATTTCTATAAAGATCCTCATATGGTTCCATTTGTATTCTAAAGTGGAAACTTAATTTTTATACTTTCTAATACTCCTTTTTCATTGTTTTTCTGATTAAATATTGGTATATTTGTGAACAAATGAGTTACATGAAAAACATATAGTGATTGTGATGAGTGAACCATGATCACATCATCACTATGCTAAGTTCTCTGAGTTTCATTTCTAGATCCAAGATTAATATTTTTTAAGGCATGTGCTCTCTAAAAAATATCATTTTATCTAAATAAAGTGGAAGAAGTTATGTCATGGACATGACCAAAGTTTTGAGATGCATACTCAATAATCTCACTCTTTAGATTGCGTACCAGTATAAATCGTTTCCTTTTATAAAGTCTGAATATGTATCTTCTCAAAATTGGCCAAATGAACTTCTAATTCATATTGTAGTTTTCAATGTTGTCCATAAACAACCATAAATGTTAAATCATGCTTAGAGTGTATCAATTATTAACCAAGGGTAGATAATCAAAATTATCAATGAAATGCTAAATCCTACACATACTTCACCAAATATATTAAAAAGTTCAAGTGAAAAGATAAATCTCCCCTTTTCATCCCATCTTTCCATCAATCAAGCTCTCCCCCTTAATTGAAATGAGAAATATAATTAAGAACAATGGATAAAGTGTGATTGGAATACCTCAAATTTCAACTTCTTGAGATGATATGAATTTCAAGATTTGTCATGAAATAATCCTTGGATTTTAGCTCAAACTTATTCTTGGAAATAGTTTCTTTCACAGTTTTCTTGACTTCATTGTTTTGCATATTCCCAATGGAATATTTTCCAACTATTGTTCCATTCTTCTACACTTGTTGTGGCCTTTTATTCTTATCAGCATATGCATTTTTCATGGTTGGACTGAACCATCACTCATCATAACTGTGACCACTTCTATTGCAATTCGAAATAATTAATATAATTAATATTTATCATTTAATTTAATCATATTATTTATTATACATATATATATATATACATTGGTAGATAATTTGATAACAGTAAGACACTTATTAAAGGTATAATAGAAGTCTAGATAACAGTAATACACATACAAAACGTGTCATAAATCAAATGTCAACCTAATCTACGCCTCCGGTGTGGATGCTCCTATGTCCCACAATCAGGCGTATAATGGATGCGTCCACGCCGTGTCTGTCTACGTCTGTGCTCTGGCGTACGCTGCACATCCTCATCGACAGCCACCTCCACATCCTCCTGTGTGACAGACGGTGGATGTATAGTCTCACCGCCTGTACCCTGGCCTGCATCTAAGGATAGTGGAAGCTGGCTGGAACTCTCACCAATATAGGAAGTAGATGGCTGTTCTGCTGCGGATGACTGCAATAAAACATCGAACTCAATCCAGTTAGCGTCTGTAAGTACCTGTGGATGTGCCTGAGAAGCTGGAGGAGCATATGACTGATCATGCTGAACACCCTCCTCCAGTGGAATAATATCATGTGGCTGAGCAAGCTGAGCAGCCTCATCCTGTGGAACAACAGCATCCATAACAGGGTCTTCACCCCCAGGTACATCTATGTGAGGCTCAGAAAGCTCCGCGGCCTCCGCAGCAGGCTCCGCGGCCTCCGCAGCAGGCTCCGCGGCCTCCGCAGCAGGTGGTGGATCAAAGAAAATGCCATGATAAATCTCGTCCATCGACGGTAGCATCTGTCGTACAAGGCTGTGAAAATATGTTGGGTCAAAGGCAGCTCTCTCCACTGGATCAGACATATGAAGTAGATGACAAATACGAGCATCCTGCGAAAACAAATTCTGTTGTTAACTAATTTGAATAAAAAATATGTTGAACAGTGAAAGGAAGAATGCATACCAAGTCATGGAAGCCCCGTCCGTGCCGTGTCAGAAATCTGACGGGAGAACTGATGTACCAGCCTGCATAATCCATCTGATCCATCAAATGAAAGCATACTGTCTCTGCCCCTCGCAACTGGGACTCCCGTCGCCTGTCCCATAACGCAACATATCTCGCATGGTAGCTCCTCCAATCAAAATCTCTCTTCCCTGACATCTTCAGGGAATGCAATGAATCCAACTGACTGGGCGGGTCAGGAACTGGCTGAAGGAATCCAAACTGTCTCATAACCCTATCCATCTGATGCCACTCGACTATATGAAAATGAATCAGTGGAACCATGCAGGAGCTGATATCAAGCATCACTGTACAGTATGGGGGCAGACTCTGAAGGATATCATCTGTATATGGCATCCATGTAATCTGAAAGAAAAAATGAATAATCAATTAATAAATGAATAGATTTACAGTAAAGAGTAAAGATTTAACAATATAAATAATAATCACTTACATCGTCTGGTCGAATACTGTCTAGCATAAGTCTGTAGGCGTGAACATCATGTCTGGGAGAATCTGAATGTCGATGCGCTTGACTCCACCTGTAGATAACATTTTTTTTTACATTTCATAAAATAATTTTATACAAGTAAGTTAGATATTAGAAAGAATTAATAACATACCAACGTCCACGTGGATCCTCTGCTACAATATCTACGGGTAATGGCGCACGGGCATGTGGAGCTAAACGAGGTATGTGCTCCCATACCCACATCTGTAGAAGAACCATGCATCCTGTGATCTGCATCTTATCGATGCGACATGCGCTGCATAGGGCTCTGTATGTATATGCTAGGCAGGCAGACCCCCAACTATATCGGCCTGCCTGGTCCAAATCCTCTAAAAAAGCTAGATACATCAGGTGCACAAAAGTAGTAGAGTGGTCAACAAAAAGCGTGCCACCGATCAGCCTCAAAATATATGCGCGTGCAAATCGCAGCACGGTGACGTCATCAGCATCATCTGGTAAATGTGTGAAGTGCTGGTCTAACCAAGGCATCCGCAATCTATCACCGACGATGGTCCTGCCATCATCCTGGACCTCTATGCCCAGAAGTCTATGAACAAGCTCAGGAAAATCTGATGGAACTCGGCCTGTCAAAGCATGTCCGTCGATAGGGAGGCCCAACATAATAGCCACATCCTGCAATGTAATAGTCATCTCCCCCTCACTGAAATGGAAAGTATGCGACTCTGGTCTCCATCTCTCGACAAGTGCGGCAATGAGCTGATGATCAAGAAACGTGAAGTCGCACATCGCTACTCCATAAAATCCAGCTCGACGAAGATGTGGGACGATAGCGGGAGGTGGTGCAGTATGATGGAAATGGTGAGATCTACGTACACTCAAGGGAGCCACAGGACGTCCCTCTAAAAGCAGTCGTGATACATGAGTAGCCTGAGATGTAAGCAATGGAAAACCTGCCATCTGCACACATGATATCATCGTTACTTATTAATAGTGGAATCATGATATATTCATTTTTATTTGGTGTCACAATCAACATTAGTTAAGGATGCTCAGACACTCAGATGCCATTACTAAAACTAGACATCTTATAAGAAAACCATAATTTAAAAGTGAAAAATTAATTATTTCTTCTTATTTGTGAAATTACATTTGTTAATTTATCCATTATCCATTAAATAACCATTAACATTATTCCACATTAAAAATTAACAGGAAAAAATGAAAAATTAATTATTTCTTCTTATTTGTGAAATTACGTTTGTTAATTTATCCATTATCCATTAAATAACCATTAACATTATTCCACATTAAAAATTAACAGGAAAAAGTGAAAAATTAATTATTTCTTCTTATTTGTGAAATTACGTTTGTTAATTTATCCATTATCCATTAGATAACCATTAACATTATTCCACATTAAAAATTAATAGGAAAAAGTGAAAAATTAATTATTTCTTCTTATTTTTGAAATTACGTTTGTTAATTTATCCATTATCCATTAGATAACCATTAACATTATTCCAAATAGATCAAGTTCCTAAGTAACTATAGAAACTTCCACAATAGGTTATTCAACCACAACCTCTTCCTCTTAGTCTTCTACTTCTTCTCATCCTCATCCTCTATTTCTTATTCTTCTTCTTCATCATCGACACCAACCACAACCTCTTCCTCTTAGAGCAGGTACACAGACTCGATCATGGATGATGAGATTTGGAACTCTGTCCTGCCACTTGGGGACATCTCTTACGAGTATGTCCTTCTGCGTGGCAGATACTACATCGTATTCTCCCTCCTCGTTGCCGAGGCCAATCCATCTCATTTCTGATGCGAGTTGACTTCGGTCTTCCTCAAGGCCGCAACCTAGTAGCATGAAGCCAATAATTTTAAAAATGACACACATTGAAAAAATTATAAATGATACCAAAACCGACTTATGAAAACCTGGAAATATCAGGGACGATGGTCGGTTGATCAGCAGGCAATGTGATAGAATGGAAGTCACCAACAGGCATCCAAGCAGCACTATAACAGTTAACCAAAGTGCTCATGTGATACACCGGGTCAACATATGGCTCCCATGATATATTTACCGAAGCGCAAGCTATAATAACATGTACACATGGATATCTCAATGCCTGAAAACTGCCACAATCACAGTACCTGTTATCCAACATCACGACAAACACTCCACCATTAGTGCATGCACCCTGGTCGTAGCACTTTCTTACCCGAAAACTCCTCTTTTCCCTGTCAAAGGCTATAACATTCCATCGTGAAGCCTCATTCCGTATCCGGTCAATATCAGTTTGAAAATGCTGAGTAAAAAGCATTCCATTTTCCATCCTCTGGTAGGCCTTTTGGGACCAGTCAACAAAGTAGTGAACACATATAAAAAATGTCTCTTGCACTAACCCTGTGATTGGGAGTTTGCGCACACCCTTGAGGACCCCATTTACGCACTCCACTATATTAGTGGTCATATGCCCATATCTCATGCCACCATCGTATGCTAATGACCATTTTTCCTTTGAAATTTGTACCATATATTCATATACCTCCTCATTAATTGTTCGGATCTCTTCAAGACATCGATCAAACCTTTCTTGTTGGGGTTCATATGCTGAAAGCATAACATAATAATGTATTAAAATGGATAGTAAATTTTGTTAAAAAAAGAAAGTTTAGAAAATCATACCCAATTTGAGGATCGCCTTCTTTATGGACTCATCTCTAAACTGCTTATGCACATTACTTGCAATATGTCTAATGCAATAACGGTGATAAGCATTCGGCTCAGTCCAAGAAACCCCATCACTACTCACGGCCTCTATAATCGCTCGATGACGATCAGATATCAGACACACGCCCTGTTTCTGCGTGACATGAACACGTACACGTGCCAAGAACCAGCTCCAGCATTCAAAATTTTCTTTTTCAACAACAGCAAAAGCAAGTGGAAGAGAAGCGAGATTACCATCCTGTGTGGCAGCAATGAGTAGAACACCTGTATACTTTCCATAAAGGAATGTGACATCTACCTGAATAAATTGTTTACAAAAGGGAAATGCAGCAATGCATGGTCTGAATGCCCAAAAAATCCTATTGAACTTCACCTTTGACCGATCAACTAGATGATTTTGGGATACATACTCAACACTGTCCAACTGATAAACAATCTGATTATTGAGAGACAACAATTCCATAAGCTGTGGCAACAACGCATAAGACTCATCCCAATCACCATACACTTTTACAATGGCTTTCTGTTTTGCATTCCAAGCTTTGTTGTATGATACCTTATAGTTATACAACTGTTGAATTCTTTCCTGAATAAGGGCAACAGGAACATCCTGACTTGTTCGTATCATCTCACAAATAACAGTAGATATAAACTCTGCATCAAGAGAAGAGTGATCTTGTGCCAAGATGGGATGCAGACAAGTGTGTGGGCCTTCTAATTTGGTTATCTTCCAACATCCATAACATTTATCAAATAGTGCTCTTAATCGAAATTTACATTCTGACCCATATTTTTCACAACGAATGAGATATTTGGTCTTCTTTGACTCACAAACCACAAATGTGAAATGTCGCTCAATGTGGTATTGCTTTATCACATTTTTCATGACCTGTTTACTTTCGAACTCCTGCCCAACATATATGGCATTATCATTTGATGCAGGCATATTCCCTATAATTCCAGGGAATTCAGAAGCTGGTGTAATGACATCCCAGTCAAAATGTTGTTCACGAGACATTCCTCTAACTAAGGAACTCAAAACTGAAGGCTGATTACCACTAACTGGTGGATGTAGTGGATGTCTGTCTCTCAAAGGAACCTCAGAAGGTTCGTTTCCAACCACATCATCTCCTGCTGACTCCCCAGATTCTTATTCCTCAGATAAACTTTCTTGCACTATATCAGCACAGAAAGGGATGTCATCTACATTTCCTTCCAAATTTTGATGATCTTCCTCATTACATTCTTCCACAGGAGTCGTATGAGAAGGAGGCAATGGAGAAGACTGCTGTGAAGGACCGACTTCTATAGAGGTCACAAAGCATGGTTTTGTAGTAATCGATTGCACCACATCAATATCAGAAATGACAATAAATAATTCCATCAAACCATTAATACACTGTTGCCTGAATAACTGAGAAGCCTCTATCCAATCCACATCATCGACTATAGGGTAGTCGTTGTGCCACATACGCTCAGGATATTGAAGATGTCGGTATCTAATTGAAGTGATTGCTTGTCCTGCACTCAATTTTAACCGACTATGAATCTTATTACGAACTGCATCCAATGTCATACAACCATGGAGATTTACCACTTTGACAGGTGGCACACTGTAGCTAAAACCCTGCTCGGTACAAATTACCTCACCGTTGCAATATATTTGAGCAGACATAATTACCTATTAAAAAAAATTTAAAAATATTATACACTACATTAAAATTTTAAATTATTTAATTTGGTTTTGAATAATTGATTATCTTGAGACTTTTTTATGTATTGATTTATCACTGTTAAGGTATAGTGATTGTGATTTTAGCACAAAAGCAAATTTAATATAATGTTTCATAAAGTTTGATTACTTATGAATATATAATCATGACTTGATCTTGAGACTTGCGATTAGTTTATCATTATCTGATAAACTAACCACAATTTATATGGGTAAACTCCTGTCTCTATTATCAAATATTGCAGCAACCGCCAATCTCCTGTCAAACACCAACGCCTCCTCTCGAACGAGTTCTCAAATGCCTCTTCGTCGACACCTCTTCGGGGATGCCTCTTCGTCGACACCTCTTTAAGGCGTCAGTCTTTTAATTACAAATTTACTCACATGCATGTGAGAGGGTCTAGGGGTATGAAATACATAAATTAATTTAAACGGACACGCAGGTCCTTACACTTACTGAGAGATGACTCGCAGGTCATCAATACCGAAAAAATGCAATTATTACAAATTGAATAACAACATACACAAAATAAAACATGCAATTTCAATAATGCATGGTCGGTCATCTCAAGATCAGTCATCACTCATACCGTGTTTTTTGGTATATTTATTATATTATCCGTATTATATAAAATCTATATTAAATACTACACCTCTTTTACAAAAAATTAACTTCATGTGTATATATATATATATATAATTATTAAAAACATTAAATAAATTTTATTATAACTGATCTAATTGAGATTTACATAATAAACACTTTTGTTATTTTAAATTTTATGAAATTGTAATGTTTTTTGGGCATTCTTCTAATTTTCAAAATATAGGTAAATATATTTTATACTTTATTGATTAAAAATATTATTACTAGTAAATAAAAGTAATTTAATTTACACTTACATCAAAACCATCCATTAAAATAAATTTCTCTAACATAAATTACTTTTTCTAAACATTAAAAATTTTAGACATAACATAAAACATTCAATATTTAGACAACAGACATTCAAAAAATTAAATCATACGAACATTCAATATCAAGAAAATTAAATCATACAAAACATTTCATGCATAACATATGAAATAAATAAATCATACACACAATTAAACATACAAATGAAATAAATAAACACAATTAAACATACAAATGAAATAAACATTTCATGCATAACATATGAAATAAATAAATCATACACACAATTAAACATACAAATTAAATAAATAAACACAATTAAACATACAAATGAAATAAATAAACACAAATAAACAATTAAATTATTAAATAGAAATTTTACCTCAATAAAAGCAGCAAATATTTGTTGAGAAAGAATTTCTGCAGAGCTTCGCAACAAAAACCAGAGGAGAACAATGGGTATTGGGGGGGGACCCCTCCTTTTATAAAATATCTCGGCCGGATGCGTGAACGCCGTTCACGCATCCTTCAGCTCGTCCGCGAAGGATGCGTGAACGCCGTTCACGCTTCCTTTAGCTGGCCAGCAAAGGACGCGTGAACGCCGTTCACGCATTACTGTCGGGGTCCGGGATGTGTGAACGCCGTTCACACATCCTTCCGCGGTGAAGGATGCGTGAACGGCGTTCACGCATCCCGGACCCATTTTTAAAAATATCCGAACCCTAACCCCTTTTATCATATTTTAATTTTTTAAAAACCCAGAAAAAAAAAATTACTCAGCTTAGGAGGACTTCAACCACTTTTTATGTGGGTAGTCGACTCCCTAACAAACCATCATGGGTGACATGGGTGTACATGAGTGCATGGAATGCCCATAGAGCTGCATGAGCATAAGGAGAGCCACCGTGTGGGGTGACATGATGACGGAGGCGAACACCGTCACAGGGCGGTACCAGTGAGTGAGGGGAGCGTAAACCGATAACTAATACCATTTCTACATGGGATGTCCTTCTTGCCATTACTATAGCTCTGCTTTTAAAAACACTTAAAGAAGAGAGGCCATCCAATCATATCAATTCAAGACGCATGATCATCACAACGTGTCGTCTTCTACCTCGAGCTCACCCGAGGAGTTCTGTTCATTGGAGTTCTACATACAGTGTCATCCGAAGATCCACCCGAAGCCTCCAAGACCCATTTCATCATCCTGACAATTCAAACATGATCGAATCTTCATGAAACTGTGGTTAAATGAAAGAGTGATGCATAAAACCATAAACAAAGGAAATGATATAAATATTTTTTATGATGACGGTGGTTTCTCACAAAACGTAACATTGAGGAAATGTCGCATGAACTATTGCAATGGATGGCTATTCGTGTTTTTCGGAGCACTCATTCGGTGGATAGTTGTCTATAAATACCCGAGGATGAGCTTATTTTCAGTTGGGGTTTATCACACATCCGAGAGTATTTCTTGGGAGAGAAATAGAGAAAACAAAGTGCTCTGTATTTGCGCAAGAGTTCCATGCATTCGTGCTAAGCATCTACATTCATAATCACATGATGATAGTTTGAGATTCCGCAAAATAGTTTTTGAAGGTGAGAGAAGAACTCGTGTAAACTGTTAGGCGAAGAAGAACATTGGTATCATGTATTCTATTAGGTGACGGAGAATGAGAATTACACATGAAATAATATTCATGCGTGGAGGGTGATTCGCTTGAAGGTATTTCTATTTCATATTTGAGTTGCGTACATGCATACTATTTACATAAACGGTTTGAGTAAGAAGATCGTGTGTATGATTTGAGAAAGAGCATCATCTCGAAAGAAAAGGTTTTGAGATCTTGTGAAGGATTGATTTGCAAGAAGGAACAGTGAAGTAGTTTCGCATGATATACTTGTGTGAAGATGAGTAGTATCATTTGCGCATGCACAAGGATTTCACAAAAAGTGTGCATATAGTTTGCACAAAAAAATTGTGTTGAGAAGGCTGTATACTTACGTGATGACTAAACAGTGTGTGCATGAAAGTGAGTAGACTCATGAAGACGTGATTACTTAATCCATTGAAGAAACAAAGAGGCAGTATACTTAAGACAGTGTGTGATTTTCTTGCATGAAGTTAGTATGAGATCCTTGTAAAAAATTCATAAGACAGTTTTCATGCACATGAATTAATACATGCATAAAATGAGAAGACCATGCGATGTATTATATAAATTCATGGAGTTTTAAGAGTAGCGCACACGCAAAATACTTTGAAATAATTGCTCATAATGATTTGTAACTGAAGTCGGAACATTATTCTAGAAGACATTTATATCTGAGTTATTCAGTATTCTGTGAGGTCGGGTCTTCAATAGAAGAAAGAATTCTTGCCTGAGCGGTGTTGCACTAAGGCGGCTGCTTATATACTATGATCAGATATTGTTTGAGCAAGAACAAAATCATTGCAAAGGTACTTGAAATTGTATACGAGCCAATGTGATCCAAGAAGCTCAGGGAGGAGGGCTATCTAAAGATTTTTCTACAGTGGATCGAGCCATTTGAAGGAGACTATAGTTGGGGTGTCTAACTAGTTGCTGAATATTTCGATTGAGGGTTCTAACCAATCACTGTGAAGAAGGTGCAGTTGGGGGGTCTAACCAACTGTTGAAGGCTTATTGGAACTGGGGGTATAACCAGTTTGTAATTGGGGGGTCTAACTAGTAACTATTGCAATCATCTTCTGTTATAGTGAAGAATCCGTGTTGGGGGGTTCAACCAACACACCAAGGAGTAGGTCTTTGTACCTAACCTTGTAAATCCCTATGTGTCGTGCTTTCTTTGTTATTACTGCTTACATGGTGAGGTTGAGTATTAAAGATGAGGGATCGAGACTTTAATCAGTTAAGGTGTTTAAATCAAAATTAAAAGAATTTGTAAAAATGGTGTACCACTGATTCACCCCCCTCTCAGTGGTAACTAACTGATCCTTTCACACTACAATCCACATGGTTTTAATAATGTCAAAGTATAATGCATCATAATTAGGAATTATATTTTCCCCTCTTCATATGCTTTATTCCTTATAACACATCACATCATCAAGGGAAAATCACATCTCATAAAACATTAAGATCCAAACATCACATCATCAAACAAAACATAAAAAGACAAAACTCAAAACAACTTCGGGTATTGGTAACGCATGTGCATCTCACGCTCCCAAGTACTCTCTTCTAGGACACTATGCATCCATGATGCACAAACCAAACAAATGGTCGATCCTCACAACACCTTCTCCCGATGATATTGGATCTCTATTTCACATTCCACAAACATCATGTCATCTTCGATATTCAACTCTCCCCATATCAATGTCATGAGAGTCATCGTGAAGATGCTAATGGAGATGGAATATGTAGAAGACGTTGTGTTGAAAGTGCTAACCGATAATCCACCTTGCCAATGCGCCCCAACAGCTTGAAAGACCTAATAAACTGAGGCGAGAGCTTACTCCCCTTGGAAAACTTTCACTGCCCACTTCGAGGAGAAACTCTCAAGAATGCATGTTCTCCAATATCGAACTCCAAGAGTCTCCTCCTACGATCAACACAAGTCTTATTCCGGTCCTGCGCAGCTTTCATCCTCTTATGAACAACCCAAACCTTCTCTATTGTGCTCTGTACCACATCAGGACTGAGAATTGATGACTCCCCAACCTTGGTCCAGCACAACGACGTCAAACAGGGCCATGCCAATGGATGAATTATAGTTTTTGTTATAAGCAAAATCAGCCAAAGGCAAGTTTTTTGCCTAAGATTCACTAAAGTCCATGATACACACCCACAACATATCTTCCATCGTCTGGGTAGTCCGCGTCGTCTGTTCGTCCGTCTAAGGGTGGAAAGTAGCGTTGAGGCATAATTGAGTTCCAAAAGAATACTGAAATCCCTCCCATACTCACAAAGGTGAGTTGTGAAACTCACGAATGACTCCCTCATGAATCGCCATCTGAACAAACATCATCCCTCAAAACAACATCCAGTTTTTACCATCCTCTGACTATCCCTCTGGAGCACCACCTTGGCTAACATGATCGTACATTACCTTCACCTCTGAGTCTCTCTAATAAGACTCTTCCTGCCACATCATGGAAGACTACACTTTCATATGAAACAAGTAACCTCCACCATCAAACAACTTCACATCTAAGTGTAGGGTGTCCAAGTCCTCCATTACCCTCCAAGAATCTCCAAAATCTCGAATAAAATCCTTCTGAAATTTCCTTCTCAGAGTGTCGGCCATGACATTCTCCTTTCCTAAGGTGTAGGATATCTCAAAGTCATAGTCTTAAAGAAACTTCATCCACCTTCATTGTCGCAGATTCATATCACACTGAGAAAAGATATGCCTCAAGCTATTGTGATCTGTAAAGACTACAAAACACTCCCCAACAAAGAAATGTCACCACAACTTGAGTGCAAACACCCACTGCAAGCTCAAGATCATGGGTGGAATAGTTATGTTCATGAGAACGTAACTGCCTAGACCCATAATAGATCACCACTTTCCACTACATCAAGACGCATCCCAAGCCATGATGAGAAGCGTCACACAACACCTTAAGAATCACCCATTCCTCTGGAAATTGGAGCATTGAAGCATATATCAATTTCCTCTTCAGGTAGTCAAACTTTTCCCGATTTTGATCAGTCCAGATAAAAGTATGATCATTTGTGGTCAAAGCTACCAACGAGGTTGCAATCTGTGAGAAATCAGACATGAACCTCCAATAATAGCCCAAAAGTCCTAGAAAACTATGAACCTCTGCCACATTCTTGGGTGATTCCCAAGAAACAACCGCTTCAATATTTGATGGGTCCATAGCCACTCCTTGTTGGGACACCACATGCCCGAGGAAATGCACCTCTCATGTCCAGAACTTTCACTTGGACAAATTCTCATAGACCTGGTGGCATCAAAGAACTTTCAAGACAACTCTGAGATGATCAACATTCTCCTCCTTTGACTTCGAGTAGATCAATATGCTTTTGATGAAAAAAACTATAAATTGGTCCAAGAATTCACAAAACATGGTTTTCATGCACCCCATGAACACATTTGTTGCATTCGTGACATCAAACAATATGACCACGAACTCTAAGTTCTCATACTCGCATCTGAAGGCAGTCTTTGGGATATCAACCTCATTTATCTTCAACTGGTGATATCCACATCACATATCGATATTAGAAAACCAACGAGCTATTCAATTGCCCAAAAAGTTCATCGAGTCCTCATAAGAGGGTAATGATTCTTGATCATCATCCAATTAAACCTCTGATAGTCTATACAAATCCTCAGACTACCATCTGCCTTTTGATGAATAACAGTAGATCACCCCATGACGAAACACTTGTTGCGGAAACATCAGGAGTCGTAACAACAAAAAATGTTTGAAGATGACGAAAAGGTAAAAAAATGAGAATATGATCACAAGACACAGATATTTACATGGTTTGAGAAAAATCACTACATCCATTGAGAGGTAGAATCACTTAACTAAAATCGGGATCATAATTACATGAAGATAATTAGAGTTTCACACATAAACCCTAGTCTGAATGAGCTAATAAAGAAGACGATGCACCATTCCACCAACCGTATAGTAAGTACACCGTGCTACAGTGCCACAACCACCCAAGTCCACACTATTATAGTACCACAACCACCAAAGTCCAAAATGCTACAATGTCGGTGGAAAGAAGTCTGTGAAGAAACAGTGAACACTGCATCCAAAGTTCGAGATGCTAGTGTATTATATTGCATACTGCTAGAGTGAGTCTGAACTACTATAGTGCCTTGTTGGTGTCGTCGGTCATCCTTGTTATAGTGAGTCATCATTGCTACAGTGCCCCTAAAATTTGGACCGGGGACCTTCGACCCCCAAACCTTCAAAGCAGAGCCACATTGCCCCCTAAAACCTCCAAAGATATCATCACCATGAATTTGTGGTCTGATGTACAGTTCAGGCCGCTAGTATTCAACCCAACTTCATCCAAAACGAATCAGGATACACTATTCTAATAATATTTCACTTGGATTCTGATACTCTATGATATCTTATTTCAATTTTACTGTCTTACAACCTACTTAATCTGAGCTCCTCCTATTTTTCACTCACCAGTGTCTACTTCCATTCATAGCTTTAATTTCAAGCTGATGATTCATGAAATAATAGATTTTTCCCTTTTATGCTCCCATAGTGTTCCCCTATATTCTACCTTTCATCCTCCATTTATTAGTGGAGACCAATAGAGGCATAACAGTGCCTCAACTTCTACATTACCATTGACTTCATCAACATTTTTGTTGGATTATTGTTTCCATGAATCATCTGCAATGTTAAAAACACATCCTGTATAGTGTCTCTGATAAAATGGCACTTCAACTGAATGTGTTTTGTCTGAGCATGAAACACCGAGTTCTTTGAGAGATGTATAACACTCTAACTATCAAAATGAAATACATTTTACTCTTGATTACTACCCATTTCATCCAAGAGTTCTTCAGCCAATTAATCTCATTTCCATATTCTATTACAACAATGCATTCTACCCCTATGGTGGATAATTCCACCACCTTCTGCAATTGAGATATCCAGCTTACTACAGTTCCTCCACAGGTAAATACATAACCTGTGGTACTCCTCCTATCATCAACATCACCTCTAAGGTCAGTATCCACATATCTTTGTAATGAATTTCCTTTCCTAAAGCAAAAATACACTTCCTTGCTTCCATTCAGGTATCTCAGTATCCACTTTATAGCTTCCCAATGTCACTTTATAGGGTTATCCATGTATTTTCTCACAAATCCCACTTCATGAGCGATATCTGGTCAGGTACACACCATGACATATACCATACTTCCAACAACTGATGTGTATGGAACCTTTGTCATGTACTCAACCTCTTCTATCATCTTTGGTGATTGGTCCTTTGATAATTTGAAATTCCTCACCAGGTGAATAGAGATTGGATTTGCTTTCAGCATATTGAATCTTCGAAGAACCTTTTTAATGTAGTCAAACTATAATAATATCAAGGTTATTGTTTCACAGTCTCTCTTGATCTTCATCCCCAAAATCTTGTTAGTTTCTCCAAGATCTTTCATCGTGAACTTCTCGGCCAACTGCCCTTTCAACTCATCAATCCTTTACATGCATGATCTTGTAATGAGCATGTCATCCACATATAGAAGAAATATAATGCATTATCACCAAAAGACTTGGTGCAACAACATTGATCCATGCCACATTTTTTGTATGCATTTTTAGTCATAAATGCATCAAATTTTTTGTTTCACTGCTTGGGTGTATTCTTCAACCCATATAATATCTTATGGATTTTGAACACTGGGTCTTACTTCCTTGACTCTATATCTATTTGGATGTTGTATATATATGTCCTTCTCCAGATCTCCATGAAGGAAAAAAGTCTTGACGTCAAGCTGCTCAAGGTATAAGTCTTCTGATGCCATAATATTGAGAACCACTCGGATGCTGATAAACCTCACTACATGTGAGAAAATTTTAGTGAAGTCCACACCTTCTGTTGAAATCCTTTCATCACCAGCCTTGCTTTGTATATCCTCTTACCATCATGTTTTTCCTTGACTCGATATACCCATTTGTTTTGTAATTCATTCTTTCCTTGTGGAAAAGGTATCAGCTCCCAAGTGTTGTTACCACACAATGAAGAAATATCCCCCTTCATAGCGAACTCCCACTTGTTTGACTCATTCAACTGCATTGCCTCTTCAAAAAATTCTAGTTCTCCACCAATAGTCAATAACAAATAATGTAAGGATGGTTAATATCACTGTTCAGACATTCTCACTCTTGTTGATCTCCTCAACTCCACTTGTGGGGTAGGCTCTACTGGTTTTGGTGCTTAGGTACACATTCAAGCTCTACTTTCTCATGATGTTATGATTCTTTATCTCCACTATTAACTTCATCTCCATGACGATCCTTATATGTGAAACCTTCATTAAATATCACATTCTTGGTTCTGATGATTCTCTTATTTGTATCATTCCAAAAGTGATATCCAAACTCCTCATCACTATATCCAATAAAGAAACATGGTTTGGACTTAACATCAAGTTTTTCCCTTGCATCATCATCTATATGTACATATGTCAAACAACCAAAGACTCATAAATGCGAGTCTTACCTCATTTCCAGACCAAAGATCCTTGGGTATACATTCTCCCATCAATACAGATGGATTCCTGTTGATGATATATGTTTCCATGTTTACTAACTCTGTCCACATTGTCTTGGGTAACCCTGAGTGCAACCTCATGCTCTTGAAACATTAATTCAGTGTCTTATTCATCCTTTTAGCTACACTATTCTGCTGTAGTGTAACTAGTAGAGTCTTCTCCCACTAAATTCAATTATTTTCATATAATTCATTGAACTCATTATTTCCATACTTTCCACCATTGTTAGATATCACTCATTTCATCTTTGATCCCAACTCATTCTCCACCAAAGCCTTAAACTTTTGAAACACCTTAAATCATCAGATTTTCTTTTCACAAAGTAAACTCATTCCTTATCGAGTCACCGATAAATGTCACATAATATTGTGGTCCTTCAAGATAATGTACTCATGAAGGCCCCTATACATCAGTGTGCATCAGGTCTAGCTTACCAACCTTCGGTGTTCTGCCTCCTTTCGCAAAAGATATCTTCTTCTACTTTTTGAAGATACAATCTTTACACAGGCCAACATCCACTGAATTCAGCTCTAGTAATATTCATTTTGTTTCCAGCACCTTCATCCCCTTCTCACTCATGTGGCCTCACCTATAGTTCCATAATTGTGAATCCCTGACAGATTTTATTAATGCGAGCATGTACATGAAAGTTTTTGTCATGTTGTAAAGGGTTCCATTCTTCACTCCATGAGTTATAACCATAGCTCCCTTGGTAACCTTTTGTGCACCACTAGTGAATGTTTTACTACAACCTACATCACCAAGCTACCTGCCAGAAGTGATTTTTTTTCTCAGTCCAAGGATATATCTTACATTCTCCACAACCAGCAAGCTCCCGCTGTTGGTCTTGATATGTGCATCACCCTTCCCCACAATCTTCAAGATTTCATCATCCGCAAGATGAAACTTTCCAAAATTTCTAGAAAAATAGTTTTTCAAGAAACCCTTCTCTAAAGTGGAAAGGAAATATTCATTTGAGTCTAAAATTCAATAATTAATAGGGCTATCCACACTCAACATCAATACATCATCATTTCTTTTATCTACTGTGTTTGTAGTATTGGTTTTAGGCGCCTTATGTTTCTCTCTACACTCCTTGACGTGTCCTTTCTTCCCAAAAATCTAGCAAGTTGGACTTAACCTCTTTGCCTTGTCTCAGCTCTTTACTCTTGATTTTGATCGTCCTTTGTGATTATCTCGCTTCACATGTCTTTCTCTCCCTTATAATTTCAGATCAAAACCAGTGAATCTTGTTGATTCTCTTCAAATATCTTCACTGGGGATCAGGTCTCACACATACTTCTAAACCAAATTTGTATTCCCCGAAGAATTTCTTGTGACTTTTACAGTCGCTTCGCAATTGTCACATAATGATGACCATAAAACCAATGCACATACCTCATCGTTCAACATAATTCCCATCAAAGTCAACTAACTTGTGATGGTATTGAATTAACTGACGTGATCTGTAATAATCCTCCCTTCAATCATTTTCATATTGATCATTTGTCACATCATGTGCACCTTTTTCAATGTAGAAGGATTCTCATATATATTTGTGAGAGATTTCATAAAACTAGCTGTCATCTTCTCCTCTCTAATGTTGAATGCCATGTTTTTTTCCAACATAAGACACACATCACCAAGAACCTCTCAATCCAGTATCTCCCAGTCTTTCTGCTCCATATCCATTGGTTTTACACCCAAAATCATGAATTGAAACTTTTTCTGATAAAGATAACCCTCTATCGTCACCCCCTAGTAACTAAAGTTAGTTCCATCAAAGTGACGATCTTCACCTTTTCTTCCATAGTCAACATTCAATTCGAGAAAACGCAAACTTGATCTTTTGAGCTTGAGTTCTGATATTAGTTATCTTGGAAACATCAGGAGTCGCAGTGACAATAAATGTTTGCAGATAAAGAAAATACAGAAGAACAAAAGAATGAGAAGAAGACCGCAAGACACAGATATATACGTAGTTCGGGAAAAAAACCTATGTCTTCAAAGAGGAAATATCATGTCACTAAAATCAGGAGTATAATTATAGGGAGATAATTAGAGTTTCACACACAGAAACCCTAGTTCGAATGAGTTAATAAAGAAGATGATGCATTGTTCCACCAACCACATAGTAAGTATACTTTAATACAGTGCCCTAGCCATTCAAGTCCACACTAATACAACACCGTAGCCACCCAAGTCCAATATGATACAGTGTCGGTGGAAAGAAGTCCACGAAGCTAAAATGATCATTGCCACCAAAGTCCGAGATGCTACAGTGTTCTATCGCATACTACTATAGTAAGTCCGCACTGCTACAGTCCACTATCGATGTCACAGATCATCCCTGTTAAGTGAGTTATCATTTCTACAGTACCCGAAATTTGGGTCTGAAGCCTTCGCTCCAGGAATAGGGGTGTGTTGCCCCCTGCAACCCCAACGACCTCACTACGGAGTTGCGGTATGATGTACAGTTCAAGCTGCTAGCATTCGACCCAACTTTAGCTAAAATGAATCGGGCTACACCTTTCCAACAATCTCTCACTTGGAACTTGATCCGCTATGCTATCCTGCTTCGATGTTAATTACTTAGACAATTTATTTAATTTGAGCCCCTCCTTTTCTTCACTCACCAGTGTCTGCTTCCATTCAAAACTTCAATTTCAAACCAACGATTCCTAAAATACTATCTACTTTACCTTTTGTGATCTCATAGTAATGTTTTAAAGATACATACAATGTAGGAATAACTAAACCATGATAATTGTTTTACATTCACTACGGTCAGGGACACTTTATTCATTGAGAATAATGAATCCTACAAGTATGTAGTATAGGACAAATAGCTAAAATTTACAAGATCAATTAAAATTCAATAATGGATTCCATGTATAAAAGTATATGGGGGTTATTATATTGAATACAATGGTGGGTATTCAAGTGAGATCATACATGGGTCGTAAAAGTGTGGTTCTAATAAGGCTCTATTGGTTATACCAGATTGTTATGCCTAAATCCATTAGAATTTTACTTATCATGGATAATTTTTATGACTATTTTATTGATCATTGGATGTTAAGACCACCAATCATGGAATATGTATATATGACGCAATCAGAAAGGGATGATGACATCATATGCCACGAACCAGCCCGGGTACCCTGGTAACCCGATAAATGAGCCAGTCCTGACATAGCCTGAAGGGAGTTCCTGATCCCCATGGGTCTACAACTAGCACCTGACATCATACAAAATGAATTTGATAATGATTTTTGGCACAAACATTGCAGACATAAAAGAAATAAGACAATATGCATACAAAAGAAACTCCACTGAGAGTAGTGTATCAGAAGTTAAATAGGTATAAAGCAACCCAAAGTACTACAGTAAAGTACTAGAAAGTAGGAAAGAAAAAATTCAAAGTTCCAATGGATGCAACTCTCCAAGTTCACAGATCAACAACTAGAACCACCTCCAAGTGGTGCTTTAACCTTTCTCAAACCTAGAAAGAGATAATCTACAAACACTCGAAGGAACAGGTAGGGTGTGAGGTAAAAACCCAGTAGGGTCTCACCAAGAATTCCATAATAGATTCCAACATTTAATTAACCAAATAAATAGCTTTAAATTTTCAAATAAATAAGGTTGAAATTTAAAAATCATATTTAAACAAATCATTCTTTACATTTAAAAAGATGGAATACATTTCAAATGACGAAAATACTTTAAACAAATGGATTAAATAAACACCTTTTATATAAAACACTTTATATAAATCTGAAGGCATGTAAAACAATTCACAACAATGACATATTTTCATTTGAAATACAAATAATCGAGAAACATGGTCATACGCCTAAGAAGGTACGATAGTTCCAGGCTATAAGGACCCCACACTCAAGGTGACACAATAATATGTACATATACCCCTTTGAACTCAGACCAAAGAGGACTTGTCATCATCGCCTAAGGGATGTGATGTGATTAATTTATGTTTTGGAACGTTGTAGATCGTAAAGTTCCATCCAAGTAACTTACTAAATACTTAAGGCTTACATGTGATATAGTATAAAAACAATGATGGGTAATTTATTTTAAAATGGTTTAAATATAATTCATTCAATTATTCATTTAAAATATTCCAATTTCCATTCAAAAACCATAATAAAGGTTTTTAATAAAAAACATGCCCTTTTTCCAATATCGAACCCAAAGGTTCCTATCAAAACCATTTAATTCCATTTTTAACAAATACAAATTGGAATCAATTTCATCAAATTAATTTCAAAAAATTTCCATCAAACCAATTTCACAATTTAAAATCAATAATTTAAATTTCACTAATTTCCATCAATTTCTCAAACACAACCCAATTTACTGGAATGAGGGGGTTCCCAATTTCATGCCAAAACCAAATTTCAAAAACCAAACTCCCAAATTCAATGGAATTGATTTTTGATAAACCAATTGAAATAATCTTCAAACAAGTGAATTTAAATCAAACAATTGAGATTAAATCAAGAAATTCAGGTTAAATAAAATTTGGCCATCATAACAGAACCACCTACCTTTCAAGGAAACATAAGGCCCGCAATGGAACCCACCCACAAGAATGAAGGCACAAAAGATCTAAGAAGTTGACCTAGAAAAAAATTCAACAACATGGGGTTTAGGTCCATTTATCCCAATACAATATATAAAACTCCAAGGAGAGAAAGAGAAAGAGATGAAGAGACAGGGTGAACACTTACCTAGAAAGTCACACCGCAACTGCAACAACAATCAATCGCTGATTGAAATGACTCGGGAGGGTTTGAGGGATCCAAAAATCATATGGGGAAGGCTCTAGGTTGAGATAAAAGAAAACTAGAGAGGTTAACAAGAAAAATAATCCATGCTTCTTGTTAAAAAACAACCATCAGGACTTTACACGATGTGTAACCAAGTTACATGTCGTGAAATTCAAAAAAAATCACAAATTCACTGAAAAACCTATCGCATTTTCATAAAATCAGATTTATTATTATTTTATAGTTTTCACGTTGTGAAACCATATTACACGACATGTAAATCCCCATAAAACTGTAGAATAAACAGTTCTATATTGAGAATCCATCAAATCTCTAACTTCACCATTATATGTATCCTCTAAATTTCTTCTCGGCCCTACCTAGACAACGAAAAAGGAAAACCATGACAAAGTTTAAAACGTACCTGTCTGAAGAGTAATGAGATGTTACAACCTTCCCACTATAAAAACTTTCTATCACCAGAAATCCAGTCAAGAAGCTTCCATATCAAAAAGGTGAGGCTATTGCTCTCTCATCTGTGCCTCACGTTCCCATGTCTAATGAAAATCATAACCATTCTTCCATAGCATTCAAACCAAAGGTATCGACTTCTTAAAAAGTATCTTGGTTTCAGAATCAACTATCTTGACTGCTCGTTCAGTCATGGATAAACCAGGTTCAATCTCAAGATCACTCCAGCTCAGAAAATGAGATGGATTAGATAGATACTTTCATAGATGATATACATGGAACAATATATGTATTGACGTCAACTGTGGTGGAAGTTCTAAATAGTATGAAATTTTCCCCACCTGTTAAACAACCTTAAAAGGTCCCACAAAATGAGGAGCAAGTTTCCCTCACCTCCCAAGACATCGATGACCCAACCGAGGTGAAACGTTCATGAACACCTTGTCACCAACTGATAATTCCAAAAGTTTACGATGACGATCGACATAAGAATTATACCAGCTCTGTGTTGTCAATATTCTCTGACAAATCAATTGAATATTTGCTATCGTCTCTTAAACCAAGCTCAATCCAACCAAGAAACCTTTACCAATCTCTGAACAACACAACATAGATTTACAAGTCCAACCATACAAGACATCAAAAGGATCCATTCTGATCACGGACTAGTAATTATTGTTATAATAAAACTCAACCAACCCTAAGTGATCATCCCAAACTCAAAAAAAGTCGAGAACATGATAGAAAAACACATCCTCAAGATTCTATATAACACTTTCTGTCTGGCCATCCGACTGTGGATGGTATGCTGTACTTAAATGGACGTGAGATCCTAGTGGCTCCTGAAGGCCTCTACAAAAGAGATAAGTGAACCGAGGATTACTATCAGAAACTATAGTAGAAGGAACTCCATGAAAACAAAAAATATCTTTCATATAGATATTCCCCAAATCCTTATCTTTGGTTGTATCACAATTGGGTATAAATTGTGACGATTTAGTGAGCCTCTTGATCAAAACCCATACCACATTCTTCTTTCTCTGGCTATGTGAAAACTCAAATATAAGGTCCATGGAGATCTTATCCCACTTCCAAGTAAGAACTGGAAGTGGAAGAAGTAAAACCTAAGGTTTCTGGTGCTTGACCTTAACCTATAGGGATGTATAAAAATGAGAAGCAAATTCAGAAATTCCTTGTCTCATACCTGACCACCAGAACTGCCACCGCATGTCATAGAATATCTTCATGGATCTTGGGTTCATTGCCCACATATAACTATGACAATTCCCCATTACAACTTTCCTTACCAAATACGGTACCACAAATGGTTCTGAAAGAATAGAATGCCCTCTTTGTAGAACGACCAATCAAAAACGGTCTCCCCACCATTAAGAGAGTCTCTAATGCTACAGAACTCATCATCAAGATTTTTTTCTTGAAAAATAAATTCGAGAAGAGAGGATTTCAACTGAATATTGGCCAAAGAAACCTCAACCCCTGATTCCTGGACTCCAATATGCAACTCTACAAAGAGGTCCATCAAGTTCCACTCTTTTGATGATTCCTTCACTATCTGGGTTGGAAGTTTCCTACTTAGAGCATCTGCAACAACATTCCCTTTCCCCAGTTGGGGTATAGGAAATGTCGAAATAGAAAGACTGCAGTTATTCCATCCAACGCCTCTGATAGAAATTTAAATCTTTTTGAGAGAAGATATAACTCAAGATCTTGTTATCTGAATACACGATAAACCTTTCTCCATAAAGGTAATTCTACCAACTCTTAAGCACGTGCATCACAACTATAAGTTCAAGGTCATGGGTTGGATAATTCTTCTCACGTGACTTAAGTTGATGAGAGCTATAAGCATCAACCTGATCACCTTGCATAAGAACGTAGCCCAAACCTGAACTTGATGCATCAAAAAAGACCACATAGCCCTGCCTGACCTCTAGAAGAGTCAAACCCGACACATTAGTCCAAAGATGTTTTATCTCAAAAAAATAATTACGATATTTCTCATCCCAAACAAACTTTACTCCATTTCGAGTTAGTGTAGTCATCAAAGAATCCAACTTCGAGAAGTCCTTCACGAACTAGTAATAATATCCAACTAAAAACAAGAAACTTCGAATCTCGAAGACATTTCGTGGTTGTTCCCAAGTCATGAAAACCTTTACCTTCCCAGGATCAACTGATATTCATTTTTCTAACACCACGTGTCCCAAGAAATTCACTTCCCGAATCTAGAAATCACATTTTGAAAACATGGCATAAAGTGGGTGATTTCTCAACAAACTCAGAACTATCCTCAGATGATGCACATGATCCTCCTCAGACTTAGAGTAAACAAGTATGTCATCCAAAAAAACTACCACGAAGGTATCAAGATACTCATGGAAAATATTTTTCATCAAATACATAAACACGACAAGAGCATTGGTTTGACCAAAAGGAATAATAGGGTACTCATAATGGTCGTACCTACTCTGAAAGGCAGTTTTCTGGATGTCAGATTCTTTTATCCTCAACTGATGGTAACCAGATCGAAAATCAACCTTCAAGAACCACCTTTCCCCTTTCAACTAATCAAATAGACCATCTATCTGTGGAAACAAATACTTGTTCTTTACCATAACTCGATTGAGCTTTTGGTAATCAACACATAAGGGAAGAGAACCATCAGAATTCTTAGCAAAGAGAACCATCGTCGCCCAAGGTGACATGCTTGGGCGTATGAGGCCTTTCTCAAGAAGATCATCTAACTGAGACTTCATCTCTTTCATTTTAGCTGGTGCCATACAGTAAGAGGGAATAGATACCGGTTGAGTACCAGAAATTATATAACAACCCTGCTCTTTATTACACATTAATACTTAAATTATTACATAAAATTACACTTAATAGAACCTAAAATATCGATAATTATAGTGGATTTTGGAATTTGGTACATAACAAAACATCTTGAACATGGGATACAACAACATTTTAAAATCTTCCTTAACATGATTTATTAAAAAATTCTTTAACATGCTCAAAATACTTTTTCAAACTTAAAACTACATGGGATAAAATAGGGACATACATAAGAAATGTGATAGCTATAAAGGATAGTAAGAGAATAAACATAGCATAAGTGATACATATTATACAATAGGAATATCAATGATTAATAAAAGGAAATGAATCATAGGGCATGGTATAGCATGATAATCATAACATGAGAAATATGAAAATAACTTAAAACTGAATCATGAACATAGGTCAAGGCTAAACTGCCAAGACTTCATGGTGGACAAAGTCCAATAAAGGAATCAGTTACACCTCTATCCCAACATGACTTATTATGATACTAAACATCACCCAATACATTAGAGTGTTATCTGGGTGCACCCATCATAATCATTTAATTCTCATGTTTATGTGTGCCACATAGATCATACAACATGGATTGATTCATCATCATAATTTATTTCACAATCAAGGAATATAGATTGCATAAATGTAAGTCCTCAATCAATAATTATATGTTTATAAATGTGAAAACCCTTGATATAATAATTAGTATGGTATTCACTACACAATTGTTTTGACATGGAAAATCGTGGTGAGATTTCTACAGCATAACGACGTTACTTAAAAATTCATAAAAATGATTGACAATAGAAAAAGGAGCCTACCATTTTTTGGAAATCAAATTGGCAGTAATAGGGACATGAAAAAACATATACCAACATTAGAAATTTGGAAATAGAATGCATAAGGTAATGAATAATCATGAATAGAGAAAAGCATCCTTACGAAATTTCGACATGGTAACGGGTGTCCATAAAAGATCATGAGAGGATTACTGAGAGTGAAAGGAAGCTCTCATCATTTATAAATCAAATGGATAGTAAGGGGAATATAGAATATCATATCCTATCACGATAAAATGAAAAGTAAATGACATAACATAAAAGGAGTGGTTGATAAAAGAGGAGAGTGGAAGATCCCTTACTTGAGTGTGTGACTTCAAAGGATTGGAAGTGGCTTCTTGAAAGATTGGAGGCACCTTGGAAGGACTCTAGAGAGTGGAGGGAAGAGTAAGTATGTGCTTCAAAGAGTTTGAGTGAAGAGAAATGAGAGCTTGGGTGAGTTTATATAGGAAAAAAGGGAGATTTATTTATTATTTTGGTTTTGGATTCTACATAATAAAATGTCCAAAACCACAAACCAACCCATGGTTTTTTTCAAAGGGGAGTGATTTTTATTATTTTAGAAGTCCAATGGCCGAAATTATTAAAATATTATCCTTGGTAATGTGGAGGTGATTCACACTCTTAAAGAAATGATTTTAAAATCTTAAAGTATATTACAAGTCTTAAAGGATTCATAATGGATTTACAAAATAAATCAAATAAATTTAAAATCAAATTATTTTGAAGGGAAAACATATATTTGGTCGTGGATCATATTTATATTACTTATTACATCACTTTTGGGTCATTTTGATGTCATAAAATAGAAAGTATATTTATATGGTATTTATTTTTTATCTGAAAATTTGACTCTAAGAAAATTATGAAAAATTCACCATTGGATAATTTTGATTTCTTAATTCCAAAAGTACTATTAATTTCATCTAAATAATTTTCTAAATAAGTGAATTTTCACTTTTAAAATAAAAATCTTCATTTATTAAAAATGATGATTTTTTTGGCAATAACAATTTTTGAACCCTTATAAAAATTAAATTTGACTTCATAAAAATTATATGATCATTTTTTTATAAAATTTATTTAATAATAAAATTTTATTAAAATAATATTTATTTTAAAGATCCACTAATTCATTAAATATATATTTCTTAATTGAATTTGAATATTAACCAAAAATACTATTTGTATTTTATTGAATCAAAATAAAAATCATTTTTAAAGTAACAATAATAGAAGGGAAATATATTCATTATTATATACAAAAAATAATATACATACTCATATTACTAGGGTCTTGTTACATATCCCTTTAATACACCATCAAATGCCCCAAGGGTAAGGTGCGTGATAGTGAGACTTTCATTTGGCGGTTCAGTGAACATGGTTTGGGTTGTGATCTCGATGAGCTTGAACTTCTTCTATAAACGGTTTCACTCATGCTTAAGTTATTGGATCTCATCTTGGGATTGGTCAAGGAGAAAATACCATAAATACTATCTCCCTTGGAAGCTCCGATAAATGAGATTCATAGGGTATGATCCTACTGGTTAAGGCTATCACTTCCTTTTTCTGTGACAATAAGATTTTCTAAAACCCTATATTTATACTAATCATGTGATCACTATTCAACGACTATATTTCCAATGGTAATTATACATAACAGTTTTTTAAATATAATGGGCATAATAAGACAAAATAAATGAATGTGTTTTCTAGAACCATATTATATAAAAAACATTTAATAAAATATAAGGGGAATTTTATTTATAATAGTTTGGGTCATTACAATCTCCCCCCTTAAAAAAATTTCACCCCCAAAATTTTCTTTTTCCATACTAAAACAGATGATGGCAAATCTGCTTTATCACTTCCTCTAGTTCCCACGTTACTTCTTCAAACTTGTGGTTTCTCCACAACACTTTGAGTAGGGGAATTGTCTTATTTCATAGAACTTTTTCTCTATGATCTAATATCTTCACCAGTTGATCCTCATAGAAAAGATCATTCTCCAATGTTACCACCTCTAGATTGAGTACATGTGATGGTCTAGTATGTACTTTTTCAAGAGGGATACATAGAATACATCATGTACTTGAGATAAGTTCGGTGTGAGTGCTAGTCGATAGACCACCACTCTGATGTGATCAAAGATCTGAAAAGGGCCGATGTACTTGGACTAAGATTTCCCTTCATCCCAAATCTCATCACTTTCTTCTATGGAGATATGTGGAGGAATACCATGTCTCCAATATCAAACACTATGTCTCGTCGATGATTGTCAACATAACTCTTCTTTCAACTCTAAGCCACTTTGATGTGATGCTGAATGGTTTTAGAATCTCCACCATTTCCTCAACCATTTTAGGACCTAGTAGTTTTCATTCCCCAACTTCATCCCAGTATGTAGATGTTCTGCAACTCTTCCCATAAATGACTTCATAGGGATCTATTTGGATGCTCAAGTGGAAACTATTATTGTAAGAGAACTCGACCATAGGAAGATGTTGGTCCCATTATGATTTGAAGTCAATTGATCATGCTTTCAACATGTCCTCAAGTGATTTGATAGTCCGCTCAGACTGGCCATTAGTTTGAGGGTGGTGGCCATTAGTTTGAGATGAAGTTCAGCTCAATGTTTAGAAAATGTTGAAGACTTTTCCAAAACTTAGAGGTGAATCTTGGATCTCGATTGGACACAATTGATAGTGGTACTCCATGCAGCCTCACCACTTCTCTGATTTATATCTATGTAATTTGATCTAGTGAGAAATTCTCTTGAATTTTAATGAAGTGTGCAATCTCTATAAGACGATCCACAACAACCTAGATAGCATTGTTTCCTTTGGATGTATTTAGAAATCCGATGAAAAATTCTGTGGTGATGTTTTCCCATTTCCATGTTGGCATGGGTAATGATTGCATCATCCCCTTATACTTCTACCTTTTGGCCTTCACTTGATTACATATCAGGAACTTTGATGTATATTCAATGATCTCCTTCTTCATGTTGTCCCACAAATAGTGCTCTCGGAGATCTCGATACATATTTCTGTTTCCTAGGTGAATAGAGAAAGTTGAACTACGTGCATCATCCAATAACATTATTTAACTTAGGATTTTATGTAACACATAGTCTTGAACCAAATCTCACAATTACTTCTTAATTAACATTAAACTCCAAATATTTCTCTTTTTTATAGTTTTCACTTTCTTCTGAATTCCCACATCATCTTTTTAAGTATCCTTTAACCTTTCAAGAATTGATGGTTGAAAAATCATTTGTGAAGGGATTGATGATGTTCCTACATTTATGATTCACATGTCCATCCTCTTCAATTCTAAGAAGATTGGGTCCTTCTCAATTCTCATAAATGATAAAATTACTGGATCCTTTATATTTGGAGCATCCTTCACTTTATTCGCTTTATCAGGATGGTAGTGAATTGAGTATTCATAGTCCTTGATCAGCTCTATCCATCTTAGTTGGCACATATTAATATCTTTTTGTGTGAATGTATATTTGAGGCTCTTATGATTAGTATTTATCTCACACTTCTCCCCATAGAGATAATTTCTCTAGATTTTCAATGCAAATATCATAGTTTCCAACTCCAGATCATGTGTGAGATAGTTTTTCATATGAACTTTCAACTGCCTTGAGGCATAGGCAATTAATTTTTCATTCTTCATTAACTCAAAGTCGAATCCCTTATTTGAAGTATCATGGAATACTACAAAAAGTTATCCACTTGTGGGTAGTGTGAGCACAAGGGTAGTGATAAACCTTCTTTTTAACTACTTGAACCTTTCTTCACATTCATCATTCCAAGAAAACTTGACTCCCTTCTAAGTTATATTTTGTAAGAGGGTTCAATAATTGTGATAAATTTCCCACAAATCAGAGATAATACCTAGAAAACCTAAGAAAACTATGGATATCTATCATAGTTGTTGGCCTTGGCCATCCTTGGATTTCTTTTTTATTTGAAGCATCCATAGATATCTCATTGATTGTGATGATATGCCTTAATTATAAGACTTCAAACAGAACTCACACTTTCTATACTTGGAATAACGCTTCTCCTTTCATAAGGTCTTTGACACAATGTTCAAATGCTCCACATGATCCTCCTTAATTTTGGACTATATTAGGATATCATCTATAGATACTACCACAAATTTGTCGAGGTAATCTCTAAAGACTCTATTGATTAAATATATGAATATTTCTATATCATTAATGAGTTTGAATGGCATCACTATAAACTCATAGTGCCCATACCTTGTATAAAAAGCAGTCTTGGGGATATCTTCCTTCTTCACCCTTACTTGATAATATCCCGACCAAAGATCCACCTTGGAGAATTATTATGCTCCACATAGATGATTGAACAAGTCATCAATCTATGGCAGGGGATACTTGTTATTTATAATGATCTTGTTTAGCTCATCACAATCAATGTAAAGGTGCATTGACCCATCATTCTTCTTGATAAAGAGGACTAGTGCGCTCCATGGTAAAACACTTGGGCCTATAAACCCTTTATCCAAATATCCATGTAGTTGTTTCTTTATATACTCAATTTCAACAAAATCCATCCTATATAGAGTCTTGTACATTGGAAATTACCCAGGTATAAACTCGATTGAAAATTCAATATCCTTTCTAGGAGGAAGACCAGACAATTCCTTGAGAAACACATCAGCGTACCCCCTCACAATAGGAATTTATTAAAGGATGTCCCTTTCCTTAGACTCAATCATTTGAGATAGATATGCTTGCTCATAGGGAAATAATATCCATGTTTGAGATGATGGTGTTAAAGAAAATTCCTCCTCCTCCTTTCACTTGTATATAATTAGGGGTCGATTCAGTATACAAAGTGTGATTTCCTTCTCGGGGAAATTTATGTTGGCTCTTTAGAGGGAAAGTCAATCTATACCTAGAATTACATCAAATTTCACCAAAGGAATTATGAAAAGATTCACTAGGAATTTTATCCCACAAATTGTGACAGGGGAGGAGTTATATACATGGGATGCAATAATTTCCCCATTTTTCGTTTTCACTGACATCTCTACTTCCATGATTTGTGGTGGTGTTTGAATAGTTCTACTAAACTTTAAAGATATAAAGGAATGTGTAGAACTAGAATCAAAAAGTATATTCGCTATTCCTGAATGAATAACTAGCGTAACCATCACCACTTCATTGTCAGGATTCACTTCAGTGGTAGTGACGGAAAAATCTCACCCTTTTTACCTTGGAGGTTGTTGGTTGCCTCTAAAAACCCTTGGCTTAAGAAATTAGTTTTCAAAGTGCCCTGGTTCCTTATAGTTGTAGAAATGAACAATGCATTGAGGTTTGATTGAAGCATTACTTTCCTCCATCGCATTAACAACTTTCTCCTGTCAGTAATTATTATCTAGGTGTACTTCGTTCCTGTTCCTAAAACATCTCTTCACCCCCTAGACAATTTCCAGAGTGATTCTTTCTGCACATTTGAAAAGTGTGATGCTGAATTTGTTTAGCACCGCTATATTTCTCCATCAGACCACTAGAATTAAACTCCACTTTCTATTTCTTATCCCCATAATACCTTTGGTATTCTCCAATCTCCATTTTTACTTTGAGGTCACATCAAACAATTTCTTCATAGCCATCAAAGTCATGGACCGCCAGGGATTTTTGTAGACTAGGTTTTATCCCACCAAAGAAGTGGTCAACTTTTCATTTGGGGGTAATGAAAAAGATGGAGGCATATCATGAAAGTCTTGTGAAGTTTTACTCTTACTCCCTGATATATTCAACATCTTTTTTCTTTAGGGTGAGGAAATCCCTTTCTATTTTAATTTGGAGAGTGTGAGGAAAATATTTATCAAAAAACATTTTCTAGAATTCCTTACACTCCATTGCTTCGATCTCTTCCTCAGGCTTTGTATTCTTGATCAATGTCCACCACTGATCAACTTTTCTATCCATATAATAAACAACCAGTAGAACATTCTCTTGCTCATAACATTGAAGGATGGAAAATATCTTCTCAATGAAGTTTATCCATTGATCCATGATTAAGGGATCAAACGATCCATTGAAATTAGGAGGCCTTTATCGCATGGATCTATCGATTGTGGATTTTTATCTCTTTGGTGGGTTTGGGTGATTTTCTAATCCAGGTTTCTATTCATAACCCGAGTCAGCTGAGAGAGTGTCGTGATAAAGTTTTTGATTCTTGCTCCCATTGGATTGGGTATCTCGTTAGAGCAGTCATCACATTTCCTGTCGCATTGATTGTTTACCTGATTTCTCTTATTTCTGGTCATTATCTAGAATAAAAGGAAAATTAGGGATGAATATTTTAAACAATAAAACACATAAAGGGGAATCCAATGACATTAAAAGGATAACTTATAAGTTACATTTATCTCCTTGACTTTTGAGTTTCTAGGCTTCAGTCCATGTTATCCATGATCTATTTCCTAACATATATTTTTATAGAAATTTATCCCTTAATAGTGGTTTGTAATGAGCTTATGAATTTACCAAAGTATATCCCCTGAGAGTGTCAAACCAGATGCATAGTAAGACCCATTTTCATGTACCAGGTTACCCCGAGTTAGGCCCGGAACACCTTGTCGGAGTAGTTACTCTTAGGTACATTTGTGCCAGAACTTCATCTATTTGTAGTATTCATACATAGATGTATTTTATTGATAAACCACTTACTCTATAATTACCAAAATTTAGATATGTTTTCTTATACTTAGTCTTATCCCTAAGTCTTACTAGATTTCTCTAATCCTACCAACTATAACAGCCATGCTCTTTATTACACATTAATACTTGATTTATTACATAAAATTACACTTAATACAACCCAAAAGGTTGATAATTCTAGTGTATTTGGGAATTAGATACATAACATAACATCTTGAACATGGGATTTAATAACATTATTAAAAACTTCCTTAACATGCTGTATTGAAAACTTCTTTAACATGCTCAAAATACTCCTCCAAACTTAAAACTGTATGGGATAACCTAGAGACATACATAAGAAAGAGCTGATATATAAATCCCATTTAGAGAATAAAAATGAAATAAGTGATACATGTTAGAAAATAGACATATCAATGAGGAATAAAAGGAACATGAATAATAAGGCATGCTATAACATGATAATCATAACATGAGAAATGTGGTAGAAAATTAAAAAACTGAATCATGAACATAAGTCAAGGATAAAACACTAAGACTTCATGGTGGAAAAAATTACATAAAAAAATCAGGTACAAACCTATCTCAACATGACGTATCATGATATTGAACATTACCCAATGCATTGGAGCACTATATGAGCACACCCATCATAATCATTTCATTATCATGCTTAAGTGTGCCACATAGATCACACGACATACATTCATTCATCATCATAATTTATTACACAATAAAGGAATATGGATTTCATACATTTAAGTCCTCAATAAATAATTATATGTGCATAAAGTTGAATAATCTTGATAGAATAATGGACATGGTATTCACTACACAATTGTTTTGGCATGAAAAATCATGGTAAAATTTCAGCAACATAAAAACGTTATTTAAATATTCATAAAAATGCTTGATGAGAGATAGATACTTCTCTCATTATTTGGACACAAAATGGGAATTAATAGGGATGTGAAAAATCATATCCCAACATTAGAAATTTGGAAATAGAAGGCATAAGGTAATATAGAAACATGAATAGAGAAAAGAATCCTTATGAAATTTTAGCATGGTAACAAGTGTACATAAAGGATAATGGGAGTCTTAATGAGAGTGAAATGAATCACTCATCATTTATACATAAAATTAAAATTAAGGATAATATAGAATATCACATCCCATCATAAGAAAATGAAATTAAAAGACATAACATAAAAGGAGTGCTTGATAAAAGAGGAGAGTGTAAGATGAATTACTTGAGTGTGTGACTCCAAAGGCTTGGGAGAGGTTTCTTGAAAGCTTGGGGGAACCTTGGGAGGACTCTAGGGAGTGTATAGTATAGTAATAACATTCTCCAAGGATATTGAGTGAAAAAAATGGGAACTTGTGGTAGATTATATAGAAAAAGATAGATATTTCTTTATTATTTTGGTTTTGGATTCTACATAATAAAATATCCAGAACCACAAACCATCCCATGAATTTTTACATGGTTTTTTACAAATGGAATTGGTTTTTATTATTTTAGAAGTAAAAGTGTCTAACTTAATAAAATATTACCCTTGGTGATATGAAGGTGAGTCACATTCTTAAAGAAATAATTTTAAAATATTAAAATATATTACAAGAATTGGAGGATTCATAATGGATTTAAAAAATAAATCAAATAAACTTAAAATTACATTATTTTAAAATTAAAACATATATTTTGTCACATATATTATTTATATTACTTATTACATCACTTTGGGTCATTGTGATGTCAGAAAACACAAAAAATATTTATACTATATTTAATTTTTACTCGAAAATTCAATTGTCTCAGAAAATTATGAAAAATTCACCATTAGATAATTTTTATTTCAGGATTACAAAAAAAATGTTAACTTTATATAATTAATTTTATAAATATGTTAATTTTTACTTTTAAAATAAAAATTGACATTTATTGAAAATGATGAGTTTTTTGACAATAACATTTTTTGAACCCATATAAAAATTATATCTAACTTCATAAAAATTATATGATAATTAATATTTAATAAAAGTTAATAATTATGTTTTATTAAAATATTATTTATTTCAAAGATCTATTAATTCCTCAAAATGGATTTCTTAATTTAATTTGAATTTAACCAAAACTATTATTTGTATTTTATTAAATAAAAGAGTCTTTTATAAAGTAAAAATAATAGGATGGAAATATATTCATTATTCTATACAAAATAATATACATACTCGTATTTCTAGGTTATTATTATATATTCCTTTAATAAACCATCAAACTTCCTAAGGGTAAGGTGCGCAATGATGAGACTTTCATGGGGTGGTTCGATGAACATGTTTTGGGTCATGATCTCGATGAGCTTGAACTTCTCCTGTAAAAAGTTTCACTTATTCTTAATTTGTTAGATATTATCTTGGTCTTGACCAAGGGGAAAACTCAGAAATGTTATCTCCCTCGAAAGCTCCGATAAATGGGCTTCATAGGGTACGATCCTACTGGTTGAGGTCATCACTTCCTTTCTCTGTAACAATTGGATTCGTTAAAACCCTATATTTGTACTAATCATGTGATCATTATTAAACGACTATATTATCAATGATAATGACACATAATGGTCTTTTAAATCCATCGGGCGTAATAAGACAAAAGAAATTCAGGTGTTTTATATAACCATATTATATAATAATACATTTAATAAAATTCAAGGGGAATTTTATTTATAACAATTTGAGTTGTTACAATCTCCCCCTTAAAAAAATTTCACCCTCAAAATTTTATTTTCCCACACTAAAACAGATGAGGGTAACTCCGCTTCATCACTTCCTTCGATTGTCACACTATTTTTTCAAACTTGTGGATTCTCTATAACACTTTAACTTGAGGAATTGTCTTATTTGTTAGAACTTTTTCTCTATGTTCTAAGATCTTCATAGGATTCTCCTCATAGGAAAAGTCATTCTCCAATTATACCACCACTATATTGAGTACATTCAAGGGGTCTGATATATACTTTCTCAAGAGGGATGCATGGATTACATCATGTACTTCAGATAGGTTTGGTGGGAGTGCTAGTTGATAGGCCACCACTCTGATGAGATTAGTATCTCAAAAGGGTCGATGTACCTTGGAATAAGATTTCCATTATTCCCAAATATCATCACTTTCCTCCATTTAGATATGCAAAGGAATATCATGTCTCCAACATCAAAGACTATATCTCGTCGATGATTATCAACATAGATATTCTATCGACTCTAAGAATCTTTGATGTGATGCTGAATGGTTTTATCCTTCTATACCATTTCCTTAACCATTTCAGGACCTAGTAGTTTTCGTTCCCAAACTTCATACCAACATGTAGGTGTTCTACACCTCTTCCCATGAAGGGTTTCATAGGGATCCATTTGGATACTCGAGTGGAAAATTTTGTTGTAAAAGAACTCAGACAGACGAAGATGTTGGTCCTATCATCATTTGAAGTCAATTGAGCATGCTCTCAACATGTAATCAAGTGTTTGGATAGTCCGCTCATATTGGAAATCAGTTTGAGGGTGATAAGCCGTACCGAAGTTCAGTTTAGTGTTTAGAGTATGCTGGATACTTTCCCAAAACTTAGAGGTGAATCTTGGATCTTGATCAGACATAATTGATAGTGATACTCTATGTAGTTTCACCACTTCTCTGGTGTATATCCATGCAAGTTTTTCCAGTGAGAAATCCTCTTGAATTGAAATGAAGTGTTTTTAAGTCTTTGTAAGATGATCCACAACAACCAAGATATCATTGTTTCCTATAGATGTCTTCAGAGGTCTGATGAAAAATTCTATGGTGATGATTCTCCATTTCCATGTTGGTATGGGTAATGGTTTCATAATCCCATTAGACTTCTGCCTTTCAGCCTTCACTTGTTGACACAACAGACACTTTGATGTATATTCAATGATCTCCTTCTTCATGTTGTCTCATCCATAATTCTCTCAGAGATCTCGATACATCTTTCTGTTTCCTGGGTGAATAGAGAAAGTTGAACTATGTGCATCATTCAATAGCCTTGTTTAACTTAGGATTTGACGGAACACAAAATCTTGACCCAAATCTCACAATTCCTTCTTTATTAACATTGAACTCCAAGGATTTCCATTTTCTTATAGTTTTCACTTTCTTCTGAATTCCCACATCATCTTTTTGAGCATCCTTTAACCTTTCAAAAGAGACAGTTAATAAATCATGTGTGAAAGGATTGCTGATGTTTCTTCCTTTATGATTCTCATGTCCATCCTCTTCAATTCTAAGAAGATTGGGTCCTTCTCAATTCTCATCAATGATAAAATTTCTGGATCATTTCTACTTAGAGCATCAAACACTTTATTCTCTTTACTAGGATGGTAGTGAATTGAGCATTCATAGTCCTTAGTCAGTTCTAACCATCTTTTTTGGAGAATATTAAGTTCTTTCTTGGTGAATATATATTTAAGGATCTTGTGATCAGTATATATCTCACACTTCTCCCCATATAGTTAATGTCTTCATATTTTTAATATAAAGATCATAGTTGTTAACTCCAGATCATGTGTGAGATAGTTTTTCTTATGAACTTTCAACTATCTTTAGGCATAGACAATGACTTTTTCATTCTTCATTAACATTAAGTCTAATCCCTTCTTTGAAGCATCACTAAATACTACAAAAAGTTCTCCACTTGTGGGTAGTGTGAGAATAGGGGTAGTGATAATCCTCCTTTTAACTCCTTGAATCTTTCTTTACATTCATCATTCCAAGAAAACTTGACTCCCTTCCAAGTTAGATTGGTAAGAGGGTTCAACAATCACGAGAAATTTCTCACAAATCGACGATGATACCCAGCTAACCCAAGGAAACTATATATATCTATCACAGATGTTGGTCTTGACCATCCTTAGATTGCTTTTATCTTTGAAGGATCCATATATTTCCCATTTTTTGTGATGATATGCCCCAAGAATGAGACTTCATTCCACCAGAACTCACACTTTCTGTACGTTTTTATAAATCTTCTCATTTCGTAAGGTCTTTAGCACATGGTTCAAGTGTACCTCATTCCCCTCCTTTATTTTGGAGTATATTAGGATACCATTTATAAAGACTACCACAAATTTGTTGAGTTAATCTCTAAAGACTCTATTCATAAAATCCATGAAGATTTCTGGAGCATTAATGAGTCTGAATGACATCACTATGAACTCATAGTGCCCTTACCTTTTACGAAAAGTGGTCTTAGAGATATCTTCCTTCTTCACCCTTACTTGATAATATTGCGACCGAAGGTCCATCTTGGAGAACTATTATGCTCCACATATCTAATTGAAATATTCATCAATCCGTGATAGAGGATACTTATTCTTTATCGTGATATTGTTGAGCTAATGATAATAAATGCAAAGTCACATTGACCCGACATTATTCTTGATGAAGAGGACTGGTGTACCCCATGGTGAAATACTTGGGTGTATAAACCCTTTATCCAAATTATACTATAGTTGTTTCTTTAGCTACTCAAGTTCCAAAACATTCATCCTATACAAATTCTTGGATATTAGAAATGCCCAAGGTATAATCTTGATTGAAAATTCAACATCCCTGCTAGAAGGAAGAACAGAAAATTATCCAGAAAACACATCAACATATTCCCTCACAATAGGCATGTCTTTGAGGATGATCATTTCCTTAGACTCAATCATTTGAGCTAGATATGCTTTATCATAGAGAAATAATATCCATTATTGAGATGACGGTGTTAAAGAAGATTCATCCTCCTCCTTGAACTTGTATAGAATCTGGGGTCGATTAACCATATAGAGAGAAATTTCTTTATCTCAGCAATTTTTGTTGGATATATATAGGGAAAGCCAATATATTCACAAAATTGAATCAAATTCCACCAAAGGAAGTATGACAAGATTCGTTGGGAAGTTCAACCCATAAATTGTGACAGGGAGGAGTTATATACATGGGATGCAATAATTGATCCATTTTCCATTTTCATTGATATCTCTACTTCTATTCTTTGTGGTGGTGTTTGAATAGTTCTACTAAACTTTTTTGATATAAAGGAATGCATATAAGAAAAATCAAAAAAGTACATTCGCTATTCTTGAATAAATAACTAGCATACCTGTCACCACTTCATTGTTGGGATTCACTTCGATGGTAGTGATGGAAAAAGCTCACCCATGTTACCTTAGAGGTTATTGGTTGCCTCTGAAAACCCTTGGCTTAGGTCATTGGTTTGCAAAGTTTCATGGTTCCTTACTGTTGTATTAATGGACAATGTGATGAGGGTTGACTGGAGCATTCCTTTACTCCATCGCATTAGTGGGTTTCTTCTGTCATCAATTATTAGCTACGTGTCCTTCCTTCCTACACATAAAGCATTTCTTATCCCCCTTTAGGAAATTTCCAGTGGGCTTCTTTCCCCACCTTTTATAGGTGGGATGCTGAAATTTATTAGCATCGATAGATTTCTCCTTCAGATTGCCAGAATTAAACTCCACTTTCCACTTCTTATCCCCATAATACCTTTGAGATTCTCCGATCTCCATTTCAACTTTGAGGGAACATTAGACAATTTACTCTAGACAATTTCCTCATTGCTATCACAGTCACGGATCACTAAGTATTTTCATAGACTAGGTTTTAGCCCACCAAAGAAGTGTTCAACCTTGCATTCGGGGATAGTGAAAAAGCCTGAGGCATATCATGAAAGTCTTTTAAAGTTTTTCTCATACTCCCTAATAGATTCATCATATTTTTGTTTTAGGGTGAGAAATTTCATTTCCATTTTAAGTCGGAGAGTATGAGGATAATATTTATCATTTTTTTTTGAATTCCTTTCACTCAATCACTTTGATCTCTTCCTCAGGCTTTGTAGTATTGATCAATGTTCACCATTAATCAGATTCTCTTTCCATATGATAAATAATCAGTAGAACATTCTCTTGATTGGAATATTTAAGGATGGATAATATCTTCTTAATGAAGTTGATCCATTGTTCCACCATTAATAGATCAGAGGATCCATTGAATGTAGGAGTCCTTTTTTGCATGAAGCTCTCCATTGTGGCTTGTTCTCTCTCTTAGGGGGTTTAGGCACTCTTCCTGATGTAGGTTTCTATTCAAAACCCTAGTCAGCTGAGAGAGTATCATGTCAAAGTTTGTGATTCATGCTCCCATTGGATTAAGTATCTCATTAGGGTAGTCATCACATTGCCCACCGCATTGATTTTTTACCTGATTTCTCCTATTTCTGGCCATTGGCTAGAATAAAAGGAAAATTAGGGATGAGTATTTTAAATAATTAAACACATAAAGGGGAATCTAATAACATTAAGGGGATAACTTATAAATTACATTTACCTCCTTAACTTATGAGTTCCTAGGCTTCAATCTATGTTATCTATGATCTATTTCCTAAAATATATTCTTATGAGAAAATTTTCCCTTAATAATGGTTCGTAATAAGCTTTTAAATTTACCAAAAAATAACCCCCAGGAATGTCAAACCAGGTGTGTAGTAAGGCCCGTTGTCATGTACCAGATTACCCCAATTCAGGCCCGGAACACCTTGTCATTGTTACTCCTAGGTACATTTGTGAAAGAACCACGTCCAATTATACTATCTAGATAGAGATGTATTTTCTTGATGAACCATTTACTCTATACTTACCAAAATTTAGGGATGTTTTCTTACACTTATTCTTATCCCTATGTATTTCACTAGAGTTCTCTAATCCTAATCTCAAAAATAATTAAACTTTTTCTCTAACCCAAAATATAACAACCATGCACTTTATTACACATTAATACTTGATTTATTACATAAAATTGAACTTAATACAACCTAAAAGATAAATAAGTCTAGTGTATTTGGGAATTAGGTACATAACATAACATCTTGAACATGAGATACAACAACATTATTAAAAACTTTCTTAACATGCTTTATTGAAAACTTCTTTAACATGCTCAAAATACTCTTTTGAACTTAAAAATTCATGGGATAACCTGGGTATATACATAAGAAAGAAGTGATCTATAAAACTCAGTAAGGTAATAAAAATGGAATAAGTGATACTAAACATTACTCAATGCATTGGAGCGCTATCTGGGTGCACCCATCATCATCATTTCATTCTCATGCTTAAGTGTGCGACATAGATCATATGAAATGGATTCATTCATCATCATAATTTATTCCACGATCAAGGAATGTGTATTTCATACATTTAAGTCTTTAATAAATAATTAAATGTTCATAAAATTGAATACCCTTGATAGAGTAATGTGTATGGTATTCACTATACAATTGTTTTGGCATAGAAAATCGTGGTGAAATTTTGGCAGCATAACGACGTTATTTAGAAATTCATAAAAATATTTGATGATAGAAAAATGAGTCTATAGTTATTTGGAAATAAAATGGTATGTAATAGGGACATGGAAAAACATATCCCAACATTAGAAATTTGTAAATAGAAGGCATAAGGTAATGAAAAAAACATGAATAGAGAAAAGAATTCTTACAAAATTTTGGCATGATAATAGGTTTACATAAAGAATCATGGGAGGTTTAATGAGAGTTAAAGGAAGCTATAATCATTTATAAATATATAGGATATTAAGAGGAATATGGAATATCATATCCCATCATAATAAAATGAAAAGTAAAAGACATAACATAAAAGGAGTGCTTGATAAAAGCGGAGAGTGGAATATCCCTTACTTGAGTGTGTGACTCCAACAGCTTGAGAGAGGCTTCTTGAAAGTTTGGGGGTGCCTTGAGAGGACTCTAGGGAGGGGAGGGAAGATTAAAGAGATTCTAAAAATAGTTTTAGTGGATAGAAATTGGAGTTTAGGTGAATTTATATAGGAAAAGAGAGAGATTTCTTTGTTATTTTGGTTTTGGGTTCTACATAATAAAATATCCAAAATCACAAACCATACCATGATTTTTCCCAGATTTTCTTCCAAAGGGTATAGGTTTTTATTTTTTTAGAAGTTTAAGGGCCTAATTTATTAAAATATTACCCTTGGTGATGTGGAGGTGAGTCACACTCTTAAATAAATGATTTTAAAATATTAAAATATATTATAAGTATTTGAGGATTCATAATGGCTTTACAAAATAAATCAAATAAACTTAAAATAAAATTATTTTAAAGGAAAAACATATATTTTGTTTTTGATCCTATTTATATTAATTATTACATCACTTTTGGGTCATTGCGATGTCATAAAACACAAAGTATATTTATACAGTATTTAATTTTTACCCAAACATTCGACTGTCTCTGAAATTAATGAAAAATTCACCATTAGATAATTTCAACATCATGATTCCAAAAAAAAAATAATTTTATATAAATAATTTTATAAATATTTGAATTTTATCTTTTAAAATAAAATATGACATTTATTGAAAATGACGGGTTTTTTGACAATAACATTTTTTAAACCCTTATAAAAATTACATTTGACTTCATAAAAATTATATGATCATTTTTTTATAAAATTTATTTAATAATGACATTTTATTAAAATATTATTTTTTTCAAAGATCCATTAATTCATCAAAATATATTTTTTAATTGAATTTGAATATTAATCAAAAATATTATTTGTGTTTTATTGAATCAAAATAAAAATCATTTATAAAGTAAAAATAATAGGATAGAAATATATTCATTATTATATGAAAAATAATGTACATACTCATATTTCTAGGGTCTTGTTACATATCTTTTTAATACACCATCAAACGCCCTAAGGGTAAGGTGCGCAGTGGTGAGACTTTCATGGGGTGGTTTGGGGAACATGGTTTGAGTCGTGATCTCGATGAGCTTGTACTTCTATCATAAATGGTTTAGATCATGCTTAAGTTATTGGATCTCAGATTGGGTTTAGTCAAGAGAAAATCCCAGAAATTCTATCTCCCTCAGAAGCTTTGATAAATGAGTTTCATAGGGTATAATCCTACTGGTTGAGGCCATCACTTCCTTTTTCTGTGATAATTAGATTTGTTAAAACCCTATATTTATACTAATCATGTGATCACTATTAAATGACTATATTATCAATGGTAATTATACATAACGGTCTTTTAAATCCAATGGGAATAATAAGACAAAAGAAATGCATGTGTTTTCTATAACCATGTTATTTAATAATACATTTAATAAAATTAAAGGGGAATTTATTTGTAATAGTTCGGGTCATTACACGTTAAGTCAATATAAAAATCAACCTACCTTATCAGTGGAAAACCAAATAAGTCAGAAGGAAATATAGGGTTAGACATTAAGTCTGGGGAGAGTCACATGGTTAGACAAACTGTGCACCCATACTAGACTTATGGATGGGGTGAACGGTTTGGCTGCACGATTTGATAAACTGTTTTCCAACTGTGGAAACTCTCATTGTCTGAGGGTGCATGGTTTTGAGGGGCTGATAACACAGCTAGACAAACTGTGTTCCCCCTTCTAATGACTTACAACAGGGTGCATGATTTTTGTGGCCAAACCACACGGTTTTCCCTAACCATGCACCAATCATGAACAACCCAAAGGGCTTCCAAAATTTTCTAAATTTCACCCAAAATTCCCTAAAACAAGACCCAACAAATAGGAGATAAAAAAGGTCAAGGGATACCTAAAAGAAGGTAACGAGATGTTACAATAACTATCATAACACACAAACTCCACAAATGGCATGTGATCCTCCCAACTATGGCCCATAACCAACATGCAAACCTGAAGCATGTTAACCAGAACACAAATGATCTTCTTAACTTGGCCACTTATCTGGGGTAAAAGTGATGCACTCAAGTGCTGTCGAGTCCCAAAGGACTCCTATATCCTCTCCATAATTTTGACGTGAAGTGAGTATCATGGTCTAAAATTATTGTCGAGGGAATTCCATGGAGCCGTACTACCTCCTACATGCATAGGCATCCCAAACTCTCCACAAAGATTTACTCTCAGATAGTTAGGAAGTGGGACAACTTGACAATATGTTCTATGATCACTCAAATAGTGCCATGACCTCTCGATGGTCATAGAATCCCCCATCATTAAAACCACAAAAATTTTATCCCACTTCCACTTCCATATGGGTACCTCGGTCTCCACCTAAGCAGGTGATATCTCAAGAGCTAAACTTAGCATCAAGCTAGAATATCCTTGGTCACCAACCCGATGTTAGAGGATCTTAGTACACCCACACCTCCCTTGGGAGTAATACTAAGGAAAATCAACCTCCTTATAATCTTCTATCACAGCATGACTGGTGTCACTGTCCATCATCAAACAAGGATAACATGCTCCCTGCATTTAGAAAATCCATATATATCATGCCTAGTGGATATTTGTTCATGTAATTGCTCGCATTTGGTATCACCAAGATAATCCTTCCTAACACTCTATACAAGCAGTGGGGTAACAACCATTGACTGGAAGTAAAATTTATCATTATTATCCTCAAGGGTCAACTAAAATAGGTCAATTGATCCATCACCTCAATCAACAATAACAGACAAAAAACTTCATTGTGAGCATCTGCTACCACAACCACACCCTAGGGTGGCTCTCGAGCTAGCACTGTTTCAACCTTTTTTGGTTCAATTGCCACTCCCATGTCTAAGAAGACATATCAAAATAAGTTTTCCTCTAAAATCTATGATTGTATCCATGTGATATCCCCATAAATATGTTAATCTTATAGAACATCCCGAACTATCCACAAGTGTATTGCATGCTCTACCTCTGACGTTGAGTACATGAGGGTGGCATCATAGAGGACTACCATGAACTGATCCAAGAAGGGTTTAAGATCAAGTTCATGAGTCTCATAAAATATGTTGGGGTAATTCAATGTATTAAATGGTATCACCAATAACTATAAGCAAACACATCGGCTCTAGGAAGCTATGATCGGTACATCCGCCTCTCACACCTGGAGGTGGTGATAACCCATCTTGAGGTCAAAATCTAAGATCCGCTTTGCCTCTATCCACTGGGTGAAGGGGTCATTGATTATCAGGGGTGGATACTTCTACCAAATAGTCACCTGGATTGGGTGAAGTCAATCCAAACCTAGCCTCAAGATCTCATTCTCCTCTTAGGCAAACAATATAGGTCTACTTAGGAAAACACATTAGGTATTACGAAGCCCCTGCTCTGTAGACTCCTCCAACCACATGTCCAAATCTCATATCTATATGGGGTAATCTGATATGCTAGAGTAGATATCAGGACATACCTAGTAAAATTAAATGTAGAAAAAAACTCTCAAAGGGGATTTAAACCCAACAAATCCTCAATATGGATGCCCTCATACTCCCCCACCATCATAGAAAATTGAAATATCATAGAATTTGTTGCTCTAAGGTCATACTATCCAATATATAAAGATTTTGTTATATCCTATAGCACATGAGCTCATACTACTTTTTCTGGGATCACTCCTTAACAAAGGAGGAAAACTCCATCCCACAAGTCGGGAACACTACAACCCTTACCGGTAACAACCACCTAATCATGGATGGTAGTAAACCAGTCCATACTAAGGAAAACATTGTAGGATCTCTCTAACACTATGGAAAGATTATCTATAAGTATATCTCTCCTCCAAAGTTGGGTCAAACTGCTGATAGAAGTGTATGAACACTGATCCTCTTTGCTAGAGCCTCAAAGTATAAGGGTTGAGAAAAAAGGTTATGTTGGTTCCATTAGGCCTTGAACAGGGATTGCTCTCATTGAAATGTGGCTCATGAATCTGTTCTAAAATTGTAGTCGAGGTAGTGAAGACACATGTTGTACCTCGAACCATGATCAGACCTCCAGAACAGAAGCCCCTTATTCTCAAAACTCATCCTTTACCTTTCCCATATGTTCACCACAACCAGGACCTGCTCTGACACCATACCACACTAACTTACATCACCTTGGAGAAGTCTCACCGCCAATACCACCAAAGGTGGAGGTCAAGACCCACAAGGGAAGATATCAGAAGGAGGGATCCAGAAGATGCGATGACCAAACAATGTCGGTGGCACATCGTCCGGTGATCTAGGTAGAGTTTTAGAAGATGGTAATTCTTGTAACCTGGATGTTTCTAATCATTGAATAAAACTGATGATTTCATTCTCCCATAGATATAGGATTAAAGTTCAAACCATGTAATCCCATTGTGCATTGTTTTATACTTTGTACTTGCATGCATGTTTGATTATCGTACACTTTTGTTCATTGCTTGAAATAAAGACCTTGAGAGGACCAGAACCAGATACAAGGATGAATCAGTGCATTGGATGGGGTGTTTGGACTTCCTAGTTCTAGACACCAAATTCGTGGGGGATCTTCTGGAGAAAGTTTTTCACTTGTTGCTTCAGGTTTTGATCCCCAGCACATGGAATCAGAGGGATTGGTTGAAGTGTTCAGTTGTATAACATGGTGAAAGGTATCTGGTGAAGCATCTTATTAAGGATACATAGGAGGTTATCAGATGATAGTGGCGGTACCATAGGTGTAGCATCTCGGGTATTTATAGAAAAATACATTTTCATATCTATTATTATTTGTGAAGAATATATTAATTTTACATTAAAGATGACACTTTTTTTGATAGCGTACTCGACACGCAACAATGGTTTTCTTTTAAATCTTACGTTGTACATAAGAGTGAATTATATAATAATAATATAATTATTTTAAATGGTAGTTAATGACTAGTCATTGTATTATTGGGAATAAACAGAACTAACTAAAATGTGATTATACATGTTTGTTAAATGTTTTTACATTTATCCAATAAATTTTAGAGGCTTAAAATGAGAAGGAATCCAATTTTAAGCATAAATACTCTAATATTTTTAAAAGGAAGTTTTACCGCCTTTTAATGGAGAAGCCTTTTTAAATATATTTTTTGTCACTTTTATATGTTCAATTTGAAAAAAAATAAATTTCTTCTTTAGAAAAGGAACATAAAAATTTATATTGGATGAAATTTTGGTATTTTTCTAATAAAATTCATATTTTTATGAATAGTGAAAAATATTGTATTTTAATTCAAAAATCTCTTTTCATCAAATTTATTTATATAGTTATATTATACTTTAAATTTGTTTTAAAGTGTAATTGGATTATATTTTTATCATTTAATCCAATTTTGGTCATTTTAAGTAATTTTACATTGAAAGTAGACATAAACAAATGTCAATATTTTGGTAGTTTTTATTTCTTAAAACCTGCTTTTTGGTTTTGACAACGAGAATTAATTTAAAATTAATTAATACAACATATGTGTTTTGAATTTGGAAAAATGGATTCCATATTTGGAATAAAAAGGTTCAAATTGTGTAATTAAGTACCTTTTAGTTTTAGACATTATGAATAGTAACTCCAGTGATTATTTTATTTACCATGGTTAAAGGGTAGATTAGGTAAATAAGGGTAAAAATAATATTATAAATTTACCCTAACACATGTCATAAACCTATTTGATGAGATATTTCTAACCATGGGTATCCTTGGGTAGATTTTTTCACCACATGGATCCACTTGGCAGTGATAATGACATGTTATATTAATTAATTTAAAGTAAAGAGAAATATGACATAAACTTGTATCTTTTACTAAAACAATTTTTATGTGGGGTTATATAATTGATATCTTCAACTATAAATAGTCATTAGAAAAATAAAAATATTTCCCACATCATTATATTTTATTTCTAATTTTTATAAATTAAATAAATAAATTTATGTATGACACAATGATGATGCATTTCTTTCTTCATTAATAAAGGATTCAAATAAATGATATTATAAATATTAAAATAAATTTATTTTGAAACTTTTTAAGCCATCCACAAAAAGGTTAAATTTTTTACCTATAACAAAGTCAAAACTCAACAAGAAGACATGAGATTTCATTAATAAACCACTTTAGGTTCTATTGGCATTTTATAGTAACTATATTAACCATATAGTATGAATATACAAGAATACATGGTAAGAGTTAAATTAGTTAACTAAGGGTTAGAGCTAAAAGATAAGGTTAAATTTGTGACCTATACTTGTATAAAACCTATTGTTTGGGAGTTTTTTGACCCAAAAAATTATATTTTAAATAAATGACTTTAGGACCATTTGAAACCAAAAATCATTTTATAATAAAATAATATTTCAATGCCTTCCTAAAGTGCCCATCCTCCCTCTTATAAAATGGAATCACCTCTACCCATTTAAACACACCTCTCAAGCCCCTTATATCATCCAAATTCTACCCAAATTATCTATAAACATCCATAACTTCCTCCTAGAATTCATACCTTGGGCATAAGGAAATTCAAGAAATCCTTTTGGCTCAAATAAAAAGAAGTTACCTGATTTAGTGGTAACATCTTATCTCAAGTTCTTTTATTTTATTTTCCTTATCCACTCCCTATGCTCTTATTATTATTTAATTAAATAAAAACACTAGTATAATAAATATACTAGTATATTTTTATGATAATTATTAGAACTACACTTACACACACCTCCATTTAATGGATACGAACATACAGTTTCTGTGTACGGCGAACTACTGCCTCACGAAATAATGGTTGTTCGATTTTCTCCTACCACCTCTCATGGTGGCCATTATGATGTCACTATATTTATATATGATATATGTCATATTTATATTGTCTCTATAATTATTTAAATTTTTTTACAAACATACCTTTATACTTTTCATGATGTGTAAATACGATAATTTCATTTGAGGAAGTGCGGACTACTGCCCCCTCAAAGTGATACGACTCATTAATGCCATACATGGAATGTATAAAGAATGGAGTTAATGAAATTATTTAACATATATAACATATGATATTATACTAGAATTATAATATACCTATGTATCATTTAGTTTTCATTTCTTTAATATGGAAAATAAATGAAAGTAGCGTTTATGCGTACGTATGGTCTACCGTCTCCATGAACGGTTCAATAATCTCTATCAGACTGAATTAAGAAAGCACAAAAAGAAGACAGTGAGTTGCAGAAAAATTTATAATTAGTTCAGAAGGGTAAGTTACCTAAATTTAACATTGATAAAGATTGTGTTTTGAGGTTTTTAAAGAGATTATGTGTGCCTTGTGATTCACATTTGAAGAAATAGTTGTTATGTGAAGCTTATAGTTCTTCGTTTTCATTTCATCTTGGAAGTACTAAGATGTATAGAGATCTTCATGAGTATTTATGGTGGGATAGAATCAAAAGAGATATTACTGACTTTACTGTGAAGTTTTTGATTTGTCGGCTGGTTAAAGTAGAGCTGTAGTTACAGGAAGAGACGCTTCAGCCTTTACCAGTTCCAGAGTGGAAATAGTAAAATGTGTCCATGTATTTCGTAGTGGGGTTACCAAAAAAATCTCGAGGTAACAATGCAATTTGGCTTATTGTTGATCAATTGACTAAATCTGCTAATTTTATTTCTATTCAAGATACTCTGTCTCTAGATAAACTTTATCTATTATATATTAAAGATATAGCCATGTTACATGTAGTTCTCATTTCTATTGTATCTGATGGTGCTCTGAGGTTCACTTCTAACTTTTGGAAAGGCCTTCAGAATTCATTGAGAACTGAATTAAATTTAGTACATCTTTTCATCCCCAGTCATATGGACAGTCAGAATGAATAATTCAAACCTTGGATGATATGTTACGTGCTTGTTCACTAGATTACTAGGGAAGTTGGGATCATCATCTTTCTTTGGTTGAGTTTTATTATAATAATAGTTTTCATTCCAGTATACATATTGCACCATTTGAAGCATTATATAGAAAGCGGTGTCAAACTCTAACTTTTTGGGATGAAGTAGGTGAAAAAAAATTTATGGGACCAGAATTGGTAGAAGAGATGGCAAAAAAAGTTCAGTTGATTTAGAATCACATGAGAATAGCTCAGAGTAGGCAGAAAAGTTATGCGGATAACTAGAGGAAGGATCTTTCTTTTGAGGTAGGTGATCATGTCTTTCTCAAAGTTTCTCCATGGAAAAGTGTGATGTGCCACTACTGGAAATCTAGAATTTCCCAACGGTTTAGAACCGTTGGGAAAGGCTGCAGAACCATTGGTATATGTTATACCAACGGTTCTGCAAACCGTGGGGAAGTAAGCCGTTGGGAAAGGCTTTTCCCAACGATTTACACAGAACCGTTGGGATAGGTTAGAAAAAATCAACCTATCCCAACAGTTCTGTCAAACCGTTGGGAAATCAACACATAATTTCCTTTCCCAACGGTTTACAAACCGTTGGTAAAAACCACCATGTGACAGGGTATCCCAACGGTTTCAAACCGTTGGGATAGGTGTTTTTACCAACGGTTCCTTGAACCGTTGGTAAAAACAGCTAATAGAGCCTATGCCAACGGTTTGAAAACTGTTGGCATAGGCTTTGCTGTGAAAATTGCACAGCAGCCTGCAATTTGCACAGCAGGTTTGGTTTTTGGGCATTCACCCTCGGTTTCAATTCAATTTTCAATCCAATTATGCCCTCGTTTTCAATTCATTTTTCAATCCAATTATTGTACCTGTAACACATATAATACATACATATAGAGAACAAACCAACACATACAAATAATGAAAACCAACCAACCAACACATATAACGCATCCTGAAAATATACTCATCCATAATTAAAGTATAATTCATAACATAATTATAAACATACATAATTCATTTATAATTCATTTTAAAATTTAGATGACAATCATATGTGGAATCCAGAATTTAATTCATAATTTGATTGGTTTTTCATATACCATATATTTTTAATAGAAATGATATCCATTTTAAACAAAATACATACATCTGGAATGATACCGGTCACACCGTGCCTCGGATTGAGGTGAGGTTAACTCGTACACATCACAAATGAATCATTGATCGTTGTCCTAAAGTATCAACATATTCCGAAATTGTTTGGTCGGTTTTGCGTATGTCAGTTGTTGTTTTCACTTAAAATGAAGTGTTTTTTAAATAAAAGAGAGACACTTTGAATGGTGTCGGCCACACCACATCTCGTATTGAGGCGGGCTTAACTCGTACACATCACAAATGACCCATGGATTGTTGTGCTAAAATATAAACACAATCAGAATGCATTTGGTTGGTTTTCCGTATGAATTTAAAATGTAGTCCATTTTAAAGAAAAGAGATACACTTAGAGTGGTCTCGGCCAAACCGCGACTCGGATTGAAGCGTGGTTGACTCGTACACGTAACATATGACCCATGAATCGTTTTCCTAAATTTTCAACATATTCCGAATGCGTTTGGTCAGTTTTTCATATGTCAGTTGTTTATTTCACTTATAATCTTGTCCATTTTAAACAAAAGAGACATAGTCAGAGTGGTACCGGCCACACCGCGTCTCGGATTTAGACGGGGTTGACTCTTACACATCTAAAATGACTCATGGATCATTTTCCTAACGTATCGACACAATCCGAATACGTTTGGTCGGTTTTCCGTATGCCAGTTAATTTTTTTCAATTAAAATGACGTCCTTTTGAAACAAAAGACGGACACTATGAGTGGTGCCAACCACACCGCATCTCCAATTAAGGCGGGGTTGATTCATACACGTCACATATGACCCATGGATCGTTCTCCTAAAGTTTAAATGGAAATATAATGCGTTTGGTCGGTTTTCCGTATGTACTTAAAATGTTGTCCATTTTAAACAAAAGAGTGACACTTAGACTAATCCTGACCACACCGCGACTCAGATTCATCCCGGGTTGGCTCGTACATGTCACATATGACCCATGTATCGTTGTGATAAATTATCAAAAGATTACGAATGCGTTTGCTCGGTTTTGCGTATGTCAGTTGTTCTTTTCATTTATAATCATGTCCATTTCAAACAAAAGAGACAGAGTTAGAGCGGTGTCGGCCACACCGCGTCTCAGATTAAGACGGGGTTGACTTTTACACGTCACATATGACTCATGGATCGTTGTGCTAAAGTATCGATAGAATCCGAATGCGTTTGGTCGTTCTTCCGTATGTCAGTTGATGCCTTTCACTTAAAATGACGTCCTTTTGAAACAAAAGACGGACACTTTGAGTGGTGTCAGCCGCACCGCATGTCGGATTGAAGCGGGGATTATTCGTACACGTCACATATGACCCATGGATCGTTCTCCTAAAGTTTCAATGGAAACTGAATCCGTTTGGTCGTTTTTCCGTATGTACTTAAAATGGTGTCCATTTTAAACAAAAGAGAGTCACTTAGACTTATCCTGGCCACACCGCGACTCAGATTCATCCCGGGTTGGCTCGTACACGTCACATATGACCCATGGATTGTTGGGATAAATTATCAACAGATTCGGAATGCGTTTGGTCGGTTTTCCGTATGTCGGTTGATGCTTTTCACCTAAAATGACGTCCTTTTGAAACAAAAGACGGACACTTTGAGTGGTGCCGGCCACACCATGTCTCCGGATTGAGCTGAAAACACCGTGCAACATTCTAATTATTATTCGTGACGTGTACGCGCAGACGTCACGTCAATCGGACGTGCGGTTTGCGCGGTACGACTCAATATTCGTGTTTTAAGTGATGCGCGCGCTTCGTAAACGCGGGTGAGGGGGTCCAAACGGGCCGAACGAAGTCGGAATGGCCTGAAATCAGACGAAAAATACGGGAGAGTGATTTATGAAGTGGTCGAGCAGACGGCACGTCAATCGGACGTGCCGTGTGCCCGCGGTGACCGACAACGTAGTTCTGGTGTCAGAAACGGCCAAAACGGGCGTCCAATGGTCAAATTCATAGAGGACGACCTCAGATTGAGCTAAAACCACTTTTCAACATTCTAATTATTATTCGTGATGTGTACGCGCAGACGTCATGTCAATCGGACGTGCGGTTTGCGCGGTACGGCTCAATATTCGTATTTTAAGTGATGTGCGCGCTTCGTAAACGCGCGTGAGGGGGGTCCAAATGGGCCGAACGAAGTCGGAATGGCCTGAAATCAGACAAAAAATACGGGTGACTGATTTCTGAAGTGGTCGAGCAGACGGCACATCAATCGGACGTGCCATGTGCCCGCGGTGACCGACAACGCAGTTCTGGTGTCATAAACGGCCAAAACGGGCGTCCAATGGTCAAATTCATAGCGGACAACCTAGGATTGAGCTGAAACCAACGTTCAACATTCTAATTATTATTCTTGACGTGTACGCATAGACGGCACGTCAATCGGACGTGCGGTTTGCGCGGTACGGCTCAATATTCGTGTTTTAAGTGATGCGCGCGCTTCGTAAACGCGCGTGAGGGTGGTCCAAACGGGCCGAACGATTTCAGAATGGCCTGAAATCAGACAAAAAATACGGGTGAGTGATTTATGAAGTGGTCGAGCAGACGGAACGTCAATCGGACGTGCCGTGTGCCCGCGGTGACCGACAACGCAGTTCTGGTGTCATAAACGGCCAAAACGGGCGTCAAACGGTCAAATTCATAGCAGACGACCTCGGATTGACCTGAAACCACCGTGCAACATTCTAATTATTATTCATGACGTGTACGCGCAGACGACACGCCAATCGGACGTGCGGTTTGCGCGGTACGGCTCAATATTCGTGTTTTAAGTGATGCGCGCGCTTCGTAAACGCGCGTGAGGGGGGTCCAAACGGGCCAAACGAAGTCAGAATGGCCTGAAATCAGACGACAAATACGGGTGAGTGATTTCTGAAGTGTTCGAGTAGACGTCACGTCAATCGGACGTTCCGTGTGCCCGCGGTGACCAACAACGCAGTCCTGGTGTCATAAACGGCCAAAACGGGCGTCCAACTGTCAAATTCATAGCGGACGACCTCAGATTGAGCTGAAACCACCGTGCAACATTCTAATTATTATTTGTGACGTGTACCCCCGTGGACAGCCCACCCACCCCCCTCGACACCCCTTCTCCCTATGGACAGCCCCCCACCCCCTTGGATAGCACGCCCACAACCCTGGACACCCCTACCCCCTGTGGTCAGCCCACCCACCCCCCCTGGACAGCCCGCCCACCCCTCCTTTGTTGTACCCCTCTCTCTTGGATTTTAATGATCACAATCACTCTCATCGTGTTCTAACTTGTTTTCAAGTGTTTTGATGCTAGGAAAAAGGTTGCCCAGGAGTTGGCCCAAGAAGGCTGATAGTGGACTCTCTGAGTCCACCGGCCAGCCGGTATGGGCACCGGCCAACCGGTTCTTGCCCACCGGCCAGCCGGAGGACCCAGGCAGTAGGCTTTCCCACTACCTGGTGCCACCAGCCAACCGGTGGATGACCACCGGCCAGCCGGTGGAACCCAGACAGAAAGCCTGCTCTGTCTGGACCACCGGCCAGCCAGGAGCTCTGCACCGGCCAGCCGGTGGACCACCGGCCAGTTGGTGAGACACCACCGGCCAGCCGGTGTGCCCAGTCAAACTACCGTTGGGCTTTGACCAGACTTGTACTTTTGACCCCCAACGGCTCCGGAAGCCCTCCAACGGCCATATTGAAGTGTTTATGGGTATTTCTCCTATAAATAAGAAACCATGGATGCCGGGAACATAACCTAATGATATTTTGATGTCTTGACGCTCTAACGACAAATATACAAGGCCTCTTGTGATCCATTTCCATCCTTGAAGCTTGATCTCCCTCTCCATCAGCCCACCCACCCCCCCTGGACAGCCCGCCCACCCCTCCTTGACAGCCCGGCCACCCCCGTGGACAGCCCGTCCACCCTTGTGGACAGCCCGCCCACCCCCGTACCCCCCTGGAAACCCCGTACCCCCCCTGGATAGCCCCGCCCACCCTCCCAAACAGCCCACACCCCCCTCCCCTGCAACCCCACCACCACCACCTAGACATACCACCCCCCTGGAATGTGTAGAAATAACATAAAAATACATGATATATAGATAGCACAAAATACTCAACCTATGGTTTCACATTAACTACATAATCACACACTTCACTACTACCATAAAACACATAAACCACACCACCACCACACAAGACGCATAGAATTTCTCACATTCATTTATAAGCCACTTCATTCACACTTACATTGTCCATTCATTTAATGTTAAATTAATTAAATCCATTTACCACACATCCATTTCTATTCCATCTCATTTATTTAATATCTTGTTTTTTTGTTTTAACAGCATAATTTATTCCATAGATAACCAGGAAACTAATAAAACCACCACACCACAACTCACCATCTCACAATAACCATCGACACCATGTTACATCGACCAACCATCTCACCAAAACAACCACATATCACAATAAAAATATTGCACAACACAAACCACCGCACAACCAAAACCACCTCACCACATTATACACCACAACTTCATCACACAACACCTCCACACGACACAACACCACCACACATCATCACTATCATACAACTTCACATGACACATCCATGCCCACTTACCATCACATTACAACCCCATATATCACAAAGCCCAACTGGTCACCTCAATCCCCATAAAACAGCCTACAACATACAATGAAACACAACAAAAAACCTCTCATAGAGGCAACATACCCCAACTTCCACAATTTATTTATTCAAGGTCTTTTATTACATTACCCCTTTATTTAGCATGGACATTATAACACAACTGATATTCCAGGGGAAACTAATTAATTAACAAAATATTTATTCATTTCCCTATTTTACACGGTGAAATCAAATCAAAATCCAAAATTAAAACTAAAATATTAGATCAATAACAATAAAAACAAGGTACCATATGTGTATAAAGAAAAAATTACTTGATTTGAGATGATTCAAATGGGTTTTCACCTATTCGGATGGGGGATTTGGAGAGCAGCAGAGAGGTGGAGGTGGATTGATAACTTAAAACTAAAATACTAAAGAAATAACAATAAAAATAAGGAAGTATATGTGTATAAATGAAAAGATACCTGATTTCACCTCTTCGGATAGGGGATTTCTCCAGAGGAGAGCGGTGGACCGGATGAAATTAGGTTCTGTGAGAATGGGGGAGAGCAGGATTTGGGGGAAATAATTCCCAACGGTTTTAAAGAACCGTTGGGAAAGAGATGTTAAGGACCCCTTTGCCAACGGTTTGAGGAAACTGTTGTCAAAGGGGCGACCCTTTCCCAACGGTTCTCTTGAACCGTTGGCAAAAGGTGATTAACACACCCCTTTACCAACGGTTTGAAGAAACCGTTGGCAAAGGGGTGGCTTTTCCCAACGGTTTCAATGAACCGTTGGGAAAGGCTTTATTAGTCCTTCAAGGCCAACGGTTTTAGCAAACCGTTGGTAAAAACCCGTTGGGAAAAACAGCATTTCCAGTAGTGTGCTTTGGTAAGAAGGTAAAGTTGAGTCTGAGATTCATTGGACCCTATGAAATCCTAGAGAAAGTTAGATCAGTTTCCTATAGAGTGGGTTTACCTCCAAGTTTATCTCAGGTACACAATTTTTTTCATGTTTCAATGTTGAGAAATCATATGTCGGATCCATCTCGTGTTTTGAATCCTTGGGTAGTTCAGTTGGAAGAGAATATTTCTTATGAGGAACACCCAGTGCAGATTCTTCACCATAGAGAGAAAGTATTAGAGAATAAGATGATTAATCATGTAAATGTTTTGTAGAAAAACCATATGGTTGAAGAGGCAACTTGGGAATCTGAAAATGCTATAAGGGAGAAATACCCTCACTTATTTGATAAGTAAATAAAATTATGGGGACACGATTTCCAAAAGTAAATACTACAAAAACGGGCAAGGGAAGCACCACCTTTTATCAGCGCTAAGAAAAAATCACTAATAAAGGTAAATCTTTATCAGTGCTAATTAAAAGCGCTGATAAAGGGTGTGTTTTATCAGCTCTTTTGTCTTAGTGATGACAAAGGAAACCTTTATCAGCGCTAAAATTTTAGCACTGATAAAGTAAGCCTTTATCAATGATTTTCTAGCGCTGATAAAACCAGAGTTTCATAGTTTATAAAATCAGGTTCATAGTATACTCTATTTATCGCGCCCTCAAGCTCTCGCGGTACTATACCCTTGTGACAATTCCCCTCCCCCCGATCTTCTCTTTGTCGGACCTCCACTACTATCCCTACTCCTTATCCTCCCCCTCAAACCCCTTCCACGGATCCTCCTCCCTATAAACCCTACTTCTCCTCCCCCCCGGTAGACCCTACTCCCTGCGAACCCTACTCCTCCATTTATCAATGGTTATCGGCTCCTCCCGTGTGCCTCCCCCTCTAGAGGTCACGCCTTCCCCTCCCGATGTAGCATAGAAGGCTCCCTGACCGCTCGACGCTTCTTCTCTCCCTCCATCGCGGGTGCGATCTACTCTAGGTAAGTCTCCCAATTCTCCTTTTAGGTTTATTTTTGGTAATTTCTCTCCTTACTCTACATGTGTTCATCGTTTTAATTCTCATTTGGCCAATGATTCAATGAATAATTGGTGAATGGTCATTGCACATTCCATAGTTGGAATCACGGATCACTCTATGTGAAAATGAGACATGGGCAATGCTAGTCTTTTTTAGACACACTGTATACCCCTAGGGACACATCATGTCCCCCTTTGAGGATATTTTTAAGCTCTATTTCCTTTTATTTTAGTTTTTTTGTGAGATTTTTGAGCTTCCATGGACTAGTATTGGTGGATTGTGTTCCCTTGGTCTATTTCTATGAGGGCTTGATGCAGCTTCATGACATTTTCCAAGGATATTGGCCCCTCTATATCTTCTTAATGATCAGGGTAGTGTTGGTGAGTTCCATTATTCTTGATTGAGTTGTCTTAGTCCACTTATATAAGGGTTATTATGGAATTAGGTCACGCTCATTGGAACTCATACTCCTCAGCAACTTGGAACATGTATCAATTAAAGAGACCCATAGAGATCCTCATTTCATTCATGTTATCCCTATATTGGGTTTGTAGAATTGAAATCACCAACACTTACATGGGCAATGATCCCCTATATTGAAGGATGTTTCAAGTAGGGTCTATTATCCCCCAACAAGCCTTAGGAATTAACCCCCTCTCTTTGTATAGAGATCTGATCTTTCATATGGTGTAGTCCGATGGAGCGTGTATCTTGGATGAACCCTCTCAGTTTTCAATATACTTATTCTATAGTGAGTGGTCTCAATTCACTTTTATAGGGGTTAATATGGAATATGATCCTGATCAATGGACCACAGGTCACTTAGTGACCTGGAGCTTGTATCCCTTCGAGAGGCCTGAAGCAAACCTTATTTCCAATGTGTTTTCCCTATGTTGGGTTTGTTGAATTGGCATGACAAACACTTACACAAGTGTCTATCCCCTATCTTGGAGGATTATTGTAGTAGACTATAGTATCCCCCCATCAAGCCTTGGGCATTGACCCCCTATATTTATATCATGAGCTGATATTTCTGATGGGGTATTAGTCTGATGGAGTGTATATCTCGAGTGAACACTCTCAGTTTCCTATGTGATTCTTCTTGGCTAGATCGGATGAGTGTGACCTCTAGGATGAGTGTCGTCATTGGAATTATAGCTTGGGTAGCATTTCCTATCGAAGGAGTGTTACCTTGAAACCCTGAGTGTATCTACAACTAGAAGTGGTTGAGACATTTTTTGACTCAGAGTATTGATCGTACCACGATTCACTGTTTCATTTTCACCCTTACACTGCTGTGCTAAACATATTTTGTATTAAAAAATTATAAAAATATTATCAAATTGTACTTCATGTTTGATTCAATAATTTAGTGTTTATCACTGTTAAATAGGGCAATGATACTTGTTTTGAAAATTACAATGTAGGTGGAGGTGATTTGGAGGGCTCTTGATGAAGTGAAAGAAAACTGGGCCAAAAATTGAATGGATCCATGGACATCTGTCCACTGTTTTGAATAGTACACAAAATCCGTGCATCCAAATGGGCTGACATTTTGTGGGCCTGTCCAAAATTCAATATTCTACATTTCCTATTAAGGAACTCAATCCTGATTCGGATTGCATGGGGCCCATCCGAACTGATCTGTCTGAGCCACCGAATTTGGACCAAGTCAAATTCGGTGTTCTGTATTTTATCAATATCTCGAGAATTAGTTGTCCAAACGGTGCCAAACTTTCGGTGGAGACAGTCAAGAGGTAGGGCTACAACTTTTCTATTTTCTCCAAAGCGAGATAAGACTGTCTGAATGCCGAAACGCGTCCTGAAAGTGGATTGATGAAATCTGTGTTCCCAAAACCACCTCCCACATTTCCTATAAAAGGGCACCTTGGGCTCCTCATTTTCAAGTTCGGCCAAGGAGTGAAGTGCTGACAATTTGGAGTCCTAGAAGAGTCTCCTAATCACCTTGGAGGTTCTGGAGGCCCCTATCCTCATAGGGAGATCAACAATGAAGAAGGAGTTCCACCCGAGCTTCCTCCTCCTCCCGATGTCGAGCTAAAAGTTGGGTGTTCGTTGTGAGGGAGCTACACACATGCCAAGGGAGTTCCGATGCATAAATTAGCTACTGGTTTGGAGTAATTTGGGTGTTTAAACATTTCATTCCATGTATCTTATTTTATTTCAGATTTGAATTCTTGATTTGATGCATGTGAGTGTTATGCTCTTAATTTCTAACCGATCGGTGTGAGGTTTTGAGTGCGTGACTTGTGTTGTTCCGATTGGACATCACAAGAATCCTTTTCATACCCACCTTATTGAGATTTAAATATTCTTTGGAAGCTCTTATTCCATGCATAAGTACTGGACCTTGACAATACGATTGTTACGTCAAGGTTTGGTCCGTAAAGTATTGAAATAAAAGCTTAGGAATTAATCGGGATTCCAATTAACTCCAACCAAAGAATTACTCTAAACCCAAGATGAATCTCTATGAACAATGAACTTGATATGTGTGTAGTGAAATCACATCGACCCTTTTATCTAATATTTATCAAAATCCACTTGTTCACTCATCTTTTAAGCTATTTCAACTAAGTCATTGTTTTAAGCTATTTTCAAAACCACCCCTCTCTTAGACATTTTTATCAAAAATACACACTCTAAACCTACCAACGCTCCTTGAGAGATGACCTAGGGTTTACCCTAGACTATAAATCAACCTTAAAAATATAATCAATTTGACGTGTCACGACATCACGTCCAAATTTTGGCGCCGTTGCCGGGGAGCGCTTTGGTTTTTTGTGCGTGTTTTTGATAAAAAAAATTTTATAATTTTTGTGAATATTTGTTTGTTTTATCTTCTACCTTTGAATTTGTTTTTGTGTTCTAATTTATTTATTGTGTAGGTTCTTTGTATGACGCGTTCTACTCCGGGAGACCTACAAACTTTTGAACCCGAACCGGAGAGGATCCTACATCAACGAAACCGAGACATACAAGACCACACTTTGAAGGAGGAGACATCAAATCTTAAAATTCTTCTTGATCCTTCTTCTTCTTCTGAAACCAAAGTTAAAATTGAACATAACTTGTATAACATGGCTGAAAATAATAGAACACTAAAAGAACTAACCTCACCTGATGTTGATATCCAACCCACTTACATTCAATTACAAGGTGAGGCACCCAATTTTGAACTAAAATCTGGTTTAATTCATTTATTACCAAGATTTCATGGACTTCCTGGAGAAGATCCACATAAGCATTTAAAAGAATTTCATACTGTGTGCTCAACCTTAAAACCTGCTAATGTGGATGAAGAACAAGTGAAGCTTAGGGCATTCCCATTTTCATTAGAAGACACTGCAAAAGATTGGTTATACTATGTCAATTCACCAATTAGGGGCTGGGCAGACATGAAACGCCTTTTTCTTGAAAAATACTTCCCAGCCTCTCGAACTGCAACTATAAGGAAAGAAATATGTGGTATAAGACAATCTCAGGGGGAAACATTACATGAATATTGGGAACGCTTTAAAAGGTTATGTTCAAGTTGCCCACACCACCAAATAAGTGATCAACTTTTAATTCAATATTTTTATGAAGGTTTGATTCCTATTGATCGAAATATGATTGATGCTGCTGCAGGTGGTGCATTGGTAGATAAGACCCCAATCGCTGCAAGAACCCTCATTGAGAACATGGCACAGAACACTCAACAATTCGGTACACGGTCCAGTGTTCCCATTCGAGGTGTCCATGAGGTGCAAAGTACTGAGTTTGAGAAGAAGGTGGACACGAAGTTCGAAGAGGTAAGTACCCTTCTGCGACAACTAGCTCTCTCCCAAGGGAAATATCAATCTCATCCTCCCATCCATTGTGGAATCTGCTCTTCTGACACCCACTATTCTGACCAATGCCCCCAATTGAGAGAAACTTCTGAAAGTTGTGAGGCAATATTTCCAGGACGCCCCTTTAACCAACCCTTTAGGCAAGAACCATACTATCCATCCAACCAAGGTTGGAAGGACAACCAAGCCTATAGGCAAGGGGGGTATTCAAACCAACCTCAACAGCAATGGAACCAATAAGGTCAGAGTAGTCATCCACCACCACCCAGAAATCCTCAACCACCCCAAAGGCCATTCCAACCACCCCCTCCAAAAACCGATCCTAGCCTAGAAGATATGATGAAACAAATGGCTGCCAATAATCTCCAATTCCAACAAACCACCCAAGCAGCCATACAAGACCTAAAGACCCAACTAGGACAACTTGCCAACTCGGTGGGGGAAATCCAAAGTCATGGGTCGGGTAAACTACCATCTCAACCAGTAGTAAACCCTAGGGATAAAGGAAATGTTAGTGAAATCACCCTTAGGAGTGGGATACAACTCAAAAGCCAAATGAACCCTCCATTAGAGTCCTCCCATCCAAAGGAAACCACCATCCCAACTGCTGAAAATGGTCCAAGAGAAGAAAACCCTTTTCCTGAGAGAAGCCCTTCCAAAGGAAAGACTGTGGTTGTTGATGAGCCACCTATCCCAACCATTCTTCTTCCATTTCCTCAAAGGGCTGCCTAACCTAGGAAACAAAAAGAAACCGAACTTGATAAAGAAATCTTGGAAACTTTCAAGAAAGTACGGGTTAACATTCCTTTGATTGATGCTGTGAAGCAAATTCCAAGATATGCCAAGTTTCTGAAGGAGATGTGTACACACCGAAGGAGGCTTCGTGGTGATGAGAAGGTGAGCCTGGGGAGGAATGTTTCAGCATTGATAGAGTCATCACTTCCTACCAAGTGCAATGATCCTAGTACATTATCGATTCCATGCACCATAGGGGAGTATTCGTGTTCCAATGCTATGCTTGATTTGGGTGCTTCTATTAATGTGATGCCTCACTCTATTTACTCTTCATTGCAGGTCGGTGAACTGAAGCCCACTGGTATTTTCGTTCAGCTAGCAAATCGGAGTACGGCACACCCCTCTGGTGTGCTAGAGGATGTTCTTGTGAGGGTGAAAAATTTAATTTTTCCTGCTGATTTTTACGTGCTTAAAATGGAAGATGATAGGATGAATGGACATGCCCCAATTATATTGGGGAGACCTTTCTTGAAAACCGCCAAAACCATAATTAATGTTCATAATGGTACATTATCTATGGAGTTTGGTGGTAATATTGTCCACTTCAATATCCTTGATTCCATGAAGCACCCCTCAGAAGAACACTCCTCTCTCTTTGTCAATTCAATTGATGTTCTCCCTTCCCCTGAAACAACTTATTTTCATTCACCTGATCCCCTTTCTGAGTTTTCTTCATTGATTGAAATGTTAGGTAATGAATCATGCATTGATTGTTGTAGCGGTTTAGAGAAATGTCATGCATGTTTGTTAATTGATGATTTCTTGAACACAGAGGATCACATGACCATCGATAATACTGCTAAGCTTGTAAAAGATCATTCCTCATCTGAGGATGTTACCATTGAGCAGTTAGATGAGATCAGTGACTTCTCACTTTCACACACACTTCTGTCAATCCAAAATCCCCCAGAATTGGAACTAAAACAACTGCCTCAAGATTTAAAATACTCATATCTTGAGAATGGAAACAAGTTGCTCGTCATCATTGCTAGTTCACTCCCTCCTGAGCATGAATTGCGACTGCTTGATCTTTTGAGGAAGTATAAACAAGCTTTGGGATGGACACTTGCTGACATCCCTGGCATTAGCCCATCAATTTGTACACATCATATTTTATTAAATGATGATGCTAAACCAGTGAGGCAGTCACAACGACGACTGAACCCAAACCTACTTGATGTTGTTAAAAAAGAAGTAACAAAATTGTTGGCTGCTGGAATCATTTAACCTATCTCTGACAGCCAATGGGTCAGTCCTGTTCAAGTAGTTCCTAAAAAAACTGGCCTTACTGTAGTTAAAAATGAAAATAATGAATTGGTTCCAACTCGTGTGCAGAATAGTTGGCGTGTCTGTATAGACTATCGCCGACTAAACCAACACACTAGGAAGAACCATTTCCCATTGCCATTCATTGACCAGATGCTAGAGAGGCTAGCAGGGAAGTCCCATTACTGTTTCCTTGATGGGTATTATGGATACTTTCAGATCCATATTGCCCCTGAGGATCAGGAAAAGACAACCTTTACTTGCCCCTTTGGTACATTTGCTTATAGAAGGATGCCATTTGGTCTGTGCAATGCTCCAGGTACTTTCCAACGATGTATGGTTAGTATTTTTTCGGATTACCTGGAGAATTGCATGGAGGTTTTTATGGATGATTTTACTGTTTATGGATCCTCTTTTGATGAATGTTTAAGTAGTCTTGGTTCTGTCCTACGTCACTGTATTGAAAAGAATCTTGTATTAAATTATGAGAAATGCCATTTCATGGTGCGACAAGGCATAGTTTTGGGACATGTCATTTCTGGGGAAGGAATCCAAGTGGACAAATCAAAAGTAGATATCATTTCCTCCCTACCATTCCCTAAAAATGTTCGGGATGTGCGGTCTTTCCTGGGTCATGCTGGATTTTATCGTCGTTTCATTCGTGACTTTAGTAAAATTGCACTCCCCCTCTCCCGATTACTCCAAAAAGAAAAAGAATTTGATTTTGATAAAAAATGTGAGGAAGCTTTCAATAAGTTAAAATGGAGTCTCACGTCACCCCCGGTAATCCAACCACCTCGGTGGGATTTACCATTTGAGCTCATGTGTGGCGCCTCTAACTATGCAGTTGGGGCAGTCTTGTCACAAAGGGTCGATCGAGCTCCACATGTCATTGCCTATGCCTCACGTACTTTGGACCCTGCCCAAGCAAACTACACCACCACTGAAAAAGAATTTCTTTCCATTGTGTTTGCCTTGGGTAAATTCAGGCCATACCTTATAGGGTCCAAAGTCATTGTGTTCTCAGACCATGCAGCCCTCCGATATCTCCTAAAGAAACCAGAAGCCAAACCACGTCTCATTCGCTGGATGCTCCTCCTTCAAGAATTTGATCTAGAAATTAGGGATAAAAAAGGAGCAGAGAATGTGGTTGCTGACCATATCAGTAGGATTCTCCCACCCTCGGACATTGACTCATCCCCCTGTATTCCCATAAATGAATTGGTTCCTGATGAGAAATTGTACCAAGTGCAAGATGTTATTCCTTGGTATGCTGAAATTGTAAATTATTTGGTAGCGTCTTGCATTCCTGCTGATTTCACCAAAAACCAGGCCGACCGTCTAAAACATGAGTCTCGTTGGTACATTTGGGATGACCCCTACCTCTGGCGCACATGTAGTGATCAAGTTATTAGGCGTTGTGTTCCCGATAGTGAGTTTCAATCTGTCCTTAGGTTCTGCCACACACTTGCTTGTGGGGGCCACTTTGGTCCCCAACGGACTGCTCGCAAGGTCTTAGATTCTGGTCTCTTTTGGACCACATTGTTTAGGGATGCCCATGAATTCTGTAAATCTTGTCCTCGCTGTCAAAGAATGGGGAATGTCTCTAAAAGAAATGAGATGCCCCAACAACCCTTACTCTTCCATGACATTTTTTATGTTTGGGGCATTGACTTTATGGGACCATTCCCCAATTCATTTGGGAACCTTTACATTCTTCTGGCAGTGGATTATGTTTCAAAGTGGGTAGAGGCACGAGCCACGAGGAAAGATGATTCCAAGACAGTTGTGGAATTTTTGAGAACCCAAATATTCTGTAGGTTTGGATTACCTAGGTTTATCATCAGTGATCAGGGTTCTCATTTCTGCAACCGCACAATGCAATCTCTTTTGCGCAGGTACGGGGTTGGGCATCGAGTGTCTACTGCTTATCACCCACAAACAAATGGTCAAGCTGAAGTATCAAATAGAGAGGTAAAACAGATTCTTGAGAAAACAGTTCAGCCAAACAGAAAAGACTGGAGTCTTAGACTCGATGATTCGTTATGGGCTTACCGTAATGCATTCAAAACTCCAATTGGCATGTCACCATATCGGCTAGTTTTTGGGAAGAGTTGTCACCTCCCTGTTGAGGTAGAGCACCGGGCCTACTGGGCCATTAAACAATGCAATTCTAATCTTTCTGGTGCAGGTATTCAAAGGAAGTTGCAGATTCAGGAGTTGGAGGAAATGAGAATAGATTCATATGAGAACTCCCGAATTTATAAAGAGCGAACCAAGGCTTCCCACGACCGTCTCATCCTTCATCGTCAATTCCAAATTGGACAGAAGGTCCTCCTCTACAATGCAAGGCTGAAGTTGCACCCTGGTAAGCTTCGTTCCCGTTGGTTTGGACCTTACATTGTTACTAATGTCTCTCCATTTGGTGTTGTCCAGGTTCAAAATGAAGACACCAAGCAAACCTTCACTGTCAATGGGCAGCGGCTGAAGCACTTCCATGAAGCCATTCCGGAGTCCCCAATGGAGGAACTCCATGTTCAAGAAGCGGTCTATGAATAACACTCACCAGGTTTTATCCTTCCTTCACACAGTCTCTTTTATTGCAGTGAGGACACTGCATTCTCTAGGTGTGGGGGGGTGGATACATTCCTAGGTTAGTTAGGATTTTTCACCATTTTCTCCTTTTGTTTTCTCTTTTTGGCCTTCTTTATGGTATTTTTATTTTTCCCCATCAACAATTTCGAAATTCCATGATGTGGCGACCATAAAATGGGGAAAGTAAAAATACCATAACGAAGGCTAAAAAGAATATTTGTATGAATTTAACATCAGGGAGTGATTTTTAGTGAATTGGTTTTCTGTCAATGATATAAATGGTCGTATCTATGTGAAACCTTTGAGATGATTGATGCCCATTGTGTGAGTAGTTTTTGAGAAAACTATGTCGCTAATATCTCCAAAAAAAAAAATTGCACCAAACCACAAAGTGTGATTATTTCTTACTTAATATAAGGTAAATATATGTTGGGTTAATATTTTTCAGCTTTAAATGATATTTCCATACGTTCGTTCCTTATCCGATCTGTTTCATTACTGTACCAGATTGACCTATGCGTGTGTACCTAATGTCCGACTGTTGTACGCCCTCAAAAAAAAAATTGTTGTGTCTTGGGCAGGTCAAAAACCACTCCTCCTCAACCTTTGATCTTGTTATAACTATTGCAATTAGTGTCGTGAGGAGATCAAACAAGGGTTGAGAGATGAGTGTGAGATTTGTTCCAATTGCAACTTCAAAAAAAATGAGGGGAGTGATGAAATGTGCAACATATGGGGATATCTAGGTCGGGAGCTTATAGTTTGACTTCTGGGAATGCTTAAATGAGTGGGTCTTGAAATATGATTGCAAAGGATGTAGGACAGGTTCGGTGAGAAAATCATTTAAGCTGAAAAATGTTAAAATAACATATATTTATTAGATATCAAGTGGAAAGAATAGCATGGAATGGTTTTCACACACACACATGGATATTTAGTGTCATGGTTTACTTCTGAATTCCTTTCTCAATTGGGTATCATGAATCTTTTTGAATTTCACTATGATATGATTTATGAGACATCTTTTTCTATTTTCACTAGGAAGAACTCCTTGGTGTGGTTCGTGCATTGATCACTTTACTTTAAATAAAATTTACTCAAATGATAAATCTTTATGATGTTGGATATATATATATATATATATGAATCATTGTATTTGAATATGTGACTTTGCCCAGGAGTGCAAATGTTTAGGTTTGGGGGTGTGATCGTACCACGATTCACTATTTCATTTTCACCCTTACACTGTTGTGCTAAACATATTTTGTATTAAAAAATTATAAAAATATTATCAAATTGTACTTCATGTTTGATTCAATAATTTAGTGTTTATCACTATTAAATAGGGCAATGATACTTGTTTTGAAAATTACAATGTAGGTGGAGGTGATTTGGAGGGCTCTTGATGAAGTGAAAGAAAACTGGGCCAAAAATTGAATGGATCCATGGACATCTGTCCACTTTTTTGAATAGTACACAAAACCGTGCATCCAAATGGGATGAAATTTTGTGTTCCTGTCAAAAATTCAATATTCTACATTTCCTATTAAGGAACCCAATCCTTATTCGGATTGCATGGGGCCCATCCGAACTGATCTGTCCGAGCCACCGAATTTGGACCAAGTCAAATTCGGTGTTCTGTATTTTATCAATATCTCGAGAATTAGTTGTCCAAACGGTGCCAAACTTTCGGTGGAGACAGTCAAGAGGTAGGGCTACAACTTTTCTATTTTCTCCAAAGCGAGATAAGACTGTCTGAATGCCGAAACGCATCCTTCAAGTGGATTGATGAAATCTGTGTTCCCAAAACCACCTCCCACATTTCCTATAAAAGGGCACCTTGGGCTCCTCATTTGCAAGTTCGGCCAAGGAGTGAAGTGCTGCCAATTTGGAGTCCTAGAAGAGTCTCCTAATCACCTTGGAGGTTCTGGAGGCCCCTATCCTCATAGGGAGATCAACAATGAAGAAGGAGTTCCACCCGAGCTTCCTCCTCCTCCCGATGTCGAGCTAAAAGTTGGGTGTTCGTTGTGAGGGAGCTACACACATGCCAAGGGAGTTCCGATGCATAAATTAGCTACTGGTTTGGAGTAATTTGGGTGTTTAAACATTTCATTCCATGTATCTTATTTTATTTCAGATTTGAATTCTTGATTTGATGCATGTGAGTGTTATGCTCTTAATTTCTAACCGATCGGTGTGAGGTTTTGAGTGCGTGACTTGTGTTGTTCCGATTGGACATCACAAGAATCCTTTTCATACCCACCTTATTGAGATTTCAATATGCTTTGGAAGCTCTTATTCCATGCATAAGTACTGGACCTTGACAATACGATTGTTACGTCAAGGTTTGGTCCGTAAAGTATTGAAATAAAAGCTTAGGAATTAATCGGGATTCCAATTAACTCCAACCAAAGAATTACTCTAAACCCAAGATGAATCTCTATGAACAATGAACTTGATATGTGTGTAGTGAAATCACATCGACCCTTTTATCTCATATTTCTCAAAATCCACTTGGTCACTCATCTTTTAAGCTATTTCAACTAAGTCATTGTTTTAAGCTGTTTTCAAAACCACCCCTCTCTTAGACATTTTTATCAAAAATACACACTCTAAACCTACCAACGCTCCTTGAGAGACGACCTAGGGTTTACCCTAGACTATAAATCAACCTTAAAAATATAATCAATTTGACGTGTCATGACATCACGTCCAAGTATTTTATAAGTATATTTGGGATATCCTTGGTTATTATTATGTCTCATATCTTGTTTGTAATACCTATGTTTAGTGACATGAATACTCCCTATGCTTTATGTATGTTGTTTTTGGGGTGTCCTATTGGGTATTGTAATACTCATCCCTTCAAGGGATCTTCCCATACATGTCATGTCTTAAACAGACGATGGAAAATTTCACAGAGTCCTTGGTGGACTAGGATAAGGTAGAGATTAGTTTGGGATACATAGACTGAGGTGTATACCAATGGTGAATTAACATCTATCCCCTCCTTCTATGTAGGTCATACATTATTTTCCATTTTTTGGTTGGATTGTATTTCATCTCTTTTTATTAAATCCATTAATTTATGTTGTTCAATTCATAGACCGATCTATAGTAGTTTGGGGGAATTAAAGATATAATACTAAGCTTTGTATGGCTATATTAGTGTTCTATGATTATTCTTATGGTTTGAGTTCATATCATAATCTTTTAAGGTAGTGATCTTCTGGGATGTAGGGTTAGTAGCACCCACCCACAGTAGGTGTGTGATGCAAGTATCATATCAGGAGGCACTATCATTCATAGGTACCTCAAGGATAGACCATTATGCCAAGGAATTTAATATGATTGTGATGGGTATAGATATATCACATTGAATTTTCTTAACATTCATGCTATAGTCAGAGAGGTAGTCGATGAATAGCCTAGGCAGAGGAAGGAACTGGAGAAAGGAGGTCTGTACAACACTAAAGTGATGGAGGGGATCGAGGAGCAACATGAGGTGGATGGAACTTTGGTTTGATTCTACTAATACTACCCATAAGTAGACCACTCCTATATTGGGAAGTTAGTGGTTAGAATCTTGGATAGTTGTAGTCATTAGAGTCTTTTTACCAGGAGGCTCTATGATTGTTTGGAAGTACGATCTATGTTTGTTATACTTTTCTTGTAGTACTATTATAAATAGGTACAAGAAACTATTTTTCCTAATTTTTTCAATTATTTTCGAGGTATATGGTAGGCATTGGTAGAGCCCCATGTTAGTGATGTTTGGTAAGAATTTGGACTTTCAAGGAAGATGAACAATTCCCCCATCGATATGTGTTCTTGAGAGGCGATCCAAAAATATTTGGGCAAGTCAGTGACTCCTAAAGTGGTTACTATATAGTTGTTGTCGATGGTGTCCTTGTAATTGTGTGTTTGAGGCCCTTTTATGTGCTAAGGTGTCATAGAAATACATGTTTTTAGTGAACTAGTGTGAAATGAAAAGGGTGTGTTCCAAGAAATAGGATCTCATAGAGGCTTCGTGTGCGGTTCTAGGTATGATTTTGGGGAAGGTGAGGGAGGGTTATTGCATATCCTTTAGATGTTCATGATAGAATTTATGTTCACTAACCTTAGTTTTCTATTTCTTATGTTAATTTGGGACACAAAACCTATGATATTCCATAGTAATTTTGGATAAAGCTAGGTTATTTTTTTCCCCTGCGAACCCCTTTGTGTTTAGAAATGTATCAACTATATTAGTTTTCTCATAAAAATTGTATCCTTGTTTTCATTTTATTTGAGTTTAGTCATTAGTTTTGGGCTGCTTAATGTGATTATTTTATTATGAATGAGGTAGCTGGTAGAGGTGGTTAAAAGGATGTTTAATGTTTTGCTGCAAGGGTGGTGGGTGCTAGAATTATTGGTAAGGGGGATCGAAAGTGTATTGATTTTGATGTGGGGTCTATCCTGGTTCTGTTGATTTCCAAATCTTTATTGGAAATGGTTAGGCACTATTAATCTCTATTTTTTAAGGAATTGGTTTTCTTCTACTGTATTTGGAAGTCTTGTTTTTTGTATTTGAATCATAAATACTAATATTTGAGATTCAAATATGATGGAGATGAATAAATATTGGATGGATTCTAATCGTTTGATAATAGAGTATGAGAACGGAGTGAAAGAGTTCATCAAGTTTGCAAAGGATCGCGCAAAGGATCCTTTTCAAATCCTTTTTCTGTGTTTACATTATTGTTATTCTAGACTAATTACTCCATAGGAGTTGGAAGAACATTTGATATGTCACGGAATAGATCAGAGTTATAAATGTTGGAATAAACACATAGAAAAAGCGAATGTAGCTACTGGATGGGATAAAACTGAATTTTATGGATCATCAGATATAATTACAAATATGGATAATGAAGAAGACCGTATAAAGGATGTGATTACAGATGTCAATGATGATGAAGATCGTATTGAGGAAATGACAAGGATAGTTGAATATGAACTCTGTGATTGCCCAAAATTGTTTGAGAAGTTAAAGAGTTGTGCAAAGATGTCATTGTATGCTGGTTACACTAAATATACAGCATTCTCAGCTATAATGAAGTTGTATAAATTGAAATCAGGAAATGGATGGAGTGATGTTAGTTTTACATAACTACTTTCTCCCTTGAATGACATTCTCTCGAAAGATAATGAGCTCCCAAGCCGGACATATGAAGCTAAATGAATGCTACGCTCGATGGGTATGATTTATGAAAGAATACACGCCTTCCCAAAAGACTGTATATTGTTTCTCAAGGAGAAAAAATCACTTACAGAATGGCCAAAGTGTGGTGCTTCTCGATACAAGAAAGATTAATCCATTTATAAAAAAGTTGTATGGTACTTTCCAATCATTCCAAGGTTTAGGCGTCTATATGGAAGTGAAGAAACTGCAAGACAATTGTCGTGGCATGAAGATAAAAGAAATAAAGAAGGGAAATTACATCACTCGGCTGACTCTCCTTAATAGAATAGAATTTATCATGAGTATCCTGAATTTGGAAAAGATCCTAGAAACCTTCGTCTTGCGTTATCTACAGATAGAGTGAATCCTTTTGGTTTTCAAACCAGCACTCACAGTACATGGCCTGTTATGTTGGTAAATTATAACTTTCCACCCTGGTTATGCATGAATTAGAAATTCATCGTGTTATCTATGCTTATATTAGGACCAAAACAACCAAGTAATTATATTGATGTTTATTTGTATCCTTTGATCGGGGATTTGAAGTTATTATGGGATTCATGTGTTATATTGTATGATGCTTATAAAAGTGAATACTTCATGTTGAGAGCGATGTTGTATGGGAAGATAAATTATTTCCCTGCTTATGGAAATTTTTTAGGCTATAGAATTAAAGGAACTCAATGGTGTCCCATGTGAGAAGAAGATATGGAATCAATTAGGTCGAAACATTCATCGAAATATGTGTTTTTAGGACATCATAGATTTCTACTCCGTCAGTATAAGTACCGATCTTGGATGACATCATTCAATGGAAGTTTGGAACAACGCACAACACCTTCTCCACTAACTGGTGATCAGCTTCTTGAGAAAGTAAAAGATGTGAACACTGTTTTTGGTAAACCATTTTCGAAAAACCTTACGAAAATTGGTTGGAAAAATAGATCAGTTTTTTTTGAATTACCATACTGGAATTGTCTATATGTCAGACATTTTCTTGATGTGATGCATGTGGAAAAAAATGTATGTGCTAGTGTTATCGGAACATTGTTAAATGCCCATGGCAAAACAAAGGATGGAAGTAAGGCAAGGTTGGACATGGTTGACATGAGAATATGAGAAGAGTGGGCTCCCGTAAAGGGTGAAAATAAAATGTTTCTTCTTCCAGATACTTACACTCTTTCCAGGGAGGAGAAATATTAGTTTTTCAACTTCTTAAATAATGTAAAGGTTCCAGAGGGGTATTCATCAAATATCTTGAACATTGTGTCAATGAATGATTTTAAGTTAAAAGGTTTTAAATCACATGACTGCCATGTTTTTATGCAAGATTTAATTTCTATAGCTTTACGTTTCCTATTTCCCAAGAATGTTCATCATACATTAACCAAACTTTGTTTCTTTTTCAAAGCTATATGTAGAAAAGTTTTAGACCCGGCAAAAGTTCCAGCTATGGAAAGAGAAATTGTCATTATATTTTGTGAATTAGAAATGTTCTTCCTGCCAACATTCTTTCATATGATGGTTCATTTGATGGTTCACTTGGTGAGAGAGATTCGACTTTGTGGTTCTGTGCACTATAGATGTATGTACCCCATTGAACGGTATATGAATATTTTGAAAGGGTATGTCAAAAATCGAATTCCGCCAGAGGGTCGTATTGTGGAGTGATATATTGTTGAGGAAGCCATTGATTTTTGTACCGAATACCTATCTGATGTGGAAAGCATTGGTCTATAGAAATATCGTCATACTGGATGCATTGAGGGTGAGGGAATTTATGGAAGAGATGTTGTGACAATCAATATTACAGATCGGGACCCACCTTTATGTTTTGCATAACAGTTGGGAGGTTTCTCCATATATTTAAACCCAAAAAGAAATTCTTAGGTAGTTGAATCCATCAAGGGCTGAAAATGGATATCAAATACACACAATCACCAATTTATAGGATGGTTTTCGGACCATATTTTTAAGGAGTTAGATGAAAATTCGAATTTAATTTCAGAACGAATTTGATGGCTAGCTGTCGGACCAAGTGTGTATGTATTCTCTTACAATGGTTATGTAATTAATGGTTATACATTCTATACAGATGAACATGATGAAGATAGTATCATGAAAAATAGTGGAGTTACACTTGTGGCTGAAGCGATGCATGTTTCTGGTAGTAAGGACATAAATTCAATTTATGCAAATATGTCATACTTTGGCATTATCAAACAAATATGGGAGTTGGATTATAAAATATTCCAATTGCCGATTTTTCAATGTAAATGGGTTGATAACAACAGTGGTGTTAAAATAGATGAATTGGGATTTGTGAAGGTTGATTTTAGTAAAGAAGGGTACAAAGGCGAATAGTTTATAATGGCATCACAAGAGGTACAATTATTTTATGTTCTAGATCCTGCAAACCGAAAGTGGTTGATAGTTCTGTTATCATTCAAAACTACTGAAGGGTACGATGAAAATTCAATTTAAGATGATCCTTTCAGTGGTACATCACAATCATTTCGCAGTGGTCCCAATGTAGATGGCATTTTGTATGTTAGAGGATACCACAATGAAGGGATTTGGATAATCGATAGAGGTGTCAAATCCCTCCATCCTTCAAAAAAATGAAAGAGATGTCAATAAATATGTTATATTTTGTTTGTAATATAGATCTTGTTATCTCATGTTATTATATTTTCATTACTAAATTTAGGTAATCTAAATTAACTGTTCAAACACTTTTGCAGATAATGACTTCTGCATGTTATGGTGCTACTAACCTCGAGGCTGAACAAATCTCTCAAGCAGTAGCAGCTGTTGCTGCTCACAGTGCAGAGCAACAACAAGTTCCTGAACTTGTAGCTGCTCCTAGTGTTGAGGTCCAACAACCATCAACACATTATGTTGCTACCATTTCAAATGAACATATTGATGATGTTGATATCGATGAAATGGTTGGGGATGAAGGACCGACGTCGTAGAAAACACAGGTGTGTCGTAGTTTGACGGTGTTAGCCAAAGTTCTTAAGGTGAAAAGCAAAGGCATCAAATTTGATGTCAAATGGAATGCACGAGGCAAACATATGAATACCAACAAGGCTATGTTTAGTAGTTACATTGGAATTGTCACTCATTAATGCAAACCGATTGACATAGATTCATGGAACCATGTTGTGTTCATCCTGAAAGCTGTGATCTGAGAAGAAATTATGGTAACATTATGATATTATTTCTTTAATTTACTAGAAAATAAAATAATTAAACAGTGTCTTACTCTTATCAATATCGTGCAGAGTGCATTTATAGTAGATGATTCACAAAATAATTATGTACTAAGTCTTTCAGGAAGGATTCATCGAGGTTTTCACACTATTCTAACAAAATGTCACCTGAAAGATTCCAAAGGTAAAATAAATCCACACCCACCCCTTGTCTACGCTCACCTAATATCCCAAGAATCATGGGATGAATTTATTAGCAGCCGTGGGGATGATAATTTTTAGGTATATTGTGGCTAATAATACGTTGTTTGAGGATACGTGTATTCATCACTTTGATTGTCAATATTTCATTTATGAAATAGCAACTCAGTACTGAAAATAAGGAACATGCATCAAAACCAACATACCCCTATCGTAAAGCAAGGATGGGGTACGCTTCACTAGAAAAGAAAATGGTACATATTTTAAATTTACATTAATATTGTTATGTGCCAAGAAACAACATCATAATTATCTTTCTATATTTATATATAGATTGATGAGTATAAATCCAAAGACACTTCCATCCCACATCATGTGCTATGGAAGGAGGCACGTGTGAATAAGGAATGGAATCTAGTAGATGAAAACACACAAAAAGTGTGGTAAATATGTGTAAGTATGACACGATAAAAAGTTTTGTTTTAAATTTCTATTACATAATAATAATTAATTATTTTCCTATATCTGAAATTCATAGGAATTAGCTACTCCTGTAGTGGATGCAGACATATTATCGATGGCTTTGAAGAGGCCAGAATAATATGGTCGTGTTAGAGGTGTAGGGTTTGGGGTGACACCTCGAGTATATTTTGAGAAAAAAACAAATGGATGATAGAAATGAATAAATGATCAAATGAGCGAAAGACTAGTATCTCTTGAAGAACGATTTCAATGGCAAGGAGAGTTGTTAGAAACTTTTATGGGTGAGAATAAAAAAGAAGTGACAACTCAGGAACAACCAGCGCATGAAGATCCCACCCCACCCCCATTAGCTTTGAGGCAAGACATTCCCCTCAAAGAGTTGTCTTATTCATGGTAATCAATATTATAATAATTGTTCTCATGAAATGTGAATCACACAAACACTGATACTTTTTTTGTACTGATATTATACAAGGTGATAATGGATTTGATTTATATCTGTCAACACCTACCTATCACCTTGTAGTGAGGGCTATGGTGTTCAACATCCCAGAGGACAAGCTGTATAATAGACCACTTCCAACAAATCATCTGAAAGTGAAGATTACTATAGCTCATGATCCAAATGTAGATCTACCTATTTCAATTGATGATGATGATATTCATAAGGTTGAAAAGGTTATTGGTACATTCATTACATGGTAATCACAACTTGTAAGAGTACATGTGGACAAATAGGTATTTATTTCCATTTTTTTCAAGATAAACCTTTAACAATTAATGAAAAAAAGTCTGAACCAATGAATGTTATTATAGACGGAGAAAGGGAAGGGGGTGATAGGAAACGTGGGCTCAAAAGCACCTAAAGGATCGACCAACCGATCAAAAAGATCTAATGAAAGCACAATTACACCGCCTGTTCTCTATCCACATTTATTAGCATTGAAGACTCATGTGGATATGAAGATAAAAAGTAATAGTAGTCATATAGTTGTTTTTGAAAAGAATATATACAGAGAGGAAATTGAAGATTACATTGCTGCTGAAAATTTAAATGACATCCTTGAATACAGTTTTCTAGGCTTCACAGTTGTAAATGTATATATGAGGTATGTTTTCATTAATTGATTTTCTAAAAGATTATATAATGTTCTAATTATAACTAAATGCATTTTATATTATTGGTAGGCGTATATATGAAAAACAGTTGAAGGGATTTTCCCATGATCCAAAATTCAGACTTGTTAGTCCCCATACCACATCCACACACCTAATGAAATTAGATCCATCAATAAGGGATAGAATAGTGAAAGGCTTGCTGAAAACATTTGAAAGAAAGATTACGGATGACAGACTCTTCCTAATACCAACCATGTAGGGGTAAAACTATACGATTAAATCATATCAATTATATTTTCACTCCTTTCATTACTTATTCCTTTTTGTGTTTTTAGCCAACATTGGCTGCTAATTGCGGTGAACTTGGATACTCCAAAGATTTATTTCCAGGATTCCATGAAAGGATATCCAACAAACCAACCACACATGATGGAGTTTGTGAATATGTAAGACACTAAATCCTACATTTTAGGTATAAACATAAATTTATATAATTTATATTATCTTTTACTAAGTATTCTGTTATGATAGAGCAGTGTATCAATATCATCTAAAAAAAGGAATGAGGACAGGGGTTAAGCATAAGGAGGTGAGCAAGTACTACGTCTGGACAAGTATCAGGGTTAATATAATAAAATTTCACTATCCAAACACATATCAAAACAATTTACTTATTATCCTAATGATAAAGGTTTTTGAAGTGTCCAAAACAAACAAATGATAATTATTGCGGTTATTATATTTGTAATTTTATTAGAGAGATCGTTTTCCATCAACAAACTAGCATCCCTAAAGAGGTATTTTAAAAAACAAATACTATTTCTTTTAAATTATTTATTAATTATTTATTTACATATTTTTCAGTACTACTTTGACTGTCAAAAATTCATATATTCACAAGATGATATAGATTTGTTCATAAATGAGTGGGTCACGTACCTGATGGAAGATTGTACACAAATAGCATGAAGATCTGACTTGGATACGTGTACAATTGGTGGAAATTTTTTAGAGGGGTTCACGGAGATCAAAAGATAAAACATTTTGTATGTAAATGTTTGTAGGAAAATTGTAATTGTTATTAAATAAAACATCCTTTCTCTAATGAGTCATTTTTTCATTTTAACAGATGAAATGCACCAGCAACATGTAAGAATGATGAACCACTTTTCTTTGGGCTTTAGATAATAAAAACTAATAAAATCTCCAAAATACCTTCATATCATACATTCCCATTCACATTTTTGACATGTATGAGTCAACCCCACCTCAATACGAGGCACGGTGTGACCAGTATCACTCAAAGTGTCTCTCTTTTGTTTAAAATGGACAAAATTTTAAGTGAAAACAAAAACTGATATACGGAAAACTGACCAAACGCATTCGAATTGTGTTGATACTTTAGGAGAACGATTCATGGGTCATTTGAAACATGTAAAAGTCAACCCTGCCTCAATCTGAGGCACGGTGTGGTCCGTATCACTCAAAGTGTCTCACTTTTGTTTAAAATGGACAGAATTTTAAGTGAAAACAACAACTGACATACAGAAAACTGACCAAAAGCATTCATATTATGTTGATAATTTAGTAGAATGATCCATGGTTCATGTGAAACATGTAAAAGTCAACCCTGCCTAAATCTGAGGCACAGTGTGGCCCGTATCACTCAAAGTGTATCAATTTTGTTTAAAATGGACAGAATTTTAAGTGAAAACAACAAATGACATATAGAAAACTGACCAAACACATTCAAATTCTGTTTATAATTTAGTAAAATGATCCATGGGTCATGTGTGATGTGTAAAAGTCAACCCCGCCTCAATCCGAGGCACGGTGTGGCCCGTATCACTTAAAGTGTCTCTCTTTTGTTTAAAATGGACAGAATTCTAAGTGAAAACAACAACTCACATACGGAAAATTGACCAAACACATTATAATTGTGTTTATAATTTAGGATAAGGATCCATGGGTCATGTGTGATGTTTAAAAGTCAACCCTTCCTCAATTCAAGGCACGGTGTGGCCTGTATCACTCAAAGTGTATCTCTTTTGTTTAAAATAGACAAAATTTTAAGTGAAAACAACAACTGACATATGGAAAACCAACCAAACGCATTCAGATTGTGTTGATACTTTAGTCCAACAATACATGGGTCATGTGTAATGTTTACGAGTTAACCTCGCCTCAATCTGAGGCACGATGTGGCCCGTATCACTCAAAGTGTCTCTCTTTTGTTTGAAATGGACAGAATTCTAAGTGAAAACAACAACTAACATACGGAAAACAAACCAAACGCATTCAGATTGTGTTTATAAATTAGGATAACAATCCATGGGTCATTTGAGACGTGTAAGAGTCAACCCCGCATCAATATGAGGCACATTGTGGCCCATATCACTCAAAGTGTCTCTCTTTTGTTTAAAATGGACAGAATTTTAAGTGAAAACAACAACTGACATACGGAAAACTGACAAAACGCATTTGAATTGTGTTTATAATTTATTTCAAAGATCCATGGGTCATATGTGACATATATGATCCAACCTCGCCTCAATACAAGGCAAGATGTGGCATGTATCACTCAAAGTGTCTCTCTTTTGTTTAAAATGGACAGAATTCTAAGTGAAAACAATAACTAACATACGAAAAACCATCCAAACGCATTTGGATTATGTTGATACTTTAGGACAACAATCCATGGGTCATGTGTAACATGTATGAGTCAACCTCGCCTCAATCCAAGGCACGGTGTGGCCCGTATCACTCAAAGTGTCTCTCTTTTGTTTAAAATGGACAAAATTCTAAGTGAAAACAACAACTAACATACAGAAAACTGACCAAACACATTCAGATTGTGTTGATACTTTATTAGAAGGATCCATGGGTCATTTTTAATGTTTAAGAGTCAACCCCTTCTCAATATGAGGCACAGTGTGGCCCATATCACTCAAAGTGTCTCTCTTTTGTTTAAAATGGACAGAATTTTAAGTGAAAACAACACTAACATACAGAAAACTGACCAAACGCATTCGAATTGTGTTGATACTTTAGACCAACGATCCATGGGTCATGTTCGACGTGTAAAATTAAACCCTGCCTCAATATGAGGCATGGTGTGGTCTGTATCACTCAATAAAAGCACTACATGACTGTTAATCAAGAGTCTAGGATGGACAAAGAATAAGCATATATCTCCCCACCATTTATAAATTCTATAAATGGACAGCCCCATGGACATCCCCCCCCCACCACCCTGAACAGACCCCCCCCCAAACCCCCTAGACAACCCCTCCACCCCCTGGACCACCCTCACCCCTCCTAGACACCACCCCACCACCTGGACACCCCCACCCTCTGGACACCCCCACCCCCATGGACAGCCACCCCCACCCCCCTGGACATCACCCCACCCCCATGGATAGCTCCCCCAACCTCCTGGACACCCCCACCCCCCCTGGACACCACCCCACCTCCTGGACACCCCCACCACCTGGACACCCCCTCCCCCTGGACACCCCCATCCCTGGAAAGCCCCCTCAACCCCCTGACACCACCCCACCCCCCTGGACACCACCATGGACACCCCCCCCCCCCCCCACCACCACCCTGTACAGCACCCCCCCCCCACCCCCCTTGGACACCCCATCCCCCCCGGACACCCCCACCCCTTTGGACACCCCCTACCCCCTTGGACAGCCACCCCAAACCCCTGAACAGCCCCCCCCAACCCCTTGAATTCTGAATTGAATTCTTTATGTATTTAATTAACTTATGAATTATGTGTTAATGGTGTATGGGTATACTTGTTGTCTGGGTATAATTTTTGTATGTGTATACTTGTTGTAATTACCTTATGAATTATGTTAATTTTTTATGGGTATACTTGTTGATATGCTTATTTTTTTGCAGGTCTTATTTGGGCGTGCTGCTGTAGAATTTTATGTTACAGCAGGAATGGCATTTATCGGCACTTTTTTAGCGCTGATAATGGATCCCTTTATCAGTGCATTTTTTGTGTGATAAAGTCTCCCTTTATCAGCACTTTTTTAGTACTGATAAAGGCTCCCCTTATCAGCATTTTTTTAGTGCTGATAAAGGGCTCCTTTATCAGCGCCTTTTTAGCGCTGATAAAGCCCGTTTTTGTAGCAGTGAGGGGGGAATGATGTAGCATCCCAGGTATTTATAGAATAATATTTTTATATATATATATTATTATTTAAGAAGAATATATTAATTTTATGTTAAATATGACACTTTCTCTGATAGTATACTTGACACGCAACAGCAGGTTTCTCTGAAATCTTACATTGCACACAATAGGGAATTATATAATAATAATATAATTATTTTAAATGGTAGTTAATGCCTAGTCGTTGTATTTATGGGAATTAACAGAACTAACTATAATATTATTATACATGTTTGTTAAATGTTTTTATATTTATCCAATAAATTTTAGAGGCTTAAAATGAGAATGAATCCAATTTTAAGCATAAAATACTCTAATATTTTTAAAATGACATTTTACCGTCTTTTGATGGAGAAGACTTTTTAAATATATTTTTTTCACTTTTATATGTTCAATTTGAAAAAATAAATTTCTTCTTTAGAATCGTAACATCAAAATTTACTTTGGATGAAATTTTGGTCTTTTTCTGATAAAATTCATATTTTTATGAATAGTGAAAAATACTGCATTTTAATTCAAAACTGTCTTTTCATCTAATTTATTTATATAGTTAGATTGTACTTTTAATTGGTTTTAAAGTGTAATTAAATTATATTTTTATCATTTAATCTAATTTTGGTCATTGTAACCAATTTCACATTGAAATTTGATATAAACACATGTCAATCTTTTGGTAGTTTTTACTTCTTAAAAACCTGTTTTTTGGTTTTGACAATGGGAATTAATTTAAAATTAATTACTAAAACATCTGTGTTTTGAATTTTTAAAAATGTATTCTATATTTGGAATAATAAGGTTCAAATTGTGTAATTATGTACCTTCTATTTTTAGACATTATGAATAGTAACTTCAGTAATTATTTTATTTACCATGGTTAAAAGGTAAATTAGGTAAATAAGGGTAAACATAATATTATAAATTTACACTAACATATGTATTAATACTATTTTATGAGATATTTACAACCATGGGCATCCTTGGTTCTATTTTGGTACCCCATGGATTCACTTAGGTGTAATAATGACATGTAATATTAATTAATTTAAAGTAAAGAGAAATATGACATAAACTTGTATCTTTTACTAAAATAATTTTTATGTGGGGTTATATAATTTTTCTCTTCAACTATAAATATTAATTAGAAATATAAAAATATTTCCTACATCATTATATTTTATTTATAATTTTTATATATTAAATAAATAAATTTAATTATGACATAATGATGATACAGTGCTTGGTTCATTAATAAAGGATTCAAATAAATGATATTATAAATATTAAAATAAATTTATTTTGAAACTTTTTATGCCATACACTAATTTTATGGATGATTATTACTTTTTATATTTTAATTAATGAAGTTTTTTAGAAATAATCATGTTTTTATGTATTTTTAAAAATTTATGATATGAATAGTATAAAAATTGACATAAATGAGTTTTTAAAACAAATATTGTTTTATTAAATGATATAATAGTCCTAAAAATATAATATTCATCCAAATGAATTATATAATGTTTAAAATTTCATTAATTAACCACTTGAGGTTCTATTGGCATTTTATAGTAACTATATTAACCATATAGTATGAATATACAAGAATACATGGTAAAAGTTAAATTAGTTAACTAAGGGTTAAAGCTAAATAATAAGGTTAAATTTGTGATCTAGACTTGTCTAAAACCTATTGGTTGAGATGTTTTTTACCCAAAAACATCTTATATTTGAAATAAATGACTTTGGAACAATTTGAAACTGAAAATCATTTTATAATAAAATAATATTTCAATGCCTTTTTAAAGTGCCCCTCCTCCCTCTTATAAAAGGGCATCACCTATACCCATTAAAGACACCTCTCAAGCCCCTTGGATCATCCAAATTCTGACCAAATTATCTCCCAACATCTTGACCTTCCTTTTAGAATCCATACATTGGGAATAAGTCAATTCAAAAAATCCTTTTGGCTCAAATCAAAAGAAGTTACCCAATTTAGAGGTAATGTCTTCTCTCAAGTTATTTTCTTTTATTTTCCTTCTACACTCCCTATGCTATTATTATTCTTTGATTACATAACAACACTATTATCATTAATATACTAGGATTTTTTTTATGATAATTATTCTAGCTACACTTATATACACCTTCATCTAATGGATACGAACATAAAATTTATGTGTACGGCGAACTACTGCCTCACGAAACGATGATTGTTCGATTTTATCCTACCAACTCTCATGGCGGACATTATGATGGAAATATATTTATATATGATATATGTTATATTTATATTTTCTCTAAGATTCTGCAATTTTTTTACAAACATACCTTTATGATTTTCATGATGAGTAAATATGATATTTTCATTTGAAGAAGTGCAGACTACCGCCCCCTCAAAGTGATATGACTCGTTCATTCCATAAATGGAATGTAACGCCCTGACCCTAGTTACCTAAAGTCGGTGCATTATTACATAACATTGGCATGATCACAAGAAATATCAAGTCTCAAAATACCGATTAGTTTAGTAGCCTTGGAATAACTAGATACATTCATAAAGTTTACATTACATCATAAAGTGAAAACTACTACAACAACATCTTGTCTTCATACCCCTCATATTATCCCTACAGTTCATTCATAAATTACTTCTTCACATCCTAGGAAAAATAAAACATTGAAAGGGGTGAGCTCAGATGCTCAGTAAGGATAACAATATAGCGGAAACATTCATAAATAATCATAAACATTTAAGTCAATGTATAGCTAAAACAAAAAGACATTTAAACTTGAACTTCAGCATAATATGGAAAAGATAAAATGAAATAATTCCATTTACTTATTCACATGGATATTCTACTAGTTGAATAATCACATGAAATATAAATAACCACTTTCATAATGATGGAATGCATAATTTCAGACTATCATAACCACGTAGCCAAGGCCTCGTTGCAAGACTACAAATAAGATTTTGTCAAGGCCTCATGCCAAGACACTAGTTTGTCTCATGAGACCTACCGATGCATCGAGGAGCTATATCGGGCTCCACCCGTCACTTATTAAGTCCAATGCATTCCTCATATGAACAGGTTTAAACATAACATAAACATTCGTATTGAAACTAGCATACGAAATGTCAATACTTTCTCTATAAACCATGAATGGTATAAAAATAACACTTCCATAGTCAAACATATCACAAAACCTTAAATACAATAAGGAAGTTTTGTATCATAATAAATAAACTTCAAATAAGCTTAAAATCCATCAAAGGATGTTGACATAGATGAAATCAAAACGATTTGAGAGAAATATCTCTTTTTTGAAATAATTTAAAAGTAACATAATTATAAAAGAAAACATTTAATTTGAAAATATTCTTATAAGATTTTAGGGGAAGCTTCGATGATTTTATAATGGTGTAAAATAGCTGCACCCGCCGTATAAATTAAAAAAGAGCATTCTTACCTTAATTTTGACGAAAAGGTTAAAAAAGACCTTGTTTGGAAAACGAAGGAAAGATTCCTTTCAACCATTTTATAAAAGTAAAAAAAGGGTATAAATGACTTTAACCCATTTTCTAGTAAATAGTAAAAATGTTTTGGAATACATTTTTAAGAAACATGGATGTGGATGATAAAGAGGTCCCAGTAGATAATTACGTATAAACAACCTCGGATAATGAAGAGATTGTGAAATAAACCTTACCTTATACTTTTCCTTAGTCGATGGTATGTTAACCTCCTGTATAATAGTTAAAACATTGTTATTAAATTATACAAGAATCATATACATAATTATGATATCATATATTATCTTCTAATAATGCTTTGTTAATTAACGTCGTTTTGGGTGTTAACTTACTCGTTTTCTTTTATATGTTTTTTTACATAAGTCGTGTTTGTTATGGATAGGTTGTATCTTATTCATATCCAGAATGATATAAAGTTCTTAAACATTACTTTTAATCATCAAATGAGAATTATTCTTGAATGGATACGATGAGGAATGAATCTCATCGCGTTCGTGGAGACGGTAGTCCGTACGTAAGCACAAGCGACAATATCATTCTTTTGATATTAAAATAATATATAATTGGATGGTATATCATATATACAGAATAATTATCATGTTATATTTATTATTTACATTAATTACACATCATTATTATACCCTTTCAAATAATAATATATTGAATAACAATTACACCACGACGTGGAGACGGTAAGCCGTACGTACGCACGTATGGTGACATGTCATTCAAAGGATGGATAGAATACTGAATATGGTTGTACCATATTTATAATAATATCACAATATATAGGTGATACTGGATTTATTATTTTATAATGGTAATAACAATGAAAGAAGAAGTTGAAGAAGAAATGAACTTGAAAAGGGGTGGTGAAAACATTACCTCTTCTTCGGGTTCTTCTTTTTGATTTGATAAAAAGGGCTCCTTAGGTTGGCTTTCTAATCAAACTAAGGCCTCTATGTTGAAGTGAGGGAAGTTTAGAGAGTATTAGGGTAGGGTTTGGATGAACCAAAATGCTTTTAAAGTGTGAATAATTGGTTAGAAGTGGTGTCCTTTTATAAGGGGGAGGAGGGGCACCTTAGGAAAATCTAGAAATATTATTTTATAATAAATTCATATTCGGTTTCTAATGGATCCAAAGTGGATTATTTAAATGTTAAGATGGGGATGGGTCGAAATAATTTCAACCAATAGAATTTAGACAGTTTTGGGTCATTATATTAACCTTACTTTTAGTTTTAACTCTTAGTTAACTAGTTTGACATTTACCATGTCACTTTGTATTTTTATATTATATAGTCAATAAACTTACTATATACATACGAGAGACCCCCAAGTGGTAAATTAATTATACACCTATCATTATATAAGTCTCTTGGCTGAACCTTAGATTTTTAGGAATTGAATATAAATTAATAATATAATATTTGTTTTCAAAACTCTTTCATGTCAATTTTGAAACTATTGGGTATTTTGTTTTTGATAAATTCATAACAGCATTATTACTTAGAAAAAAATTTATATAAACAATAATAATATGTCATAGTAACCTATAAAATTATTTTAATTCATAAAAAGTCTCAAATTACATTTATTTGGATATTTATAATATCAATTATCTTAATCTTTCATTAATACGGTAATTACTGCATCATCATTGTGTCGTAAATAAATTAAATTATTTAATGTCTAAAAATTAAAAATAAAATACAATTATCTATGAAATCTTTTATCTTTTTAATGAATATTTATAGTCGAAAATCCAACATATATAACCCTATGTAAAAAAAAAGTTTCTAAAAGATATATGCTTATGTCATTTTTGTATTTATTTTAACATAATTAATATAAAGTGTCATTATCACCTACAAGTTGCTCCATGGGGTCCCAAAATCGACCCAAAGATTCTCATGGTCAGACATGTATCAACCAATAAGGTTAGGACACATTTTAGGGTAATTTAGAATTATTATAATATTATTTTTTTACCCCTATTTACCGGATTTACCCTTTAACCATGGTAAATAAAATATTTACCGAAGTAATTATTCAAAATGTCTAAAAATAAAAGTTACCTATTTAAACAATTTGGAACTCATGATTCTAAATATGGAATCCATTTTTCTAAATTCAAAACACAGAAGTGACAGAAATTAATTTAAAATTAATTACCGTTGTCGAAACAAAAAGCATGTTTTTAACAAATAATAACTATCAAAAGATTGACAATATCTTATGTCCAGTTTAAATATGAAATTATTTCCAATGACCAAAAATGGATTAAATGGTAAAATTATAATCTAATTATACTTTAAAATCACTCAAATTCATAATTTATCACTATTAATTATTTCTATTAAAAAAGTTGTTTTTAATTAAAATTTAGTAATTTTCACTATTCATCAAAATATGAAAGTTATCAGAAAAGTACCAAAATTTTACCCTAAGATAATTTCGATATTCCGAATCCAAAAATGAATTCTATTTTACAAAATTAAAAACATAAAAGTTTCATTTATTAAATTAATTTCCTCTGTCAAAACCAAAAGGCGTATTTTTAAGAAATAATAACTATCAAAAGTTTGATACTTGTTTATGTCAATTTCAAAGTGAAATTACTAACAATAACCATCATTGGATTAAATGGTAAAAATTTAATCTATTTATACTTCCAAACCATTAAAATTTATAATTTAACAATATCAATTATTTTGATTAAAAAAGTTGTTTTCAGTTAAAATATAGTATTTTTCACTATTCACCCAAATTTGAAAGTTATCAGAAAAACACCAAAACTTTATTGAAACTAAATTCTTATGTCCCGATTCTAAAGAAGAAGTTCATTTTGTCAAATTGAATATATAAAAGTTTCAAATATTGGATTTAAAAAGGCTTCGCCATTAAAAGGCGGTAAAATTTCATTTTTTGAAAAATACTTCTTTTATCTGAAAAAAATGAATTTGTTCTTAAATTATGTCTTAGAAATTCATAATATGGATTCTAAAATTATAAGGATAATATAAAATTTAAAATTCAGTTAATACTATTCATAACCGCTTTTGAATGGCTAGTTTGGTGAGTCATGGTGCATTTGAACTCAGTGTTGCGTACAACACACGCTATTGTATTATTCAAAGAGAAGCGTACCGTGGAAGCTTGGGGTGTTACATTCTCCCCTCCTTAAATAAATTTCATCCTCGCAATTTGAAATTATTTTTTTAAAATAAAAGGTTGAAAATCGAAAATATATGTGTGGGAAAACCCACATTGGAAATTGGGTTAATAAAATTTAGTATTAATGAGAGGAAAGGGAAATTAAAGGGTCACCACCAAATCATGATCTCGATTAGGAGAAAATTGGTGGAAATTAGTGACATATAATTGGAGTAAAAATGTAAATATTTATAGGTAGTGATTGAGGTTATCAATCACAAACAAGTGTAAAACCGAGGGCCTTAAATTCATCAATCTATGATGATTTAAAATACCATCGGTTCAACAAAACATATGGTATTAGAATAACACATTTTTTTGTTTTAAGATCCCTTCACTAATGTATAAGAATTAATTTCTTCATTGAATAAGAGAAGAAGAAAAATATATACTTGACAAGTAGAGTCTCATCCTCTAACTAATTTCTAACACACACTCATCTTTCACTATAAAAGATAATAGAACTTAAAAATAATATTCTATTTATCCTATTCGTATAGGGTTCAAAAAAATGAATTTATAATTAATCTACCATAATTTTTTTTAAAAGACTACATTATTCAATCCAGGACATCACGTGGTCCAGTGGTAGGTGATACACCCTTTTCGCCCTTCGGTTGTGGGTTCAAGTCTTGCGGCCTTGCCGGACGCGATGGGTTGTCACCTGACCTTCGGGTTGTCCTTTTATGGCAATCCAAAAATAATCTCAAACTAGAATTATCCAAAATACTTCTATCCAAACTCACAGTCCAAAATTTATAAGGAAGTTAAACACAATAAATATCCTTTTTACCCCGTAATAGCATGTGAATACCTTCATCATGTATTCTTTTAAAACACTGAAACATCATAAATTACCATAAAACCTTATTGATTACATTCATGATCCCTCATTCCTTATAGAATACGGGATATAATTCATCCATCCAAAAATGTTGTAAACTCCAACAATGATGGAATATACAAATCTTTAATCAGTTTCAAGGTAGTCAAGAATATCCAATATAATTTACCAAATCAAACATATCTTATTCCAAAATCAGTACCTCAATATTAAGACCATATTAAGGTTTATCTTTCCTTCAACCATGTAGTTTCCAAAAAGTTTAACTTGCTGTAGAGTCACTTTTCTTAGTACTATAAAATCTCAAATCCTCAATGAAATAGTACTGTAGTACAATCCTTATTTATTTCCAGTACATCATTGATACAACACTTCAATGAAATAATTACAAAATAACAACATAAGAACACTAGTCATTCCTCTTCATTTGTGGTAGTATCATAACTTGATTATTATCCAATAGCATCATTTGCGGCATAGTCCGATGACTGGGACATTGGTTCGCATAGTGTCCAAACTCCATGAAGATAAAGCATTGTACATTTGAAACCTTTTTCTTACCCTTGAATTCATGTACTTAGTTTCCTTTTTCTCCACACTTATAACATACTCCCATTCCCTTTAAGCATTTTCTAAGGTGATTCTTTCCACAGTTATCACATATGGGAAAATCCTTCTTTACCTTCTTCCTTTTATCTGTCCTTCTCTCTACCATCCTTTCCTTCTCTGGCTTCCCTTCAAAGCCATAATACTCCAAGAATTATTTACTTATCTTATCAACACATGATACTATTTCTTTATATGATGATAATAAATGGTAGACTATTTCCCTTCTAAATTCTGGATTAAGACCATGAAATATATGATCCTTATTACTCTTTGGATCAAGCGTATTGTTGGAGTTCTTATTCCTTCTATTGGGTGCCATTTCTAAACAATTTCATAAACTAGATCAGTTTATAAATCAAAATACATAATTCATACTTGTAAAACACTTGACATAAATTGAACAGTTTATGGATATAATCTATAATCATAAAAAAAAAATCTTTGAGGAAGTATATACTCATAAACCCTTCATAATGGTTCATAAAGAAAATGAGAATTATCCTAAGCATATCCCTCGGGAGTGTCGTAACCAAGAGTGCAGCAAGGCCCGTTGTCATACACCAATTCCTGTTCGAGTCTAGCTCAAAAAGGTGTTTTCGGGTTTTACCCCTAGGTACATTTGTGCCAGATCCGCCTCTACCTGCTCGTATCCAGACAGGGATGTATTTCTCAGAAAACTCACAAAATCTCTAAAATACCAAAATTCTAGGAAGTTCTTCTATACTAATTAATCCTCAAAGTCCATCTTAGGTCTATGTTCTCTAATCAGAGTTTATATAAATCTAGATGCCAAGGTTTGTACTAAACTTCCTCTGATACCAACTGTAACGCCCCGACCCCAATTACCCAGAGTCGGTGCATTATTACATAACATTGGCATGATCACAAGAAAGATCAAGTCTCGAAAGACCGATTAGTTTAGTAGCCTTGGAATAACTAGATACATTCATAAAGTTTACATTACATCATAAAGTGAAAACTGCTACAACAACATCTTGTATTCATATCCCCTCATATTATCTCTGCAGGTCATTCATAAATTACTTCTTCACATCCTAGGAAAAATAAAACATTGAAAGGGGTGAGCTCAGATGCTCAGTAAGGATAACAATATAGCAGAAACATTCATAAATAAGCATAAACATTTAAGGCAATGTATAGCTAAAACAAAATCCTTTTAAACTTGAACTTAAGCATAATATGGAAAAGATAAAATGAAATAATTACATTTACTTATTCACATGTATATTCTACTAGTCGAATAATCACATGCAATATCAATAACCACTTTCATAATGATGGAATGCATAATCCCAGACTATCATAACCACATAGCCAAGGCCTCGTGCCAAGACTAAAAATAAGATTTTGTCAAGGCCTCATGCCAAGACACTATTTTGTCTCATAAGACCTACCGATGCATCGAGGAGCTATATTGGGCTCCACCCGTCACTTATTAAGTCCAATGCATTCCTCGTATGAACAGGTTTAAACATAACATAAATATTCGTATTGAAAAAAGCATATGAAATGTCAATACTTTCTCCATAAACCATGAATGGTATAAAAATAACACTTTCATAGTAAAAAATATCACAAAACCTTCAATACAATAAGGAAGTTTTGTATCATAATAAATAAACTTCAAATAAGCTTAAAATCCATCAAAGGATGTTGACATAGATGAAATCAAAACTATTTGAGAGAAATATCTCTTTTTTGAAATCATTTAAAATTCGCATAATTATAAAAGAAAAAATTTACTTTGAAAATATTATTATTATCTTTTAAGGGAAGCTTCGATGATTTTATAATGGTGGAAAATATCCGCACCCGCCGTATAAGTTAAAAAAGGACATTCTTACCTTAATTTTGAAAAAAAGGTTAAAAAGGACCTTGTATGGAAAAAGACGGAAAGATTCCTTTCAAACCATTTTATAAAAGTAAAACAAGGGTATAAATGACTTTAACCCATTTTCTAGTAAATAGTAAAAATGTTTTGGAATACATTTTTAAGAAACATGGATGTGGATGATAAAGAGGTCCCAGAAGATAATTACATATAAACAACCTCGGATAATGAAGAGATTGTGAAATAACCTTTACCTTGTACTTTTCCTTAGTCGATGGTATATTAACCTCCTGTATAATAGTTAAAACATTGTTATTAAATTATACAAGAACCATATATATAATTATGATATCATATATGATCTTCTAATAATGCTTTGTTAATTAACGTCGTTTCGGGTGTTAACTTACTCGTTTTCTTTTATATGTTTTTTTATGTAAGTCGTGTTTGTTATGGATAGGTTGTATATTATTCATATCCATAATTATATAAATCTATTAAAAATTACTTTTAATCATAAAATGAGAATTAGTCTTTAATGGATACGATGGGGAATGAATCTCACCGCGTTCGTGGAGACGGTAGTCCGTACGTAAGCACGGGCGAAAATATCATTCTTTTGATATTAAAATAATATATAATTGGATGGTATATCATATATACAGAATCATTATCATGTTATATTTATTATTTACATGAATTACACATCATTATTATACCCATCCAAATAATAATATATTGAATAACAATTACACCACGACGTGGAGACGGTAAGTCGTACGTACGCACGTATGGTGACATGTCATTCAAAGGATGGATAGAATACTGAATATGGTTGTACCATATTTATAATAATATCACAGTATATAGGAGATACTGGAGTTATTATTTTTTAATGGAAATAACAAATAAAGAAGAAGTTGAATAAGAAATGAACTTGAAAAAGGGTGGTGAAAACATTACCTCTTCTTCGGGTTCTTCCTTTTGATTTGATCAAAATGGCTCCTTATGTTGGATTTCTGATCAAACTAAGGCCTCTAGGTTGAATTTAGGGAAGTTTAGAGAGTATTTGGTCAGGTTTTGGCCGAACAAAAAGTCTTTTAAAGTGTGAATAATTGGTTATAAGTGGTGTCTTTTTATAAGGGGGAGGAGGGGCACCTTAGGAAAATCTAGAAATATTATTTTATAATAAATTCATATTCGGTTTCTAATGGATCAAAAGTGGATTATTTAAAGTTTAAGGTGGTTATGGGTATAAATAATTTCAACCAATAGAATTTAGATAGTTTTGGGTCATTATATTAACCTTATCTTTTAGTTTTAACTCTTAGTTAATTAGTTTGACATTTACCATGTCACTATGTATTTTTATATTATATAGTTAATAAACTTACTATATACATCCAAGAAACCCCCAAGTGGTCCATTAATGATACACCTATCATGATATAAGTCTCTTGGCAGAACCTTAGACTTTTAGGAATTGAATATAAATTAATAATATAATATTTGTTTTAAAAACTCTTTTATGTCAATTTTGACACTATTGGGTATTTTGTTTTTGATAAATTTATAACAGCATTATTACTTCAAAAAAAATTATATAAACAATCCTAATATGTCATAGTAACCTAGAAAATTAGTGTAATTCATAAAAATTCTCAAATTACATTTATTTGGGAATTTATAATATCAATTATCTTAATCTTTCATTAATACGGTAATTACTGCATCATCATTGTTTCATAAATAAATTAAATTATTTAATGTATAAAAATTATAAATAAAATAAAATTACTTAGGAAATCTTTTATCTTTCTAATTAATATTTATATTAGAAAATCCAACATATATAACCCTATGTAAAAATTGTTTTTCTAAAAGATATATGCTTTTGTATTTATTTTAACATAATTAATATAAAGTGTCCTTGTCACCTACAAGTTGTTCCATGGGGTCCCAAAATCTACCCAAAGATTAAAATGGTCGGAAATGTATCAAAAAATAAGGTTAGGACACGTTTTAGGGTAATTTAGTATTATTATAATATTATTTTGTTACCCTTATTTACCGGATTTACCCTTTAACCATGGTAAATAAAATATTTACCGAAGTAATTATTCAAAATGTCTAAAAATCAAAGTTACCTATTTAAAAAATTTGTACCTACTGATTCTAAATATGGAATCCATTTTTCTAAATTCGAAACACATAAGTGGTAGAAATTAATTCCCGTTGTCGAAACAAAAAATGTGTTTTTAACAAATAATAACTATCAAAAGATTGACACTTTCTTATGTCCAGTTTAAATATAAAATTATGTCCAATGACCAAAATTGGATTAAATGGTAAAATTATAATCTAATTATACTTTAAAATCACTCAAATTCATAATTTATCACTATTAATTATTTCGATTAAAAAAGTTGTTTTTAATTAAAATTTAGTAATTTTCACTATTCATCAAAATATGAAAGTTATCAGAAAAGTACCAAAATTTCACCCTAAGACAATTTAGATATTCCGAATCCAAAAATGAAGTCTATTTTACCAAATTAAAAACATAAAAGTTTCATTTATTAAATTAATTTCCTCTGTCAAAACCAAAAGGCCTATTTTTAAGAAATAATAACTATCAAAAGTTTGACACTTGTTTATGTCAATTTCAAAGTGAAATTACTTACAATAACCATCATTGGATTAAATGGTAATAATTTAATCTATTTATACTTCCAAACCATTAAAATTTATAATTTAACAATATAAATTATTTTGATTAAAAAAGTTGTTTTCAGTTAAAATATAGTATTTTTCACTATTCACCCAAATTTGAAAGTTATCAGAAAAACACCAAAACTTTATTGAAACTAAATTATTATGTCCCAATTCTAAAGAAGAAGTTCATTTTGTCAAATTGAATATATAAAAGTTTCAAATATTGGATTTAAAAATGTTTCTCCATTAAAAGGCGGTAAAATTGCATTTTTTGAAAAATACTTATTTTATCTAAAAAAAATGAATTTGTTCTTAAATTATGTCTTAGAAACTCATAATATAAATTCTAAAATTATAAGGATAATATAAAATTTAAAATTCAGTTAATACTATTCATAACCTCTTTTGAACGGCTAGTTTGGTGAGTCGTGGTGCATTTGAACTCAGTGTTGCGTACAACACACACTATTGTATTATTCAAAGAGAAGCGTACCGTGGAAGCTTGGGGTGTTACATGGAACGTATAAAGGAAGGAGTTAATGAAATTATATAACATATATGAAATATTATATTATACTGGATTTATAATATACCTATGTATCATTTATTTTTCATTTCTTTAATATGACAAATAAATGAAAGTAGCGTTCATGCGTACGTATGACCTACCGTCTCCATGAACAGTGCATTTCATTTATTATCTCCAAATGTTATAGACTATTATAAATATATATATATATACTGAATATATATGATATTTAAATAATTAATATCATTTTGTATATTATGTACTTTTTCCTACATGGATAATTTACCTCAAAACAAGTTCATTTTCGACTCAAGTACTGAATATCAACAAAACGACCGATATTAACTTAAATAATTATGTAATTTTTATAACATGGTAATAAGTGATATAAAAGGAATAATAAACTTGAAAAAGGTTATGAAGAAAGTATAAATTAACTAGTTTATTATTCTAGAAGAACAAGGAACATATGTGACGAATCGGACTCAAGGTAAGGGACTTCATCTCAATCTCATTTAATTGAGGCATATTTTGATAATATACACCTCATTATTTTATACAATTTATAATAAAACCCTTTTATTTTTAATTTTATTCAAAGGGAATCTTTTTTCTACGAATCGTTTTACTAAACGACAAAAGGAATGTTTTTAGCGTATGCGGCGACATCGACCTCTCCACTGTCGTAATCATTATTTGATATTTGGATTCCTCTATAAGCCTTAATGTTTTTTTAAAAGGAAAATAAATCCATTATTCCCTTTTTTGTTGTTTTGGTATTGAAAATGGTTTTTGAAATGGATTGAGTATTTCAATATCTTGAAATGATTTCTTGTGATTGTAAATGAAATGCTATTAGTGAAATGTTGATATTTGCAATATTTTATGTGTTATGATTATATAATGGTACTTAGAAATTTGAAGGGTGGTTACGTGATAAACCAAATGACTGGTGGTTACATGATAAACCAAATGATGAGTGGTTCTGTGATAATCCAAAGACAGGTGGTTATGTTATAACCTTCAATGCATTGGGTATGAAAGTCGGTCGTATAGCTATTCCATTTAGTGATATGTGTGGAAGTAGATCGTATGGTTATTTCATTTAAGTATGTTTATGTCCCAAGTTACCTTTATATGTTATATATTTCTTTCTATGGGCTTGTGGTAATCTTTTGGTTACAAAAAGGGTAAACAATGATCTTATATTCAGTGAAGTATATTTACTACTTCTTAAAGGTGAAAAGTATTACTTTATGATAAAGTATTCATGGTTTTCATGTTATCCCAAGACTAACAGTTTTCTTTCATTATGTATCCCTTACTGAGATTTTTATTCTCATCCTAAGTTTTGAAAAAAAAATCACATGATATAAAGAAGAATAGATTCAAGGATGGGATCAAGAAAAAGTTATGCTGTTAAAATATGAAACGATGTCATATTTCGTTTTAAAGAGTTTTTGTTTTATGAAAAAAAGGATAGTGAGTAGAAGTGTATACTTGTAATTTTCAAGATGTTATGTATAAGTTATGATCTAATTCTATAAAGATGTAAACTTGAAAAGATCATTGGTGTGAATTAAAATAAAATTATCGACTTATCTCAAGATTAAGTAATGTTTAAGGCTGGGGCCTTACAATAGGTTTTTTTGGGATATCGAAAGTCCAATTGACCGCCAGGAGTCATGAGGCACTACTACATAATAAGGTTTTAACAGTGCTAAAAAAATTATCAACACTAAAAAAGCGTTGATAATCGAGATACTATTAAAAGGGGTCCCTTTTATCAGTTCTAAAAAAGCAATGGTAAAGGTCAAAAAAATAAAGTTTCAAAAAGAATTTTTTTTCTACAATTGGAGGGTGACCCCCCACCCACATTAGCGCTCAACCCCCCTTGTAATAGCTCTCAACCCACCTTATAACAGTGCTTGTCTAGCCTCCCTCCACTCGCCCCCCTTAACAGTGTTATGCATCTGCTCACCCACCAATGAGCCCTGACTTTGGTGAGTTTCGAACCTGAGACCTTCCTCTTATACGTCTACACCTCTTCCACTCTCTTATATTTTTTTCTTTTTTATTTTTTGATACATCTATATATTTATATATATATTGTTACATTTTCTTATCCATATATATATATATATATAAGTGTGTGTGTATTTGTTTAAATACATATATAAAATATGTTTTTTTGTGTATGTGTGTGTTTTAAAATACATACATACATATATTTATATATATGTGTGAATCTATAAATATAATTATACATATTTATATTTATTTACATATATTATATATTAATATTTATATACATATATTATAATATATAGATAAATATAAATCTGTTTTTCAATACACACATAAATATATTTATATATATATATAAACATTATATATACATTAATTGTATATGTATATAAATATTCATAAATTTTTATTTTAAATAAAATGGATATTATTTTTTATTTAGATGAGGTTTATATATTTAGAAGGATACTTTTCATGTAAATATGATTACATATGTATTTATAAAATTAAACTTTTATGTGTGAACATATACAAAATATGTATATATTTTTATATATTTGATTATAAATGAAACTACATTATGAAAAACATTAAAATTTTAAAACCATAATATCAATATGAATGTAATCCCTTATATTAAATTCAGTCCCCACTGAAAAAATCCAATAATACCCCCATAAATAAGGCTGAAATTCCATCGAATGTTGAAAAATTGGGACATCGCGACTAAAAACTCAGTTTTGGAGATATTCTAGGCCTTTTAGCCTTGAAAAATAGTGACTATGGTTCCCTTAAGTTATAATGGCATAGATATCATTTCAGGCTTCAATTTGATATATGGTAGAGCCTAAACGGACATCTGGATCAAAAGTTATGGTTGTTTGAAGTTTGAGTCACATTTTCAACTTATTTTAGATCATTTATTATTATTTTTATTTCTTCTATCTTCAAATTGTTATTAAATGACTATTAATCGATAATAATTAGTGAATCAGTAATTAATATTATTTTTTTAATTATTTTATAATACATTTTCACTAAATATATTATATATTATGTATAAATGCATATTTAGCCTTATATAAATCATATTTTATAAAAATATATTATACACATAACAATATAAATATATTTCTATATTAATATATTCTTTTTAATGATATTTTTTTATGATATATACATTTTATCAGTGCTAAAATAATGCTGATAAATGGAGTACCTTTATCAGTGCTAAAAACGTTGATAAAGGTATACTTTTATCAGTTCTTTTTTTAGCGCCGATAAAAGCATCTTTTAATGGTGATTTTTTTAGTACTGATAAAGGTACCCCTTTATCAGTGATTTTTTTAGCATTGTTGAAAGGTGACATTGTCTAAAGGAGATTCTATGGTAGTGAGAAGTATTCTATTGTTAGTGATAGTCAGAGCTTGGTGGAAGACTATTAGGGTTCCTTGGGTTAGGTGGTCTATCAGGCGTCCAGAAGAATCTCACTGAAAAATAGAGGCGGTATCACTGGTGTTACTGGAATATCAAAATTCTTCTTGGTCGTAGGCGCCATGCGGCATGTTCCGTTTATTGGGTGACATTTGGAATTTGGTGAAAGGGTACTGAAATTCCAAAAGTCAAATGAACTTGAAGACTATTAAAGCAAGCACTCAGTGATTGTTTTGGAAGTTGAAGTAAGGTGAAAAATGACTTGGATTCTCAGAAGGAGATGCCAGATGAAGTCATTGGTTATTAGTTCAAGTCGATGGAATATTCGACCGGTGCCCCTGTTCTACATGATATTGTAGATGGATAAGGGAGATTACATCTTTTAAATCTATGACAGTGATCTTTCAAAGGATTGGTAGAGAAGATGAAGGGCCTTCTATGATGAAGGTGGACTCTCAAAGACTCGGAACCATGCTGGAAGCAGTGGGAGAAAAAGACCATGTTGTCATGGTTGCACTGAAGGGAGTTTTAGTGGGAGTTCTTCATGTCGATGACATCAGACTCTCTAAAATCTATGGTTACTCTATAATGATCATTTCTAATGGTGTCACTGGAGTTCGGTGTACCAAAAAGATCTTGGGTGGTGCATAAGCTCAGTATAAGAGACTTCAGAAACACATGCAAGTCCGATAGATCGAGGTGCACATTGCAAATTGTTGTTGGAAATTTCAACAAAATTGGAGGATGATAAATCGTTCTCAGTTTCTTTAGAGAATTTTTTCATGAATGCATTCAGATGAGTTTTACATAATCAATGGAACTATCAAATCGTGGTTTCAAAAGACTAAGGAGGAACTACTTCAGTGGGAGCCAGAACGATTGAAGTAGCATGAATTGGAGAACCATGCAGGCACTGCAGATTAACCGTGAATGGAAGCTAGATCAGTTTTGATATTGGTGCGAGCATGAAAATAGTCTTCAAGTGAGAGATTGTTGGACTCAACCTATGAAAACAATTCTCAAGTTGGAATTGATTTGGGTCCACCATTTATTGGAGAGAGAGAAATTTATTACTGAAAAGTTTTTTCACAACATCAATATATGAGTTTATCCCATAATTAATAGATAGTTAATTATCAACATTAATGGATGAAAAAATTAATGTTGACTACATTAACTGGAGATATGAACTTAGAGTCTATATAAATAGATGTAGTGACATTTTTTTAGCATGACTGACGAGCGCTAATAGATCCTGACAAAGCCAAAGGTGGCTCCTTTTCCATGTAAGACAACCTAAGCACACACAAAGAGATGAAGTCATCAGAGCCAAACGTGAAGGTCGAGACCTTCAAGGGCGGAGACCGGGAGGAGGGAGCTAGAAGATTTCATTCTCTCGTGGATGTAGGGTGAATATTATGTATTGTTTTATAGTTTGTGCTTGCATGCATGTTTGTTTGTTGTGTTCATTGCTCAGAATGGAGATCTTGGGAGGACCAGAACCAGATGCAAGGATGACTCGATGCGGTTACTGAGGTGTCTGGACTTTCCAGTTCTAGACACCAAAGTTTTGGGGATCTTTTGGAGCAAATGCTGCACTTGTTGTTTAGGGTCTCGATCCCCAAAAATCACATAGTTTGGAAATCCTGAGTTTGGTCTCAATTAGCAATCACTAAACGTGAACCCTTTTATAACCACATTATTTTTAAAATTAATTATACTAATCATACCTTACAATATTTTGAAAAACATGTTTTCTTATAAGAACTTATTCAAACATTCGATTATAAGTTTAAAATTTTAAAATTTATTTTCAAATCCAACATGAATCTTGACCCAAATCAAATAAGAATATTCTATAATTTTATTATCGGTTAAAAATATAAAATAAATAATCAATAATAATCAATTTAGTCAAACTTATGTTTCATATTTTCTAAAAATAATATCCAAGTTGATCCAAATACGAAGGATGTTTTAAGTCATCTATTCTAACATTATTAAATCCCAATCAACCATTAAACGCATTCTACTTAATCAAATTATATAGTGTGAGATATCATGTTAATAAATATCCATCATTATCCCAACTTCAAAGTGACCTAAGATTTTTTTTCCACTAGTGGGTGAAGTCTCTGATGAGGTCTCCGATGAGATCCCGATTTGGGAGTCCAGAAAGGATGCAAAAATCACAAACAGCAGCAAAACATTATCCACGAAGAGGATGAGGGGACTACCTATCGACGACTTCGTAGGATCATTTTGGGAATAACTTCATACGAAGAACACAAATTATTAGAGAGAAAGTAGAGAGAGAGTTTTTTAAATCATTCTGATTTCTATTCAAAATCACCTCTTCGAATAAATGGTTTGGAGGTCCCTTATATAGGCCTCTGGGCTCAGCTTTCCCGAGAAGCTGACTTGATATAAGACAGGAAAAGACAACAAAAGTAAAAGAAAAATAAAAAGAAAAGGAAAAAAGCAAAATCAAAAGGTGGACCACACTTCCACCACACATTTTTAAACAAATAAAAAATACATAAATGACATGTCCAATTTGATCTGCTCGTCCATGTCGGGTATGACGCGTTTCTGGATCAGCATCTAGAATCCCTCCAAGTCGTATAGAGAATCAATCATTTCTCAAACTAAGACTTCCTTATCTGAATCCTTCATTTTTATCAATTCTTTGATAGTTCATTGGATTTGATATCGGATAATAAAGATATCTTCTTTATGTCCCTTCCATGTCTTGAGCTCTTCAAGAATCATGTCTGCCTCCACCTTGAAATCTGTCAGATGTGCCATCTCTGCATGCTGCATGTATCTAGAGTTTATAGAGACCAACACATTGTCTCTTGAAAATAATATACAATATTTTCTTATTGATTTTGATTCAATCAGAAAAATTCTCTATGCGATTTGGATACGTTCGTAATGACTTTTGTTCAAACTGAACTCTAGACAATCTTCATCGCTAAACTGTGAGTCTTCGAATGCTTTCTGGATAGGTCCTTTAGTCCAGTGCCCTAGGTACAAGTTCCATAGCATAACCACTCTTTCTTATAATATGATAGGTTCAATATGTTCAACCCACCCTAAAAAACTTGGATATGAATTGTTCAGAACTGTTCTCACCATTCTGGGTACCCAGTTGAATGTGGAATTTATTTTATTAAATCCCAAGAATTGTACTGATCCCATGATGAATGCTTTCTGGAATTAAATGAACTCTTCTAGTTCTAATGGCATATCTGGTATATGGATTTTTGGAATCCCTATTCTCGACATTCTCTAAAACCTCTTCAAAACTGGGTATTCTTCCATGTCTGTCTCCTTGATTCTCCTAACTTTGTCAAGGAGACCTGAAACTTAGACCTTCATCCTGATCTCTTCAGTGATGATCATATTGATCATATCTCGATCAACCTTTTTATAATCCTCCATAAGATCTTCAGATTTTTCAAGCATGTCCAAAACATGGTTCATACCTCTTTTGAATATTCGATCATCTCTACTTTTCTGGATCATATTATAAACAAATATGGACTTATTCCTTGAAATATTTGTAATCCTTTGAAAATATTTCTATATCTCCTTTTTTGGACTGGGCTCTTCATCTAGCTCATCATCCAGACTTTATTGATCTTTTTCTTCCTGAACATTTTGTCATTGAGGTTCTTTCTGACAATTTTGATACTTTTCAAGTTCTTCATCTACATGATCATCCCAACTCTTTATGGTTTTCTCTTTTCCTTTAGATTCTTCATTTGTCTCAACCTTTTAGTTCTTCTGAGCCTTTCTATTTCTTGGATTATCTACACATTGAGTGTTGTAATGACCTTTCTGACCACATACAAAGCATTCAATATGACTTTTATTCTTAGTCTTGCTGTCTAAAGGTCTTTTTGAAGCATTTCCTGGTTTTTCAGCCCTTCTAGATGAGGAACCTATGATTTATGATCTTTAAACCTTACTGGATGAAGATCCCTTCTTATTAAGGTGATTCTCTGCTAGAATCCCCTTTATTTGTTCAATTCTATCAACCCTTTCATTCATTGCTTTGATAACTAGGCATTCTACCACAGAATGATTATCAATGCAAACAGGGAATCTTTTTTATTTTCTACTTTCTTCCATTGCACCCGCAAGAGTCAAAATAGTGTGTTAGTGCATCTGGAATGACATTATTTGTTCCTTTGATATTTTCTATAGTAAAGTTATAGTATTTCAATTCATTTATCCATTGTACAATTCATGCCTAGGTAAACCTTTTTAATTTAATTCTCATAAAATTATTTATATAAGAACTATGTGTTCTTATAGTAAAAGGTTTTCCCAAGAAAATCTCGTTAGCCATAATTCCTTTAAGGACTGCAAGCAGTTCTATTTCATGGACAGGATAATTCTTATCTTCCTTGTTAAAACATCCAATCCAGTATCTACTAATACTATCATTATGGTTTTTTATTATCTTTAAGATACATCCCCATGCTGATTCTGATACATCTGTTTCTAAGATAAGTTGATCTTCACTCCCAAATGGATACTCCAATTTTGGGAGATTCCTTGCTTTCTGCTTCAAAATTCTAATTACTTCATAATCTTTTTCTATCTAATCCCAAGGTACCTTAATGGATACCTTTTTTTGTATTGGAAGTGATATTTTTGCTAAATATCTGATGTATGCTCTTGAATAACTTATTATACCAAGAAACACCTGTATATGCTTACAATCTGTAAGCTCATCGGGGAAAGTTTGTAGATTTTCTACAATATGCGGTTGAATATTTTCTCTACTTCGTTGGATCTGAAATCTCAATAATTTTATCTTCAATTGAATCCAAATGATATTTCTTTCTGAAAGTATCATCCCTTCTTCTCTGAACACTTAAACAACCTGCTGCAAATGTTTTATATGATCTTATGTATTTTTACTAAATATGATCACGTCATCTATATAGACTAACACGAACTGTGCTAATCCATTGAATTCCTTATCCATTCTTCTCTGAAATTTTCCTGTTGCATTCTTAAGTCCAAATGGCATAACTATCCATTCAAACAAGACAACTGGCATTGTAAATACTGTTAATGATATAGCCTCTTCTTTGATCTTTATCTTCCAATATCCTTACTTGAGATCAAAATTAGAATATTTAATTGGTCTTTCATGCCTAATCCTGCTTCTCAAATATTCTTGGTTAGGAAGATTGTATCCATCATCCTTTGTAGCATAATTGAGATCATGATAATCTATAATCATTCTAGCCTTACCATGCTGTTTTTCTACATGATTCATTACCATGAATGTTGCAGTCCTGTGAGGAATTTCTCTATGCTTGATTAATCCAAGATTGATTAATTCTAGAATATGTTTCTCAAATTCCTTAACCATCTCATCTGGATAGGCAATTCCCTTACTTCTGATCACTGTACTAGGATCTTTAAGGGTGATTGTAGCCTCTGGAATTGCCTTCTTCCATAGTTTCAGAGGTTTTTCTAACCAATTTATAAGTAATCTTTTATCTTATCCAATGCCTCTTCTTCATTAATCCTCAAAACTTTTAATCCAACTAGTTATTTTCACTACTCAATCTTTCTGTGGTATTATTTATCTTCATTTGGATAGCTTTCCACTTTAACAGTAGATGATTTCTTATCTGGAACCATTCTGGTTTTTCCAGAAGAGGTTGGAATCAAATAGTTTTCAAGGATAATTCCTTTTGAAAATATCGTTACAGGTTGATATCTTCTAAGGAACCTATTTCCAATCAAGAATTCATCTGGTAATTGAGGAATAAAACAAAGCATCTGCTCTATAAATATCCTACCATTGAGTTCAATCTGAAATTATTTGGAAACTTCTTGAATCAGAACTGTTGCATTATTACCAACTGTAACTTGAAACTCTGAAGATTCCCAGGTTACTCATGAAAATCGAATTCTTGTACAAGATAATGTACATCCTGTATCAACTAGGGAAATACATGCAGTTTCATTAATACTTAATTTTACTAATGTATCCCACTCCTCTATCTTCTCACTAAGTAATGAAGATCCCATATATCCTACATGAGTTTCTTTATCCTCATAGATTGGTATTCAAACAGTCCTTTGTCTAACTATCCTTCTGTAAATTGATGTTCTAGGTGATTCTACTGAAGTACCCTCATCCTTTCCAATTGATATCCTTGGATATTCCAAATGGTTCTCCAGTATTTCTGATTTGAAGTCTTATATCTTCAAATTTGGTATGCCTAATCTTGATCCTTCTGATCTAAGATCATCTTCATCTTCTCTGACCTCAGAGATGACAATTCTATTTCTAACTTGTTTAATGACACCTGGAATAAGTATCTTTTACCTTCTTTCTTCCTCTGGATTTGGTGAAACCCATTATCTAGGTCAAGTTAGCCTCTTGGGGTTTATCACATGTGGTGTCATTACTCTAATTTATGTTCCTTCATCTTGAAAAAGATGTTTAAATATTTCCACACCCTTCCTTAGAGTTGGTCTTCCAGTATTATAGAACTTCACATAGAGGCGAGTAATTCATCTGACACATCTTCTATCGGGTGGACATCCCAATGTCTTCTGCCAGTTCCTCATGTTGATTTTTACTTCTAGAGTTCTACTAACACTTCTTTCCATAAGAAAAACATGCAAGTCTAGTATTACCTTTACCCATGCTGCTCCTGCATGCAGATTTTCTCGATCTCCTCCTAATAGTGCATTAGAGAAATTATCTAAAATTCCATCCACAACTGCAATTAGGACTGGTAGATCTTGTCCTTTTCTGACAAGAGGATCTACTCCTATCTAGATTATTCCAAAATGCACATACTTAGCATTTTTCTGGATCACCTTGTTAACCCTTTCTGGTTTTAGAAAAGGTACTGTAAATAATCCTCTATCTATTTTATATAATTCAATTATCGCTTCATCTTCAAAGATCTTGGTAATTTCTCTACATGGTACCCAAGACTTCTAGTATACCTCTGACCAATCAACTCTGGGCATCTTCCATTCTTGACAATCTCTTCCTTTTGAAGGGATTTCAAAATCTGAAGAATGAACCAGATCTCCTACCATCTCCTCTAATATTACTAGTTATAGTGAGTCTTCAGATGCACTAGCCCCTGTTCAAATCATGTCTATTCAAAGCTGGCTCAAAATAGGGTTATTTCATTCTTCCTCATCTGAGGCAGAATCTTCCTCCTTTGAGTACTCTGAATATAAAGAATATAAAATTTTATCATCTGAGTCTATACCTTCTCCCCAGATAGGCTCAAACAATATCTCGGATGAATCTTCCATCATTATTGTTTTGAGACTACCCCTTATTCTATCTGCATCTGGGAAACTGTCAACTCTGTGAACTTTCTTTCCACAGAACCAACAAAAATCACAACTGTATAGAGATTTTCCTTTAGGGAATTTGGGATACTTCCCATATTTATCCTTAAAGTTTTCTCTCATATTCTTCTGGATTCTATTTGATCTAAGAAATCACTTAGATTTTTCTGGCTTTCTGCCTAAAAATCTACTTGATGGTTTTCTTTTTCCAAATCATTTCCAGAACTTCTTGAACGATTTCTTCCGTTCACACTAGCCATCCTGGCACTGTGTTTTGAATGTTCTTTGTTGGGTTCTTCCAAGCTCCTGCCTAGTTGGACCACACCCATATCTTCCTGCAACACCCTCTACTTTTGGGAAACAAGAAGAACTCATGTATGGAATATTTCTTACATCTTGTAAGACATGCCTCTGCATACAATAGAGTCTTATCACCTGCCTTATTATTTTTGCTCGAACTCCTAGGGTGTCTTGTAGATCTTTAATCTGGGAATGATGAGTCTTCAACACTTGTTGAGCAATTTCAGGCCAACTACCTGGAATCTTCTAGATAAAAACATCTAGAGAATATGCTTGATCTCCTAGTCTAAGAAGATAATACCAATGCTGAAACTCAAAAAGATATTCTTCAAAGTAACACATGTCACAAATTTGGATATTGGTTAAAGTTGTTCTATATTTTTCTACCAATTCTTCATCCAGATCTACCAGTGGATTTCCTGCAAACTCTTGTTTAAGGAAATCAACTACTACTGGTATAATTTCAATTGGGAATGTAACATATTTCTGGATAGTTGTTCTCACTTTTGAGTGTCTCAGCAGCATATCCCAAAATCTCCCTGCATTACCTTTCAAGGTAGCTCTAGTGAAATTAAGTGCACTATCTATGGTCCATGATTGTAAACCAACTGATAACATGTAATATCTAAGTTCTAGAGCCCATTCATCTATGTATTCTCCTGGATCCTTTTCACAATCTAGCTTTAAGATCTTCCCATGTTGAGGAACACCTTATGGATGTGATTTCTTTGGATTATATTCTTCCTAAATATAGCTGGGATATGAGGGATTACCTTCCCTATTGATCTTCTAAAACAAATCCTTGAATGATCTTTTCTATCATTCCCAAGGAATTGGTTTTTGTGAGATCACCTACCATATTGAATTGGATTCCACGGGTTTTACACTAAGCCTTTCAGTGGGAGATGACTTATTCTCTTTCTTTTCCCTCTTCTCTTCGAGTTTGGCATGTAGGTCTTCAACTTTCTTGAGCTTTTCATTTAGATTTTTGGAGACTTGTTCTATATCCCCAAGTTCTCATTTCTCCCAAGTAATAATATCATGGATCTATTTCTAGTATTCCTGGATACTTGGAGGAATACTCGAAACTTCTTCTTGATATTCTTGAGCTTCTCCTACTAAATTCCATGCGTAATATTCTAAAGTATATCATCCCGATAAACTTGCTCTTTCGGTATCTATGTTTGGATTTGTATTAGAGACAGTGGCATCAGGCTGATTGGAAGCTTCTCCTGAAGCTTTCCCTTCAAGCCTCTGCCGAATATATCAGATATTAGGTTTGACAACAGATCCTCTTCTGGCCATATTTTACTGTTCAAAGAAAAATATTTCTCCTTCTGGATCTCCTAGTGTTTTTTCTAGGTTTTGGAATAACCACTTGGCTTGTCAAAGTTGAGATTTTGTACACCTGATTATGAGAAAAAAACATTTAGAAGGAAGGGTATGGTATTACGAGAACAAAGACAATCATATTTGGCTTAGAAATTATCGTCAAATTCCAGAAGCCAGATTTGATTTTGAGAATGAACCCGAAGTAACCGAGTTAGGGAAGAAATCCCAGGCAACTCGTGATAAGATTGAGGAATTAAAGATAGATTTACTTTCACCATTTGATAAGACTCTTAGGGCTGACCTGCCCGGCGAGCACCTATACCCTTCTTACACATGCCAACCTGCGCTCACGTTGAACATTTTCACACACCAGTGCCGACCCGCACTGGTTCTCATCTGCACTTCTGCCACTCTTGGGTTGAGCCACCTTTGAGCTCGTGCAGTGATCACATGCACGTGGCTGCTTGGGGGGGTTCTCCTTTGAGATTTAACCCATATTTTTCACTTCACCTTATCCAAAAACTTATCCAAAAATCCAATTTTCCATATATATATATATATTTATTTATTCAGGGCACCATCCGACACTGAGCCTTCTTCAAATATAATTTTTCCTTTTCCACAAATCAAATCACACCTTTCCAAGAATCACCATGGATCCACTTCCATGTAACTCATGAAACCTATTCACTTAGAAAAGAACTCCTCAACTCATCCAATGCATTTCCAATCATTCCTAATATATTGTCAACAAATCCAACCAATAAACTAATGGTTCCAGAATCCCCCCCCCTTTGGATTTTGCTGACAACATCTAATAAAATCCATCCCCCTTAAGTTGTGCAGTTTGGTTAAGTCTTCCACAATTAGCTTCACATCACCAAATAAAACCCACTTCACCTAGGTTACCAACAAATCTAACACCACAAACCCATGGGTTCAACAATAGTTATTGTATAAGCTAGATCTAGATAAGCTGGAAAACTAGCAGATCAAAAGTTTTGTTGTGGTTTGATTGGATGTTTCTTATATTTGATTGGAAGTTTCTTTGTATGCTTGTTTGCTTGTTTTGAATCAAATCTTATAGAATTGAATCTTAAATTTGTTAAAAGAATTATGAGGTATTTTAAAGGATGTGTCCAGTGGACATGTTTTTCATTTATGGAAGGTGTAATTTTCTGTTAATTTCCTAGCAGGCATTCAAAATGGAATTGGTCGACAGCGCAGTTGGGCTTGTGTTATCATTCATCAGCTTATCCATATTCATTTATTATACGTTCTGGGTCATCATTCTGGTGATTCCATATCTTGTTTTATTTGAATTTCAATGGCTTACTTTGGTTTTTTTCATTAACGAGAGTTCCTACAATCTTGTTTGCATTGCAACCAATCATGGAAGAAGACCATTTTATTCATAGATATTTCATGCCTAAAGAATATTCCATAATCATACCTGTCTTCCCTAAAGTGACACTCCTTTTCTTACTATCCGTGTTTATTGGTTTTTTGATTCTCAAGTATAAAAAGAAGAAGGCATGATCCAGGTACTAGCTGTATTTATTATTATTAATTTTGGGTTAACCAAGATATTTTTTTTCTGTTTTTTGACGTGGATGGATTCTCCATTTTTGGATTGTTTTTTCTTAAAAAGATGAATGGTTTTGTCAATAACATGATGCCAAAACATCATAGATAAATCATATTTTGATTGAATGAATTCCTTTAAAGATTTTAGAGAATCCTGTCATTATTTGATTTCATGTCCATCATTTTCTTTTTTGTTCTATAATAATTCCTCCTCGACTTAGGAATTAAATTTAATTATAATAAATAAATTTGAAATCTATCTCACACCCATGTGAGATACTGGTAATTTAAAGCCATTTATATTGAGTAAAATTCCATTAAAAACATAGGTGATTTGACACATTCAAACATGTCCAATGCAACACTAATCTCATAGGGGTATTTTTGATACACCCATCGAAATTCCTGTTGATGCGGAAACGCCGGGAGTCACAATGACAGAAAGAAACAATTCACAAATGAGTAAAAGGGAAAATACAAAATAATAAGAAGAAGAATTTGGACAGAGAGATTTACGTGGTTTGAGAAATGATCCCTATGTCCACAGAGAGGTAGGAGTTTCACTAGTTTTGGGAGCACAAAATTACAGGGAGTATCTCGGAGTTTCTCACTAAGAAACTCAAACCCGAAATGAGCTACAAAAGGAGGAAGATGATCCACTGTTCCACTAATCTCATAGGAAATCCATATCGTTACAATGAAAGGTGACCACCCAAGTCAAAATTGCTAGAGTGGTCAGCGGCTAGAAGTCCAAGGAGTTACAGTACTGTTAACTATGAAGTCTGACCTGCTACAGTGCCCTATCAGTGTTGGTCGGTCAACTCTCCTACAGTGGTTAGAGATGGTATTGTGCCCCAAAATTTGAACTGGGGGCTAAAGGCCCCCAGAGTAGGGGTGTGTTGCCCATTACAACCCCCAACGAGCTCACCATGGAGCTCAACTTGCAAAGGTTGCGGCCTGGTGTGCAATACAGGCCGCAAATATTCGACCCAAACATCATCCAAAATGGATCGACCTACACCAATCCAACAATCTCCCACTTGGAGCCTGATCCACAACACTGACTTTCTTCGATGCTAAAAAGACAACTTACCTGATTTGAGCTCTTCCTCTTCTTCATTTACCAGTGACGTGCTTTCCATTCAAAACTTCAATTTCAAACTGACGATTCATAAAATACCAGTTATTTTCCTTTGTGCTCCCATTATTCCCTCCCTTATTCTGCCTCTCATCCTCTATTCATTAGTGGAGACCAACAAAGGCACAAAAGTGCCTCAATTTTTTTTATTACAATAGGCTTAATCAACATGTCTTCTGGATTGTTGGTTCCACAAATCTTCTGCAATGTTAGCAACCCATCCTATATCAAACCTTTGATGAAATGATACTTCAACTGAATGTGCTTCGTCTGGGCATGAAACACTCGGTTTTTTGCAAGATGTATAACACTCTAACGGTCACAGTACAATACATTACCCTTTCGATTTCTTCCCAACTCATCCAAGAAGTTCTTCATCCAAACCATCTCCTTCCCATATTTTGTTACAACAATGTATTCTCCCTCTGTGGTGGATAAAACCACCATTTTCTGTAATTGTGATATTCAGCTTACTGAAATTCCTCCACAGGTAAATACATAACAAGTGGTACTCCTTCTGTTGTTGAAGTCACCTCCAAGGTCAGAATTCACATAGATACCTCCTTGTCACCCTTCAAATACCTCAGTATCCATTTCACAGCTTCCCAATGTTGCTTTCTAGGGTTAACCATGTACCTAATCACAACTCCCACTGCATGAGAAATGTCAGGTCAAGTGCAGACCATGACATACATCAGGTTTCCAATAGCTAATGTGTATTAAACCTTTGCCATATACTCAACCTCTCCCACCTTCTCAATGTAATCATTCGGTGATAACATCAAAGTTCCAGCTGTGCGGTCTCTCTTGATCTTTATCCCTAAAATCTTGCTAGCTTCTCCAATACCTTTCATCTTGAACTTTTCATATAACTTCCTTTTCAACTCATCTATCCTCTTTATACATGATCCTGCAATGAACATGTCACCCATATATAAAATTATTATAATATATTCATCACCAAATAACTTGATGTAGCAACATTGATCCATGACACATAGTTTGTATGCATTTTTAGCCATGAATGCATCAAAATTTTTGTTCCACCGCATGGGTGCCTACTTCAATACATGTAAGATCTTATGGAGTTTTCACACCAGGTCTTCCTTTCCAGACTCAACATATCCCTCTAGCTACTGCATATAGATTTCCTCCTCTAGATCTTCATGAAGGAAAGATGTCTTCACATCAAACTGATCAAGATACAGGTTTTCCGATGCCACAGTGCTGAGAGCCACCCAAATGGTGGTAAGCTTCACTATTAGTGAGAATATTTTAGTGAAATCCACTCCATCCTTTTGTTGGAAGCCTTCCACCACTATCCTTACCTTGAACCCCCTCTTGTCTTCATGTTCTTTCTTGACCCGGTACACCCATTTTCTCTGCAATGCTTTCTTCCCCTATGGTAGTTGTGTCAACTCCGAAGTATTTTTGTCATGTAGTGAAGAAATTTCTTCCTTCATGGCCAACTCCCACTTGATCGAATCCTTCAACCACATTGCTTCTTCAAAGAATTATGGTTCTCCACTGTTAGTCAGTAACAAATAATGTAAGAATAGTGAATACATCTGGACAGACCTTCTCACCCTTGTTGATCTCCTCAACTCCACTTGAGTATTAGGTTCCACCGGTTCTGATGTCTCATGCTTAGGTACACCTTCAAGCTCCACTTGATCTTTTCACTCCGATTTTTTGTTCCCATTCTCATATTTATCTTCATGACGATCCTTGTGCATGACACCTTCATTAAATATCACATTCTGGCTCTTGATGACCATCTTATTGAGATCATACCAAAATCAATAACCAAACTCCTCAGCACTGTAGTCAATAAAGAAACATCTTTTGGACTTATCATCGATCTTGTTCCTTGCATTAGCATCAACATGAACATATGCCAAACTTCCAAAGACTCATAAATATGAGAGTGTTACCTTCTTACTGGACTAGAGCTCCTCTTGTAGACAATCTCCCATTGGCACAGACAGACTCATGTTGATGAGATATGCTTCCATGTTCACTGCATCATCACAGAAGGTATTAGGTAACCCTGAGTGTAATATCATACTACTGACACATTCATTCATTGTCCTATCCATCCTCTCTGCTACACCATTCTGTTGCAGTGTACCTGAAATAGTCTTCTCCCTCTAAATTTCATTATCGGAACAAAATTCTCTGAACTCCTGACTGTCGTACTCTCCACCATTGTTAGATCTCAAACATTTAAACTTTGATCCCGACTCATTTTACACCATGACCTTCCACTTATGAAATATCTTAAACACATCATATTTCCTTTTAATAAAGTAAACCCATACCTTCCTTTGAGTCATCGATGAATGTCACATAGTATTGTGACCCTTCAAGGGAAAATACTGGTGCAGACCCCCAAACATCAGTGTGCACCAGGTCCAACTTCCCAGCCTTCAGTGTTCTGCCTCACTTTGAAAAAGACATCTTCTGCTTTTCGAAGATACAATATTCACATAGGCCAACATTCACTGACTTCATCTTTGGTAGCAGTCCTTTTGTTGTTAGCACATTCAAGCCCTTCTCACTCATGTGGCCTAGCCTATAGTGCCACAATTGTGAATCTCCGACAGCTTTCAGTGATGCATCCATGTCCATGAAAGTTTTTTTCATGTTATACAGGGTTTCATTCTTTGCTCCCCAGCCTATGACCATAGCTCCTTTGGTGATCTTCCACACACCACTAGTGAACGTGGTACTCAACCCTGAATCATCAAGCTATCTGACAGAAATAAGATTTCTTCTCAATCCAGGGATATACCTCACATTTTTCAGAACCAGGAGACTCCCACTGTTGGTCTTGATCTGTGCATCACCCTTCCCCACAATATACAAGGGTTCATCATCAGTAAGATTTACCTTGCTAAAATTTTCATAAATAGAATTTCTCAGGAAACCATTACACTCGTGAGTCTAAAATCCAAGACTCCATAGGGTTATCCACGCTTAACAGCAACATGTCATCAGTTCCTTCATCTGCCATGTTTTTTCCACTGGTTTCAGGTCCCTTTCATTTTCACTGCACTCCTTGACATGTCCTTTTTTCCCATAAGTCCAGCAGGTAGGACCAGCCCCCATTGTCTTGTCTTTTCTCTTTACTCTTAACTTTGATGGTCCTTTATAATTGTCTCTCTGCACATATCTTTCTCTTACTTTAACATTTAGAGCAGAACCAGAGAATATTCTCGATTCTCTTCTTCAGATATCTCACTGAGGATCAGGTCCCATACATCCTTCAGAACCAGCTTGGTATTGCCTGAATAATTGCTCACAGCTATTACATTTGCTTCCCAACTATTAGGTAATGAAGATAGTATGACCAGTTTACATACCTCATCACCAAACACAATGTCCACCGATGTCAATTGACTAATAACGGTGTTGAATTCGTTGATGTGATCTGTAATAATTCTCCCTCCAACCATTTTCATGTTGAACAATCATCGCATAAAGCACACTTTTTTTTCTGCAGAAGGCTTCTCGTACATATTTGAGAGAGCTTGCATGATTCCAATCGTTGTATTCTTCTCTCGGATGTTGAATGCCACGTTTTTTGTCAACGTGAGGCGCCCAACTCTTAGAACAAGTCGATCCAGTAGCTCCCACTCTGACTGCTCCATGTCTATTATCTTTAAGCCCAGAAGTGGAAAATGCCTTTTATTCTGGTAAAGATAGTCTTCGATTTTCATTCTCTAGTATCTGAAGTTAGTTCCATAAAAACGGTCGATCTTCAACTTGCCTTCTTCCATAGCCATCGTTCAGTTCGAGGAATTCAAACTCAACCTTTGATACCAGTTGATGTGGAAATATTGGGAGTCGCAATGACAAAAAGAAATGATTTACAGAAGAGTAAAAAGGAAAAAACAAAATAAGAAGAAGAAGAACTTGGACATAGAGATTTACGCGGTTTGGGAAATGATCCCTACGTCCACAGAGAGGCAAAAGTTTCACTAGTTTCGGGAGCACAAATTTACAGGTAGTATATCAGAGTTTCTCATTAAAAAACCCTAGTCCGAAATTGGTTACAAAAGGAGGAAGATGATCCACTATTCCACAAACATCATAGGAAGTCTGCATCGATACAGTGAAAGGTGGTCACCCAATTCAAAAGTGCTACAGTGACTGGAAGGTTGAAGTCCAAGAGCTATAGTATCATTGACTCCAAATTTCGACCTGCTACAATGACCTGTTGGTGTTGGTCATTTATCTTTTCTATAGTGGTCAGAGATGTTACAGTGATCTAAAATTTGGGCTGAGAATCTTTGGACCCCAGATACCCAGAGCAGGGGTGCATTCCTGCAACCCCCAATGAGCTCACCGCGGAGCTCAATCAGTAAAGGTTGTGGCATGGTGCGTAGTATGGGCCGCAATAATTTGGCCCAAATATCATCCAAAACAGATTGGGATACACCAATCCAATAGCTCGGAGCTCAACCAGCAAAGGTTGTGGCATGGTATGTAGTATGGGCGGAAAGCATTCGGCCCAAACATCATCCAAAATAGATTGGGCTACACCAATCCAACAGCTCTGTGATCATTAAGTTTTTGTGAGTCTCCTAGGAAGAATCTTATTTTCTGGTCATGCCACCAGACTTTCAATACACATATGTCAAATATGATACTTATACGTTTTATATGATTTATGTGTCAATCAAAGTATTGTTGTTTTAATTGCAGTTTAACCTTTTGTCATTGTTTGGTGTATTGGATCGGTGTTATTGGCTTAGTCCAATTTTGTTGTCTTTGGTCTATCTGGGCTATTGCCTAGGTTTTCTGCTTTGTCTGTGTTATTTGTTTGGGCCTTGTCCTCTCAATCTTCCATCTGAGGAGTCCAAGATATATGAATCACTGAGAGAAGGTGAATGTGATTGTATTTTTTAAAACCATTATGAAATTTATCAAATAACTCAAGTTATCAGTGAAGGTAGGATGATCCATTCGATATTCCCAATGACGATTTCTCTTTTGCGAATGAAAAGATAAAATCTCAACAAGTAGGTGACAAAGATTTTATAAGGCTCGCCTCCTACATCATTTCATTATCAAACAATTAAATAGATTATAATTAAATAATTAAATAGTTTATAGTTGATAATGGAAAGTTTATTATGCCTTTTAAAAATTTCCATTGTTGTTTTAATAATGAGTTTTTGAATTTAATTGACCTTTTGATTGAATAAAGTATAAATTTGGAAAATTATTACAATAGATTGTCATGAAATAATAAAATATGAGTTAAAATAGCAATTTTTTTCCTTTATTAAGTTTTTTTTACCATTGTTTTAAATATGATAATTAAAGAAGGTCCTTGTAGTTTTAAAAGGGTTTGTTTTGGGTTTTAAAAATAAAGTAGTGAAATCTAATTTAGAAGGAATGAGAAAGGAGAGAGAGGTCAAATGACAATTTTCTTTATTTCCTCCCTTTATCCTCATAGATGGTCAAACTTCCCATCTCCATTAGATCTCTCTTCCCCTATTTTTCTTGTCATGTTCACAAGGTAAGGGTTTAATTAAATTTTCTTCTTCTTTCTTCTTTTATAGTGTAAATACTATATAGGAATCAACAAGTGGGCAAACAACCTCAAGTATCACGTGAAAAGGTTCGTAGGAATCTCTCTTCACATTATAGTCATTAATGATCACTTGAACAATTGTTATGTATAAAACTTCTAAGTGATCTTTCCCTTAGGGGTTTCTCTTGTCCTGTTCGTAAAGACTACCTTTAACATACGTGAGGAATGATCGCAAGATCTGTGTGCCAATTTAGTTGTGTGGTAAAATGTTACGTTAAACATCAAATGTTCCATTAAACATCAACAACGTAGGCTGAAAATTGTTGTATGGATAGTATGTGTGGCGGTGCACAAACAATTTAAACTTCTTTCATTGAGATCTTGATTGATCAAAAACCATTTTTTTGTGAAAGATGTTGTATGAAAATTATTTTTGGATTTATTTGTTTACACAGTTCATCTATTTGAGGGGTCAAACATTTAGTTAAACATCAACAACGCAAGTTGAAAACTGATGTATGGATAGTTTGCAGGGAAGTGTGCAAGCAGACAAATTTTTTCATCAAGATTGAATTGATCGAAAACTAATTTTTTTTGAAATACATTGTATGAAAATTATCTCAATATTTCTACATTTATATTGTTCATTCATTTTAGAGTTTAACCATCTTCTCAAACATCTTTCACGCAAGCTGAAAACTAAGGTATGTACAATTCTGTGTGGCAGTGTGAAAACGAAGGAAACTCCTTCCTCCAAGGTCTGTTTGACCCGAAACCAAATCCATTTGAAAGATATGAATTGTGACTAGGTAGGAACTTCTAAATTAATGGTGACATGTGGATTTTGAAATGAAATTACTTGGTTTTACATTTGTTTTGTATTCGAACATGGCTAAGGTGTTTGGTTTGTGGAAGCTGGGGAATATCGATTTTTTTTTATAAAATATGAAATTAGATTAAGAGCAGCAAAGAAATTACACATATAGGGGGTGAGCCATCCCCTAAAACAGAAAAATATACAAAAAAACAATGCGTCTTCACAAGTTGACTGCAATGTGACATTGTTCACGATGCTGTCCATGAGGGAGATATCCCATGTCTTTTTTGGTCCCCTAGATGGTCATAGAGTAAGTAAATGGAAATGAAAGAATTGATTTCATTTATTAAGGAATTAGTGGTCTCATTCTCATGTCTGTTAGGAGTGTTATCCCATAAATGATTTATGATTGTGGATTTTTTTTGGGTTGGCACATTATTCGACCATTGTGCCATTAGTTTATTGTTTTCATTGAGCATGTCTATTTGTATATATTTTTTCAGTTATTTTTTTTCCATGACATGAGGATGAGATATATTACTTTATATATACACTATTCCATGTATACATTTGATTCACACTCACAAAGCGGAGTCACATTCTTGAGGATATCATATTGAATTGTTATACTTACCCCCTATCCATATGCATTTGGTGGTTGACCAAAAATGCTTATGTGTCGGTTCTTTATGTTGATTTGTAAGTATAGATGTTTCTGGACATTTAGTTAGCAGAAGATATTTCCAGGGCTTAGAATTTGGATTCATTGAGTTGTTATAGTTTTACTTGCCTTTCAGACATTGGCCCCTTATTTTTGCGTAACACATCAAATAGATATGTATACATTTGTGCCTTGAATGTTGTATGTGCATATACTACATTTTATTTTGATATTCGATGTGAAATAGTGTTGTGTCTTTTGTTTCTTGGACTCCTTTGTATAAGCACCCTCAATGAGCATGTTCTTTTGGGAGATAATCCAATGTATGGAAAGGCCATATCAAAATTTTGTTATAATTCATTGTTATTGGTGATGTTAGGTTCGGGGACTAAGGTATTCCGAGATCCGATAAAAAAATAGTGGTGTAAATCATTTTTTAAAGTTAGGGTAAAGCTAGTGGTGAAGATAAGTTTGTAGGACTTGGAAATTAAACCGTTAATTTTCCTTGCCAACATAATTATAGTAGACCTTAGTTATTAGGGTGCTCTAAATGTTAGTATGAAAGGGTTAAGAAGAGTCTTTGGTTGGGGTAGTGTGATGGGATAACATCATATCTTTTTGTGGACTAAAATTCCTATGGTGGGGAGTTTATAAGATGTCATGTTTTTTTTAAAATAATAAAATATAATATAATTGAATAATTAAATGGTTCATAATTATTAATGATACATTTATGACTTTTTTTTAATTTTTTCATTGTTAACTTTATTATGGGTTTTTGAATTTAAATGACCTTTTGATTAAATGAAGTTAACATTGGGGGAATTATTTCAATCTTGTGGCTAATATGGTTGACTTGGTTTGAGTGAGAACTTAGATGAAATTTTACTAAAGTGTGGGGCCTTATTGGGTTTGACGAGGAGGGTTGAGACTCATGTTTCAGTGTGTGGTCCCTTTGGTTTTGGAAAATATAAAGTGTGTGTGGGTAATGGATTTGGAAAATGGTGGGAATTGTGATGTGTTTGGTTATGGTTTGGTGAAATCTTTGTTATTATTGAAATGTGAAATGTTTTTATTTGTTTTCATAAATTTTCATGGAAACGGGTCATGTTTTATAAAACGCATTCAAGGCTTGCGTAATTTTCACATTCATGTGGTGCCTGAAAAATCTTGGGGTATCCTATTGGATCTTGTTACTAACCCCCTGCATGTGATGTTTTTGGTTGTGGTTAAGTGAAATCTTTGTTGTTTTTGAAATGTGAAATGTTTTTATTTGGCTTTATAAATTGTCATGGAAATGAGTCATGTTTTATAAAACACATTTAAGGCTTGATTTTCATATTCATGTGGTGCAGAGAAAATCTTGGGGGTTATCCTATTGAGTCTTGTTACTCACCCCCTACATGCAAACCTTAGTGTGCATGTAGATTGTGTGTTATGTGACATGGGTAAAAACAAGACACCTTTCTTCACTAGTGGTGGGTAGTAGCCTCAATGGTGGAGCTATAGAGGTGGAGAGACTTTCCAATGATCGGGTAACAAGAGTTTTGGGATGACATAGAGGAGTTTGGATTCTCTATATTTTTGGGATATGAATTTTTTGCCCATGCTACCCTTTATTTTGGATTGTGTTATGCTTAGTATAATTTTAGGAAATAGTATTTTTGTTGCGCTTTGTTTTTTTATCTGTCATGCATTAGGTCTGTTCGTTATACTGATACCTAATATTGAAATTTCTTGAGAATCTATGCATGAAGAGTGAGTTATTGAGGGAAAACCACCCTTAATGATATTATATTTATCACCTCATATTTATTGTTACCCTTTGGTGGTCAGGAAGGTGTATCGAAGACCTAGTAACATTTTGGCTTGATTTGGGTAAGGTTGAGGGGTGATAGGTCATTGATTGAAGTTGTAACACCCTTGTTCGAACCATCAGGTTTGAATGAAGTGGAACATGAGTTTATGTGCACCTCCCCCATATACAAGAGGTTGTCGACTAGTAAGTCTAAGTTTGTCAGTGGGGAGACTATACCCTTAGGGGTTTAATCGAGCTGAGTCGAGTATCTTAGTACTCGAGCTCAAGCTTGGTACTTGAACTCAGTGCCCGAGTTCAGCTCAATGCTCGATCGAGTATTGATTTTCTGGCTCGAGCTGGACTTAGGTTTGATTGAGCACTAGATTAGGATTGACTTGGTTCAATTAAGATAATTTTTTTAGAATATTAATTACAAAATATAGCTCTAATTCGAGCTCGAACTTGAATTTTTACTCAAGATCGAAAGCTTGAGTTTGAAATTAAATACATATATATTGAAAAAAAAATATATTAAAAAAATTAGATGCTCAATTAGTCTCGTGAGAGACTCAATTATGTTATAATACTCGAACTCGAATCGATTTAGTATTTGAGTAGCTCAAGCTCGAGCTCAGCTCGAAAAAAACTGAGCTGAGTTTGAGTATTTGTCGAGCCGAGTCCAAGTAGCTCGTGAGTACTCAAGCTTGTTTATAGTTCCACCTTTAGTATCATGTCATAACACAGATAATAAAATAGAATAATAAATGATATGATGATCCGAGTGTCATGTAGAAAGTAAACAATCAAATGGCACACATGACATACAGGTAATAAATGGGCTTCCAAAGTGATAAGTCAGACCAGAGTATTAAAGTGTAGTAGGTAAAAAAAGAATAAGAAAACTATTGAGTACTTAGGATTTCATCTCAGTCCGCCACCAACTCCATGATCCACTGCTCAGTTGTCCAACAACCCCTTGTCCTTACTTGGATCCTTATATATAAAGTTTGCACGCACATCTGGATGCCTGTGCAGAGTGAGTAATAAAATCTAGTTGGACACCACAAAGGTATCCTTAACAAGCGTGCACATGTGAAACATATGTATTCCATGATAATAATAAATGTAAAGAATCATAACAACACACAATCACATATTGAGAAGCTATGTGCTAACTAAGCCATCGTTCACTTTAGCGCAATGGACTTACTATGCAGTTGGTGACATAATGCTTCTTCTTCTTTATTATCCCATTTGAGCTAAGGTTTCTAGTGATGTAAAAACAGACCCATGGACCACGGGCTTTGCAGATATAGGGCGAATACGGGGTGGGGAAGAACTAAAAATTTTAACCATTTAAAATGTGGGTCTATGTGAGTTGATCCCATGCAGATGCGGGCTGAGGCAAGTAAGCCCACGCAGGTGTGGGCTAGCCCACATGTCTGTTTTTTTAACATAAAATATTTACAGTATGATTTTTTTATGTGTTTTCATAACCTCCGTCTCGTCTCACCAATTCCACAAAACAAACACTTATATGTTCAAATCCATCCCATTAATCTCATATAGTCCTAAGATGAATTAATACATGGGGATTCAACTAATGCACCAATCCAACTGTTATTGTCCTTCCTTACGATGTCTTCAGTTCCCGTATTTTCTCTCCAATCAAAGTCGAAAATCCCTCATCTGTGTTGATTCGTCTATCCCCTCTGACCACCCCAATTTTTCATTATCTCAACCACTCATTCCCCACACATCATGAGGCCTACCATTTATCTTTCCTATCCTTTCTCACTAATCAAAGTCGACCCATCACCTCCCCCCATGTCGGATCAGTCTCATCGCCCACCTCTACCACCCACACGTCAGACTATAACAACTCAAACATTTATGAATAAAATTCCCTTTCTTTTAATTAAATTTCTTATGGTTATAGAAGACATATGAACTTATTTTATTATATTAAATTGAATTTAAATGTCTCTTAAGTATCCTTATTGTTGGTAATATAGTCATTGAATAATGATCATACGACTAGTATAAATATAGGGTTTTAACAAATCCTTTTGGCATAGACAAAGGAAGTGATGATCTTAACCAGTAGGATCATACCCTATGAAGCCCATTTATCAGAGATTCCAAGAGAGATAACATTTCTGGGCTTTACTCTAGACCAAGCCCAATCTGATATCCAACAACTTAAACATTAACAAAACTGTTTATGGGATAAGTTCAAGCTCATCGAGATTACGACCCAAACCATGTTCACCGAACGTCCCCATTAAAGCTCCACCATCGCACACTTTACTCTTAGGGTGTGCTGGTGTAATAAAGAGATATGTAACAAGACCATAGCATTATGAGTATGTACATTATTTTTGTATAGAATATTTAATATACTTTCATTTTATTATTGTTACTTTGTAAATAAATTTCTAAAGCATAAATAATATTTTTGGTTAATATTCGAATTCAATTAAGGAATCTATTTTGATGAATTTATGAATTTTTGAAATAAATAATATTATAATAAAATATTATTATTAAATTTTATTTATTAAATATTAATGATCATATAATTTTTATGAAGTCAAAAGTAACTTTTATTAAGGTTTGAAAACTATTTTTTCCAAAACCCATCAATTTTCAATAAATGTCAGTTTTTATTTTAAGAGTGAAAATTAAAATATTTAGAAAATTATTTAGATAAAATAAATTTTATTTTTTAAATCATGATGTCAAAATTATCTAATGGTGAATTTTTCATAATTTTCTGAGAGTCGGATTTTTGGGTAAAAATTAAATACCGTATAAATATATAATGTGTTTTATGATATCATAATGACACAATAGTGATGTAATAAAATACTATAAAAGGTATCTTAAGATAAATATATGTTTTTACTTTAAAATAATTTAATTTTAGATTTATTTGATTTATTTTATAAATCCTTAGTTAATCCTCCAAAACATATAAACTATTTTAAGATTTTAAAATTATTTCTTTAAAAGTGTGACTCACCTCCACACAAGGGAAATGTTTTAATATCTTTGGCCCTTATCCTTATAAAATAATGTATACCAATCCCCTTTTCCATAAATCATGGGAAAAACCATGAGATGATTTTTGGTTTTGAATATTTTATGGTGCAGTGTCCAAAACCAAAATAATAAAGAAACCCCCTTCTTTTCCTATATAAATCCACCCAAAAACCCATTTCTTTTCACTCAAACTCTTTGAAACTCAACCACCCTCAGCCCCCTAATCCCTAGAGTCCCCCCCAACCAGGATCCCTCAAGCTCCCCAGAATCCTCTTCCAAGCCTTTGGAGTCACACATCCAAGTAAGGGATTTCCCTGTCACCTTTTTCTTCAAGCACTTCTTTTATGTCATGCATTTTAATTTCCATTTTCTTGATTTGAGATATGTTTTCCCATAACTCCTTACTGTCCATTTGATTTATATATAATTATATCTTCCTTTCACTCCCATTAACCCCCCCCCCCCCCCCCCGTGATCCTTTAAGACCACTTGTTATTATACCAAAATTGCATAAGATATTTTTCTCTTCTCATTTCCATTCAAGCATTTCTTATATATTATGCGTCTAAATTCCATTTCACATGTTTGGATATTATGTTCCATGATCCCCTTACTCTCTATCACATGTATAAATTATGAGATACCCTTTTCGCTCTCATCAACCCAATTTATGAATTTCCATATGACTTCGTTATGCTGCCAAAATTGCATCGCGATTTTCCATGCCAAAATCATCATGTAGTGAACACCATACCCATTATTCTATCAAGGGTATTCACCTTTATGCACATATACTTATCGAATTGGGACTTACATGTATCTATACCACATTCCTTGATCATGGAATAAATAATGACGTTGAATAAATCCATATTATATGATCTATGTGACACACTTATGTATGAGATTGAAATGATTATGATGGGTGCGCCCTGATAACGCTCCAATGCATTGGGTAATGTTTAGTATCATGATACTTTACATTGGGAAAGAGGTTTATGTTGAAATAGTGGGTTCCCTACACCCAACTATGCATTGATTTTGATTACTGTGTATACAGTTAGTTATTCATGATGTATTCTTACCATTATAGTGTAGATATTTCTACATCCACTATTTAATGGTAATTTCTAAAGATTAATTGTCATATCAAAAGGTTATATCATATCCCATGCTATAATTAGAAGTTTGAAATACTGTGACATTAATATTAAATATGTCATATGGTTTGGACACATCGTACTGACTGGACACAATATATGTTAGACAATCAGGTGTTGAGGGCTCATAAGCATTGAGATTTCTTCTCATGAAGTTCTCACTTGGTGATCTCGAGTAGTGAGATCATGAGAATAGACCCTCCAATAAGAACATCATATGTTTTGGTGTCATTGGATGTTCCTATCTATGGACATGTGTAATTGTCTCCTGACTTGAGATCATTGAAAATCCTTATCTCTTTAGGGGTTATGATGAGTTACTAGATCCCGCTCTTGGTCTGTGAATACTATTCACTACTATCGAGATAAGGGATTACAGAGTCACACACAATAGCGTATTTGAGAATCTGCTTTATTCAGTTGAATAGGAGTTTTGGACATGGTGGGCCCCACCAATGGGGTCCGAGATTTGTCTAAGTTTAAACGGTCACCAATGTAATAAATAAATTCATATTATTCAAGTTAAGAATGTAGAGACCCGAAGCTTGATGTTCATGGACATTATATTACTTTTTCAGAATATCTAATACATAACAAAAATAGATGCACAAGGACTGTAATAGTTTAGTGTCTTTGGAAACTTGGAATATAAACTTCTAATCATGTTGAAAGATCTTCAACATCTCTCATAACGATCCTCCACTTTTTGTTTCCTTGCCTAAAACCTTTATTTTAATCCTGGGGGAAAAGAAAACATAAAAAGGGTGAGCTCAAATGATCAGTAAGGGTAAGCATGGAGAAAATAAAACAAACCATATACATTTGAACTTAAAAACATGAACATAATATTTAAACATCAAAATATTGAACAATGACATAAAACATGGCAGTACGTAAGGCATAGATCATAATGGATCATCAATCATGATAAAATAGCATAGGAATAAAGCATGTAATTATGGCATCAATTAAGCACATGTAATTATTTCCATAGTAGCCAAGGCATTACTTCCATGACCATCTTAGTGGACAAGGTCCCTTTCTGAATCGAGTTCACTCCTCGTTTTAGTCCTGTAACACTGAACCAGATTAACTTACCGTTCCAGCCATGTCTATCTCATGAGATATAAATCTTTACCCAATGCATTGGAGGGAGATATAGGTCTCACCCATCTCATAATGAAATCATTCTTACTTGTGCCACAAAATAAACATACATCATTCATAATAACCCAACAAATGAAATGGGTTTCAAAAACATCATCTCATCATCACATAATCCATATAAAATAAATGGATATCATTTCATAATAAGAAAATTGAAACCATGTAAATCATAGAGACATTATACTTGAAACATACACATATGAAATAATTTCATCTTAGATGAAAAAATGGTTTTGATAAAACACTTGAAATGAATTCTTGAAGAAAATATCCTTTCTTCTTCAAAATCAATTTCTTTTCACAAAGAGTCATGAAATTTTAAAAGAAAGATATTTTGTTGAAAATAGTCATGAAATATTTTCGAGGAAGCTTCATTAAAATAAGTCTTTGTAAAACCATAAAAATCCTTTCATGCCGTATAAGTTTAAAAAAAAAATTCTCGTACAGTTGCCGGAAAAGTCAAAAAGTACCTTGTAGGGTAAATAAAAGAAAGATTCCTTCCATACCATGGGTTAAAAGTAATTATGGGTAAAAGGACTTTAAACATACATGAATACACTTTTATAAAACATGGACATGAATGATATCAATAACCCCAGTAAATACTTACGAATAAGCAATCTCGGATAAAAATGAGATTTGCAAAATTATCCCTTACCTTAGGTCTGATATGCTTCGTATGGATCCGAACCTCCTGTATAATGATTTAAATAATTTTATTGACTTATTCCAGAATCATATTCATTGTTATGATATCATATATGGTTCACTTATGACTTTATATTACCCATTCTTTTGTAAATTAATGTTAAAGTAGCGTTTTGGGTAAAATCGTTTCATTTGTCATTCGTGTTTTAACTTGTAATTATTCATATGATTACTTAGATCATGGTTACTTACATCCAGAATGTAAAAAATTATTTATATATAATATATATTGAGAATATACATATATATAATATATCAATAAATGGAAATAAATACACCGTTCATGGAGACGGTAGGTCGTACGTACGCATGAACGTTGTTTTCGTTTCCTTATTGAATTGAATAGAATTAAGTAGATGACATACATATATATATATATAAATCCAGTATCATTATTATGTCATATATTTCATTATTACTTATTATATATACTTTATAATCATTCATTAATGGTTAATCATTAAGAATGAATCTCATCGCGTCGTGGAGACGGTAGTCCGTACGTACGCACGAGCGATGATATCATTCCCATGATCGTGGAATTGTATTGAAGTGTATGTATAATATTTAATAATCAATATAACTTTACAATAATCATATATATTCATTATTTACATCATTATACCCATCCAAGTAAGGTGGTGGTGGAAAATAGATTACACCACGGCGTGGAGACGGTATTCCGTACGTACGCACGCGCAGTGATTTCGTTTTCCGTAGGATGGATAAATGGTGAAATAGGGTTGTTTCATACTTATAATAACAAATAATTATATGATTGATACTGATTTTATTACTTCATAATGAAACAACTAAATAAGAAGAAGTGGAAGAAGAAATAAAGTTGAAAGAATCAGTAACGAACATTACCTCTTCTTTGAAGTGCCTCTTTGAGACCTCCTATTAGGGAACTAAAATTGGTCTTTGAATAAGGCCAGGACCTCTACGATGTTTCTAGGGAAGTTTATAAGAGAATTTGGCAGGGGTTTTCTGAGGTTGAAGGCTCCAATTGGTGTGAGGAAGAGAGGGAGGAGGTGCCCTTTTATAAGGGAGGGGAGGGGCACCTTTGGAAATCTTAAAAATATTAATTTATAATAAATATAAACCCACTTAAAAACCTCCAAAAATGACTCATATTAGAATATTATATGATATAGGGTTGTAATAGCATCAACCAATTAAATTTATACATGTTAGGAAATTATTTTAAACATTATCAACTTGATTTATCCTTACTTAATCAATTTAATTTTATTTGTGGTAATAACATTCTAAATTTTAAATTATAACAAATAATTACTTATTTGTTGTGAATTGTCCATAATTGGATAATTTATAACATTTTAGACCATATAAATTTAAATTTATAATTTTTATATATTTTTTTGATTTTTAAACAATTTTATAATATGTTATTTTTATAAAATAACAATAGTGTCAATTTTGATACTATTCATTTATTTGAATTTAAATAAAATATATACAGAATATATTTTCTAAATAAAAGCTTTAATAGATTAATAAAAGGTCATATGTATCTATAAAATTAGTGGAGAACATTAAATAGTTCATATAATATTTACTTTATTATTTTTAAAACCATTTATTTGGTTTATCTCTTAATAAAATAATTACTACAACATTTTTGCATAATTATTTAATATATATATTTGTTGCATAAAAATTAAAAATAAAATCCTATGATTAAGATAAATCTATCACCTTTCACAATAATACTTTTACTTGAATTTATCATCTTAAAATCACAATATTTAAATTGTTATATTTATTAAATTATGAAGGTGACAACTTTGGAATCATTTAAAATAAAATAATATAACTGTCATAATCACTTTTATAAGTCTTAGAACGGTTATATATTAGGTAATTGGATGATTAAGGTGTATATATACACTACCGATAAGTTTTGGTCAGGTTTGTGGGCCTTTTAATGGGTATTATTATTTCAACAAAAACTATATTACTGATTTTTCACTTAATAAATAATTTTTGCATCATTAATGTATCACCATTAATGACAATTATTTAATCCCTAAAAATTATAAATAAATTATCATGGTGTAGATAATTTTATTATATTTCTGGAGACTATTTATTTTCTAAGTTTTATGATCTTTATCACTAAATTAAAATTATTATACTTATAAGATTTAAGAGAGTGACATGTTGTCACTTTCTTTGGTTTTAATAATAATTAAATTATTTTCATGGTCAAAAGTCCATAAAATGAATCTAATCCGACCCTTAGGTGATATGGGTATACCTGTATCCATACAATAGAATTTTTTCATGTGTTAGGGTAATTTTATAATATTATATTTACCCTTAATTACCCGATTTACCTTTAACTATGGTAAATAAAATTTACCGTAGTTACTATTCATAATTCCCAAAAATAAAAAGTAGAATATTAACATAATTTGGACCCACTGATTCCAAATATGGAATCCATTTTTTCAAATTCAACACACAGAAGTTGCAGAAATTAAATAAAAATTAATCCCGTTGTCGAATGAAAACGGGTTTTTGATTAAAACATTGCAAAAGATTGAATTGATTTAACCTACGAATTCAATGTAAAATCAATGCTAATGACATAAATTATATTAAATGGTAAAAATATATTCTATTTATACTTTAAAATCATTCAATATTATAATTTTACCACATAAGTTATTATGATGAAAAAAGTTGTTTTTAATTAAAATATAGCTTGTTTTTACTATTCATTAAAATATGAAAGTTATCAGAAAAATATCAAAACTTTATACAATGTAAATTTTTATATCCTGATTCAAAAGAAGAATTTTATTTTGTCAAATTGAACTTATAAACATGTCAACAACTAGATTTAAAGTGGGTGTTCCATTAAAAGGCGGCAAAACTTCATTTTTTGAAAAATACTTATTTTACCCAAAAAAATTATTTTGTTCTTATACCATGTTCTAGAAAATGTTTAAGATGAATAATAATGTTATAAAATTAAAATTTTAGTTAATACTATTCATAACGGCTAGTTCATAATAATATTATAATAATATACCGTTGTTTAGTAAAACTCGGTATTGCGTACAACACACGCTATCGAGGAAGGTCGCGATTGCGTGTAATGAAAGACAAGTTAGGGTTGCATGTTGTGCAAGACTCCTTTGTTGTTTCATATAATAGAATCCAACCATATTTCATTTATACATTGAATATATATATATATATATACACTCAATGTTGCGTAGAATGACTATTATCAAACGAACTTGAAATTTTGTGTAACACAGTCTAAGAATAGTGTTGTGTATACTGCAAGATAATACGGTTTTGCGTATAACACAAGATAATCTTTTTGTTTCATAAAACACATGACACCAAATAAATTAAAAAGAATACTTATCATAAAATATCGGGTTGTTACATTCTACCCCCCTTAAAATGAATTTCGCCCTCGAAATTCGTCGGGGTTATGCATGGTTTTCTACTTGAAAGTTTCTTTAATTAAAACCCACATCGTAAAATGAAATACCAAAACTTAACTTTCAAAACTAAATTATGAAACGTAACGGTTACCCAAATTAACTCATCACTAGGCTTCCACGTAGGAGAACATAGGTGAAAATATGGATATGGAAGAGAAATATAACCATCATGTTCTGATGGAGAGTGGTAGAGAACATGGCTATGAAAAAGCTAACAATCACAAAGCCATATATTTGTGATGATCTAAGGTACCATATGATTCATCGGATATAAGGGCACTAGGAAAACATTTTTGGTTTTCAAGATCATTTCCCAAAAGTTGAAGAATTTGAATTAGAAGAAATACTTTCTTGATTTTGGTACAATCTCACTGTTGTTCGTTCTTTGAACAATTTCCACTTCATCTCTTAAAGAAATGAAGTTCAATTTTTTATTTGTGAAGTGTTAGTAGATCATGTGATAGAATGATGGGTCATTCCATTTGTTTCAAAAAAAAGGTTAGAAAAAGTTATAAGTCCATCTTATGGATAGATTAATCGTATATGGTTCCAAAAATGAACTTATACCTCATATATCATACCACTTAATAAAATAAAACTAGTTTCTACTAACCAGGGACTTCCTGTAGGCCATTGGTAGGTGATAAAGGCATGTCGCACTTCGATTGTGGGTTCGATTTTCACAGCCTTGTCCGACGCGAAGGGTTGTCGCCCGTCCTGCAGGTTGTCCTTTTTCTAAAACTACATTAATATAACATCCCATCAATAATATCGAAAAAAAGTTATATCCTTAAACAATACTAACTTATGTCTAACATAATCCATTCCAATCTTTAGGCTTATCTAAAATACTTCGGTCCAAGATCATAGTATAAAGAAAAAAATTACTACAAAGGTTATCTACCAAGAATGTGAATACAAGAATTTATCCCACATATATCATAAGATATATCTTATTGGTTTCATTCCAAACACATGAATACCTTAGTCATATATTCTCTTGAAACATAAATTGCCATATAACCTTAGTGAAAACATGAATACTGTCAAAAGGTAACTCTTTCCACATACCAAAATTCCAAAAAAATCTATATAATCAAACCATAATAGCACTTAGTCCTTATATCAGTCATGATCTCATGAATACAATCAAACATCTCATTATCTTCTTATCCCTTCATTATGCGCATATCATCTACTTTCCAAAAATATCTGAATAACCTTTCATGGTTACCCATACCATTCAACTTATACTTTCATATACTTTAGGAAAAACAATAGTTTAACAATCCTTAGATGATTTTTTATTCCATAGTACCATACATTATTATTTATGAACATACAATCATTCCACTAACTTCTTAAACCACAGCTGAGCTTCGTCATTTATTTCATCTCATATTTCATTTGTAGTCTCTTCATCATCATCCACATAAATACTAACCGTATGACCATACTGATTCTCTTCATGAGATTTTCCCTTAGGGAATTGGTTTGCATAATTCTCATACATTCCACATTTAAAACATCTAATCATTGTTGATGTCGTAGCAATACCATTATCCTTGTCCATGGTGTTAACTGAACCTTTTCCTTTACACTTACTGGCTTTGTGTCCTTCTTTTCCACACTCAAAGCATCTTCCAGTTCCTTTGAAACAATCTCCCTGATGCCTCTTCCCACATGATTTACATGAGAAAAATTGAACTTTATTTCCTCTATGATCATCATGAAACTCCATCTTTCTCTTATTATCTGAGTCGGTAAACTTACCAAAGTTGAGATTATTGATCATATTATGAGATTGCTGATTAGGCATAATAAAGATTTTTGGACTTCCAAATCCCGTTTCATTTGGTTTCTCATAAATAATATCATTCCATTGTCCATCATATCCTCCATTATCGTGAATCTTCCTGTTTCCAGCCATTTTCTAAAACCCAAAACGAATAGTGTGAGGGGAAAAAATCATGCTAGGGAAAACAACATAGTAAAGGGGGATTACCCTCAATATCTAACATCTTAGGTTAAATTCTATGATCGTTACCATAGTTCTAGGACTATATCCTATACGTATACTTATCCTTAGGGATATCCATAGACATACCTTAGAAATATCTCTAGGGATCTCACTAACGTTTTCACATCCTAGTTTCCAAAGGTTGACTAAACCTTTCCTCTGATACCAACTGTAGAGACCCGATTATTGATGTTCATGGACATTACATTACTTTTGCGGAATATCTAATACATAACAAAAACAGACACACAAGGACCGTAATAGTTTAGTGTCTTTGGAAACTTGTAATATAAACTTCTAATCATGTTGAAAGATCTTCAACATCTCCCATAACGATCCTCCCCCTTTTTTCCTTACCTAAAACTTTTCTTTTAATCCTGGGGGAAAATAAAACATAAAAAGGGTGAGCTCAAATGCTCAGTAAGGGTAAGCATGGAGAAAATAAAACAAACCATATACATTTGAACTTATAAACATGAACACAATATTTAAACATCAAAATCTTGAGCAATGACATAAAACATGGCAGTACGTAAGGAATAGATCATAATGGATCATCAATCATGATAAAATAGCATAGGAATAAAGCATGTAATTGTGGAATCCATTAAGCACATGTAATGATTTCCATAGTAGCCAAGGAATTACTGCCATGACCATCTTAGTGGACAAGGTCCCTTTCTGAATCGTGTTCACTCCTTGTTTCAGTCCTGTAACACTGAACCGGATTAACTTACCATTCCAGCCATGTCTATATCATGAGATATAAATCTTTACCCAATACATTGGAGGGAGATATATGTCCCACCCATCTCATAACGAAATCATTCTTACTTGTGCCACAAAATAAACATACATCATTCATAATAACCCAACAAATGAAATGTGTTTAAAAAACATCATCCCATCATCACATAATCCATATAAAATAAGTGGATATCATTTCATAATAAGAAAAGTGAAACCATGTAAATCATAGAGACATTATACTGGAAACATACACATATAAAATAATGTCATCTTAGATGAAAAAATGGTTTTGATAAAACACTTGAAATGAATTCTTGAAGAAAATATCCTTTCTTCTTCAAAATCAATTTCTTTTCACAAAAAGTCATGAAATTTTAAAAGAAATATATTTTTTTGAAAATGGTCATGAAAACTTTTTGAGGAAGCTTCATTAAAATAAGGCTTTATAAAACTGTAAAAATCCATTCATGCCTTATATGTTAAAAAAACATTTTTCTCATACTTTTGCCGGAAAAGTCAAAAAGTACCTTGTAGGGTAAATAAAAGAAAGATTACTTCCATACCATGGGGTAAAAGTAAAAATGGGTAAAAAGGACTTTAAAAATACATGAATACACTTTTATAAAACATGGACATAGATGATATTAATAACCCCAGTAAATACTTACGAATAAGCAATCTCGGATAAAAATGAGATTTGCAAAATTATCCCTTACCTTAGGTCCGATATGCTTCGTATGGATCCGAACCTCCTGTATAATGATTTAAATAATTTCATTGACTTATTACATAATCATATTCATTGTTATTTTATCATATATGGTTTACTTATGACTTTATAATACCCATTCTTTTGTAAATTAATGTTAAAGTAGTGTTTTGGGTAAAATCGTTTCATTTGTCGTTCGTGTTTTAACTTGTAATTATTCATATGATTACTTAGATCATGGTTACTTACATCCAAAATGTAAAACATGATTTATATATAATATATATTCAGAATATACATATATATAATAGATCGATAAATGGAAATAAATACACCGTTCATGGAGACGGTAGGTCGTACGTACGCATGAACGCTGTTTTCGTTTCCTTATTGAATTGAATGGAATTAAGTAGATGAAATACATATATATATAAATAAATAAAGTATAATTATTATGTCATATATTTCATGATTACTTATTATATATACTTTATAATCATTCATGAATGGTTAATCATTGAGAATGAATCTCATCGCGTCGTGGAGACGGTAGTCCGTACGTACGCACGAGCGATGATATCATTCCCATGATCGTGGAATTATATTGAAGTTTATGTATAATATTTAAGAATCAATATCACTTTACAATAATCATATATATTTATTATTTACACCATTATACCCATCCAAGTAAGGTGGTGGTGGAAAATAGATTGCACCACGGCGTGGAGACGGTATTCCGTACGTACGCACGCGCGGTGATTTCCTTTTCCGTAGGATGGATAAATGGTGAAATAGGGTTGTTTCATACATATAATAACAAATCAGTATATGAGTGATACTTATTTTATTACTTCATAATGAAAGAACTAAATAAGAAGAAGTGGAAGAAGAAATAAAGTTGAATGAATCGGTAACGAACATTACCTCTTCTTTGAAGCGCCTCTTTGAGACCTCTTCTTAGGGCACTAAAATTGGTCTTTGAAAAAGACCAGTACCTCTAGAATGTTTCTAGGAAAGTGGAGAAGAGAATTTGGCAGGTTTTGGCCGAGCTTGAAGGCTCAAATTGGTGTGAGGAAGAGAGGGAGGAAGTGCCCTTTTATAAGGGAGGGGAGGGGCACATTTGGAAATCTTAAAAATGTTAATTTATAATAAATCTAACCCCACTTAAAAACCTCAAAAAATGACTCATATTATAATATTAGATGATATAGGGTTTTAATATCATCAACCAATAAAATTTAGACATGTTAGGAAATTATTTTAAACATTATCAACTTGATTTATCCTTACTTAATCAATTTAATTGTATTTGTGGTAATAACATTCTAAATTTTAAATTATAACAAATAATTACTTATTTGTTGTTAATTCTCCATAATTGGATACTTTATAACATTTTATACTGTATAATATTAAATTTATATTTTTTATATATTTTTTTGATTTTTAAACAATTTTATAAAATGTTATTTTTATAAACTAACAATAGTGTCAATTTTGATACTATTCATTTATTTGAATTTAAATAACATATATACAGAATATATTTTCAAAATAAAAGATTTAATATATTAATAAAATGTCATATGTATCTTGAAAATTAGTGTAGAACATTAAATAGTTCATATAATATTTATTTTATTATTTTTAAAACCATTTATTTGGTTTATCTCTTAATAAAATAATTACTACAACATTTTTGTATAATTATTTAATATACATATTTGTTGCATAAAAATTAAAAATAAAATCATATGATGAAGATAAATCTATTAACTTTCACAATAATACTTTTAATTGAATTTATCATCTTAAAATCACAATATTTAAATTGTTATATTTATTAAATTATGAAGGTGACAACTTTGGCATCATTTAAAATAAAATAATATAAGTGTCATAATCACTTTTATAAGACTTCAAACGGTTATATATTAGGTAATTGGATGATTAAGGTGTATATATACACTAAAAATAAGTTTTGGTCAGGTTTTTGGGCATTTTAATGGGTATTATTATTTCAAGAAAAACTATATTACTGATTTTTCACTTAATAAATAATTTTTTCATCATTAATGTATAACCATTAAAGACAAATATTTAATCCCTAAAAATTCTAAATAAATTATCATGATGTAGATAATTTTATTATCTTTCTGGAGACTATTTATTTTCGAAGTTTTATGATGTTTATCACTAAATTAAAATTATTATACTTATAAGATTTAAGAGAGTGACATGTTGTCACTTTCTTTTGTTTTAATAATAATTAAATTATTTTCATGGTCAAAAGACCATAAAATGAATCTAATCTGACCCTTAGGTGATATGAATATACTTATAGCCATACAATAGAATTTTTTCATGTGTTAGGTTAATTTTATAATATTATATTTACCCTTAATTACCCGATTTACCTTTAACTATGGTAAATAAAATTTACCGTAGTTACTATTCATAATTCCAAAAAATAAAAAGTAGCCGATTAACATAATTTGAACCCACTTATTCCAAATATGTAATCAATTTTTTCAAATTCAATACACAGAATTTGCAGAAATTAAATTAAAATTAATCCCGTTGTCGAATGAAAACGGGTTTTTGATTAAAACATTGCAAAAGATTGAATTGATTTAACCACGAATTCAACGTAAAATCAATGCTAATGGCATAAATTATATTAAATGGTAAAAAATATATTATATTTATACTTTAAAACCATTAAATATTATAATTTAACCACATAAGTTATTACGATGAAAAAAGTTGTTTTTAATTAAAATATAGCTTGTTTTTACTATTCATTAAAATATGAAAGTTATCAGAAAAATATCAAAACTTTATACAATGTAAATTTTTATATACTGATTCAAAATAAGAATTTTATTTTGTCAAATTGAACTTATAAACATTTCAACAACTAGATTTAAAGTGGGTGCGCCATTAAAAGGCGGCAAAACTTTATTTTTTGAAAAATACTTATTTTACCCGAAAAAATTATTTTGTTCTTATACCATGTTCTATAAAATGTTTAAGATGAATAATAATGTTATAAAATTCAAAAATTATTTAATACTGTTCATAATGGCTAGTTCATAATAATATTATAATATTATACCGTTGTTTAGTAAAACCCGGTATTGCGTACAACACACGCTATCGAGGAAGGTCGCGATTTCGTGTAATGAAAGCCAAGTTAGGGTTGCGTGTTGTGCAAGAATCTTTTGTTGTTTCATATAACAGAATCCAACCATATTTCATTTATACATTGAATATATATATATATATACACTCAATGTTTCTTAGAATGACTATTATCAAACGAACTTGAAATTGTGTGTAACACAATCTAAGAATAGTGTTGCGTATACTGCAAGCTAATACAGTATTGCGTATAGCACAAGATAATATTTTTGTAGAATAAAACACATGACATCAAATAAATTAAAAAAGAATACTTATCATAAAATATCGGGTTGTTTCATTCTACCCCCCTTAAAATGAATTTCGCCCTCGAAATTCGTCGGGGTTATGCATGGTTTTCAACTTGAAAGTTTCTTTAATTAAAACCCACATCGTAAAATGAAATACCAAAACTTAACTTTCAAAACTAAAGTATGAAACGTAACGGTTACCAAAATTAACTCATCACTGGGTTTCCATGTAGGAGAACATAGGTGAAAATATGGATATCGAAGAGAAATCTAACCATCATGTTCTGATGGAGAGTGGTAGAGAACATGGCTATGAAAAAGCCAACAATCACAAAGCTATATATTTTTGATGATCTAAGGTACCATATGATTCATCGGATATAAGGGCACTAGGAAAACATTTTTGGTTTTCAAGATCATTTCCAAAAAGTTGAAGAATTTGAATTAGAAGAAATACTTTCTTGATTTTGGTACAATCTCACTGTTGTTCGTTCTTTGAACAATTTCCACTTCATCTCTTAAATAAATGAAGTTGAATTTGTTATTCGTGAAGTGTTAGCAGATCGTGTGATAGAATGATGGGTCATTCCATCTGTTTCAAACAAAAGGTTAGGAAAAGTTATAAGTCCATCTTATGGTTAGATTAATCGTATATGGTTCCAAAAATGAACTTATAGTTCATATATCATACCGCTTAATAAAATAAAACTATTTTATACTAACCAGGGACTTCCTGTAGGCCAGTGGTAGGTGATAAGGTCCTGTCGCACTTCGGTTGTGGGTTCAATTTCCACAGCCTTGTCCGACGCGATGGGCTATCGCCCGTCCTACAGGTTGTCCTTTTTCTAAAACTACATTACTATAACATCCCATCAATAATATCAAAAAAAGTTCTATCCTTAAACAATACTAACTTATGTCCAACATAATCCATTCCAATCTTTAGGATTATCTAAAATACTTCGGTCCAAGCTCATAGTATAAAGAAAACAATTACTAGAAAGGTTATCTACCAAGAATGTGAATACAAGCATTTATCCCACATATATCATAAGATGTATCTTATTGGTTTCATTCCAAACACATGAATACCTTAGTCATATATTCTCTTGAAACATAAATTACCATAGAACCTTAGCGAAAACATGAATATTGTCAAAAGGTAACTCTTTCCACATACCAAAATCCCAAAAAATCTATATAATCAAACCATAATATCACTTAGTCCTTATATCAGTCATGAGCTCATGAATACAATCAAACATCTCATTATCTTCTTATCCCTTCATTATGCGCATATCATCTACTTTCCAAAAATATATGAATAACCTTCCATGGTTACCAGTACCATTCAACATATACTTTCATATACTTTAGGAAAAACAATAGTGTAACAATCCTTAGATGATTCTTTAGTCCATAGTACCATACATTATTCTTTATAAACATACAATCATTCCACTAACTTCTTAAACCACAGTTGAGCTTCATCATTTATTTCATCTCATATTTCATTTGTAGTCTCTTCATCATCATCCACATAAATACAACCCGTATGACCATGCTGATTCTCTTCATGAGATTTTCCCTTAGGGCATTGGTTTGCATAATGCCCATACATTCCACATTTAAAACATCTAATCACTGTTGATGTCGTAAAAATGCCAATATCCTTGTCCATGGTGTTAACTAAACCTTTTCCTTTGCACTTACTGGCTTTGAGTCCTTCTTTTCCACACCCAAAGCATCTTCTAATTCCTTTGAAACAATCTCCCTGATGCCTCTTCCCACATGATTTACATGAGAGAAATTGAACTTTCTTTCCTCTATGATCATCATGAAACTCCATCTTTCTCTTATTATCTGAGTCAGGAAACTTACCAAAGTTGAGATTATTGATCATATTATGAGATTTATGATTAGGTATAATAACGATATTTGGACTTCCAAATCCCGTTTCATTTGGTTGCTCGTGAAGAATATCATTCCATTGTCCGTTATATCCTTCATTATCGTGAATCTTCCTGTTTCCAGCCATTTTCTAAAACCCAAAAAGAATAGTGTGAGGGGCAAAAATCATGCTAGGGAAAACAACATAGTAAAGGGGGAGTACCCTCAATATCTAACATCTTACGTTAAATTCTATGATCGTTACCGTAGTTCTAGGACTATATCCTATACGTATATTTATCCTTAGGGATATCCCTAGACATACCTTAGAAATATCTCAAGGGATCTCACTAACGTTTTCACGTCCTAGTTTCCAAAGGTTGACTAAACCTTTACTCTGATACCAACTGTAGAGAACCGAAGCTTGACGTTCATGGACATTACATTACTTTTGCAGAATATCTAATACATAACAAAAACAGACACACAAGGACCGTAATAGTTTAGTGTATTTGGAAACTTGGAATATAAACTTCTAATCATGTTGAAAGATCTTCAACATCTCCCATAACGATCCTACCCTTTTTGTTTCCTTACCTAAAACCTTTCTTTTAATCCTGGGTGAAAAGAAAACATAAAAAGGGTTAGCTCAAATGCTCAGTAAGGGTAAGCATGGAGAAAATAAAACAAACCATATACATTTGAACTTAAAAACATGAACATAATATTTAAACATCAAAATCTTGAGCAATGACATAAAACATGGCAGTAAGTAAGGCATAGATTATAATGGATCATCAATCATGATAAAATAGCATAGGAATAAAGCATGTAATTGTGGAATCCATTAAGCACATGTAATGATTTTCATAGTAGCCAAGGCATTACTTCCATGACCATCTTAGTGGACAAGGTCCCTTTCTGAATCGATTTCACTCCTCATTTCAGTCCTGTAACACTGAACCGGATTAACTTACCGTTCCATCCATGTCTATCTCATGAGATATAAATCTTTACCCAATGCATTGGAGTGAGATATAGGTCTCACCCATCTCATAATGAAATCATTCTTACTTGTGCCACAAAATAAACATACATCATTCATAATAACCCAACAAATGAAATGGGTTTCAAAAACATCATCACATCATCACATAATCCATATAAAATAAATGGATATCATTTCATAATAAGAAAAGTGAAACCATGTAAATCATAGAGACATTATACTCAAAACATACACATATGAAATAATGTCATCTTAGATGAAAAAATGGTTTTGATAAAACACTTGAAATGAATTCTTGAAGAAAATATCCTTTCTTCTTCAAAATAAATTTCTTTTCACAAAAAGTCATGAAATTTTAAAAGAAAGATATTTTGTTGAAAATAGTCATGAAATCTTTTGGAGGAATTTTCATGAAAATAAGGCTTTATAAAACCGTAAAAATCCTTTCATGTCGTATAAGTTAAAAAAAACATTTTTCTCGTACTTGTGCCGAAAAAGTCAAAAAGTACATTGTAGGGTAAATAAAAGAAAGATTCCTTCCATACCATGGGGTAAAAGTCAAAATGGGTAAAAAGGAATTTAAACATACATGAATACACTTTTATAAAACATGGACATTGATGATATCAATAACCCCGGTAAATACTTACGAATAAGCAATCTCGGATAAAAATGAGATTTGCAAAATTATCCCTTACCTTAGGTCTGATATGCTTCATATGGATCCAAACCTCCTGTATAATGATTTAAATAATGTCATTGACTTATTATAGAATCATATTCATTGTTATGATATCATATATGGTTCACTTATGACTTTATATTACTCATTGTTTTGTAAATTAATGTTAAAGTAGCGTTTTGGGTAAAATCGTTTCATTTGTCGTTCATGTTTTAAATTGTAATTATTCATATGATTACTTAGATCATGGTTACTTACATCCAGAATGTAAAAAATTATTTATATATAATATATATTCATAATATACATATATATAATAGATCGATAAATGGAAATAAATACACTGTTCATGGAGACGGTAGGTCGTACGTACGCATGAACGCTGTTTTCGTTTCCTTATTGAATTGAATGAAATTAAGTAGATGACATAAATATATATATACATAATTCCAGTATCATTATTATGTCATATATTTCATGATTACTTATTATATATACTTTATAATCATTCATGAATGGTTAATCATTGAGAATGAATCTCATCGCGTCGTGGAGACGGTAGTCCGTACGTACGCACGAGCGATGATATCATTCCCATGATCGTGGAATTGTATTGAAGTGTATTTATAATATTTAAGAATCAATATCACTTTACAATAATCATATATATTCATTATTTACACCATTATACCCATCCAAGTAAGGTGGTGGTGGAAAATAGATTACACCACGGCGTGGAGACGGTATTCCATACGTACGCACGTGCGGTGATTTCGTTTTCCGTAGGATGGATAAATCATGAAATAGGAATGTTTCGTACTTATAATAACACATGAGTATATGAGTGATACTGATGTTATTACTTCATAATGAAACAACTAAAGAATAATAAGTGGAAGAAGAAATAAAGTTGAAAGAATCGGTAACAAACATTACCTCTTCTTTGAAGCGCCTCTTTGAGACCTCCTCTTAGGGCACTACAGTTGGTCTTTAAAGAAGACCAGGACATCTAAGATGTTTCTAGGGAATTGTAGAAGAGAATTTTTTGAGGTTTGTCCGAGCTTGAAGGCTCACATTTGTGTGAGGAAGAGGGGGAGGGGGTTCCCTTTTATAAGGGAGGGGAGGGGCACCTTTGGAAATCTTAAACATATTAATTTATAATAAATATAAACCCACTTAAAAACCTCCAAAAATGACTCATATTTGAATATTAGATGATATAGGGTTGTAATCTCATCAACCAATTAAATTTAGACTTGTTAGGAAATTATTTTAAACATTATCAACTTGATTTATCCTTACTTAATCAATTTAATTTTATTTGTGGTAATAACATTCTAAATTTTATATTAGAACAAATAATTACTTATTTGTTGTGAATTGTCCATAATTGGATACTTTATAACATTTTAGACCATATAAATTCAAATTTATAATTTTTATATATTTTTGTGATTTTTAAACAATTTTATAATATGTTATTTTTATAAAATAACAATAGTGTCAATTTTGACACTATTCATTTATTTGAATTTAAATAAAATATATACAGAATATATGTTCTAAATAAAAGATTTAATAGATTCATAAAATGTCATATGTATCTAGAAAATTAGTGGAGAACATTAAATAGTTCATATAATATTTATTTTATTATTTTTAAAACCATTTATTTGGTTTATCTCTTAATAAAATAATTACTACAACATTTTTGTATAATTATGTAGAATACATATTTGTTGCATAACAATTAAAAATAAAATCCTATGATAAAGATAAATCTATTACCTTTCACAATAATACTTTTACTCGAATTTATCATCTTAAAATCACAATATTTAAATTGTTATATTTATTAAATTATGAAGGTGACAACTTTGGGATCATTTAAAATAAAATAATATAAGTGTCATAATCACTTTTATAAGACTCAAAACGGTTATATATTAGGTAATTGGATGCTTAAGGTGTATATATACACTACCAATAAGTTTTGGTCAGGTTTTTGGGTCTTTTAATGGGTATTATTATTTCAATAAAAACTATATTAGTGATTTTTCACTTAATAAATAATGTTTGCATCATTAATGTATCACCATTAATGACAATTATTTAATCCCTAAAAATTCTAAATAAATTATCATGATGTATATAATTTTATTATATTTCTAGAGACTATTCATTTTCGCAGTTTTATGATGTTTATAACTAAATTAAAATTATTCTACATATAAGATTTAAGAGAGTGACATGTTGTCACTTTCTTTGGTTTTAAAAATAATTAAATTATTTTCATGGTCAAAATTCCATAAAATGAATCTATTCTGACCCTTATGTGATATGGGTATACTTTTATCCATCCAATAGAATTTTTTCATGTGTTAGGGTAATTTTATAATATTATATTTACCCTTAATTACTCGATTTACCTTTAACTATGGTAAATAAAATTTACCGTAGTTACTATTCATAATTCCCAAAAATAAAAAGTAGGCTATTAACATAATTTGGACCCATTGATTCCAAATATGGAATCCATTTTTTCAAATTCAATACACAGAAGTTGCAGAAATTAAATTAAAATTAATCCCGTTGTCGAATGAAAACGGGTTTTTGATTAAAGCATTGCAAAAGATTGAATTGATTTAACCTACGAATTCAATGTAAAATCAATGATAATGGAATAAATTATACTAAATGGTAAAAATATATTCTATTTATACTTTAAAACCATTCAATATTATAATTTAACCACATAAGTTATTACGATGAAAAAAGTTGTTTTTAATTAAAATATAGCTTGTTTTAACTATTCATTAAAATATGAAAGTTATCAGAAAAATATCAAAACTTTGTCCAATGTAAATTTTTATATCCTGATTCAAAAGAAGAATTTTATTTTTTCAAATTAAACTTATAAACATTTTAACAACTAGAATTAAAGTGGGTGCACCATCAAAAGGCGGCAAAACTGCATTTTTTGAAAAATACTTATTTTACCCGAAAATTTTATTTTGTTCTTATACCATGTTCTAGAAAATGTGTAAGATGAATAATAATGTTATAAAATTCAAAATTTAGTTAATAATATTCATAACTTCTAGTTCATAATAATATTATAATAATATACCATTGTTTAGTAAAACCCGGTATTGCGTACAACACACGCTATCGAGGAAGGTCGCGATTGCATGTAATGAAAGACAAGTTAGGGTTGAGTGTTGTGAAAGACTCCTTTGTTGTTTCATATAACATAATCCAACCATATTTCATTTATACATTGAATATATATATATATACACTCAATGTTGCGTAGAAGGACTATTATCAAACGAACTTGAAATTGTGTGTAACACAGTCTAAGAATAGTGTTGTGTATACTGCAAGCTAATACGATGTTGAGTATAGCACAAGATAATCTTGTTGTATCATAAAACACATGACATCAAATAAATTAAAAATAATACTTATCATAAAATATCGGGTTGTTACATTCTACCCCCCTTAAAATGAATTTCGCCCTCGAAATTCGTCGGGGTTATGCATGGTTTTCTACTTGAAAGTTTCTTTAATTAAAACCCACATCGTATAATGAAATACCAAAACTTAACTTTCAAAACTAAAGTATGAAATGTAACGGTTACCCAAATTAACTCATCACTGGGTTTCCACGTAGGAGAACATAGGTGAAAATATGGATATGGAAGAGAAATCTAACCATCATGTTCTGATGGAGAGTGGTAGAGAACATGGCTATGAAAAATCCAATAATCACAAATCCATATATTTGTGATGATCTAAGGTACCATATGATTCATCGGATATAAGGGAACTAGGACAACATTTTTGGTTTTCAAGATCATTTCCCAAAAGTTGAAGAATTTGAATTAGAAGAAATACTTTCTTGATTTTGGTACAATCTCACTATTGTTCGTTCTTTGAACAATTTCCACTTCATCTATTAAAGAAATGAAGTTGAATTTGTTATTCGTGAAGTGTTAGTAGATCATGTGATAGAATGATGGGTCATTCCATCTGTTTCAAACAAAAAGTTAGAAAAAGTTATAAGTCCATCTTATGGTTAGATTAATCGTATATAGTTCCAAAAATGAACTTATACTTCATATATCATACCTCTTAATAAAATAAAACTAGTTTCTACTAACCAAGGACTTCCTGTAGGCCAGTGGTAGGTGATAAAGGCATGTCGCATTTTGGTTGTGGGTTCGATTTCCACAGCCTTGTCCGACGCGATGGGCTGTCGCCCGTCCTGCAGGTTGTCCTTTTTCTAAAACTACATTACTATAACATCCCATCAATAATATCGAAAAAAAGTTCTATCCTTAAAAAATACTAACTTATGTCCAACATAATCCATTTCAATCTTTAGTCTTATCTAAAATACTTCGTTCCAAGCTCATAGTATAAAGAAAACAATTACTAGAAAGGTTATCTACCAAGAATGTGAATACAAGCATTTATCCCACATATATCATATGATATATCTTATTGGTTGCATTCCAAACACATGAATACCTTAGTCATATATTCTCTTGAAACATAAATTACCATAGAACCTTAGTGAAAACATGAATACTATCAAAAGGTAACTCTTTCCACATACCAAAATCCCAAAAAAATCTATATAATCAAAACATAATATCACTTAGTCCTTATATCACTCATGAGCTCATGAATACAATCAAACATCTCATTATCTTCTTATCCCTTCATTATGCGCATATCATCTACTTTCCAAAAATATTTGAATAACCTTCCATGGTTACCGGTACCATTCAACATATACTTTCATATACTTTAGGAAAAACAATAGTGTAACAATCCTAATATGATTCTTTATTACATAGTACCATACATTATTCTTTATAAAAATACAATCATTCCACTAACTTCTTAAACCACAGCTGAGCTTCATCATTTATTTCATCTCATATTTCATTTGTAGTCTCTTCATCATCATCCACATAAATACTACCCGTATGACCATGCTGATTCTCTTCATGAGATTTTCCCTTAGGGCATTGGTTTTCATAATGCCCATACATTCCACATTTAAAACATCTAATCATTGTTGATGTCGTAGCAATACCATTATCCTTGTCCATGGTGTTAACTGAACCTTTTCCTTTGCACTTACTGGCTTTGTGTCCTTTTTTCCACACCCAAAGCATCTTCCAGTTCCTTTGAAACAATCTCCCTGATGCCTATTCCCACATGATTTACATGAGGGAAATTGAACTTTCTTTCCTCTATGATCATCATGAAACTCCATATTTCTCTTATTATCTGAGTCAGGAAACTTACCAAAGTTGATATTATTGATCATATTATGAGATTGTTGATTAGGAATAATAATTATGTTTGGACTTCCCAATCCCGTTTCATTTGGTTGGTCGTGAATAATATCATTCCATTGTCCGTCATATCCTCCATTATCGTGAATCTTCCTGTTTCCATCCATTTTCTAAAACCCAAAAAGAATAGTGTGAGAGGCAAAAATCATGCTTGGGAAAACAACATAGTAAAGGGGGAGTACCCTCAATATCTAACATCTTAGGTTAAATTCTATGATCGTTACCATAGTTCTAGGACTATATCCTATACGTATACTTATCGTTAGGTATATCCCTAGACATACCTTAGAAATATCTCTAGGGATCTCACTAACGTTTTCACATCCTAGTTTCCAAAGGTTGACTAAACCATTCCTCTGATACCAACTGTAGAGACCCGAAGCTTGACTTTCATGGACATTACATTACTTTTGAGGAATATCTAATACATAACAAAAACAGACACACAAGGACCGTAATAGTTTAGTGTCTTTGGAAACTTGGAATATAAACTTCTAATCATGTTGAAAGATCTTCAACATCTCCCATAACAATCCTCCCCTTTTTGTTTCCTTACCTAAAACCTTTCTTTTAATCCTGGGGGAAAAGAAAACATAAAAAGGGTGAGCTCAAATGCTCAGTAAGGTTAATCATGGAGAAAATAAAACAAACCATATACATTTGAACTTAAAAACATGAACATAATATTTAAACATCAAAATCTTGAGCAATGACATAAAACATGGCAGTACGTAAGGCATAGATCATAATGGATCATCAATCATGATAAAATAGCATAGGAATAAAGAATTTAATTGTGGAATCCATTAAGCACATGTAATGATTTCCATAGTAGCCAAGGCATTACTGCCATGACCATCTTAGTGGACAAGGTCCCTTTCTGAATCGAGTTCACTCCTCGTTTCAGTCCTGTAACACTGAACCGGATTAACTTACCATTTCAGCCATGTCTATCTCATGAGATATAAATCTTTACCCAATGCATTGGAGGGAGATATAGGTCCCACCCATCTCATAATTAAATCATTCTTACTTGTGCCACAAAATAAACTTACATCATTCATAATAACCCAACAAATGAAATGGGTTTCAAAAACATCATCCCATCATCACATAATCCATATAAAATAAATGGATATCATTTCATAATAAAAAAAGTGAAACCATTTAAATCATAGATACATTATACTTGAAACTTACACATATGAAATAATGTCATCTTAGATGAAAAAATGGTTTTTATAAAACACTTGAAATGAATTCTTGAAGAAAATATCCTTTCTTCTTCAAAATCAATTTCTTTTCACAAAAAGTCATGAAATTTTAAAATAAAGATATTTTGTTGAAAATAGTCATGAAATATTTTAGAGGAAGCTTCATGAAAATAAGTCTTTGTAAAACCGTAAAAATCATTTCATGCCGTATAAGTTAAAAAAACATTTTTCTCGTACTTTTTCCAGAAAAGTCAAAAAGTACCTTGTAGGGTAAATAAAAGAAAGATTCCTTCTATACCATGGGGTAAAAGTAATTATGGGTAAAAAGGACTTTAAACATACATGAATACACTTTTATAAAACATGGACATGGATGATATCAATAACCCCAGTAAATACTTATGAATAAGCAATCTCGGATAAAAATGAGATTTGCAAAATTATCCCTTGCCTTAGGTCCGATATGCTTCGTATGGATCCGAACCTCCTGTATAATGATTTAAATAATTTCATTGACTTATTCCAGAATCATATTAATTGTTATGATATCATATATGGTTCACTTATGACTTTATATTACCCATTCTTTTGTAAATTAATGTTAAAGTAGCGTTTTGGGTAAAATCGTTTCATTTGTCGTTCGTGTTTTAACTTGTAATTATTCATATGATTACTTAGATCATGTTTACTTACATCCAGAATGTAAAACATTATTAATATATAATATATATTCAGAATATAAATATATATAATAGATCGATAAATGGAAATAAATACACCGTTCATGGAGACGGTAGATCGTACGTACGCATGAACGTTGTTTTCGTTTCCTTATTGAATTGAATGGAATTAAGTAGATGACATATATATATATATATACATAAATCCAGTATAATTATTATGTAATATATTTCATGATTGCTTATTATATATACTTTATAATAATTCATGAATGGTTAATCATTGAGAATGAATCTCATCGTGTCGTGGAGACGGTAGTCCGTACGTACGCACGAGCGATGATATCATTCTCATGATCGTGGAATTGTATTGAAGTGTATGTATAATATTTAATAATCAATATCACTTTACAATAATCATATATATTCATTATTTACACCATTATACCCATCCAAGTAAGGTGGTGGTGGAAAATAGATTACACCACGGCGTGGAGACGGTATTCCGTACGTACGCACGCGCGGTGATTTCATTTTCCGTAGGATGGATAAATGGTGGAATAGGGTTCTTTCATACTTATAATAACATATAAGTATATTATTGATACTTATTTTATTACTTAATAATGAAACAACTAAAGAAGAAGAAGTGGAAGAAGAAATAAAGTTGAAAGAATCGGTAACGAACATTACCTCTTCTTTAAAGCGCCTCTTTGAGACCTCCTCTTAGGGCACTACAATTGGCCTTTCAAGAAGTCCAGGACCTCTAGAATGTTTCTAGGGAAGTGGAGAAGATAATTTTTCAGGATTTTTCCGAGCTTTAAGGCTCAAATTGGTGTGAGGAAGAGAGGGAGGAGGTGCCCTTTTATAAGGGAGGGGAGGGGCGCCTTTGGATATCTTAAAAATATTAATTTATAATAAATCTAAACCCACTTAAAAACCTCCAAAAATGACTCATATTAGAATATTATATGATATAGGATTGTAATCTCATCAACCAATAAAATTTAGACAAGTTAGGAAATTATTTTAAACATTATCAACTTGATTTATCCTTACTTAATCAATTTAATTTTATTTGTGGTAATAACATTCTAAATTTTAAATTAGAACAAATAATTACTTATTTGTTGTGAATTGTCCATAATTGTATATTTTATAATATTTTATACCATATAAATTTAAATTTATAATTTTTATATATTTTTGTGATTTTTAAACAATTTTATAATATGTTATTTTTATAAAATAACAATAGTGTCAATTTTGACACTATTCATTTATTTGAATTTAAATAAAATATATACAGAATATATGTTCGAAATAAATGCTTTAATAGATTCATAAAAGGTCATATGTATCTATAAAATTAGTGGAGAACATTAAATAGTTCATATAATATTTATTTTATAATTTTTAAAACCATTTATTTGGTTTATCTCTTAATAAAATAATTACTACAACATTTTTGTATAATTATTTAATATACTTATTTGTTGCATAAAAATTAAATATAAAATCCTATGATGAAGATAAATCTATTAAAGTTCACAATAATACTTTTACTCAAATTTATCATCTTAAAATCACAATATTTAAATTGTTATATTTATTAAATTATGAAGGTGACAACTTTGGCATCATTTAAAATAAAATAATATAAGTGTCATAATCACTTTTATAAGACTCAAAACGGTTATATATTAGGTAATTGGATGATTAAGGTGTATATATACACTAAAAATAATTTTTGGTCAGGTTTTTGGGCCTTTTAATGGGTATTATTATTTCAATAAAAACTATATTAGTGATTTTTCACTTAATAAATAATTTTTGCAACATTAATGTATCACCATTAATGACAATTATTTAATCCCTAAAAATTCTAAATAAATTATCATTCTGTAGATAATTTTATTATCTTTCTGGAGACTATTCACTTTTGAAGTTTTATGATGTTAATCACTAAATTAAAATTATTATACTTATAAGATTTAAGAGAGTGACATGTTGTTACTTTCTTTGGTTTTAATAATAATTAAATTATTTTCATGGTCAAAAGTCCATAAAATTAATCTAATCCGACCCTTAGGTGATATGGGTATACTTTTAGCCATCCAATAGAATTTTTTCATGTGTTAGGGTAATTTTATAATATTATATTTACCCTTAATTACCCGATTTACCTTTAACTATGGTAAATAAAATTTACCGTAGTTACTATTCATAACTCCCAAAAATAAAAAGTAGCCTATTAAAATAATTTGTACCCACTGATTCCAAATATGGAATCCATTTTTTCAAATTCAATACATAGAAGTTTCATAAATTAAATTAAAATTAATCCCGTTGTCGAATGAAAACGGGTTTTTGATTAAAACATTGCAAAAGATTGAATTGATTTAACCTATGAATTCAATGTAAAATCAATGCTAATGACATACATTATATTAAATGGTAAAAATATATTCTATTTATACTTTAAAACCATTAAATATTATAATTTAACCACATAATTTATTACGATTAAAAAAGTTGTTTTTAATTAAAATATAGCGTGTTTTTACTATTCATTAAAATATGAAAGTTATCAGAAAAATATCAAAACTTTATCCAATGTAAATTTTTATATCCTGATTAAAAATAAGAATTTTATTTTTTCAAATTAAACTTATAAACATGTCAACAACTATATTTAAAGTGGGTGCGCCATCAAAAGGTGGCAAAACTGCATTTTTTGAAAAATACTTATTTTACCTGAAAAAATTATTTTGTTCTTATAACATGTTCTAGAAAATGTGTAAGATGAATAATAATGTTATAAAATTAAAATTTTATTTAATACTATTTATAACGGCTAGTTCATAATAATATTATAATAATATATCGTTGTTTAGTAAAACCCGGTATTGCGTACAACACACGCTATCGAGGAAGGTCGCGATTGCGTGTAATGAAAGCCAAGTTAGGGTTGTGTGTTGTGCAAGAATCCTTTTTTGTTTCATATAACAGAATCCAACCATATTTCATTTATACATTGAATAAATATATATATATACACTCAATGTTGCGTAGAATGACTATTATCAAACGAACTTGAAATTGTATGTAACACAATCTAAGAATTATGTTGCGTATACTGCAAGCTAATACGGTATTGCGTATAGCACAAGATAATCTTGTTGTAGCATAAAACACATGACATCAAATAAATTAAAAAGAATACTTATCATAAAATATCGGGTTGTTACAAAGAATAATAAACATTGGATTTATTTATTAAATGTATTTGCAAGTTTTAAGAAAATACATGAAAAATATTATTTGAACGAATATTAAAAATATTCAAGGTTCAATTAATATTTGTGGGAATGACAAGTCGAGTTAATGAATCATTTATTATAATGTAATATATTTAATATATTATAAGAAAGTGAATAATATTTATGACTTAGTTTAGAATTCATAACAAGACATTTATAGCGTGTTACATATTCAAGAGGTCGGCTGACAATACCAGATATCTTTTTAGCACTATAAATAGAGGATAGGAGTTTGCCATAGACTATTCATAGCCTCTCTATCTCCTCTTCTCTATCCCACATCCTAGAGAGAGAGGCTCTGGATCCAAAGAGCTTGGATCAATCTCTCTCTCAGGCATCGCGAGCAGGGTGATGCGATGATCATCGGAGCATTGAAGGAGTCTTCGGATCTCCGCATTAGCACTCAGATTTCAATGAACGATGCTCCCACATTTTCTTGAAGCACGTGTGGGTGATCTAGAGGAATTCAGTTTTAGATTCTTAAAGCAGTGATCCTCAAAGATGAGCAGACGCCATGCGTGACTTCGAATTTAAACCAGATATTTATCAGTTTGATTTTGTGATTAAAATTCTTCACGTGAGATCCTAAAAAAATCAGGCTTCTATTCACTGACATTGACGAGTTCATGTTGTAAGTTGGTGGAAAAAATTTAAATTCCCCTTTTTGGGGCTTTCACTACATGCTTGGTTCCTTCAAGTGGTATCAGAGGAAATGCGTGGAAATATTAAGCCAAAACAATTAAATTTGCATTAGTTTATGAACAAGGCTTCGTTACAGTCCCAACGTCACAGACAATGTGCAAATCCGAAATCGGATGACCAAGTTACGGTCATCCGAAGTGACTTTGCAGATTGATTTATGTCGCCAGGTTTAAATTTTTGAAGAACATATATGTATTATATGTTATTTTTATACCTGAATCCATGACATGGGCTTTCACCTTTAAACTTGGACACTAGTCGGAATTTCGTAGCTGAAACAATATTTTTCGGCCACTGTGATTTTCCACGGGTGATGTGGAGTGATAACATTATTATAATAATTTTATAACAATAATGTTACTATTTTATCAAACCCAATTTATTGGCTTAATAAAATAATAATAAGATATAAAAAATAATAGGTTAAATTATGGGTGTGGATTTTTCAAAAAGAAAAAAGGGGAGCTTGACTATGTGGGGAAAGGGGGAGGTGCCTCACGGGTTGAATAGGGAAAACCAAAAAAAGTCCAAAAGGCATGGGGCTAAGTGGCCCCCCACTGTCCACGCACGGCGGCCCTACCCGGGCTTCCTCCTCCATTTGAGCGGCGCCGCCGGTGCCTGAGTCACCACGAATCGCACCCACAGGCGGTTCACCTTTCCTCTACTGACCAGTGATTTCTGCCACCTCCTTGAACTGACCACACCATGCCAGTCCTCTCCCTCGGTGGTCTGTCTCCTCCCTTCGTCAGCTAGATACGATTCCCCACCTCCTCGTCGCGGTGCAACAGCCTCCCTCGCAACGGCTGGTCTGGACGGACCCATCCACGCCCTGCTGGTCCAATAGGAGACCTCCCCTTCGGCGCCTCACCGCGGCGCAGCAATCTTCCCATTCGGCGCCTCGTCAGAACCACAACAGACCACTACCCCAAACCGCGCCTTCTTTTTTCCGGACTGGTCTCCTTCTCACAGCTAACTCTCCACTGCTTTGAATTACCTGTTTAGCCCGAAAATAGGATTAGGGTGGGTCTGCTCAGCTCGAAACGGGCTTGGGTGGACTTGACTGGTGCAGAACGCCCCAGCACGGGGTCAGCACAACCCGATATGGGCCTGCAAAGGTTAGGCCCGACCCGTACAGGCCTTGCCCGGGGTTTTTGGGCCCCGAATAATTTAAATAGTCAAATAATTAATTAATTTAATTTAATTATTTTTTTGATTAAATTAATTGCGGCGTAAATTAATTTAATTTGGTGTTTAATTAAATTAATTAATTATTTTAATTTTTTAGTTTTAAATTTAAAATAATTAATCTGGACCGGACGACATAAGTATTGAATTAAAAATATGAGTAAATTTTTAATTCAATTACAATGCTCTCGAGTATAATTAATGCAAGTTTAATTTTAATTATGCATTGATTTTTACATACGCGAGTTAATGCGTATGAACCGGTCATGAGTCGAGGACCGACCAATGCATGTTTGGTATGTGTTTATTTAATTTATTTTTTTAATTATTGCATGGTTTTGTAATAATTAGTTTAATTAATAAATGAAGATCTGCGTATCGTCTCTGAGTTGTTTTATGTATAAGGGTCTGCGCGTTCACTCCTAAGTTGTATATTTACTTCCCAGTTCCCCTCGCCTACGAGCGAGTAATTTTGTATAATGACGATATGACCACTGATGCACATTCTGAGTTATGGCGACGCACCAGACAAGACCTTAATGCATTGCGCGGGCAGACACTACAATACGAGTGGAAAACTGCGCAACTCAAGGTATATCTCCTAGGATCAAGGTTGGTTCATTATTCATTCAACAAATCAACCATCAGTATCGGCTCATGATCAGATCGTCATTTTATTTATGCATGATTTCTTATTGCGATCACATAGAATAATAAAAAACAAGAATTCCAGATAAAATGAACATGTGACGCGATGATTTTTTCTATTTCCTGCATAGTCAGTTGTGAGTGCGATCACATATGACATGTTTAAAAATAGAAAATGATTTCTTTCTTCACGCAAAAAACAATAAAACCCTCAAAGAAATATTAAATCATTATCATCTTCCATCATTCAAATTTGGACACAACAGACTATTTGAAGTGTTGATCATGCCAAAGTTGAGGATGTATCTTACTACTAAGACATTCTTATAAGAGTGGTGGATTGACTTAACTAAAATTACAGCAAAGAAAAAGTCAAAGCTATCTTGTTGTAATTTTACAGGCAAGTGTTGAGTAAATCAAGTAACGATTTAAGAAGTTGGTACTTCGCTCAACATATCAAGGAACCGCAAGTTAATGTGGTTGGCTAGCCAAAAGCCTACCTCAAACCCTCCAAATAGTGGCATAGCCAAATTTTGTAGACTATGAGTGGTGGTTCAGGGATTTTTTCCACTAAAATACCCAAGCGACGGAGTATTCCGATTCTAGCACAGAGGGTTCCTAGAATTCAATAAAAATAGTGGAAGACATTTAATTATTTAATTAGTTAATCAAAATGTCTAAATCAGTAATCCAGATAAAAATTACTAATCTGCTAAAATTTATTTAGAAAATGGAAAGTTATACCTCAATTTTAGAAATTGCGATCAATATTGGACGAAGTCAATGTCCACACTGTAACGACATGATGTTTTATCAATGGGAATTCCTTTCTTATAATTATGTCATATAATCACATGAAATCACAACACAATGAACTAATAAGTACTATGTGACCTTTAAACATAATTTTGACACTTCTGTGTTTTAAATTTTGAAAATTGATATACACAGTTGCGTTCATGGTGATTTTGGGGTCTGATGGAATAAACTTATTTTTTTGGCGAATAGTAACATACTCTTATGAATAGTAATATGACTCTTATGAATATTAATAACACCTTATGTAGTTTTTGAAAAAATTATAAAATCAGTTATAGTTTTAAAATATATATTTTCCAAGTAAATTATGATTTTAATTAAAAATTAAATTAATCATATTTAGAAAATTATTTTTGAAAAATGGATTTCATTTTTGGATTCTAAATGTTGAAAAATGGGTAGGGTGAATTTTTAGGATTTTTATGAAATACTTGAATTTTTTGTGAATAGTAAAATATATTAATTTACCGTATAAATAAATTATAATTTAAATCCACTATTCTTGACATCATAAGTGATGTAAACACCCAAATCTCGAACTCACATGCACTTATTACTATTTTTGATCATGGAAGCATCACTATTGCTAGTATTGATGAAAATTAATAAACTAAGGAATTAAATATTATGAAAACCGTCATCCCCTCAACTATAAAAACCACTCACACTCCCCTCTTCTCTTCACTCCCCTCAAGTCTTGCGCCTTCCCTAAATTTTGCTCAAATATCTCCCCAAGCTCCTCCCTCACATCCAACATCCCTTTTCTCTTCAAAATACCAAATCCTCTCCTTTTAAGAGGATCTCAAGGAAGATTGATTCAAGAGGTAAATTCTTTTTTTCAATTATTTTACTTTCTTTTCAAGTTCATTTGTTTTCTTTTCTTTCCTTACCTATCCTCAACCAAATTTCACGACAACTCCAGTACATTAAATGTATTTGAATTTTGTTATGATAATGGAATAATTTTTTATTATATCTCCTTTACTCTTCTTTTATACTAGTAGTGAAGACACTATTCGAGATGTGTTAATTTACCATATTCAAGGAGGATGAGTTTTCAATTTCTTTTACCATGTTCAATTCTGATCATGAAACCATTTTTGTTATGGTCGAACCATATTATTATGTAATATATCCTATGTAAGGTTCTATAATCTTTTTGTATACATTATATTAAATTAAAATGCAAAATGAGTTCTTAGTGATAAAAAGCTGTCAATAAACCCAAAAGGTTATCACTAAAGTTTTATATAATGATTCAACTTCACTCCAAGTAACCAAATTAAATTTACAACCATGAAACCTTATGGATATTCAATAATAAAATATAACTCTAATTCTGGACAACCATCTCTATTTTACATGTTTCTCCATTCATAAAAATAAGTAAACTCGTCGTAAAAACTAAGAAAACAAATGGACCCGAACAATGAAATTGAACCACTTAACCCATAAAAAAGGTCATTAATGAACTTAAAAGGTTATACTAAATTTTTTAAATTTAAAAGTGGTTATGGAATTATTAATTAATGAAGCTAATTTTATTATTCAGGTCATTAATATCAAGTGGAGGACACCATCAGTCTTAAGGAAAGAGATCCTCTCTATTTCACTTTTATTCAAGAATGTCCTCTATGTTATGCCCTTTTACGTGTAATCTCTAACAATGGGGTATGATTTCGCACCTCCCCCATACCTCCATAATGATGTAAAAGTGACGTGAAACCCCTTTCTCTCTCATTAATCCCCCTTAAGTACATCTGATACCATGTCGACAATCCGTAAGCGATTCTACTCTAACCTCCTTTATTCCTTAGGGTTGCCTTATCTTCTTTTTATCAAAATGAAGTTATATTATCTTTTTATGTTCATATTCTAAATGTCATGTATATGTACCATATTAATTTATCAACAATATTTTATCATTCTCTTTTGGGGATATATATATGTGTTTTTAAGTGATTCTTTTCTTAATATTTCTTAATAAGCAAACCTGTTTTGAGTGAACTTTATGAATTCTTACTTGATTTCAAGTGCACTCTATATTCTATTTTAATCCACCATTATATTTATAAAATCAATATTTTTTATTATGAAACCCTTCTTGGTTCAATTCTGGTTTTATATAACGGATTGTTCCATTTTCTATTTTAAATGCTCTATAGTATTTTCCTTAAAACCACACAAAAATGTTTCAATGCTAAAATTTCTTAAATATTTTTCTTACATGTTTTCACTTATACTTGAAATCACTTACCATGATACATTCCTATTTTCCCATATGAATTTCCATGTATATTTTAGTTCATTTCTTTCATGAACATTTTTATGATACGCCCATTTGTTATGTTTTATGACATGATTATGGTACTCAATTATTTTCATGGGTAACCCTTATGTTTATATATGATTGATTATATATGATTCTTTATGTGAAAAACATATTCATGAAAAGTTAATATGGGCATGCCCAGATAGTGCTATAATTCATTGGGTAAATTTGAGTCTCATGAGATGTTATGAGTGACTGTCTTGGCGGTTAGCCTTGACTTGTGCTACCATGTGCAACGGTCTCAGCGGTTAGTCTTGGATTGTGCTACCATGTGCAACGGTCTTGGCGGTTAACCTTGACTCATGCTAAATTCATGTTTTATGTTGCTTCCACAATACCATGACTTCATGTTTATATGATTCCATGTTTATATGTTATGATTCTATATGCCTTTTTATATCATTATGTCATGATCTCTGACACTTGTGCTAAAGCTCTATTCTTATGCTTATTCCCTTACTGATCTTTTTAGCTCACCCCTTTGTTCGTGATATACCCAGGTTATTCTATGCTGATATTTGAGCACAATGGAAGTTAGAAGCTCAATATGAATATTAAATAAACAAATGTTTTATGTTTACAGTTTTATGTACGTAGTCTTCCAAGACACTAGAATTTATGATCCTTGGATTGTACTCTAATGTATAATTATGCTTAAAATATTGTAATGTTATGTGTAAAAGGCTAGGGTCTCTATAGTTGGTATTAGAGGATGGTCTAGTTATTTTTGGTGATTAGAAATAGAGCACTTTAGTAAGAACCTTAAGGATGATACAAAGTATAAGAAAACACCCCTAAATTTTGGTTAGTATAGAGTAAGTGATTTATCAAGAAAATACATTCCTGTCTGGATACAAACAGGTAGAGGTGGTTCTGACATAGATGTATCTAGGGGTAAAACCCGAAAACATCGCTTTGAGTTAGACTCAAATGAGAACCGGTCCATGACAACGGGCCTTGATTCACTCTTGGTTTGACACTCCTGGGGGATATGCTTTAGTAAATTCATGAGTTTAGTACAAACCATTATTAAGGGAATAAAAAAAATACCATAAAAATATAAGTTAAGAAACAGATTAAAGATAACCTAGATTAAAACTTAGGGAATCACAAGTTAGGATATACTTCTCATTTAAAAGTTTATCCTCTTATGTTCAAAGTTTCCTTTTTATGATAAATAGTTAAGTATTGCAGACATCTAATTGTATGATATTTTTCTTAGTTAATGATGGGAAATAGAACTCGTGTCAAAAATCAATGTGATAGGGGTGAATACTTCCCTAATGATATGCCTGATATGATGGGAACGAGTGCTCAGAACTTCATGACAGTACTTGCTCAGCTGGCTCAAGTTATGAATAATAACTTGAATCATGTGGAACACCCTCCACTTTCATGAAAATAGAAAGTTGTTGTTGAATCCTTCATGTGGCAAAGGACTCCCATGTTTAGTGGATAATTTGATTCCCTCCTCGTGGAACAGTGGATTAACTCTATTGAAAAGATATTCTCTATCCTCTAGTGCTTAAAAGAAGAGAAAATCGTACTTGTGGTCTATCATTTTGATGGAGAAGCTGATCAGTGGCAGACACTGATCAAGAATATGAAGCCCCAGGAGGAAATTGATTCCATGGATTGAGAGGAATTCAAGAGAATGTTTTTCAATAAATATTTTCCCCGAACCCTCCATCTCAAGATGGAAAGAGAGTTCCTCGAACTCAAGCAGAAGAAAGATGATTCAATCGGGGCGTATGAAGCAAAATTTACAAGGCTTTCAAGTTACGTCTATGGCTTTATCATGAACACTAAAAGCAAGGTGGATCGCTTCTTTAGCAGACTAAATTAGAGTCTATGAAAAGCATTGGAAATTCGAGAATTCGACAGCTATGAGGAGATTGCTCGTTGTGCCCTTAAGGTTGAAATAGAGATCGGAGACTCTCAGTGGCATCGTGGACCCAATGAAAAAAAGAGGAAAATGGAATCTAATGTGGGTAGTTCTGCAAATAAATTCCATGATGGAAAGAATCTTGATCATCCCACGTGTAATAATTATGGGAAGAAGCATCTTGAGAGTTGTTTAAATGGAACCAGGAATTACTTCAAATGTGGAAAGTTGGGACATCTGGCTAAAAACTACCACTGTGATATGAAGAATCTTGATAATGTGGAAGAAGAAAGGAAGGTTCAGATAAATGCTCATCCAGTGGTGTAGTGTTACAACTGCAAGGAACATAAGCATTATGCGAACAATTTCCCTAAGCTAAGGGTTGTCGAAAGAAATCAACAACAACCTCCAAGGCAACAGGGAAGGGCTTATGATATCACTAGTGTTGAGGTGGATCTGAAAAACGATGTGGTGACGTGTATACTAGTTATTCATTCAAGAATAGAAAATGTACTATTTGATTCTGGTTCTATGAATTCTTTCATATCTTGCAAGTTTAATAGAACTATTCAAACACCACCTCAAAATTTAGAGGATATGTTATCTGGGAGAACAACGAATGAGGCAATTATTGCATCCAAGGTTTATAACACCTCCCCAGTAAATGTTTGTGGACTGAACCTCCCAGTAAATCTTATCATACTTACTTTAGTGGAGTTCGATGTTATCTTGAGCATGTATTGACTATATTTATACAAATCCAACATAAAATGTCGGGAAAATGAGATCAGTCTTCACATCCCGAAGCATCCTCCAATTCATTACAAGTTTAAGGATGAAGATGAATCTCCATTATAATTAGTGTCTCAAGTGTGGATATTAATTCCTTATGAGCAAGCATGTCTAGCTCAAATAATTGAGAAAAAGGAGAGAATCATGCTTGAAGAGTGCCCATCGTGAGGGATTACACTGATGTATTCTCTGAAGATTTTCTTAGTTTTCCTCCTAATCGAGAGGTTGAGTTCTAAATTGAACTTATTCTTGGATATATGCCTATATCAAATACACCTTATAGAATGGATACTATAGAGCTGGAGGAGCTGAAGAAGCAGTTACAAGAGAATCTGGATAAGAGTTTTATATTCCCAAGTGCTTCACTGTGGGGTGCGCCAGTCCTCTTCATCAAGAATAAGGATGAAAAAATGCGCCTCTGCATTGATTATAATGTGCTTAATAAAATCACAATAAAGAAAAAGTTTCCCCTACCACAGATATATGACTTATTCAATCATCTTCGTGGGGTCAGTTGTTTCTCTAAGGTGGACCTTCAGTTGAGATATCACCAATTAAAGGTGAGGAAAGAATATATTCCCAAGAATGCATTTCAAATGAGGTATGGACACTATGAGTTCCTAGTGATGCCCTTCAGACTCACTAATTCTCCAACAATATTCTTTTATTTAATGAATAGAGTCTTCAGAGATTACCTCGACAAATTTGTGGTAGTCTTTATTGATGATATTCTGATATACTCCAAGAGCAAGGAGGAACATGAGTAGCATTTGAATATTGTGATGAAGACTTTGTGAAGGGATAAGTTGTATGCAAAGTATAGTAAATGTGAGTTTTGGATAGAGGAAGTATCATTCTTTGGGATTGTTATCACTAGTAAAGGGATATCTGTGAACCCTTCCACTACAAAGACAATTGAAGAGTGACCCATGCCAACATCTGTAACGGAGATCCGCAGCTTTTTGGGTCTAGTCGGGTATTATTGACTATTTGTGTAGAAATTTTCATGATTGTCAAACCCAATGACCAAGCTAAAATGGAAGAGAGTAAAGTTTGTCTGGGCTCAGGAATGTGAAGATCATTTTAAGGAGTTGAAAAAGAGGCTAATCACTGTGCTCGTACTCATACTCCCAAAAAGTGGAGAACTCTTTGTGGTGTAAAGTGATGATTCAAAGAAGGGATTAGGTTGTATGTTGATACAAAATGATAAAGTGACATCCTATGCCTCATGGTAGTTGAAAATTCATGAGCAAAATTCTCCCACGCATGATCTAGAGTTGGCAGTTGTGATCTTTGCGTTGAAAATATGACAGCATTACCTCTATGGGGAGAAGTGTGGGATATATATTGATCACAAGAGTCTCAAATATATATTCACACAAAAAAATCTTAATATGCGCCAGTGAATATGGATAGATCTCATCAAGGATTATGACTGCCAAATCCACTACTATCCTGGTAAGGCAAACAAGGTGGTGGTTTCTATAAATAGAAAAGACCATGCATCTTTATCAATGATGAGAATTGAAAAGGATCCAATATTATTAGATTTGCAAAGGATGAACATGAGAATCATTAAGGGAGGAACATCATCAATCATTTCTCAAATGATTTCTCAACCATCTCTCATGGAGAAAATAAAGGATGCTCAAAGAAAAGATGTGGAAATTTGGAAAAGGGTGGAAGCCATTAAAATCGGGAAATCCTCTGAGTTCATGATTGACAAGGAAGAAATTGTAAGATTTGGGCCACAATTATGTGTACTATCTTATCCATAGATAAATAAGGATATTTTTAATGACGCACATAACTCAACCTTCTCTATTCACCCAGGGAGCACAAAGATGTATTGAGATTTCCGAGATAACTTTTGGTTGGACAATATGAAAAATGAGATTGCTAAGTATACATCACAGTGTCTGGTATGTCAACAAGTGAATGCTGAAAGATAGAAGTCTAAGGGGATGATGCAACCACTACCCATACCAACATGGAAGTGGGAGAACATCACCATGGACTTTGTCACTGGACTTCCAAGGACATCAAGAGGAAGCAATGCTATATGGTTCATTGTGGATCATCTTATAAAGATAGCTCACTTTATCGTAATTTGAGAGAACTTCTCATTGTATCAACTTGCATGAATATATATCAAAGAAGTGGTAAGGCTGCATGGAGTACCATTATCTATTGTATCTGATCGATATCTGAGATTCACCTCGAAGTTTTGGAAAAGTCTCCAACATGCTCTAAGCACTGAACTGAACTTCAATACAACCTATCATCCTCAAATTGATGACCAATTTGAGCAGATTATTCAGACACTGTAATATATGTTGAGAGCATGTTCTATGAAATTCAGAGGATGAGATCAACATATTCCACTGGTTGAACTCCTACAATAATATTTTCCACTCAAACATCTGAATAAGACCATACGAAGACCTTTATGGGAAAAGGTGCAGAACACCAACATGTTGGGATGAAGTCGGTGAGCGTAAGCTGTTAGGACCTAAAATGGTCGAAGAAATGGTGGAGAAGGTGAAAACCATTCAGCAACACATTAAGGCATCTTAAAGTTGACAAAAGAGTTATAAAGACAATCGTCGATGAGACCTTGAGTTCAAAGTTGGAGACATGGTATTTCTCTGCATATCTCCATCGAAGAAGGTCATGAGATTTGGGAAGAAAGGAAAGCTAAGTCTCTGGTACATTGTCCCCTTTGAGATCCTTGACTGAGATGGATCTGTGACCTATCGACTAACATTTTCACCTACCATGTCTATTTTACACGATGTCTTCTACATATCCCTCTTAAGGAAGTGCATACCAGATCCTTCACATGTACTCTCTTCAGAGGTGATACAGTTGGATGATGATCTTTCTTACGAAGAGCAGCCAGTGAAGATCTTAGATCATAAAGATAAAATTATACATAATAAGACTACTCACCTGGTCAAAGTACTTTGGTGGAACCATAAGTACAAAGAGACAACAAGAGAGCTTGAGGAGGCAATGAAGGAAAAGTACCCACACCTATTTATGGATTAGAATGTAAAACAAAATTTCGAGGTTGAAATCTCATAAGGGGGGAATAATGTAACGACTCAATATTTTATCAATGAAAATTATTTTCTTATAATTGTGTCACATAATCACATGAAATCACAACACAATAAACTACTAAGTACCATGTGACCTTTAAATATAATTTTGACACTTCTGTATTTTGAATTTTAAAAATCTGACATACATGGTTGTGTTCAGGGTGATTTTTGGGGTCTGATGGAACAAACTTAATTTTTGGTGAACATTAACCTACCCTTATGAATAGTAATATGACTCATATGAATAGTAAATTGTCCAAAAGAATAGTAACCCCATCCATGAATGTATAAATAAAATTTAGGCATCTTATAAGTGGTCATATGACCATAGTAAAAGTATTGATATTTTTGTAAGTCATAAATAATTAATTAGAATTAGTAATTTAATTTAAAAGAAAATATATTTTCTTAAAAGGTGTTCATAAATTAACAATTTTATGTCTTTTGGTTTTAGGATAATTTTATAAGACCTTATGTAATTTTTGAAAAGATTATAAAATCAGTTATAGTTTTAAAATCTGTATTTTCTAAGTAAATTATGATTTTAATTAAAAATTAAATTAATAATATTTAAAATATTATTTTTGAAAAATGTATTTCATTTTTAAATTCTACACGTCAAAAAATTATTAGGGTGAATTTTTGAGATTTTTTCAAAATACTTGATTTTGTTGGTAAATAGTAAAATATATTAATTTACAATATAAATACATTATAATTTAAATCCTCTATTCCTAACATCATAAGTGATGTAAGACCCAAAATCTCAAACTCACGTGCACTTATTACTATTTTTGTTCATGTAATAATTATTATTTCTGGTTTTTAGGGAAATTAGTAAACTAATTAATTAAATATTATGAAAACCCTCCTCCCCTCCACCATAAAAACCATCCACACTTCCCTTTTCTATTCACTCCCCTCAAGCCTTGTGCCTTCCCTAAATTCTACCCAAATCTCTCCCCAAGATCCTCCCCGATATCCAATAGCCCTTAGTCTCTTCAAAATACCAAATCTTATCCCCTTAAGAGGCTCTCAAGGAAGATTGATTCAAGAGGTAAATTCATATTTTCAATTATTTTACTTTCTTTTCAAGTTCATTTTTTTTCTATCCTTACCTCTCCGCATCCAAATTTTATGACAACTCCATTAACTTACATGTACTGTAATGTTTTTATGATAATGTAATAAGTTATTATCATCTCTCCTTTGCTCAGTGTTTTTTTTATGATCTTGCGTCACATCAGGTGACATTGCTTGAATCCTTTTCATGCTTTGTATAGGAGGGTGGCTCTTTTGAGAGAAGGAAGTGCTGACGCCTTTCATCCAGCTCTCCTCCACACTCCTGTGTTGGTTAGAGAGGTGCTATGACACGTTTTACTACCATCAAAGTGCAACTTCTTGGCAGAGGGGGTGATGCAACCTTTGGGCCGATCTCACTGTTGCACTGTCTGGCAAGGGGGGAAACGAGGCTTTTACTTGAACTTTCTTGGATGTTTGATTCCGTTGAACTTACAGACCCATTTTTACATTTGTCTCTTTTGTTTCCTTAGGCATTTTTTCCTTCTCTGTAATAGGTTCCCTCTTACCTAGTCATAAAAGAGGTTCTTTTGTTTTTTTCAATAAAGAGGGATTGACCCTCAACCTTAAAAAAACCATTCGAGATATGTTAATTTAGAACATTCAAGGATGATGAGTTTTCAATTTCTTTTTCCATATTCAATTCTGGTCATGAAACCATTTTTTTGATGGTGGAACCAGATTATTATGTAATATATCCTATGTAAGGTTCTATAATCTTTTGTACGCATGATATTAAATTAAAATACAAAATGAGTTTGTAGTGATAAAAAACTGTCAATAAACCCAAAAGGTTATCACTAAATTTTATATAATGGTTCAACTTCACTCCAAGTAACCAAATTAAATTTACAACCATGTAACCTTATAAATATTCAATAATAAAATATAACTCCAATTTTGGACAACCATCTCCGTTTTACATGTTTCTCCATTCATAAAAATAAGAAAATCGATCGTAAAAACCAAGAAAACAAATGGACTCAAACAATGAAATTGAACCACTTAACCCATCAAAAATACCATGAATGAACTTAAAATGGTTATACTAAATATTTTAAATTTTAAATTGGTTATGGAATTATTAATTAACAAATCTAATTTGATTATTCAGGTCATTAATATCAAGTGGAGAACACCATCAAACTTAAGGTAAGATATCCTCTCTATTTCAATTTTATTCAAGAATTTCCTCTGTTATTCCCTTTTACGTGTAATCCCTAATTATAGGGTATGATTTAGCACCACTCCCATACTTCACTAGTGATGTACAAGTTATGAGAAGCCCCTTTATCTCTCATTAATTCCTCTTAAGTACATCTCATACCTTGTCGATAATCCGTAAGTGATTATATCTGAACCTCCTTTATTCCTTCGGGTTTCCTTATATTATTTTTATCAAAATGAAGTTATATTAACTTTTTTATGTGCATCTTCTAAATACTGTGTATATGTACCAAATTAATTCATCAAGACCCTTTTATCATTCTCTTTTGGGGATCGATATACCTTTTTTTAAGTGATTCCCTTCTCAATACTTCCCGATAAGAAAACCTATTTTGAGTGAACTTCCCGAATTCTTACCCGATTTCAAGTGCACTATATCTTCTATTTTAAGCCACAATTATCTTTATAAAATCACTATTTTTTATTATGAAAACCTTCTTAGTTCACTTCTGATTTTATATAAAGGATTTTTCCCTTTTCTATTTTAAAGGCTCTATAGTATTTTCCTTAAAACCACACAAAAATGTTTTAATGCTAAAATTTCTTAAATACTTTTCTTAAATGTTGTCACTTATACTTGAAATCACTTACCATGATACATTTCTATTTTCCCTTATGAATGTCCATGTATATTTTAGTTAATTTATTTCATGGACATTTTTATGATACGCCCATTTGTTATTCTTTATGACATGATTATGGTACTCAATTCTTTCCATGGGTAACCCTTATGTTTATATATGATTGATTATGTATAATTATTTATGTGGAAAATATATTAATGAAAAGTTAAGATGGGTGCATCCAGATAGGGATCCAATACATTGGGTAAAATTGAGTCTTATGAGACGTTATGTGCGGCGGTCTTTGCGGTTAGCCTTGGCTTGTGCTACCATGCACGACGATCTTGGCGGTTAGCCTTGGCTTGTGCTACCATGTGCAACGGTCTTGGTGGTTAGCCTTGACTCACACTAAAGTCATGTTTTATATTATTGCCACATTACTATGACTTCATGTTTATATGATTCCATGTTTATATGTTATGATTCTATATGCCTTTTTATATCATTATGTCATGATCTCTAACCCTTGTGCTAAAACTCTATTCTTATGCTTATTACGTTACTGGGATTTTTATCTCACCCCTTTGTTCATGTTATCCTGTGGTTATCCTATGCCTATGTTTGATCACAATGGAAGTTAGGAGCCTAATATGAAGATTAAATAACAAAATGTTTTATATTTACAGTTTTATAAACGTAGTCTTCCAAGACACTAGACTTTACGATACTTGGCTTATACTCTGATGTATAATTATGCTTGAAATCATGTAATTTTATGGGTAAAAGGTTAGGGTCTCTATACATACTGGAATGAGTATCCAATAATAATAGGGGCCCTTTCATATAGTATTATGATATAGGAAACTCAAGGTGCCAGTGTCTCTAACAACTGTTAACCTACCACAAGAAGCGAGGGTGAAATTTCTTAGAGGTGACTGATGTATAAAGCATATGATGGTTATGTCATTATGATCTCATCAACATCTGATGTTAGTTCTTATTTCTACATCAGGACATGGATGATAAAACAATAAGTCTATTCTCTGAGTGGTTTTCAAGGAGAAAACAAATCAATGATATGAATAGGTAGTGGTTACACTGGATCTGTGTAAATTAAAAGGCGGGTTATGATCTTTCAATACATCCTATTCTAAAATCATTTCACCCGTTTACTCAAGTATTTTTTTAAGTTAAAGAATTAAATATTTTTGATTAAATGCTTCATTTCCTTTTAGGTAAGGTTAGCCAAGTGAATAAGAATATCAAAGACAATTTTGTCTTTAATTCTTATGGCGAACAAATTGGAAGAAAATATGAAAAGGCCAAAGGTAAATAATGCTAAGGGAACATTTGAAACATCCTTCAAGAAAGAGGTATTAATAGGAGGTTATTTTCATTGCGTATCATAAAATAAAACAATGGTAGTTTAAAATCAATAAACTGAATTAAAGAATCAAGTTACCGCTTCTTCATCAGGTTTATTCATTGAAGTAAATTACAATGTTTCAATTTTACTTGTTGGGTATTTTATACTATATGAATAACAGATATGTGTATTGATATACAGTAACCAAGTATAGAAATATTATTAGCAAGTCAGATGTGTTCTCCAAGTGGCTGAGAAAGGGTGATACCTAGGCCAATAGTGAGAAGTACATGAATTCTTTATTGCCAAGTATAAGATTCATCTATAACTATTATTGAGTATGACCATAACATTAATATCATGTGTCCTTGGACACAAAGAGAAAATATTCTAGGTATAGGAATTAATGTTGTCTTTGGTATTTAATGATCAATCACTAGTTTAGTGATACATGAATCATAGGCAATGAGTGGTGAATATAAAAATGTAAGACTTATACCCAGTTGTGACAAGATAATTCTTTGTCAGGCAACACTAAAAGTGGACATCAAGAATAAACCTAGTAAGGTATTTATGCTTGGTATAACTAAACACATTTGATATTATCGACGTTTTTATTTTAGACAATGAAACATTTAGAAACAACGGTGTGTCATAAAGCTTTTGAAATTAGTTCAACAAGTTATTATTAACTGTTTCAAGGCAAAGCTAGAGGTATATTTTTACTTCATAATATTCCTTTAAGTAATTAAGGAATGGTAAAGTGAAGTAAGTGCATGGTCAAAACATATGAGTTTCTTTGAGGCGACATGATGAAGAATATATTGACTATGGAATCGTCAATCATGATAATGTAGTGTGGAGTAATTCCTAAACTCACAATACCTTATATACATCATAACATTGATGTTAATGAGGAGGATCGATGATGAAGTCTTACATGTCAATATTGATCAACAAAATGTAGTGTGGAGAAATTCCTAAATGCATGTTTTATACACTAGAGTATTGATATATGAAGTATCAATGTTACAACTTGTATAAACTTCCATTATATTTCATGACGTGCTTTGAAAATAATGACAATATCCCATAACCTTATGCCAACTATAATGACAAATGGAAATCATACAAGTCACACTATTATGTAAATACATTATGTCATTAGGACATGTGTTTGGATGCAAAGAGTTTGTTAGGACATAAACAAACTTGCATCAGAAACAAACACATAGTGCATCTATTGCATTTATCCTAACAACAGTTTAAGATATTACCTAAATCCCTAAAATAAAAAAGTTGTAGTCAAGTGATAGACTACAATTATATATAAAGGTGCACATCTCTTTTGATATAGTGTGATCTAGATTGATTTTCTTTTAGTCAATGCATGAGATGCACAAATAGTTGACATAAGAATTAGTTACACAAGCGCATGTGGAAGAGAGTATGTTCTAGAGACACATACTGTGCAGGGAGGACACAACCATGGTGATGGTTTTTCTATTTATCATGGTCGGTGATCTATTATTCATTTCGAATAATATTTCCTATAAGTAAGTAGTGTATGACAATTAGCTGATATTGACAAGACCAGCTAAAATTCAATAATGGATTCTATGTATCAAATTACAAAGGGGTTTATAAATTGAATACTACGGTGGGTATTCAAATGAGTTGATACATAGATGTTACAAGGGTGGTATCAATAGGGCTCGATTGGTGATACCAAGTCGATATGCCTAAATCCATTAGAATTTTACTTATCATAGCTAATTTATATGATCATATTATTAGGAATTGGATTCCATGGCCATCAATCATGGAAGGTGTTTATACGACACAACCAAGAAGGGATGGTTAAGTCACAAAATGCTAATAAAGGTTGCAAGTTACTGAAATATGATTTAGGGTTGAAGTAAGTAACGAGATCATAGAATATACATTTTCAATAAATGTTTTCCATGTGTCTACGAGGGGTTAGTGGGAGCACTATGGTTTTCCAAAGAAAATATGTTCGACAACATATAGAAAACAGATTGGTCTTAAATTTAGTTAAGACCAGAATGAAAGTAATTATCCAGTGATTGACTTAAAGTAGCAACCTAAGTTCTAGGGAAGAGGATCTACTGAGCTAGATCTAAAGGTTTCTAGGACATAGTCAATCGTACATATGGTGACATAGTATTGAAAAATACAAGTTTGAACAATTCAAGAGATGAATTGTTTCCAGTGTCACATGAAATTCTCTCTCCAGGTTCACATGTCCGGGACATGGGAGGAGATAAACACGATGAGTTAAATCCATATGCTCAAGTGATGGATTAATCATGATGCCATGATATGTACAAAAATTGATATTACCAGAATATGATTTATGGTAGGTGGATATCAATTAAATCCAGGAGTACTGCAAGAGTAGTGGTCATAACTATCAGATTGTACTTCGGTAAGTAGAAATGATATGTACCTGGGAAGTGGAGATGAAAGGATATTAGTTTTCATAGGACACAAACTAGTCTTCCTTAGATCCATGTGATCTAGTATCATAGTTAGGCTAAAGTGATGAGTGAGAGAAGCTCATATAAGCTAGTGGTATCCATACCTACAAAGACCGAGTACGTTGCAGCTTATGAGGCAGCTAAAAAGCAGTTATATGCAATGATTTGTTCCAGTTCTTCGAATCACACCTGGTAAGAAAAGTGTTATCATAATGTAAATTGTGATATTCTTACTAGCGAGGATGTGATGTTATGATAGTCGAAAAGAGGGATATACTAGGGGATATCATCTCTTGATAAGTTTTACTCAAGAATATAAGATTATAAATAGCAGATATGCCATGCGGCAGAATCATGGCAGGCCCAGCAGCTAAAGCCATTACTTAGCAGAAACATGATATTTATCATGTGAGTAGCTTTCAAGTTTGGTTAACAAGTTGTCTCTAGTGCAAGTGGGAGTGTTGAAATAGTGGTTTCCTTAGACCCAATTATACAGTGCTTTTGATTACCATATTGTGTATACAGTTAATTATACATGATGTATTCTTACCATTATAGTGTAGATATTTCTGCATCCACTACTTAATGGTAATGTCCAAAGATTAATTGTCATATCGAAAGGTTATAGTAGATCGCATACTATAATGAGAACCTCGAGATATTATGAAATTAATCTTAAATATGTCCTATGGTCTGGATATGTTATACTGACTGGATACAATAGATGTTAGACTATCAGGTACTGGGGTTTTATATGTATTGAGACTTCTTCTCATTAAATTCTCACTTAGTGATCGCGAGTAGTGAGATCATGAGGACAGACTCTCCAATAGGAACACCACATGTTTTGGTGTCATTTTATGTTCATATTTAAGAAATGTGTAATAGTCTCCTAACTTGAGATCATTTCCAATGTATTCCATTTGATTGCGTACTTTGATGTAAGATGAAAACCATGATATTCAAATCGTGGAGAGTTAGTTTGTGTTGGGTGCGTCGTTGGTGACATGACATTGGTTGAATGATCAAGAAAGGATTTGTTGCTTCCAGTTTATGGAGGTAATATATCTCAGGATAAGTTGGTCAGGATGGTAGTACCTTCATAAGACCATGACCATGATAGTCGAGGGTAAGTATTCCCAATTGGATCAATAAATAATAAAGCAAGAAAAGGACGATGACATGAGTGTGGGTCCTACTTTATGAGATATTACCTATACAAAGATTATATTATACAGTGTGTGTTCGTAGGTTGGTTTTCGTTGTTGTAACAATCTTTATCTCTTTAGGGTCCATGATGGTTTTCTAGATCCCATTATTGATCTCTGAATACTATTCACTACTATCGAGATAAGGAACTAGAAGGTCACACACAATAGCGTATTCGAGAATCTGCTCTATTCAGTTGAATAGTAGTTTTGGACATGGTGGGACCCACCACTAGGGTTCGGGATTTGTCCAAGGTTAAACGATCACCAATATAATAAATAAATTCATATTATTCAAGTTAATAATACTAGACATTGAATTTATTTATTAAATTTATTTTCAAGTTTTAAGTAAATACATGAAAAATATTATTTGAATGAATATTTAAAATATTCAAGGTTCAATTAATATTTGAGGGAACGAGTCAAGTTAATGAATCATTTATTATCACGTAATATATTTAATATATTACAATAAAGTGATAATAATATTTATGATTCAATTTATAAGTTATAAAAAGTTGTTTATAGCGTGTTATGTATTCGAGAGGCTGGGTGGAAATACCTAATATTTTATTAACACTCTATAAATAGAGGAGGAGAGGAGTTTTCCATAGACTATTCAGATTCTCTCTCCCTCATCTTCTCTCTCCCACATCCTAGAGAGATAGACTCTAGATCCAAGGAGTTCAGATCGAGCTCTCTCTCAGGCATCGTGAGCAGGGTGATGCGGTGATCGTCAAAGCATTGAAGGAGTCATCAGATCTCTGTGCTAGCACCCAAATTTCGATGAACAGCTCTCTCATAGTTTCTTGAAGTGTGTGTGGATGATATAGAGGAATTCAGATTTAGATTCTTCGAGTAGTGATCGCCAATGACGGATAGACGTCGTGCACAACTTCGGATTTAAACCAAGTATTTATCAGTTTGATTTTGTTCTTAAAACTCTTCACACGAGATCCTTGGAATAAACCGAGAAACTATTCGCCGACGTCGACGAGTTAATGTTGTACGTCAGTGGAAAAATTTTAAAATCCCCTTTTTGGGGCTTCTGCTATGCAACCGATTCCATCAAGTGGTATGAGAAGGAACACATGAAAATTTTAAACCAAAACAATTAAGTTTTCATTAATTTATGAATATGGTTTTGTTACGGTTCCAACGCCGCAGACGATGTGCAAATCCGACATCGGATGACCAAGTTACGACCATATGAAGTTACCTTACAGATTGATTTATATCATTGGGTTTTAATTTTTGAAGAACATATATTTATTATATGTTATTTTTATACTTGAATTTATGACATGGGCTTTCACCTTTAAACTTAGACACTGGATGAAATTTCAGTAGCCGAAACAGTATTTTCCGGACACTGAGATTTTTCACGGGTGATGTGCAATGATAGCATTATTATAATAATTTTATTATAATAATGTTATCATTTTATCGAACCCAATTTATTGGCTTAATAAAATAATAATAAGATATATAAAATAAAAGGGGCAATTATGGGTATGGATTTTTCAAAAAGAAAAAAGGGGAGCTTGACTATGTGGGGAAAGGGGGCGGGCGCTTCACGGGTTGAACAGGGAAAACCACACACAAAATGTCCACAAGGGAGGGGGTTGAGAGGCCCCCCCACTATCCACCTGTGACAGCTCTACCTGGGCCACCTCCTCCATCTAAGAGGGGATGCCGACCATCCGAGAAGCCACAAATCACACCCACATGCGGTCCGCCTCTCTTCCACCAACCGAAGATTCTGACCGCCTCCTCCTTGAACCAACCACGCCCTGTCGGTCCTCTCCCTTGGAGGATCTTCTCGTTCCTTCACCAGCCAGGTATGACTCCCCACCTCCTTGTCGCGGCACAACCCCCCCCCCCCCGCAACGGCTGGTCTGGCGCCTCCACCCACCTGAACCACAACAACCAGTTCTACTGGACCCGTCCACGCCCTACCGGTTCAGCAGGAGTGTAATGGCCTGAACCCTCCTGGTCCATTACTTTGCCAAATTTCTAGTGACTGGGGAATCCTGGGGACCATCAGTGACTCATTAAGGAGTTTTCCAAAATTCAGGTCGAACGAACAGTGGCACCGATGGTTGTCGGTGGTAGCGATGGTTGTCAATGGAAATGATGGTTGTCGGTGGCATCGATGGTTGTCGGTGGCACCGATGGGTCATCCATAGCACCAATCAACATCGGTTCTAGGGCGATGGTTCCAGGGTGACGGTGCTAGGGTGACGGTGTAGGGGTGACAGTGCCAAGGCGACGGTGTCAGGGCGACAGTGACTCACCTAACGGTGAGTCCTTCCCAGTTTTTCCAGGACCTTCCAGTTTTTCCCCAGTAACGTATCTATTGATGTAAAAGTGTTTTAATACCTATTTCAAATCCATTTAAAGCATGTAAAAAAATTTTTAAACCCCCAATAGTCAGGTGACCCTTGATTTACCAAAACTTGTGTTCTTTTTCGTTGATGTCACACCTTTTCCATGTTTTACAGTTTTGCCCCTGTTACGCGTTTTTCTCTTTTTAAAGGAAATATATTAACTCACAGCCGTTATCTCCACCATCTATGAGTAGAATTATTAAATCTCAATTAATCCCAACGTGTGAAACCACTCAACTGCGTGGTCGATCCACGATCTGACTTTTAAGTACTTCGAAATAGTCTCCCTGGTTTTAGGATATGGTCTTTTCTTAAACTGAGATCCTCTCTTCATTTTTTCCTTCCGGTCTCTCTTAGTGCACTTGGAGATTTCCTTCTGAGAAAAATTGTGTGTTCATGTTAGAGCCCTTCCCACTCATCCTTGGAGTCCTCAGATTTCTTCCTCTGCAAGTTGCGTAACCCCAATTCTTGGCGTGAGGAGAAAACCTCGATCATTGATCAAATAGGTAGGGGTTTTTCCTTCATCCCTCTTTACTGTGCATCATGCGGGGTGGGTGTGATGATTCTTTCCCTCAGGACGTAGACGAAACCAAAACTTAACGAATATAATAAGCATAATTTTAAATAATTAAAGGGTGTGGATGATGAGGATGTTGCTATATTCTTTTATCTTCATTTTTATGTTATGAATTGTATGGGATTATGCCCACCGAAAATTATGGTCATTGGTGGTTCTTTATTGCGCACTAATGAAGCTCTATTTTCTGGATAATCCTGTGATTGAATGACTATAACATGGAAACTAGTTAATCGCGTAAACTAGATTGATTAAATGGACATCCAATGAATAAGAATCCTTGTGTGATCATCCCAGTTAACCAAACGAAAATAAGTAACTTAATTAATGGTGTAGTTAAATATGAAAACTTCATTGCTTTGTTCTGATGACATGCGTGGTAGATCTGTTTGATGCCTTGTGGGGTGACATAGAGGGGGGGTGAAATGTTCTCATTGAGAAATTTTTGGGGATTGGTTTGGTTCCAGTACTTCGAGAGATCTCACAGATCCCTTTTTTTGTTGTGACTTTACAAGAGAACCGGGTGTGAATGCTTAAATTGTTGCTTGGTCGTTTTCTTCTTCAGTCTAGTGTTGTTTTGACTTCTGGTTGTGCTTTTTAGTTGCACGATAGTGGAGAATTATTTTCAACATAATCACTTGAACATGATAACAAGAATGGGTTTGATGGGGAGACTATTTTCTAAGAATGGGTTATGTTCTGGTTGTGGTTGTGGTGCATTTTTTCATGTAGGGATAGCAGCAAGAGTGCTTGTATATGGACTATTTTTCTGCTTTAGGACCCTTAGGTTGAGATTCATTCTTGATTACTTATATGTATAAAATTTAGTTCTTGTGTTTCTTATACGCACCCTTAGGTTCGTATGCGTTCTTGATTACTTATATGTATAACATTTAGTTCTTGTGTTTCTTATACGCACCCCACCCATGTTTAGAAATTCGTGTTGAACACCCTCATCTCATGGGGGAGGGTATTTTTCTCAACATTCTTATGAGTGAATGGTTATTAGCTTCTTTCTAATCTCTTCCCCAGGTAGCCCAAGACTCTTCGGGCATACTGTGATAGCCTAAGGTTCATTATGGCTCAAGACTCTTCGATCAAGGTGTGTTGTGGTGGTTAGCATAGGTGTGAATGGGTAGGTTCGTTTCCCAAGTGCCTTCGGGATGGGGCTCAGGTGTCTTTGGACATGATAGTGGTTGTTGTGGCCCAAGTGTTTGTATGCGTGGTGACATGTGGTTGTTGTGGTCCAGGTGTCTATGGGTGTGGGGATGCGTGGTTGTGATGACCCATAAGGTTGTTGTTGGGGCGACAGTGAGACTGCAGCAGAAACCTATGGGGGATGTCTGATGCGTAGGACGTCCTAAATAACCAGTGGGAAAGAGGTGTGGGGTACCCAAATATCGATGTGCTATTACTATTACTTTACCTAACTTGCGTTATTTGGGGAGTGCTCCTTGGTGAGGCTGGGTGGATAGTTTCATTGCTAGGTGTTTGGGTTACCTTTACTTTCTCATGAGGCATTAGAATGCATCCCCACTTATGCATGAGATCTTCTATTTTTTCCTACTTAGTATGCCTGTATAGTCACCCTACGTATATAAAACTGATTTCTGGTTTCTAGGAGGACCTTGACAACCGTGTCAGACCTTACTAGCCTGAGCATTGGGAGTTTTTGTTGCTAATTTTCTTTTCCTTTGATATTTTCTTTTGTAGTTTTTCTTGTATTTTGTATCAGTTTATTTTGGACATGCATATGGGAATTGATTTTGGCTTTACTTTTACTTTCATCTTTTGGAGTTGTTTGAGATTTACCATCTTATCTCCCAATATTGTTCTATAAAAAGGGTAATTCCTTTCATTTCACACGAGATTCTATACCTTTTTGTGCTAGTCGCCACTCCGGGGCCTATTGAAGGCGGGACTCGGGGTTCACTATCTCTCCTTCAACTTGAAGAAGGAAGGTTCTAGCAGTTTGTTATCCCTTCCCTCATCTTTGTGAAGATGGGTTATGACAGAATGATATCAGAGGGAGGTTGAGAGATGGGATGGAGTTCGGAGTTAGGTACAGTGAGGATTTCATGGGATGGTAGGGCAACAATGTTAGGCAATCTTGGTGATTGAAATAGTCCAGGGAATACCGGCTAGGACACAGGATTTTAGGGGCCCCCGTAATCCGATGCAAGAACTCTAGACCTACCGAATGATCAAGTGAGGCTACCTTGATTGCAGAGTAGAGACCCTAGGAAAGGTACATGCATCATAATGACTTGTGTTCTTGTGTATTCTGGGTGTTTTGAGAACTTAAAATAAATAAAAGGTTAATAAAATTTTAAAATAAGTCTTCTACACTACTCGGGCTTTGGCATTCCTTGTTTACCTTACAGTTATGGCACTCAGACGTCATCCATGAGTAGAATGGGAGATCTAGGCCCAGTAGGCTGATATGGATGATCATCAGAGGACTAACTAAGAGGAGGAGGATGACCAGTGGAAGAAGACGTTTCGTGCCCTCCAGCAGAAAACCCTCAGGAAGTATGAGGCCAGTGTTTCGGACATGGATATGGAGAGATGGTTTGAGGATCTAGTGATAGCTTTCATCTTGTCTGAGTTCCGACAGAGTACTAGGTTCCTCTGGCTATGATCCAACTATGGGGAGCGGCATGTTAGTGGTGGACGCTCTATCTCAGGGGAGAAGAAGGAAGTTGAGGTTTCGTGGACTGACTTCGAGAAGGAGCTCCGGGCGGAATTTCTTTCTTCCACAATGAAGGTTTAAAAGAGACAAGAGCTGATATCCCACTAGAAAGGGAGTATGACAGTGATAGAATTGAGGATCGAGTTCAAGGATCTCCTCCGTTTCACTCCAGACCTCTTCCCAGATGAAGAATCGCAGACAAGGCACTTAGAGGAGGTGCTCTAACCCTTCCTTCAGTATGCAATTACTCCCTTCACCCTACTGACGTACTTGGAGGTTTAGAAGAAGGATGAAGTGGTGGAGAGGATGCACATGCTGAGAGGTGTGCTGCGAGAGGGGATCTAGTTGAGCTCATCGAAGGAGAAGACCATTAGCAGCAGGCCTCCAGCATCAGGGCCATCCAGGTTTTGCCCGACGGGGAGCAGGCCCCAGCAGTTCCAGTTTTGATCTCCCGGTCCCCGCCCTTTCTCCATGAGCCTAAGACCAATGTGTTTTATTTGTGAAAACCATGGGTATCTTCAGAATTAGTGCTCAGATTGAGTGCAGTACAATAGAGTTGGGCATGTTCAGCGCCCATCTCAGCAGCGGCAGTTTCCAGTCAGACCCCTTCAGCAGCAACAGGGGCAGCGAGCTTCCGCTCCACCGAGGGTGGATGGTGCCGGAGGTGGCTGACCTCAGGGCACTCCTCAAGGACCTCGACCAGGGCATGTTTGGGGAGACAGTCGATAGCCGAGAGGTAGAGGATCTGGGCATGGGCAGTTGCATGCCACGAATGCAGTAGTTCTAGGAGGGACGGAGGTAGTTAGAGGTATGATCAGCTAGTTTAGTACTCTTTCCTGTGCCTTGTTTGATTCAGGAAATTCACACTCCTTTTTTGCACCCGGCCAAGCCCATGCCTTGGGAATAGATGTAGAGAGACTCTCCAAACCCCTGGTGTTGAGTGTGCCAGTTGGGGATCAGACCAGCCTATTTGATGTTTGTCGAGGATGCATACTGATGTTAGGGCCGCATCAGTCCAGTGGAGATCTCTTTCTGCTACAAAAATAGCTATATAATATCATCCTCGGTATTGACTAACTATTTTCCATGCATGCTATTATCAACTGCTTCCAGATAAGGGTCGTGTTCTCATATATGGGCGGCCAGTGTGTAGCCTTCTTCGGCGAGCGAGGTTGCTGGGAGGGTAGCTGATGTGTGTAGCCCCTTCTTTTTGTGCTAGCCGGTCTGGCAGTGTAATCATCAGACTCAGAGATGGTGGAAGTTTCGGGGATCTTCATTGAGTTCCTGGATGTCTTCCATGAAGAGGTGGTGACTCTACGCCCTCGATGTGATGTTTAGTTTGATATAGACTTACAACCTAGTGCATGTCTGATTTCGATGACTCCCTATCGAATGACACCTTATGAGTTGTGGGAGTTGCAGATTCAGGTTGATGACCTGATGAAGAATGGTTTTATTCAACCGATCACATCACCATGGGGTGCTCTAGTCTTGTTCATGAAGGAGGCGGACTATGGTCTTGGACTGTGCATAGACTACCAAAGGCTGAATCATGTAACGATCAAGAACTATTACCCCCTCCCAAGGATCGATGACCTTTTTGACCAATTTAAGGGAGCATGTTAGTTCTCTAATATCGACCTGCATTCAGGATATCACCAGTTGAGGGTGAAGGAGGGTGACATATCGATGACTGTTTTCAAGTGCAGATATGGTCACTTTGAGTTAGTGGTTATGTCGTTCGGCGTTACGAATGCACCAGCCGTGTTCATGGGGCTCATGAACTAAATTTTCCATGAATATCTAGACCGGTTCATGGTCGTGTTCATTGACGACATCCCGATCTACTCAAGATCAGAGGAGGATCACGCCGAGCATCTGAGGATAGTTTTAGAAGTCCTCCAACACCACCAACTCTACGTGAAGTTGTCCAAGTGCATGTTCTGGACATGAGAGATGCACTTCCTTGGACACGTGGTGTCCTAATATTGAATAATAGTGGACCCTTCGAAGGTCGAAGCGGTTGTTTTTCTTGGGTAGCACCCAAGAACGTGGCAGAGGTTCATAGTTTCCTAGGTCTGGCAAGTTACTACTGGATGTTCGTTCCCGAATATTCTTGAGTTGCAGCACCTTTGAAAGCCTTAACCAAGAAAGACCAGGCTTTCATTTGGAGTGAGTAATGTCAGGAAACTTTCAGTTATCTAAAGGGGAAACCATTCAGTGCCCTAGTGTTGGGTTTTACAGAGGAAGGGGTAACGTTTGAAATGTTTTTGTGATGCTTTCGGTCTAGGCTCGGGGTGTGTGATGATGCAACAACAAGGGTGATCTATTATGGGTCTAGGCAGTTACATCCTCACGAACATAACTATTCCAACCATGACCTAGAGCTTGCAATGATTGTGTTCGCACTGAATTTGTGGTGGCATTACCTCATCAGGAAATGCTTCGCGGTATTCACAGATCACAAGAGCTTGAGGTATGTCTTCTCCCAACGAGACCTGAACTTGCGACAATGAATGTGGATAAAGTTTCTTTAGGACTACGACTTCAAGATCTCCTGCAACTCAGGGAAAGGGAACGTTGTGTTTGATGCCTTGAGCAGGAAGTCACAGAAGGATGTGGTTCGAGAGTCAACATATGTTTGGAAAACAATGGAGGAGTTAACTGCTTTACATCTGAGCATGAGAGTGGAGGGTGGTAGAGGCTATCTATTTTAGATGATAGTGTAGTGTTCCTTGGTACGACAAGTGGAGTAGTCTTAGTGGGGAGACTTAGAGGTTGAAATGATACGTGATCGTGTTAGCCAAGAAAATGCTCTGGAAGGATGGTCGTAGGACGGTCAGAATCAGATGTTTTTCTGCAGGAAGTTGTTTGTCCCAGAGAGGATGCGTGAGGGAGTTCTATGTGAGTTTCATAACTCACCCCTAGCAGTACACCTAAGAGTTTTCAAGATGTACCGAGACCTGAGGAAATAGTTTTGGTGGCTCGGGGTGAAACGGGCAGTGGCAGAGTTTGTGGCAAGGTGCCTAGTATGTTAGCAGGTGAAGGCTGAACACCACGTTCCAGGAGGTTTGTTGCAGCCTTTAGATGTCCCCGAATGGAAGTGGGATGACATATCGATGTATTTTGTCACATGACTACCTAGGTTTCAAGGGGGATGCGATGATATCTGGGTAGTGGTAGACCAGCTGACGAAATCAACTCACTTCGTGACGATCAAAGAGTCGAGTGTGGTGGATGCCTTAGCATAGAGATACATGGATGAGGTGGTGCAGTTGCATGGAGTTCCGAGGTCCATAGTGTCGGATTGAGATTCACAGTTTACCTTATGAGTTTGTAGGGGATTGCAACATGCTTTTGATACCCAGCTACACCGTAGCACCACTTTCCAACCCCATACAGATGAGCAGACAGAGCGGACCATCCATACGTTGGAGGATATGCTACGACCATGTGTTTTGGACTTTGGGGGATCATGGGTATGACATTTTCCCTTAGTAGATTTTTCTTAAAATAATATATGTCACTCTACTATTGACATGACATTATTTGAATCCCTGTACGGGAGGTCGTGTCGTTCGCCCGTGTGCTAGACCGAGGTTGGGGAGGCAGGTGTTCTTGGCCCAAAGGTAGTCAGAGCACAATAGAAAAGGTTCATCTTGTTCTTGAGGGGATGAAGGCAGTTCAGGACCCACATAAGTCATATGTAGATCATAGGAGGAGACCCTTGGAGTTTTAGGTTGGGGACTAGGTGTTCTTAAAGGTATCCCCTCAGAGTGGGCAGCGGAGGTTCGGCAGGGGGAGTAAGCTTTATCCCAAGTTCGTCGGACCCTTAGAGGTGTTGCGATGAGTCGGTGAAGTGGAATATCAGCTGGCACTACCACCGCCACTACAGAGGGTCCATGACATCTTCCATGTGTCTCATCTCCTTCAGTATCTACATGATGACTCACACGTCCTCGACTGGGGAGAGATGGATATCAAGGATGATGCGACGTTTATGGAGCGACCGGTGAAAATCGAGGATCGTGAGGAGAAGTTTCTTCGTTGGAGGACCATTCCCTTGGTTCGTGTGTTGTGGAGGCAGGTGGCCTCGAGGAGAGTACCTAGGAACGAGAGGTAAAAATGAGTTCCCAGTACCCAGAGCTGTTTTGAGTTTTGATCTTATGTTTTCCTTGTTCTTTGTTGTGATGTAATGCTAGAATTTGTTTTCTATAAGATGAGATGTTCTCTTGTTCTCTAAATGTGTGTGAAAAGTCCTAGCTATGGGGAGGGGAGGACTTGATCCCTAATCAAGACGCATTAAGGTGGATGCGATTAAACCCATGTGGGCGAGTCAGTGCCACCCAAAGAGAATAGTATCTTGACATGGGAAAAGAGACTCTCTAATCTACGAGTGTGGATGGTGTGACCTTTATAGGTTTGTGTGGTTAATTGGGGGAGAAGATAGGTAGTGTATTCTTAGTTGTTCAGGAGATAGACGAGGGAGAGGTGTTTCTAGATATCAAGTTTTGTTTTGGGTTTTGAACAACTCTAGGGTGGTTTTTCCTTGAGAAGTATCTTACGGGGTGGTTGTTCGGACCCCTCTCTTTTCTTTGGGTTTACTCTTGAATTCTCGAGGACGAGAACAGTTTTATAGGTATCTGATATAATGGATGGGACCCTCCTTGTCCATTACTTTTCCAAATTTCCAGTGATTGGGGAAACTTGGGGACCATCGGGGACTCATTAAGGAGTTTTCCAAAATTTGAGTCGAACGAACGGTGGTACCGATGGGCATCGGTGGCACCGATGGTTGTTGGTGGCACCGATGGGTCATCTGTAGCACCCATCAACATTGGTACCAAGGCGATGGTTCTAGGGTGACAGTTCCAAGGTGACGGTGCCAGGGTGACGGTGCTAGGGCGACGGTGTTAGGGCGACAGTGACTCACCTAATGGTGAGTCCTTGCCGGTTTTTCCAGGACCTTCCAGTTTTTCCCCAGTAACGTATCTTTTGACATAAAATTGTTTTAATACCCCTTTCAAAGCCATTTAAAGCCATCAAAAGATGTTTTAAACCCCAAATAGTCGGGCGACCCTTGAGTTACCCAAACATGTGACATTTTCCTCGATGTCACACCTTTTTCGTGTTTTACAATTTCACTCATGTTGCGTATTTTTCTCCATTTAAAGGAAATCTATTAACTCACAGCCATTATCTCCACCATTTCCGAGGAGAACTATTAAATATCAATTAATCCCAACGTGTGAAACCGCCCAACTGCGTGGTCGAGCCACAATCCTAATTTTAAGTATTTTGAAATCGTCTCCCTGATTTTAGGATCTAGCCTTTTTTAAGCAGAGATCCTCTCTTCATTTTTTCCTTCTGGTCTCTCTTAGTGCGCCTGGAGATTTTCTTCTGATACGAATCATGCGCCCGTGCTGGAGCCCTTCCCACTCAACCTTGGAGTCCTCAGAGTTCTTCCTCCGCAAGTCACACATCCCTAGTTCTTGGAAGGAGGAGAAAACTTTGATCGTTTATCATCCAGGTAGGGGTTTTTTCCTACGTTGGCCCGCTCCTCACCCAACATCATTCTTCCTCGCCGCCTCTGTCTCCATCAAGACCCATGTCCTGGGTCTTCTGTTCGTGGCCCACTGAGATCATCAGACCTCCTCCTCCATCCCGCTCATCGCCCAACAGTAGTCGCCCTCCCCACCGCAAGACGTCGCCAGGCTGCCCACCGAGAGATTGTCGGACCTTCGCCACCTCCGTCAACAACATCAACGCCCTGCCTCCAGCCACGCATACCGCCCCCTCCGCACGCCACCCTGAATAGTTACCACACATTGCAGGTAATTTGTGCAGGCTGGGATTTGAACCCCAAACGTGCTAGATGTGGAGGGGCGTTAGTACCATTCAACTTCACCCTTGGCCACAAAATAGTTATATACTATATTTATATAGAGTGAATAAATATTTATAAATATAGTAAATATAAATATAATTATAAATACAACAAATATATTTATATTTATATAATTATAAATATATTTAAAATATGAAATATTTTTACCCAAACTCGCTGATCAGGTGACATTTTTAAAACCAAAACCCAAACCCTTACCCAAACCCTATTTCAGGTACCCAATATATAAATAAATAAATATATATAGAGAGAGAGATATTTATATTTATTATTATAAATATATAATTATATTTATTTATAATTATATATTTATAAACATTTTTTAAAAGATAAATATTTATAAACATTTTAATATATTTATTTTTCATTATATATTTAATATATTTATAAAATATAACATTTAAAAAAACTAAAAAATAAACTTGAATGCTTATTTTTAATATATTTATATTTAATATATTAAAAAAAATCATGGCAAGCGTCAAATGATTTGTCGTTCTCCCCCTGGGTAGCTGATCATTGATTCATTTGACGCTTGGATATCCCATTTCTTAAAAAACACCTAACCCATTTAATTCAAAAAAAACCCATATCTAAAATTTTTCCCCTAGATTCAATCACCACATCGCGTATTACATTTTCTAATGCATTTTTAAGCATTTTTCAACCACAACACAACTAATTAGATGCGTAGACATAGTCTCATTGATTTGAATTAAAAGATTTGTTCGTATAATCTGGTTTTACATGTGTAGATTCAAACACTTCTTTTTAAAATCACTATTCATTATTAATTTTTAAATGTACCATATTCATAGCTATTTTGGTTCTCTTATTAAAAATATGAAACGCTTTATTAGATGTAAAGTATTCAAGGAATGTGTCTTCATCATATTTTAGATCGAAACTTCTATGTTTATGTTTTGTATTAGGAATAAAAATTTTAAATCCAAAAACCTAGAGCATCTCACCTTAAGCTTTATAACATTCCTCAACTCATAGTGTTTTCTATAAGATAGTAAAATCAATGTTCTATGGATAGTATTACACATTGAATTCACAAATTGATCACAAATTTAAGTTCAAAATTTTCACTTGTTCAAGAGGGTTCTAGATATCTCCTGAATGATTCTATTTCAACGTTCAACATCACCATTTTATTGAAGTAATCATGTTGTAAAAAAAATATATCTTTGAAACCATGGAAATAAAAAAAATATTAACTTCAAAATCATGAATGACATAAGAAAAAAAAAGTGAAGTAATTATAGCAAAGAATGTCCTTAAAAAGCAAGTATCTTCATCCAGTGAGATTGAAAGATCAAATAGAACAGGTTCTAAAAAAGGTTGGATTAGGATCGTAAGAGGAGCACCTGAAAGAAAATCTTCAAACTCAACAACATTATCATTGTGAAGATAAAAGGTTTGAAATTTTTTCTCGTTTTAAACAACTTTTGAAAACTTCTTGAAAACATATAAACTTCACATTTATGAGCAATAAAATAACTCAAAAAAAATACAAAATCATCAACCAAAAGATTAAAAAAAATGTGATTGAATCATGTTGTTCTTATTCTTGCCATAGGGAGGAAAGAGAAAATTAAATCTTACCGTTGATTAGAAAAACTTGAGGACAATTTACTTTTCCATTCCATAGGAGATGTGGTTCCTTTAAGAAATGAACAAGGGGAAAATTGGGTGAAGGCCCTCGGGAGGGGAGGGGGGGTCACAATTTTGATAGAACATAGAACAATTCAGGTTCACAGTTGTGCATACCATTTAAAGATGTGACGTCTAGATTTTTGGACTATGGAGATAAGGTCCCAAGCCTAGATAATTTCATGCTTCCCATCAAGAAAATTGGAGTGGTACAACGCAAGAATTTGTTGATATTAAAAAGCATGAAAACTTCAACAAGTTCTTGAATGAAATTTTCGTAGTATTAATTCCTTGGAAGAAGGGAATCAACAATACATTCTTAAGGCACATTGATCTAGTGGAATAAATACCAAAATATTTCTCCAAGGTGCTAGCTGACAAATTTCAATCTTTTGTGGAAGGAATCATGAGTCACTGCTAAAATGATTTAATGGGACAAGGACAAAATTTGATGACGTTTGTTGGATAATAAGGTAAGAATAAAATCATTTGAGGATTTAGGGGAGATAAATCATTTTCAATATGAATATGGAAAAGGAATGTGATAATGAATATTGGGAGATGATGATGGGGGTGGAGAGGAAATTCAGTTTTGAGAAATTAAGGAAGATTAGTGACTATAAATGTATCTCCAAGCCTAGGTTATAGAGCATGTTTAACAAGCCTTCGGTTGGGGTACCCTCTTATGTTGCTGCTCGTTATGAAAATTATCTTGTGGAGAGAAAATTGACCACCTTAAAAATGTGGATAAAAGGAAACATCTTCTTGGCACGTACCCCAAGCCCAAAGAAGGCAAGATATCAAAAAGAAAAAACCATCAAAGCATGGTCCAGAAATATTGAGCCATGACCCATTCACTAACATATATTCAACCAGACAAATCTTTGAATTTTTTCAAGTAAATTAGTCAAGAAATTTCCACATAAAATCAATTGATACCAAAAATAGGAGAAAAAATGGATGATAGGTTAAATTAATCCAAATTATGAATAAGAAATCAGAAATCGCTTCCATAAGCAATGTAAATCAAAGAGTCAGTGGGAGCAGTGGAATCAACTCGTTAATAATGAAAGAAAGGGAAGCGAACTCACCTCTGAATGAGGATGCAGATCCTGGGGTTCCTAGAATCGATAAGGTGATGTTGAAGCCTCGGAGATAGTCTGTAAGTATGCTTTGGACCCAGAGATTATGTGGGCAAGAAGCCGGCGATCAGGGCAGCATGATTGCGCCGATGGTCTTTGCTTCCATTCCAGAGAAGCCGAGGTGGATGAACGAATCTCCTATATAAGAGCCCATATGTGTGTGCACCAATGATTTGGAGTCCAAAAAGGCTGCAAAAATCACAAACAATAGCAAAACATTATCCACAAAGAGGATAAGGGGACTACCTATCAACGACTTCGCAGGATCATTTTGGGAATTGCTTCACACGAAGAACACAAAGTCTTAGAGAGAAGGTAGAGAGAGAGTTTCTGAAATTGTTCTGATTTCTATTTAAAATCACCTCTCCGAACAAATGGGTCGGAGGTCCCTTATACAGGCCTCTGGGATTAGCTTTCCCAAGAAGCTGACTCAATACAAGACACACAAAGACAAAAAAAGTAAAAGCAAAAGAAAAATCAAAATCAAAAGCAAAAGGTGGACCACACTTCCACCACACACTTTTCAACAAATACAAAATACATAAATGACATGTCTGATTTGATCCTCTCATCCATGTCGGGTATGACGTGTGCCTGGATCAGTGTATAGAATCCCTCCAAGTCATATAGAGCATCAATCATTTCTCCAAATGAGACTTCCTTCTCTGACTCCTTCATTTTTATCAATTCTTTGATAGTGCGTTAGATTTGATCTCAGACAATAAAGATGTCTTCTTTGTGTCCATTCCACATCTTGAGCTCTTCAAGAATCGTGTCTGATTCCACTGCGAAATCTGCCAAATGTGTCATCTCTGCATGTTGCATGTCTCTAGAGTTGATAGAGACCAACACATTGTCTCCTATAAAGAATATAAAATCTTTTCTTGTTTATTTTGATTCAATAAGATAAATGCTTCAGGTGATTTGGATACGTTCGTAATGACTTTTGTTCAAACTAAACTCTAGACAATCTTCATCGCTAAACTGCGAGTCTTCAAATACTTTCTGGACAGATCCTTTAGTCCAGTGCCCTGGGTAAAATTTCCATAGCATAACCACTTTTTCTGCTAATCTGATAGGTTCAATATGTGCAACCCACCATAAAAAACTTGAATATGCATTGTTTAGAACTGTTCTCACCATCCTGGGTACCCAATTGAATGTTGAATTTATTTTCTTAAATCCCAAGAATTTTACTGCTCCCATGCTGAAAATTTTATGGCATTTAATGAACTCTTCTGTTTCTAATTCTGTATCTAGTATATAGAGTTTTGGAATCCTTGTTCCCGACATTCTCTAAAACCTCTTCAAAACTGGATATTCTTCCATGTATGTCTCCTTGATTCTCCTAACTTTGTCAAGGAGACGTGAAACTTGGACCTTCAGCCTGATCGATTCAGTGATGATCATACTGATCATATCTCGATCAATCTTTTTATAATCCTCCATAAGATCTTCAGATTCTTCAAGAATGTCAAAAACATGGTTCAGAACTCTTTTGAATATCTGATTGACTTTACTTTTCTGGATCAGATTATAAACGGTTGTAGACTTATTCCTTGAAATATTTGGAATCCTTTGCAAATATTTCCTTATCTCCTTTGCTGGATTGGGCTCTTCATCTAGCTCATCATCCAAACTTTCTTGATCTTGTTCTTCCTAAACATTTTTTTGTTGAGGTTCTTTCTGAGACTTTTGATACTTTTTATGTTCTTCGTCTACATGATCATCCCATCTCTTTATGGTTTTCTATTTTCCTTTAGATTCTTCATTTTTTTCAACCTTCTGGTTCTTCCAAGCCTTTTTGTTTCTCGTATTATCTGCACATTGAGTGTTGTAATGGCCTTTATGACCACATACAAAGCATTCAATATGACTTTTATCCTTATTCTTGTTGTCTAAAGGTCTCTTTGAAGCATTTTATGGTTTTTCATCCCTTTTAGCTGAGGAACCTGTGCTTTCTGATCTTTCAACCTTACTGGATGAAGATCCCTTCTTCTTAAGGTGATTCTCTACTAGAATCACCTTTCTTTGTTCAAGTCTATCAACCCTTTCATTAATTGTTTTGATAATCGGTCATTCTGCCAAAGAATGATTATCAATGCAAATATGGCATCTTCTTGATTTGCTACTTTCTTCCATTGCACCTGCAAGAGTCAAAATAGCATGTTAGTGCATCTGGAATGATGTTATCTATTCCTTTAATATTTTCTATAGTAAATTTATAGTATTTCAATTCATTCCTCCACCGTACAAGTCGTGCCTGGGTAAACCTTTTTAATTTAATTCTCATAAAATTATTTATATAAGAACTATATGTTCTTATTGTAAAAGGTTTTCCCAAGAAAAGCTCGTTAGCCCTAATTCCTTTAAGTACTACAAGTAATTCTCTTTTATGGACAGGATAATTCTTCTCTGCCTTGTTAAAACATCCACTCCAGTATCTACTGATACTATCATTATGGTTTTTCCTTATCTTTAAGATACATCCCCATGCTGAGTCTGATTCATCTGTTTATAAGATAAGTTGATCTTCACTCCCATCTAGATACTTCAATTCTGGTAGATTCTGCGCTTTCTGCTTAAAAATTATGATTACTTCAGAATCTTTTTCTATTCAATCCCAAGGTACCTTACTGGATACCTTTTTCTGTATTAGAAATGAGATTTTTGCTAAATCTCTGATGTATGCTCTGACATAACTTAGTATACAGAGAAAAACATGTATCTGCTTATGATTTGTAAGCTCATCGAGGAAAGTTTGTAGCTTTTCTGCAATATGAGGTTGAAGATTTTCTCTACTTACTTGGATCTGCAATCCCAAGAATTCTATCTTCGGTTGCATCCAAATGATCTTTATTTCTAAAAGTATCATCTCTTCTTCTCTGAACACTTCAGCAACCTGCTGCAAATGTTTTATCTGATCTTCTATATTTTTACTAAATACGAGCACATCATCTATATAGACTTCCATGAACTGTGTTAATCCACTGAATTCCTTATCCATTCTTCTCTGAAATATTCCTAGTGCATTATTAAGTCCAAATGGCATAACTAGCCATTCAAACAATCCAACTGGATTTGTAAATATTGTCAATGATATAGCCTCTTCTTTGATCTTTATCTTCCAATATCCTGACTTGAGATCAAACTTAGAATATACCATTGGTCTTTCATTCCTAATCATGCTTCTCAAAGCTTCTTGGTTAGGAAGATTTTAGCCATCTCTAGAGTTGATAGATACCAACACATTGTCTCCTATAAAGAATATACAATATTTTCTTGTTGATTTTGATTCAATTAGACAAATTCTCCAGGCGATTTTGATACATTTGTAATGACTTTTGTTCAAACTGAACTCTAGCCAATCTTCATCGCTAAACTGCGAGTCTTCAAATTATTTCTGGACAGATCCTTTAGTCTAGTGCCCTGGGTAAAAGTTCCATAGAATAACCACTTTTTATGCTAATCTGATAGGTTCAATATGTGAAACCCACCATAACAAACTTGAATATTCATTGTTCAAAACGGTTCTCACCATCCTGGGTACCCAATTGAATGTAGAATTTATTTTCTTAAATCCCAAGAATTGTACTGCTCCCATGCTGAAAGATTTATGGCATTCAATGAACTCTTCTGTTTCTAATTCCATATCTGTTATATGGAGTTTTGGAATCCCTATTCCCAACATTCTCTAAAACCTCTTCAAAACTAGATATTCTTCCATGTTTGTCTCCTTGATTCTCCTAACTTTGTCAAGGAGACCTAAAACTTGGACCTTCAGCCGGATCTATTCAGTGATGATCATATTGATCACATCTCGATAAATCTTTTTATAATCCTCCATAAGATCTTCAGATTCTTCAAGCATGTCAAAAACATGGTTCAGACCTCTTTTGAATATATGATCGACTTTACTTTTCTGGATCAGATTATAAATGGTTGTGGACTTATTTCTTGAAATATTTGGAATCCTTTGTAAATATTTCCATATCTCCTTTGCTGGATTGGGCTCTTCATCTAGCTCATCATCTAGACTTTCTTGATCTTGTTCTTCCTAAACATTTTGTTGTTGAGGTTCTTTCTGAGACTTTTGATACTTTTCATGTTCTTCGTCTACATGATCAACCCAACTCTTTATGGTTTTATCTTTTACTTTAGAGTCTTCATTTTTCTCAACTTTCTAGTTCTTCCGAGCCTTTCTGTTTCTTGTATTATCTGCACATTGAGTGATGTAATGGCCTTTCTGACCACATACAAAGCATTCAATATTACTTTTATCCTTATTCTTGTTGTCTAAAGGTCTCTTTGAAGCATTTTCTGGTTTTTCATCCCTTTTAGCTGATGAACCTGTGCTTTCTGATCTTTCAACCTTACTGGATGAAGATCCCTTATTCTTAAGGTGATTCTCTGCTAGAATCACCTTTATTTGTTCAAGTCTATCAACCCTTTCATTAATTGCTTTGATAATCAGGCATTCTGTCATAGAATGATTATCAATGCAAACATGACATCTTCTTGATTTGCTACTTTCTTCCATTGCACCTGCAAGAGTCAAAATAAAGTGTTAGTGCATCTGGAATGACGTTATTTGTTCCTTTAATATTTTCTATAGTAAATTTATAGTATTTCAATTCATTCCTCCACCATAAAAGTCATGTCTGGGTAAACCTTTTTAATTTAATTCTCATAAAATTCTTTATATAAGAACTATATGTTCTTATAGTAAAAGGTTTTCCCAAGAAAATCTTGTTAGCCCTAATTCCTTTAAGGACTGCAAGAAATTCTCTTTCATGGACAGGATAATTCTTCTCTACCTTGTTAAAACATCCACTCCAGTATTTCACTGATACTATCATTATGGTTTTTCCTTATCTTTAGGATACATCCCCATGCTGAGTCTGATGCATCTGTTTCTAAGATAAGTTGATCTTCACTCCCATCTGGATACTTTAATTCTGGGAGATTCTGCGCTTTCTTCTTCAAAATTCTGATTACTTCATAATCTTTTTCTATTCAATCCCAAGGTACCTTACTGAATACCTTTTTATGTATTAGAACTGATATTTTTTCTAAATCTCTGATGTATGCTCTGACATAACTTAGTATACGAAGAAACACATGTATCTGCTTACGATCTATAAGCTCGTCGGGGAAATTTTGTAGCTTTTCTACAATATGCGGTTGAAGTTTTTCTCTACTTCCTTGGATCCGCAATCCCAAGAATTATATCTTCAGTTGCATCCAAATGATATTTCTTTCTGAAAGTATCATCTCTTCTTCTCTGAACACTTCAACGACCTGCTGCAAATGTTTTATCTGATCTTCTATATTTTTACTAAATATGAGCACATCATCTATATAGACTTCCATGAACTGTGTTAATCCACTGAATGCCTTATCCATTCTTCTCTGAAATATTCCTAGTGCATTATTAAGTCCAAATGTCATAACTAGCCATTCAAACAATCCAACTGGCATTGTAAATGTTGTCAATGATATAGCCTCTTCTTTGATCTTTATCTGCCAATATCCTGACTTGAGATCAAACTTAGAATATACCATTGGTCTTTCATTCCTAATCCTACTTCTCAAATCTTCTTGGTTAGGAAGATTTTATCCATCATCCTTTGTAGCATAATTGGATTAATCAGGCATAGCGAAAGTCCTCACAGAAGTGCGGCATTCATGGTAGTGAATCATGCAGAAAAATAGCGTGGTAAGTCCAGAATGGTTATAGATTATTGTGATCTCAATTGTGCTACAAAGGATGATGGAAAAAATCTTCCTAACCAAGAATATTTGAGAATTAGGATTAGGAATGAAAGGCCAATGGTATATTCTAAGTTTGATCTCAAGTCAGGATATTGGAAAATAAAGATCAAAGAAGAGGTTATATCATTGACAACATTTACAATGCCAGTTGTCTTGTTTGAATGGACAGTTATGCCATTTGGACTTAATAATGCACCAGGAATATTTCAGAGAAGAATGGATAAGGAATTCAGTGGATTAGTATAGTTCATGGTAGTCTATATAGATGATGTGCTCGTATTTAGTAAAAATACAGAAGAGCATATAAAACATTTGTAGTAGGTTGTTGAAGTGTTTAGAGGAGAAGGGATGATACTTTCAGAAAGAAAGATCATTTGGATGCAACTAAAGATAGAATTCTTGGGATTGCATATCCAAGGAAGTAGAGAAAATATTCAACCTCATATTGTAGAAAAGCTACAAACTTTCCCCAATGAGCTTATAGATCGTAAGCAGATACAAGTTTTTCTTGGTATGCTAAGTTATGCCAGAGCATACATCAAAGATTTAACAAAAATCTCAGTTCCAGTACAGAAAAAGGTATCCAGAAAGGTACCTTGGGATTAGAGAGAAAAATATTCTGAAGTAATCATAATTTTGAAGCAGAAAGCATAGAATCTCCCAGAATTGGAGTATCCAGATGGGAGTGAAGATCAACATACTTAGAAACAGAATCATCAGACTCGACATGGGGATATATCTTAAAGATAAGAAAAAACCATAATGATAGTATCAGTAGATACTGGAGTGGATGTTTTAACAAGGCAGAGAAGAATTATCCTGTCCATGAAAGAGAATTGCTTGCAGTCCTTAAAGGAATTAGGGATAAAAATCTTTTCTTAGGAATAACTATTACTATAAGAACAAATAGTTTTTATATAAAGAATTTTATGAGAACTAAATTAAATAGGTTTACCTAGTCACGACTTGTATGGTGGAGGAATGAATTGCAATACTATAACTTTACTATAGAAAATATTAAAGGAACAGATAACGTCATTCCAGATGCACTAACAGGCTATTTTGACTCTTGTAGGTGCAATGGTAGAAAGTATAAAATCAAGAAGATGTCATGTTTGCATTGATAATCATTCTATGGTAGAATGCTTGATTATCAAAGTAATGAATGAAAGGGTTGATAGACTTGAACAAAGAAAGTGGATTCTAGCAGAGAATCACCTTAAGAAGAAGGGATCTTCATCCAGTAAGGTTGAAAGATCATAAAGCACAGGTTCCTCAGCGGGAAGGGCTAAAAAACCAGGAAATGCTTCAAAGAGACCTTTAGACAGCAAGACTAAGGATAAAAGTCATATTGAATGCTTTGTATGTGGTCATAAAGGCCATAACAGCACTCAATGTGTAGATAATCTGAGAAACAGAAAGGCTTGGAAGAACCAGAAGGTTGAGACAAATGAAGACTCTAAAGGAAAAGAGAAAACCATAAATATTTGGGTTGATCATGTATATGAAGAACTTGAAAAGTATCAAAAGTCTCAGAAAAAACCTCAATGAAAAAATGTTCAGGAAGAATAAGATAAAGAAAGTATGGATGATGAGATATATGAAGATCCCAATCCATAAAAGGAGATATGGAAATATTATCAAAGGATTCCAAATATTTCAAGGAATAAGTCCACAACCGTTTATAATCTGATCTAGAAAAGTAAAGATGATTGTACATTTAAAAGAGGTTCGAACTATGTTTTGGACATGCTTGAAGAATCTGAAGATCTTATGGAGGATTATAAAAAGATTAATCGAGATATGATCAATATGATCATCACTGAAGATATCAGGATGAAGGTCCAAGTTTCAGGTCTTCTTGACAAAGTTGGGAGAATCAAGGAGACAGGCATAGAAGAATATCCATTTTTGAAGAGGTTTTGGAGAATGTCGGGAATAGGGATTCCAAAACTCCGTATGCCAAATATGGCATTAGAACCAGAAGAATTCATTGAATTCCATAAATCTTTCATCATGGGAGCAGTACAATTATTGGCATTTAAGAAAATAAATTCCACATTCAATTGGGTACCCAGGATGGTGAGAACAGTTTTGAACAATGCATATCTAAGTTTGTTATGGTGGGTTGCACATATTGAACCTGTCAGATTAGCATACAAAGTGGTTATGCTATGGAACTTGTACCCAGGGCACTGGACTAAAGGACCTATCCAGAAAGCATTCGAAGACTCGCAGTTTAGCAATGAATATTGGCTAGAGTTTAGTTTGAACAAAAGTCATTACAAATGTATCAAAATCGCCTGGAGAATTTGTCTAATTGAATCAAAATCAACAAGAAAATATTGTATATTCTTTTCAAGAGACAATGTGTTGGTCTTTATCAACTCTAGAGACATGCAGCATGCAGATACGGCACATCTGACAGATTTCACGGTGGAGGCAGACACGATTCTTGAAGAGCTCAAGACGTGGAATGGACATAAAAAAGATATCTTTATTGTCTGATATCAAATCCAATGCTATATCAAATAAATGATAAAAATGAAGGAGTTAGAGAATGAAGTCTCATTTAGAGAAATTATTGATGCTCTATACGACTTGGAGGGATTCTAGATGCTGATCCACACACGCGTCATACCCGGTATGGACGAGCAGATCAAATCGGACATGTCATTTATGTATTTTATATTTGTTGAAAAGTGTATGGTGGAAGTGTGGTCCACCTTTTTACTTTGATTTTTTCTTTTACTTTTTTTGTCTTTGCGTGTCATGTATCGAGTCAGCTTCTCGGGGAAGCTGAGCCCAGAGCCCTATATAAGGGACCTCCTACCCATTTGTTCGGAGAAGTGATTTTGAATAGAAATCAGAACAATTTCAGAAACTCTCTCTCTACCTTCTCTCTAAGCCTTTGTCTTCTTTGTGTGAAGTGATTCCCAAAACGATCCTGCGAAGTCGTCGACAGGTAGTCCCCTTATCCTCTTCGTGGATAATGTTTTACTGTTGTTTATGATTTTTGCAGCCTTTTTGGACTCCAAATCATTGGTGCACACACATATGGGCTCTTAGATGGGAGAGTCGTTCATCCACCTCGGCTTCTCTAGAATGGAAGTGAAGACCATCGGCGCAATCGTGCTGCCCCGATCGCTGGCTTCCTGCCCACAGAATCTCTGGGTTCGAAGTGTACTTACAGACTAGCTCTGAGGCTTCAGCATCGCCATATCGATTCTAGGCACCTCAGGATCTGAATCCTCATTTATAGGTGAGTTTTCTTCCCTTTCTTTCATTCTTAACAAGTTGATTCCGCTGCTCCCACTGACTCTTTGATTTACATTACTTATGGAGGCAATTTATGATTTCTTGTTCATAATTTGGATTAATTTAACCTATCATCCATTTTTTCTCCTATTTTTGGTATCAATTGATAATATATGGAAATTTCTTGACTAATTTACTTGCAAAAATTCGAATATTTGTCTGGTTTCATATATGTATATGAATGGGTCATGGCTTGATATTTGTGGACCGTGCTTTGATGGTTTTTCTTTTTGATATCTTGCCTTCTTTGGGCTTGGGGTACGTGCCAAGAAGATGTTGCCTTTTATCCACATTTTTTAATGTGGTCAATTTTCTCTCCACAAGATAATTTTCATAACGAGCAGTAGCATATGAGGGTACCCTGACTGAAGGCTTGTTAAACACGCTCTAGAACCCGGTCTTGGAGATGCATTTATAGTCACTACTCTTCTGTCATTGCTCAAAACTGAATTTCCTCTCCACCCCCATCATCAACTCCTAGTAGTCATTATCACATTCCTTTTCCATATTCATCTTGAAAATGATCTATCTCCCCTAAGTCTCCAGATGATTTGCTGATTACCTTATTCTCTAGCAAACATCATCAAATTTTGTCCTTTTCCCATTAAATAATTTTAGCAGAGACTCATGATTCCTTCCACAACAGATTAAAATCTATCACCTAGCACCTTGGAGAAATATTTTGGCATTTATTCCACTAGATCATTATGACTTAAGAACATATTTTCAATGCCCTTATTCCAAGGAATTAAGACTATGAAAATTGAATTCAAGCACTTGTTGAAGTTTTCATGCTTTTTAATATCAACAAATGCTTGCATTACACCACTCTAATTTGCTTGATAGGAAGCATGAAATTATCTAGGACTAGGACCTTATCTCCACGATCCAAAAATCTAGATGTCACATCTTTAAATGGTATGAACAACTGTGAACCTGAATTGTTCTATGTTCTATCAAAATCATGTCCCCTCCCCCCTCCCCTCCCAAGGGACTTCACCCAATTTTCCCCTTCTTTGTTTCTTAAAGGAACCACATCTCCTCTGGAATGGCAAAGTAAATTTTCCTCAAGTTTTTCTAATCAATGGTAATATTTAATTTTCTATTTCCTCCCTATGGAAATAATAAGAACAACATTATTCAATCACATTTGTTTTTTATCTTTTGGTTGATGATTTTTTATTTTCTTTTTTTTAGTTCTTTTATTGCTCATAAATGTGAAGTTTATATATTTTCAAGAAGTTTTCAAAAGTTGTCTAAAATGAGAAAAAAATTCAAACTGTTTCTCTTCACAATAATAATGTTGTTGAGTTCCAAGATTTTATTTTAGGTGATCCTCTTACGATCCTCATCCACTCTTTTTTAGAACCTGTGGTATTTGATCTTTCAATCTCACTGGATGAAGATACTTTCTTTTGAAGGATATTCTTTGCTAGAATTCCTTCTCTTTTTTGGCTTCTGTCATTAATGATTTTTAAGTCAATATTTTTTATTTATTTTCATGGTTTCAAAGCTATCTTTTTTTTCAACATGAGTACTTCAATAAAATGGCGATGTTGAACGTCAAAATAGAATCATTCCGGAGATATCTAGAACCCTCTTGAACAAGTGAAAATTTTGAACTTACATTTGTGCGCAATTTGTGAATGCAATGTGTGATACTATCCATAGAACATTGATTTTCCTATCTTATAGAAAACACTATGAGTTGAGGAATGTTATAAAGCTTAAGGTGAGATGCTCTAGGTTTTTGGATTTAAAATTTTTATTCCTAATACAAAACATAAACATAGAAGTTTCGATTTAAAAGATGATGAAGCCACATTCCTTGAATACTTTTCATCTAATAAAGTGTTTCATATTTTTAATAAGAGAACAAAAATAGCTACGAATATGGTACATTTAAAAATTAATAATTAATAGTGATTTAAAAATAAGTGTTTGAATCTACACATGTAAAACCAGATTATACGAACAAATATTTCAATTCGAATCAACCAGACTATGTCTACGCATCTAATTGGTTGCACTGTGGTTGAAAAATTCTTAAACATGCATTAGAAAATGTAATACACGATGTGGTGATTGAATCTAGGGGCAAAATTTTATATATGGGTTTTTTTAAAATTAAATGGGTTAGGTGTTTTTTTAGGAAATAGGATAGACAAGCGTCAAATGAATCGACGATCGACTACCCAGGGGGAGAACGCCAATTCATTTGACACTTGCCATGATTTTTTTAATATATTAAATATAAATATATTAAAAATAAACATTCTAGTTGATTTTTTAGTTTTTTTTAATGTTATATTTTATAAATATATTAAATATATAATGAAAAGTAAATATATTAAAATGTTTATAAATATTTATCTTTAAAAAAATGTTTATAAATATATATTTATAAATAAATATAATTATATATTTATAATATATATATATATTTATTTATTTATTTATTGGGTACCTAAAATAGGGTTTGGGTAAGGGTTTGGGTTTTGGTTTTAAAAATATCACCTGATCAGCGAGTTTAGATGAAAATATTTCATATTTTAAATATATTTATAATTATATAAATATAAATATATTTTTTGTATTTATAATTATATTTATATTTACTATATTTATAAATATTTATTCACTCTATATAAATATAGTATATAACTATTTTGTGGCCAAGGGTGCAGTTGAATGGCACTAACACCCCTCCACATCTGGCACGTTTGGGGTTCAAATCCCAGCCTGCACAAATTACCTGCAATGTGTGGTAACTATTCAGGGTGGCGTGTGGAGGGGGCGATATGTGTGGCTGGAGGTAGGGCGTTGACGTTGTTGAGGGAGGTGGTGAAGGTCCAACGATCTCTCGGTGGGCAGCCTGGCAACGTCTTGCGGTGGGGAGGGCGACTGTTGTTGGGTGAGGAGCGGGATGAAGGAGGAGGTCCGATGATCTCGGTGGGCCGCGACCAGCGAACTTAGGGCGTGGGTCTTGATGGAGACAGAGGCGGCGAGGAAGAATGATGATGAGTGAGGAGCAAGCCGACGTAGGAGGTCTGGCGATCTCGGTGGGCGACGACAAGCCGGGTGGAGCTGGCAACACCTGTAGAGCGACGAGTGGTTGTGGGTGGATGGACCAGCCGAGCTTGACATGGGGGACAACAATGAAGCTTGTAGAGAGTGGCGATCAACGATGGGGTTGTGCAGAGCACAGGCCATATGCGGATAGGCGGCGGGGCCCTGCTGGGCTGCTAGGGAGGTCGAACTGGGCAGATCAGTCATTGCGGTGGTGGTTGGTGGCAAAAAATGTGGGCAAATTCTATGGTGGGAACGCTGGGTTTAATTGCCTATGAGTTGGGAATATGGGTCATGTAGGCTTACAAAGTCATGTTCTAAATAAATAGGTCTTTATGGGTGGACTATCTCCTTGGGGGTTCTATGACCTGCCTTTCCGGCGTGTGTGTGTGGTGTGTGTGTGCGTTTGAATATAATTGTACTCAAAAGTACCTAATATATGTATATATATATATATATAACGAATTTTATAAATTTATATTTATTTATAAATATATTTATTTTCAATTATATTCATAAATATATATTTATGATTGCCACTGGGGTGTTAGTCGAGTGGTACACCGGTTGGTATCATCTCTCTACCCAGGGGAACTCGCCCAAGTTCGAGTCATGCGAGACTCTAACATTGCTCATATTATGAACATGGCGATTTAAAGCCATTTTTATAGCTGGGAGACGCGCGAAGCACTATGGGGTTGGTTGGGCCCCCTGTTGGGAGTTGAGCATTAACCATACACACGTTTTTCCAATGGGGCGTTAGTTGAGTGGTACACCGGTTGGTACCATCTTGTTACCCAGGGGAATTGGCCCTGGCTCGAGTCCTATCAGACTCGAACACTGTTCATATTATGAACAGGGTGATTCAAAACCATTTTTCTAGCTTTGAGACATGCGACGCACTCTGGGGTTGGTCTCCCCCCTATGGGAGTCTAGTGTTGACCATACACACATTTTAATACTAGGACGTTAGTGGTTGGTACCATCTCGCTAATCGGGGGAAATGACCCCAGACTCTAGTCCCACCAGACTCAGACAATGTTCATATTATGAACATGGCGATTCAAAGTTATTTACCTAGCTGGGAGACATGCAACGCGCTCTGGGGTTAATCACACCCCTTGTTGGGAGTCGAGAATTAACCATACACACGTTTTTCCATTAGGGCATTTGTTGAGTGGTACACTGGTTGATACCATCTAGCTACCCAGGGGAACTAGCCCATGATTGAGTCTTGCCAGACTTAGATAATGTTCATATTATGAACATGGCGATACAAAGCCATTTTCCTAGTTGGGAGACGTGAAATGTGCTTTGGGGTTGGTTGGCCCCTCTACTAGGAGTCGAGAATTAACCATACAAATGTTCTTCCACTAGGGTGTTAGTCAAGTGGTGAACTGGTTGGTACCATCTCTCTACCCAGGGGAACTGACCTAGGCTTGAGTCCCGCCAGACTCGGACATTGTTCATGCGCTCTAGGGTTAGTCACCCCCGCTGGGAGTTGAGCATTAACCATACACACGTTTTGCCTCTGGGGAATTAGTCGAGTGATACACCTGTTGATACCATCTCGCCACCTATAACAACCCAGACCTTCTTTCAGGTATGTTTTCCTTTTCTGGTTGTTTTTTAGAAAAAGTGGTTTTTCTATAAATTTTCAAAGCACATGTCTTGTACTTTATGAGTACATGCCATGTACTGCTTTGCCGCAGGAGGTCGTGTGCTAGTCGTGTAGTGGCCACACACACGGCCATGTGGGGGTGGTTTGGAGGCCGCTTAAAGCGGAGAATGGAAACGGCGATCACACATTGTGTACTTCAAAAGTACACACTGTGTAATTTCTTTTTTTTCATTAAACGCGTCAGGGTCGCGTCTAATCACCAGAACGCTCTTCTTTTAGGTCTCATTCGATCGAGATCTTCGTACGGCCACGGATCTTCGAAGAACCCCCAAGCATGTGTCCATCCTCCGAATCAAATGTCGTTTATTGCGTTGGAATCGCATCGGTGAGTTCTCTCTTCTCCTAGATCACCATCTTCTGATTTCTCCTCTCTCATGAGATATCGTGGGTTGAAAGTTTTAGACGTTTTTGTAGATCTTCAGTGTTTTAGGGTGATTCAAGCTTCTAGGTTCATGTATATCATTCCTATAATGTTGAGGTAGGTGGTTTGTACCTTTCCATTCAAATTCTTTGAGTATTATGTGCAAATTCCACCAATACCCTTGAACGTGGTGTTGTGTGTTTGTCGTTTTACCCCTATTGATTGTCTGCCATGCTTGTATGCTTATGTAGAGGTTAAGTGGATATGAATAGGGTTGATTGCTATGCTTTGGATGTTTTTTCCCATGCATGATCTATTTACAACTGTTTGGTCCTTCTTAGCCTTTTGGACGCCTTGCCTGTTTTCCATGCCTGTTGTTATAGGATGGAGAGTTTGTATTTTGACATGCTTGATATGTTGTAGATTGTTTAGCCAAGTAGTTCTGTAGGTTTACTTTGGTCATACTGCATTGTTATGCTCGTTGACCTACACAGGTCCGTGAGAACCTGGTGTAGTAGACTATAAGGGGAATTGACTGAGTGATCTTCCTCAGAGAGTCTTTGAGCACTCTAGAATATAAGATGAATTGACCATGAAAGCTTCCTCAAAGAGTATTTGTTTTAATTTGAATTACCTTGATTACTCTAGACTATAAGGGGAATTGACCAAGTGAGCTTCCTTAGAGAGTCCTTGACCTTGGGGCTATAAGGGGAATTGACCGTGTGAGCTTCTTCAGAGAGTCCTTGACTACCTTAGACTATAAGGGGAATTGGCTGTGATTACTTCCTTAGGGAGCCTATATATTCTTATGACAGAACCATAGGGGTTAGAATGAGTGTATTTCCCATAGGGTTTCTTGTACTTGTTAGGTAGGACCAGAGGGGATGGTCTGTGAGTACTTCCCATAGGGTTACCTATTTGTGTTTAGTTGCTTGTTTAGTTGTTTCTTGATATTGAAACTGTGGATTGTTTTCTGCTGAGTACCTTCTTGTTTACTGTTTCTTATACTTTTACCTACCATATATTCACTGATTATTAGTCACATATCTTCTGGCGGTTTCTTACTGGGATTTAGTCTCACACCCTGTTTGGTTCATGCTTTTGGGCCCAAACATATTATATTTTTGCAGGTACAGATAAGGGCAAGATCCCTTCTACGTTAGGTACTTGACTTGCTGTGAAGATGGAGAGCATGGGACCAATCTTAGGATTGCGATGTTGAGGAGTTGTTTATCTATTTATTTTGTACTTTGGTTTAGTATTGTTTGTATTCCAGCATTGTGGTTTGTTTGGATGCTTTCTTAGACATATGTATCATGCATCATTTATATTTATATGTGCTCTAGTTATTATTACTTTTAGTCTTCCTCTGTTTACTCTTGTATGGATTATTACTGCTTCCGCTATTACATGTTTTTACTTCCACTGTGTTACTCTGCCAATGAGGGAATAGTTTCCCCACTATCACACCCAAGGCCCTCGCTGCTAGTTGGCAGCCTCTGGAGTTTGGGTAAATGCGCTTGAGTCCATGTGACCAACCGGGTACGGGGAACCTCTGGGTGGCTTCCGGAACCAGGATGTTACAAAGTGGTATCAGAGGTGTTCTTTTCTCTTGATTTACTATTTGAAGCCTTTAGTCAGGGATAAGAAGGAATAGGTACTTGGTAATAAGATGTTCTTGGGAGTAGCTAACCCGTGTGCAGGGAAAAGCCAACCTACCTCGTTTATTGCAATTTTCTAGTTTTCCAAGTTTACAGTTGATTTGATTTTCACCGTTGGGAAACTCACATGTTTTGTGATATTACTTTGATGTTATTGAGGTTCTATTTCTGTCACAACTTGATGAGATGAAGTTGTATCATCTCATGCATCATATAGGAACTTTCTAGAAATCACATGTCATGCATTTTTTCCATGCTATATAGGATGCATTAGCAATTGCATGTTGTTGTGATAGATGTTGTGTATAATATGCATGTTGTTGTGATAAATGCCTTGGTTAGAATACCTATTGTTGATAGGGTATTGTTTGTGTAAGGTTTTTTTTTAATGAACGCCAAACTTTGGTTCTTGAGGTGTTATGGGACCTCATGGACTGGAATTTGGTGGATAATTGCCTTATTTTCCTTGTTATAACATGTATAAGATGCCAAGCTTTGATTCGCGGGGAGTATGGGCCCTCACAGATTGGAATTTGGACTTTAATGTTTGTTTTAGTGTTTTTTGGGATCCAGAGTAATTTCTGAGGATTACTGTTTGGAAAAACCCATAATATGTGCCGTGTAGTTTTGACTACACACCATGTGTTCTTCTGTTCAGGAAGAAACGGTTTTTCTTAAGTACACGTCGTGTACTCTATGTACACGCCGTGTAGTCTCTAACTGTGTCATAGGCCGTGTGGGCAGAGACACGGGGTTGAGAAATCTCTGTAGGACACGCTGTGTACCGGATGTGCACGACGTGTATAGAAAACCTGTGTCTACCCGTGTGACTAACGACACGGATGGATGAAAACTTAAGTTATACATGTCGTGTCCGAACTGAACATGTCGTGTAGTCTAACCTAGGTACTCAGCCTTTTCACGAACAACATGGGTCGGTGTTATCCTTTCACATACATTTCGTGTCCACCTTGAACATGTCATGTCATTTGGGTCGTGTGTCAGGTCGTGTCACTAACAACACGAGCCAGGTGAAACTTGTCTAGTACACGTCGTTTCCACCTTGAACACGCTGTGTAGTCTTGTCTTGGGAGAGTCGTGTGGATTAATCGTATAGAAGTACTCGGGCAGGGGAAGAGGATTCAAGTACATTCCATGTGTTGGGACAACACACCATGTGGTTTGGGTGTTACACGACTATTTTTGGCAGAGTTACATGCCCATGTGAATGGCTTAAAGGAACACGTCGTGTAGGAATTGTACACGTCGTGTAGTCATGTTTTGTAAAACTCAAATGATTTCTTTCTCATGTTACCTTCTTATGCTTCCAGTTTTCATTCCTTGATAATCTTTATCTAAGGTGTGCGCTTGACCTTGCAGAGTCATTCCACCGAGATGTCCTCCAGTTATGCGCCAGTTTCCAGGCGGTGATTAGACACCAGACATGGCTGATCAGGGACTTCCAATAGATCATCCAATTGTGCCAGTCTTGGTACCAACTGTTATACCTGACACAGGTGATGATGCACAGTTCAGAGAGGGATTTTTGAGGATGATGCAGACCTTTCAGGGAGCGCCACCTCCTTCCCTGTCGATGGAAGAATTAATGTGGGTCTTTCAGCAGCAGCATCCTCCCACTTTCTCAGGGGATGGAGGACCCTAGGCTGCAGATTCATGGCTATAATCCACACTAATGATCTTCGAGCATCTGGAGATACCTCCAGAGAAGAGGTTGAATCTCTCTACCTATATGCTTTGAGACTCCGCCGAGAGGTGGTGGGATGTGATCTCACAAGCGGGATGCCAGCAGAATATGTCTTGGGATGAATTTTGGTGCATCTTCTACGATTAATTCTATTCAGAGACCTTGAGGGCCGATCGAGCCTGAGAGTTCATGATTTTGGAGCAGGGTACTCTTTCAGTTATGGAGTATTCCTCTCACTTCACAGAGCTGCAGTGTTTCATGCCTATTCTAGGAGGTAATGAGTTATTTTTTACACAGAATTTTGAGGATGTTCTGAGGCATGACATATGATCTTAGGTGAACATCTTCAGGTTGACTTCAATATCCTTTATCGTCAACCAGGCGTTGATCACAGAGCACAATCTGAGGGATTCTGGAGTAGTGAGCCAAGGCGGTTCGACATCCAAATTTAGTATTCCTCCTACTAATAGCAGGAAGCGTCATAGGGAGATTGCATGAGGAGATCAGATTAGGTGGGATGCATCTTCCGGTATCCAGGTGGTGTGCTACCAGTGTGGGAATAGTGGGCATATGAGGTCACGTTTCCGAGAGACCCCGTGGAGTGCTGATCTTGCAGTAAGATGGGTCACCTTCAGTGCTTTTGTCAGTTATTCTCACCAGCAGTTGGTGACAGGGGTTCTTCTATGACTCCTCATTCAGGAGCAGTGCCACCATTTTCTCACCAGTCTATGAACTAGAGTTATTCTGGTTGTTCGGGCCGAGGTGGAGGTTGTGGTCGTGGTAGCCAGTCGCCGATTCTTCAGCGACATCAAGGTGGATCAGCTCAAAGTAGTCAGGCAGGGTCGCAGGGCCGCGACTTAGGTCAGACTTTTACAGTGGAGCAGACCCAGCAGAAGTAGGATCCCGGACCCTCTACAGTTCGAGGTACGATCTTAGTAGCCTCAGTTTTAGCTTCTTCTCTTTTTGATACAGGGTATTCCCATAGATTTATATCTGTTACTGTTGTGGAGAGCCTTGGTCTCTTCATCTTTTCTTCTTCTGATATATTGACTCTAGAAACTCTGTTGGGATGAGAACATCTAGTGTGCATCAGTGCAAGGAGTGCCCTCTTGAGGTTGGTGGGTGTCACTTTATATGGGACCTTTATGTCCTAGAGATGATAGGCTATGATGTCATTCTTGGAATGGACTGGTTAGTTCCCTTCCAAGCAGTCATCAATTATTATCGTCGTAGGGTGAGTTTTGTATCACCAGAGGGTGGATCCTTTCTTCATAGGGGAGAATGGGATGCCCAGGCAAGCAGAGCGGGTCCAGATCATCATGGGTTGGGAGGTGTTATAGCCCAAATTTCTTGTCTATATCTGGATGATCGAGGGATATCACAGATGGACTTTCCTCCGATGGTGGATTGTTTTAGAGATGTCTTTCTAGAGGAATTTTTAGGTTTGCCTCCAGAGCATGAGGTAGACTTCTTGATTGAGCTTGTTCCAGGAGTGGCACCGATGTCCATTCCTCCTTATAGGATGGCTATAATAGAGTTGCAGGAGCTCAAGAAACAGTTGGAAGAGTTGCAGAAAAAGGGTTTCATCCGACCCAGTACTTCTCCTTGGGGTTTGTCTGTCTTGTTTGCAAAGAAGGCAGACAACACCCTCAGGCTTTGTGTGGACTATCGGAAGATGAACCAGTTGATGGTCAAGAACCGATATCCCTTGTCGAGGATTGATGATCTCTTTGATCAGCTTTGAGTAGCCCGGGTGTTCTTGAAGATTGACTTGAGGTCCGGTTATCATCAGTTGTCTGTTAGACCATCAGATATACCTCTTACAGCCTTACAGAGAAGGTATAGTCTATACGAGTATATGGTTATGCCGTTTGGCCTCACAAACACGCCTGCAATTTTCATGGAACTGATGAACCGAGTGTTCCATCCATACTTGGATTTATTCATGGTTGTCTTCGTGGACGATATCTTAGTGTACTCTCACACTCGACACGACCATGCCACATACCTTGAGATCATTTTGAGTACACTGAGAGAGCATCAACTATATGTTAAGATCTCAAAATGTCACTTTTGGATGGATCAGATTCACTTCTTGGGTCATGTTATCTCAGATCCAAGAGTATCAGTAGACCTAGAGAAAGTGAGAGAAGTAGTTTCCTGGGATCAGCTGAAGAACGTCTTTGAGGTGCGGAGTTTTATAGGGCTAGCTGGATACTATAGATGTTTCATGCAGGACTTTTCATGCTTAGCAGCACCGCTGACAGGTCTGACTAAGAAGGGTGCGAAGTTCTTATGGTCAGATTCTTGTGAGTCAACCTTTCAGGAGCTGAAGGGGAGGTTGACTTCAGCACTGATACTAGTCTTGCCAGAGTCGGGCAAGAGCTATACTGTTTTTTGTGATGCTTCAGGTATCGAGCTGGGAGTTGTGCTTATGCAGGGAGATGGAGTCGTTGTGTACAGGTCTCGAAAGTTGAGGCCACATGAGATGAATTACCTGACGCACGATCTAGAGTTGGCAACTGTTGTTCATGCCCTACGTTGTTGGAGACATTATCTTTTGGGAGAACATTTTGTGGTTTTCACTGACCACAAAAGTCTCAAGTACATATTCACTCAGTGTGATATGAATTTAAGACAATAGAGGTGGGTCGAGTACCTACAGTCCTTTGAGTTTGAGCTTGCCTACACGCTTGGGAAGGGCAACGTGGTGGCTGATGCATTGAGCAGGAGGACTCAGGTATAGGCAGTTCAGGAGGCCAGCAGTGAGTGGCAACTTATGACTCTATTCTTTGAGATGAATTTAGAGGTTCATGATAGACATGGGAAAATTTTTCTATCTTCTTTAGTTGTTACCTATACTCTTCTTGATCAAGTTCGAATGAGGCAACTATCAGATTCTGAAGGCCTAGTCCTAAGGGAGAGTGTGTCAGAAGAGGACCCTATTCCTGGATGGACCATAGGTGAGGATGAGATCTTTCATTTCCAGGGGCGTGTATGGGTGCCAACAGACATACACGAGGAGCTGATGCAGGACTTTCATTCCTCAGTTTGGGAAGTTCATCTTGGCGTCACCAAGATGTATCGTGATCTATACCGTCAGTATTGGTGGACAGGTATGAAGAAAGATGTTGCTGATTTTTTCATGAGGTGTTCCACCTGTCAGCAGGTGAAGGCGGAATGTTAGCGGCCAACATGGCTCTTACAACAGTTACTCATTCCCGAGTGGAAGTGGAATGACGTCACGATGGACTTCATGACTGGTTTTCCAAGGTCGCCTCGAGGGAATGACCCAGTTTGGGTTGTCATTGACAGACTCACGAAGGTTTCTCACTTCTTGTCGATCAAGGAAACCTTCAGTGTTGATGAGCTGGGATGGTTGTACATCCGAGAGATTTTACGTCTTCATGGAGTTCCACACTCCATTGTTTCAGATAGGGATGTGTGTTTTACTTCTCAGGTCTGGCAGGGACTCCAGAAGGCGTTGGGTACACAAGTATTTTTGAGTATAGCCTACCACCCCCAAACAGATGGTCAGTCCGAGCATACAATTCGGTGCTTGAGGATATGCTCCGAGCATGCATTTTGGATTTTGGAGGTTCTTGGGAGAAGCATATACCTCTTGTAGAGTTTTCCTACAAAAATAGTTTTCAGAAAACTATTCAAATGGCACCTTATGAGGCTTTGTATGGTAGGACATGTTGATCGCCCTTATGTTGGATAGAGGTAGGAGAGGCAGCTTTTCTAGGACCTCGTCTTGTTCAGGAGACCACAGAGAAGATAGAGTTGATTTGGAAGAGGATGGCTACTGCATAGTCTCGACGGAAGTCTTATGCTAATCAGCGGAGATGACCTCTAGAGTTTGAGGTCGGGGATCAGGTTTTCTTGTGTGTCACACCGAGGCTGAGACACAAGAGGATTAGGAGACATGGTAATCTTTCGCCGAGGTACGTCGGGCTGTTTGAGGTGTTGGAGAGAGTTGGGCCAGTTGTCTACTGGTTACAGTTACCTCAGGGGTACCGGGCTATACATGACGTTTTTCACATTTCTCAGCTTCGACGTTACTTTTTAGACACGTCTCATGTCTTTCAACCTGAGGAGGTTGAGTTGGAAGTGGATGCATCTTTCGAGGAGCATCCTATCCAGATTGTTGATCGCAGTAAAAAGGTTTTTCATGTTCGGTTTGTTCCTCTGGTATGAGTACTATGGCAACACGGGCGGGTACAGGACGAGACTTGGGAGAGGGAGGCCGTTGTACGAGCACAGTGGCCAGAGCTGTTCGGGGTATCTTCTTCTACACCGCGCTAGGTAAATTCAGGGATGAATTTCTTTAAGGGGGGGGGAAGTTTGTAAGAACTCATACCTTCTTTCATGTATGTTTTCCTTTTCTGGTTGTTTTTGAGAAAAAAGAGGTTTTTCGGGAAATTTTCAAAGTACGCGTTGTGTACTTTATGAGTACACGATGTGTACTGCTTTGCCGCAGGAGGCTGTGTACTGGCCGTGTAGTGGCCACACACATGGCCGTGTGGGGGTGGTTTGGCGGCCGCTTAAAGCGGAGTACGGAAATGGTGAGTACACGCCGTGTACTTCAAAAGTACACGTTGTGTACTTTTTTTTCATTAAACACATCAGGGTCGCGTTTAATCGCCAGAATGCTCTTATTTTAGGTCTCGTTCAACTGGGATCTCTATACGGCCGCGAATCTTTGACGAACCCCTGAGCGTGTGTCCATCCTCCGAATCAAACGTTGTCGGTTGCGTTGGAATCGCATCGGTGAGTTCTCTCTTCTCCTAGAGCACCATCTTCTGATTTTTCCTCTCTCGTGAGATATCATGGGTTGAAAGTTTTAGGCTTTTTTGTATATCTTCATCATTCTAGGGTGATTCAAACTTTGAGGTTCACGTATATCATTCCTACAACACTGAGGTAGGTGGTTTGTGCCTTTCCGTTCAAAGTCTTTGAGTATTATGTGCAAATTCCACCAATACCCTTGAACGGGACGTTGCGTGTTTACCGTTTTACCCCAGTTGATTGCCTGCCATGCTTGTATGCTTGTGTAGAGGTTAAGTCGATATGAATAGGGTCAATTGCTATGCTTTGGATGTTTTTACCCATGCATGATCTGTTTATGACCGTTTGGTCCTACATAGCCTTTTGGCCACCTTGCCTATTTTCCATGTCTGTTGCTGTAGGATGGAGAGTTTGTATTCTGACATGCTTGATATGTTGTAGACTGTTTAGCCAAGTAGTTCTGTAGGTTTACTTTGGTCATACTGCATTGCTATGCTCGTTGACCTACACAGGGCCGTGAGAATCTGGTGTAGTAGACTATAAGGGGAATTGACTTAGTAAGCTTCCTCAGAGAGTCTTTGAGCACTCTAGACTATAAGAGGAATTGATCGTACGATCTTCCTTAGAGAGTCTTTGTTTTACTTTGAATTACCTTGATTACTCTAGACTATAAGGGGAATTGGCCAAGTGAGCTTCCTCAGAGAGTCTTCGAAAGACCTGGGCTATAAGGGGAATTGATCGAGTGAGCTTCCTCAGAGAGTCCTTGACCTTGGGGATATAAGGGGAATTGACTGTGTGAGCTTCCTCAGAGAGTCCTTGACTACCTTAGACTATAAGGGGAATTGACTGTGAGTGCTTCCTCAAAGAGTCTTTATATATTCTTATGACATAACCAGAGGGGTTAGACGGAGTGTACTGCCCAGAGGGTTTCTTGTACTTGTTAGGTAGGACCAGAGGGGAAGGGCTGTGAGTACTTCTCAGAGGGTTACCTATTTATGTTTAGCTACTTGTTTAGTTGTTGCTTGATATTGAAATTGTGTATTGTTTTTCACTGAGTACCTTCTTGTTTACTTTTTTTCTATACTTTTACCTATCATATATTCACTGAATGTTAGGCATAGATCTTCGGGTGGTTGTCTGTTGGGATTTAGTCTCACACCCTGTTTGGGTCATGCTTTTGGGCCCAAACAAATTATATTGATGCAGGTGTAGATAAGGGCAGGTGCCCTTCTACGTCAGGTACTTGACTTGTTGTGGAGCTGGAGAGCATGAGACCAAGTTTAGGCTTGCGATGCTGAGGAGCTTTTTATCTGTTTCTTTTTTACTTTGGTTTAGTACTGTTTGTATTCCAGTATTGTGATTTGTTTGGCTTCTTTCTTAGACATATGTATCATGTATCATTTATATTTATATGTGCTCCAGTTGTTCTTACTTTTAGTCTTCTGTTGTTTACTCTTGTCTGGATTATTACTGCTTCCGCTATTGCATGTTGTTTACTTTCGTTGTGTTACTCTGCCAATGAGGGCATAGTTTCCCCACTATCACACCCAAGACCCTCGCTGCTAGTCGGCAGCCTCTGGCATTTGGGGAAATGCGGTTGAGGCCATGTGACCAACCGGGTATGAGGCGCCTCTGGGTGGCTTCCGGAACCGGGACGTTACACTACCCATGAGAACTGGCTTAGGCTCGAGTGCCACAAGACTCATACACTGTTCATATTATGAACATGGCGATTCAAAACCATTGCATAGCTGAGAGACGTGCAACACACTTTAGGGTTGGTCGGCCCCCCTACTAGGAGTCGAGCGTTAACCATACACACGTTTTTCCAACGGGCTTGTAGTCGAGTAGTGTAGGCTCTTGCTTGGATCCAAAAGACCTAGTTTCAAAACCAGGTGGGGGTGGTTTTTCCACATTACTGCTGTAGAGCAACTATTCACCTGAATTGGGCCTATGAACCACATTGTTGGGCCTTCGGGCCATAGGGACACCACATGCCTTTGGGTCGAGGGCTTTCGGGTCATTTGGGCCTCCAGGCCTACAAATGTGAACTTAGACTTCATGCTAGAGCATTCCTGATCGGTGGAGAAGCAGAAGGGCAAAGGCTGGACCTGATGATCAGTTGGATGTGGAGGTTCCGTCATAGAGCGCTAACACGCACCAGTTAAAGACCCCAGGTAGGGGAGGGAGCGATAACCAACCACAGACGTGAAGTCAATACTACAAGTTAGAGCGACGGATGCAAAAACAAGGAAAAGGGGTTGCTTCAGTGTGGGGCCTTGGGCTTGGGCCTTCGGGTCATGTATTGGCCTTGTGCCGCTAGCCTACGGGCTATGTAATGGCCTTGTGCCATTGGGTTTTTGGGCCATGTAAGGGTGTTCTCTCAACCTAGTTAAAAAGAGTACTATCCAGAAATAAAATAAAAAACTAAACCCTTTGGGCCATTAGCATCAAATACATATTTATGATTATATTTGTAAATATATATTTATATTATTTATTTATGATTGTATAATGTTTTCTTAAAGATTTATATAATTTTTTTATAAATGCCCCAATTGAAACCCAAATATAGTTATTTAAATACATTTATATTTATGAACATTTTAATTATATGTTTATAATTATATTTATATTTTTAAACATTTTAATATGTTTTTTTAATATATTTTTTTTATAAATATATATTTATAATTATATCTATAAATATATATTTATAATTATTTATTTTTAATCATATTTTGTAATTATATATTTATAATTATTTATTTATAATTATATTTATAAATATATATTTATAATTTTATATTTATTTAAATAAATTTACATCTATAAACTTTTTTTAAATATTTATATTTATAATCATTTTAATATATTTATTTACTAATATATATTTATAATTATAAATATATTTATTTTTATGAAGATTTTAATACATTTATTTTTAATTATATATTTATATTATATATTTAATATATTTATAAAATTTAACATTTAGAAAAACTAAAAACCAAAAAAAATAAAAAATTAACAGGCGTGCGAATATTTATTTTCAATATATTTATTTTTAATATATTTATTTTTGAATATATATGTATTTAATATATTTATTTTCAATATATTTATTTTTAATATATTTATTTTTAATATATTTATTTTGCATGTATATATTTAATATATTTATTTTCAATATATATATATTTGATATAATTATAAAATTTAGCAATTTAAACAAATTAAAAACCCACAAACAAAAATTCCTTGGCTAGCGTCAATTGAGTCTACGCTCGCTCCCTGGATAGCCGAGTGTCAATTCATTTGATGCTCGATTTTCCCATTTCCCCCAAAAAATCTCCCCTTGCCTATTTAATTAAAAAAACCCATATCTAAAATTTTATAGAAACTAGGAGTTCCTTGAGAAATCAATTTGAACATGGAGCATTATCTCAGTTGAGATCTAAGTTTGTTGAAGAGCCTTTGGGTAATGAAGACTTGATCATATCAATGCAAAATGAATCGAATCAATTCCAAATGAATGAGATTTGGAAACTTGTCCGTTGACTGAAGGATTTTTCACCTGTAGGTGCAAAATGTTTTTTTCAAGATGAGCATGATGGATAGTGGCGTTATTGTTAGATGTGAGACAAGTCTTATAAAAAGTTTCAATGAAGAATAGGGTGTATCATGCGAAAAAAAATTTCACTCGTGGCACACTCAAAGTCTATTAGTATCCTTTTAACTTCTACAAAATTGTAGGAGAGACTCATAATTCGTACCTCTAAGTGAAGTCGTGTTATTGATCTAGTCAAACTTTTGACGGTTAACTCATATCTTAAATATCTAAATACCCTAAATATTTAAATACTCCATCACCCTTTTTGGTTTACCTGGTTTGAATACATAACAAGAGAAAACAAAATAAACTTCTAAGACCCCTAATTCCCCCCCTCAAGGGGGACAAGTCTGACTCTATAAAAACTGAAATAAAAATAAATAAGAACAGTCACTTCCTTTGTCTGTCGCCTGGTAGATCATTTGGCTCCGTCGTTCTCTGTATGGTGCCCCCCTTACGAGAAATATGACCTAGAAGATTTTTTTCACCCGTGGCACATCCAAAGTCAATTAAAATCCTTATAACTTATACAAAACTCTAGGAGAGACCCAGAATCCGTACCTCTAAATGAGGTCGGGTTATTATTTATAGATGAAGAAAATAAAGATACAAGTTGAATTATAAATACAAGTCAAGCTATTGACTCAGTCTGTTATGATGTAGGGGTTGTCCGCTTGCAAGGGTAGGTAGAAATTAATTAGTCGAAGGGCAATATTTTATTTCCCCTTCTATTAGTTTGTTACTACCAGCTGGGCTTGGGCTCTTCGGGAGGGTGGCTTTCTTCCTTCCAGATCTTCTTCCTCTACCCTTTTCTCCTCATCCTATAATCTTCTTAGTGCTTGTTTGGCAGCGTTCCTTTGGAAGGAAAAGAAACGATAAGGGACGATTGAAATCCGTTTCCCCTGTTTGGCGTGGTCATAATCACCGAGAGAAACAGAGAGCGCATAAATGGGGAGAAAAGGATTTCTCCTCTATCCACGTTTTCTTCACATTTTGAATCATCCCAAAACCGGGACGATTCCGACGGAAACCCTCCTCCTTTTCAGATATTTTATAAATTTCCCATATTATCCCTTTTTATTTGTATAAACAACCTGTTCATAACATAATTTATAAATAATAAATAATGTTTTTTCTAAATTCAACATAATTTATAAGTAATACTAACAATCAAATATAATTTTTTTTTATAATGTGAATATAAATAATTTTTATTATAACTAATTATGTGTATATAAATAATCGTAAACAATTTATAATTTTTTTTTATTATAGATAATTTTGATTATGAATAATTATGATTATCTTGAATTAATAGTTTTTATAAATAATTTATAAATAATTTTGGATTAATAAATATTTTGAATTAATAAATCTGAATTAATAAATGTTTTGAATTAGTAATTATTTTTAAATAATAATTATTTTGAATTAATAATTTTGATTACCTTGAATTCATAATTTTGAATTAATAAATTATATAAATAATTTTGATTATCTTTAATTAATTTTTTAAAATTTTAAAATTTGTATCAACATGTGTTCGTAGTTTAATATTTACCTAATTTTGGTGATATGAAAGATAATGATTGATTAAAATTAAAATTATTATTTTTTGTTTTTTTATTAAAAAGGAAGTATAAATATATTTTTTTAAAAAGTTATTTGTGTCATATAACATAAATTGTTGATGTTGGGAAGATATGGTGGTCGGTGTGGTGTCCGTGGGGATCTAATATATAGTTGTTTTTTATCTTGACAATGTATGTCACTTCATCCCGTGTGTATGTGTTATTTTTTGAATAAATGTTATTTATGTCATTTGCATCAAAAGTGTTTATTTTCTTTTCTTTTAAAAACTGTCACCAAACATGACGGAGAGAAATCCAAATCATTTCTTTTCTTTTACTAAGTTATTGATCCAAACACAACGAGATAAATCACAATTTTTTTTTTTTTTTTTTTTTATAATCTAACAAATCATTTCTTTTCTTTTACTAAAATCTCACCAAATATAGTGTTAAAGTCTCTAGTGCTATAATAACGTTTCTTTATTCTTTCTCTCACTTGCACCTCATACCCCTAACCATTTTGGCAACTCCTTTGGGGCCTCGAGTGGACAACGTTCGCTATTGGAGATTCAATCTTCGCTGTGGATCGCGACGCGCCTCTGCCTAGGGTTTCGAATTTTCATTTCTTCCCCTTTCCACGTTGCCTGCCAAGCACCCTGGTCTTCTCCTCTGCTCCTCAGGCGGTGCCATTGCCTAGGGTTTCGCAATTCCATTTCTTCCCCTCTCTGCGCTGCCTGCCTCGCACCCTGGTCTTCTCCTCTGCTCCTCCGGCAGTACTTCGCACGACAGAAATCAACCACAACCGAACCTACAGGATACAACCTCTCGCTCGATTTCCCCTGCACTGCATCGACTTCTCTCCTTCAACGCTGAGTTCGGCTTCGCCTCTGCTTCGACTCTACCGCGCCGCTGCTTCGCCGAATCGTGAGTTTTTGTGTTGTAAGCGTTAATTCTGGATTTCTTAATTTGTTTTTTGGTTTATAATTTATTTAATTCGATCTACAGTCTGAATTTTATATTTACAGCACATGATTTTAATTTGAATTGATTGTATGCCTCAATTTTATATTTTCTAATGTGAATTGTTGGTTTGAACTATTTGATTTTTTTATATTAATTGTTATTGGCATGATATTAATTGGTAGTGTGATTTGAATTGGTGTAAATATATATTTTTGGTTTGTTTCCTTTTGTGATTCTGTAAATGTTGAAGTCACTGGTGACAATATCCAATTTGTTTAAGTGATTTCATAAATGTTGGTGCAATATGATACTGTGGATCTGGTTGAAGTAGACTTTTACGTGTCTACGAGTCGAGTCCGCGAGTCGAGTTTTCTGACATCGAACGAGTCTAAGTAGACTCTCAAGTTTGACTACCTTGGTTATTACATCCCTGCCCCTGGCAGTTATTTCTCACCAGCCTCACTCGTCTAACCAGCCCGCCAGCACCCCCAGCAGCCTTCCTTCACGCAACAGCCTCCCAGCACCGATACGCAGGTTCCTAGCACAAAGCATCTCCCTTCTTTCAAATGAGGCTAAGCAGCCTTTAAGTGTATATATTCTGCTCCCCCTGAATGACTTCTCCTCCAGACACCATAATTTGAGTTGATCTACTTTTTGAGAACCACTTGTTGATACCATTCTTTCCTTCAAGCAGCTTCAAGGTATCCTGAAAAATCACTCCGCTGATACCATCATGTTTGCGTATAACAAATATACATGAAATATTAAATAATGCTGCTTTTTTATCAAGCTGTCCATCCACTCCAGGAGCTGCCACCATCAAATAGTTCCTGAAAACATTTTGGGAGGCTTCCAAAACATTTCTTAACACTGTTGGGAAGTTTGGAACTTGGCCTTGACATCTGGATCACTTCAAATCTTCCTTGATATCCACTGGTTTATGTTATTTCAGCATGTACATACTGATTCCAGCATGTATGTACAGATTCAGCCAGGTTTTCTTCAAATTGACAGATTAGACATCATAGCTGGACAGATTTAGCCTCGACACTGCATTCATGATTTCTTTGCATTCATAAACAGATTCCATCATCGACTCTTCAAAGATGGCAGATTTTATCACCACTTTCACTTTCTTCCTTATAGCATTATTTCCAAATTCCCAATGCTTCTTCTTTTGATGCACACATGGTGCATTTCCCCCATGGATATTATCTCCCTACAACACTTCATTCATCTGATTTAACAATAAAGAACAAGGGACGAGGGGTACCTCCATCCTCCTCAAATTGAGGAGTATGGTTGGCCTTTGTAGACCAACCCTCTCCTTCTAGTCTTCTTCCAGCCTTTTCTCTGAATATTTGCATTTGAACTTTTTTCTTTACGCAGATTGGTATTTACTTTGTTGAGAAACATCTCACTAGTGCAAGTCTCCTTCGAGGCCTCTTCAATGCACTCCTTCCCCAGCTTCTTTTTCCATGCAAGGGCATCTCCACCAATTTTCAGATCCTGCTTTTCTTCCATGATTGATATGAGACTTTCTTCAGTTTTGCTAGTTCTTGACACCCCTTTCTTAAAAACTTTATCAATCTCCTGTTTAATATGAACAGTATCCTCCTTAGATAGAGATAATTCCTCTTTCATATTCTCTTTGTTGTCTATGAGAGCAACTTCCTCATCCTTCTTCTCCTTCCAAACTTGCTTCTGAACTCTATCATCATAAAGCGCACTGAATATAGTTTTAGGTGAACCAGATCTCTCTTCCTTTCATATTTCCCACTTGTCATGGAAGAGGAGGATCTCCTCTTGACACCTTCAATTATTTTGATGCTGCAGTTCCTTGCCAAATGACCAAAGTTATAACACACAAAACACCTTCCAACAAAACCATACCTCATGTGATGTTGTTGTCTCGGTTGGGGTGAGATTGCAGCAGGTCCTCCTCCATTATTGAACTTTCTAGCCTCCATGCACTCACACATAGTATGTCTGTTTTCCCACAGAAATAGCATTGAACATACATCATTCTTTGAGGACTACATACACTGGTTCCAGTAGATCTGCACTGCCCTTTCCTTGAAGACAGATTAATGTTCTTGCTGCCTTCTGATGTTTTTGTGTGGGGACCCTCAGAAACTGACTTCTTATTTACTGCATGAAGCTCTTCCTCAAGTTTTGCAATTCTCAAACCCTTTAACCTTCAATTGTTCTTCTAAATTCTCAATGTGAGGATTCTTTTCAGACTGAGCAGTCTTCACCTTCGCTTCATACTAGTTTTCGAGAACAGCCAAAGAGGCTCCATGATGTTTCTCCTTTTCCATGCCTACCTTTATTTCTTGGACGAGTGCTCGAATCATATCATTTTGCTCCTTCATCTTCTTGCCCATTTTTGTGATGGTTTCTTCTGAAATCATGCCTTTTATAAGCCTTTCATTTGCTGCTTCCAATTCTGTTATGAGAGCACACCCCCTTCCAGCGTCTGCCTTCAGAAGTTGAACTTCATCTTTCAAGGCCTGAAATTCCTTATGTTGGTTGCACCAACCAACTTCCGGATTTAGCACAGAAAGTGATTACTTCACCTTCATAACATTCAGGAGACATAAAATCTGCATCTTAAGATCTACAAGGAGAATCTTCTATAGGGTAAGAATCAGATATATACATAATGAATTACTTTTATTTACCTGGAGAGGAGTACCCAATTTCTTGATAGCCGTCTTCATGTTTTTCTTCCTTTGGCTTTTAGACAAACTACACTTCTCTTTAATGCATTGCACATTCAAACCATCAACAGATTTATGCATATTACAAGCAGCAACTTGATTCCTGTAGAATGGGAAAACCCCCTTACTTTCAAGGTGAGGCGGAGACCTTCTTTTATAGATTGAGAAAGAGGAATACACATAGGAGTATCGACAACAGATGTGAGCAGATGTCTGCTGAAGAAAGTCAAGCTCCTGGAGGAGTTGTCGAAGCCAAATGATCTCGGTAGTGACGGTGGCCATGACACGGTACTCAAACTCCGCACTGGATCGGGAGACGACAGTCTGTTTCTTGCTGCGCCAAGAGATGAGGTTGCCTGTCAAGAATATGACAAACCCAGAAGTAGATCTTCAAGTAGCAAGACAACCATCATAATCAACATCACAAAAGGCCTCAATATGCAGATGAGGATGCTGAGAGTAGCGAAGACCACAGGAAGGATCTCGCTTGATGTATTTGGCGATGCGGATGACAACATCCCAATGAGAGGTGGTCGGATGCTCCATAAATTGACTCAATATGCAGATGAGGATGCTGAGAGTAGCGAAGACCACGAGCAGGATCTCGCTTGATGTATTTGGCGATGCGGATGACAGCATCCCAATGAGAGGTGGTCAGATGCTCCATAAATTGACTCACTTTGCCAACAACGTAGACAATGTCGGGACGAGTCATGATGAGATAATTGAATTTGCCCACCAGTCGACGACACCGCTCTGGATGTGGATACAGTGCCGAGGAGGCATAAAGAAACCGTTCTCCAGGCTCCAGAGGAGTGTTGACAACAGTGACCTGTGTTAGCCCAGCATCCTGCAGAATATTCAACGTATACTTCCGTAGGCAGAGAGAGATGGTGTCCGAAGAATATGATACCTCGATGCCTAGGAAGTATGTGAGAGGACTGAGATCCTTAGTTGTGGAAGTGCTGATGAAGATGCTCCTTGAGATGAGTGATACTTGCAGAGTCGCTGCCGGTGATGATGATATCATCCACATACACGACCAATAGGATGCAGCCAGCGAAGGTTGTCCTGTAGAACACAGTGTGGTCTTTCATGCTGCGAGAGAGCTTAAAGTCGGTGACGACCGTGCTATAGCGGTCGAACCAAGCACGGGGAGACTGCTTGAGGCCGTAAAGAGAGCGGCGGAGTCGGCGGACTTGAGACTCGGCGATGGAGGCACAAAATCCGGGGGGCTGCTGCAGATAAACCTCTTCCTCAAGGAATCCATGTAGGAAGACATTATTGACATCCAGTTGATGAAGATGCCAATGATGATGGGCGGCCAGAGAGATGAATAATCGAACGGAGGCCATCTTGGCAACTGATGAGAAGGTATCAAAGTAGTCAACACCGTAAGTCTGCGCGAAGCTCTGGGCCACAAGGCGAGCTTTGAGACCATGAAGAGTGCCATCGGGATTCAGCCTGACTGTGTAAATCCATTTGCTGCCGACCGCCTGTTTGCTTGCTGGAAGGGGGATAAGATCCCAAGTATGGTTTTCTTCCAGAGCCTGCAATTCATCCCGCATTGCTGCTAGCCACCTGGGGTGAGATTTGGCATCACCAACTGTGCGAGGAATAGAAACTGTCTCCAGAGCGGACAAACCCCTGTATGAAGATACAAATAGAGTACTCTGGCAGGAGCGAGTACCTTTCCGTAGGGCAATGGGCAAGTCCTCGGGCGGCGTGACAGGAGTATCGGACAAAGCGGGGACGACAATGTCATTGGCTGGGACGGGGGATACAGTTGATGGACGACGAAAGTATATCTGACCAAAATGGGTGTCAACAGGGGTTGACACCGGTGGAGGGTGGATGATGAGAGGAAGACAATCATCGATGGTGGGGTCAGGATGAGGAGAAGGAAGAGAAAACGGAGAGCTCTCAACAAATGAGACGTCGGCCGAGATGACATACCGCCGTAGGTCGAGTGAGAAGCAGCGATATTCGCGCTGAGTGCGGGAGTAGCCAAGAAAAATGCACCGGAGGGATTTGGGAGAGAGTTTGGAGAGGCCAGGACGTGTGTCGCGAACGTAACAGAGGCATCCAAACATGCGAAGGGGAAGAGAGTGAAGAGGGAGAGAGGAGAACAAAGCCCGAAAAGGAGTCTCCCCCTGAAGGATTGAGGAAGGAAGACGGTTTATAAGGTAGGTGGTGGTGAGAATCGCATCTCCCCAAAAATGCAGAGGCACCTGTCGGTGGAAGAGGAGGGCACGAGCAGTCTCCAGAATATGTCTGTGTTTCCGCTCGACCACGTCATTCTGCTGGGGTGTATCAGGACAGAAGGTCTGATGAAGGATGCCTTTTGTCTGGAGAAACTGCCGAAAGAGAGTGGATAAATACTCACACCCATTATCCGAGTGAAGACATTTTACAAAGATGGAAAATTGGTTTTGAATTTCATTGTAAAAGGTTTGGAATGTGGAAAACACTTCGGAACGTTCTCGAAGGAGGTAAAGCCAAGTCATTCGCGAAAAATCATCAATGAAAGATATATAATATTTATATCCCAAATGACTCGAAATGGTACAAGGGCCCCACACGTCTGAATGAACCATATCAAAAGGGTTTGAGGCCCTTGTATCCACTCGAGGAATGTATGTAGTGCGATGATGTTTCGCAAATGTACATGACTCACAATGAAAAGAATTATACCGATTAAAGTCTGAAAAAAGCTGATGAATGGTGGAGGCAGACGGGTGTCCCAATCGGGAATGAAGATCCAATGCTCGAGCAGAGGCAGACGTGCAAGCGATGGGTGCCGGTCCATCGAACATGTAGACCCTATCCCGAAGCTGGCTTCTACCAAGTTCCCGGTTCGTAGTCCGCTCCTGAAATACAGCACTAGAGGAGGTAAATATGGCAGCACAGTTATAATCTTTTGTCATCTTACTGATGGAAAAAAGATTAAATGGACTGTGGGGCACATGTGCCACAGAGGGTAGGTAAATCGATGGAGTCAGGGAGCATGCGGCGAAGCCCGCAATGGGGACAATGGAGCCATCAGTGACAGTGATGGCTGATGAACCGGTATAAGGGCAGTAGGAGGTTAACATACCAGCATCACCGGTGAGGTGGTCGGAGGCACCTGAGTCGAGCATCCATGCAGTGGAGCGACGACCGACAAAGGCAGTGGAGCGAACAGAATGGGCCAGAGAAGTTGGGGATGGACCGGGCCCTGCGGGGTCCTGAGGATCATGAATCAGCCGGATGTCGGCCATAGACAGGTCCAGAGATGGTGGAAGAGTGGCGACTGCCGAGGAAGCCTCCTGGACCGCTGTCTGTCCCTGCCTCGGGCGCTGAGATGGACGTCCATGCAGAACCCAACATCGGCCGATCAGGTGGCCAACCTTGCCACAATGTTGACAGAAGGGACGTGGACGACCTTCCAGACGGCCACGTCCACGAGGGTCCGAGGAGCGTCCACCGCCATGACCGACGAGAGCTGAGTGGTCGATAATGGGGGCGGGAGGGGGAAGAGCCCGCTGGGCCTTGCTCAGCTGATGATAAACCTGTGGGATCTCCAGCGTCGAAGGGCTGACAAGCAACTCGGTCGCCGTGGTGGCAAACTCCGGAGCGAGACCGCTGAGAAGAGTGAAGATGCAGAGTTGGTCCCGCTGGGTCTGAGCCTCTGCCGGTGTTTGGGGAACGGGCTACAACTCCTGCAATTCATCAAGAAGCCTTTTCCATTCCATGAAATATGCGGTGAAGGACTGGTCCTGCTGTCGAAGATGGGACAGGCGCTGGATGATATCGGAAACCCGAGGCAGGTTGTTGGTCTCAGAATACATGATGTTCAAGGAGTCCCAAAGTTCCTTGACTGTATTCGCCGTGCGGGTGACATCCTTGACCGATCGATCCATTGAATTGACCAGCAGAGCGAAGATCTTGCTATCAACAAGCTTCCACAGACGGTATTTGGGGTCAGTCAAAGCCGGGGGAGGATCCTCAAGGTGATGATCAAGGTCAATCCCGGTCAGGGACATCACCACAGTCTTCCGCCAGATGGAGAAATTTGTGGAGTCCAATCGGTCATCGACGAGGCGGGTGGAGGCGGTGATCATCTGAGGCAGAGGGGAGGAGTCTTCCATGGAGGCGTCGGGTAGTGGTCTAAGACGCAATTGTGGGCAGCGCCAGAATCAGCGGGGGGTCGGGCGTGCCGGGAAGCCGTGAATGGCCCTGTGCAGCAGAGGTGACGGGCAGAGAGGGAGCCGTAGGAGGCGAGCCGGCTAGAGCGCCGGGAGGACGGTCGAGAGAAGATGGCGAGTGCGCCTCAAGGAGAGACTGGCGGGTGTTGATGCGCGCAGAGGAGGAGGGCCGCGGGGGGGGGGGGGGGCGCTGGAGGCGTCACGCGCAGAGGAGGGCCGCCGGGGGGGGCGCTGGAGGTGTCGCACGCAGAGGAGGAGGGTCGTTGGGGGCGGGGCTGGAGTCGTCGCGCGCAGAGGAGGAGGGCCGCAGGAGGCGTCACGCTTAGAGGAGGGCCGCTGGAGGTCGGGGCCGGACGACGCAGGTCGCTGGGCAAGAGCGCTGTTGGGATGGGAGGGTGGGGGGGCGCGTAGGGCAAATCCAGGAGGGAGGGGGGGGTGCCGCGTAGGGCAGACCCAGGAGGGAGGGGTGCCACTTAGGGCAGAGCCGGGAGGAAAATAAAATTAGAGGGAGGGCTTGAGAATGGGTTCCCTTTGATACCATGTAGAATGGAAAACCCCCTTACCTTCAAGGTGAGGCGGAGACCTTTTATAGATTGAGAAAGAGGAATACACGTAGGAGAATTCTGATGTGGGACTCGGAAATACCCACAATAATAAAAAGAGGGTTTAACAATTCCCTTCTTTCAACTTAGATGTTTTGCCATACAGTTCTTCAAGTTCCATCCATGTCTTTAGAATATTTATAGTGAGCTATTTTCTTGAATATAGCTTCTTTGGAAACATCCTTCAAAACCATCTTAGCACAAGCATCAACCTTCAATATGATCTCATCCAACAAAACATGACAACCGATACCAACATGTTTTTCAAAGACTGTAAAAAAATCCTTCTTCCAGTTAGAGAAATGAGTTCCATCAAATACTGGAGTCTTCACAATAGATGCCATAAAAAAAAAATCTTCAAAAACTTCACAAACAAGATAAGACAGGTTGAATAATCTCAGAACCTTTCGGCTCTAATACCACTTGTTGGGACCCGCAACACCTTGGGGGGGATCAGGGTGTTACCAGAAGACTTCTTTTCTCCATTTTATCTTATTCCTTCAGGACCCTGCTCCCGTGTTAGCAGGAACAATTATTCAACCCATTTTTCCTCGAAAGCACTCACATCACACACCATGCACATAGGCAGAAAGAAAGCAAAACACACAAGAACACCAAGGTTTTACTTGGTTCACCCAAATGGGCTAATCACCAACAATGAGTTAATGTGCCAGGAAGCAATACTACAATGATTCAGAAGGGCGCACTGCCGATCCGATGTCACTTCCTCTTCTCCACTCCACACACTGCTTATTTGAAGGATACATTCAGTTTATAGACCCGAGAGTCTCTCCATCATCAATATGGTAAACACAAACTGTTTGCATCTCTAGCTCCAAATGGATGCTCTTTGATCTTCAATATGTCGCCCTTCGTCTTCTGCAAACCGGATGGGCTCAACTCCTCATGAATGAGGGTTGGGTTTGTCTCTCCTCTCAAACCACAGCAGCACTCCACCAGATGATGGTAATTCCAAGAGCCTGGAATTACTCCTTTCAAGCTTTCTTTCTTCTTAAGGCCAGATGTAGCAGTAATCTCCCTACTTTTCCTCTTGCACTTTCACTTGTACTGCACCAGATGAGGCAATGCCATTTCCTCCTGCTCGAGCCTTCTGTCTTCAACAATGCCTGAATATAAACACTGGGAAACACCACCGGAGTCCTCCTTCTCCTTCTGTTTATACAAAAACCAGATCTGTCAATATAAGCAGGCTCCTCTCTCTTTTCTATTTTTTTATGTGGAATCGGATATAACCATGCAGGTTCCACCCTCTCTTTTTCTTCAACAGATATCCCCATATCGCACAGGCCTCACTCTCCTTATTCTTTGAAGAAATAGATATGGAAATACAGCACGGGCCTCTTCTTTTTCTTTGAATTTACCTGATATGAAAAATATAACATCAGCCCTTCTTTTTTCATCTTTTGTTCTTCTTATAGTCGCACAAAGTAAACACGTGCGAAACTACTTTCCATATTTTGTTTTTGTTTTTTTTGATTTCCTTCCAAAAACAAGGCTTCAAGAACTTCCTTTTTTATATATATATATATTCAAACACCGATCTTTCTGGGGCTTGCCTTTTTATCAATCACTACATGAGATATTTCCATATTCTGAAAATATGGAAACCCAAGAGATCTACGTTTGATATTTTAGAATATGGAACTTCATTCAAACTTCTTGAATTATCGCAGCATAAAAGCTTCTTTAGTCCTCTCGAAGATCATGACATTATTTCTCCATTTTTTTAAGCTTCTCTTTTATCCTTGCTGAATATCCTGGCAGGATATTTTTCGTTTAAGATCACCAAATATCTCAAACTTCATTCTCCCACAAATCTCGCTGTTTCCTTCTTCAAGCATGGCCACTCGTACGAAGCCATGCACAATATTCCGAGCTTCCTGTTCATCCTTGTGACAGCCGCGTTTCCTCACGAATTCATAAACTGATGCAGTGTAGCCAGATCTCTTGCGGCAGGATCAAGCTCATTGTTTTTACTGGTGGTTCGAGCTTCTCATGTGGATGTGGTGTGGACTGATGACAATGGCGCATACCAGTACTTCATTGCTCGCACGATGATTGAGCTTCTCAGTGCTGCGGCGTGGTATGCACAAATGCGACGCAGAGAAAACCAGGTGCATCGTGAGGTAGAGGACGACGAACGTCCCTGCACGCGTTTTATTTCTCCCACATGCATTTTAAAACAGATGAACAGTACCGCGTTTTAAATGCTTCTCACATCGGAAATGCCGATGTACTCCTGCGTCCTTTATAATTTAGGACGCTCCTGTTGCCATTTGATAAGACTCTTAGGGCCGACCTGCCCGGCGAGCACCTCTACCCTTCTTACACACGCCGACCTGAGCTCACGCTGAACATTTGCACGCACCAGTGCCGACCCGCACTGGTTCTCATCTGCACTTCTGCCACTCTTGGGCTGAGCCATCTTTGAGCTCGTGCAGTGCTCACATGCACTTGGCTGCTTGGGGGGTTCTCCTTTGAGAGCTGACCCATATTTTTGCACTTCTCCTTATTCCAAAACTTAGCCAGAAATCCACTTTTCCATGTATATATATATATATATATATTTATTTATTTATTCAGGGCACCAGCCAACACCGAGTCTTCTTCAAATATAATTTTTCCTTTCCCACAAACCAAATCACACCTTTCCAAGCATCACCATGGATCCACTTCCATGCAACTCATGCAACCTCCTCAACTCATCCAATGCATTTCCAATCATACCTAATATATTGTCAACAAATCCAACCAATAAACTAATGGTTCCAGCATTCCCCCCCTTTGGATTTTGTTGACGACATCCAATAAAATCCATCCCCCTTACGTTGTGCAGTACGGTTAAGTCTTCCACAATTAGCTTCGCATCACCAAATCAAATCCACTTCACCTAGGTTACCAACAAATCTAACACCACAGACCCATGGGTTCAACAACAGTTATTGTATAAGCTAGATCTAGATAAGCTGGAAAACTAGCAGATCAAAAGTTTTGCTGTGGTTTGATCGGATGTTTCTTATATTTGATTGGATGTTTCTTTGTATGCCTGTTTGCTTGTTTTGAAGCAAATCTTAAAGAGTTGCATCTTAAAGCTGTTAAAAGAATTATGAGGTATTTGAAAGGATGTGTCCAGTGGACATGTTGTTCGTTTATGGAAGGCGTAATTTTCTTTTAATTTCCTAGCAGGCATTCAAAATGGAATTGGCCGACAGGGCAGTTGGGCTTGTGTTATCGTTCATCAGCTTATCCATATTCATTTATTATACGTTCTGGGTCATCATTCTGGTGAGTCCATCTCTTGTTTTATTTGAATTTCCATGGCTTGCTTTGGTTTTTGCGTTAACGAGAGTGCCTACAATCTTGTTTGCATTGCAGCCATTCGTTGACGGAGACCATTTTATTCATAGATATTTCCTGCCTGAAGAATATGCCATACTCATACCTGTCTTCGCTGGAGTGACACTCTTTTGCTTCCTATCCGTGTTTATTGGTTTTGTGATGCTCAAGTCTAAAAAGAAGAAGGCATGATCCAGGTACTTGCTGTATTTATTATTATTAATTTTGGGTTAACCAAGATATATTTTTTTTCTGTCTTGTGATGTGGATGGATCCTCCATTTTTGGAATGTTTTTTCTTAAAAAGATGAATGGTTTTGTCAAGAACATGATGCCACAACATCACAGATAAATCATCTTTTGATTGAATGAATTCCTTGAAAGCTTGTAGAGAACCTGTCATTCTTTGATTTCATGGCCATCATTTTCTTTTTTGTTCTATAATAATTCCTCCTCGACTTAGGAATTAAATTTAATTCTAAGCAATAAATTTGAAATCTATCTCACACCCATGTGAGATGCTGGTCATTTAAAGTCATTTAGATTGAGTAAAATTTCATTAAAAAAATAGGTGAGTTGACACATTCAAACATGTCGAATGCAACACTAATCTCATAGGGGTATTTTTGACACACCCATCGAAATTTTCGTTGATGCGGAAACGTCGGGAGTCGCAATGACAGAAAGAAACAATTCACAGAAGAGTAAAAGGGAAAAATAAAAGAAGAAGAATTTGGACACGGAGATTTACGTGGTTCGGGAAATGAGCCCTATGTTCATGGAGAGGCAGGAGTTTCACTAGCTTCGGGAGCACAAATTTAGAGGGAGTATCTTGGAGTTTCTCACTAAGAAACCCTAACCTGAAATGAGCTACAAAAGGAGGAAGACGATCCACTGTTCCACCAATCGCACAGGAAATCCATATCGCTTATAGTGAAAGGTGACCACCCAAGTCAAAATTGCTACAGTGGCCGGCAGCTGGAAGTCAAAGGAGTTACAATACTGTTAACTCTGAAGTCCGACCTGCTACAGTGCCCTGTCAGTGTCGGCCGGTCAACTCTGCTACAGTGGTTAGAGATGGTGCTGTGTCCCAAAATTTGGATCGGGGGGAGCAGGGGTGTGTTGCCCCCTGCAACCCCCAACGAGCTCACCATGGAGCTCAACTTGCGAAGGTTGCGGCCTGATGTGCAATACGGGCCGCAAGTATTCGACCCAAATATCATCCAAAACGGATCGACCTACACCAATCCAACAATCTCCCACCTGGAGCCTGATCCACAACGCTGACTTGCTTCGATGCCACTAAGACAACTTACCTAATCTGAGCTCTTCCTCTTTTCCATTTATCAGCGACATGCTTTCCATTCACAACTTCAATTTTAAACCGATGATTCATGAAATACCAGCTGTTTTCCTTTGTGCTCCCATTGTGTCCTCCCTTATTCTGCCTCTCATCCTCTGTTCATTAGTGGAGACCAACAAAGGCACAACAGTGCCTCAATTTTTGTATTACCATAGGCTTCGTCAACATGTTTGCTGGATTGTTGGTTCCACAAATCTTCTGCAATATCAGCAACCCATCCTGTATCAAACCTTTGATGAAATGATATTTCAACTGAATGTGCTTCGTCTGGGCATGAAACACTAGGTTCTTTGCTAGATGTATAACACTCTGACTGCCACAGTGCAATACATTCTCTTCTCGCTTTCTTCCCAACTCATCCAAGAAGTTCTTCAGCCAAACCATCTCCTTCCCAACTTTTGTTACAACAATGTATTCTGCCTCTGTGGTGGATAAAACCACCATTTTTTGCAATTGTGATATTCAGCTTACTGCTGTTCCTCCACAGGTAAATACATAACCTGTGGTACTCATTCTGCCGTCGACGTCATCTCCAAGGTCAGCATTCACAGAGATACCTCCTTGCCGCCCTTCAAATACCTCAGTATCCATTTCACAGCTTCCCAATGTTGCTTTCCAGGATTAACCATGTACCTACTCACAACTACCACCGCATGAGCAATGTCAGGTCGAGTGCAGACCATGACATACATCAGGTTTCCAACAGCTAATGCGTATGAAACCTTTGCCATGTACTCAACCTCTTATGCCTTCTCAATGTAATCAGCCTGTGATAACATCAAAGTTCCAGTTGCGCGGTCTTTCTTGATCTTCATCCCCAAAATCTTGCTAGCTTCTCCAAGACCTTTCATCTCGAACTATTCATCCAATTGTCTTTTCAACTCATCTATCCTCTTCATACATGATCCTGCAATGAACATGTCACCCACATATAAAAGCAGTATAATATATTCATCACCAAATGACTTGATGTTGCAACATTGATCCATGCCACATAGTTTGTATGCATTTTTAGCCATGAATGCATCAAACTTTTTGTTCCACCGCATGGGTGCCTACTTCAATCCATGTAAGCTCTTGGAGTTTGCACACTAGGTCTTCTTTTCCAGACTCAACATATCCCTCTGGCTGCTGCATATAGATGTCCTCCCCTAGATCTCCGTGAAGGAAAGCTGTCTTCACATCAAGCTGCTCAAGATACAGGTTTTCTGATGCCACAATGTTGAGAGCCACCCGGATGGTGGTAAGCTTCACTACTGGTGAGAATATTTTAGTGAAATCCACTCCCTCCTGTTGGAAGCCTTTCACCACTAGCATTACTTGAACCCCCTCTTGCTGTCATGTTTTTTCTTGACCCGGTACACCCATTTGTTCTGCAATGCTTTCTTCCCCTGTGGCAGTTGTGTCAACTCCGAAGTATTGTTGTCATGTAGTGAAGAAATTTCTTCCTTCATGGCCAACTCCCACTTGCTCGACTCCTTCAACCACATTGCTTCTTCAAAGCATTCCGGTTCTTCATCGTTAGTAACAAATAATGTAAGAATGGTGAATACATTTGGACAGACCTTCTCACTCTTGTTGATCTCCTCAACTCCACTTGAGTAGTAGGTTCCACCGGTTCTGATGTCTCATGCTCAGGTACACCTTCAAGCTCCACTTGATCTTTGCACTCCGATTCTTTGTTCCCATTTTCATCTTTAGCTGCATGACGATCCTTGTGCATGACACCTTCATTAAATATCACATCCCGGCTCTTGATGACCATCTTGTTGAGATCATCCCAAAAGCGATAACCAAACTCATTAGCACTGTAGTCAATAAAGAAACATCTTTTGGACTTAGCATCGAGCTTGTTCCTTGCATTAGCATCAACATGAACATATGCCAAACTGCCAAAGACTCGTAAATATGAGTCTTACCTTCTTACTGGACCGGAGCTCCTCTGGTAGACATTCTCCCATTGGCACAGACAACTCCTGTTGATGAGATATGATTCCATGTTCACTGAATCAGCCCAGAAGGTCTTGGATAACCCCGAATGTAACCTCATACTCCTGACACATTCATTCATCGTTCTATTCATCCTCTCTGTCACACCATTCTGTTGCGGTGTACCTGAAATAGTCTTCTCCCACCAAATTTCATTATCAGAACAGAATTCTATGAACTCCTGACTGCTGTACTCTCCACCGTTGTCAGATCTCAAACATTTCATATTTGATCCCGACTCATTTTCCACCATGACCTTCTACTTCTGAAATATCTTAAACACATCAGATTTCCTTTTCAGAAAGTAAACCCATACCTTCCTTTGAGTCGTCGATGAATGTCACATAGTATTGTGACCCTTCGAGGAAAAATACTGGTGCAGACCCCCAAACATCAGTGTTCACCAGGTCCAACTTCTCAGCCTTAGGTGTTCTGCCTCATTTTGCAAAAGACATCTTCTGCTTTCCGAAGATACAATCTTCACATAGACCAACATCCACCAACTTCAGCTTTGGTAGCAGTCCTTTTGTTGTTAGCACCTTCAATCCCTTCTCACGCATGTGGCCTAGCCTGTAGTGCCACAATTGTGAATCTCTGACAACTTTCAGTGATGCAGCCGCAAGCTTCTGTCATGTTATACAGGGTGCCATTCTTTGCTCCCCGGCCTATGACCATAGCTCCTTTGGTGATCTTCCACACACCACTAGTGAACGTGGTACTCAACCCTGTATTATCAAGCTGTCTGACAGAAATAAGATTTCTTCTCAAGCCAGGGATATACCTCACGTTTTTCAGAACCAGGAGACTTTCACTGTTGGTCTTTGTAAAGGGTGAAAATAAGAGAGACCGAACCCCCAAGGTGTATCTCCAAAGGAGCCATTGGGGTGTATTTATAACAAATAATAAAGACCACACCGGACCTCAAGTCCGATGTGGGATGCAAACTCCAACACTCCCCCTCAAGCTAGGTGAACCTAGCTTGGACACATAATGAAAAGAAAACAATAAAACAGACGCTAACACTCCCCCTCAAGCTGGACATACCCAGCTTGATGACAAAACATTACGAAATAAAAAGAAATCTGCAAATGTTGCTGCTCCCCCAAGGTGTATCTCCAAAGGAGCCCTTGGGGTGTATTTATAATGAATAATAAAGACCACACCGGACCTCAAGTCCGATGTGGGATGCAGACTCCAACACTCCCCCTCAAGCTAGGTGAACCTAGCTTGGACACATAATGAAAAGAAAACAATAAAACAGACGCTAACACTCCCCCTCAAGCTGGACATACCCAGCTTGATGACAAACCATTACGAAATAAAAAGAAATATGCAAATGTTGCTGCTCCCCCTCACGATCGAAGCTCCCCCGCAAGATGATGGATGGAAGATTTTGCGGGCGCAGCAGATGACCACGCAGACCGGCCAGTTGACGGAACGCCAGGAATGCCGCACTAGTGGGGCCGGTCGATGAAACGCCGGGAAATCCAAACTAGCACCGGGAAAACCGCACTTGCGGGGCCAGCGACGGGAGGCGGGGATTCCGTAGAAATCGTTGCGGGATCTGGCGGCGCCAACAGACCCCAATCCGAGGTGGTCGAGCTGCTGCGCTAGCGACAGGACGTGCCGGCGGAGAGAGATGCGGCTGCCGGGAGGTGCCGGGAGATGCCGGCGAGGCGGGGATGCCGCAGGAGGAGGCCGACGAGGGTGCAGGAGGCCGGGAGACGGCGCTGGAAGTTGGAGGAGGCCACCTGCGTGGAGCGGCCAGCACGGGTGGAGGCCGGTTGCTGGCCGGAACAGTCCGGATCTGCCCGGAACTGGCCGGAAATCTCTGGATCAGGCCGGAGCCGTCCGGAGTAGCCTGGATCTAGTCGGAAATCACCGGATCCGGCCGGATTCGGCCGGAGCTGTCCGGATCTGGCCGCCGGAGAGCAGCAGGCGAGGTCGCCGGGAGGGGAGCGGGACGGGAGAGGCCGCCAGAGAGGGGTCGCCGGACTGGAGGGAGATCCGCCGGGAGCCGCGGGAGGAGGGCTGCCGGAGGAGGAGCCGGCGCGGGATGAAGCGGGAGGCGCCGGGAGGCGCTGGAGCAGCGGGAGGCTCCTGAGGCGCTGGAGCAGCGGGAGGCGCCGGGAGCAGCGGGAGTCGCGGGAGGCCACGGGACGCAGGGGAGCCGGGAGCCGCGTCGCGCCGAGGGCGAGGCGCCAGGGCGAGGGTGTCGGGGCGAAGCCGAGGAGCCGGGAGCCGAGGAGCCGGGACGTCGGGGCGAGCCGGGGACGCCGGGATGAGGGCCGCCGGGATGAGAGGGCCTCCGTGAGGGGAGCGCCGGAGAAGGGGCGCCTGGGCGGGGCGCCGGGACGAGTCGCCGATGGGGAGAGCCTGCGCGCCGGGAAGGGAGACCCGCCTGGGAGCCGGGCAGGGCAGAGGCGGAGGGGCGGCGGCGGTAACCCTACGGGGCCTTGAGGCCGCCGTCCCTGGACGGGAAACCCTAAAGGGAGAAAAAAAAAGGGAGGGTGGGATTGGGGGTTCAAAAAACCTCCTTTGATACCATGTAAAGGGTGAAAATAAGAGAGACCGAACCCCCAAGGTGTATCTCCAAAGGAGCCCTTGGGGTGTATTTATAATGAATAATAAAGACCACACCGGACCTCAAGTCCGATGTGGGATGCAGACTCCAACACTCCCCCTCAAGCTAGGTGAACCTAGCTTGGACACATAATGAAAAGAAAACAATAAAACAGACGCTAACAGTCTTGATCCGTGCATCACCCTTCCCCACAATCTGCAAGGGTTCATCATCAACAAGATGTACCTTGCCGAAATTTTCAGAAATAGAATTGTTCTGGAAACCCTTACGCCTGTGAGTCTAAAATCCAAGACTCCATAGGGTTATCCACGCTTAACAGCAACACGTCATCAGTTCCTTCAGCCGCCGTGTTTTTTCCACTGGTTTCAGGTCCCTTTCGTTTTCTCTGCACTCTTTGACATGTCCTCTTTTCCCGCAAGTCCAGCAGGTAGGACCAGCTCCCATTGTCTTGTCTTTGCTCTTTCCTCTTGACTTTGATTGTCCTTTATGCTTGTCTCTCTGCGCATATCTTCCTCTTCCTTCAACATTTAGAGCAGAACCAGAGAATCTGCCCGATTCTCTTCTTTGGATATCCTCACTGAGGATCAGGTCCCGTACATCCTTGAGAACCAGCTTGGTATTTCCCGAAGAATTGCTCACAGCTGTTACAGTTGCTTCCCAACTGTCAGGTAATGAAGATAGTATGACCAGTTCACATACCTCATCACCAAACAAAATGTCCACCGATGTCAATTGACTTATAATGGTGTTGAATTCGTTGATGTGATCTTCAACAATTCTCTCTCCAACCATTTTCATGTTGAACAATCGTCACATAAAGCGCACTTTGTTTGCCGCAGAAGACTTCTCGTACATATTTGAGAGAGCTTGCATCAGTCCAATCGTTGTATTCTCCTCTCGGATGTTGAACGCCACGTTTTTGGTCAACGTGAGGCGCCCAACTCTCAGAACATGTCGATCTAGCAGCTCCCACTCCGACTGCTCCATGTCCGTTATTTTTAAGCCCAGAAGCAGCAAATGCATTTTATTCTGGTAAAGATAGTCTTCGATTTGCATTCTCTAGTAGCTGAAGTCAGTTACATCGAAACAGTCGATCTTCAACTTGCCTTCTTTCATAGCCATCATTCAGTTCGAGGAATCCAAACTCAACCTTTGATACCAGTTGATGTGGAAATGTCGGGAGTCGCAATGACAGAAAGAAACGATTTACAGAAGAGTAAAAAGGAAAAAACAAAAGAGGAAGAAGAAGAACTTGGACATAGAGATTTACTTGGTTCGGGAAATGATCCCTACGTCCACGGAGAGGCAAAAGTTTCACTAGTTTCGGGAGCACAAATTTACAGGTAGTATCTCAGAGTTTCTCACTAAGAAACCCTAGTCCGAAATTGGTTACAAAAGGAGGAAGATGATCCACTGTTCCACCAACCGCATAGGAAGTCCGTATCGATACAGTGAAAGGTGGTCACCCAAATCAAAAGTGCTACAGTGACTAGTAGGTGGAAGTTCAAGAGTTATAGTATCGTTGACTCCAAAGTCCGACCTGCTACAGTGCCCTGTTGGCGTCGGTCAGTTAGCTCTGCTATAGTGATCAGAGATGTTACAGTGCTCCAAAATTTGGGCCGAGAACCTTTGTCCCCCGGACCCCCGGAGCAGGGGTGCGTTCCTGCAACCCCCAATGAGCTCACTGCGGAGCTCAATCAGCAAATGTTGCGGCATGGTGCGCAGTATGGGCCGCAAGTATTCGGCCCAAACATCATCCAAAACGGATTGGGTTACACCAATCCAACAGCTCGGAGCTCAACCAGCAAAGGTTGCGGCATTGTGCGTAGTATGGGCTGCAAACATTCGGCCCAAACATCATCCAAAACGGATTGAGCTACACCAATCCAACAGCTCTGTGATCATTAAGTTGCTGTGAGTCTCCTAGGCAGAATCTTAGTTTCTGGTCATGCCACCAGACTTTCAGTACACATATGTCAAATACGATACTTATATGTTTTATATGATTTATGTGTCAATCAAAGTACTGCTGTTTTAATTGCGGTTTAACCTTTTGTCATTGTTTGGTGTATTGGATCCGTGTCATTGGCCCAGTCCAATTTTGTTGTCTTTGGTCCATCTGGGCTGTTGCCCAGGTTTTCTGCTTTGTCTTGTGCTATTTGTTTGGGCCTTGTTCTCTCAATCTGCCATTTGAGGAGTCCAAGATATATGAATCACTGAGAGAAGGTGAATTTGATTGTATTTTTTGAAACCATTATGAAATTTCTCAAATAACTCAAGTTATCAGTGAAGGTAGGATGATCCATTCGATATTCCCAACGGTGATTTCTCTTTTGCGAATGAAAACGTGAAATCTCAACAAGCAGGTGACAAGGCTTTTATATAAGGCTCGCCTCCTACATCATTTCATTATCAAACAATTAAATAGATTATAATTAAATAATTAAATAGTTTATAGTTGATATGGGTAAGTTTATTCCGCCTTTTAAAAATTTCCATTGTTGTTTTAATAACGAGTTTTTGAATTTAATTGACCTTGTGATTGAATAAAGTAGAAATTTGGAAAATTATTGCAACAGACGGTTATGAAATAAGAAAAGTTGAGTTAAAATAGCAATTTTTTGGCCTTTATTAAGTTTTTTTTACCATTGTTTTAAATATGATAATTAAAAAAGGTCCTTGTAGTTTTAAAAGGGTTTGTTTTGGGTTTTAAAAATAAAGGAGTGAAATCAAATTTAGAAGGAATGAGAAAGGAGGGAGAGGTCAGATGACAATTTTCTTTATTTCCTCCCTTTCTCCTCATAGATGGTCAAACTTCCCGTCTCCATTAGAGCTCTCTTCCCCTCTTTTTCTTGTCATGTTCACAAGGTAAGGGTTTCTTTCAATTTTCTTCTTCTTTCTTCTTTTATAGTGTAAATACGATGTAGGAATCAACAAGTGGGCAAACAACCTCAAGTAGCATGTGAAAAGGTTCGCAGGAATCTCTCTTCACATTATAGTCATTAATGAGCACTTGAACAATTGTTATGTATAAAACTTATAAGTGATCTTTCCTCAGGGGTTTCTCTTGTGCTGTTCGGAAAGACTACCTTTAACATATGTGAGAAATGATCGCAAGATCTGTGTGTCAATTTAGTTGTGTTGAGGTATACTTAAAAGGCACTTTTAATCCAAACCATTTTTTCGTGAGTTCATCCATTTGTGTGGTAAAATGTTCCGTTTAACATCAAATGTTCCATTAAACATCAACAACGTAGGCTGAAAATTGCTGTATGGGTAGTATGTGTGGCGGTGCACAAACAACATTAACTTCTTTCATCGAGATCTTGATTGATCAAAAACCATTTTTTTTTGTGAAAGACAATGTATGAAAATTATTTTTAGATTTATTTGTTTACACAGTTCATCTGTTTGAGGGGTCAAACATTCAGTTAAACATCAACAACGCAAGCTGAAAACTGATGTATGGATAGTTTGCAGGGCAGTGCGCAAGCAGACAACTTTTTCCATCAAGATTGAATTGATCCAAAACTAATTTTGTTTGAAATATGGTGTATGAAAATTATCTCAATATTTCTACATTCACATTGTTCATTCGTTTTAGAGTTTAACCATCTTCTCAAACATCTTTCACGCAAGCTGAAAACTGAGGTATGTACGATTCTGTGTGGCAGTGTGAAAACGATGGCAACTCCTTCCTCCAAGGTCCGTTTGACCCGAAACCAAATCCATTTGAAAGATATGAATTGTGACTAGGTAGGAACTTCAAAATTAATGGTGACACGCGGCTTTTGAAATGAAATTACTTGGTTTTACATTTGTTTTGTATTCGAACATGGCTTAGGTGTTTGGTTTGTGGAAGCTGGGGAATATCGATTTTTTTTTTGATAAAATATGAAATTAGATTAAGAGCATCAAAGAAAGTACACATGGAGGGGGTGAGCCATCCCCCAAAGCAGAAAAAGATACAAAAAAAGACAATGCTTCTTCACAAGTTGACCACAATGTGACATTGTTCACGATGCCGGCCACGAGGGAGATATCCCATGGTTTTTTTGGTCCCCTAGATGGTCATAGAGTAAGTAAATGGAAATGAAAGAATTGATTTCATTTATTAAGGAATGAGTGGTCCCATTCTCATGTCCGTTAGGAGTGTTAGCCCATGAATGATTTATGATTGTGGATTTTTTTTTGGGTTGGCACATTATTCGACCATTGTGCCATTCGTTTCTTGTTTTCATTGTTTTTTTCCATGACATGAGGATGAGCTATATTACTTTATATATACACTATTCCATGCATACATTCGATTCACACTCACAAAGCAGAGTCACATTCTTGAGGATATCCTATTGAATTGTTATACTTACCCCCTATCCATATGCATTTGGTGGTTGACCCAAAATGCTTATGTGTAGGTTCTTTATGTTGATTTGTAAGTATAGATGTTTCTGGACATTTAGTTAGCGGAAGATATTGCCAGGGCTTAGAAGTTGGAGTCATTGAGTTGTTATAGTTTTACTTGCCTTTCGGACATTGGCCCCTTATTTTTGCATAACACATTGATTAAATATGTATACGGTTGTGCCTTGAATGTTGTATGTGCATATACTGCATTTTATTTTGATATTCGATGTGAAATAGTGTTGTGTCTTTTGTTGCTTGGACTTCTTTGTACAGCACCCTCAATGAGCATGTTTTTTTTGGGAGATAATCCAGTGTATGGAAAGGTCATATCAAAATTTTGTTAGAATTCATTGTTATTGGTAATGTTAGGTTCGGGGACTGAGGTATTCCGGGATCCGATAAAAAAAATGGTGGTGCAAATAATTTTGGAAAGTTAGGGTAAAGCTAGTGGTGAAGATAAGTTTTCAGGACTTGGAAAGTATACCGTTAATTTTCCTTGCCAACATAATTGTAGTAGACCTTAGTTATTAGGGTGCTCTGTTGCTTTGGTCGGGGTAGTGTGATGTGATAACATCATATCTTTTTGTGGACTAAAATTCCTATGGTGGGGATTTTATAAGATGTCATGTTTTTTTTAAATAATCAAATACAATATAATTGAATAATTAAATGTTTCATAATTAATAATGATACATTTATGGCTTTTTTTAATTTTTTCATTGTTAACTTTATTATAGGCTTTTGAATTTAAATGACCTTTTGATTAAATGAAGTGAACATTGGGGGAATTATTGTAATCTTGTGGTTGATATGGTTGAGTTGGTTTGGGTGAGAACTTCGATGAAATTTTACTGAAGTGTGGGGCCTTATTGGGTTTGACGAGGGTTGAGACTCATGTTTCAGTGTGTGGTTGATATGGTTGAGTTGGTTTGGGTGAGAACTTCGATGAAATTTTACTGAAGTGTGGGGCCTTATTGGGTTTGACGAGGGTTGAGACTCATGTTTCAGTGTGTGGTCCCTTCGGTTTTGGAAAATGGAAAGATTTTATAAGATGTCATGTTTTTTTTAAATAATCAAATACAATATAATTGAATAATTAAATGGTTCATAATTAATAATGATACATTTATGACTTTTTTTAATTTTTTCATTGTTAACTTTATTATAGGCTTTTGAATTTAAATGACCTTTTGATTAAATGAAGTGAACATTGGGGGAATTATTGTAATCTTGTGGTTGATATGGTTGAGTTGGTTTGGGTGAGAACTTTGATGAAATTTTAATGAAGTGTGGGGCCTTATTGGGTTTGACGAGGGTTGAGACTCATGTTTCAGTGTGTGGTCCCTTCGGTTTTGGAAAATGGAAAGTGTGTGTGGGTAATGGATTTGGAAAATGGTGGGAATTGTGATGTGTTTGGTTATGGTTTGGTGAAATCTTTGTTATTATTGAAATGTGAAATGTTTTTATTTGTTTTTATAAATTGTCGTGGAAGCGGGTCATGTTTTATAAAACACATTCAAGGCTTGCGTAATTTTCACATTCATGTGGTGCGTGAAAAATATTGGGGGTATCCTATTGGATCTTGTTACTCACCCCCTGCATGTGATGTGTTTGGTTATGGTTAAGTGAAATCTTTGTTGTTTTTGAAATGTGAAATGTTTTTATTTGGTTTTATAAATTGTCATGGAAATGGTTCATGTTTTATAAAACACATTTAAGGCTTGATTTTCATATTCATGTGGTGCATAGAAAATCTTGGGGGCTATCCTATTGAGTCTTGTTACTCGTCCCCTACATGCACACCTTAGTGTGCATGTAGATTGTGTGTGGTGACATGGGTAAAAACAAGACACCTTTCTTCACTAGTGGTGGGTAGTAGCCTCAATGGTGGAGCTATGGTGGTGGAGAGACTTTCCAATGATCGACTAACAAGAGTTTTGGGATGACAGAGGAGTTTGGATGCTCTATATTTTTGGGCTATGCATTTTGTGCCCATGCTACCCTTTATTTTGGATTGTGTTATGCTTAGTAGAATTGCAGGAAATAGTATTTTTGCTATGCTTTGTTTTTTTTTCCATCATGCATCAGGTCTGTTCGTTATACTGATACCTAATATTGAAATTTCTTGAGAATCTATGCATGAAGAGTGAGTTATTGAGGGAAAACCACCCTTAATGATATGATATTTACCCCCTCATATTTATTGTTACCCTTTGATGGTCAGGAAGGTGTATTGAAGACCTAGTAACATTTTGGCTTGATTTGGGTGAGGTAAGGGGTGATAGGTCATTGATTGCAGTTGTAACACCCTTGTTCGAACCATTGGGTTTGAATGAAGTGCCACATGACTTTATGTGCACCTCCTCATATACAAGAGGCTGTCGACTAGCAAGTCTAAGTTTGTTAGTGGGGAGACTATACCCTTAAGGGTTTAATCGAGCTGAGTCAAGTATCTTAGTACTCGAGCTCGAGCTTGGTACTTGAACTCAGTGCTCGAGCTTGGCTCAATGCTCGATCGAGTATTGATTTTCTACCTCGAGCTCGACTCGGGTTTGATCGAGCACTTGATTAGGCTCGACTCGGTTCAATTAAGATACTTTTTTAGAATATTAATCACAAAATATAGCTCAAATTCGAGCACGAACTCGAATTTGTACTCAAGATCGAAAGCTTGAGTTTGAAATTAAATACATATATAATGAATAAAAATACTATATTAAAAAAATTAGATGCTCAATTAGGCTTGTGAGCTACTCGATTATGTTATAATACTTGAACTTGACTCGAGTTAGTACTTGAGTAACTCGAGCTCGAGCTCAGTTAAAAAAAACTGAGCTGAGTTTGAGTATTTGTCGAGCAGAGTCCGAGTAGCTCATGAGTACTCGAGCTTGTTTATAGTTCCACCTTTAGTATCATGTCATAACACAAATAATAAAACAGAATAATAAATGATATGATGATCCGAGTGTCATGTAGAAAGTAAACAATCAAATGGCACACATGACATACATGTAATAAACGGGCTTCCAAAGTGATAAGTCAAACCAGAGTATTAAAGTGTAGTAGGTAAAAAAAGAAGAAAACTATGGAGTCCTTAGGATTTCGTCTCGGTCCGCCACAAACTCCATGCTCAACTGCTCAGTTGGCCAACAACCCCTCGTCCTTACTTGGATCCTTATATATGAAGTCTGCATGCACATCTGGATGCCCGTACAGAGTGAGTAATAAAATCCAGTTGGACACCACAAATGTATCCTTAACAAGCCTGCACATGTGCAACATATGTATGCCATGATAATAATAAATGTGAAGAAACATAACAACACACGATCACATATCGAGAAGTTGTGTGCTAACTAAGCCGCCACGAACCCCCGACCATACCTGTATAGTCTCTATGCCAGATGACTAACGAAGATGTCAGTAAAATCAGTACTAGCTACATGGCTGTTGACATGCTACTTGATATCCATAGAGCATCGAGTGGACATGCTACTCGGTATCCACAAGACATCGAGTTGACACGTTACTCGGTATCCACAAGACATCAAGTTTTGTCGTGTTCCTCAGAATCCTAAAGGCACTGGGTTACGTCTGGACCACAAGACTATCATGCTCCACCGTCGTCATCGTTGCACACCATGTGTACTCCCTCTCTAAGGGGTTACCACGACAGTCACTTATGACGTGTACCAAACACCAAACCTCCAAAGGCAAGATAATACACAACATTGTAAAACATGATAAACAAACATAACACGACATTATGTGAAATTTAGTAGCATCATATAATGACTTGTGAATCAATATCAAATATGGTAAAATACTAGTGCTCATGGAAACAAGGATCACATATGGGTAACACATGGGTATAATGACTTGTGAATCAATATCAAATATGGTAAATACTCTAGTGCTCATGGAAACAAGGATCACATATGGGTAACACATGGGCAACACGTCAACACACACACACACACCCATAAGCGATTACCATCAATGGAGAACACAACTATGCGAACATATGAATCACACCATGGCAAAGTGTGCGTATGAGAGCCCTAAATGGTAAGGAATTTCCTACCTCAAGGTTGTTTATGTCAACGCCAATGTTCGTTAAGGTGTTGTCACCCAAATCTTGCTCGCACACTAACCGAAACGCCTCGCACGCTAAAGACTCCTAGAACGGGTTCCAATCCATTATGACATGGGTTTTAGAGCAAGACAAAAAGAAAAAAAGTCAAAAGGGCAGAACCAATTCTTACTCAAGTCGACTGCCGCCAACGATAATCTTGAAGTCCAGTTGGAAGAAGAAAAGAACGTCTCTCCCAAAACGACGATGAAGGAACTAGGCTCTCTGGAAGTTTGGAAGGGACCACGAGAGAAGCCAGACATTGCAACATGGAGGAGTACAGAATCAGGCACTACGACGTAGAAGTGCGCTGGAACAAGACCAACCCGACACAAAATGAACTGCCGTGGCGTGGAGGAGTACAGAATTAGGCACTACAACACAGAGAATAACAGATGCAACACAGAAGTGCGCTAGAACAAGACCACCACGTCCCAGGCCGAACCACTACGGCATGGAGAGACCTCCACGACGCACAAAGGACCACTACAACGTAGAACCGTGCTGAGCTGCGAACTGTTGCGGCGTAAGGCGGAGCACTGCGACATGGAGTTGTTTTTGCAGCCCTTCGGAACTCTTGAAACGATTGCCAAAGTGCAGAGCCATTGGGTATTTTTAGGGGAAATCTGAGAGCCAATGAGCATTAAAACCCCTCTTAAAGCCTTTCTTAAATTCCTGAAATGTTTCCCCCAAATCAATACTGTAACCTATTAAGAAGGCATAACACCCAAAGACCGACAATTGGTCTTGCTGGAAGGAACTGGCATGGAGAAGCCATTGTGGCGTGGTCGAACTATGACATCCCGCCTTTTTATTACATAACTTTTCATTACAATTTACAAATAGAGGATCTTTAAAGTCTAGTGTCGTGAAAATCATGAACATCAAACATGAAAAATAACATAAAACATTCTTCTAATTCACTTGTAAGGCTTCATCATAAGTTCATCCTAAGTACAATTACTGCATCTTATATCGTGGAGACATACATCAAAGAAAAGGGTGAGCAGAAAACCCAGTAAGGATAAACAAGAGAATCAGTTTACTTGTGACATCAATAAGTAATTGAATAAAAACATAAGGACATGAGCAATGGAAGTATAATGTCACACCCCGACCCGACGCTATTTTTTATTATTATTTTGTGTCTTGCTTTTGAGATGCGGTTTGAACCGGTTCTATTTTTGAGAATTTGGGATCTTATATGAGTGCGCGACTGTATGCGCGATCGTTTGTAGTGCCCAACTTTAATAAGATAAAGTTTTATGATTAATTTTTTTTATTACACGGCCACACGACTGTGCCCGCGATCATGCGCGCATCTGTGCGCGATGTCCAGGTGAATAATTAATGCAATTATTTTGCAACTGGTTTTATTATTATTATTACTTTAGATTTATTATTAGTATTATTATTATTTAAGTTAATATTTTAACTTGGTCGTTTCTATTATTTAGATTTTATTATCATTAGTTTTATTATTAGTAATATTTTTTTAATTAGATTATTGTTTTCTTCCTTTATTTTATCTTATTCCCTTTTTCTTTTTATTTTCTTTTATTTGCTCTTTTTCCTCCTCCCTTTATTCTTTATTTTATTTTATTTCTATTTTTTTTATTTCTCTTGTTTTTTTTCTTTCTTCTCATTCTCCCCCCTCTTTTCCTCCCCCTCCCTCCGTCGCGTTCCTTCTCCCCCTCCCTTCGGCCTGTCGCGCTACAAGCCCCCCCTCTTACCCTAAAACGCTTTCAACTGGGCACTTCTCCCCTGGTCCGCGCTGCCCAAATCCCCAGCAGCTCTTCACGTCTGCTGCTCCCTCCTTTCCCTCCGGCGTTGCAGCTAACCCACACTTCTCCTCTCGGCTCACCGCGCGCCGCACGCCCTCCCTTTCGCGCGACTCCCACTGGCGCACAACACCTCCAGCGCGGACCTCTGCTCTCGCCGCGCCATCAGCCATCGTCCACACGCCCTTCGCCCCTTCTCCTTGCCGGACCGGCTACCCGAGCCGTGTCGCTGCCCCGATGGACTCCATCGGCGAACCGCCGTTGCGAAGCACCCCCCCTTTGAACCTTTGAGCCGTGACCCTCCTCTCCCTCTCCGGCGAACTACCCTCCGCCTTGCCGGACAACCTTGGCCGCACCCCCTTCTTATTCCGACGAGTTCAGCCGGCGCGACGCCTTCCGACACCCTACCTCTTGCTCGGACAACTCCTCAGACCCTTGTTATAGGTGTGATATACCTCTATTGTTAATTCTTTCAATTTGTTTAAGTTGTTGTTAGGGGTTTTGGTTTGGCATTTGGTTTAATTTTGGTGTAATCAGATTGATGTTTTGATGCTAGAGTTCATTTGAGTTTGCGGCGAATTTGGTGCGCGATTCGAGCATTGCTTTGATAATTGGGGTTTTCCGACACCGAGGTAGGTGGTTCCATGTTTTATTATTAATTGATGAATTAATTTGCAAGTTAATTAAATTAGCTTGTTATTTAAATTATTTTTTTGGTGCAAAGTTAGTTTTTTAGCGAATGAGGAATTGATTCACGCATTTAATTTTATGGCATGTGTATATGTTATAGAGTCCACTTTTTGTGAAAAATCACGTTAAGTCATTTATTTTTATTTGTTTTAGAAATTGAGGAATTAATTTATTAAATAGTGCAAATTATTTATTGAACTTCATAAGCGATTTGTCAAATTGTTTGAATAATGCAATTGGTGTGTGATGAATATTCTAGTGTGCGTTGGTTTTCAATGAGAATCATTTGAGTGTAATTGTGTGGTAAAACATTGTTGCGCACGTTGGAGATGTTCTATTAAGTTTGTAATCGATTTATTAAATTGTCTAAGTGGTGCGAAAATAGTTTTAAGTGTGTTTATTATGTGTTGGGTTTTTGAAGTGGTATGTTTATATGAGATATGGTGCATTTTTGATAAAAATCCACTTTGGGTCATCATGTAGTGTTTTATTAAAACGCGTGGTTGGTTTATTTAAAAGGTGAAAGGGTTGCGAATTGCGTTTTAAAAATGTGTTGGTGTGCGTTTGATCATAAAAGATATATATATATATATATATATTTGGTTGGTTTTGTGCGCAAGGTCTTGTGTTACCCATTGAACATTGTTTTTCTAAAATTTTCAAAGAGTTGTGAAACGTGCTTGGAAAATGTTTTAGTGTGCGTCTTATTCCGAAATGGTATTTGTGTGCGTGATTTGTGGTTTGTTCAACTATTAGTCTCTTTAAACTTGCATATGGTTTCTTTAAATTGGGAAAGTGAGGCAGATTTAGTTTGAGAGTTTTTTAGTGTACATATTATTATTGTTATTATTATTATTTTAAATGAGTTTTGCATGTTCAAGTGTGATGTTGGGTAGATGTAGTGCATAATTTGTTTTGTTTATTTATGTTTGGCATGTGACATGAACTCTGAACTACTAGAGCACAAATAGGAAGTCTGGGTACTAGGTGGGCGGACTAGGACTAGCGTGCTAGTGATACGGAAGTGGCATCAGCCCGGTTTCACTTAGCTGGATTTTGACGACTACAATACTAACTAAACTTTTGGAAGATGTTTGGAGACCGTTAGGTTATGGATGTGTTGCCCTACTAGTGGCTCGTGCACGAGAAAATATATTTTTGTGTTCCTGTACCATTGTTCACCGAGACACGATGTTCTAGGGCCCCACTTCTCACTAGTATCTTTAGGGCATCTCCCATGTATTGTGCTCCTCTTGCTTTGCGCTCACCGTCGGCACACAATGTGACGTTGGGGTTGTTGCGGAATCACCGGGAGACAGAACGACAGAAAACGAGAAAACGAAAGAAAGAAAAGCAACAATGAACACGACGATTTACGTGGTTCGGGAAAAATCCCTATGTCCACGGGAGAGGCAGAATTTCACTATGATTCGGGAGCACAGAAATTACAGAGGATTTTCAACATCAAACCCTAGCCCGAAATGGGCTACATATGAAGAAGACGGTCTACTGTTCTGAATAGTAGTCCGCGTTGCAACAGTGATCGGCGGCTCACTTTGTCAAAAGTGCTACAGTGTCTGTCGGCTGGAAGTCAAAAGCGCTACAGTACTGTTGACCCCGAAGTCCGCACCGCTACAGTGCTTGTCGGTGTCGGTCGGTCAGCTCCGCTACAGTGGTTAGAGATGCTACAGTTCCGAAAATTTGGGCCGGGGGCCTTCGGCCCCTGGAACAGGGGCGCGTTGCCCCCTGCAACCCCCAACGAGCTCACCGCGGAGCTCGACCCGCGAAAGTTGCGGACCACAAGCATTCGGCCCAACCGGATCGGGCAACACCAATCCAACAGGGGTTACCAAGAAAGTGTGCATGTGTGTGTGTGTTAATTTAAGTTTTTCATTTAGAGTAGTTTTCCCTTAAAAACTGTTTTCATTAAAATTCTTTAAGCACTTATTTATTTTTATTCCATTAAACTGCATATGTATTTGTCATTTAATAATTATGTGTGAAACCTTTTCTCGGTGGCATCCTACTGGGCTTTTAGCTCACACCCTACATACACCTTTAGGTGTATAAAGATCCTGTTTCTTCTGCATTCCAGGTTGAGGCATCATGCACAACATTGGTGGTTCGCGTTGTCAACGGCATCCACGTGTTGGTTTGGTGAATGTAGCTTGAGGTTGTTGCACCTCATGGTGCTTGGAGGTTTGAGTTAGTGTTTTTAGTTTTCCTTTTATTGTTGTTCCTTTTTGGGTTTTTTTTGGTTCAAGTTGTAAACATAAAATTTGAATGTAGATTAAGGTCATGTTTGGTTATCTGTTTTTAGTTTTAAATTATTCATCTTGTTGTTTGTTGTATGTCTATCTATTCAGGTAAATCGTTCCCAAGTTTCAATTTTGATACCCGGGCACTTGTGCCAGCGCGTGGGGATCGGGAACACCCTTCGGGCCTTGTCGCGGACCGGGTCGGGCGTCGGGTTTGATGGCGACCCGGCTTGGTTCGTGACAAAATGGTATCATAGGGGGTTTTTGCTATTGTTATTCGAGATGTCAGGTAGATTGGAGATAGGACTGTCGGTACTCGAGGGATAGGTGCGAGAAGGGGCCGTGAACTCTTACTCGTTTCGATCCTCGAGTAACCAGGGGTAGTTCAGGATTTAAGTTTTTGGTTTTACTCTATGTGGATGGGGGATGACAGTAGGAGTAAACCGGTACTGCGCGCGGTCTCACATGGAGTAGCGACCAATGTGATGCTCGAGAGTACGGTTTGACACTCCTAGTGGTTGGTGCTTGCCTAGGGCATGGTCTGCTAAACCATGTAGCCGGGTTAGACACGACCACTAGTCCTCAGCTCATGTGCTTTAATGTTTGTGATATTTTGTTTCAATTTTGGGATTGACACGAAATTGTTTTCCTTTAAAAAGGGAAGCAGACTTTGCTGCTCTTATTTTATTTTGGTGTGCGGTTGACATGATATTTGGGCTGCGTTTCTCTTGGACCTGGTTTTCAGAATTTGGCGTTGATTTGTCGAAGTTGAATTTCTAAAAGAACGTCTTGGGTTATTTGAAATTGAAGTGAGTTATTTTTGAAATGGGAAGCATTTTTAAAATATGTCTTGAATTTTTGAAATGGTTCTGGAAGGAAAAAAGGGGTATTTTCGGATACTGAGAATGTTTTGTTTTGAAAGTGGAGTAGCCTTGTTTCTTTCCAGTGATATTCCTATGGGTGCTCGCATGTGCATGTGGACATGATTAATGGATAGTTGGTGGACCGTGTGGACGAGTGCCTGAGTGGAACAAAAATGCATACTTGCGAGGCACCATGGAATATCAGTGGTAATTGATTGATTTCTAAGGCTGCTTCTTGTTTCCTGGAAAGTGGGCTTTTTTCTTAAATGGGTTTTTGTGCTCAAATGGTTTTGGAATTTGGAAAATGACGCTGAGTTTAAAGTAAAGATGGCCTTTTCAAAATAGCTTTTGGGCTTGTTGTGCAGTGCTTGGTTTTTCAAGCGAGTGTTTTTCTTTAAGAATGAATTGATGTTTTAAATTGGAATTACTGGAATTGTGTCTTAGGCGTGAATGTTTGTTTTGTGATGTGTTTGGTTTTATGGAAGGTTAGTTTTGTGTTTCTTGTTCGGGATATGCCCCCTAGAAATGTCCCATGGGTTTCCAGCAAGTCTCTCAGTTTTTGGCTTAGCCCAGACTCCCAGTGGAGTGACAGAGTTGGGTTCTGCACGGTTGTGTCAGCCTTTTGTAGATGTTGAGGTCGAGTGAGTATTGTTGAATGGTTTGCAAAGTTGGGAGTGTCTTCGGTTTTTGAGGAACTCTAAATGTTGTGTGGGTGTAAGTTGTCTCAAGTGGGTTTTAGAGGAGCGGGACTAGACCAGTAAACAATGATCGTCTCGTTTCACTATGAATGAGGATGTCTCGAGCGATCCTCAAGACTACCTTCATCTTGCGGTTGTACCTAAGGAAGTGAAGGCGAGGGAAATTGGTGGATCTCATAGGTGCTCAACCAATCAACAGGCGGAGATTGAGGTGCGTTGACCTTTCTGATGAGTTGGTTTCATGTTCTCCAGAGGTTGTGTGGAACAACCAGCTTAAAGCTCGTAATAGTTGTTGGTCTCAGCCATATTGTGGTAAGTACAGGTTCCTCATCCGATGAAGAGTGTGAACCAAATGGACTTGTTCTTGGAGTGCCCATCTCGTCAGTTTGTGTCGCGCGTTTGACAGACCGCTCAATCTCCTACCTCTAGTGTGGTCAGTCGAACACCCTAAGTCGTTCGCTGTAATTATTAGTTGGTATGTTGACAGAGTGTCCGCTTGGGGGACGAGGAGTAGTATGCAGGTTGCTTTTTCAGCAGAGGAAGTTCCAGTTAGAGGTGGTCAGCTTTATGATTGCGAGGCTGTAGATGCTTCAGACATCAGGGCCCCAACCATAGGTCTCAGGGTGAAGCTTGCACGCAGTCAAAACTCGTCGGACGTGGGATGAGTTTGATCCGACTTAAGTTTGCAGTGACGGGATGGGGAAAGATTAAATTTCCTTATTGCGGTACCCTCGCTGAAGGCATCATTCTTATTGTGAGGGGCATGGAGCACTTGTCTACTTGTTGTGGTCTTATTCTATGAGAGTTCCTCTTGGGCCTTAAAGAACTTTGGAAAATCCGTATTTTTGTAAAGCTGGCGGGCGTGCTCCGTGAACCTTCTTGTGGTCAGTTATGGATCGAAATCGTACTCATTTGAGAGATGCTCATGTCTTGTGGGATTAACGCGTGTCTGTCCAGTTTGCAGCTAGGTTAGGAGTTTTCGCTATCAAAACCATCTCATGTGACAGAATCTTGGCCAGTGTAGAAATCGTCCGTGCAGATCGGCCTGTGTTGGCGGGTTCCGTGGTGTCAGGAAATTTTAAAATGGTGGGGAGACCTGGTGCAGGTCTCGCCGATGTCCCCTCTTGTGTTGGTTGGTTAAACTTAGGGAGCTTGGATGATCAAGCCAGTGCCGGAGGTTTGTCTGGGTTTGTGAGTCGTCTTGGTTTGGAGAACCAGTGTTTGATAAGAATCCTAATATGGTGGGGAGACCACCATAGGATGAACTTCAGGGAAGCTTTGTTTTGAAAGTGCGCTTGGCGGGGCAACCCATTGCTTCTACTCCGCCCGACCTCGACCATGCTAATTGGTTAGCTCAGACAATGGGTTGTTGGGCGAGTGTTTTTGGAGATCTCGGGCGGCCCCGATGATCTCTAAGTTGAGGGTCAGGGTGTTCCATGTTGTAGTGGTGTTTGAAGGTGAATTCCTTGTTGTTGGCTTTTCTGCTTGGTGATTCTGGTTTGGAGATTTTTGGAGTTTCAGGTCACGGGTGTTTTGAGTGCCCGATCTTCGGGTGATTGAGTTTTGTTTTAGGCATCTTTGCGGTCTTGCTTGGAATCTTAGGTTGACCCAATCTTTAGGGACTTTTTGGGGGCAGAAAGTGTCATGATGGGGAGAATTGTCACACCCCGACCCGACGTTTTTTTTTTTTTAACTATTTTGGGTCTTGCTTTTGAGATGCGGTTTGATCCAGTTCTATTTTTGTGAAATTGGGATCTTTTATTGGTGCGCGACTGTATGCGCGATCGTGTGTAGTGCCCAACTTTAATAAGATAAAGTTTTATGATTAATTTTTTTTATTACACGATCGCACGACTGTGCCCACGATCATGCACGCATCTGTGCGCGATGTCTAGGTGATTAATTAATGCAATTATTTTGCAACTGGTTTTATTATTATTATTACTTTAGATTTATTATTAGTATTATTATTATTTAAGTTAATGTTTTAACTTGGTCGTTTCTATTATTTAGATTTTATTATCATTAGTTTTATTATTAGTAATATTTTTTTAATTAGATTATTGTTTTCTTTTATTTTATCTTATTTTATTTTTCTTTTTATTTTCTTTTATTTGCTCTTTTTTCCCTCCCTTTATTCTTTATTTTATTTTATTTCTATTATTTTTTATTTATTTTATTTCTTTTGTTTTTTTTTCTTTCTTCTCATTCTCCCCTCTTTTCCTCCCCCTCCCTCCGTCGTGTTCCTTCTCCCCCTCCCTTCGGCCCGTCGCGCTACAGGCCCCCTCTAACCCTAAGACGATTTCAGCTGGGCACTTCTCCCCTGGTCCGCGCTGCCCAAATCCCCAAATCCCCAACAGCTCTTCACGACCGCTGCTCCCTCGTTTCCCTCCGGCGTCGCAGCTAACCCACATCTTTCCTCTCGGCTCACCGCGCGCCGCACGCCCTCCCCTACGCGCGACTCCTACCGGCGCACAACACCTCCAGCGCGGACCTCTGCTCCCTTCCGTCGCGCCATCAGCCACCGTCCGCACGCCCTTCGCCCCTTCTCCTCGTCGGATCGGCTACTCGAGCCGTGTCGCTGCCCCGATGGACTCCATCGGCGCACCGCCGTTGCGAAGCACCCCCCATTGAACCTTTGAGCTGTGACCCTCCTCTCCCTCTCCGGCGAACTACCCTCCTCCTTGCCGGACAACCTTGGCCGCACCCCCCTTCTTATTCCGACGAGTCCAGCCGGCGCTACGCCTTCTGGCACCCTACCTCTTGCTCAGATACCTCCTCGGACCCTTGCCATAGGTGTGATATACCTCTATTGTTAATTCTTTCAATTTGTTTAAGTTGTGGTTAGAGGTTTTGGTTTGACATTTGGTTTAATTTTGGTGTAATCAGATTGATGTTTTGATGCTAGAGTTCATTTGAGTTGTTTGCGGCGAATTTGGTGCGCGATTCGAGCATTGCTTTGATAATTGGGGTTTTCTGACACCGAGGTAGGTGGTTCCACGTTTTATTATTAATTGATTAATTAATTTGCAAGTTAATTAAATTAGCTTGTTATTTAAATTATTTGTTTGGTGCAAAGTTAGTTTTTTAGCGAATGTGGAATTGATTCACACATTTAATTTTATGGCATGTGTATATGTTATAGAGTCCACTTTTTGTGAAAACTCACGTTAAGTCATTTATTTTTATTTGTTTTAGAAATTGAGGAATTAATTTATTAAATAGTGCAAATTATTTATTGAACTTCATAAGCGATTTGTCAAATTGTTTGAATAATGCAGTTGGTGTGTGCAGAATATTCTAGTGTGCGTTGGTTTTCAATGAGAATCATTTGAGTGTATTTGTGTGGTAAAACATTGTTGCGCACGTTGAAGATGTTTTATTAAGTTTGTAATCGATTTATTAAATTGTCTAAGTGGTGCGAAAATAGTTTTAAGAGTGTTTATTATGTGTTGGGTTTTTGAAGTGGTATGTTTATATGAAATATGGTGCATTTTTGATAAAAATCCACTTTGGGTCATCATGTAGTGTTTTATTAAATCACGTGGTTGGTTTATTAAAATGGTGAAAGGGTTGCGAATTGCGTTTTAAAAATGTGTTGGTGTGCGTTTGATCATAATATATATATATATATATATATATATATATATATATATTTGGTGGGTTTTGTGCGCACGATCTTGTGTTACCCATTGGACATTGTTTTTCTAAAATTTTCAAAGAGTTTATTGAACGGTGTGAAACGTGCTTGGAAAATGTTTTAGTGTGCGTCTTATTCTGAAATGGTATTTGTGTGTGATTTGTGGTTTGTTCAACTATTAGTCTCTTTAAACTTGCATATGGTTTCTTTAAATTGGAAAAGTGAGGCAGATTTAGTTTGAGAGATTTTTAGTGTACATATTATTATTATTATTATTATTATTATTATTATTATTTTAAATGGTTTTTGCATGTTCAAGCGTGATGTTGAGTAGATGTAGTGCATAATTTGTTTTGTTTATTTATGTTTGGCATGTGACATGAACTCTGAAGTACTTGAGCACAAACGGGAAGCCTGAGTATTAGGTGGGCGGACTAGGACTAGTGTGCCAGTGATACGAAAGTGGCATCAACCCGGTTTCACTTAGCTGGATTTTGACAACTACAACACTAACTAAACTTTTGGAAGATGTTTGGAGACCACTAGGTTATGGATGTGTTGCCCTACTAGTGGCTCGTGCACGAGAAAATATATTTTTGTGTTCCTGTACCATTGTTCACTGAGACGGGATGTTCTAGGGCCCCACTTATCGCTAGTATCTTTAGGGTCTCCCATGTATTGTGCTCCTCTTTTGCTTTGCGCTCACCGTCGGCACACAGTGTGACGTTGAGGTTACCAAGAAAGTGTGTGTGTGTGTGTTAATTTAAGTTGTTTTCCATTTAGAGTCGTTTTCCCTTAAAAACCGTTTTCATTAAATTTTTTTAAGCACTTTATTTTTATTCAATTAAACTGCATATGTATTTGTCATTTAATAATTATGCGTGAAACCTTTTCTCGGTGGCATTCCACTGGGCTTTTAGCTCACACCCTACATACACCTTTGAGTGTATATAGATTCTGTTTCTTCTGCATTCCAGGTTGAGGCATCATGCACAACATTGGTGGTTCGCGTTGTCAGTGGCATCCACGTGTTGGTTTGGTGGATGTAGCTTGAGGTTGTTGCACCTCATGGTGCTTGGAGGTTTGAGTTAGTGTTTTTAGTTTTCCTTTTATTGATGTTCCTTTTTGGTTTTTTTTTGTTTCAAGTTGTAAACTTAAATTTTGAATGCAGATTAAGGTCATGTTTGGTTATCTGTTTTTAGTTTTAAATTATTCATCTTGTTGTTTGTTGTATGTCTATCTATTCGGGTAAATCGTTCCTAAGTTTCAATTTTGATACCCAGGCACTTGTGCCAGCCTGTGGGGATTGGGAATGCCCTTCGGGCCTTGTTGCGGACTGGGTTGGGCACCGGGTTTGATGGCGATCCGGCTTGGTTCTTGACATATAGACATATCATAATGAAAAGAACTTGAATCATAACTTGAATATGTGACTACAACATTTCATTTAGACATTTATGAACATATCACCAAGGTTTATCCCCGAGGTGTCATAAAAATTACCAATGTTATTCATCAAGGTATCATGAAACTTGTCATCTCTAGAGATTAATTCTTTACCCAATGCATTGGAGCACTATCAGGGCACACCCTTAATATGTCTTTACTTTCATGTGAGCCCTATAGATCAAAATCAAATATTTCATAAATAACCCATAGGGAATAAAAGAAATGAGTTTTATTTCAAAATCGTGACGTTTTAAAAGTTCTTAAAAACTTGATCATTAAGTCATTTATAACCCATGGAAAGTGAGTGAGAGTTATATGTATGTCAATTTCAGAATCAAATATATCATCTTTATATATTTATGAACACTCATAGAAACGAAATAGGTTTAAGTATTCATATAAATAAAGAAGGGAATTTCTTGAGAGAAAAAGATAGAATTTTTGAGACGAAATTTCTGCAGCATAACGACTATATAACATGGTTTTATAAAACATTGAAAAGAGAGAGGATAAAGGTCACCCACTAATAAATAATTCATAATACAGTATGAGTACTGAATAAGATCATGATATGCATATTTGAATGACACACCACATGAAAATGAAACATGAAAGAAAAGAGAAGATGTGATTTCTTTTACGAGAAATTCGGTAACCTAACAGTGTCACTTAAAAATTCAGAAAACAAATTGATGAGAGAAGAAATGGTCTCTCATCATTTGGACATAAAATGGACAGTAATAAGAACATATAAGATCATGCCCTCAATATAAAGAGATGGAAAATATAAGACACAACATAAAGGAAGTCATGACTTAAAAAGAGGAGGGTGAAATGATCCCTTACCTTAAAGAGTAACTTTGAAAGTTTGAAGTTCGGGACCTTGGGAGGCTTGAAAGCACCTTGGGAGGACTCCTTGGGAGGCAAGGAGACCAGAACTTTGTTGATGATGATTTTGGAATTAAATGAATGAGGGAAATGACTTGGTATTTATAGGGAAAAATGAGTGAATGAATTATTAATTTCCAAAGGTCACCTTATCGGTGATATTGACAAAACCATGGGCTTGCACATAGTATTTGCCAATGGTATTGACCACTTGAGACACCTCATAGCATATCTCACTATTCATAAGTCAACCAGAAAACTTACATCATTATTACATCATTAATGATGTTATTAAACACCCGAAACTCAAAACTGCATTTTTACTATTCACTGAAAATTCATCTGTTTCAGAAAAACTTAAAAATTCACCCTAACCTAATATTGATGGTATGAAATCAAAAATGAAGTCTATTTCATGAAAATAATTTTCTAAATATTTATAATTTAATTTTTAAATAAAATCATTATTTATTCCAAAAATAAAACTTTAAAACTATAACTCATTTTGCAACACCTTAAAAAAGTAATCAAGGTCTCATAAAATTATCATATAACCATAAGACAATAAAATAACAGTTTATGATTAAATTTTATGAAAATACATTTCCATTTTAAATTATTAAATTAATTATAAAATTGTAAATAAAATATTTATGGCGTACAAAAATACCAAAACTTAAACTATGTTCATTTTTCACTTTTAAGATGTCTGAAATGTATTTATACATTCATGGGTGAAGTTTCTATTTTTTTGGTCAAATTACTATTCATTACTATTCATAAGGGTATGTTACTATTCTTACTTTACTATTCACTAAAAACCAGGTTAATCTTATTAGACTCTAAATTTCTCATTAATCACAACTGTAGAAGACCATTTTTTGAAAATCATTTTACATTATTAATTATTTAATGAATACAAAAATATTTTAAAATACCCCTTTTTTCCATAAGAAGAAATAACAATTTTATTTATCTAAAAGGATTACACAAAGCAGCTAAGGTCTCGTTACATAGCCCCTTATTACACCAGCATATGACCTAAGTGTAAGGTGTGATATGGTGATAGAATCTTGGGGTGGCTCAGACAACATTACCCGAGTGATGATTTCTATCAGCTTGAACTTCTCCATTAGGCGATTTTGTTCAAGCTTCATACGTTGAAGTTCGGCTTGGGCTTGGTTTAGAGCGAAACCCAGTGATGCTACCTCCTTCCCAAGCTCCAAAAGATGGGCTTCATGTGACTCGAGTCTACTGGATGAGGCCATTCAATCTTCTTTCTGTATTAATTAACCAAGATAACTGTATTTATAAAAACACAACGTTAAGATTATAGCTTCGAACGGTCATATTGACCAACAGTCATATAACAGTCGAAACGCAACAGTCTCATTTTAATTATACTCACTTCATTAATTAATGGAAATAGTTTTGTTCATTATAAAATAAAATAACACACAAATTTAGAAAACAAATATAATTAAAAAGTTCGGGTCGTTACATTCTTCCCCCCTTAAAAAAATTTCGCCCCTGAATTTTTATCTCGTACCCTCTAATGGGAAAAGGTGTGGGTACTTCTGTTTCATGGACTCCTCCAGTTCCCACGTGGCTTCTTCACATTTGTGGTTCCTCCATAACACCTTAACAAGGTGGGTAGTCTTGTTGCGTAGAACCTTGTCTCTACGATCCAAGATCTCCACCGGCTGCTCCTCATAAGAGAGGTCATGTTCCAGTTGTACCACCTCTGGATTTAGTACATGTGAAGGGTCAAATATGTACTTCCTCAAGAGGGATACGTGGAAGACATCATGAACTTGGGCTAGATTTGGAGGAAGTGCAAACCGATAGGCCACTGCTCCCACACAATCAAGGATTTCATAGGGGCCAATGTACCTAGGGCTGAACTTCCCTTTCTTCCCAAACCTCATGACTCTCTTCCAAGGTGAAATCCGAAGAAAGACTTTGTCACCAACATCAAACTCCAAGTCCCTTCGACGGTTGTCGGCATAGATCTTTTGCCGACTTTGAGCAGCCTTAATGTGTTGTTGGATGACATGGACCTTTTCTGTCATCTCTTGAACAAGATCAGGCCCAAGAATCTTTCTCTTACCGGCTTCATCCCAACAAGTAGGAGTTCTACATCGCTTCCCATATAGAGCTTCATAGGGTGTCATTTGAATGCTCGAGTGGAAGCTGTTGTTGTAAGAGAACTCAACTAAAGAGAAATGTTGATCCCATCCACCTTTAAATTCCATTGAGCAAGTTCTCAGCATGTCCTCGAGTGTTTGAATAGTCCTTTTAGATTGGCCATCAGTTTGGGGGTGATAGACAGTACTGAAATTCAATTCAGTGCTCAGAGCTTGTTGAAGGCTTCTCCAGAATTTTGATGTGAACCTTGGATCACGATCAGATACGATAGAAAGTGGAACTCCATGCAGCCTTACCACTTCCTTCACGTAAATCCTGACAGGTTGATCAAAAGAGAAATCTTCCCGAATGGAGATAAAATGGGAAGTCTTGGTGAGACGGTCCACAATAACCCATATCACATTATTTCCTTTTGAAGTTCTCGGGAGACCAGTGATGAACTCCATAGTGATATTGTCCCACTTCCATGCTGGTATGAGTAGTAATTGCAATACCCCTTTAGGAAATTGTCGCTCTGCCTTCACTTGCTGACATACCAGACACCTTGAAGTGTAGTCAGCAATCTCCCTTTTCATATTATCCCACCAATAGTGATCACGAAGGTTCCTATACATTTTCGTGCTACCAGGATGTATACAGTAGAGCTATGAGCTTCATCCATCAGCTCCTTTATTTCCGGAATAGATGGAACACATAATCTTGTACGAAATTTCAGTACACCTTCTTGATCAGTATTGAACTCAGAAAACTTCCCATCCTTTATAGCCTCAAACTTCTTCTGTAACAAAGGATCTTCTTTCTGAGTTTTCTTGATCTTCTCTAGTAATGACAGTTGAGAAATCATTTGGGTTAGAGTTGATGATGTCTCTTCCCTTATAATTCTCATGTCCAGCTTTACTAGGTCATTGATCGAAGAATCTTTTTGAATCCTCATCATGGAAAGAACAACTGGGTCTTTCCTGCTTAATGCATCAGTGACTTTGTTTGCTCTTTCGGGATGATAATAAATTGAACAATCATAGTCTTTAAGGAGTTCCAACCATCTCCTTTGTCTCATGTTCAATTCTTTTTGTGTGAAAATATACTTCAAACTTTGATGGTCTGTGTATATATCACATTTCTCCCCATAAAGATAGTGCCACCATATCTTCAGAGCAAAAATGACCGCAGCCAGCTCCAGATGATACGTAAGATAATTTTGCTCATGAGTCTTCAACTGTCGAGATGCATAAGCAATGACCTTATCATTTTGCATGAGGACGCACCCAAGCCCTTTCAGAGATGGATCGCTAAAAATAACGAGTCCTTCTCCACTTGAGGGCAGAGTTAACACAGGTGCAATAACCAATCTCTTCTTCAGCTCTTGGAAACTTTCCTCACACTCCTTTGTCCAGATAAACTTGACCCCTTTTCGAGTTAACTTGGTTAATGGATTAGAAAGTCGTGAAAAGTTTTTCACAAACCTCCTATAATATCCCGCTAATCCAAGGAAACTACGAATCTCAGTTATTGTTGTAGGCCGAGGCCACTCCTGTACAACTTTTGTTTTTGTAGGGTCAACTGTGATTCCTTCATTGGTAACAATGTGCCCCAAGAAAGCAACTTGTTGTAACCAGAATTCACATTTACTGAACTTTCCAAAAAGTCTCTCCTTCCGTAGAGTTTGCAAAATAACCCTTAGATGATCCTCATGCTCCTCACGACTTTTGGAATATATCAAAATATCATCAATAAAAACTACCACAAAGTTATCAAGGCAGTCTTTAAAGACTCTATTTCATCAAATCCATAAAAATAGCAGGTGCATTAGTCAGTCAAAAAGGCATAACAACAAACTCATAATGCTCATATCTTGATCGGAAGACAGTTTTTGGAATATCTTCTTTCTTCACCCTCAATTGATGATAACCAGATCGAAGATCAATCTTAGAGAAGAATTGAGCTCCACGAAGTTGGTCAAATAAGTCATCAATTCTTGGAAGAGGGTATTTGTTCTTTACTGTGATTCTGTTCAGTTCTCTATAATCAATGCATAGCCGCATCGATCCATCCTTCTTCTTTACAAAGAGAACATGTGCTTCCTAAGGAGACACACTCGGTCGGATAATCCCCTTCTCCAAAAGATTTTGAAGTTGTTTCTTTAATTCCTCCAGCTCCACATTTTCCATCCTATACGGGGTCTTTGATATTGGATGAGATCCAGGTACGAGTTCAATGGAGAACTCTACCTCTCTTTCTGGGGGAGGTCCAGACAACTCCTCAGGAAATACGTCAATGTATTTCTGAACGATGGGTACATTTTCTATCCTCAAATTCTCATTTCATTCTTCTTCTTCACTGATCAATTCCATAAAGAAGGATATATGAGGTTCTTCTAGACAAAGATCAGGTTGAGATATATCTCCTTGGAAGATAACTGTAGGTTTTCCATTCAAGACTATTGGGATTTCCTTACTTCTGCATTTGATCTTAGCATTATACTTTGAGAGCCAGTCCATCCCTAGTATAATGTCGAATTCCAGCATGAGAATGACTACTAGATTTGCGATAAGATTGTTCTCACCAAAGTAAATACTAGATTTTCTAAACACTAATGATGCTTGGATAATCCCACCAAGAGTCTCGACTGATAACTCTACTTTTAGCAAGTCGGGGGTTGATTCTAAATTCTTTGCAAACTTGGAGGAAATAAAGGAATGCGTAGAACCAGAATCAAACAAAGTATTTGTTAGCTTTGAGAGAACAACAAGAGTACCTACAACCACATCATTTGGAGCTTCGACTTCAATTGTCGTGATAGTAAAAGCACGACCTTGCTCCCTTGGCCTTTGCTGAGGCTGATGGTGGTTCCCCTCTACTGCCTTCAGATTTGGACAGTGATTGACAAAGTGCCCAAGTTTTCAACACTTAAAGCACTGGACATCAGGTAGGACCTGCACCATCTTCCCCTTGTCGTTAGTGTTTGGAAGTTGAGGTTTCACCTCACTATGATAATCCCTCGCAATATGGTCATCTCTTCCACACTTGTAGCATTTCACACTCCTGAGCAGGCAGTTCCCCGAATGCATCTTCCCACATTTATTATACGTGGGACGTTGCATTTGTTTGCCTCCTCTTCCTTGATCAAAACTCCTCCCTAAGGTGGGCTCCATTGATCTCTTTTTGTCATTGGATTTATGGGACCACTGCTTCTCACCAAACTCCAGTTTGACTTTCATCGCACTTCGCACAATCTCCTCATAGCTGTCATAATCTCGGTTGGCTAGATTCTTTCGCAGATGAGGTCTCAGTCCACTAAAGAATCTATCAACCTTACCATTTGGATCCATGACAAAGCTAGAGGTATATCATGAAAGTCAGGTGAAGTTCATCTCATAGCTTTCGACAGATTCGTTCTTCTTCTGCTTCAGCTCGAGAAACTCCTTCTCCATTTTTGTTCTCATTGAGCGCGAGAAATACTTACTGAAGAAGATCCCTCTGAACTCTTCCCACTCCATAGCTTCAACCTCCACTCTTTGCCTTGTGGTTTTAATCAGCTCCCACCACTGATTAGCTTCTCCTTCTAAGCGATAGACAACCAGGGTGACCTTCTCTTGCTCTGAACAGCGGAGAACAGAAAAGATCTTCTCTATAGAGCTGATCCACTGTTTAGCAATCAATGGGTTGGTCGATCCACTGAAGGTTGGTGGTCGTTGACGCATAAAGGACTCAACAAAATGTTGTTCCCTTTGCGGTGAGATCGGTCTCTCAGCTTGATTCAAGTTATTTCTCATAACTTGAGTCAGTTGGTTCATCATTCGCATGAATGTTTCCATTCCGGCTTCCATCGGAGGGTCGTCAGCGCATGGTCCATTGCGGTCACCATTTGCACGGTTCCTCTTATTGACCGCCATTTCTAAAAGAATAAAACCTTAATGAGAAACTTATTTCATTTACGAATCTTTTAACTATAAAGGATTTATGACTTAAAACTTCTTTAAACAATTACATTTCTCTATAAATCCTTCATAATGATTCATAAAAAGCTTATGATTAACCAAACATATCCCCCGGGAGTCTCGTAACCAAGAGTGCAGTAAGGCCCGTTGTCGTGCATCAGTTCCTGTTCGAGTCTAGCTCAAAGCAGTGTTTTCAGGTTTTACCCCTATGTACATCTGTGTCAGAGCCGCCTCTACCTGCTCGTATCCAGACATGAATGTATTTGTTTGATAAACGACTTACTTAATTCTCACCAAAATACCAGGAAGTTTTCCCATATTTAAACTTTTCTATAGGGTTCTTCTTAAAGTTTTCATATCCTAATTTCCATAAATAATTAAACTATCCTCTGATACCAACTATGACATCCCGTCTTTTTATTACATAACTTTTCATTACATTTTACAAATAGATGATCTTTAAAGTCTAGTGTCTTGGAAATCAGAAACATAAAACATGAAAAACAATATAAAACATTCTTCTAATCCACTTGTAAGGCTTCATCATAAGTTCATCCTAAGTACAATTACTGCATCTCATATCCTGGAGACATACATCAAAGAAAAGGGTGAGCAGAAGACCCAGTAAGGGTAAACAAGGGAATCAATTTACTTGTGACATCAATAAGAACTTGAATAAAAACATAAGGACATGAGCAATGGAAGTATAAGCATATCATAATGAAAAGAACTTGAATCATAACTTGAATATGTGGCTACAACATTTCATTTAGACATTCATGAACATATCACCAAGGTTATTCACCAAGGTATCGTGAAACTTGTCATCTCTAGAGATTAATTTTTTACCCAATGCATTGAAGCGCTATCAGGGTGCACCCTTAATATGTCTTTAATTTCATGTGAAGCACATAGATCAAAATCAAACATTTCATAAATAACCTATAGGGAATAAAAAAAATGAGTTTCATTTCAAAATCATGACGTTTTAAAAGTTCTTAAAAACTTGATCATTAAGTCATTTATAACCCATGGAAAGGGAGTGAGGGTTATATGTATGTCAATTCTAGAATCAAATATACCATCTTTATATATTTATGAACACCCATAGAAACGAAATAGGTCTGAGTATTCACATAAATAAACAAGGGAATTTCTTGAGAGAGAAAAATAGAAATTTTGAGACGAAATTTCTGCAGCATAACGGCTATATAACATGGTTTTAGAAAACATTGAAAAGAGAGGAGACATGAGTCACCTACTCATAAATAATTCATAATACTGTATGAGCACTGAATAAGATCATGGTATGAATATTTGAATGACACACCACATGAAAAGGAAACATGAAAGAAAAGCGAAGATGCGTTTTCTTTTACGAGAAATTCGGCAGCCTAACGACGTCACTTAAAAATTCAGAAAACAAATTGATGAGAGAAGAAATGGCCTCTCATCATTTGGACATAAAATGAACAGTAATAAGAACATATAAGATCATACCGTCAACATAAAGAGATGGAAAATATAAGACACAACATAAAGGACGTCATGACTTAAAAAGAGGAGGGTGAAAAGATCCCTTACCTTGAAGAATAATTTCGAAAGCTTGAAGATCGGGACCTTGGGAGGCTTGAGGGTACCTTGGGAGGACTCCTTGGGAGGTAAGGAGACCAGAACTTCGTTGAGGATGATTTTGGAATGAAATGAATGAGAGAAATAACTTGGTATTTATAGGGAAAGTGAGTGAATAAATTATTAATTTCCAAAGGACACCTCATCGGTGGTATTGGCAAAACCATGGGCTTGCCTATGGTATTTGCCCCAGCACGGGGTCAGCACAACCCGAGATGGGCCTGCAAAGGTTAGGCCCGACCCGTACAGGCCTTGCCCGGGGTTTTCGGGCCCCAAATAATTTAAATAGTTAAATAAATAAATAATTTAATTTAATTATTTTTTTGATTAAATTAATTACGGCGTAAATTAATTTAATTTGGTGTTTAATTTAATTAATTAATTATTTTAATTTTTTAGTTTTAAAATTAAAATAATTAATCTGGACCGGACGACATAAGTATTGAATTAAAAATATGAGTAAATTTTTAATTCAATTACAATGCTCTCGAGTATAATTAATGCAAGTTTAATTTTAATTTTGCATTGATTTTTACATACGCGAGTTAATGCGTATGAACCGGTCATGAGTCGAGGACCGACCAATGCATGTTTGGTGTGTGTTTATTTAATTTATTTTTTTTAATTATTGCATGGTGTTGTAATAATTAGTTTAATTAATAAATGAAGATCTGCGTATCGTCTCTGAGTTGTTTTATGTATAAGGGTCTGCACGTTCACTCCTAAGTTGTATATTTACTTCCCAGTTCCCCTCGCCTACGAGCGAGTAATTTTGTATAATGACGAGATGACCACTGACGCACATTCCGAGTTATGGCGACGCACCAAACAAGACCTTAATGCATTGCGTGGGCAGACACTACAATACGAGTGGAAAGCTGCGCGACTCAAGGTATATCTCCTAGGATCAAGGTTGGTTCATTATTCATTCAACGAATCAACCATCAGTATCGGCTCATGATCAGATCGTCATTTTATTTATGCATGTTTTATTATTGCGATCACATAGAATAATTATAAACAAGAATGCCAGATAAAATGAACATGTGACGCGATGATTTTTTCTATTTCTTGCATAGTCAGTTGTGAGTGCGATCACATCAGATATGTTTAAAAATAGAAAATGATTTCTTTCGTCACACTAAAAACAATAAAACCCTCAAAGAAATATTAAATTATTATCGTCTTCCATCATTCAAATTTGGACACAACTGATTGTTTGAAGTGTCAGTCATGCCAAAGTTGAGGATGTCTCTTACTACCAGGACGTTCTTATAAGAGTGGTAGATTGACTTAACTAAAATTACAACAAAGAAAAAGTCAAAGCTAGCTTGTTGTAATTTTAGAGGAGTGTTGAGTAAATCAAGTAATGATTTAAGAAGCTGGGACTTCGCTCAACAGATCAAGGAGCCGCAATTTAATGTGGTTGGCTAGCCAAAAGCTTACCTCAAACCCTCCAAAGAGTGGCGTAGCCAAATTTTGTAGAATATGAGTGGTGGTTCATGGATTTTTGCCACTAGAATACCCAAGTGACAGAGTATTCCGATTCTAGCACAGAGGGTTCTTAGAATTTGATAAAAATAGTGGGAGACATTTAATGATTTAATTAATTAATCAAAATGTCTAAATCAGTAATCCAGATAAAAAGTATTAATCCACTAAAATTTATTTAGAAAAATGGCAAATTATACCTCAAGTTTAGTAACTGCGATCAATATTGCACAAAGTCAATGTTCACACTGTAATGACATGATGTTTTATCAATGGGAATTTCTTTCTTATAATTATGTCATATAATCACATGAAATCACAACACAATGAACTACTAAGTACTATGTGACCTTTAAACATAATTTTGACACTACTGTGTTTTGAATTTTGAAAGTTGACATACACGATTGCGTTCATGGTGATTTTGGGGTCTGATGGAATAAACTTATTTTTTGGTGAATAGTAACATACTCTTATAAATAGTAATTTGACCCTTATGAATAGTAAATCGTTCATGAATGTATAAATAAAATTTAGGCATCTTATAAGTGATAATATGACCATACTAAAAGTATTGATTTTTTTGTAAGTCATAAATAATTAATTACAATTAGTTAATTAATTTAAAAGAAAATATATTTTCTTAAAAAGTGTCCATAAATTAATAATTTTATGTCTTTTGGTTTTAAGATAATTTTATAAGACCTTATGTAGTTTTTGAAAACATTATAAAATCTGTTATATTTTAAAATATATATTTTCCAAGTAAATTATGATTTTAATTAAAAAATTAAATTAATCATATTTAGAAAATTATTTTTGAAAAATGGATTTCATTTTTGAATTCTAAACGTTGAAAAATGGTTAGGGTGAATTTTTGGGATTTTTCTGAAATACTTGAATTTTTGGTGAATAGTAAAATACATTAATTTACCGTATAAATACATTATAATTTAAATCCACTATTTATGATATCATAAGTGATGTAAACACCCAAATCTCGAACTCACATGCACTTATTACTATTTTTGATCATAGAATCACCACTATTGCTGGTTTTGAGGGAAATTAATAAACTAAGGAATTAAATATTATGAAAACCCTCATCCCCTCAACTATAAAAACCACTCACACTCCCCTCTTCTCTTCACTCCCCTCAAGTCTTGCGCCTTCCCTAAATTTTGCTTCAATATCTCCCCAAGCTTCTCCCTCACGTCCAACAGCTCTTAGTCTCTTCAAAATACCAAATCCTCTCCTTTTAAGAGGATCTCAAGGAAGATTGATTCAAGAGGTAAATTCTTTTTTTCAATTCTTTTACTTTCTTTTCAAGTTCATTTGTTTTCTTTTCTATCCTTACCTCTCCTCATCCAAATTTCACGACAACTCCAGTACCTTAAATGTATTTGAATGTTGTTATGATAATGGAATAAGTTGTTATTATATCTCCTTTACTCTTCTTTTATACTAGTAGTATAGACACAATTCGAGATGTGTTAATTTACCACATTCAAGGACGATGAGTTTTCAATTTTTTTTACTATCTTCAATTCTGGTCATGAAACCATTTTTGTTATGGTCGAACCAGATTATTATGTAATATATCCTATGTAAGGTTCTATAATCTTTTTGTAGACATTATATTAAATTAAAATGCAAAATGAGTTCTTAATGATAAAAAACCATCAATAAACCCAAAAGGTTATCACTAAAGTTTTATATAATGATTCAACTTCACTCCAAGTAACCTAATTAAATTTACAACCATGTAATCTTCTGGATATTCAATAATAAAATATAACTCCAATTTTGGACAATCATCTCCGTTTTACATGTTTCTCCGTTCATAAAAATAAGTAAACCGATCGTAAAAACCAAGAAAACAAATGGACCCGAAAAAAGAAATTGAACCACTCAATCCATCAAAAAGGTCATGAATGAACTTAAAAAGGTTATACTAAATATTTTAAATTTAAAAGTGGTTATGAAATTATTAATTAATGAAGCTAATTTGATTATTCAGGTCATTAATATCAAGTAGAGAACACCATCAAACTTAAGGCAAGAGATCCTCTCTATTTCACTTTTATTCAAGAATTTTCTCTATGTTATGCCCTTTTATGTGTAATCCCTAATTATGGGGTATGATTTCACACCCCCCCCATACCGCCATCATGATGTACAAGTGATGAGAAACCTCTTTCTCTCTCATTAAGCCCTCTTAAGTACATATGATACCATGTCGATAATCTGTAAGCGATTCTACTCTAACCTCCTTTATTCCTTAGGGTTGTCTTATCTTCTTTTTATCAAAATGAAGTTATATTATCTTTTTATATGCATCTTCTAAATGTCGTGTATATGTACCAAATTCATTTATCAAGACTCTTATCATTCTCTTTTGGGGATCAATATACGTGTTTTTAAGTGATTCATTTCTTAATACTTCCCGATAAGCAAACCTGTTTTGAGTGAACTTCCCGAATTCTTACCCGATTTCAAGTGCACTCTATCTTCTGTTTTAAGCTACCATTTTCTTTATAAAATCAGTAATTTTTATTATGAAAACCTTCTTGGTTCACTTCTGGTTTTATATAAAGGATTGCTCCATTTTCTATTTTAAAGGCTCTATAGTATTTTCCTTCAAACCGCACAAAAATGTTTTAATGCTAAAATTTCTTAAATACTTTTCTTACATGTTGTCACTTCTACTTGAAATCACTTACCATGATACATGCCTATTTTCCCTTATGAATGTCCATGTATATTTTAATTCATATCTTTCATGAACATTTTTATGATACGCCCATTTGTTATGCTTTATGACATGATTATGATACTCAATTCTTTCCATGAGCAACCCTTATGTTTATATATGATCGATTATGTATGATTCTTTATGTGACAAACATATTCATGAAAAGTTAAGGTGGGTGCGCCCAGATAGTGCAATAATGCATTGGGTAAAGTTGAGTCTCATGAGACGTTATGTGCGACGGTCTTGGCGGTTAGCTTTGATTTGTGCTACCATGTGCGACGGTCTTGGCAGTTAGTCTTGGCTTGTGCTACCATGTGCAACGGTCTTGGCAGTTAGTCTTGACTCGCGCTAAAGTCGTGTTTTATGTTGCTGCCACATTACTATGACTTCCTGTTTATATGATTCTATGTTTATATGTTATGATTCTGTAAAGACCCAGATTTCCCGTGGATTTTTTTTAAATACATGGGAATTTTACGAGTTCGTAGTTTCTAACGGTGCTTGATTTCGAGGCCCGCTGTGTCCGGAATCAATTTCTGAAGTTTTGTTCGGGTACTTTCAGTAAATGTACGTTCGAAATTTTATAACTTATGAACCGGCGCTCGGAATCAAAATCTGAGGGCACCGTTGAATTCGCAGCGTCGACAATTGCTTAGTGAGACCTTCCCCGTAGTTGTGTTTTATCGGGAGTGGAAGTTAGTTTTTGGGGGTTTTTAATTAAATTGAATAAAGTTAAAGTTTTAACTTTATTTTATTTTATGGTGGTTAAAACCTCCAAGTGGAGGTTAGTGGAGGTTAGTGGTGGGGGCCACCCGCACATAACCTCTCTTGGGAGTATTTTATTTAGTAGGGCCCACACGAGTTTCTTAACTCTTCTAACTCCCCATTAATTTTGGAACACCTCTAACCCCCATTTATGTGGGTTAAACTCTCCACCTCCCCCCTTTGCTTTAATGTGCCAACTCTCTCACAATTAATTAATTAAACCCTTACAACTAATTAATTAGCTCCATTTTGAATTCTTTTGAATTCTTTCCAACCATTAAAATAATAGTATGTCTATTATTTTTGGTGTTGGCATAATTCATTTGGGTGGGACTTGAGAGAGAACTTAATCCTCTCAACGAAGAACGCGAAGAACGCTCCTTCCACCGAAGAACGACGAGCACCGTCTTCTCCCTCTTCAACCGGGGCAAGTAGAGGAAACACCGCCGTCCACGAAGAATGCCGCCGACGTCATCTCGACTCGTCTTCCCCGAATCCTTCCTCCTCGACTTCTTCGTCTTCTACCCGACGTCAACGGAACAACGTCCGCTTCTCGCGACTTCGTCAACGATCGACAATCGAGGTAGGGGGTTTGTATTGTTTTGTACTCGTTCTTCGTCGTACAAATTTCTGGTATGAGAACCGAATGATATCACCGTGATGGGGAGGGTTCGGACCGCACGAACATGGCCCGTCCCTCCCCTTTGTTTGTTCTTCTTCGTTGACGACAGAGGCGGTACACGCGGCGACCGGCAACGAGCCGGCCGAGAAGAAGCCGACGACGCAAGGTCGCTGGGTCGCCACAAGGGCGTGACACCGCCGTGCCGCGGCCAGGCAGGCCGCGGCGGTACCGGAGGGGTGTGGTGCCGTCGCACCGTGTCGGAAAGAAGGGTCGCGGCCAGGAGGGCTGCGATGATCGGATGAGGAGTGCAGCGCCGTCGCGCTGTGCAGAGACCAGCAGGAGGCCGCCGCTAGGCTGGGCCGTGGTGGAGGGGCGCGACGCCGTGGTGGGGAGCGGCTGGCCACTCGGGCCAGCCGGGAGGTGCGGGACCCCGTCGGGTCCTGCGTGAACGAAACCGGCGCCACCCGGCGCCGGTTCGATTCTACCTGAATGGCTAAGGCGTTCGGGTGCCAGGGGGCGCACGGTTACCCCCTGGCCGCGACTAAGGCGAACCCCCGTCGGGCCGCCGGGTCTCCAGGCCAACAGGGTCGCCGGGCCAGCCGGGGCCGCCTTCATGCCGGGTGGCCACGAGCCTGGCCGCCTCGGGCTGGGCCGCCCTCGGGCCGGGCCGCGCCTTTGGGCCGGGCCGCGTGATGGCTCTACCTGGGCCACCTCCTCCATCTGAGCGGGGCCACTGACCATCCGAGCCGCCACAAATCACACCCACATGCAGTCCGCCTTTCTTCCACCGACCGACGATTCCGACCGCCTCCTCCTTGAACCAACCACGCCCTGTCAGTCCTCTCCCCCGGCGGCTTGTCTCGTTCCTTCGCCGGCCAGGTACAACTCCCCACCTCCTCGCCGCGGCGCACCCCCCCCCCCCCAAACGGCTGGTCCGGCGCCTCCACCCGCTTGAACCGCAACAACCGGTCCTGCTGGACCCGTCCACGCCCTGCCGGTTCAGCAGGAGTATAATGACCCGGTCCCTCCTGGTCCACGACTTTGCCAAATTTCTAGTGACTGGGGAAACCTGGGGACCATCGATGACTCATTAAGGAGTTTGCCAAAATTTGGGTCGAACGAACGGTGGCACCAATGGCCATCGGTGGCACCGATGGTTGTCGGTGGTATCGATGATTGTCAGTGGCACTGATGGTTGTCGGTGGCACCGATGAGTTGTCCATAGCACCAATCGGTATCGGTGCCAGGGTGACGGTGCCAAGGTGACGGTGCCAGGGCGACGGTGCTAGGGTGACGGTGCGGGGGTGACAGTGCTAGGGCGGCGGTGCCAGGGCGACAGTGACTCACGTAACGGTGAGTCCTTCCCAGTTTTTCCAAGACCTTTCAGTTTTGCCCCAATAACGTATCTTTTGACGTAAAAGTGTTTTAATACTTCTTTCAAATCCATTTAAAGCAAGTATAAGATGTTTTAAACCCCTAATAGTCGGGCGACCCTTGTGTTACCAAAACACGTGTTCTTTTTCCTCGATGTCACACTTTTTTCGTGTTTTACAATTTCGCCCCTGTTACACGTTTTTCTCCTTTTAAAGGAAATCTATTAACTCACAGCCGTTATCTCCACCATCTCTGAGGAGAATTATTAAATCTCAATTAATCCCAACGTGCTAAACCTCCCAACCGCGTGGTCGAGCCACAATCCGACTTTTAAGTACTTCGAAATCGTCTCCCTGATTTTAGGATATGGTCTTTTCTTAAACCGAGATTGATCATTGATCATCCAAGTAGGGGTTTTTCCTTCGTCCCTCTTTATTGTGAATCATGCGGGGTGGGTGTGATGATGCTTTCCCTCGGGACATAGACGAAACCAAACCTTATCGAAGATAATAAGCGGAAGTTTAAAGAATGAAGGGGTTTGGATGACGAGGATGTTGTTGTATTCTTTTATCTTCGTTTTTATGTTATGAATTGTATGGGCTTATGCCCACTGAAAATCATGGCCGTTGGTGGTTCTTTATTGCGCACTAATGAACCTCTGTTTTCTGGATAATCTTGTGATTGAATGACTGTAACATGGAAACTGGTTAATCACGTAAACTCGGTTGATTAAATGGATATCCAATGAATAAGAATCCTTGTGTGATTATCCCATTTAACCAAACAGAAAGAAGGAACTTAATTAACGGTGTGGTCAAATCTGAAAACTTCCTTGCTCTATTATGATGACATGTGTGGTGGCTCTGTTTGATGCCTTACGGGATGACGTAGAGGGGGGATGAAATGTTCTCGTTGATAAATTTTTGGGGATTAGTTTGGTTCCAGTACTTCGAGAGATATCACGGATCCCTTTTGTTGTTGTGACTTTACAAGAGAATCGGGTGTGAATGCTTAAATTGCTGCTTGACCGTTTTCTTCTTCAGTCTAGTGTTGTTTTGACTTGTGGTTGTGCCTGTTAGTTGCCCGGTAGTGGAGAATTATTTTTAATAGAATCACTTGAACATGATAAGAAGAATGGGTTCGATGGGGAGACTGTTTTCCAGGAATGGGTTGTGTTTTGGTTGTGATTGTGGTGCATTTTTGCATGTAGGGATAGCAGCAAGAGTGGTTGTATACGAACTGTTTGTCTACTTCGTGACCCTTAGGTTGGGATGCGTGCTTGATTACTTATATGTATAACATTTAGTTCTTGTGTTTCTTATACGCACCCACCCATGTTGAGCACTTCGTGCCGAACACCCCCATCTCATGGGGGAGAGTGTTTTTCTCAACATTCTTATGAGTCACTGGTTATTAGCTTCTTTCTGCTCTCTCTCTCAGGTAGCCCAAGACTCTTCGGGCAGACTGTGATGGCCTAAGGTTCATTATGACCCAAGACTCTTCGGGCAAGGTGTGTTGTGGTGGTTATCCCAGGTGTGTGCAGGTAGGTTCGTTTCCCAAGTGCCTTCAGGATGTGGCTCATGTGTCTTCGGACGTGACAGTGGCTGTTGTGGCCTAAGTTTCTGCAGGCGTGGTGACGTGTGGTTGCTGTGGCCCAGGTGTCTGCGGGCGTGGGGATGTGAAGTTGTGATGACCCATAAAGTTGTTGTTGGGGCGGCAGTGAGACTGTAACGGAACCTGTGGGGGATGTCTGATGTGTAGGATGTCCTAAATAACCAGTGGGAAAGAGGTGCGGGGTACCCAAATATCGATGTGCTATTACTATTACTTTACCTAACTTGCGTTATTTGGGGAGTGCACCTTGGTGAGGCTGGGTGGATAGTTTCCTTGCCAGGTGTTTGGGTTACCTTTACTTTCTCACAGGGCATTAGAACGCCTCCCTACTTGGGCATGAGAGCTTCTGGTTTTCCCTACTGAGTATGCCTGTATAGTCACCCTATGTATATAAAACTGCTTTCAGGTTTCCAGGAGGACCTTGAGGACCGTGTCAGACCTTACTAGCCTGAGCGTCGGGAGTTGCTGTTGCTGCTTTTCTTTTCATTTGATACTTTTTTGGAGTTTTTCTTGTATTTTGTATCAGTTTATTTTGTACATGCATATGAGAATTGATTTTGGCTTTACTTTTACTTTTACCTTTTGGAGTTGTTTGAGATTTACCATCTTATCTCCCGATCTTGTTCTATAAAAAGGGTAATGCCTTTCATTTCACGTGAGATTCTATAACTTTGGTGCTAATCGCCACTCCGGGGCCTATTGAAGGCGAGACTCAGGGGTCACTATCTGCCCTTCAACTTGAAGAAGGAAGGGTCTGACAGTTTGCTGTCCCTTCTCTCATCTTGGTGAAGACGGTTCGTGACATAATGATATCAGAGGGAGGTTGAGAGATAGGATGAAGTTTGAAGTTAGGTACAGTGAGGATTGTAAGGGTTGGTGTCCTAAGAACCAACTGTTTTGTACTTTGATTACATGAATGTTCACTTATTATATTGTTCATTGTTCTGCATGAATATAATATAATAATGTCCTGGAATATTTGTTGCATTAATAAGGTCATGACAGATCCCCGCTATGATGAGAATCTTGAAATGCTATAACAATATTCTTAAATAAAGTTATGCGGTTGGATGACATACTATGATAGGACACATAGTATATAGACCGTCATGTGTGAGTACTCGTAAGAAGACGAGACTCTATCTCATGGAGTTCGCACTTGGTAATCTCCAAGATGAGAGATTATGAGAACAGACCCGCCAATAGCAATTCTGCATGTCTTGGTGTCATCGGACATTGCTATCTACGAGCGTGTGTAATGGTCTTTAGACTGGAAGATTATCATTAACTCATGTCATGACTCGCGCACTTAGATTTACTGACGAAAACCGTCACGCAGACAGTTGGCAGGAAGTAGGGTATGTTGGGTGCGTCATGAGTGACATGTTGTTAATGGATAAGTCGAGGAAGGATTTGTCCCTTCCATTTATGGAAGTTGATATCTCGGCCCTTTGATTGAAATAGAACTGTCGCATTAAATTCCATGGCCATGGTGTGAACGACGAGTTTATTTCAGGTAGTCAAAGAATGACGGATCAAGCATATAGGTTTATGACACTGCCATGAAACCTGTTTGATGAGATATCGAGACAAAGGGATTAAATTACACAGTAAGCATTCGTATGAGGTGATACGTCAATGCGTCGTCAACTTCTTTCTCTTGGGTGCCTTGACCCGTTGCTAGACAGTAATCTTGGACTTTAGGCAAGCTCACCTAATGCCAACGAGAAAGAGGCCTAGAGGGTCACACACTAAGTGTATTCAAGTATCTCAAGTAGAATAAAGGTTATTCCTGTATGTGGTTTAATAATTATTCAAGGAAGCCTAAATCGTTTTAATGATGGAGGAAGAAGGAAATGAAAAACAAGATATACACGCCGTGTATTAAAGATTACACGCCGTGTAGTTTTTCATGGAAAACAAGTACACACCGTGTATTAATAATTACACGCAGTGTAGTTTTCTTTATGGAAAGGAAATGAATAAATGAAAACAAGATATACACGCCGTGTACATTGAATGTACACGCCGTGTAGTTTTTCCAGTCGGGATTTTGAGGATATAATATTGTTTTAAATGATATTTATTATAATCAGCGTGAGCGCATGTCACGGAATTAATTATTTGACATGGGGGTTTTAAAAAAGAGTCAATGAAATAAATAAAATGCATAACACGTTTATTTATTGTCATAACTCTACAACCTCAAACCTGATTATAAATATCATTACAACCCCAACTCTTTTCCCACCCCCGTGTGAGACACAACAATTCTGGAGAATTCTTTCAAGGTCGAAAGAACCTCTTCCTCCAAGAACGCTCTCAAGACCGAGAGAGATCCTCTTCCATTGGATCAAGACGATCTAAGGCGGACAACGCAAGCAAAGACTTCTTCACGCTAGCACCCGGAGAATCCTTTGGCGACGTCTAGAGATACGAGGTACTCGTGTGGATCACCGCTAGAGGGAGTCTACACTTGGCTTCTGCGACGCAACGATGGATCACATCGACAATGTGATCAAGAACATCAACGAAGAAAGAACACCCAAAAGGTATTTCTTTATAATTAATTAAATTAATTATAATCAACCTGTAACGATCCTTGTTTGTGGTTCCGGGACAAACCTTCTTCTTTGTCTTTTTCTGTGATTCGATCCGTGGAGACTGCCGTTTATCGTCGTATTGATCCCGGATTGATCATTGCTAATGACAAAAAGCCAAGTGGGCACATCCACCCACGCGCTTCTGCTGCGCCCGGAACCTTCAAGGATTGCATGGGATGGTAGGGCAACAATGTTAAATAATCTTGGTGCGTGAAATAGGTCAGGGAATACCAGCTAGGACACAGGATTTTAGGGCCCCCCGTAATCCGATGCAAGAACTCTGGACCTACCAAACGATCAAGTGAGACTACCCTGATTGCAGGGTAGAGACCCTTGGAAAGGTACATGCATCATAATGACTTGTGTTCTTGTGTGTTCTGGGTGTTTTGGGAGCTTAAAATAAATAAAAGGCTAAGCAAAATTTAAAAGAAATCTTCTACCCTACTTGGGCTTTGACATTCCTTGTTTACCTTGCAGCTATGACACTCAGACGGCGTCCACAAGTAGTACGGGCGATCGAGGCCCAGTAGGCTGATATGGCTGATCAGCGGAGGACTAACCGAGAGGAGGAGGATGACCAGTGGAGGAAGACGTTTTGTGCCTTTCAGCGGCAAACCCTCAGGAAGTATGAGGCCAGCGTTTCAGACATGGAGATGGAAAGCTGGTTCGAGGAGCTGGTGATAGCTTTCAGCTTGATCCAAGCTCCGACAGAGTACTGGGTTCCTCTAGCTGTGAGCCAGCTGTGGGAGCGACATGTTAGTGGTGGACGCTCTATCTCGGGGAGAAGAAGGAAGTTGAGGTTTTGTGGACTGACTTTGAGAAGGAGCTACGGGCAGAATTTCTTTCTTCCACGATGAAGGTTAAAAAGAGACAAGAGCTGCTCTCCCTCGAGAAAGGGAGTATGAAAGTGAGAGAATTGAGGATCAAGTTCAAGGGTCTCATTCATTTCTCTCCAGACCTCTTCCCAGATGAGTAATCGCGGGAAAGGCGCTTAGAGGAGGTGCTCTGACCCTTCCTTCAGTATGCAGTTACTCCCTTCACTCTATCGACGCACTTGGAGGTTCAGAAAAAGGATGAAGTGGTGGAGAGGATGCACACGCTGAGAGGTGTGCTGCGAGAGGGGAGCCAGTTGAAATCATCGAAGGGGAAGACCGTTAGCAGCAGGCCTCCAGCATCAGGGCCATCCAGGTTTTGGTCGACGGGGAGCAGGCCCCAGCAGTTCCAGTTTTGATCTCCCGGTCCCCGCCCTTTCTCCGCGAGCCTAGGACCGATGTGTTTTATTTGTGGCAACCGTGGGCATCTTCAGAGTTAGTGCTCGGACCAAGTGCAATACAATGGAGGTGGGCATGTTCAGCGCCCACCTCAGCAGCGACAATTTCCAGCCAGACCCTTTCAGCAGCAGCAACAGCAGTAGGGGCAGCGAGCTTCCGCTTCACCGAGGGCGGATGGTGTCGGAGGTGGCCGACCTCAGAGCGCTCCTCAGGGACCTCGACCAGGGCGTGGTCGGGGAGGCAGTCGACAACCGAGAGGCAGAGGAGCTGAGCGTGGGCAGTTGCACGCCGCGAATGCGGTAGTTCTAGCAGGGACAGAGGTCGTTCGAGGTACGATCAGCTTGTTTAGTACTCTTGCCTGTGCCTTGTTTGATTCAGGAGCTTCACACTCCTTTGTTGCACCCGGCCTAGCCCATTCCTTGGGCATAAACGTAGAGAGACTTTGCAAACCTCTGGTGCTGAGTATGCCAGTTGGGGATCATACCAGCCTGTTTGATGTTTGTCAAGGATGCATACTGATGTTAGAGCCACATCAGTCCAGTAGAAATCTCTTTCTGCTGCAAATACAACTATACAATGTCATCCTGGGCATTGACTGACTGTTTTCCGTGCACGCTGTTATCGACTGCTTCCAGAGAAGGGTCGTGTTCTCAGATATGGGCAACCAGCGTGTAGCCTTCGTCGGTGAACGGGGTTGCCGGGAGGGCAGCTGACGTGTGGAGCCCCTTCTTTCTGTGCTAGACGAGCTGGCAGTCGAATCAGCAGACTCAGAGATGGTGGGAGTTCCGGGGATCGTCAGTGAGTTCCTAGAGGTCTTCCCTGAAGAGGTGGTGACACTACTCCCTCGACGTGATGTTGAGTTTGAGATAGACTTACAACCCGGTGCCTGTCCAATTTCGATGAATCCCTATCGAATGACGCCTTCTAAGTTGCGGGAGTTGCAGATTTAGGTTTATGACCTGATGAAGAATGGTTTTATTCGACCGAGCGAGTCACCTTGTGGTGCTCCAGTCTTGTTCGTGAAGGAGGTAGACTGTGGTCTCAGGCTGTGCATAGACTACCGAAGGCTGAATCAGGTAACGCTCAAGAACTGTTACCCCCACCCAAGGATCGACGATCTCTTTGACCTGTTGAAGGGAGCATGTTAGTTCTCTAAGATCGACCTACGGTCAGGATATCACCAGTTGAGGGTGAATGATAGTGCCGTCTCGATGACTCCTTTCAGGTGCAGATATGAGCACTTTGAGTTAGTAGTTATGCCGTTCGACGTTATGAACACACCAATCGTGTTCATGGGGCTCATGAACTCTGTTTTCCGTGAATATCTGGACGGGTTTGTGGTTGTGTTCATTGACGACATCCCGATCTACTCAAGATCAGAGGAGGATCACACCGAGCATTTGAGGATAGTTTTGGAAGTCCTCTAACACCACCAACTCTACGTGAAGTTGTCCAAGTGCATGTTCTGGACATGAGAGATGCACTTTCTTGGACACGTGGTGTCCTAATAGGGAATAACAGTGGACCCATCGAAGGTCGAAGCGGTTGTTTTTTTTGGGCTGCACCCAAGAACGTGGCAGAGGTTCGTAGTTTCCTGGGCCTGACAAGTTACTATCGGAGGTTCGTTTCTGATTTCTCTCGAGTTGCAGCGCCTTTGACAGTCTTGACCAAGAAAGACCAGACTTTCATTTGGAGTGAGTAGTTCCAGGCAACTTTCAGTTATCTAAAGGGGAAACTAGTCAGTGCCCTAGTGATGGGGTTTACATAGGAAGGGGTAACGTTTGAAATGTTCTTTGATGCTTCCGGTCTAGGCTTGGGGTGTGTGCTTATGCAGCAACAGGGAGTGATCTCTTATGGGTCTAGGCAGTTACGTCCTCAGGAACGTAACTATGCCACCCACGACCTGGAGCTTGCAGCTGTTGTGTTCACACTGAAGTTGTGGCGGCATTACCTCATCGGGGAACACTTTTTGGTATTCACATATCACAAGAGCTTGAGGTATGTCTTCTCCCAACGAGACCTGAACTTGCGACAACGAAGGTGGATGAAGTTTCTTCAGGACTAAGACTTAGAGATCTCCTACACCTCAGGGAAGGGGAACGTGGTGGTCGATGCCTTGAGCAGGAAGTCACAAAAGGATGTGGTTCGAGAGTCAACATATGTTTAGAAAGAAATAGAGGAGTTAACTGCTTTACATCTGAGCATGAGAGTGGAGGGTGGTAGAGGTTGTGTGTTTCAGATGAAAGTGCAATGTTCCTTGGTACGACAAGTGGAGTAGTCTCAGTGGGGAGACTTAGAGGCTGAAATGATGCGTGATCGTGTTAGCCAAGAAAATGCTTCGGAAGGATGGTCAGAGGATGGTCAGAATCAGATGCTTTTCTGCGGGAAGTTGTTTATCCCAGAGACGATGCACAAGGGAGTTCTCCATGAGTTTCATAACTCACCCCTAGCGGTACACCCAAGAGTTTTCAAGATGTACCGAGGCCTGAGGGAACAATTTTGGTGGCTCGGGGTGAAACGGGAAGTGACAGAGTTTGTTGCAAAGTGCCTAGTATATCTGCAGGTGAAGGCTGAACACCGAGTCCCAGGAGGTTTGTGGCAAGGTCCCCGAATGGAAGTGGGATGACATCTCTATGGATTTTGTTACATGACTACCTAGAGTTCAAGGGGGCTACAATGCTATCTGGGTAGTGGTAGACCAGCTGACGAAATCAACTCACTTCCTGACGATCAAAGAGTCGAGTGCGGTGGATGCCTTAGCACAGAGATACATGGATGAGGTGGTGTAGTTGCATGGAGTTCCGAGGTCCATAGTGTCAGATCGAGATGCACATTTTACCTCATGAGTCTGGAGGGGATTGAAACATGCTTTCAACACCCAGCTACGCCGTAGCACCACTTTCCAGCCCCAGACAGATGAGCAGACAGAGCGAACCACCCATACGTTGGAGGATATGCTACGACCATGTGTTTTGGACTTCGGGGGATCATGGGTATGCCATTTCCCCTTAGTAGATTTTGCTTACAATAATATCTATCACTCTACTATTGGCATGACATTGTTTGAAGCCTTGTACGGGAGGCCGTGTCGTTCGCCCGTGTGCTGAACCGAGGTTGGGGAGACATGTGTTCTTGGCCCAAAGGTAGTCAGAGCATGACATAAAAGGTTCAGCTTGTGCTTGAGAGGATGAAGGCGGCTCCAGACCCACATAAGTCGTATGCTGATCATAGGAGGAGACCCTTGGAGTTTGAGGTTGGGGACCACATGTTCTTAAAGGTCTCCCCTCGGAGTGGGAAGCGAAGGTTCGGCAGGGGGTAAGCTTTCTCCCAGGTTCGTCGGACCCTTCGAGGTGTTGCGACGAGTCGGTGAAGTGGCATATCAGCTGGCGCTACCACTGCCGCTACAGAGGGTCCACGACGTCTTCCATGTGTCTCAACTCCATCGGTATCTACATGATGACTCACACGTCCTCGATTGGGGAGAGATGGATATCAAGGACGATGCGATGTTCATGGAGCGACTGGTGAAAATCGAGGATCGTGAGGAGAAGGTGCTTCGTTGGAGGACCATTCCCTTGGTTCGTGTGTTGTGGAGGCATGGTGGCCTCTAGGAGAGTACTTGGGAACGGGAGGCACAAATGCGTTCCCAGTACCCAGAGCTGTTTCTAGTTTTGATCTTGTGTTTGCCTTGTGCTTTGCTGTGATGTAATGCTTGACTTTGTTTTCTATAAGATGAGATGTTCTCTTGTTCTCTGAATGTGTGTGAAAAGTCCTGGCTATGGGGAGGGGAGGACCTGATCCCTAATCAAGATGCGTTAAGGTGGATGTGATTAAACTAGTGTGGGCGAGTCAGTGCCGCCCAAAGCGAATAGTATCTTGACATGGGAAAAGAGACTCCCTAATCCGCGAGTGTGGACAATGTGACCTTTATAGGTTTGTGTGGTTACTTGGGGGAGAAGAGCGGTATTCTATCCGTAGTTGTTCAGGATACAGACGAGGGAGAGGTGTTCCTAGATATCAAGGTTTGTTTTGGGTTTCGAACAACTCTAGGGTGGTTTTTCCCTGAGAGGTATCTTACGGGGTGGTTGTTCGGACCCCTCTCTTTTCTTCGGGTTTACTCTTGATTTCTCGAGGATGAGAATAGTTTGAGAGGTATCTGATATAATGGACCAGACCTTCTTGGTCCATTACTTTTCCAAATTTGGGACCATTGGTGACTCATTAAGGAGTTTTCCAAAATTTGAGTCGAACGAACAGTGGTACCGATGGGAATCGGTGGAACCGATGGTTGTTGGTGGCACCGATGGTTGTTGGTGGCACCGATGGGTCATCCGTAGCACCCATCGACATTGGTGCCAGGGCGACGATGCCAGGGTGATGGTGCCAAGGTGACGGTGCCAGGGTGACGGTGCTAGGGCGACGGTGCCAGGGCGACAGTGACTCACCTAACAGTGAGTCCTTCTTAGTTTTTCCAGGACCTTCCAGTTTTTCCCCAGTAACGTATCTTTTGACGTAAAAGTGTTTTAATACCCCTTTCAAACCATTTAAAGCCAGCAAAAGACGTTTTAAACCCCCAATAGCAGGGCGACCCTTGAGTTACCAAAACATGTGACATTTTTCCTTGATGTCACACCTTTGTCGTGTTTTACAATTTCGCTCCTGTTACGTGTTTTTCTCTGTTTAAAGGAAATCTATTAACTCACAACCGTTATCTCCACCATTTCAGAGGGGAATTATTAAATCTCAATTAATCCCAACGTGTGAAACCGCTCAACTGCGTGGTCGATCCACGATCCAACTTTTAAGTATTTCGAAACCGTCTCCCTAATTTTTGGATCTAGCCATTTCTTAAGCGGAGATCCTCTCTTCATTTTTTCCTTCTAGCCTCTCTTAGTGCGCGTGGAGATTTTCTTCCAAGACGAATCATGCGCCCATGCTAGAGCCCTTCTCGCTCAACCTTGGAGTCCTCAAAGTTCTTCCTCTGCAAGTCGCGCATCCCCAGTTCTTGGCGTGAGGAGAAAACTTCGATCGTTGATCATCCAGGTAGGGGTTTTTCCTTCGTCTCTCTTTACTATGCATCATGCGTGGTGGGTGCGATGATGCTTTCCCTCAGGATGTAGACGAAACCAAACCTTAACGAAGATAATAAGAGGAATTTTAAAGAATGAATGGGTGTGGATGATGAGGATGTTGCTGCATTCTTTTATCTTCGTTTTTATGTTATGAATTGTATGAGCTTATGCCCACTGAAAATCGTGGCCATCAGTGGTCTTTCTTGCGCACTAATGAACCTCTGTTTTCTGGATAATCCTATGATTGAATGGCTGTAACATGGAAACTGGTTAATCACATAAACTCGGCTGATTAAATGGATGTCCAATGAATAAGAATCCTTGCGTGATCAGCCCGGTTAACCAAATGGAAAGAAGGAACTTAATTAATGGTGTGGTTAAATCTGAAAACTTCCTTGCTCTGTTCTGATGACATGTGTGGTGGCTCTGTTTGATGTCTTGTGGGGGTGACGTAGAGGGGGGATGAAATGTTCTGGTTGAGAAATTGGGGACTTGGTTTGGTTCCACTACTTCAAGGGATCTCATAGATCCCTTTTGTTATTGTGACTTTACAAGAGAACAGAATGTGAATGCTTAAATTGTTGCTTGACCGTTTTCTTCTTCAGTCCAGTGTTTTTTTGACTTGCGGTTGTGCCTGTTAGTTGCCCGATAGTGGAGAATTGTTTTCAAAAAAATCACTTGAACATGATAACAAGAATGAGTTCGATGGGGAGACTTGTAACGACCTGAAATTTTTGAGTAAATTTTGTTCCCTATTTTGGTGGGTTATTTTATTTTTCATTTAATAAAATGAGTATAATTAAAATGAGACTATTGGGTTTCAACTGTTATATGACCGTTGGTCAATATGACCGTTGGAAACTAAATGTTACAATTATTTTCTATAAATACAAGTGATCTTTATTAATTAATTTAGAAAGAAAATTCGATGGCCCCATCCAGTAGCCTCGGGCCGATTGAAGCCCATCTGACGGAACTCGGGAAGGAGGTAGCACCATTGGGCTTTGCTCTGGACCAAACCCAAGCCGAACTTCATCGCGTGAAGCTGGAATGGAATCGCCTTCGCGAGAAGTTCAAGCTCATATAAATCACTACTCAGGCAATGTTGGCCGAGCCGCCCCAAGATTCTATCACCCTAGCACACCTTACTCTTAGGTCATATGCTGGTGTTATAAGGGACTATGTAACGAGACTGTAACTGCCTTGTGTAATCCTTTGATTTAAATAAAAATTGTGATTTCTTCTTATGAAAAAGTTTGTGAATTTTCAAATGCCTGGATAAATATAGTATGCATATTGTTGATGAATTTTAGAAAAAAGATATTTTAAAAATATTTATGTAAACCTTAAATAATTAATACTGTGTAATGATTTTCAAAAAATGGTCTTCTACAGTTATGTTGACTTAAAAATTTAGAGTCTAATAAGATCAACTTAATTTTTGATGAATAGTAAATTATGAATAGTGATTTTATGCTTATGATTAGTAATGTGACCAAATGGATTAAGTAACTTCACTTAAGAAAGTATTAATATAATTTAGGCACCTTGATTAAGTAATGCGATTCAATAAAATAGGTAAATAACTGTTTCAGAAATTATTGGTTAAGTATTAGTTTTTTCAGGTGAATAGTGTTTTTTATTTAAAAATTAAATTAAAAATATTTAGAAAATTATTTTCATAAAATGAAGTTCATTTTTGAAATCAGAGCATCGATATTAGGTTAAGGTTAATTTTTTGGATTTTTCTGAAACAATTGAATTTTCAGTGAATAGTGTTTTTATTTAAAAATTAAATTAAAAATATTTAGAAAATTATTTTCATAAAATGGAGTTTATTTTTGAAATCAGAGTATCGATATTTGGTTAAGGTGAAATTTTGGGATTTTTTTAAGAAAATTGAATTTTCGGTGAATAGTGAAATTACAGTTTTTGAGTTTCGGGTGTTTAATGACATCATTAAGGATGTAATAATTATGTAATAATTCTGGTCGACTTATGAACAGTAAGATAAGGTATGAGGTGTCCCAAGTGGCCAATACGATGGGCAAATACCATGGGAAAACCCATAGTTTTTCCAATACCACCTATGAGGTGTCCCTTGACCATTAATGCCTTGTCCCCTCACTTCCCCTATAAATACCAAGCCATTCTCTCATCCTTTCCATTCCAAAATCCTCCTCAACGAAGTTCTGGTCTCCTTACCTCCCAAGGTGCCCTCAAGCCTTCCAAGGTCCCAAACTTCAAGATTTCGAAATTACTCTTCAAGGTAAGGGATCCCACCTCTCTTTTTCTTTTCAAGTACCCTTTTGTATGTAATTTTATTTAAGCCCCATGTTCTTATGTTGGCGGATTTTCTTTTATATTCTTATTACTTCCCTTTTCATGATCATATGATGAGAGATCCCCTCTTACTCTCATCATTTCGTTTTATGAATGTTTAAGTGGCGCCGTTAGGCTACCGACTTTTTGAAAGGGATTCTTCCACCCTTCTCATTTTTCAAGTTCTATTTTCATGTCATTTCTTTCAAGTTACTTTTCTTATGTTGGGGTATGATCTTATATATCTATCATACTGTCCTTTTTATGTTCATATTATGAGAGACCTTATTTGATTTCATCAATTCATTTTTTGAAGTTTTAAGTAACGTCGTTAGGCTGCCGAATTTTCAAAAGAGAAATCTTATTTTTGTCTTCCTTTCAAGTTCTTCATTTCATATGGTATATCTTTTATATTTCATTACCATGTTCTTAAATCCTTTATATTCTGTCCCCCTACTGATTTATGGATCATTTATGAGTGAGTGACCCATGTTCCCTCTCTTTTCAATATTTTCTAAAACCCTGTAACATAGCCGTTATGCTGCAGAATTTTCGTCTCAAAATGTCTCTCTCTTTTTCTCAAATTCTTTCATTTTTTTAATTGAATACTCAAAGCTCTTTCTTCTATAGGGGTATTCACATATATATCAAAATGTTTTATTTTAATTCTGGAATTTACATACATGAAACCCGCTTTCCTTTTCTGTGGGTTTAAAGTGACATAAAGATCATGTCTTTAAAGCAGTTTTTAAAACGTTATGATTATGAAATGAAACCCATTTCTTTTATGCTATATGGGTTATTTATGAATTTTTTTATGATGATATATGTGGCTCACATGATAATAAATACAAATTAAGGGTGCGCCCTGATAGCGCTCTAATGCATTGGGTAAAGATTTAATCTCTAGAGATGACCATTTTAAAGATACATTGGTGAATAACCTTTGTAATTTTTTTAATGACACCATGGGGATGAACCTTTGTGATACGAAAATGATTGTCTAAGTTAAATGTTGTAGCCACATCTTCAAATTATGAAACACGCTATTTTTATTATGATATGCCTCATGATCTCTTTCTCATTCTTTAAAGTTATTTATCATGACTTTATTGATTTATCTCAAGTTCACATGTAAAATGTTTTCCTTGTTTCCCTTACTAGGCCTTATCCTCACCCTTTCCTTTGATGTATGTCCCCAGGTTATGAGATGCAGTAATGAACTTAGGATGAAAAAGTATGAAGAATCCTTTCAAAGTGTTTAAGAAGAATGTTAGTTGTTCTCATGTTTTATGTTCCTTATTTCCAAGACACTAGACTTTAAAGATCCTCTATTTGTAAAATGTAAAGAAAAGTTATGTATTAAAAAGGCGGGATGCTATAGTTGGTATCAAAGGATGGTTTAGTTATTTGTGGAAATTAGGATTTGAAAACCTAACAAGGTTTCTTAATGAAAATATTAAATATAGGAAAACATCTTGGTATTTTGGTGAAGTATTGAGTAAGTGGTTTCCAAACAAATAAATCTCTGTCTGGATACGAACAAGTAGAGGTGACTCTAGCACAGATGTACCTAGGAGTGAAAACTCTGACAAGGTATTTCGGGCTTGAACCGGGGTAACCTGGTGCACGACAACGGGTTTTGCTGCACTCTTGGTTTGACACTCCCAGAGGATATGCTTTGATAATTTCATAAGCTTAGTATGAACCATTATTAAAAGAACAAATATAAAATAAAATAAAGATTCACATAAGAATATATGATCATGGATAACCTAGATTGGAACCTAGGGGATCACAAGTTAGGATATACTTTTCTTCTACAAGTTTATCCTTCTATGCTTAAAGTTTCCTTTTCAGGATTATTGGATAAGTATTTAAGCCCCCTAATTATAATTTCTTTTCTTAATTAATGGCGGGAAATAGAAGAACATATCCCAACAACCAATGTGATAGGAAATGTGACGATTGCCATATTAATATGACATAGACGACGAGAGATCAAGTTGAACATATTGTGATTATGCCAAACCAGATATCAAAAATCACAATTAATTATTGGTACCTAGTTTAATGCCCAAATTCATCAAGGAAGAGGAAGACGAAGTCTCAAGGATGTTCATCTGATAAAGGTGATAAGGGAAAGAAGACCCAATTTCCTTTGTGCAAAAAGTGTGGAAAGAGGCATCAAGAAAAATGTCACAAAGGAACCGGGATATGTTTTAAGTGTGGGAAGATAGGGTATAATGTAGCCAATTGCTTTAAAAAAATGGATAATGTGATGAATGGAGATAAGGTTCAATCTAATGTACCTTATACTATTCAATGTTGTAAATGTGGAGAAGTTGGAAATCATCCAAGGCAATGCTCTCTTGGAAGGAATGAGAAGCATGATGAGCATCAACAATCTTCAAGGACAAGGGAACAATGCAAGAAGTCCTATGCTGAGATGGATCATGATGACTGAAGTACATGTAACTTCTTCGCAATAATTGTCTATGTCATGTTATATTTTAGTTCGTGCTCTATGAGCATATCTTTAATGTTTTCTAACAACATCGGGTCACTACCTAATATGGTTTTATATCATTAAGGAAAAAATCTATTGTTATGTATCACATGTTGATGTTGTGAAGCTGTTCTTCTTGAAAAAAAAAATAATCAGGGGATTAAAAGATGAATATTATTTTGGAATACGTTCACTAATTTGGGAACCCTATATGATCAAGGTAAATAGATTACTACGGTATTTTCTTTGACAAGTAAAGGTTGACTTATATTTTGAAGAATTGATGAATTTAAGGTGAACTTCTGGTAATTTAGGTTACTTATGGAAATGATTAACCTATCTTGGGGAAAATGTGATTAGGTTAGTTACTTTTGTTACAAGACGTTAAGAGTGGTTGATGTTGTTTGGAGATGAATGATAAAGTTTATCTTGGAAGACTATGTTATCAAATCCTTCTTATATTTGGGTTCGAATCTTGGTTTGTATTATTCTGAATAATTTCAAGGATGATTGTGTATTGAATGGTCTTTCTAGAACTTTGGGTACATTTGTTGAATTTTGGAAATTAATAGTCAAATTTTTTTTATAAAGGATTATCCTTTTTGGGGATTATATGATCTCGTAGTAACCATTTTAGTTTTAGTTGATGACTAAAGACAGGGGAAAACTATAGTTATTCTTTTGTGGATTATGTGATTATCTAGAAGATGATTCTTGTGCTTTTGATGAGACCAAGTCTTTTTGAATTCTCATTGTTTGGAGAAAAGATTAGTCTTGGTGGAAACTTATTAAGGGATGAAACTTTACTTGAAGTTAGGTATATTTCCTTATGTTTTTATTCTATGTAGTAAATGGATTCCTCAAAATTATGAAAAGGAACGTAAAACAAAAATGTTTTTGGGTTACGTTTCCTGCTGGGTAATCAAAGACCGTTTAACACATCATAAGTTTGTGATCTTCTTGTGGTTAATTTTCTCCTAATCATGTTTTCTATCACTCTTCATCAGAACTTGACCCTTTGTTTTCTCTTCCATATCCATGTTTTTCTACATGGAATCATAGTATGGGTTAACTCTGGTGACCTTTTTACTTCCCCTTCTTTCTTTTAAAGTAATAGTTTTACGGACTCTTTTTCCGATGTGAGACTTTCAATGAAATTTCCAAGCCCAATTTTAAAATTGCGAGATCACAATTTCTTAAGGGGGAAGATTGTAACGACCCGAAATTTTTGAGTAAATTTTGTTTCCTATTTTGGTGGGTTATTTTATTTTTCATTTAATAAAATGAGTATAATTAAAATGAGACCGTTGGGTTTCAACTATTATATAACCGTTGGTCAATATGATTGTTAGAAACTAAATGTTACAATTATTTTCTATAAATACAAGTGGTCTTGATTAATTAATATAGAAAGAAGATTCGATGACCCCATCCAGTAGTCTGAGGCCGATCGAAGCCCATCTGACGAAACTTGGGAAGGAGGTAACACCATTGGGCTTTGTTATGGACCAAACCCAAGCCGAACTTCATCGGGTGAAGCTGGAACGGAATCGCCTTCGTGAGAAGTTCAAGCTCATATAAATCACTACTCGGGCAATGTTGGCCGAGCCGCCTCAAGATTCTATCACCCTAGCACACCTTACTCTTAGGTCCTATGCTGGTGTTATAAGGGACTATGTAACGAGACCGTAACTGCCTTGTGTAATCCTTTGATTTAAATAAAAATTGTGATTTCTTCTTATGATGAAGTTTGTGAATTTTCAAATTCCTGGATAAATATAGTATGCATATTGTTGATGAATTTTAGAAAAAAGATATTTTAAAAATATTTATGTAAACCTTAAATAATTAATAATGTGTAATGATTTTCAAAAAATGGTCTTCTACAGTTATGTTGACTTACAAATTTAGAGTCTAATAAGATCAACTTAATTTTTGATGAATAGTAAATTATGAATAGTGATTTTATGCTTATGATTAGTAATGTGACCAAATAGATTAAGTAACTTCACTTAAGAAATTATTAATATAATTTAGGCACCTTGATTAAGTAATGTGATTTACTAAAATAGGTAAATAACTGTTTCATAAATTATTGGTTAAGTATTAGTTTTTTTCGGGTGAATATTGTTTTTTATTTAAAAATTAAATTAAAAATATTTATAAAATTATTTTCATAAAACGAAGTTCATTTTTGAAATCAGAGCATCGATATAAGGTAAAGGTGAATTTTTGGGATTTTTCTAAAACAGTTGAATTTTCAGTGAATAGTGTTTGTATTTAAAAATTAAATTAAAAATATTTAGAAAATTATTTTCATAAAATGAAGTTCATTTTTGAAATCAGAGTATCGATATTTGGTTAAGGTGAAATTTTGGGATTTTTCTGAGAAAGTTGAATTTTTGGTGAATAGTGAAATTACAGTTTTTGAGTTTTAGGTGTTTAATGACATCATTAAGGATGTAATAATTATATAATAATTATGGTCGACTTATGAAGAGTAATATAAGGTATGAGGTGTCCCAAGTGGCAAATAGCATGAGCAAATACCATGGGAAAGCCCATAGTTTTGCCAATACCACCTATGAGGTGTCCCTTGACCATTAATGCCTTGTCCCCTCAATTCCCCTATAAATACCAAACCATTCTCTCATCCTTTCCATTCCAAAATCCTTCTCAACAAAGTTCTGATCTCATTACCTCCCAAGGAGTCCTCCAAAGCTTCCCTCAAGCCTCCCAAGGTCCCAAACTTCAAGATTTCGAAGTTACTATTCAAGGTAAGGGATCCTACCTCTCTATTTCTTTTCAAGTACCCTTTTGCATGTAATTTCATTTAAGCCCCATGTTCTTATGTTGGGGGATGTTCTTTTATATTCTTATTACTTCACTTTTCATGATCATATGATGAGAGATCCCCTCTTACTCTCATCATTTTGTTTTATGAATGTTTAAGTGGCGCCGTTAGGTTGCCGAATTTTTTAAGGGATTCTTCCACCCTTCTCATTTTTCAAGTTATATTTTCATGTAATTTCTTTCAAATTCCTTTTCTTATGTTGGAGTATGATCTTCTATATCTATCATACTGTCTTTTTTATGTTCATATGACGAGAGACCCTATTTGATCTCATCAATTCATTTTTTGAAGTCTTAAGTAACGCCGTTAGGCTGCCGAATTTTAATAAGAGAAATCTTATTCTTTTCTTCCTTTCAAGTTCTTCATTTAATGTGGTATATTTTTGAAATTTCATTACCATGTTCTTAAATCCTTTATATTCTGCCCCCCTACTGTTTTATGGATCATTTATGGGTGGGTGACCCATGTTCCCTCTCTTCTGCAGAATTTTCGCCTCAAAATGTCTTTCTCTTTTTTCTCAAATTCTTTTATTTTATTAAGTGAACACTCAAAGCTTTTTCTTCTATAAGGGTATTCACATATATATCAAAATGTTCTATTTTAATTCTGGGATTTACATACATGAAACCCGCTTTCTTTTTTTTGTGGGTTTAAAGTGACATAAAGATCATGTCTTTAAAGCAGTTTTTAAAACGTTATGATTATGAAATGAAACCCATTTCTTTTATGCTATATGGGTTATTTATGAAATTTTTGATGATGATATATGTGGCTCACATGATAATAAAGACAAATTAAGGGTGCACCCTAAGAGCGCTCCAATGCATTGGGTAAATATTTAATCTCTAGAGATGACCATTTTAACGATACCTTGGTGAATAACCTTGATAATTTCTTTAATGACCCCTTGGGGATGGACCTTGGTGATACGGAAATGATTGTCTAAGTTAAATGTTGTAGCCACATATTCAAGTTATGAAACACATTATTTTTATTATGATATGCCTCATGATCTCTTTCTCATTCTTTAAAGTTATTTATTATGACTTTATTGATTTATCTCAAGTTCACATGTAAAATGTTTCCCTTGTTTCCCTTACTGGGACTTCTTCTCACCATTTTCTTTGATGTATGTCCCCAGGTTATGAGATGGAGTAATGAACTTAGGATGAAAAAGTATGAAGAAGCCTTTCAAGTGTTTAAGAAGAATGTTAGTTGTTCTCATGTTTTATGTTACTGATTTTCAAGACACTAGACTTTAAAGATCTTTTGTTTGTAAAATGTAATGAAAAGTTATGTATTAAAAAGGTGGGATGCTATAGTTGGTATCAATGAATGGTTTAGTTATTTATGGAAATTAGGATTTGAAAACCTTACAAGGTTTCTTAATGGAAATATTAAATATATGAAAACATCTTGGTATTTTGGTGAAGTGTTGAGTAAGTGGTTTCCAAACAAATAAATCTCTGTTTGGATACGAACAAGTAGATGCGACTCTGACACAGATGTACCTAGGAGTGAAAACTCTGACAAGGTGTTTCGGGCTTGACCCGGGGTAACCTGGTGCACGACAACAGGTCTTGCTGTACTCTTGGTTTGAAACTCCCGGGGGATATGCTTTGTTAAATTCATAAGCTTAGTATGAACCATTATTAAAGGAACAAAGATAAAATAAAATAAAGATTCACATAAGAATATATGATCATGGATAACCTAGATTGGAACCTAGGGGATCACAAGTTAGGATATACTTTTCTTATACAAGTTTATCCTTCTATGCTTAAAGTTTCCTTTTCATGATTATTGGCTAAGTATTTAAGCCCCCTAATTATACTTTCTTTTATTAGTTAATGGCGGGAAATAGAAGAACATGTCCCAACAACCAATGTGATAGGAAATGTGACGATTTCCCTATTAATATGACAGAGACGACGATAAATCAAGTTGAACATATTGTGATTATGCCAAACCAGCTATAAAAAATCACAATTAATAATTGGTACCTAGTTTAATGCCCAAATTCATTAAGGAAGAGGAAGACGAAGTCTCAAGGATGTTCATCTGATAAAGGTGATAAGGGAAAGAAGACCCAATTTCCTTTGTGCAAAAAGTGTGGAAAGAGGCACCAAGGAAAATGTCACAAAGGAACCGGGAGTTGTTTTAAGTGCGGGAAGATAGGGCATAAAGTAGCCAATTGATTTAAAAAAATGGATAATGTGATGAATGGAGATAAGGTTCAATCTAATGTACGTTATACTATTCAATGTTGTAAATGTGGAGAAGTTGGACATTATCCAAGGCAATGCTCTCTTGGAAGGGATGATAAACATGATAAGCATCAACAATCATCAAGGACAAGGGAATAATGCATGTCCTATGCTGAGATGGATCATGATGACTGAAGTACATGTAACTTCTTCACAATAATTGTCTATGTCATGTTGTATTTTAGTTCATGCTCTATGAGCATATCTTTAATGTTTTCTAACAACATCGAGTCACTACCTAAGATGGTTTTATATCATTAAGGAAAACATCTATTGTTATGTATCACATGTTGATGTTGTGAAGCTGTTCTTCTTGAAAAAAATGACCAGGGGATTAAAAGATGAATATTATTTTGGAAGACGTTCACTAATTTGGGAACCCTATATGATCAAGGTAAATAGATTACTATGATATTTTCTTTGAGAATTAAAGGTTGACTTATATTTTGAAGAATCAATGAATTTAAGGTGAACTTCTAGTAATTTAGTTTACTTATGGAAATGATTAACCTATCTTGGGGAAAATGTGATTAGGTTAGTTATTTTTGTTACAAGACGTTAAGAGTGGTTGATGTTGTTTGGAGATGAATGATAAAGTTTATCTTGGAAGACTATGTTATCAAATCCTTCTTATATTTGGATTCCAATCTTAGTTGTATTATTCTGAAAAATTTTAAGGATGATTGTGTATTGAATGGTCTTTCTGGAACTTTGGGTACTTTTGTTGAATTTTGGAGATTAATAGTCAAATTTCTTTTTATAAAGGATTATCCTTTTTGGGGATTATATGATCTCGTACTAACCATTTTAGTTTTAGTTGATGACTAAATGCAAGGGAAAAATATAGTTATTCTTTTGTGGATTATGTGATTATCTAGAAGATGATTCTTGTGCTTTTGATGAGACCAAGTTTTTTTGAATGCTCATTGTTTGGAGAAAAGATTAGTCTTGGTGAAAACTTATTAAGGGATGGAACTCTACTTGAAGTTAGGTATATTTCCTTATGTTTTTATTCTATGTAGTAAATGAATTCCTCAAAATTATGATAAGGAACGTAAAACAAAAATGTTTTTGGGTTACGTTTCCTGTTGGGTAATCAAAGACCATTTAACACATCGTAAGTTTGTGATCTTCTTGTGGTTAATTTTCTCCTAATCATGTTTTCTATCACTCTCCATCAGAACTTGACCCATTGTTTTCTCTTCCATATCCATGTTTTCCTACATGGAATCATAGTATGAGTTAACTCTGGTGACCTTTGTACTTCCCTTTTTTTTAAAGTAATAGTTTTACGGACTCTTTTTCCGATGTGGGACTTTCAATGAAATTTCCAAGCCCAATTTTAAAATTGCGAGGATGCAATTTCTTAAAGGGGGAAGATTATAACGACCCGAAATTTTTGAGTAAATTTTGTTCCCTATTTTGGTGGGTTATTTTATTTTTCATTTAATTAAATGAGTATAATTAAAATGAGACCGTTGGATTTCAACTGTTATATGACCGTTGGAAACTAAATGTTACAATTATTTTTTATAAATACGAGTGATCTTGATTAATTAATATAGAAAGAAGATTCGATGGCCCCATCTAGTAGTCTCGGGGCGATCGAAGCCCTTCTGAAGGAACTGGGGAAAGTGGTTGCACGATTGGGATTTGCTATGGACCAAACCCAAGCCGAACTTCATCGGGTGAAGCTGGAACGGAATCGCCTTCTCGAGAAGTTCAAGCTCATATAAATCACTACTCGGGCAATGTTGGCCGAGCCGCCCCAAGATTGTATCACCCTAGCACACCTTACTCTTTGGTCCTATGCTGGTGTTATAAAGGGTCATGTAACGAGACCGTAATTGCCTTGTGTAATACTTTGATTTAAATAAAAATTGTGATTTCTTCTTATGATGAAGTTTTTGAATTTTCAAATGCCCGGATAAATATAGTATGCATATTGTTGATGAATTTTAGAAAAAGGATATTTTAAAAATATTTATGTAAACCTTAAATAATTAATAATGTGTAATGATTTTCAAAAAATGGTCTTTTACAGTTATGTTCAGTAACAAATTTATAGTCTAATAAGATCAACTTAATTTTTTATGAATAATAAATTATGAATAGTGATTTTATGCTTATGATTAGTAATGTGACCAAATGGATTAAGTAACTTCACTTAAGAAAGTATTAATATAATTTAGGCACCTTGATTAAGTAATGTGATTCAATAAAATAGGTAAATAACTGTTTCAGAAATTATTGGTCAAGTATTAGTTTTTTCGGGTGACTAGTGTTTTTTATTTAAAAATTAAATTAAAAATATTTATAAAAATATTTTCATAAAATGGAGTTCATTTTTGAAATTAGAGAATTGATATTAGGTTAAGGTGAATTTTTGGGATTTTTCTGAAATAATAGATTTTTTAGTGAATAGTGATTTTATTTAAAAATAAAATTAAAAATATTAGAAAAATATTTTTATAAAATGGAGTTCATTTTTGATATCAGAGCATCGATATTTGGTTAAGGTGAAATTTTGGGATTTTTCTGAGAAAGTTGAATTTTCAGTGAATAGTGAAATTACAGTTTTTGAGTTTCGGGTGTTTAATGACATCATTAAGGATGTAATAATTATGTAATAATTCTGGTCAACTTATGAATAGTAAGATAAGGTATGAGGTGTCCCAAGTGGCCAATACCATGGGCAAGCCCATGGTTTTGCCAATACCACCTATGAGACATCCCTTGGCCATTAATGCCTTGTCCCCTCACTTCCCCTATAAATACCACGCCATTCTCTCATCCTTTCCATTCCAAAATCCTCCTCAACTAATTTTTGGTCTCCTTACCTCCCAAGGAGTCCTCCCAAGGTGCCCTCAAGCCTCCCAATGTCCCAAACTTCAAGATTTCGAAGTTACTCTTCAAGGTAAAGGATCCTACCTCTTTTTTTTTTCAAGTACCATTTTGTATGTAATTTTATTTAAGTCTCATGTTCTTATGTTGGGGGATGTTCTTTTATATTCCTATGACTTCCTTTTTCATGATCATATGATGAGATATCTCCTCTTACTCTCATCATTTTGTTTTATAAATGTTTAAGTGGTGCTGTTAGGCTGCCAGATTTTTGTAAGGGATTCTTCCACCCTTCTCATTTTTCAAGTTCTATTTTCATGACATTTCTTTCAAGTTCCTTTTCTTATGTTGGGGTATGATCTTCTATATGTATCATACTGTCCTTTTTATGTTCATATGATGAGATACTTTATTTGATCCCATCAATTCATTTTTTGAAGTTTTAAGTAACGCTGTTAGGTTGTCGAATTTTTATAAGAGAAATCTTATTTTTGTCTTCCTTTCAAGTTTTTCATTTCATATGGAATATCTTTCAAATTTCATTACCATGTTCTTAAATCTTTTATATTCTGTCCCCCTACAATTTTATGGATCATTTACGAGTGGGTGACCCATGTTCCTTTTCTTTTCAATATTTTCTAAAACCCTGTAACATAGCCATTATGCTGCAGAATTTTCGTCTCAAAATGTCTCTCCCCTTTTCTCAAATTATTTTATTTTATTAAGTGAATACTCAAAGCTCTTTCTTCTATATGGGTATCCACATATATATCAAAATGTTCTATTTTAATTCTGGGATTTACATACATGAAACCGCTTTCCTTTTCCGTGGGTTTAAAGTGACATAAAGATCATGTCTTTAAAGCAGTTTTTAAAACGTTATGATTATGAAATGAATCCCATTTCTTTTATGCTATATGGGCTATTTATGAAATATTTGACGATGATATATGTGGATCACATGATAATAAAGACAAATTAAGGGTGCGCCCTGACAGCGCTCCAATGCATTGGGTAAAGATTTAATCTCTAGAGAAGACCATTTTAACGATACCTTGGTGAATAACCTTGGTAATTTTTTTAATGACACCTTGGGGATGAACCTTGGTGATACGAAAATGATTGTCTAAGTTAAATGTTTTAGCCACATCTTCAAGTTATGAAACACGTTATTTTTATTATGATATGCCTCATGATCTCTTTCTCATGCTTTAAAGTTATTTATCATGACTTTATTGATTTATCTCAAGTTCACATGTAAAATGTTTCCCTTGTTTCCCTTACTGGGCCTTCTTCTCACCCTTTCCTTTGATGTATGTCCCCAGGTTATTAGATGCAGTAATGAACTTAGGATGAAAAAGTATGAAGAAGCCTTTCAAGTGTTTAAGAAGAATGTTAGTTGTTCTCAGGTTTTATGTTCCTGATTTCCAAGACACTAGACTTTAAAGATCCTCTGTTTGTAAAATGTAATGAAAAGTTATGTATTAAAAAGGCGTGATGCTATAGTTGGTATCAAATGATGGTTTAGTTATTTGTTGAAATTAGGATTTGAAAACCTTACAAGGTTTCTTAATGAAAATATTAAATATAGGAAAACAACCTGGTATTTTGGTGAAGTATTGAGTAAGTGGTTTCCAAACAAATAAATATCTGTCTGGATAGGAACAAGTAGAGGTGGCTCTGGCACAGATGTACCTAGGAGTGAAAACTCTTACAAGGTGTTTCGGGCTTGACCCGGGGTAACCTGGTGCACGACAACGGGCCTTGATTCACTCTTGGTTTAACACTCCCGGGGGATATGCTTTGGTAAATTCATAAGCTTAGTTTGAACTATTATTAAAGGAACAAAGATAAAATAAAATAAAGATTCACATAAGAATATATGATCATGGATAACCTAGATTGGAACCTAGGGGATCACAAGTTAGGATATACTTTTCTTCTACAAGTTTATCCTTCTATTCTTAAAGCTTCCTTTTCAGGATTATTGGCTAAGTATTTAAGCCTCCTAATTATACTTTCTTTTCTTAGTTAATGGTGGGAAATAGAAGAACATGTCCCAACAACCAATGTGATAGGAAATGTGACGATTGCCCTATTAATATGACAGAGACGACGAGAGATCAAGTTGAACATATTGTGATTATGCCAAACCAGCTATCAAAAATCAAAATTAATAATTGGTACCTCGTTTAATGCCCAAATTCATCAAGGAAGAGGAAGACGAAGTCTCAAGGATGTTCATCTGATAAAGGTGATAAGGGAAAGAAGACCCAATTTCCTTTGTACAAAAAGTGTGGAAAGAGGCACCAAGGAAAATGTCACAAAGGAACCTGGAGATGTTTTAAGTGTGGGAAGATAGGGCATAAAGTATCCAATTGCTTTAAAAAAATGGATAATGTGATGAATGGAGATAAAGTTCAATCTAATTTACCTTATACTATTCAATGTAATAAATGTGGAGAAGTTGAACATTATCCAAGGCAATGCTCTCTTGGAAGGGATGAGAAGTATGATGAGCATCAACAATCTTCAAGGACAAGGGAACAATGCAAGTCCTATGCTGTAACACCCCGAGATTTTATGAAAAATATTCTTTTTAATTTCATTAATGTCTTGTGTTATACGCTACACCAAAAAGAGCTTTCACAACACACATCTCTGACCTGGCTTGAATTACACGCAATCGCAACCTTCCACGATAGCGTGTGTTGTACGCAACACCAAGTTTCGCTAAACAACGATATGCTATTAAGATATTATTAAAACTAGCCGTTATGAATAGTAATAACCACTTTTTGAAATTTTGTAAATTTTATTTTTCAAAATGGAATTCATTTTTGGATTCGTAATATCGAAATTAGCTTAGGGTGAAATTTTGGTACTTTTCGGATAACTTTCATATTCTGATGAATAGTGAAAATTACTAAATTTTAATTAAAAACAACTTTTTTAATCGAAATAATTAATAGTGATAAATTATTAATTTGAGTGGTTTTAAAGTATATTTAGAATATATTTTTACAATTTAATACAATGTTGGTCATTGGTTGTAATTTCACATTTAAACCAGTTATAAACTAGTGTCAATCTTTTGATAGTTATTATCTCTTAAAAACACGCTATTTGTTTTGACGACGAGAATTAATTTTTAAATTAGTTAATGCAACTGATATGTTTTGAATTTTGTAAAATAGACATCATTTTTGATTTCATAATATCAAATATAGCTTAGGCCTAATTTTTGGTATTTTTCTGAAAACTTTCAATTTTTGATGAATAGTGAAACCACTAAATGGTAGTTAAAAAACTGAATTTTTCATAAAACTTAATTTTACCGCTTCTGTGAATGGAATTTAGAAAATCCGAGAGACACGGTTAATATCAAGGACTAAAATGTGGTTCAATGAGATGAAAATAATTTTTGGTGAATAGTAACTTTTTACTCTTTTTTACCGCGGTTAATAGTAAATAGGGTAACTAAGGGTAAATATGATATTACTATTACCCTAACACATGTCCTAATTCTATTGGATAAGTGTAATTCGATTAAAAACAAACTTAGGAATAAAATATGACCATTTAGGCCCACTTGGATTAGATTAGGACATTTATTATTATATTATTTAAAGAAGGGTTAAAAGAGTTAAAATCAAAGTTTATTTATTAAAAAATTTTTAATATGGGGTTATACATAAGATAAATTCGACTATAAATATTCATTAGAAAGATAAAAAGCCTTCCTACATAATAGTATTTTATTTGTAATTTTTAGATATCAAATAATTTAATTTATTTATGACACAAAGATGATGCAGTAATTATCTTATTAATGAAATATTGACATAATTGATATTATAAATACCAAAATAAATGTAATTTAAGACTTTTTATGAATTCCACTAATTTTATAGGTTACTATGATATATTAGTGTTGATTTAATCAACTTGGTTCGAACATATAATTCTGTTATGACTTTCAAAAAAATCATATATCAAATAGTGTCAAAATTGACACAAAATAGGTTTTAAATCAAATATTATATTATTAATTGTTATTTTATTCCTAAAAATCTAAGGTTCGGCCAAATGACTTAGATAAGGATATATATATTAATAATAAACAATTTGGGGTTCGTTTGGCATGTTATAGTAAGTGTATTAACCATATAGTGTAAGAAAACAAAAAGACACGGTAAAAGTTAAATTATTTAACTTAGAGTTAAATCTAATTGATAAGGTTAAAATAATACCCTAAACTTGTCTAAATCTTATTGGTTGATAGGATTTCGACCCATCCCCACTTTAGCTTCGAAATAAGACCCTTTGGAACCATTATAAACCGATTTTGACTTTAATATAAAATAATATTTTGAGATATTCCTAAGGTGCCCCTCTCCTCCCTTATAAAAGGACACCTCCTCCCCCTCCTCCTCACACCAATTTGAGCACTCAAGCTCGGCCAAACCCTGCCAAAATCTCTTCTCCACTTCCCTAGCAACATCCTAGAGGTTCTGGTCTTCCTCAAAGACCAATTTTAGTGCCCTAAGAGGAGGTCTCAAAGAGGCGCTTCAAAGAAGAGGTAATTACCGTTACCAATTCTTTCATCTTTATTTCTTCTTCCACTTCTTCTTCTTAGGTTGTTTCATTATGAAGTAATAACATCAGTATCACTCATATACTGATATGTTATTATAAGTATGAAACAACCCTATTTCACCTTCTATCCATCCTACGAAAAAATGAAATCACCGCGCATGCGTACGTACGGAATACCGTCTCCACGCCATGGTGTACTCTATTTTCCACCATAACCTTACAAGGATGGGTATAATGGTGTAATGAGTAACTATATATGATTATTATAAAGTTATATTGTTACTGAAATAGTATACATACACTTCAACACAATTCCACAACCATGAGAACGATATCATCGCTCGTGCGTACGTACGGACTACCGTCTCCACGACGCGATGAGATTCATTCTCAATGATTAACCATTAATGAATGATTATAAATTATATATAATAAGTACTAATGAAATATATTACCTAATAATGATACTGGAATTATTTATATTTATATGTATGTCATCTACTTAATTCCATTCAATTCAATAAGGAAACGAAAACATCGTTCATGCGTACGTACGGACTACCGTCTCCATGAACGGTGTATTTCTTTCCATTTACTGATTTATTATATATGTATATTCTGAATATATATATATAAATCATGTTTTATATTCTGTAATTAAGTAATCATTATCTAAGTAATCATATGAATAATTACAAGTTAAAAACACGAACGACAAATGAGACGATTCTACCCAAAACGCTACTTTAACATGAATTTATGAAAGAACGGGTAATATAAAGTCATAAGTGGACCATATATGATATAATAACAATGAATATGATTCTGGAATAAGTCAATAATATGATTTAAATCATTATACAGGAGGTTCGGACACTTACAAAGCAAGTCGGACCTAAGGTAAGAGAAATATCACAATCTCATCTTTATCCGAGATTGTTTATACTTTGGAATTTACTGGGGTGTATTTTATCATCCACATCCATGTTTCCTCAATATGTAATATTATTTCCATCCACCTAAAATAGATTATATCCAATTTTACCCTTCGGTAAATTTTTATTAAAGGATATGAAAGGAATCTTTTGTCGTTTTTCATACGAGGTACTTTTTTGACTTTTCCGACAAAAGTACGAGAAGAATGTTTTTTTTAACTTATACGGCATGAATGGATTTTTAAAACATTATTTCCAAGAAGCTTCCTTTACAAGTTTTCATGTTTATTTTTAATCAACTTCTTTAAGTTTAAAATTGTATGACATGTTAAGAAAGGAAAAGTGTTTTTTGAAGTAGAAAGGATATTTTCCTCAAGAATGAAGTTCAAGTGTTTTATCAAAATTATTTTCCATCTAAGATAATAAAAGGGTTCTGTTTTTATCCCTATTATTACATGGATTTGATTATGTTGTGATGGAAACAGTTTTATGAATTCCTTTATCTTATATGAATTGTTTTATGATGTCATGTTGTTTAAGAATCCCATTTTTATTACATGGGTTATGCGATGATGTATGATTTATGATTATGTGACACACATAAGAAAGGATTCATTATAAGATGGGTGAGACCTATATCTCCCTCCAATGCATTGGGTAAATATTTTATATCTCATGAGATAGACAGGGCTGGAACGGTATGTTATACCGGTTCAGTGAAACAGGACTGAAATGAGGGTTACTCGATTCAGAAAGGGACTTTGTCCACTAAGATAGTCTTGGCAATGAGTCTTGACTAACAAGAAATGATTCTCTATGATTATGTGTGTATGCCACAAAGTTTCATGTTTTAAGTTATGATTATTGGGATTTCATTTCACTACTATGATTTATCCCATGTTATGAAATTATGCTCTCTTTTGCAGGTTAAGATTTCCAAAAGTTATGTTCTTATGAATATGATGTGATTGATTTTTCTTTTGTATACCCTTACTGAGCATTTGAGCTCACCCTTTTATGTTTTCTTTTCCCCAGGATATAAAGAAAGGTTTTAGGTAAAAAAAATGGAAGATCTTTATGGGAGATATTGAAGATCTTTCACCACGATTAGAAGATTACGTTCCGAGTTTCCAAAGACACTAAACTATTACGATCCTTGTGTGTGTGTTTTTTTGTTATGTTCTAAGTATTCCGCAAAAGTAATGTAAAGTCTATGTACGATAAGCTTCAGGTCTCTACATATGCTGAGATGGATCATGATGACTGAAGTACATGTAACTTCTTCGCAATAATTGTCTATGTCATGTTGTATTTTAGTTCGTGCTATATGAGCATATCTTTAATGTTTTCTAACAACATCGAGTCACTACCTAAGATGGTTTTATATCATTAAGGAAAACATCTATTGTTATGTATCACATGTTGATGTTGTGAAACTGTTCTTCTTGAAAAAAAATGATCAGGGGATTAAAAGATGAATATTATTTTGGAAGACGTTAACTAATTTGGGAACCCTATATGATCAAGATAAATAGATTACTACGGTATTTTCTTTGAGAAGTAAAGGTTGACTTATATTTTGAAGAATCGATGAATTTAAGGTGAACTTCTGGTAATTTAGGTTACTTATGGAAATGATTAACCTATCTTAGGGAAAATGTGATTAGGTTAGTTACTTTTGTTACAAGACGTTAAGAGTGGTTGATGTTGTTTGGAGATGAATGATAAAGTTTATCTTGGAAGACTATGTTATCAAATCCTTCTTATATTTGGGTTCCAATCTTAGTTTGTATTATTCTGAAGAATTTTAAGGATGATTTTGTATTGAATGGTCTTTCTGGAACTTTGTTTACATGAAAGAGTGATGCATAAAACCATAAAATATAGAAATTAACTAAATATTTTTTACGATAATGATAGTTTCTCGCGAAGTGTAACATTGAGGCAGTGTCACATGAGGTATTGCAATGGATGGCTATTCGTGTTTTTCAGAGCACTCATTCGATGAATAATTGTCTATATATACCTGAGGCTGAGCTCATTTTCAAGTTTCAAGGCTTCAAAGTTATAAGGAGAAGGGGTTCTGAGGGGTGATATTTATAAGGGGAGGAGAGGTATAACAACCCCCTCCCTCTAAAGGTACCTGTTGTGAGCTGAAAATGAAGGAGAGAGACAATGACCCCCTGAGTTCTGCCTCCATTAGGCCCCATGTACAACACCACACATCAAGACACAAGATGCATTTCACCTTTCATCACAAGTTAAGCCAATTCCAGACTTCCATTACCAACCCATTTTCATTAATTTAGCACATTCATTTTCCAGCCCATTCATTTTATTATTTCATCCCGTTTAATTCACATTTAAAAACCATCTAGGCCACACTTCCCATTTTAATTTAATGTTCATTAGCCACTTCAACCCATTCCATTTCAATTCTTCATTTACATTTAATTTCATTACTACTCGAGAAACTAGCACAACACATCACAACACAACAAACCATCTCCTTTTCCCATGCCAAGAAGCCCCACATTGCCACCATTTCACAACCACAACCACTTCCTCATCACATCCTCCACAATACAACTACATCTCGGTGCATCCACCCCACACATCACCGCCGCATAAGATGACCACAAATCACCCCCACACATAACATCCACTTCCCATCACATCTGCCCTCATACCATAATCACACATCATAACACTTTCCATATCCTTCACATATTTTCTTGATTTAACAATGGGCTTTTCATCACTTTCACTTTATTTCAAGGGCATTCTCACAGAATCCATAATTTCTATGTGCAACCAATTTAATAGTGGAATATACGTGGTTAGCCATTTTAATTCACGGTGATAACAAACAATCACACAACAAGGTTTCTATAATCACAACAATCATAGTGCAAACAAAGCCCCCAACGAATACAATTTTCAGTAAGACGTCAAGCCCATACAATCACAATATTAATAATATCAAAAAGCTGTAAAGCATGCGATTTCATTCTCTTTCCCCTTCAATTTCAATTAGCCAATTCTTTATCTTCATTAGGCTGGTGAAAACTATATTCCCAAAGATAAACGAAATCTTAACTCCTTGCGCATGATACAATAAGATGAGAAACGAAGGATCCCCTACCTCAAACAAAGCTTTCTGATCCACTGCACAAGGTTGAAGCAAGAGGAAGACCACCACTAGGGACCACAATGAAGGAGAACAACTTAACCATCCTAGAAAACATCAACCACATCATTCTCCCATAAAAAATACTGAAACCATTGATTTCCCTGACAACTACCCTTCCCCAGGCGAAGAAATAGAGAGAAAACAAGGAAGAGAGACTTACCTAAAACTACCACGAATCGATCCCCCAAGGCCGAGTTTGAAAGCCACTTGAAGGGGGCTGAAAGATCTCGTTGGGACGCATTCAGGTCGCCCAAGAAACGAGAGAAATATTGGAAAAGTGATCGAGTTTGAAAAGCTTTTAGAATTTTTAGGTAGTTTGTAAAATATAAGACCATGGCGTAACCTACCCACCACTATGCTGAATTGCTGAAAAACTCCCCAAACCACGACGCAACCTACTCCTACATGCTGAAATGGTGCTGGTCAAAGCCGTCTAAGAACCGCGATTATCTCAATGTCGCAGATCTAGAAAATAGGGGAGAAGACCATGACGTAGCCAAAGCCACTACGACATAAACCCTTGACAATCGAAGATGATGCTACGCCATAACCCTGCTTCATAGCGCAGTCACCCTGAAAAAGGTAGAACCCTAGAAAAACTTCACACGAGCCATTACGCCGTAGCCGTCCACCCTATGCCGCATCCAATTTGGGCATCACTCACCTCCATGCCGCAACCTCTCTCCAGGCTGCGTGACACCTCTTATTGGATTTTCTCAGCTTCAGTTCCACAACTCGCTCTCCAACTCCTAAGAACTTCCCTCGAACGCCTTTACCACCAAATGTTTTGCAAAGTAATGGGTAAGATGGTTTGGATTGTTACATCAAAATGCTCTCAAACTATTCTTTCCCTTGAGAATCAAAACCAACCTGGAAAGAAAAAGGGAAAATATGTCTGAACATCAATCCCATGAGATACCTCTCAAGGATATCATTACAACTAAACACAGAATCCAACCAATCTCACCAAGCCAAGTCGAGAACGCTCACTAAACAACCCGCACAAACTATCCTTTACTATCCGCCCCACCAGGCACAACAACACACCATTTCATACCAGCCACAAATCACCTCCCTTCCCCCTCCCTTCTACATAACCATCTGCAAAACCATATCATTCTCCACATAGCCTAAACCAATGACCGCCAAAACCACCAGACAACAGAGCCCCAAACACACAAATCAAGGAATTCCATCTCCCATATCAAGATATTATCTTGCTTTGGGCGACACTGACTCATCCACTAACATGCCCAGTGAATTGCATTTGTTTTCAATAAGTTCTTAGGGGAAAATATCAACATGTTGTGAGGTTTTTAATTGTGATGATTGTAGAGCTGGTCTAAGTTCAAAATAATCATGTCATTGGTTATTTGACAAAATGTTTACTTCAAGGTTTGGAAGAAGAGGAATCATGCAAAATAGTGATTATTTTGTATAAGGAATATTTGAGTATCTTGGCTTTGGTATATTTGAATGATAATTTTGTTGGACTTTGATAAAATTTGGGCCTACACATGATAGCCACCTTAGGAGGATGACATCCATTGCTTAGGTGGGTAGTCGAATCCCTAGCCAGCCATCATGGGTGGCATGGGTGTACATGAGTGCATAGTGCACCCACAAAGGCACATGAGCAAGGGCAGAGCCATCGTGCGGGGCGGCACGATGGTGGAGGTGGACGACGATACGGGGCGGTGCCAGTGAGTAAGGGGAGCATAGACCAGTAACTAATTTTGGATGGTGGTAGGAGCAGATTATATTAAAAAGGATCGCATGACCGAATTCCATTTTGATGTGGGACGTCCTGCTTACGGTTTCTTTACCTCCATTTTTAAAAACATAGAAAGAAGTGAGGTTGTCCGATCAGATCAATTCAAGCCATCCGATCAGCGCAACGTGTTGTCTTCTACCTCGAGTTCACTCGATGAATTCTGTTCATCGGAGTTCTCCATATAGTGTCATTTAAAGATCCAGATAAAGCCTCTGAGCTCCATTTCATCATCCTGATAATTCAAGCATGATCAAATATTCATGCAACTGCATTTGCATGAAAGAGTGATGCATAAAACCATAAAATATAGAAATGAACTAAATATTTTTTACAATAACGGTAGTTTCTCGCGAAGCGTAACATTGAGGCAGTGTCGCATGAGTTATTGCAATGGATGGCTATTCGTGTTTTTTAGAGCACACATTCGATGGATAATTGTTTATATATACCTGAGGCTGATCTCATTTGTAGTTGGAGTTTATCGCACATCTGGGAGTATTTCTTGAGAGAGAAATAGAGAAAATGAAGTGCTCTGTATTTGCACAAGAGTTCCATGTGTTCGTGTTGAGAATCTACATTCACGATCGCATGATGATAGTTTGAGATTCCACAAACTAGTTTGCAAAGGTGATAGAAGAACTCTCATAAACTGTTACGTGAAGAACACATGCACCACATATTTTGTTAGGTGATGGAGAATGAGAACTACGCATGGAATAATATTCATGCGTGAAGGGTGATTCACGTGAAGGTCTTGCTAGTTCATATTTGAGTTGCGTACATGCATATTGTTTCCATAAACGGGTCGAGTTAAGAAGATCGTGTGTATGATTTGAGCAAGAGCAGCATCTCACGAGCGAAGATTTTTAGATCTTGCGAAGGATTGATTTGAAAGAAGGAACAATGAAGTTGTTTCACATGATATACTTGTGTGAAGAGGAGCAATACCACTTGTGCATTCACAAGGATTGCACAAAAAGTGTGCGTACAATTTTCATGAATAACTTGTGTTGAGTAGGTTGTATACTTATGAGATGACTGAACAATGTGTGCATGAAAGTGAGTAGACTCATGCACACGCGATTACTTAATCTCTTGAAGAAACAATGAGGCATTATATTTAAGACAATGTGTGATTTTCTTGCATGAAGGTAGTATCAGATCCTTGTAAAAAATTCATAAGGCAGTTTTCATGCACATGAATTAATACATGTATAAAATGAGAAGACCATGCAATATATTATATACATGCATGAAGTTTGAAGAGTAGCATACATGAAAAATAATTTGCATGAATTGGGTACAATGATTTGAGATTGAAGCTAAAACATTATTTCAGAAGAAATTTATATTTGAGTTATTCAATATTTAGTGAGGTCAAGTCTTCAGCAGAAGAAAGAATTTTTGCCTGAGCAGTGTTGCACTGAGGCATCTAATCATATACTATGATGAGATATTGTTTGAGCAAGACCAGTAATGGTGTAAAGGTACTTAAAGTTATACACGAGCCAGTTTGATCCAATAAGATCATGTAGGAGGGTCATCTAAAGATCTTTCTATAGTGGATCAAGCCATCTGAAGAAGGAGGCTTCAACCAGGGGGTCTAACTAGTTGCTGAAGATTATGATTGGGGGTTTTAACCAATCACTGTGAAGAAGGTGCATTTGGGGGGTTTAATCAACTGTTGAAGGCTGATTGGAACTGCTGGGTATAACCAGTTTGTAATTGGGGGGTCTATCCAGCTACTGTGGTAATAATCTTCTGTTATAGTGGAGAATTCATGTTGAGGGGTCTAACCAACACGACATTGAGTAGGTCTTTGTACCGAATCTTGTAAATCCCTATGTGTTGTGCTTTCTTTTTTATTATTGTTTCCAGGGTGAGGCTGAGTACTAAAGACGAGGAATCAAGAATTTAATCAGTCACAGAGGTTAAATCAAAAGTAAAAGAATTTGTAAAAACTGCGAACCACTGATTCACCCCCTCTCAGTGGTAACTAACCAATCCTTGGACGCTACAATTGTTATCAAATCCAGCTCCTCTTTGTTGATCCGAAAAAACTTTCTAAGAAATGAATAATTTGAATTCAGTAAACCGAGGAATACCTACTTTTGATGGTATGAACTACGACAACTGGAGGAATACGATGCTTCCATACCTTCCATCTCTTGACCTGGAAGTGAGATATGAAAAGTGGAATTCCCACCTATTAATGAGAATATTGCTATGACTCAAAATGACAAGAGAAATCTAGAAGTTGATGGAAAATCTTAGAATGAAATCTTGATGAATTTATCAGAAAAGGTATACACTAAAGTGATGGGTCTCTAAACTGCCAAGGAGATGTGAGATGAACTGAGAAGTAATTATGAAGGAAATCTTAAAGTCAAAGAAGCCAAGTTGCAAATCGGGAGAATTAAGTTTGAAGATATAAAAATGGATGATGATGAAACTATTGATGACTACTTTACAAGAGTAAATGATATTGTCAGCAATATTAAAGGTTTTGGTGAGAAGCGGGATGATTCTACTCCTTATGAGAAATTTCCCTGATAGATTCGACTCAATGATTTCAACTCTGGAAGAGCGAGAAGATCTATCATTGGATGAACTTCATAATACTCTCATATCATACGAAATGAGAAAAGTGTCAGCATTTAAGAAAAAGGAAAGAGATGAGATGGTATTTGAAGCCATGATAAAAGGTAAAACTAGAATCAAAGAAGAACCAGAATCAAGTGATTATGAAGACGAGGAAGATGAACAAGACTTTAGTCGAATGATGGCCTTATTTAAAATAATTTTTAAAAAGGGAAGATGAAAAGGACATAACAAACAACCACTAAAGTGCTAGAATTGTCACAATAATGGTCATTTTACTGGTAACTATCCAAAAAAGATGGCTGATGATGCTAACTCAGATGAAGAGGATAAGAAGTCCCAGAAAAGGAAGTGGAAGAAACACAAGAATACATTTACTTCCAAGAAGATAAATATGATGATTAGAGAAATGGATGAATTTTCATCAGCAAGTGGTGAGTCAGAAGATGGAAGATATTCTAATAATCATTTGTGCTTTATGGGGAAATCTAAGAAATCTAGAGACTCATTTGAAGATAATGAAGGTGATGAAGGTGATGAGAGAATTGAATTGGAATGGATGCTAAAAGAAAATTTGGAAACTACTCTTGTGGACAACATGCAACTCAAGAAGGAAAAGAAAAAACTGAAGAAATAAATTGACAAGATCTCCATTGAGAATAAATAACATGTCAAGAAAGAGGAGATTCATCTTAATGAAATAAGAGAAAATAAGTTGAAGATAGTTGAGCTAGAAGGAAAGCTTAAAACTATTGGAAAGAAATATATTCACAAATAAGAATCAACATTTGTTGAATAGAATAAACAAAACTGATTGAAATTAGTTGAATTTGAGAAGAAGGTGAATGATCTTGAAGAAATACATGTTGAGAAAGGGAAAGAATTATCTGAGACACAATCTATGTGCCTTGTATCTCAAAGTGAGTTAAAGAAGATGAAAGAATATTTCACCAAAGTTTTTGAGTTTAAGGGTGAATTTTCTAAAGCTGCTGAGAAGAAGGGTTCACAAAAAAATATTGATTTTGGATCAAATGAATCTCAACGTATATTTTGTATTTCTAATAGTGTAGTCCTGGAAGACAGTACTGGAACCAACTGGACCAAAAGAACAAATGAGAAAATATCTTCCACAAAGGAAGAGTGGACTAATTCATCCAGAGGGTTTCCTCCTAAGTAGATACATCCACAATCTGTGAAAAAACAACAACTACAATCCTAAAAACATGCGATACTTTACATTTTCCCATGTCCTGGAAGATAGCATATGCAAAAGAATCAAAGTTCCAAAGCAGGGGTGAGTATAAAACTCAGTAGGCTTTCCCCAATGACTTCCCTACTCATGCCACTAGGATAGAAAGATTAGCAACATTTATATAAAATAGTTTATATAAAACATTTTCCCAAAACAGTTTATAACTAAATATAAACAGGATCCAAAACCATTTATAACCAAATGTAAACAAATACTATTTTCAACCAATTTTCCATCAAGTCATACTTTCAGAAAATCAAACAAATAAGGCTTAAAAACATTTCTCAATATCATTTTGGCATCACCATTCCATGGTTCATAACACACCCGCACATGCATGCCTCATTTCGGCAGTTCCATACTCATGAGCGGTCTCTCGTCCAATAACCTTGTGACCCACTGGCACACGCCCCCGATCTAGGGTCACACACCTTGTACCCCAATGATACACATCCCTTATTTAGGGACACGTCAAGCATGAAATCACACAACCCAATATATGTTAAACCATTCCAAATCACCAATTCAAACCAGTTCAATAAAACTGTACTTTTATTGGAAATTAATGAACAAACCAATTTCAAAACAACCATTTTGTTTGAATAAACATTCCATTTTATTGAAAATATCTAATCAAATCCATGTGCCACAATTCTAGAAAATCCCCATTTTAAAATTTATATTTTAAAATTAAGAACAAAAGCACTTTATTCAAAACACCTAATTTTCCTGATTTTCATAATTTACCAAACCATCCCAAGAGGTTTCCACCAATTCATAAACAACCAATTCACGATCAATTCATCACAAGGAAACTAATTTGAAAGCATGTCAATCAGTTATATTAAGAGGAGTCGAGAGTGAATCCACTTACCTACCTCAACCGTTTTGACACAAATCGAAAATGGATGAAGAACGCTCAAGAAATCGGGCCGATTCTCCATGAAACTGCCTTATCTCTATTAACATATCATGATCAAGACCAAATCTAAACACATTTGGCATCTGGAATCTTAGATCTACCCATAACGGGCGTAAATCTAAGAAAATGAGAAAAAATGAGAAGTAGATCTAAGTAGATCTAAGAATCCGATCAATAACGATGAAGAATGATCACATACCTCAATAATTTGACTTCGAGTCACCAAGGGAAGCCTTCAGATTGACTCCAAATTGCTTGGAAGAGGTTCTACAACCTTCAAGGAAGGGAAATCCCAAGTTATGACCACTTAGGAGAAATAACGAGCAGTTTAGAGGCAAAAATGTGTGAGATCCACTTTTCTAGGATCTCACTTTAACCCCGCGCATGGTTAGTTCACGCGGTTAGAAAAATCATGTGCTAAATGTGCATTAGCTACTGCCTTAAGGAAAATATTGCACAGTATCCTAACACGATATTCGTAACCGTGCACACACCATACCAAATCTACTGTCCAGAATCTGCAACTTCACACGGTTTTTATTAGGCTTTCCGCACGGTTTGGACAAACCGTGCGCAACCCGTGTACCTCTCCTTTGGCCCCAAAAACTTATTGAAAGTTCACCCAACTCTCCAATCCTTCACCCTCATTATAAACATAAAAAGCACAAAGGGTTACATACCAGAAACTGGGGGTACTATATTCTCTCCACCATTGGTCTTTTTGTCCTCGGAAAGTTGAAAACCCTCACTGCCTTAAAAGAGTTCAGACCATTGCTCTTTCATTTCCTTCTTACGTTACCAAGTCTCTTCCTGAATTTGACTATGTTTCCATAAAACCCGCACTAGACTGATGTTTTTTCCACACAAGACTTTCTCTTGCCTATCCACAATCCACACTGGGATATGTACCAATGAAGCATCCGACTCTAGGTCAATGTGATCCCATCTGATCATATGGTCAGTATCAGGCTGATACTTTTTCAACTGTGATACATGGAACACATTATACACCACACTGAACTATGGTGGCAATTCCAACCGATATGCCATATCTCCAACCCATTCTAATATCTCGAAAGAGCCAATATGTCGAGGAGATAACTTGCCTTGCTTCCTAAAATGACGATGTCCAAGCCTTAGAGATATTATAAAGAACATATGATCACTCACCACGAATGACAACAGTCTTCGACGATGATCCACATACGATTTTTGACGACTTTGAGCCGTCTCCATCTTCTTTTTGATCAACTGAATTTTCTCCATTGTTTCTTGGACAAGGCTCGGCCCAACCAGTGAAGTCTCACCGGTTTCCACCCAACACAGTGGAGAACGATAAGGACACCCATACAATTCTTCAAAATGAGCCATATGTATCGAGACCTAATAGCTGTTATTATATGAGAACTCCACTAAGGGTACATGCTCCTCCCATGAGCCACCAAAATCCATTATGCAAGCCCGCAACATGTCTTCCAACGTCTATATCATCCGTTCAGATTGACCGTCTGTCTAAGGATGATACGCCGTACTCATAGTCAACTGAGTCCGAAGGGCTTTCTGTAAGGATTTCCAAAAACGAGATGTGAACCTCATATCTCTATCCGAGACTATCGAAACTGGTATGCCATGTCTCTTTACCAATTCTTGGATATAGATTTTGGGTAGATCCTCCACCGTATGAGTTTCACGAATTGGAATGAAATGAGATGACTTGGTAAACTGATCCACTATCACTCATTTGACATCGTGTTTCCGAACCATTCTTGGGAGACCTGTAACAAAATCCATCACTATCTGCTCCCATTTCCACATTGGGATCGGTAAAGACTGCAATATACCCATTGGTCGTTGATGTTCTACCTCAACTTGCTAATAAGTTAAGCACTTTGAAATAAACTCAACCACTTTCCTTTTCATGTCACTCCCCCAAAATTGTACCTTTAACAACTTATACATCTTCTGTATTCCCAGTTGAACAACCCATCTCGAATGGTAGTAAGCATAAAGAAGTTTCTCCTGACAAGCCATAGGTACAACCATCTAATCTCTGAACCACAACACTGAACTCCCATCAATTTTCCACCCCTCAATGGTCTCCCCACCATTGAGTTTTGAACTAATAACCAAGCATTTTGTATCGGATGTTTGTGCCTCTCTAACCATATTCACCAAATCAGGAACCACATAAACTGAACAGAAAACCGCAACATCACCTCGGTCTTCACATTCCACATGCATGTTGACTAGGACCGACATCAACTGCCATTCATCTGAAGCTTCCTTTACCAACTGAGTGTATGATTTTCTACTTAATTTATCAGCCACCAAATTTCCTTTTCTTGATGTATCTATCAAGTCAAAGTCAAACATCTGGAGATACTTCATCCATCTCCTTTGCCTCATATTCAAATCATGTCGTGATAAAATGTGTTTCAAGATTTTATAATCCATGAACATAGTAAATTTTTCACCAAAGTGACAGTGACGCCAAGTATTCAAATAATGAACGACTCTAGCTAACTCCAAATCATGTGTTGGGTAGTTCTTCTCATGCACTCTCAACTACCTTGAACCATAAGAAACCACATGGTCTCCTTGCATGAGAACACAACTCAACCCCGATCCCGAAGCATCACAGTACACCACATACCCCTATCATGATTCTGGAAAAATAAAGATAGGTAATGATGTAAGTTGAACTTTTAGCTCTTGAAAAGACTTCTGGCATTCCTCATTATATTAGAATGAAGCATTCTTATTTGTCAAAGCTATCATAGGCGAAGCTAGTCATGAGAAGTCAGGCACAAAGCATCAGTAATAACCAGCTAGACTCAAAAAATTTCATATCTCAAAGACATTATTCAGAGGTTTCCAAGAGATAATAACTTCTATCTTTTTAGGATCCACTGAAACACCTTTTTTAAGAAATTATGTAACCAAGAAAGAGTACCTCTTGTATCCAAAAATCACACTTTGATAATTTGACATATAACCGATGATCTCTCAAGATTTCCAACACCATCTTAAAGTGTTTCTCATGCCGAGCCTTTGTCCTTGAATACATCAATATGTCATCCAAAAAAACACCACAAAAGAATCCAAATATCTTTAAAATATCCGATTCATCAAATGCCATAATGACCGCTGGTGTATTCGTAAGACCAAGAGGCATGACTGCTTATTCGTAGTGTCCATATCCGATTCTAAAAGCTTTCTTCAGATTATCTTCTTTTTGAATTTGAAATTGATTATATCCTAATCGCAAGTCAATTTTAGAGAACCACTGATCTCCTCTCAATTGATCAAACAGATCATCAATGCGTGTAAGTGGATACCGATTCTTTATTGTAACTTTGTTAAGATTACTATAATCTACACAAAACCTTAGAGTTCCATCTTCTTTCTTTACAAGCAAAATTTGTGCTTCCCACAAAGACGTACTTGGTTGAATGAAACCTTTTCTTTCCAGCTCTTCCAACTGCACTTTTAGTTCCCTTAATTCTGTTGGTTCCATCCTATAAGACGGAAGAGAAATAGGCCTGGTCCTCGGAAGAAGATCAATCATAAACTCCACTTCCCTTATAGGTGGTAAACCTGAGAAGTTCTTTGGAAAGACATATGGAAATTGATCCACAACTTCTGAAAAAAATGATATCTTTGATCTCTTCCATTGATGACAAAGTCAACACTTCCAACTGGTGGGAGATCATTCCCACCGTTGGTGCCAACAAGCCCGTTGCACCTATCTTTACAACCCTTTCTCATTTAAATATTTTCTTAACGTCATCCTCAATTGTGAAACTAACCATTCTTCTATAACATTCTATGTGATATTTGAACGTTTTTAACCAATCCATACCCAGGATTACATCAAAGACATCCATCTCCAACACTAAGAAGTCCCACTTTAGCTCAGCTCCATCAACCATTATAGAACATGCTATACACACAAAGGCTCGACATTCTCTTTCATTGAGAGGGGTTTGAAGTTTTAACACAGAAGACATCATCTCAAGTTTTAAACATATAAAATCAACAACATGAGAGTAAATGAAGGAATGCGATGCACCAGTATCAAACAACACTTACATAAGGGTAGAATTAAAAAGAATCGTACCTCTCACCATAGATGGTCCAACCTGATCATCTACAATCAACTGCTCAGCTCCATACAACTACTTCGTCGCTGCACTCTGCTTCTTGTTGCCTTGCTGAGATTGCCCTTGTTGAGGAGTCATGGTGTTCCTAACATCACCATGGCTAGCTCTACTATGCTGCCTATACTGAGTCTGTTGTCCTCACCCCGTCGAAGCATAAGATGCTCGCGACACCTGAGAAATGTCTCGAGCACTTGACTTTGGAGCACTGCGACAATAGCACTGATGATACCCTGTCTTCTTGTAGTTATGGAATGCTCTAGGTTGTGTTGTACACTCTCGCTTTATGTTTTCAAGTGAACAACATTGGAAACAACCTGCTTTGCTCTTGGGTTGTGGAGGAAGGTTCACTGATCCAACCATCTGATTCTAAGTCCCACTCCCACCTTGGAAATATGTGCCCCTCTTTCAATTGCTCCTAGCATTCGAGTTCCCACCATTTCTCGTAGGAACCATCATACTTACTCTTCCCACAGATCCTGAGATTGTTGAAAGTGGGTGCCCTAGACCCAACTTGTATTGTACTTTGATTAACACTACATGTATGCAATTTGTTATATATATATATGTGTGTGTGTTTATCTTGATATAATAGTGTATATATTTCTACATTCACTTTGTTTATGAAAATTTCCTTAGATTACATGTCGTATCAAAGGGTTATAACAGATCCTAGGCTATAATGAGAACCCCGAGATGCCATGACAGTAATCTTAAAGTAATGTCCTAGGGTCCAGTTACATCATTATGAAAGGACACAAATGATGTGTGACCATCAGGTTCTGGGGGCTCTTAAGCATTGAGACTTCTTCTCATGAAGTTCGCACTTGATGATCTCTAGTTATTGAGATCATGAGGACTGACCCGCATAATAGGAACACCACATGTTTCAGGCGTCATTGGTCATTCCTATCTACGAACACTTGTAATGGTCTCCAAACTTGAGATCATTTTCAATGTATGTCATTTAATTGTGTACTTTGATGCAAGGAGAAAACCATGACAATTAAGTCATGACGAGGTAGTTTGTGTTGGGTAATTCATTGATGACATGACATTGATTGAATGATCAAGATAGGATTTGTCGCTTCCGAGTTGAGGAAGAGATATCTCGGGCCTGGTTGATTAGGATGGTTGCACCTTCATTAAATCCATGACCATGGTAGTGGAAGGTTAGACCGTCCGGACATATCAGCAAATAAAGTAAAGCAAGATAAAGGATGATGACACTAGTGTGCATTCTGCTTTATTGAGATATCGATGACGAAGAGATTATATTACATATACCATGTTCGTAGGAAGGTAGTCATTTCTTTGACTTTACCTTATCTCTATAGGGGCCTCGATGAGTTTCTAGACCCCGCTCTTGGTCGATGAATATCATTCACTGCTATTGGGATAAGGACCTAGAGGGTCACACACTATAGTGCCTTGAGAATCTTACCTATTCTGCGAATAAGAATATAGAGCTTGGTGTGCCCTGCCAAGGAGTCAGAGTATTATCCAAGTTTTATGGATCACTAAGTAATAAATAAATTCTTTAATTATTCAAGTTTGGAATAATTCGTTGAATTTATTTATAACATGTATTTACAACTGATTAGTAAATACAAAGCTAAAAATATTTTTCGAACAGATTTAAATATCTAGGGTTCGTTTAATATTTTCAGGAGAAGTGAGTCGATTTATAGACTCAAGTTTATCATGCAATATATATTTAATATATATTGTAGTTAGTGATAAAATTATAAATATTTATGTCATAATTTAATTTGTCATAAATAAATATTTATAAAAACTTATACTGCAAATATCTATTACACGAGGGCCAAGAACCCATACCGGGTATTCTAGATATTCTCTATATAAGTAAGAGAGAGACTCTCCCCATGGAACTATTCATGTGTTAGAATTGAGAGCATCTCTCTCCTCCTGGATTCTAGAGAGAGATTCTCTCAAGCAAGGAAGAACTTCAAGCTCATCCTTCTTGGATTGAAGTCTCTTGCCTTGCGGTGATCACTGCTGCGTCGAAGAGATCGTTGGTGTACTGTGCTAGCACCCAGATTCTAACGAATGAAGTGCGAGCAGACTCAAGAGGCGCGTGTGGATGATCTAGAGGGCTTCGACGTCGGAGACTTCGAGCAACGGTCGCCGCCATCCTTTGACAGACTTGCACATATCAGATCTGAACAAGGTACTTTTTTGATTTTATTTTTGTTCTCTGTCAAATCCACGCGTGGTCCTCGGACCGTACCGGGATAGTTTACCAGATTCAACATTGTAACGTTGCTCCGGTGATGTGAATTTTTTTAAATTTCCAGCCCATCGACTTCTGCTTCCCGTCCCAAGACCTAACAGTGGTATTAGAGGTGCACATGATTTCTCAGAGTCAAAGAAAAAATTAAATTGTATTAAAGTTAAGTATGTGGCATAAAATCGGTTCTAACAGATCCGACTATACGTCGATCCATTTCCGAATGGCCAAGTTACGACCATTTGAAAATTTTAATTGGATTGACGTCGTAAGTTTAAAATTATTCGGATTATTTTTTTTATGAAGAACACATCTTAATTTTTCATATGTTCTTCAAAGTACTGGAATCTGGCTATGTTTCAGCTGGAATCCAGTCACCGGAATAGTTTCGGAGAGGATCAATTTTTTGATAATTAATCAAATATATTATAATATAATATTTTTTTATTTTTCTCAAATAAAACAAAGTTTGGGGTTAAACTTTTTAAAAGTTTTCAATAAGTGTTTTTAAAAAAAGGGGTGAGTGGTGTGTGTGTTTTCAAAAGACAAAACACAATAAAAAAAGGAAGAAGACCCAAGGTCTTCTTCCACGCGGAGCCGCCACCCCACCAAAACCGTAGCCGTATGGGAACCGCCCCTGTCTCCCTTCTCCCTGTGTGGGATGACTTCCAGTCACTGCCCCCTTCAGGCCGCCACGCCGCTCCACCCAAGGCCACACCGCCATGGGCCACCTCCCTTCGCGCCTTGCCAGAGCGCTGCCCAGAACCCCGCACCCCGCTCACTACCATTGGACCAGGACAACTCGCCTCAGGTCCCCTCTGCCTCGCGCGATCCCGGAGGCCCCCCCTGCCGCAATCGAACCAAGTCGGCTCGCCTCGACTCCCTGTTGTCCCATCTCACCCCGCCTCCCTCCTTGCCGCGCTGGACCGGGCCACCGCCCTTGCGGCTGGCCGGAGCAGCGGGCTGCCTCCCTCGCGGCTGGTCGGAGCGGTGTCCCGCCGCTTTCGCACCTCGCCGGAAGATGCTACCACCGCGGGGTGTTTCTGGACTGAGCCGACACACCACTGTCAAGCGGTCACGCCACGGTAACGCCGCGATCACGCCACGATTACACCGCGATTCGACTCTACTCCAGTATCACACTCTCGCGGCGGTTTGCGGTCCAGTCAGAGTCCTTCCTTGGCTAGAGGTAACCCCGTTAATTAGTTTTAATTAATTTAGTTTTTAAAATTAAATTAATTAGAATTATTTTGTGGTTTAAGTTTAACTAAAAATCCGAAACATTAATTTAATTAAGTTTAAAATTAAATTAATGGTTTAATTTAATTTTAGAGTTAAAATTAGATTAAACAGTTGGAGCTGATGAAAATAAATTAATTGAATTTATTTAAATTCATTTAATTTATTAGAGCAACCTCGTACTATTTAAATTTTATTGCAGTTTAATTTTTAATTGCGCTTTATTTATACCGACTGGTTCTGAGAAAACGACCGTACCATGCATGTCTGGTTTATTTATTTAATTATCCATTCAATGCATGTGATGATTGTAATAATTAATTAGATAAATAACGGTCTGCGAATCGTCTTTTAATTCAAATATGTATAAGGGCATGCTTGTCCATTGCATAAGTTGTATTTTTTACCTCTAGACCCCCTCGCCTGCGTGCGAGTATATTTGTAATTAAACGGTGATGATCCGAGACACAGACCCTGCCAAGTTGAGGTGGTAATCTAGATAGGAGCCGAGCACATTGCACTGGCTCTAGCTACGACGCGAGTCAAGTGTCGACTCAGGTATGGATGCCCCTAGGTCAAGATCGATCCATTTATGGATCGATCATAAAACAATGCTCAAGACCAGTCGGATTGCATGATTTACCTTTATGCATTGTTTATTGTTGTATGCGAATGCATGATTATTACTTGATCACATAGAATAATAAACAAGATAAAAAATGCATAAAGTGACAAATGTATTTCTATTACATGTTCAGTTGTGAGCGCAACAATCTAGTTTGAACATATAAATAGAAAATGATTATATTCTTCAATAAATATAAAAACCCCTCAAAGATATATTAAGTCCAAAAGCCTTCCATTTTTCACATCTAAACAAAACTGGGTGTTTGGGGTGCTCGTCAGCCATAGTTGAGAGTGCCTCTTACTACCGGGGTGTTTTCATGAGAGAACTGGGTTGACTTAACTAAAGTGAGTAGTTAAGGATTATCCATAGCTAATTTTCTATCACTTTAGAGGAAAGATGTTGAGGGAATCAAGTTCAGATTCCAAAAGCTGAGACTTTACTCAACAACACAAGGAACCACAAGTCTAGTGGTTGACCAGCCTAGTGCCTACCTTGAAACCCTCCGAGTAGCGACGTAGCCATAACTTGTAGACTATGAGGGAGGTTTCAAGGATCTTTTCCACTAGAGTACTCAAGCGACAGAGTATTCCGAATCTAATAGTGAGGGTTATTAAGGTTTGCAAAAATAGTGGGGGACATTAAAATGATATAATAATTTATTAATCATAAATTTCAAAAGGTAATCAACAACAAAGTACTAACTGCTAAATGTTTATCTGATGTAGATTTCAAATGGCAATCACCAACACCACAAGTACTTTATCATAGCGATCAATTCTAGATAAAGAAAATATCCTGACTGACAATAACTTCCAGGAGTGGTACAAGAACTTGCGCACAGTACTATGTCAAGAAAGGAAGTTATATGTGCTGGAATCCCCAGTTCCTGCTGAGCCTCCTCAGGGAGCAAGTAAGATAGAAAAAGATAAATGGAAAAAGCATGTAGATGATGCACTTGATGTTTAATGCATCATGTTGTCATCCATGTTCAGCCAATTGCAAAAAATGCATGAGGATGGGGATGCCTACAATATGCTTTCACATCTCCAAGAATTATATCATGAGAGGGCCATACATGAAAGGTATGAGATCTCAAGTGCCCTTTATAAGTGCATACTAGAAGAAGGGCACCAAGCCAGTCCTCATGTACTCAAGATGATTGGATATATTAAGAGGATTGAAGCCCTTGGGTTCAAATTGAACTAAGAACTAGCAGTGGATCTCATTCTTGCCTCTTTACTGCCAAGCTTATCGACTTTTATTGTCAATTATAACATAAATGATATGACAAAGTCGCTCCCGGACCTTTTGGATTTAGTTCGCCAAGTTGTCAAGGATATGAAAAATACCAATTCATCTATCCTTATGGTGAACAAGAAAATCAAGGGCAAGAGAAAGGGTTCTAAGGCCAAGTCAAGGTCAAAGACACCAATGCATCATCCTGCAAAGAAGCCAAAGATTCAGAGGAAAAGTAATGAGCAGGAAGCTGTCTGCTTTGGATGTGGCAAGAAAGGCCACTGGAAGAAGAATTGTAGAGATGGGAAGAAGAAGCAAACTGATGCTTCTACTTCAGGTATTTTTGTCATTGAATGCAATCTATCTTTATTCTACATGTTTGGTATTGGATACGACATGTGGCTCACACATTTGTATTCATATACAGGAACCAAGTAGGTTCAAGAAGATTTGAAAAGGTGAAGTAGATCTTCGAGCTGGAAATGGTGCAAGTCTGGAAGCCTTGGAAGTGGGAGACTATCACTTAACCTTTCCAAGTGGTTTGGTTCTAGTTTTAAACAAATTCTATTATGTACCTTATGTAACCAGGAACATTATCTCTATGTCGAGTTTAGACACTATGAGATTTTATTTCAAGTTTGAAAATAAATGTTGTCTCTTTTATAGGAATAACATATGTTATGGTATGACACATCTTAACAATGGTTTATACATGCTGGAACTCGAGAACCCCGTAATGGAAATTAATGAAAAAAAAGCCAACATGACTCATATGTCACCTGTAAACCAGAAGCGATTGCAAAGATTATATCAAGAAGGGTATTTAGACTCAGTATAGTTAGAACCCTTGGATGTATGTCAAACTTGTTTACAAGGAAAAATGACTAAAACACCTTTCTCAGGAATGTGAGAAAGAGCCAATGCAGTACTGGAATTAATACATACTGATGTATATGGTCCATTTCCAGTAGAGGAAAGGGGTGGTTTTTCATACTTCATTACTTTTACCAATGACTATATTAGGTATGGATATATCTACTTAATGTGGTATAAGTCTGATTCCTTTTGAATTTTTAAGGAATACCAAAATGAAGTAGAAAACCAAATTGGTAAGAAGATAAAAACACTCCACTCAGACCGAGGCAAAGAATATCTTAACGAAGATTTCATTGATCACTTGAAGGAGTTTTGGATAATATCCCAACTCACTCCTCTTTATACACCATAATGGAATGGTGTTAGTTAAAGGAAGAATAATACCTTGCTTGACATGGTCAAATCAATGATGAGTCATGCAACTCTTCCATTATCCTTTTGGGGATACACTTTGCAGACAATAGTATATACCCTTAACTGAGTACCAACTAAAGCTGAGATTCCATATGAGTTATGGTATGGAAAGAAACTCAGTCTAACACACATACATGTATGGGGGTGTGAGGCATTTGTCAAGACTTTACCAAGTGACAAATTAGCATCCAGAAGCATGAAGTGCATCTTTATAGGTTATCCTAAGGAAACCAAAGGATATTACCTATATATCCCTTTAGATAGAAAAGTTGTGGCAAGATATGCCATATTTCTAGAAATGGAACACATTTCTATTAGAAATAGTGGGAGCAAGATTGACTTCGATGAAGTTAATGCTCCAAATGCACAAGAGTTCGTAGAGGAACAATCTCCACAAGAGCAAGTGGAAGACACAATTGTTCTTGAGACACAAATACTACGTAGGTCTATGTGAGAGGTTAGATTACTAGAGCGTTATGGTTTTCTTATCACCAAGTCAGATGACACATTAGTCCTTGAGGATGATGAACCTCTAACCTACAAGGAAGCAGTAGAAGGAAAAGAAGATTCTAAATGGAAAGAAGCCATGAATTCTGAGATGGATTCCATGTACCAAAATCAAGTTTGGATTTTGGCAGACCCTCTAGCTGATGTAAAGCCCATTGGATGCAAATGAGTATTCAAGAAGAAGATGGACATGGATGGTGAGGTTTATGCCTTTAAAGCAAGATTGGTTGCAAAGGGTTTCACGCAACGTCAAGGCATTGACTATGATAAAATCTTCTCACCAGTAGTAATGCTTAAATCCATCAGAATATTGCTTGTAATAGTAGCCTTTCATGATTATGAAATTTGAAAAATGGATTTCAAAACAACTTTTCTAAATGGGAAGTTGGTTAAAGACGTCTATATGACTCAACCTGAAGGGTTTGTCAAGTCAAAGAATTCCAATAAAATTTGCAAGCTGTAGAGATCCATTTATGGATTGAAGCAGACATCAAAGTCATGGAATGTTCATTTTTATGAGGCCATAATAAAATTTAGTTTTTTCAAAAATGAAAGTGAGATTTGTGTCTATAAAAAGGTTTAAGGGAATGCCATTGTTTTCATAGTGTTATATGTTGATGACATATTAATTATGGGAAACGAGGTGCAAGTCTTACAGTCAGTTAAGACTTAGTTAAATGAATGCTTCTCCATGAAATAATTAGGTGAAGAAGCCTATATTATAGGGATCAAGATCTATCGAGATAGATCTCAAAGGATGCTTGGGCTAAGTCAAAGTACATATATTAACAAGGTACTCAAAAGGTACAATATGGAACAATCCAAGAGAGGATTGTTGCCTATGTCACATGGTATAAATCTCTCCAAGAAAATGTGTCCACAAACACCTTAGGAGATTGACAGAATGAGTAGAATCCCTTATGCGTCAGCAGTGGGTTCTATCATGTATGTCATGCTATGTACTAGGTTTGATGTCGCCTTTGCTCTAAGCATGGTGGGTAGATATCAAGCCAATCCAGGAGAGATGCATTGGGAAGCTGTTAAAACTATCCTAAAATACTTGAGACGTACAAAAGATATGTTCCTGGTGTATGGAGGAGATGAGGAACTAGTAGTGAGAGGATACACTAATGCCAGTTTCCAGACAGATCATGATGATCTGAAATCACAACTAGGCTACATCTTTTGCCTGAATAGTGGTGCAGTGAGTTGGAGAATCTCGAAGAAACCTGTGGTTGTCGATTCTATAGAAGAGTATGAATATAATATAGCTTCTGATGCAACAAAGGAAGCAGTTTGGATATGCATCTTTATCTCAGACATTGGTTTTGTGCCTAGTAGTGCAAACTCTGTTCTAGTATATTGCGATAATACTGCTGCAGTGGTGCTTTCCAAGGAGCCTAGGTCTCACCAGAGGAGAAAGAATATTCTTTGGAAGTTTCATCTCTTGATGGATTTTACTCAAAGAGGTGAAGTCGCAGTTAGAAGAGTAGCCATAGAGAATAATGTGGCAGACCCCCTCACTAAAGCCATTTCTCAGTAGAAACATGATTCTCATGTGAGAGCTAGCGGATTGAAATCAGTTAACAGTTAGCTCTAGTGCAAGTGAGAGTGTTGAAAGTGAGTTCCCTAGACCCAACTTGTATTGTACTTTGATTACCACTACATGTATGTAGTTTTTTATATATACACGTGTTTATCTTTCCATAATAGTGTAGATACTTATGCATCCACTTTGTTTATGACAATTTCCTTAGATTACATGTTGTATCAAAGGGTTATAGCAGATTCAAGACTATAATGAGAACCTTGAGATGCAATGATAGTAATCTTAAAGTAATGTCCTATGGTCCAGTTACATCATTCTGAAAGGACACAGATGATGTGAGACCATCAGGTGTTGGGGGATCATAAGCATTGAGACTTATTCTCATGAAGTTCACACTTGATGATCTCTAGTTATTGAGATCATGAGGACTGGCTCACATAATAGGAACACCACATGTTTTAGGTGTCATTGGTCGTTCCTATCTACAGACACGTGTAATGGTCTCCAGACTTGAGATAATTGTCAATGTATGTCATTTAATCGCGTACATTGATGTAAGGTTAAAACCATAACAATTAAGTCACGGTGAGGTAGTTTGTGTTGGGTACGTCATTGGTGACATGACATTGATTGAATGATCAAGATAGGATTTGTTTCTTCTGAGTTGAGGAAGAGATATCTCAAGCCTGGTTGATTAGGATGGTTTCACCTTCATTAAATCCATAACCATGGTAGTGGAAGGTAAGAGCATCTGGACATATCAACAAATAAAATCAAGCAAGATAAAGGATGATGACACTAGTGTGCATTCTTCTTTATTGAGATATTTATGATGAAGAGATTATATTACACAGAAAATGTTCATAGGAAGGTAGTTGTTTCTTTGACTTTACCTTATCTCTATAGGGGCCTCTATGGGTTGCTAGACCCTACTCTTGGTCGATGAATATCATTCACTTCTATTGGGATAAGGGCCTAGAGGATCACACACTATAGAGCCTTGAGGTGCATGAGCACAAGGAGAGCCACCGTGTGGGGTGACATGACGGCGGAGGCAAACGCCGTCACAGGGCGGTGCCAGTGAGTGAGGGGAGCGTAAACCGATAAATAATTCTGGACGGTAGTAGAAGCGACATGTATCAAAAAGGATTGCGCGAACAAATACCATTTCTACATGGGATGTGCTTCTTGCCATTACTATGAGTGCATGGAATGCCCATAGAGGTGCATGAGCATAAGGAGAGCCACCGTGTGGGGTGACATGACGGCGGAGGCAAACGCCGTCACAGGGCGGTGCCAGTGAGTGAGGGGAGTGTAAACCGATAACTAATTCTGGACCGTAGTAGGAGCGACATGTATAAAAAAGGATTGCGCGAACGAATACCATTTCTACATGGGATGTACTTCTTGCCATTACTATAGCTCCGCTTTTAAAAACATTTAAAGAAGAGAGTCCATCCAATCATATCAATTCAAGACGCATGATCATCACAACGTGTCGTCTTCTACCTCGAGCTCACCCGAGGAGTTCTGTTCATTGGAGTTCTACATACAGTGTCATCCGAAGATCCACCTGAAGCCTCCAAGATCCATTTCATCATCCTGAAAACTCGAACATGATCGAATCTTCATGAAACCGTGTTTAAATGAAAGAGTGATGCATAAAACCATAAAATAAATAAATGATCTAAATATTTTTTATGATGACAGTGGTTTCTCACAAAGCGTAACATTGAGGCAGTGTCGCATGTGTTAGGATCGTAAATGATTGGCCCACTGGTGCAACGATAATCACGAGATAAAAATAAAGTGAAAAATGAGGAAATAAATGGACACCAGATGTAATGTGGAAAAACCCCCAAATAGAAGGGGTAAAAAACCACGGGAAAATATAAAGATCACTATGGGAAAAGTGGGTACACACTCCCTCACTTATTACAAGGAGAAAACCATTGTAATATTCTCTCTTGAATATGGTGGGAAAACCGCCTCACTAATACCGCTCCAAATGGAATAACCGATGATGTGATTGCCGGTGAAGGTGATGATCAAAACCAGGGAATCCACTGCCTTTTATAGGCAACTTCTAGCCCTCCTGGTGCCTCTCCCGCAGAAGGGTTTGGTGGGGTTTTGGCCACCCACCATCTACCCCGCCAGCCCCCTTTGACAAATCAAGGGGGGGGGGTGCCATCCAGAAGAAATTACCGACACATCTCCCACTTGGAGATTTGATTGTGAACCAATCACATCTCCACATCCTTTCTATCTACCAAACATTCTTCTCAAGTCTCTGCAAGGACACTCAAGGATCTGCACCATCTGAACTTATCAGAGTTAATCGCCTTCATCAGGAAATCTACCATATTTTATTTAGTATGAATTTTATGCATGTCCACACTTCCTTCCTCCATCACATCTCATACAAAGTGATATTGTACCCCAATTTGCTTTGTCCTGGAATGAAAATATGGATTCCTTGCAATGTGCAAGATGCTCTGACTGTCACAAAACAATGGAACCTGCTCCTGTCTGTGCCTGAGCTCCTCCAACAACCTTTTCATCCAAATTTCCTCTTTGCAAGCCGGTGTAGCTTCCATGTACTCTTCCTCCATCGTGGTTAAATCCACAAATGACTGTAACTTAGAAATCCAGCTCACAGCTCCTCCTGCAAGAGTAAAATCATAACCAGTAGTAGATTTCCTCCGGTCAGAATCACCTGCAAAATCTGAACCAACATATCCTCTGATAGTAAAATCTGATCCTCCATAACATAATGCAGCATCTGAGGTCTCCTTGATGTATCTCAGGATCCTCTTCACTGTGCTCCAATGCTCTCATCCTGGATTCTCCATGTACCGACTAACTGCTCCCATTACATGTGCAATTTCTAGTATAGTACAAACCATAGTGAATATTAGACTACCCACTGCTGATGCATACAGTACTCGAGACATTTCCATCCTCTCTGCTTCACTGCTAGGACTCATCGTGGAGGATAACTTGAAATTAACGGGAAGAGGGGTAGAGATTGGATTACAGTCTTGCATGTTGAAGCGTTTCAAGACTCTCTGTAAGTAACTCTTCTATGATAGCCAAATATTCCCATTATTTCTGTCTCGGTAAATCTGCATCCCAAGAATCTTGTTTGCTGGTCCCAAGTCCTTCATATCAAACTCTCTAGCCAACTGTGCCTTCGTCTCCTGGATCTGATCATTGTTGGGGCCTACAACCAACACGTCATCCACATACAACAGAAGAATGATGAAATCCTTACCATCTGAACCTTTGAAATATGCACAAGGATCTGAATGAAGTCTGTCATATCCAAGGCTCATGATATAGGAATCAAATCTCTTGTACCAACACCTCGACGCCTGTTTGAAACCGTACAGAGATTTGTTCAACCTTCCAACCAAGTTCTCTTTTCCTTCTTCTACAAAACCTTATGGTTGGAGAATATAGATCTCTTCATCAAGATCACCATGGAGAAAAGCAGTCTTCACATCCAGCTACTCTAGATGTAAGCTGTATGTAGCACACATCGCCAGAACTAACCGAACATTCGTCAGTCTAACAACAGGAGAAAATATTTCATTGAAATCAATACCTTCCTTCTGAGCAAATCCTTTGACCACCAATCTTGCACGATATCTTTCGACCTGGTCTTTTCCATCCCGCTTGATCTTAAAGACCCATTTTTTTCCGATAACCTTCCTTCCACGAGGTAATGGAACAAGATCCCAAGTCTTGTTCCTGTGCAGGGCTTCAAGTTCCTCTTTCATCGCCGCCATCCATGAGGATACATCTGGACTCTGGGTCGCCTCCACAAAAGAAGATGGCTCTTCATCCTCCGTCAATAAGTAATACACAATATTGCTCTTAGTGACATAGTTTGAGTGTCATACTGATGCTCTTTTCTCCCGAGTTGACCATCGTGGTCCAGATTCAACCGCTACTTGATCATCGTGCTCTGGTAATGCCTCAGAGGAAACTGGTTCTTCCTTGGATTTGTCCTCTACTTTTACTGTTGTAGTTTCTGTATTCTCCTTCTCCATGTATTGATCAGTTGTCATTTTCACCTTGTCTTCTGCAAAAATGACATCTCTGCTGATGATAAATTTGTGGGCAGTGGGATCCCACAAACGATACCCCTTCACACCATCAGCATACCCCAAGAAGATACATTTCATGGATCTCGAATCCAACTTCGATATTTCCTGATCATTAAACATTGCATATACAGGACTTCTAAAAGTATGTAACTGAGAATATCCAGCGGGTTTACCAGTCCACATCTCCATTGGTGTCTTCAGCTCAATCTCCATTGAAGGAGATCAGTTGATCACATAACATGTGGTATTCACTGCTTCTGCCCAAAAAGTTTTTGCAATTCCTGCAGTCTTCAACATCGCCCTTGTTCTATCCAACATGGTTCTGTTCATCCGCTCTGCCACTCCATTCTACTGAGGAGTGTACGCCACCGTGAACTGTCTCTTGATTCGTTCCTGTTGACAAAAAGTATCAAACTCATCGCTTGTATATTCTCCACCATTTTCAGTCCTTAGATACTTGATTTTCTTTCTAGAGTCAAGCTCCTTCCGTTATTTGAATATTTTGAATACTTCAAAAACATCCGCCTTCCTCCTGATTGGGTACACCCAACATCTTTTGGAATAATCATCAATGAATGATACAAAGTACCTTGCTCCTCCCAAGGATATAACCGGTGCTTGACAAACATCGAAATGGATCAACTCCAAGATCTCCTGACTTCTTACTATTGACGTCCCGAACTTTAACCTGTGTTGCTTGCTCAAAACACAATGCTCAAAAAATGGAAAGGATACCTTTTTCATCTCATGCAGCAACTTCTGATCCGCAAGAATCTTCAGGCCTCATTCTGACATATGGACAAGCTTTCGATGCCATAACGTCATCAATGCTTCTATCGAGGTAGTTGATACAACAACTATCTCCGCCTCCTTGTACGTTTCACCCATAAGCACATACAAGTTCTTTGAGATCTCCGCCTTCATTACCACAAGCGCGCCCTTCACGATTCTCATTACTCCATTCTTGGTATGAGTCTTGCATCCGATGTCATCAAATTGTCCCAAAGACAATATGTTCTTCTTCAGGCCCTTCACATGACATACTCCTTGGACGGTCCGTACTATGCCATCATGCATCTTTAGTTTGATGGTACCGACTCCAACGATATTCAGAGTGTGATCGTTCCCCATGCACAAAAGTCCTTTCGGGATGGTTTCATATTGATCAAACCATTCCCGTTGAGACGTCATGTGCCATGTTGCTCCTGAGTCGATAATCCATGCATCGTCGAGATGCTTCCTGCTTCCAGTAGTAGTCGCCGCTTCACTGACTAGTATATCTCCACTTTCAGAAGTACTTACCACATTTTTTTCCATGTCATGATTTTGGCTCCCACTGGAACCATGATCCATCGTCAAATCTGCCGATCTTTCGTTAATTGTCAGTCGACAATTTTTCTTCCACAGCACTGCTTGCATCTTCATTTTCCACAATGAAAAATTATTCCCGTTGAATTTTTCGATCTCAAATTTCACCGCCATCTAGACATGCCGTCAGTCCAGAACCTCCTTTGTTTCACAATGGTGTATTTAATAATCTCAATAATTTTTTTTCTGATGTGACAGATCAATCAGAGTTGCAACCACAGAGCATACTCAAATTTATTAGAATTATTAATACCCGAAAATGTGAACAACATTGGGCCAGAACCTTGCCTCTGATACCACTTGTTAGGACCATAAATGATTGGCCCACCAGTGCAGTGATAATCATGAGATAAAAATAAAGTGAAAAATGTGGAAATAAATGGAAACCATATATAACATGGAAAAACCCTTAAATGGAAGGGGTAAAAAACCACGGGAAAATAGAAAGATCACTATGGGCAAAGTGGGTACACACTCCCTCACTTATTACAAGGAGAAAACCCTCGTAATATTCTCTCTTGAATATGGTGGGGAAACCACCTCACTAATACCGCTCCAAATGGAATAATCGATGATGATATTGCCGGTGAATGTGATGATCAAAACCAGGGAATCCACTGCCTTTTATAGGCAACTTCTATCCCTCATGGTGCCTCTCCCATAGAAGGGTTTGGTGGGGTTTTGGCCACCCACCATCTACCCCGCCAGCCCCCTTTGACAAATCAAGGGGGGGGGGTGTCGTCCAGAGGAAATTACCGACATCATGAACTATTGCAATGGATGGCTATTCGTGTTTTTCAGAGCACTCATTCGGTGGATAGTTGTCTATAAATACCCGAGGATGAGCTTATTTTTAGTTGGCGTTTATCACACATCTGAGAGTATTTCTTGAGAGAGAAATAGAGAAAACAAAGTGCTCTGTATTTGCGCAAGAGTTCCATGCATTAGTGTTGAGCATCTACATTCATGATCGCATGATGATAGTTTGAGATTTCGCAAACTAGTTTTCGAAGGTGAGATAAGAACTCGTGTAAACTGTTAGGTGAAGAAGAACATAGGTATCACATATTCTATTAGGTGACGGAGAATGAGAATTACACATGAAATAATATTCATGCGCGGAGGGTGATTCGCTTGAAGGTATTTCTATTTCATATTTGAGTTGCGTACATGCATACTATTTACATAAACGGTTTGAGTAAGAAGATCATGTGTGTGATTTGAGAAAGAGAATCATCTCAAAAGAAAAGGTTTTGAGATCTTGTGAAGGATTGATTTGCAAGAAGGAACAATGAAGTAGTTTCACATGATATACTTGTGTGAAGATGAGCAGTATCATTTGCGCATGCACAAGGATTTCACAAAAAGTGTGCATACAGTTTTCACAAACAACTTGTGTTGAGAAGGCTGTATACTTACGCGATGACTAAACAGTGTGTGCATGAAAGTGAGTAGACTCATGAAGACGTGATTACTTAATCTATTGAAGAAACAAGGAGGCAGTATACTTAAGATAGTGTGTGATTTTCTTGCATGAAGTTAGTATGAGATCCTTGTAAAAAATTCATAAGACAGTTTTCATGCACATGAATTAATACATGCATAAAATGAGAAGACCATGCGATGTATTATACAAATGCATGGAGTTTGAAGAGTAGCGCACCTGCAAAATACTTTGCAATAATTGGGCATAATGATTTGTAACTGAAGTTGGAACATTATTCTAGAAGAAATTTATATCTGAGTTATTCAGTATTATGTGAGGTCGAGTCTTCAATAAAACAAAGAATTCTTGCTCAAGCAGTGTTTCACTAAGGAATCTGATTATATACTATGATCATATATTATTTTAGGAATAAAAACATCATTGCAAAGGTACTTGAAATTGTATACGAGCTAGTGTGTTCCAACAAGCTCATGGAGGAGGGCCATCTAAATATTTTTCTATAGTGGATCGAGCCATTTGAAGGAGGTGGTAGCTAGGGTGTCTAACCAGTTTCTGAATATTTCGATTGAGGGTTCTAACCAATCACTGTGAAGAAGGTGCAGTTGGGGGGTCTAACCAACTATTGAAGGCTGATTGGAAATGGGGGTATAACCAATTTATAATTGGGGGGTCTAATTAGTTACTATTGCAATCATCTTCTGTTATAGTGGAGAATGCATGTTGGGGGATTTAACCAACACAGAAAGGAGTAGGTCTTTGTACCTAACCTTGTAAATCTCTATGTGTTGTGCTTTCTTTGTTATTACTGCTTATATGGTGAGGTTGAGTATTAAAGATGAGGGATCGAGGCTTTAATCAGTTAAGGTGGTTAAATAAAAATTAAAAGAATTTATAAAAACGGTGTACCACTGATTCACCCCCCTCTCAGTGGTAACTAACCGATCCTTGCACACTATAGTACATGTGGTTTTAATCATGTCAAAGTATAATGCATCATAATTAGGAATTATATTTTCCCCTCTTCATATGCTTGAAGCCTTATCACACATTACATCATCAAGGGAAAATCACATCTCATAAAACATTAAGATCCAAACATCACATCATCAAACAAAACATAACACGACAAAACTCAAAAGAACTTCGGGTATTGGGAATGCATGTGCATCTCACACTCCCAAGTACCCTCTTTTAGGCCACCATGCCTCCATGATGCACAACCCAAACAAATGGTCCATCCTCACAACACCTTCTCCCGATGATATTGGATCTTTATTGGAAATTCCACGAACATCATGTCATCTTTGATATTCAACTCTCCCTATTCAATGTCATGAGAGTCATCGTGAAGATTCTAGTGGAGCTGAAATATATGGAAGATGCTGTGAACCTGGTCCAATTGTGTCGAAAGTGATAACCGGTAATCCACCTTGCCAATGCACCCCAACAGCTTGAAAGACCTAATAAACAGAGGCGAGAGCTTACCCCCCCTAGAAAACTTCCACTACCCACTTCGAGGAGAAAATCTCAAGAATACATGTTCTCCAATCTTAAACTCCAAGAGTCTCCTCCTACGATCAACACAAGTCTTTATACCGGTCCCACGCAGCTTTCATCCTCTTACGAACAACCCAAACCTTCTCTATTGTGCTCTGTACCACATCAGGATTGAGAACTGATGACTCCCCAACCTTGGTCCAGCACAACGACCTCAAACAGGTCCATGCCAATGGATGAATGATAGTTTTTGTTATAAGCAAACTCATCCAAAGGCAAGTGTTGTGCCTAAGATTCACTAAAGTCCAAGATACACACCTATAACATATCTTCCATCGTCTGGGTAGTCCACGTTGTCTGCTCGTCCGTCTAAGGGTGGAAAGTAGTCTTGAGGCATAATTGAGTTCCAAAAGCATACTGAAATCCGTCCCATACTCACAAAGGTGAGTTGTGAAACTCACGAAGGACTCCCTCATGCATCGCCATCTGAACAAACATCCTCCCTCGAAACAACATCCAATATTGACTATCCTATGACTATCCCTCTGGAGCACCACCTTGGATAACATGATTGCACACCACCTTTACCTATGAGTCTCTCTAATAAGACTCCTCCTTCCACATCATGGAAGACTGCAATTTCATATGAAACAAGTAACCTTCACCATCAAACACCTTCACATCTATGTGTTGGGTTTCCAAGTCCCCCATCACCCTCCAAGAATATCCAAAATCTTGAATAAAGTCCTTCTGCAATTTCCTTCTCAGAGTGTCGACCATGACATTCTCCTTTCCTAAGGTGTATGATATCTCAAAGTCACAGTCTTAAAGAAACTTCATCCACCTTCATTGTCGCAGATTCAGATCACACTGAGAAAAGATATTCCTCAAGCTATTGTGATCCGTGAAGACTGCAAAACACTCCCCAACAAAGCAACATCACCACAAATTTAGTGAAAACACAACCACTGCAAGCTCAAGATCATGGGTGGAATAGTTATGTTTATGGGAACATAACTGCCTAGACCCATAATAGATCACCACTTTCCGCTGCATCAAGACGCATCCCAAGCCACGATGAGAAGCATCACAAAACACCTCAAACATCACCCATTCCTCTAGAAATTGGAGCTTCAAAGCATATATCAATTTCCTCTTCAAGTAGTCAAACTTTTCCCGATTTTGATCGGTCCCAATAAAATTATGATCATTCCTATTCAAATCTACCAACGAGGTTGCAATCTATGATAAATCAGACATGAACCTCCAATAATAGCCCGAAAGTCCTAGAAAACTACAAACCTCTGCCACATTCTTGGGTGCTTCCCAAGAAATAACCGCTTCAATCTTTGATAGGTCCATAGCCACTCCCTGTTGGGCCACCACATGCCCGAGGAAATGCACCTCTCATGTCCAGAACTTTCACTTGGACAAATTTTCATAGACCTCGTGGCATCAAAGAAGTTGAAAGACAACTTTAAGATGATCAACATTCTCCTCCTTTGAATTCGAGTAGATCAATATGCTGTCGATGAAAAAAACTATAAATTGGTCCAGGAATTCACGAAACATGGTTTTCATGTGCCCCATGAACACATTTGTTGCATTCGTGACATCGAACGACATGACCACGAACTCGAAGTTCTCATAATCGCATTTGAAGGCAGTCTTCATGATATCAACCTCATTCATCCCCAACTGGTGATATCCATATCACAGATCGATATTAGAAAACCAACTAGCTATTCAATTGGCCAAAAAGTTCATCGAGTTCTCATAAGAGGGTAATGATTCTTGATCGTCATCCAATTAAACCTCTGATAGTCTATAAAAATCCTCAAACTACCATCTGTTTTTTTTGATGAATAACATTAGAGCACCCCATGATGAAACACTTTTTGAAGAAACATCGAGAGTCGAAACAAAAGAAAATGTTTTCAGATTATGAAAAGGTTAAAAAAATGAGAAGACGATCACAAGACACAGAGATTTATGTGGTTTGAAAAAAATCACTACATACATTGAGAGGTGGGATCACTTAACTAAAACTGGGATCATAATTACATGAAGATAATTAGAGTTTCACACATAAACCCTAGTCTGAATGAGCTAATAAAGAAGACGATGCACTATTCCACCAACTGTATAGTAAGTCCACCATGCTACAGTGCCACAACCACCCAAGTCCACACTATTATTGTACCACAATCACCAAAGTCCAAACTGCTACAATGTCAGTGGAAAGAAGTATGTGAAGAAATGGTGAACACTACATCCAAATTTCGAGATGCTACAATATTCTGTTGCATACTGCTAGAGTGAGTCTGCACTACTACAATGCCATGTCGGTGTCGTTGGCCAGCCTTACTGTAGTGAGTCAGCATTGCTACAGTGCCCCTAAATTTGGACCAGGGACCTTCGACCCCCGAACCATCAAAGTAGAGCCACATTGCCCCTGCAACCCCCAATGATCTCATCACCTTGAAGTTGTGGTCTGATGTACAGTTTGGGCCGCTAGCATTCAACCCAACTTCATCCAAAACGAATCAGGATACACTATTATAATAATCTTTCACTTGGTGTATGATACTCTATGCTATCCTATTTCAATTTTACTGACATACAACCTACTTAATCTGAGATCCTCCTATTTTTCACTCACCAATGTCTACTTCCATTTACAGCTTTAATTTCAAGCTAACGATTCATGAAATACCAGATTTTCCCCTTTTATGCTCCCATAGTGTCCCCCTATATTCTACCTTTCATCCTCCATTTATCAGTGGAGACCAATAGAGGCATAACAATGCCTCAACTTCTATATTACCATCGACTTTGTCAACATTTTTTTTGGATTATTGTTTCCCCGAATCATCTGCAATGTTAAAAACCCATCCTGTATCAAGTCTATGATAAAATGGAACTTCAACTGAATGTGTTTCATTTGAGCATGAAACATCGAGTTCTTTGTGAGATGTATAACACTCAGACTATCAAAATGAAATACATTTTACTCTTTCTTTCTACCCATTTCATCCAAGAAGTTCTTCAGCCAATTAATCTCATTTCCATCTTCTGTTACAACAATGCATTCTACCTCTATGGTGGATAATGCCACCACCTTATGCAATTGAGATATACGGCTTACTACAGTTCCTCCACAGGTAAATACATAACCTGTGGTACTCCTCCTGTCATCAACATCACCTCTAAGGTCAGTATCCACATACTACTATAATGAATTTCCTTTCCTAAAGCACAAACATACTTCCTTGCTTCCCTTCAGGTATCTCAGTATCCACTTTATAGCTTCCCAATGTTTCTTTCTAGGGTTAGCCATGTTTTTTCTCACAACTCCCACTTCATGAGCGATATCTGGTCAGGTACACACCATGACATATACCATAATTTCAACAACTGATGCGTATGGAACCTTTTTTCATGTACTCAACCTCTTCTGCCATCTTTAGTGATTGGTCCTTTGATAATTTGAAATGCCTCACCAGGTGAATAGAGACTGGCTTTGCTTTCAGCATATTGAATCTTCATAGAACCAATTTTAATGTAGTCAAACTATGATAATATCAAGGTTCTAGTTGTACAATCTCTCTTGATCTTTATCCCCAAAATCTTGCTAGTTTCTCCAAGATCTTTCACTGTGAACTTCTCAGCCAACTGCCCTTTCAACTCATCAATCCTTTACATGCATGATCTTACAATGAGCATGTCATCCACATATAGAAGCAATATAATTCATTATCTCCAAAATACTTGGTGCAATAACATTGATCCATGCCACATTGTTTGTATGAATTTTTAGTCATAAATGCATCAAATTTTTTGTTTCACTACTTGGGTGTATTCTTCAACCCATATAAGGTCTTCTGGATTTTTCACACTAGGTCTGCCTTCCCCGACTCTATATCCCTTTGGTTGTTGTATATAAATGTCCTCCTCCAGATCTTCATGAAGGAAAACAGTCTTGATATCAAGATGCTCAAGGTATATGTCTTCTGATGCCACAATACTGAGAACCACTCGGACGGTGATAAACCTCACTACACGTGAGAAAATTTTAGTGAAGTCCACACCTTCTATTGAAATCCTTTAATCACCAGCCTTTCTTTGTATCTCCTCTTACCATCATGTTTTTCCTTGACTCGATATACCCATTTGTTTTGTAATTCATTCTTTCCTTGTGGCAAAGATGTCAACTCCCAAGTGTTGTTACCACACAATGAAGAAGTATCCTCCTTCATAGGGAACTCCCACTTGTTTGACTCATTCAACTGCATTGCCTCTTCAAAAAATTATAGTTCTCCACCTATAGTCAATAACAAATAATGTAAGGATGGTGAATATCACTGTGCAGACATTCTCACTCTTGTTGATCTCCTCAACCCCACCTGTAGGGTAGGATCCACTGGTTTTGGTGCTTATGTACACATTCAAGCTCTGATTTCTCATGATGCTATGATTCTTTTTCTCCACTATCAACTTCATATCCATGAAGATCCTTATATGTGGCACCTTCATTAAATATCACATTCTTGGTTCTGATGATTGTCTTATTTGTAACATTCCAAAAGTGATATCCAAACTCCGCATCACTATATCCAATAAAGAAACATGGTTTGGACTTAACATCAAGCTTGTCCCTTTCATCATCATCTCTATGTACATATGTCAAACAACCAAAGACTCATAAACGTGAGCCTTACCTCATTTCCAGACCATAGCTCCTCGGGTATACATTCTCCCATCAATACAGATGGATTCCTGTTGATGAGATATGCTGCCATGTTTACTGCCTCTGTCCAGAAAGTCTTGGGTAACCTTGAGTGCAACCTCATGCTCTTGACACATTCATTCAGTGTCATATTCATCCTTTTAGCTACACTATTCTGCTATAGTGTATCTGGTAGAGTCTTCTCCCACTAAATTCCATTATTTTCATATAATTCATTGAACTCACTATTTACATACTTTCCACCGTTGTTAGATATCACTTATTTTAGCTTTGATCCCAACTCATTTTCTACCAAGGCCTTCAACTTCTGAAACACCTCAAATCATCAGATTTTCTTTTCATAAAGTAAACCCATTCCTTGTTGAGTCATTGATAAATGTCACATAATATTGTGATCCTTCAAGAGAATGTACTCATGAAGGCCCCTATACATCAGTGTGCATTAGGTCTAGCTTCCCAGCCTTCAGTGTTCTGCCTCCTTTCGCAAAAGATATCTTCTTCTACTTTTTGAAGATACAATCTTTACACAGGACAACATCCACGGACTTCAGCTCTAGTAATATTCATTTTGTTTCGAGCACCTTCATCCCCTTCTCACTCATGTGGTATCACCTATAGTGCCATAATTGTGAATCCCTGTCAGAGTTTATTAATGCAAGCATGTACATGAAAGTTTCTATCATGTTGTATAGGGTTATATTCTTCACTCCACTAACTATAACTATAGCTCCCTTGGTAACCTTTCATGCACCACCATTGAATGTTGTACTAAAACCTACACCACCAAGATTCTCGCCAGAAGTGATTTTTTTCTCAGTATAGGGATATATCTTACATCCTCCACAACCAGAAAGCTCCCACTGTTAGTCTTGATCTGTGCATCACCCTTCCCCACAATCTTCAAGAGTTCATCATCCGTAATATGCAACTTTCCAAAATTTTCAGAAAAATAATTTTTCAAGAAACCCTTCTCTAAAGTGGAATGGAAAGATGCATCTGAGTCTAAAATCCAAGACTTAATAGGGCTATCCACACTCAACATCAATACATTATCATTTCCTTTATCTGTTGTGTTTGTAGTATTGGTTTTAGGCGCCTTCTATTTCTTTCTACACTTCTTGACATGTCCTTTCTTCCCAAAAATCTAGCAAGTAGGACTTAACCTCTTTGCCTTGCCTCAGCTCTTTACTCTTGATTTTGATCCTCCTTTGTGATTATCTCGATTTACTTGTCTTTCTCTCCCTTATACTTTCAGAGCAAAACCAGTGAATCTTTTTGATTCTCTTCAAATATCTTCACTGGGCATCAGGTCTCACACATCCTTCTGAACCAAATTTGTATTCCCTGAAGAATTTCTCATGACGTTTACAGTCGCATCGCAATTTTCATGTAATGATGACCATAAAACCAATGCACATACCTCATTGTCCAACATAATTCCCACCGAAGTCAACTAACTTGTGATGGTATTGAATTAACTAACGTGATCTACAAAAATCATCCCTTCAATCATTTTCATATTTATCATTTGTCACATCATGTGCACCTTGTTCAATGGAGAAGGATTCTTGTATATATTTGTGAGATCTTTTATCAACCTAGCTATCATATTCTCCTCTCTAATGTTGAATTCCACGTTTTTTCCCAATATGAGACACATATCACCAAGAACCTATCAATCCATCATATCTCAGTCTGTATTCTCCATATCCATTGATTTTACACCTAAAAGAATGAAGTGCAACTTTTTCCGATAAAGATAACCCTCAATCTTCACCCCCTAGTAACTGAAGTTAGTTCCATCGAATTGACCGATCTTCACCTTTTCTTCCATAGTCAACGTTCAATTTGAGAAAATGAAAACTTGATCTTTTGAACTCGAGCTCTGATATTAGTTGTTTTGGAAACATCAGGAGTCGTAGTGACAAAAAATGATTGCAGATAAGGAAAATACAGAAGAATAAAAGAACGAGAAGAAGACCGCAAGACGAAAATATATATGTGTTTCAGGAAAAAACCATATGTCTTCAAAGAGGAAAAATCATGTCACTAAAATTAGGAGTATAATTATAGGGAGATAATTAGAGTTTCACACACAAAAACCTTAGTCCGAATGAGTTAATAAAGAAGACGATGCACTGTTCCACCAACCACATAGTAAGTATACTTTGATATAGTGCCCTAGCCATTCAAGTCCACACTACTACAACACTGTAGCCACCCAAGTCCAATATGCTACAGTGTCGGTGGTAAGAAGTCCACGAAGCTACAATGATCATTGCCATCAAAGTCTGAGATGCTACAGTGTTCTATCGCATACTGCTATAGTAAGTCAGCATTGCTACAGTCCCCTATCGATGTTGTAGATTATCCCTGTTATAGCAAGTTATCATTGCTACAGTACCCGAAATTTGGGTCTGAAGCCTTCAATCCATGAATAGGGGTGCGTTTCCCCCTACAACCCCAACAAACTCACTATGGAGTTGTGGTATGATGTACAGTTCAAGCCGCTAGCATTCGACCCAACTTTAGCTAAAACGAATGGGGCTACACATTTCCAACAGTCTCTCACTTGGAACTCGATCCACTATGCTATCCTGCTTCGATGTTAATGACTTAGACAATTTATTTAATCTGAGACCCTCCTTTTCTTCACTCACCAGTGTCTGCTTCCATTCAAAAATTCAATTTGAAACTGATGATTCCTAAAATACTAGCTACTTTACCTTTTGTGATCTCATAGTAATGTTTTAGAGACACATACAACGTAGGAAGGAATAAACCATGATAATTGTTTTACATTCACTATGGTCAGGGACACTTTATTCATTGAGAATAATGAATCCTACAAGTGTGTAGTATAAGACAAATAGATAAAATTGACAAGATCAATTAAAATTCAATAATGGATTCCATGTATAAAAGTACAGGGGGGTTATTATATTGAATACTGTGGTGGGTATTCAAGTGAGATCATACATGGGTCGTAAAAGTGTGGTTCCACTAAGGCTCTATTGGTTATACAAGATTTTTATTCCTAAATCCATTAGAATTTTACTTATCATTAAAATTTTTTATGACTATTTTATTGAGCATTGGATGTTAAGACCACCAATCATGGAATATGTATATATGACGCAATCAGAAAGGGATGGTGACACCATATTCCATGAACCAATCCAGGTACCCTGGTAACCCGATAAATGAGATGGTCCTAACATAGCCTGAAGGGCGTTCCTGATCCCCATGGGTCTAAAACTAGCACCTGACATCATACAAAATGAATGTGATAACGATTTTGGCACAAACATTGCAGAAGTGAAAGAAACAAGACAATATGCATACAAAAGAAACTCTACTGAGAGTAGTGTATCGGAAGTTAAACAGGTATAAAGCAACCCAAAGTACTATAGTAAAGTACCAGAAAGTAGGAAAAATAACATTCCAAGTTCCAATGGACACAACTCTCCAAGTTCACAGATCAACAGCTAGAACCACCTCCAAGTGGTGCTTTAGCCTTGCTCAAACCTGGAAAGAGATAATCTACAAAAACTCGAAGGCACACGTAGGGTGTGAGGTAAAAACCTAGTAGGGTCTCACAAATAATTCCATAATAGATTCCAGAATTTAATTAACCAAATAAATAGCTTTAAATTTTCAAATAAATAAGGTTGAAATTTCAAAAGCATATTTAAAAAAACCATTCTTTACATTTCAAAAGATGGAATACATTTCAAATGATGAAAATACTTTAAACAAATGGATTAAATAAAAACCTTTTATATAAAACACTTTATATAAATCTAAAGGCATGTAAAACAATTCACAACAATTACATATTTTCATTTGAAATACAGACAATTGAGAAACATGGTCATACGCCTAAGAAGGTACGATAGTTCCAGGATATAGGAACCCCACACTCAAGGTGACACAATAATATGTACATATACCCCTTTGAACTAAGACCAAAGAGGACTTGTCACCATCTCCTATGGAATGTGATGTGATTAATTTATGTTTTGGAACGTTGTAGATCGTAAAGTGCCATCCAAGTAACTCACTAACTACTTAAGGCTTACAAGTGATATAGTATAAAAACAATGATGGGTAATTTATTTTAAAACTGTTTAAAATATAGTTCATTCAATTATTCATTTTAAATATTCCAATTTCCATTCAAAAACCATCATAAAGGTTTTTAATAAAAAATATGCCCTTTTTCTAAGATAGAACCCAAAGGTTCCTATCAAAACCATTTAATGCCATTTTTACCAAAGACAATTTGGAATCAATTTCATCAAATTAATTTAAAATTTTTTCCATCAAAACAATTTTAAAATTGAAATTCAATAATTTAAATTTCACCTATTTCCATCAATTTCTCAAACAAACTCCAATTCACTAGATGAGGGGGGGGGGGGGTCCCAATTTCATGCCAAAACCAAATTTCAAAAAAAAAACTCCCAAATTCAATGGAATTGAGTTTTAATAAACCAATTGAAATCATTTTCAAACAAGTGAATTTAAATCAAACAATCGAGATTAAATCAATCAATTCAGGTTAAATAAAATTTGTCCATCATAACGGAACCACCTACCTTTCATGGAAACATAAGGCCCGCAATAGAACCCGCCAACAAGCACGAAGGCACATAAGATCTAGGAAGTCAACCTAGAAAAAAACTCAACAACACGGGGTTTAGGTCCATTTATCTCAAGACAATCTATAAAACTCCAAGGGGATAAAGAGAAAGAGATTAAGATACAGGGTGAACACTTACCTAGAAAGTCACACCGCAACCACAACAACGATCAATCGCTGATTGAAATGACTCAGAAGGGTTTGAGGGATCCAAAAATCGCCCGGGGAAGGATCTAAGTTGAGAGAAAAGAAAACTGGAGAGGGTAAGAAGAAAAATCAGCTAGGATTATTGTTAAAAAACAACCATACAGACTTTACACGACGTGTAACCCAGTTACATGTTGTGAAATTCTAAAAAAATCCCAAAATCACTGAAAATCCTGTCGCATTTTGATAAAATCAGATTTATTATTATTTTATAATTTTCATGTTGTGCAACCATATTACACGACATGTAAATCCCCGACAGACTGTAGAATAAACTGTTCTCTATTGACCATCCATCAAATCACTAACTTCACCATTATGGGTATCCTCTAAATTCTTTCTCGGCCCTACCCAGACAACGAAAAAGGAAAACCATGACAAATTTTAAAACGTACATATCAGAAGAGTAATGAGATGTTACAACCTCCCCACTATAAAAACATTCTATCCAAAGAAATCCAGTCAAGAAGCTTCCATATCAAAAAGGTGAGGCTACTGCTCTTTTATATGTGCCTCGCATTCCCATGTCTAATGAAAATCATAACCGTTCTTCCATAGAATTTGAACCAATGGTATCAACTTCTTACAAAGTATCTTGGTTTCAGAATCAGCTATCTTGACTTCTCGTTCAGTCACGGATAAACCAGGTTCAATATCAAGATCAATCCAGCTCAGAAAATGAGATGGATTAGATAGATACTTTTGTAGATGAGATACATAGAACAATACATGTATTGAGGTCAATTGTGGTGGAAGTGCCAAACAGTATGAAAATTTCCCCACCTGTTCAACAACCTTAAATGGTCCCAAAAAATGAGGAGCAAGTTTCCCCCACCCCCCAAGCCGTCGATGACCCAACCGAGGTGAAAATTTCATGAACACCTGGTCACCAAATGATAATTACAACGGTTTACGATGACGATTAGCATAAGAATTATACCAGCTCTGTGTTTTCAATATTCTCTGAAAAATCAATTGAATATTTTCTATCATCTCTTGAACCAAGCTCAGTCTAACCAAGAAAATTTCACCAATCTCTAACCAACACAACAGATATTTAAAAGGCCAACCATACAGACATTAAAAGGATCCATTCTGATCACAGACTAGTAATTATTGTTATAAGAAAACTCAACCAACCCTAAGTGATCATCCCAAACTCTAAAAAAGTCAAGAACACAAGAGTAAAGAATATCCTCAAGATTCTATATAACAATTTCTGTCTGGACATTCGACTGTGGATGGTATGCCGTACTCAAATAGACATGAGATCCTAGTGGCTCCTGAAGGCCTCTACAAAAGAGAGAAGTGAACCGAGGATTCCTATCAGAAACTATAATAGATGGAACTCCATGAAAATGAAAAATCTATTTCATATAGTTATTTCCCAACTCCTTAACTTTGGTTGTATCACAAATGGGTATAAATTATGAAGATTTAGTGAGCCTCTCGATCAAAACCCATATCACATTGTTCTTTCTATGGATATACGAAAACTCAACCACAAGGTCCATACAGATCTTATCCCACTTCCATGTAAGAACTGGAAGTGGCTGAAGTAAACTTAAGGTTTATGGTGCTCGACCTTAACCTACAGGGATGTATAAAAACGAGAAACAAATTCAGCAATGCCCTGTCTCATACCTGACCACCAGAACTTCTGCCGCATGTCATAGAATATCTTCATGGATCCTGGGTGCATTTCCCACATAGAACTATGAAAATTCCCCATTACAAATTTCCTTACCAAATATGGTACCACAAATGGTTCTGAAAGCATAGAATGCCCTCTTTGTAGAACAACCAATCAAACACGGTCTCACCACCATTAAGAGAGTCTCTAATGCTACATAACTCATCATCAAGATGTTGTTCTTGAAAAATCAATTCGATAAGAGAGGATGTCAACTGAACATTGGCCAAAGAAACCTCAACCCCTGATTCTTGGACTCCAATACGCAACTCTGCAAAGAGGTCCATCAAGTTCCACTCTTCTGATGATTCCTTCACTATCTGGGTTGGAAGTTTCCTTCTCAGATCATCTGCAACAACATTCCCTTTCCTCGGTCGGGGTATAGGAAATGTTGAAATCGAAAGACTACAGGTATTCCACCCAACGCCTCTGATAGAGAGGTAAATCTTTTTGAGAGAAGATATAACTCAATCTCTTGTTATCTGAATACACAATAAACCTTTCTCTGTAAAGGTAATGCTACCAACTCTTAAGAATGTGCATCAAAACTACAAGTTCAATGTCATGGGTTGGATAATTCTTCTCGCGTGACCTAAGTTGATGAGAGCCATAAGCGACAACCTGATCACTTTCCATAAGAACGTAGCCCAAACCTGAACTTGACGCATCAAAAAAGACCACATAGCCCTGCCCGACCTCTAGAAGAGTCAACACCAACACAGTAGTCCAAATATGTTTTAGATCAACAAAAGAATTATGATATTTCTCATCCCAAACAAACTTTACTCCATTCCGAGTTAGTACAGTCATCAAAGAATCCAACTTCGAGAAGTCCTTCACGAACCAGTAATAATATCTAGCTAAGAACAAGAAACTCCGAATCTCGAAGACATTTCGTGGTTGTTACCAAGTCATGAAAACCTTCACCTTCCTAGGATCAACTAATATTCATTGTTCTGACACCACATGTCCCAAGAAATTCACTTCCAAAATCTAGAAATCACATTTTGAAAACATGGCATAAAGTGGGTGATTTCTCAACAAACTCAGAATTGTCCTCAAATGATACACATGATCCTCCTCCGACTTAGAGTAAACAATTATGTCATCCAAAAAACTACCACGAAGGTATAAAGATACTCATGGAAAATATTTTTCATTAAATCCATAAAGACGACAAGAGAATTGGTTTGACCAAAGGTCATAATAGGGTACTCATAATGGCCGTACCTACTCCTAAAGGCAGTTTTCTGGATGTCAGATTCTTTTATCCTCAACTGATGGTAACCAGATCAAAAATCAACCTTCAAGAACCACCTTTCCCCTTCCAACTAATCAAACAGATCATCTATCTGTGGAAATAAATACTTTTTCTTTACTGTAACTCGATTGAGCTTTTAGTAATCAACGCATAAGTGAAGAGAACCACCAGCCTTCATAGTAAAGAGAACCACCGCCACCCAAGGTGACACGCTTGGGCGTATGAGGCCTTTCTCAAGAAGATTGTCTAACTGAGACTTTATCTCTTTCATTTTAGCCGGTGCCATACGGTAAGAGGGAATATATACTGGTTGAGTACCCGAAATTATATAACAACCCTAATCTTTATTACACATTAATACTTAATTTATTACATAAAATTACACTTAATAGAACCTAAAAGATCGATAATTCTAGTGGATTTTGGAATTTGGTACATAACATAACATCTAGAACATGGGATACAACAACATTTTTAAAAACTTCCTTAACATGATTTATTAAAACTTCTTTAACATGCTCAAAATACTTCTTCAAACTTAAAACTACATGGGATAACCTAGGGAAATACATAAGAAACGTGTTAGCTATAAAGGACAGTAAGAGAATAAACATGGCATAAGTGATACATGTTAGACAATAGGAATATCAATGAGTAATAAAAGGAAATGAATCATAAGAAAAGGTATAGCATGATAATCATAACAGGAGAAATATGACAACAACTTAAAACTGAATCATGGACACAGGTCAAGGCTAAACTACCAAGACTTCATGGTGGACAAAGTCCAATAAAGGAATCAGGTACACCTCTATCCCAACATGACGTATTATGATACTAAACATCACCCAATACATTAGAGTGTTATCTGGGTGCACCCATCATAATCATTTCATTCTCATGTTTAAGCGTTCCACATAGATCACACGACATGGATTGATTCATCATCATAATTTATTTAACAATCAAGGAATATGGATTGCATAAATGTACATCCTCAATCAAAAAGTATATGTTTATAAAGGTGGAAAACCTTGATATAATAATTGGTATGGTATTCAATACACAATTGTTTTGACATGGAAAATCGTGGTGAAATTTCTACAGCATAACGACGTTACTTATAAATTCATAAAAATGATTGACGATAGCAAAAGGAGCCTGCCATTTTTTTGGAAATCAAATTGATAGTAATAGGGACATGAAAAATCATATCCCAACATTAGAAATTTGTAAATAGAAGGCATAAGGTAATGAAGAATCATGAATAGAGAAAAGCATCCTTACAAAATTTCGACATGGTAACAGATGTGCATAAAAGATCATGAGAGGCTTACTGAGAGTGAAAGGAAGATCTAATTAGTTATACATCAAATAGATAGTAAGGGGAATATATAATATCATATCCCATCACATGAAAATGAAAAGTAAATGACATAACATAAAAGGAGTGCTTGATAAAAGGGGAGAGTGGAAGATCCCTTACTTGAGTGTGTGACTCCAAAGGATTGTAAGTGGCTTCTTGAAAGCTTTGAAGCACCTTAGAAGGACTCTAGGGAGTGGAGGGAAGAGTAAGTATGTGCTCTAAAGAGTTTGAGTGAATAGAAATGAGATCTTGGGTGAGTTTATATAAGAAAAGAAGGAGATTTCTTTATTATTTTGGTTTTGGATTCTACATAATAAAATGTCCAAAACCACAAACCAACCCATGTTTTTTTCCAAAGGGGAGTGATTTTTATTATTTTAGAAGGCCAATGGCCAAAATTATTAAAATATTATCCTTTGTGACGTGGAGGTGAGTCACACTCTTAAAGAAATGATTTTAAAATCTTAAAGTATATTACAAGTCTTAAAGGATTCATAATGGATTTACAAAATAAATCAAATAAATTTAAAATCAAATTATTTTGAAGGTAAAACATATATTTGGTCATGGATCATATTTATATTACTTATCACATCACTTTTGGGTCATTGTGATGTCATAAAATACAAAGTATATTTATATGGTATTTATTTTTTATCCGAAATTTGACTCTATGAAAATTATGAAATATTCACCATTGGATAATTTTGATTTCCTAATTCTAAAAAAATATTAATTTTATCTAAATAATTTTCTAAATAAGTGAATTTTCACTTTTAAAATAAAAATTTTCATTTATTAAAAATGATGATTTTTTGGCAATAACAATTTTTGAGCCCTTATAAAAATTAAATTTGAATTCATAAAAATTATATGATAATTTTTTTATAAAATTTATTTAATAATAAAATTTTATTAAAATTTTATTTATTTTAAAGATCCCTTGATTCATCAAATTTATATTTGTTAATTGAATTTGAATATTAACCAAAAATACTATTTGTATTTTATTGAATCAAAATAAAAATCATTTTTAAAGTAACAAAAATAGGAGGGAAATATATTCATTATTATATACAAAAATAATATACATACTCATATTACTAGGGTCCTGTTACATATCCCTTTAATACACCATCAAATTATCTAAGGGTAAGGTGCGCGATAGTGAGACTTTCTTTTGGCGGTTCAATGAACATGGTTTGGGCCGTGATCTCGATGAGCTTGAACTTCTTCTGTAAACAGTTTCACTCATTCTTAAATTATTGGATCTCATCTTGAGATTGGTCAAGGAGAAATTACTAGAAACACTATCTCCTTTGGAAGCTCTGATAAATGAGCTTCATAGGGCATGATCCTAGTGGTTGAGGCTGTCACTTCCTTTTTCTGTGACAATAAGATTTTCTAAAACCCTATATTAATACTAATTATGTGATCATTGTTCAACAAATATATTTTCAATGGTAATGATACATAACAGTTTTTTAAATCTAATGGGAATAATAAGACAAAATAAATGAATGTGTTTTCTAGAACCATATTATATAAAAAACATTTAATAAAATATAAGGGGAATTTTATTTATAATAGTTTGGGTCTTACAATCTCCCCCCTTAAAAAAATTTCACCCTCAAAATTTTCTTTTTCCACACTAAAACAGATGATGGTAACTCTGCTTCATCACTTCCTCTGGTTCCAACATTTCTTCTTCAAACTTGTAATTTCTCCACAACACTTTGAGTAGGGGAATTGTCTTATTTCATAGAACTTTTTCTCTATGATCTAATATCTTCACTGGTTGATCCTCATAGGAAAGATCATTTTCCAATGTTACCACCTCTAGATTGAGTACATGTGAGGGGTCTAGTATGTAATTTTTCAAGAGGGATACATAGAATACATCATGTAATTGAGATAAGTTCAGTGTGAGTTCTAGTCGATAGACCGCCACTCTGATGTGATCAAAGATCTCAAAAGGGCCGATGTACCTTGGACTAAGATTTTCCTTCTTCCCAAATCTCATCACTTTCTTCTATGGAGATATGTGGACAAATACCATGTCTCTAATATCAAACACTATGTCTCATCGATGATTGTCAACATAACTCTTCTTTCAACTCTAAGCCGCTTTGATGTGATGCTGAATGGTTTTATCATTCTCCAATATTTCTTCTACCATTTTAGGACCTAGTAGTTTTCATTCCTCAACTTCATCCCAATATGCAGATGTTCTACACCTCTTCCCATAAAGTACTTCATAGGGAGCTATTTGGATGCTTAAGTGGAAACTATTATTGTAAGAGAACTCGACCATAGGAAGATGTTGGTCCCATTATGATTTGAAGTCAATTGAGCATGATTTCAACATGTATTCAAGTGATTGGATAGTCCACTCAGACTATCCATTAGTTTGAGGGTGGTGGCCATTAGTTTGAGATGAATTTCAACTCAGTGTTTAGATCATGTTGAAGACTTTTCCAAAACTTAGAGGTGAATCTTGGATCTCGATTGGACACAATTGATAGTGGTACTCCATGCATCCTCACCACTTCTCTGATGTATATCTGTCTAAGTTGATCTAGTGATAAATCCTCTCAAATTGTAATAAAGTGTGCAATCTCTGTAAGATGATCCACAACAACCTAGATAGCATTGTTTCCTTTGGATGTATTTAGAAATTTGGTGACAAATTCTGTGGTGATGTTTTTCCATTTCCATGTTGGCATGGGTAATGATTGCATCATTCCCTTAGACTTCTACCTTTTGGCCTTCACTTGCTGACATATCACGAAATTTTATGTATATTTAATGATCTCCTTCTTCATATTGTCCCACCAATAGTGCTCTCAGATATCTCGATACATATTTATGTTTTCTAGGTGAATGGAGAAATTCAAAATACGTTCAATATCCAATAACATTATTTAACTTAGGATTTTATGGAACACATAGTCTTGAACTAAATCTCACAATTCCTTCTTCATTAACATTAAACTCCAAATATTTCTCTTTTTTTATAGTTTTCACTTTCTTCTGAATTCCCACATCATATTTTTAAGCATCCTTTAACCTTTCAAGAATAGATGGTTGAAAAATAATTTGTGAAGGGATTGATGATGTTACTACCTTTATGATTAGCATGTCTATACTCTTCAATTCTAAGAATATTGGGTCCTTCTCAATTCTCATCAATGATAAAATTACTGGATCCTTTTTATTTGGAGCATCCTCCACTTTATTCTCTTTATTAGGATGGTAGTTAATTGAGCATTCATAGTCCTTGATCATCTCTAACCATCTTAGTTAGCACATATTAATCTCTTTTTGTATGAATATATATTTGAGGCTCTTATGATTAGTATTTATCTCACACTTCTCCCCATAGAGATAATGTCTCTATATTTTCAATGCAAAGATCACAGTTTCCAACTCCAGATCATGCGTGAGATAGTTTTTCATATGAACTTTCAACTGCCTTGAGGCATAGGAAATGAATTTTTCATTCTGTATTAACTCACAGCCCAATCCCTTCTTGGAAGTATCACTGAACACTACAAAAAGTTCTCCACTTGTTGGTAGTGTTTTCACAAGGGTAGTAATAAGCCTTCTTTTTAACTCCTTGAACCTTTCTTCCATTCATCATTCCAAGAAAACTTGACTCCCTTCCGAAATAGATTGGTAAGAGGGTTCAATAAATGTGATAAATTTATCACAAATCAGCAATAATACCCATAAAACTTAAGGAAACTATGGATATCTATCATAGTTGTTGTCCTTGGACATCCTTGTATTTCTTTTTTCTTTTAAGGATCCATAGATATCCCATTTCTTGTGATGATATGTCTTAAGTATAAGACTTCACCCAGAACTCACACTTTCTATACTTGGAATAACGCTTCTCCTTTCATAAGGTCTTTGAAACAATGTTCAAATGCTCCTCATGCTCCTCCATAATTTTTGGACTATATTAGGATATCATCTATAAATACTACCACAAATTTGTCGAGGTAATCTCTAAAGACTATTAATCAAATATATAAAGATTTCCAGAGAAATAATGAGTCTGAATGGCATCACTATGAACTCATAGTGCCCATACCTTGTATAAAAAATGATCTTGGGGATATCTTCCTTCTTCACCCTTACTTGATAATATCCTGACCAAAGATCAACCTTGGAGAAGTATTGTTCTCCACATAGATGATCGAACAAGTCATAAATCTGTGGCAGGGTATACTTGTTATTTATCATGATCTTTTTGAGCTCATGACAATCAATGCAAAGGTGCATTGACCCATCATTCTTCTTGATAAAGAGGACTAGTGCACTCCATGATAAAACACTTGGGCCTATAAACCCTTTATCCAATTTTTTCTGTAGTTGTTTCTTTAGCTCCTCAATTTCAACAAAATCTATCCTATACAGAGTATTGGATATTGGAAATTCTCCATGTATAAACTCGATCGAAAATTCAATATCCTTGCTAGGAGGAAGACCAGACAATTCCTTGGGAAACACATCAACGTACCCCCTCACAATAGGCATTTCTTCGAGGATTATCCTTTCCTTAGAATAAATCATTTAAGCTAGATATTATTTATTGTAGGGAAATAATATCCATGTTTGAGATGATGGTGTTAAAGAAAATTCCCCCCCCTCCTTGTGCTTGTATAGAATTAGGGGTCAATTCGGCATACAGAGTGTGATTTCCTTCTTGGGGAAATTTATGTTGGCTCTATAGGGGGAAAGTCAATCCATGCCCATAATTACATCAAACTCCACAAAAGGAAGTATGAAAAGATTCACTAGGAAGTTTAGCCCACAAATTGTGACAGGGGAGGAGTTATATACATGAGATACAATAATTTCCCCAATTTTCACTTTCACCGACATCTCTACTTCCATGCTTTGTGGTGATGTTTGAATAGTTATACTAAACTTTCAAGATATAAAGGAATGTGCAGAACCAGAATCAAAAAGTATGTTCACTATTCTTGAATGAATAACTAGTGTAACTGTCACCACTTCGTAGTCAGGATTCACTCTAATGGTAGTGATGGAAAAAAGATCACCCTTTCTACCTTGGAGGTTGTTGGTTGCCTCTGAAAACCCTTGGCTTAGGAAATTGGTTTGCAAAGTGCTCTGGTTCCTTACAGTTGTAGAAATGAACAATGCGTTGAGGGTTGAATGAATCATTCCTTTCCTCCATCGCATTAACGACTTTCTCCTATCTGTAATTATTATCTAGGTATACTTCCTTCCTGCTCCTAAAACATTTCTTCACCCCTTAGAAAATTTCCAGAGTGCTTCTTTCTGCACATTTGAAAAGTGTGATGATGAATTTGTTTAGCACCGTTAGATTTCTCCATGAGACCACTAGAATTAAAATCCACTTTCTGTTTCTTATCCCCATAATACCATTGGGATTCTATGATCTCCATTTTGACTTTAAGGGCACATCAAACAATTTCCTCATAGCTATCAAAGTCACGAACCGCTAAGAATTTTTGTAGAATAGGTTTTAGCCCACCAAAGAAGAGGTCAACTTTTCATTTGGAGGTAATGAAAAAGTTGGAGGCGTATCATGAATGTCTTTTGAAGTTTTCCTCTTACCCCCTGATATATTCATTGTCTTTTTTATTTAGGGTGAGGAAATCCCTTTCTATATTAATTCGGAGAGTGTGAGGAAAATATTTATCGATTTTTTTTCTAGAATTCCTTACACTCCATTGCTTCGATCTCTTCCTCAGGCTTTGTATTCTTGATCAATGTCCACCACTGATCAACTTCTCCATCCATATAATAAACAACCAGTAGAACATTCTCTTGCTCAGAACATTGAATGATGAAAAATATATTCTCAATAGATTTTATCCATTGTTCCATGATTAAGAGATCAAATGATCCATTGAAAGTAGGAGGCCTTTATTGCATGAATCTATCGATTGTGGATTGTTCTCTCTTAGGGGGGTTTGGGTGATTTCCTGATCCATGTTTCTATTCATAACCCGAGTCCGCTAATAGAGCATCGTGATAAAGTTTTTGATTCTTTCTCCCATCAGATTGGGTATCTCGTTAGGGCAGTCATCACATTTCCTGGCACATTGATTGTTTACCTGATTTCTCTTATTTTTGGTCATTGGCCTGAATAAAAGGAAAATTAGGGATGGATATTTTAAACAATCAAACACATAAAGGGGAATCCCATGACATTAAAAGGATAACTTATAAGTTACATTTATCTCCTTGACTTTTGAGTTTCTAGGCTTCAGTCCATGTTATCTATGATCTATTTCCTAACATATATTTTTATGGGAATTTCCCCCTTATTAGTGGTTCGTAATGAGCTTATGAATTCACCAAAGTATATCCCATGAGAGTGTCAAACCATATGCATAGTAAGACCCGTTTTCATGTACCAGGTTACCCCGAGTTAGGCTCGGAACACCTTGTCGGAGTAGTTACTCCTAGGTACATCTGCGGTAGAACTACTTATATTTGTAGTATTCATACATAGATGTATTTTCTTGATAAACCACTTACTCTATACTTACCAAAATTTAGGGATGTTTTTTTTATACTTAGTCTTATCCCTAAGTCTTACTAGAGTTCTCTAATCCTACAAACTATAACAACCATGCTCTTTATTACACATTAATACTTGATTTATTACATAAAATTACACTTAATACAACCCAAAAGGTTGATAAGTCTAGTGTCTTTGGGAATTAGATACGTAACATAACATCTTGAACATGGGATATAATAACATTAATAAAAACTTCCTTAACATTATTTATTGAAAACTTCTTTAACATGCTCAAAATACTCCTCTGAACTTAAAACTGTTTGGGATAACCTAGAGACATACATAAGAAAGAGGTGATCTATAAATCCCATTTAGAGAATAAAAATGAAATAAGTGATACATGTTATACAATATACATATCAACTATGAATAAAAGGAACATGAATAATAAGGCATGCTATAACATGATAATCATAACATGAGAAATGTGGTAGAAACTTAAAAAACTGAATCATGAACAAAAGTCAAGGATAAAACACTAAGACTTCATGGTGGAAAAAGTCCCATAAAGGAATCAGGTACAAACCTGTCTCAACATGACATATCATGATACTGAACATTACCCAATGCATTGGAGCACTATCTGAGCACGCCCATCATAATCATTTCATTCTCATGCTTAAGTGTGCCACATAGATCAGACGGCATACATACATTCATCATCATAATTTATTACACAATCAAGTAATATTGATTTCATACATGTAAGTCCTCAATAAATAAGTATATTCTCATAAATGTGAATACTCTTGATATAATAATGGACATGGTATTCACTACACCATTTTTTTGGCATGAAAAATCACGGTGAAATTTCAGTAGCATAACAACATTATTTAAAAATTCATAAAAATGGTTGATGAGAGAGAAATACTTATCTCATTATTTGGAAATAAAATGGGAAGTAATAGGGACATGAAAAATCATATCCCAACATTAGAAATTTGGAAATAGAAGACATAAGGTAATAAAGAAACATGAATAGAGAAAAGAATCCTTACAAAATTTCAGCATGGTAACAGGTGTACATAAAGGATAATGGGAGGCTTAATGAGAGTGAAATGAATCTCTCATTGTTTATACATAAAATGGATATTAAGGAGAATATGGAATATCATATCCCATAATAAGAAAATGAATGTAAAAGACATAACATAAAAGGAGTGCTTGATAAAAGAGGAGAGTGGAAGATGTATTACTAGAGTGTGTGACTCTAAAGGCTTGGGAGAGGCTTCTTGAAAGCTTGGGGGAACCTTAGGAGGACTCTAGGGAGTGTAGAGCAGAGTAAGGACATGATCCAAGGATATTGAGTGAAAAAATGGGAACTTGTGTGGGTTTATATAGGAAAAGAGAGATATTTATTTATTATTTTAGTTTTGGATTCTACATAATAAAATATCCAAAACCACAAACCATCCCATGATTTTTTACATGGTTTTTTCCAAAGGGGATTGGTTTTTATTATTTTATATGGCCAAATGTCGAAAAAATATTACCCTTGGTGATATGAAGGTGAGTCACATTCTTAAAGAAATAATTTTAAAATATTAAAATATATTATAAGTATTGAAGGATTCATAATGGCTTTAAAAAATAAATCAAATAAACTTAAAACCACATTATTTTAAAAGGAAAACATATATTTGGTCATGGATCTTATTTATATTACTTATTACATCACTTTTGGGTCATTTTGATGTCATAAAACACAAAACATATTTATACTATATTTAATTTTTACTCAAAAATTCAATTGTCTCATAAAATTATAAAAAATTCACCATTAGATAATTTTGATGTCATGATTAAAAAAATAATGTTAATTTTATATAATTAATTTTCTAAATATGTGAATTTTCACTTTTAAAATAAAAACTGACATTTATTGAAAATGATGAGTTTTTTTCCAATAACATCTTTTGAACCCTTATAAAAATTATATCCGACTTCATAAAAATTATATGATCATTTATATTTAATAAAAGTTAATAATTATATTTTATTAAAATATTATTTTTTTCAAAGATCCATTAATTCATCAAAATAGATTTCTTAATTGAATTTGAATTTAACCAAAACTACTATTTGTATTTTATTAAATAAAAGAGCCTTTTATAAAGTAAAACTAATAGGATGGAAATATATTCATTATTCTATACAAAATAATATACATACTCATATTGCTAGGGTCTTATTACACATACCTTTAATACACCATCAAACTCCCTAAGGGTAAGGTACGTAATGATGAGACTTTCATGGGGTGGTTCGATGAACATGTTTTGGGTCATGATCTCGATGAGCTTGAACTTCTCCCGTAAATAGTTTTTATTATGCTTAATTTGTTAGATCTTATCTTGGGCTTGATCAAGGGGAAAAAATTAGAAATGCTATCTCCCTCGGAAGCTCCGATAAATGGGCTTCATAGGGTATGATCCTGCTGGTTGAGGCCATCGCTTCCTTTTTCTATAACAATTGGATTTGTTAAAACCCTATATTTTTACTAATCATGTGATCACTGTTCAATGACTATATTATCAATGATAATGAAAAATAACGGTCTTTTAAATCCATCAGGCGTAATAAGATAAAAGAAATACATGTGTTTTATATAACCATATTATATAATAATACATTTAATAAAATGTATGGGGAATTTTATTTATAACAGTTCGAGTTGTTAAAATCTCCCCCTTAAAAAAATTCACCCACAATATTTTCTTTTCCCACACTAAAATAGATGATGGTAACTCTGCTTCATCACTTCCTCCGATTGTCACACTGTTTTTTCAAACATGTGGTTTCTCCACAACACTTTAACTTGAGGTATTGTCTTATTTGTTATAAATTTTTCTCTATGATATAAGATCTTCACCAGCTGCTCCTCATAGGAAAAGTCATTCTCCAATGATACCACCTCTAGATTGAGTACATGAAAGGGGTCTGATATGTACTTTCTCAAGAGGGATGTATGGAATACATCATGTACTTCAGATAGGTTCGGTGGGAGTGCTAGTTGATAGGCCACCACTCTAATGAGACCAGGATATCAAAAGGGGTGATGTACCTTGGACTAATCTTTCCATTCTTCCCAAATCTCATCACTTTCCTCCATTGATATATGTGGAGGAATACCATATCTCCAACATCAAAGACTAGATCTCATTGATGATTGTCAACATAGCTCTTCTATCAACTCTAAGAAACTTTGATGTGATGATGAATGGTTTTAACCTTCTATACCATTTCCTTAACCATTTTAGGACCTAGTAGTTTGCATTTCCAAACTTTATACCAACATGAAAGTGTTCTTCACCTCTTCCCATGAAGGGTTTCATAGGGATCCATTTGGATACTCGAGTGGAAACTGTTGTTGTAAAAGAACTCAGACAGATGAAGATGTTGGTCCCATCATCATTTGAAGTGAATTGAGAATTCTCTCAACATGTACTGAAGTGTTTGGATAGTCCGTTCATATTGGCCATCAGTTTGAGGGTGATAAGCTGTACCGAAGTTCATCTTAGTTTTTAGAGTATACTAGAGACATTCCCAAAACATATAGGTGAATCTTGGATCTCAATCAGACATAATTGATAGTGATACTCCATATAGTTTCACCACTTATCTGATGTATATCCATGAAAGTTGTTCTGGGGAGAAATCCTCTTGATTTTCAATGAAGTGTGTAGTCTCAAGATATCATTGTTTCCTATAGATGTCTTTGGAGGTCTGATGAAAAAGTCTATGGTGATGATTTCCCATTTCCATGTTGGTATGGGTAATGGTTTCATAATCCCCTTAGACTTCTGCCTTTCAGCCTTCACTTTCTGACACACTAGACACTTTGATGTATATTCAACGATCTCCTTCTTCATGTTCCCCATCCATAATTCTCTCAGAGATCTCGATACATCTTTCTATTTCCTGGGTGAATAGAGAAATCTGAACTATGTTCATCATTCAATAGCCTTATTTAACTTAGAATTTGATGGAACACATAATCTTGACCCAAATCTCACAATTCCTTCTTTATTAACATTGAACTCCAAGGATTTCCATTTTCTTATAGTTTTCACTTTCTTCTGAATTTCCACATCATCTTTTTGAGAATCCTTTAACCTTTCAAGAAGATACAGTTAAGAAATCATTTGTGAAAGGATTGCTGATGTTTCTTCCTTTATGATTCTCATGTACATCCTCTTCAATTATAAGAATACTGGGTCCTTCTCAACTCTCATCAATGATAAAATTGCTGGATCATTTCTGCTTAGAGCATCAAACACTTTATTCTCGTTACTAGGATGGTAGTGAATTGAGCATTCATGGTCCTTAGTTAGCTCTAACCATCTTCGTTGGAGCATATTAAGTTCTTTCTGGGTGAATATATATTTGAGGATCTTGTGATCAGTATATATCTCACACTTCTCCCCATAGAGTTAATGTCTTCATATTTTCAATGTAAAGATCATAGCTGCTTACTCCAGATCATGTGTGAGATAGTTTTTCTTATGAACTTTCATCTGTCTTGAGGCGTAGACAATGACCTTTTCATTCTTCATTAACATAAAGTCTAATACCTTCTTTGAAGCATCACTAAATACTATAAAAATTTCTCCACTTGTGGGTAGTGTGAGCATAGGGGTAGTGATAAGCCTCATTTTAACTCCTTGAATCTTTCTTTACATTCATCATTCCAAGAAAACTTGACTCCCTTCCAAGTTAGATTGGTAAGAGGGTTCGACAATCACAAGAAATTTCTCAAAAAACGACGATGATACCCAGCAAACCCAAGGAAAATATGTATATCTATCACAGATTTTGGTCTTGACCATCCTTCAATTGCTTTTGTATTTGAAGGATCCATAGATTTCCCATTTTTGTGATGATATACCCTAATAATGAGACTTCATTCTACCAGAACTCACACTTTCTATAATTTTTATAAAGCTTCTCATTTCGTAAGGTCTTTAGCACATGGTTCAAGTGTACATCATGCCCCTCCTTTATTTTGGAGTATATTAGGATACCATCTATAAATACTACCACAAATTTGTTGAGGAAATCTCTAAAGACTCTATTTATCAAATCTATGAAGATTGCTGGAGCATTAATGAGTCTGAATGACATCACTATTAACTCATAGTTCCCTTACCTTTTATGAAAACTGGTTTTAGGGATATCTTACTTCTTCACCCTTACTTGATAATATTGCGACCGAAGGTCCATTTTGGAGAACTGTTATTCTCTATGTATCTGATCGAAAAAGTCATCAATCCATGGCAGAGGATACTTATTCTTTATCGTGATATTGTTGAGCTCATGATAATCAATGAAAAGTCACATTGACCCATAATTATTCTTGATGAAGAGGACTGGTGTACCCCATGGTGAAATACTTGGGCGTATAAACCCTTTATCCAAATTATACTATAGTTGTTTCTTTAGAAGACCATGTTCCAAAAAATTATTCCTATACAAAGTCTTGGATATTGGAAATGCCTAAGGTATAAGATTGATTGAAAATTAATCATCCCTACTAGAAGGAAGACCAGACAATTCTCCGGGAAACACATCAGCGTATTCCCTCACATAGGCATGTCTTTGAGGATGATCCTTTCCTTAGACTCAATAATTTGAGCTAAATATGCTTTCTCATAGGGAAATAATATCCATTATTGAGATGACAATGTTAAAGAAGATTCATCCTCCTCCTTGAACTTGTATAGAATCTAGGGTTGATTTACTATACAAAGAGCGATTTTCTTATCTCAACAATTTTTTTTGGCTATATACAGGTAAATCCAATCCATGCACAAAATTGAATAAAATTCCACCAAAGGAAGTATGACAAGATTCACTGGGATGTTCAACCCACAAATTGTGACAGGGTGGAGTTATATACATGGGATGAAATAATTGACCCATTTTCCATTTTCATTGATATCTCTACTTCCATGATTTGTGGTGGTGTTTGAATAGTTATACTAAACTTTTGTGATATGAAGGAATGCATATAAGAAAAATAAAAAAAGTACATTTTCTATTCTTGAATGAATAACTTGCATACCTGTCACCACTTCATTGTTGGGATTCAATTCAATGGTAGTGATGGAAAAAGATCACCCATGCTGCCTTAGAGGTTATTGGTTACCTCTGGAAACCCTTGGATTAGGGCATTGGTTTGCAAAGTGTCATGGTTCCTTGCTGTTGTAGTAATGGACAATGCTTTGGGTTGAATGGAGTATTACCTTACTCCATCGCATTAGCGGGTTTCTCCTGTCGGCAATTATTAGCTACGTGCCCTTCCTTCCTACACATAAAGCATTTCTTCCCCCCCCTTAGGCAATTTCCAGTGGGCTTATTTCCCCACCTTTGATAGGTGGGATGCTAAAATTTCTTAGCACCGATAGATTTCTCCTTCAGATCGCCAGAATTAAACTCCACTTTACACTTCTTATCCCTATAATATCCTTGAGATTCTCTGATCTCCATTTCAACTTTGAAGACACATTATAAAATTTCCTCTAGACAATTTCCTCATTGCTATCAAAGTCACGGATCGCCAAGTATTTTCTTAGACTAGGTTTTAGCCCACTAAAGAATTATTCAACCTTGAATTCGGGGGTAGTGATAAAGCCTGAGGCATATCATGAAAGTCTTGTGAATTTTTCCTCATATGCCCTAATAGATTCATCGTATTTTTGTTTGAGGGTGAAAAAATTCATTTCCATTTTAAGTAAGAGAGCATGAGGATAATATTTATCATTTTTTTTGGAATTCCTTTTACTCCATCACTTTGATCTCTTCCTCAGACTTTGTAGTATTGATCAATGTTTTCCAATAATATGATAATCCCTCCATACGATAAATAATCAGTAGAACATTCTCTTGCTTAGAATATTGAAGGATAGAGAAAATATTCTTAATGAAGTTGATCCATTGTTCCATGATTAAGAGATCAGAGGATCCATTGAATTTAGGAGTCCTTTGTTGTATGAAGCTCTCCATTTTGGATTGTTCCCTCTCTTAGGGGGTTTGGGCGCTCTTCCTGATGCAGGTTTCTATTCAAAACCCCAGTCAGCTGAGAGAGTATCATGTCAAAGTTTGTGATTCATGCTCTCATGGAATTAAGGATCTCATTAGGGAAGTCATCACATTTCCCATCAAATTGATTGTTTACCTGATTTCTTCTATTTCTGGCCATTGGCTAGAATAAAAGGAAAATTAGGGATGAGTATTTTAAACAATTAAACACATAAAGGTGAATCCAATAACATTAAAGGGATAAATTATAAATTACGTTTACCTCCTTAACTTATGAGTTCCTAGGATTCAATCTATGTTATCTATGATCTATTTCCTAACATATATTCTTATTAGAAAATTTTCCCTTAATAATGGTCCGTAATGAGATTTTGAATTTACCAAAAAATATCCTTCAGGAATGTCAAACCAGGTGTGTAGTAAGGCCCGTTGTCATGTACCAGGTTACCGCAAGTCAGGCCCGGAACACCTTGTCATTGTTACTCCTAGGTACATTTTTGAAATAACTACGTCCAATTATAATATCTAGATAGAGATGTATTTTCTTGATAAACCATTTATTCTATACTTACCAAAATTTAGGGATGTTTTCTTACACTTAGTATTATCCCTATTGCTTTTACTAGAGTTCTCTAATCCTAATATCAAAAATAACTAAACTTTTTCTTTGACACAAACTATAACAACCATGCTCTTTATTACAAATTAATACTTGATTTATTACATAAAATTACACTTAATACAACCTAAAAGATCAATAATTCCAATTTCTTTGGGAATTAGGTACATAACATAACATCTTGAACATGAGATACAATAACATTATTAAAAAATTTCTTGACATGATTTATTGAAAACTTCTTTACCATGATCAAAATACTCTTTTGAACTCAAAACTTCATGGGATAACTTGGGGATATACATAAGAAATAAGTGAGCTATAAAACTCAATAAGGGAATAAACATGAAATAAGTTATACTAAACATTACCCAATGCATTGGAGCGCTATCTGGGTGCACCCATCATCATCATTTCATTCTCATGCTTAAGTGTGCGATATAGATTATATGACATGGATTCATTCATCATCATAATTTATTCCATGATCAAGGAATGTGTATTTCATACATGTAAGTATTCAATAAATAATTATATGTTCATAAAAGTGAATACCCTTGATAGAATAATGTGTATGGTATTCACTATACAATTGTTTTGGCACGAAAAATTGTGGTGAAATTTTGGCAGCATAACGACGTTATTTAGAAATTCATAAAAATATTTTATGAGAGAGAAATGAGTCTCTAGTTATTTGGACATAAAATGGGATGTAATAGGGACATGGAAAACATATCCCAACATTAGAAATTTGTAAATAGAATGCATAAGGTAATGAAAAAAACATGAATAGAGAAAAGAATTATTACAAAATTTCGGCATGATAATAGGTTTACATAAAGAATCATGGTATAATAATTTATACATATAATGCATAGTAATATTAATATGGAATATCATATCCCATCACAAGAAAATGAAAAGTAAAAGACATAACATAAAAGGGGTGCTTGATAAAAGTGGCAAGTGGAATATCTCTTACTTGAGTGTATGACTCCAACAGCTTGAGAGGGGCTTGTTGAAAGTTTAGGGGTGCCTTGAGAGGACTCTAGGGAGGGGAGGGAAGATTAAAGAGATTCTCCAAAGAGTTTTAGTGGAGACAAATGGGAGTTTGGGTGAATTTATATAGGAAAAGATAGATATTTCTTTATTATTTTGGTTTTGGGTTCTACTTAATAAAATATCCAAAATCACAAACCATACCATGATTTTTTCCCATAGTTTCTGCCAAAGGGGAGATGTTTTTATTTTTTTAGAAGGGAAAGGGCCTAATTTATTAAAATATTACCCTTGTTTATGTGGAGGTGAGTCACACTCTTAAATAAATGAATTTAAAATATTAAAATATATTATAATTCTTAGAGGATTCATAATGGCTTTACAAAATAAATCAAATAAACTTAAAATAAAATTATTTTAAAGGGAAAACATATATTTGGTTGTGGATACTATTTATATTAATTATTACATCACTTTTGGGTCATTGTGATGTCATAAAACACAAATTATATTTATACAGTATTTAATTTTTACCCAAAAATTCGACTGTCTCATAAATTTATGAAAAATTCGCCATTAGATAATTTCAACATCCTGATTCCAAAAACAATATTAATTTTATCTAAGTAATTTTATAAATATTTTAGTTTTATATTTTAAAATAAAATCCAACATTTATTGAAAATGACGGGTTTTTTGACAATAACATTTTTTAAACCCTTATAAACATTACATTTAACTTCATAAAAATTATATGATAATTTTTTTATAAAATTTATTTAATAATAAAATTTTATTAAAATATTATTTGTTTCAAAGATCAATTAATTCATCAAATTATATTTCTTAATTGAATTTGAATATTAACCAAAAATACTATTTGTGTTTTATTGAATCAAAATAAAAATCATTTATAAAGTAAAAATAATAGGATTGAAATATATTTATTATTATATGAAAAATAATGTACATACTCATATTGATAGAGTATTTTTACATATCCCTTTAATACACCATCAAACACCCTAAGGGTAAGGTGCGCGATGGTGAGACTTTCATGGGGCGGTTTGGGGAACATGGTTTGAGTCATGATCTCGATGAGCTTGTACTTCTCTCATAAACAGTTTAGATCATGCTTAAGTTGTTGGATCTCATATTGGGCTTAGTCAAGAGAAAATCCTAGAAATTCTATCTCCCTCAAAAGCTTTGATAAATGAGTTTCATAGGGTACAATCCTACTGGATGAGGCCATCACTTCCTCTATCTTTGATAATTAGATTTGTTAAAACCCTATATTTATATTAATCATGTGATCACTATTAAATGACTATATTATCAATGGTAATAACACATAACAGTCTTTTAAATCCAATGGGAATAATAAGACAAAATAAATGCATGTGTTTTCTATAACCATATTATATAATAATACATTTAATAAAATGCAAGGAGAATTTTATTTGTAATAGTTCGGGTCATTACACATTAAGTTAATAGAAAAACCAACCTCCCTTATCGGTGGAAAACCAAAGAAGTCAAAAGGAAATATAGGGTTAGACATTAAGTCTGGGGAGAATCACATGGTTAGACAAAACGTGCACCCATACTAGACTTATGGATGGGGTGCACGGTTTAGCTGCACAATTTGATTAACGGTGCGCCAACTGTGAAAACCCTAATTGTCCGAGGGTGCATGATTTTGAGGGGATGACCACACAGCTAGAAAAACCGTGTCCCCCCTTCTAGTGACTTACAATAGGGTGCATGATTTTTTTGTTCAAACCACACGGTTTTCCCTAACCATGCACCAATCGTGCACAGCCCGAAGGGCTTCCAAAATTTTCTAAATTTCATCCAAAATTCCCTAAAACAAGTCCCAAAAAATAGGAGATAAAAAAGGTCAAGGGATACCTAAAAGAAGGTAATGAGATGTAACAATAAATATCATGATACACAAACTCCACCAATGGAATTTGATCCTCCCAACTATGGACCAGAACCAACATGAAAACCTAAAGCATGTTAACCAGAACACAAATGATCTGCTTAACTTGGCCACTTATCTGGGGTAAAAGTGACACACTCAAGTGCTATCGAGTCCCAAAGGACTCCTGCATCCACTCCATAATTTTGATGTGAAGTGAGTATCATGGTCTAAAATGATTGTCGAGGGAATTCCATGGAGCCATACTACCTCCTACATGGATAGGCATCCTAAACTCTCCACAAATATCTACTCTCAGATAGTTAGGAAGTGGTATAACTTGACAATCCAGTCTACGATCACTAAAATAGTGTCATGACCTCTAGATGGTCATAGAAGCCCCCATCATTAAAACCAAAAAAATGTTATCCCACTTCCACTTACATATGGGCACCTCGGTCTCCACCTAGGTAGGTGAGATATCAAGAGCTAAAATTAGCATCAAGCTAGAATATCCTTGGTCTCCAACTAGATGCTAGAGGATCTTAGTACAACCACACATCTCTTGGGAGTACTACTAAGGGAAATAAACCTCCTTATAATCTTCTATCACAGCATGAATGGTGTCACTGTCCATCATCAAACAAGGATAACATGCTCCCCACATTTAGAAAATCCATATAGATCATGCCTAGTGGATATCTGTTCATGCAATAGCTCATAGTTGGTACCACCAAGATAATCCTCCCTAACACTCTATACAAGTAGTGGGGTAACAACCATCGACTGGAAGTACAATGTATCATCCTTATCCTCAATGTTAAACTATAATAGGTTAATTGATCCATCACCTCAATCAACAATAACAGATGAAAAACTTCATTGTGAGCATCTGCTACCACAACCACACCCTAGGGTGGCTCTCGAGCTAGCACTGTTTGGACCTTTGTTGGTTCAATTTCCGCTCCCATGTCTAAGAAGTCATATCATAAGAAGTGGTCCTCTAAAATATAGTACTGTCTCCATGTGAGATCCCCATGAAGATGGTACTCTTATAGAACATCCCGAACTATCCAAAAGTGTATTGCATGCTCTACCTCTAATGCTGAGTACATGAGGGTGGAATCATAGAGGACTACCATGAACCGATCCAAGAAGGGTTAAAGATCAAGTTCATGAGTCTCATAAACTATGTTGGGAAATTCAATGCATTAAAGGGTATCACCAAGAACTCTAAGCAACCACAACGGCTCTAGGAGGCTACGATCGGTACATCCGCCTCTTAGACCTGGAGGTGGTGATAACCCATATTGAGGTGAAAATCTAAGATCCGCTTTGCCTCCATCCACTAGGTGAAGGGGTCATTGATTCTCAGGGGTGAATACTTCTACCAAATAGTCACCTGGATTGGGTGATGTCAATCCACACCTGGCCTCAAGCTCTCATTCTCCTCTTAGGCAAACAACATAGGGATACTTAGGAAAACACATTAGGTCTTACGAAGCCCCTACTCTGTAGACTCCTCCAACCAAAACTCCAACTCTCACAACTATATGGGGTAATATGATATTCTAGCGTAGATATCAGGGCATCCCTAGTGCAAGTAAATGTAGAAAAGAACTCTCAAAAGGGGGTGAACCCAACAAATCCTCAAGATGGACGCCCTCATACTCCCCCACCATCATAGAAAATTGAAAAATCATAGAATATATTACTCTAAGGTCATACTAGCCAATATATAAAGAGTTGGTTATATCCTCCAGCACATGAGCTCATACTAATTTTTCTGGGATCACTCCTTAAAAAGGAGGAAAACTCCATCCCACAAGTTAGGAACACTACAACCATTACCGGTAACAACCAACTAAGCATGGATGGTAGTCAACCAGTCCACACCGAGGAAAACATCGTAGGATCTCTCTACCACTGTGGAAATATTCTCTATAAGTCTCTCTCTCCTCTAGATTTGGGTCACACTGTTGATAGAAGAATATGACCACCGATCCTCTCTACTAGAGCCTCAAAGTATAGGGGTTGAGAAAAAAGGTTCTGTTAGTGCCACTAGGCCTTGAACGAGGGTTACACTCAGGGAAATGTGGCTCATGACTCTATTATAAAATTGCAGTCGAGGTAGTGAAGACACATGTTGTACCTCAAACCATGATCAGGCCTCCAGAACAGAAGCCCCTTCTTCTCGAAACTTATCCTTTACCTTGCCCATATGTTCACCACAACCAGGACCTGCTATGAAACTACACCACACTAACCTACATCACCTTGGAGAAGTATCACTGCCAAGACCACCAAAGGTGGAGGTCAAGATCCATAAGGGCAGAGATCGGAATGAGGGATCCAGAAGATGCGATGACCGCATGGTGTTGGTGGCACATCATCCGACGATCTAGGTAGAGTTTTAGAAGATGGTAATTCTTGTAACCTGGATGTTTCTACTCATTGAATGAAAGTGATGATTTCATTCTCCCATAGATATTGGAAGAAAGTTAAAACCACATAATCCCATTGTGAATTGTTTTATACTTTGTACTTGCATGCATGTTTGCTTAGCGTACACTTTTTTTCATTGCTCAAAATGAAGACCTTGAGAGGAACAGAACCAGATGCAAGGATGAATCGGTGCGTTGGATGGGGTGTCTGGACTTCCCAGTTCTAGACACCAAAGTCATAGGGGATCTTCTAGAGCAATTTTGTCACTTGTTTCTTTGGGTCTCGATCCCCAACACGTGGAATTAGAGGGATTGGTTGAAGTGTTCAGTTGTAGAACACGGTGAAAGGCATCTGGTGAAGCAGTTTATTAAGGATACATCGGAGGTATCAGATGATAGTGGCGGTACCATAGGTGTAGCATCTCAGGTATTTATAGAATAATACATTTTCACATCTATTATTATTTATGAAGAAGATATTAATTTTACATTAAAGAGGACACTTTTTCTAATAGTGTACTCGACACACAACAATGGGTTTCTCTGAAATCTTACGTTGCACACAACATTGAATTATATAATAATAATCTAATTATTTTAAATGGTAGTTAATGCCTAGTCATTGTATTGGCGTGAATAAACAGAACTAACTAAAATATGATTATACATGTTTGTTAAATGTTTTTACATTTATCCAATAAATTTTAGAGGCTTAAAATGAGAATAAATCCAATTTTAAGCATAAATACTCTAATATTTTTAAAAGGATGTTTTACCACCTTTTGTTGGTGAATCCTTTTTAAATATATTTTTTTCACTTTTATATGTTAAATTTGAAAAAAAATATTTATTATTTTTAAGAGGAACATAAAAATTTACATTGGATGAAATTTTGGTATTTTTCTAATAAAACTCATATTTTTATGAATAGTGAAAAATACTGCATTTTAATTCAAAACTGTATTTTCATATATTTTATTTATATAGTTATATTGTACTTTTAATTGGTTTTAAAGTGTAATTTGATTATATTTTTATTATTTAATCCAATTTTGGTCATTTGAATTAATTTCACATTGAAATTGAACATAAACACATGTCAATCTTTTGGTAGTTTTTATTTCTTAAAACCTGCGTTTTGGTTTGGACAACGGGAATTAATTTAAAATTAATTACTGCAACATCTGTGTTTTGAATTTGGAAAAATTGATTCCATATTTGGAATCATAAGGTTAAAATTATGTAATTAAGTACCTTTTAGTTTTAGACATTATGAATAGCAACTTCAGTGATTATTCTATTTACCATGGTTAAAGGGTAAATTAGGTAAATTAGGGTAAAAATAATATTATAAATTTACCCTAACACATGTCCTAAACCTATTTGATGAGATATTAATGACCATGGGTATCCTTGGGTAGATTTTTTCACCCCATGGATCCACTTGACAGTGATAATGACATGTTATATTAATTAATTTAAAGTAAATATAAATATGACATAAACTTGTATCTTTTACTAAAGAAATTTTTATATGGGGTTATATAATTGATATCTTCGACTATAAATAGTCATTATAAAGATAAAAATATTTCACACATCATTATATTTTATTTATAATATTTATAAATTAAATAAATAAATTTAAGTATGACACAATGATGATGCATTGCTTGCTTCATTAATAAAGGATTCAAATAAATGATATTATAAATATTAAAATAAATTTATTTTGAAACTTTTTATGCCATCCACAAAAATGTTACATTTGTGACTTATAAAAATGTAAAAACTCAACAAGAAGACATGGGATTTCATTAATAAACCAATTTAGGTTCTATTGGCATTTTATAGTAACTATATTAACCATATAGTATGAATATACAAGAATACATGGTAAGAGTTAAATTAGTTAACTAAGGGTTAAAGCTAAAAGTTAAGGTTAAATTTGTGACTTAGAATTGTCTAAAACCTATTGGTTGAGAGGTTTTTGACCCAAAAAAATATTATATTTTAAATAAATGACTTTAGGACCATTTGAAACCGAAAATCATTTTATAATAAAATAATATTTCAATGCCTTCCTAAAGTTCCCATCCTCCCTCTTATAAAAGGGCATCACCTATACCCATTTAAACACACCTCTCAAGCCCCTTGAATCATCCAAATTCTAACCAAATTGGCTCTAAACATCCATAACTTCATCTTAGAATCTATACCTTGGGAATAAGGCAATTCAAGAAATCCTTTTGGCTCAAATCAAAAGAAGTTACCCGATTTAGTGGTAACATCTTCTCTCAAGTTCGTTTCTTTTATTTTCCTTCTCCACTCCCTATGATATTATTATTATTTAATTACATAACAACACCAGTATACTCAATATACTAGTATATTTTTATGAGAAGTATTATAACTACACTTACGCGCACATCCATTTAATGGATACGAATATATAGTTTCTATGTAAGGCGAACTACTTCCTCACGAAACGATGGTTGTTCGATTTTATCCCACCACCTCTCATGGTGGCAATTATGATGGCACTGTATTTATATATGATATATGTTATATTTATATTGTCTCTATAATTCTTTAATTTGTTTTACAAACATACCTTTATACTTTTCATGATGTGTAAATATGATAATTTCATTTGAGGAAGTGCGGACTACCACCCCCTCAAAGTGATACGACTCATTCATGACATACATGGAATGTATAAAGGATGAAGTTAATGAAATTATGTAACACATATAACATATTATTTTATACTCTAATTATAATATACCTATGTATCATTTAGTTTTCATTTCTTTAATATGACAAATAAATGAAAGTAGCGTTTATGTGTACGTACGGTCTACCGTCTCCATGAACGGTGCATTTCATTTATTGTCTCAAAATGTTATAGAATATTATAAATACATATATACTTAATATATATGATATTTAAATCATGAATATCATTCTGTAGATGATTTAATTTTTCCTACATAGACAATTTACCTCAAAACAAGTTCATTTTCGACTCAAGTGCCGAATATCGACAAAACGATAGATATTAACTTAAATAATTATGTATTTTTTATAGAGTGGTAATAAGTGATATAAAAGGAATAATAAACTTGAAAAAGGTTATTAATTAAGTCTAAATTAACTTATGTTTATTATTCAGTAAGAGCAAGGAATATACACGACGAATCAGACACAAGGTAAGGGACTTTGTCTCAATCTCCTTTAATTGAGGCATATTTTAATAATATACACCTCCTTCTTTTATACAGTGTATAATAAAACCCTATGAATTTTAATTTCATTCAAAGGGAATCTTTTTTCTACAAATCATTTTACTAAATGACAAAAGGAATGTTTTTAACATATGAGGAGACATCAACCTCTCTGCCGCCATAATTGTTATTTGATATTTGGCTTCCTCTATAAGCCTTAATGTTTTTTTAAAAGTAAAATAAATCCTGTATTCCCTTTTTGGTTGTTTTGGTATTGAAAATGGTTTTTGAAATGGATTGATCATTTCAATATCTTGAAATAATTTTCTTGTGATTGAAAATGAAATGTTATTGGTGAAATGTTGATATTTTCAATATTTTATGTGTTATGATTATATAATGGTACTTGGAAATTTGACGGGTGGTGACGTGATAAACCAAATTATGGGTGGTTATGTGATAAAAAAAATGATGGGTGGTTTCGTGATAAACCATGGATGGGTGGTTACATTATAACCTTCAATGAATTGGGTATGGAAGTCGGCCGTATGGCTATTTCATTTAGTGATATGTGTGGAAGTCGACCGTATGATTATTCCATTTAAGTATATTTATGTCCCAAGTTAACTTTATATGTTATATGTTGCTTTCTATGGGATTGTGGTAATATTTTGGTTACAAAAAGGATACATAATGAGCTTATATTCAGTGAAGTATATTTATTACTTCTTAAAGGTGAAATGTATTACTTTATAATAAAGTATTCATGGTTTTCATGTTATCCCAAGACTAACAGTTTTATTTTATTATGTATCCCTTACTGATCTTTTTATTCTCATCCCAAGTTTTGAAATGTTTTTCACAGGACATAAAGAAGAATAGATTCAAGGATGGGATCAAGGAAAAGTTATGTTGTTAAAATATGAAACGATGTCATATTTTGTTTTAAAGAGTTTTTGTTTTATGAAAAAAATGGATAGTGAGTAGAAGTGTCTATTTGTAATGTTCAAGATGTTATGTATAAGTTATGAAATAATTCTCTAAATATCTAAACCTAAAAATATCCTCGATGTGAATTAAAGTCAAATTATCGACTTATCTCATGATTAAGTAATGTTTAAGGCTGGGGCCTTATAGTTGGTATCAGAGGTCGATTTAGATAACTTTAGGAGTTAGGATATTGTTAATAAAATATTCATAAAAGATTTTTAATTTATGGTCAAATTGAAATGGTATAGAATTTTAATATTACTATGTTACTTCATCTAAGATATGTTTGTTCAGAATGGTTTTCTGTAGAGGAAACATGGAAGCTATACTGGGATGGCATACAAAGAGAAATAACCTTCCAAATCAACATCTTGAGATTGTCAGAATTGGAACTGAATAGTTTTTTGTAGTAATGGATCAGTTTACTTAGGTGATAAATGGTGGTGATTTCCATGCAAGAGATCAACTAGAAAAACCATAGAGGCATATGTCGATCATAGAGCATTTCATGAAGCAACTCCTCCCATCATTCAGAGTATCATATGAACCTATGCAAGATGAAGGGTGGATTAAATCACTGGAAAATATTTTTGATGTAATGGGTTGTTCAGACAATCAAAAGGTTAGTCTTGTTGTTTATTGTTTTTAAGGTGAAGATGATCTGTGGTGGTCAATGATTAAAAATATCAGAGGAAGTGAAGAGATTAACGCCATGGAATGGAATGAATTTAAGAATATCTTCCTTAAGAAATATTTTCTAAGTCTGTTCGACTTAGGATAGAAAATCAATTCTTGCAATGAAGACAAAAGAAGGAATATTTGGTGGCTTCATATGAATAAAATTTCACTCATCTATCAAGGTACGTCCCAAATTTTATCTGGGATATTGATAGTAAGATAAATCGGTTTTACTCAGAATTGAAGCTGAAATATCAAAGGGCGTTAACTTCTCGTGATTTCAAAAACTATAAGAAACTTGTCTGATGATCTAAGAAGGTAGAAATGGATTCTTTCATTAGTTTTTTGATCAATTTGTGGTTGTGTTTATAGATGATATTTTGGTACATTCTAAAATCCAATAGGAACATCAAAGTCACTTAAGGATTGTTTTTCAAACCTTAAAAGAAAAGAAACTATATGGAAAGTTTAGTAAGAGTGAATTTTGGTTTTAATTTTTTTTCCCTTGGTCATATTTTTTCTAAATATGGCATAACTGTTGACCCCTCTAAATCAAAAGTTGTCAAAGAGTGGCAAAGACCAACCAATATCACATAGATTTGTAGTTGTCTTGGATTAGAGGGTTATTACTGATGGTTTGTTGAAAACTTTTCTCAGTTATCTAGTCCACTGACTAAGCTAACACGTAAGGGAGTTAAATTCATATAGAAAAAAGAATGTGATGATTTTTTTCAAAAACTGAAAAGAATATTGGTAAATGCTCCAGTTTTGGCCTTGCCTTTTAGGAATAGTGAATTTGTTATCCATAGTGATGCATCATTGAAAGGACTTGGTTGTGTCCTAATGTAGAATGATCAGGTAATTGTTTATGCTTTACGTTAGTTGAAACCTCATGAGCTAAATTACCCTACACATTATTTGGAACTATCTGGTGTTGTTTTTGCATTAAAAATATAGAGGCATCATTTGTATGACGTAAAGTGTGAAATATATACTAATAACAAAAGTTTTAAGTATATATTCACTCTAAAAGAATTAAACATAAGACAGAGTAGGTGACTAGAATTAATCAAGGACTATGATTGCACAATCCATTACCATATGGGAAAGGAAAATAAAGTGGTTGAAACTTTGTGTCAAAAGAGTAATGCGATATTTACCATGCTACATTTGGAATGAGATCCTTTGGTTTCTGATTTGATGAATTTTTGATTAGAAGTTGTTGGTGTGGGGAATTCCTCTGTTTTGTTTCAGGTGGTAGTGAAATCATATCTATCAGAAAGAATTAAGCAAGAGAAAAAAGAAGAAAATGAGTTACAGAAAAATATATAATTAGTTTAGAAGGGTAAGTTACCTGAATTTAACATTGATATAGATTGTGTTTTGAGGTTTTTAAAGTTATTATGTGTGCCTTGTGATTCAAATTTGAAGAAAGAGTTGTTATGTGAAACTCATAGTTCTTCGTTTTTATTTCATCCTGGCAGTACTAAGATGTACAGAGATCTTCAAGAGTATTTATGGTGGGATGGAATGAAAAGAGATATTACTAACATTACTATGAAGTTTTTTATTTGTCAACATGTTAAAGTAGATCTGTTGTTACAGGAAGAGATGCTTCAACCTTTACCAGTTCCAGAGTGGAAATGGTAAAAGGTTTCCATGGATTTCATAGTGGGGTTACCAAAAACGTGTCGAGGTAACAATGCAATATGTGTTGTTGTTGATCAATTGACTAAATCTGTTTATTTTATTTCGATTCAAGATACTCTATCTCTAGATAAAATTTATCGATTGTATATTAAAGAGATAGTCAAGTTACATGTAGTTACCATTTCTATAGTATCTGATCATGCTTTGAGGTTTACTTATAACTTTTGGAAAGGCATTCATAAGTCATTGGTAACTGAATTAAATTTTAGTATAGCTTTTCATCCTCAGTCAGATGGGCAGTCAGAATGAACAATTCAGACCTTGGAGGATATGCTACATGCTTGTTCACTGGATTACTAGGGAAGTTGGGATCATCATCTTTCTTTGGTTGATTTTTCTTATAATAACAGTTTTCATTCCAATATACAGATGTAACCATTTGAAGCATTATATAGAAAGCAGTGTCGAACTCTATATTTTTGGGATGAAGTAGGTGAAAGAAATTTGATGGGACCAGAATTGGTAGAAGAGATGGAAAAAAAGTTCAGTTTATTTAGAATCACATGAGAATAGCTCAGAGAAGGAAGAAAAGTTATGAAGATAATTAGAGGAAGAATCTTTCTTTTGAGGTAGGTGATCATGTCTCTCTCAAAGTTTCTCCATGGAAAAGTGTGATGTGCTTTGGTAAGAAGGGAAAGTTGAGTCTGATATTCATTGGACCCTATGAAATCCTAGATAAAGTTAGATCAGTTTCCTATAGGGTGGGTTTACCTCCAAGTTTATCTCAGGTACACAATGTTTATCATGTTTCAATGTTGAGAAAGTATATTTCAGATCCATCTCGTGTTTTGAGTCCATAGGTAGTTCAGTTGGAAGAGAATATTTCTTATGAGGAACATCCAGTGTGGATTCTTCACCGTACAGAGCAAGTATTGGGGAATAAGGTGATTCATTAAGTACATGTTTTGTAGAAAAACCATATGGTTGAAGAGGCAATGTGAGAATCTTAAAATTATATAAGGGAGAAATACCCTCACTTATTTGATAAGTCAATAAAATTACGGGGACACAATTTCCAAAAGGCACTACTACAAAAAATGAGCAAGGGAAGCACCACCTTTTATCAGCGCTATAAAAAAAGTGCTGATAAAGGTAAATCTTTATCAATGCTAATTAAAAGTCCTGATAAAGTATTCCTTTATCAGTGCTAAAATTTTAGGACTGATAAAGGGTGTGCTTTATCAGCACTAGAAAAGCGCTGATAAAGAAGCCCTTTATCATCGCTAAAATTTTAGGAGTGATAAAGTCATCCTTTATCATCACTTTTCTAGCGCTGATAAAACTAGAGTCCCATAGTTTATAAAATTGGGTTCATAGTATCCTATGTTTATCGTGTCCTTAAGCTCTCGTGTTACAGTACCCTTGTGACAACTCCCCTCCCCCCCGATCTTCTCTTTGTCGGACCTCCGCCGCTATCCTTACTCCTTATCCTCCCCCTTGAACCCCTTCCATAGATCCTCCTCCCCGCAAACCATAATTATCCTCCTCCCCGCTATACCCTACTCCCCACGAACCCAACTCCTCCATTTATCAACGGTTGGCGGCTCCTCCCCTATGCCTCCCCCTCTGGAACCAACGGGCCCGTACCCGAGTGGTAAGGGATCCTGCTTGGCATCCAAGAGACCCAGGTTCAAAACCGGGCGGAGGCGAATTTCTGGGCACTATAACAGAACTATAGCAGGCATTGTAGAAGCACTGTAGCAAGCACTGTTTGGTACTGTAGCAGCACTGTTTGGTACTGTAGCAACCGGACTATTCACCTTATTTGGGCTTTCGGGCCACCAGTTTGGGCCTACGGGTCTCAGGGCCTTCGGGCCATCAAAGGACTTCAGGCCACAGGGCCTTCAGGCCATTGAAGACCATGAAGTAGCCCAGTTCACACAGAGCAGGCCCCAGATGAGGATCATAGCACCAGTAGCAGTCACTAGAAGAAGAGCTAACCGGATTGGAAGAATGAGAGGGTATGACAACCGTCATCGGGACCAGACACCGTGCAGCTTTGTACGGGGAAATGCTAGCCGATTAGTAATGCAGGTGGGGAGTTAAAGGAAATCAATGATGCAGAAGCTAGGGAGGGGTAGTTCTAGTGGGCTGGGCCTATGGGTCATTATTGGGCATGGTATGCCTCTGGAACTTCGGGTCATGTATTACAGGTCATGTTGGGCCTTGTACCTTAGGCCTACGGGTCATGTACAGGTTCCCCTTCAACCCTTAAAAGGGGGATTATCTATAATAAAATAAAAATAAGGACTTCAGGCCATTCAGGGCCTCCCCCTCTGGCAGTCGCGCCTTACCCTCCCGACGTAGCGCAAAAGGATCCCTGACCGCTCGGCGCTTCTTCTCTCCCTCCATCGTGGGTGCGATCTACTCTAGGTAAGTCTCCCACTTCTCCTTTTAGGTTTATTTTTGGTAATTTATATCCCTTCTCTACATGTGTTCATCGCTTTAATTCTCATTTGGCCAATGATTCAATGAATAATTGGTGAATGGTCATTGCACATTCCATAGTTGGAATCACAGATCACTCCATGTGAAAATGAGACATGGGAAGTGCTAGTCTTTTTTAGACACACCATATACCCCTAGGGACACATAATTTCCTCCTTTGAGGATAGTTTTGAGCTCTATTTTCTTTTATTTCAGTTTTTTTGTGAGAGTTTTGAGCTTCCATGGACTAGTATTGGTGGATTGTGTTCCCTTGGTCCATTCCTATGAGGGCTTGATACAACTTCATGACCTTGTACAAGGATGTTGGCCCCTCTATATCTTCTTAATGATCAGGGTAGTGTTGGTGAGTTCCATTATTCTTGATTTAGTTGTCTTAGTCCACTTATATGATGGTTATTATGGAATTAGGCCATGTTCATTGGAACTCATACCCCTCGGCGACTTGGAACATGTATCAATTCAAGGGACCCAGAGTGATCCTCATTTCATTCATGTTGTTCCTATATTGTATTTTTGGAATTGAAATCACCAACACTTACATGGGAATTGATCCCCTATATTGGAGGATGTTTCAAGTTGGGTCTATTGTGCCCCAGCAAGCCTTAGTAATTAACCCCCTCTATTTGTATAGAGATATGATCATTCAGATGGTGTATTATTCCGATGGAGCGTGTATCTTGGATGAACCCTCTCAGTTTTCAATATACTTATTCTATAGTGAGTGGTCTCAGTTCACTTTTATGGGGGTTAATATGGAATATGATCCTGAACAATGGACCACTGGTCACTTAGTGACCTGGAGCTTGTATCCCTCTGAGAGGCCTGAAGAAAACCTTATTTCCAATGTGTTTTCCCTATGTTGGGTTTGTTGAATTGGCATGACCAACACTTACACAAGTGTCTATCCCCTATCTAGGAGGATTATTGTAGTAGACTCTAGTATCTCCCCATCAAGCCTTGGGTGTTGACCCCCTATATTTATATCATGAGCTAATATTTCTGATGGGGTATTAGTCTGATGGAGTGTATATATAGAGTGAAAACTCTTAGTTTCCTATGCAATTCTTCTTGGCTAGATTGGATGAGTGTGACCTCTAGGATGAGTGTCATCATTGGAATTATATCTTGGGTAGCATTTTCTCTTGGAGGAGTGTTACCTTGAAACCCTAAGTGGATCTACAACTATAAGTGGTTGAGACTTTTTTGACTCAGATTCTTTTATGAGTATATTTGGGATATCCTTGGTTATCATTATGTCTCATATCTTGTTTGGAATACCTATGTTTAGTGACATGAATAATCTCAATGCTTTATGTATGTTGTTTTTGGGGTGTCCTATTGGGTATTGTAATACTCATCCCTACAAGGGATCTTCCCATACATGTCATGTCTTATACAGATGATGAAAAATTTCACAGAGTACTTGGTGGACTAGGATAAGGTAGATATTAGTTTGGGATACACAGATTGAGGTGTATACCAGTGGTGAATTAATATATGTCCCCTCCTTCTATGTAGGTCATACATTATTTTCCATTTTTTGGATGGATTGTATTTCAGCTCTTTTTATTAAATCTATTAATTTATGTTGTTCAATTCATAGACCGACCTCTAGTGGTTTGGGGGAATTGAACATGTAATACTAAGCTTTGGATGGATATATTAGTGTTCTATGATTATGCTTATGGTTTGAGTTCATATCATAATCTTTTAAGGTAGTGATCTTCTGGGATGTAGGGTTAGCAGTACCCACCCACTGTAGGTGTGTGATGCAAGTCTCATCTCAGAAGGCACTGTCATTCATAGGTACCTCAAGGATAGACCATTAATATAAGGAATTTAATACGATTGTGATGGGTATATGAATATCACATTGAATTTTCTTAACATTCATGCTACAGTCAGAGAGGCAGTCGACGAATAGCCTAGGCAGAGGAAGGAATTGGAGAAAGGAGGTCTGTACAACACTAAAGTGATGGAGGAGATCGGGGAGAAACATTAGGTGGATGGAACTTTGGTTTGATTCTACTAATACTACCCCTAAGTATACCACTCCTATATTGGGAAGTCAGTGGTTAGAATCTTGGATAGTTGTAGTTGTTGCGGAATCATCGGGAGTCGCAACGATAGAAACGAGAAATGAAAGAAGAATGCAGAAAAAGAAATATACATGGGACACACAAATTTACATGGTTCGGGAATAACCCTACATCCACAGAGAGGCAGAAAATCACTAATTCGGGAGCACAAAATACAGAGTTTTTTTACAGTAGTAACTCTAGCCCAAAAATGGGCTATAAAATGAAGAAGATGATCACTGTTTTGAAAAGTAAGTCTGCGTCGCTATAGTGAACGACGACCACCTTTGTCAAAATTGCTATAGTGGCTGCTGGCTGGAAGTCAAACGTGCTACAGGATTGTTGACTTTGAAGTCCGCACTGCTACAGTTTTTGTCAGTGTCAGTCGGTCAGCTCCACTACAGTGGTCAGAGATTCTACAGTGCCGAAAAAATTGGGCCAGGGGCCTTCAGCCCACAGACCCCCAAAGTAGGGGTGCATTGCCCCTTGAAACCCCCAACAAGCTCACTGTAGAGCTCGACCCATGATAGTTGCAGGCCACAAGCATTCAGCCCAACCGGGTCGGGCTACACCAATCCAACAATCACCCACTTAAAGCCTGATCCACTGCACTGCTATGCTTCGATGCAACTGATGAAGACAACTTACTTAATATGAGTTCTTTCTCTTCTTCACTCACCAGTGGTGTGCTTTCCATACACAGATTCATGAAATACAAACTTTTTTCCTCTTGTACTCCCATCAGGTCCTCCATTATTCTGCCTCTCATCCTTCGTTCATCAGTGGAGACCAACAGAGGCACAACAATGCCTCAACTTATGTATCACCATAGGCTTTGTCAACATGTCTGCCAGATTATTGGTTCCACAGATCTTCTCCAAAGTCAGTAACCCATCCTGTATCAAACCTCTGATGAAATGGTACTTTAACTAAATCTGCTTCATCCAGGCATGAAACACTGGGTTCTTTGCAAGATGTATAACACTCTAACTGTCACAGTGTAATAGATTCTCCTCTTTCTTTCTTCCCAATTCATCCAAGAAGTTCTTCAGCCAAACCATCTCTTTCCCAGCTTCTGTTACAGCAATGTATTCTACCTCTATGGTGGATAAAGCCACCACCTTCTGCAATTTTGATATCCAACTTACCGCAGTTCCTCCACAGGTAAATACATAACCCGCTGTAATCCTCCTGCCGTCGACATCACCTCTATAGTCAGCATCCACATGACCCTTTACTTAATTTTCTTTCCCAAATCACAGAGATACCTCCTTGCTGCCCTTCAAATACCTTAGTATCCACTTCACAGCTTCCCAATGTTGCTTTATAGGGTTAGCCATATACCTGCTTACAACTCCCACTGCATGAGAAATGTCGGGTCGAGTACATACCATGACATACATTAGGCTTCCAACATCTGATGCGTATAGAACTTTTTCCATGTACTCAACCTCTTCTACCATCTTCGGTGATTTCTCATTTGATAGTTTGAAATGGATCTCCAGGGGAATAGAGACCACCTTTTCTTCCATCATACTGAATCTTCTCAAGACCTTCCCAATGTAATCATCCTGTGAAAACATTAATGTTCTAGTTGTGCGATCTCTCTTGATCTTCATCCCCAGAATCTTTCCAGCTTCTCCAAGATCTTTCATTTCAAACTCCTCAGCCAACTGCCTTTTCATCTCATTAATCCTCTGCATACATGATCCTACAATGAGCATGTCATCCACATACAGAAGAAATATAATGTATTCATCACCAAAGGACTTGATGTAGAAACATTGATCCATGACACATCATTTACATTCATTTTTAAACATAAATGAATCAAACTATTTGTTCCACTGCCTCAGTGCCTACTTTAGTCCATATAAGCTCTTCTAGAGTTTGCATACCAGGTCTTCCTTCCCAGACTCTACATATCCCTCTGGATGCTTCATGTAGATATCCTCCTCCAAATCTCCATGAAGGAAAGCAGTCTTGACATCAAGATGCTCAAGGTGCAAGTCCTCTGACGCCACAATGTTGAGAACCACCCGGATGGTGGTAAGCTTCACTACTGGTGATAATATTTCCGTGAAATCCACTCCCTCCTTCTTTTGGAAGCCTTTCACCACAATCCTTGCCTTGAACCTCTTATTTCCATCATGTTCTTCCTTGACCTAGTAGACCCACTTTTTCTGCAATTCCTTCTTTCCTGTTGGCATGGGTGTCAGCTCCCAAGTGTTGTTATCGTGCAATGAGGAAATATCCTTCTTCATAGCCAACTCCCACTTGCTCGACTCCTTTAGCTGCATTACCTCTTCAAATAATTCTAGTTCTCCACTGTCGGTCAATAATAGATATTGTAGGGATGGTGAATACCTCTGCACAGGCCTTCTCACCCTTATTGATCTTCTCAACTCTACTAGAGTAGTAGGTTCCACCAGTTCAGATCTCTCATGCTCAGATACACCTTTAAGCTCCACTTACTCTTTGCACTCTAATTCAATGTTCCCATTTTCATTTTCAGCTACATGATGATCTTTGTACATGACACCTTCATTGAATACCACATTCTGGCTCCTGATGACCATCTTCTTGAGATCATCCCAAAAGCGGTAACCAAACTCGTAAGCACCATAGCCAATAAAGAAACATGGGTGGGACTTAGAATCAAGCTTGTCCCTTGCATTAGCATCAATATGAACATATGCCAAACTGCCAAAGACTCATAAATGTGAGAGTCTTAGCTCCTTCCTAGACTAGAGCTCCTCAGGTAAATGTTCTCCTATTGGCACAGATGGACTTATGTTGACCAGATAAGATGCCATGTTCACTGCATCAGCCCAGAAGGTTTTGGGTAACCTCGAGCATAACCTCATGCTTCTAGAACATTCATTTAACGTCCCATTAATCCTTTTAGCTACACCATTCTGCTGTGGTGTTCCTAGGATAGTTTTCTCCCACCAAATTCCTTTATCAGAACAAAATTCTATGAACTCCTGGCTGCCATACTCTCCACCATTGTCAGACCTCAAGCATTTCAGCTTAGCTCCTGACTTATTCTCCACCATGTCCTTCCACTTCTAAAACATTTTAAACACATCAGATTTACTTTTTAGAAAGTAAACCCATACCTTCCTTGTTGAGTCATTGATGAATGTCATATAGTATTTTGACCCTCCAAGGGAATGTATTGGTGCAAGCCCCCAAACATCTATGTGCACCAGGTCCAACTTCCCAGCCTTTGGTGTTCTGCCTTCTTTTTCAAAAGACACCTTCTTCTGCTTTCCGAAGATACAATATTCACATAGGCCAACATCCACTAACTTAATATCTGGTAGCAACCTTTTTTTTCAGCACCTTCATCCCCTTCTCACTCATGTGGCCTAGCCTATTGTGCCACAATTTTGAATCTCCTATAGTTTTGAGTGATGCAGCCATGTCCATCCAAGTTTCTATCATGTTGTATAGGGTACCATTCTTTACTCCACGAGCTATGACCATAGCTCCTTTAGTGATCTTCCATGCACCACCAGTGAACATGGTACTCAACCCTACATCATCATGTTGTCCCACAGAAATGATATTTCTTCTTAAACTAGGGATGTACCTCACATTTTCCAGAACCAGCAAGATCCCACTGTTGGTCTTGATTTGTGCATCGCCTTTTCTCACAATCTATAAGGGCTCATCAATAGCAAGATGTACCTTGCAGAAATTTCCAAAAATGTAATTTTCCAGAAATCACTTCTCTGATGTAGAATGGAAAGATTTCCTAGAGTTTAAAATCCAAGACTCCATTGGTCTGTCCACGCTCAACAGCAACACATCATCAGTTCCTTCAACCGCCGTGTTTGCTCCACTGGTTTTAGGTCCCTTTCATTTTTCTCCGCACTCATTTTTGACATGTCCTTTCTTCCCGCATGTCCAGTAGGTAGGACCATCCCCCTTTTCCTTGTCTTGGATTTTCCATCTTGACCTTGATCACCCTCTATGAATGTCTCGTTGTGGGTATCTTTCTCTTCCTTCAACGTTTAGAGTAGAACCAGAGAATTTTCCTGATTATATTCTTTGAACATCCTCACTAAGGATTAGGTCCTGTATATCTTTCAGAACCAGTTTGGTATTCCCTGAGGTACTGCTCACAACTGTTACAGTTGCTTCCCAACTGTCAGCTAAAGAGGACAGTAAGACCAGTGCACATACCTCGTCACCAAGATCAATCTTCACCGATGTCAGCTGACTGATTATGGTGTTGAATTTGTTGATGTGGTATGCAACGATTCTCCATTCTTCCATTTTCAGGTTGAACAATCATCGCATCAAGTGCACCTTGTTTTCCGCAGAAGGCTTCTCGTACATATTCGCGAGAGCTTTCATCAGGTCCACCATCATCTTATCCTCTCTGATGTTGAACACCATGTTTTTGGCCAACGTCAGGCACACAACACCCATAACCTGTTGATCCAACCGCTCCCACTCCGACTGCTACATGTCCATTGGCTTCAGTCCCAAAATTGGAAAGTGCATCCTTTTTTGATAAAGATAGTCCTCGATTTGAATCCTCCAGAAACTGAAATTAGTTCCCTCAAAGCAATCGATCTTCACTTTGCCTTCATCTAAAGCCATCATTGGATAATTCCGAACTCACCCTTTGATACCAGTTGTTTCATAATCATCAGGAGTCGCAATGAAAGAAACAAGAAATGAAAGAAGAATGCAGAAAAAGAAATAGAAATAGGACACACAAATTTATGTGGTTCGGGAATAACCCTACTTCCACAGAGAGGCAGAAAATCACTAATTCGGGAGCACAATATATATATATTTTTATGTATTAGTAACCCTATCACAAAAATGGGCTATAAAATGGAGAATACAATCACTATTCTGGAAAGTAAGTCCACATCGCTACAGTGAATGGAAGACACATTTGTCAAAAGTGCTACAGTGGCTGCCGACTAGAAGTCAAAAGTGCTACAGGACTGTTGACTCTGAAGTCCGCACTGCTACAGTGCCTGTCAGTGTTAGTCGGTCAGCTCCGCTATAGTGTTCAGAGATGCTACAGTGCCAATAAAATTGGGTCGGAGGCCTTCGTCCCCCGGACCCCCAGAGTAGGGGCACGTTTCCCCCCTGCAACCCCCAACGAGCTCACCGCAGATCTCAACCCACGACAGTTGCGGGACACAAGCATTCGGCCCAACCAGATCGGGATACACCAATCTAACAGTAGTCACTAGAGTCTTTTTACCAGGAGGCTCCAGGAGTGTTTGGAGGTACGATCTATCTTCATGATACTTTTCTTGTAGTACTATTAGAAATATGTACAAGAAACTATTTTTCCTAATTTTTTCATTTATTTTCTAGGTATATGGTAGGCGTTGGTAGATCCCCATGTTAGTGATGTTTGGTATGAATTTGGACTTGCAAGGAGGATGAACAATTCCCCCATCAAGATTTTTTCTTGAGAGGCGATCCAAAAACATGTGGGCATTTCAGTGACTCCTAAAGTGGTTACTATATAAGTATTGTAGATGTGGTCCTTTTAATGGTGTGTTTGAGACCATTTTTATGTGCTAAGGTGTCATAGAAATCCCTATTTTTAGTGAACTAGTGTGAAATGAAAAGGGTGTGTTCCAAGCAATAGGATCTCATAGAGGCTTCGTGTGTGGTTTTAGGTACGATTTTGGGGAAGGTGAGGGAGAGTTATTGCATATCCTTTAGATGTTCATGATAGAATTTATATTCACTAACCTTAATTTTCTATTTCTTATGTTAATTTGGGTAATAAAACCTATGATATTCCATAGTAATTTTGGATAAACCTAGGTTATTTTTCTCCCCTGTGAACCCCTTTGTGTTTGGAAATGTTTCTACTATATTAGTTTTCTCATAAAAATTGTATCCTTATTTTCATTTTATTTGAGTTTGGTCATTATATTTGGGATGTTTAATGTGATTATTTTATTATAAATGAGGTGGCTAGTAGGGGTGGTTAAAAGGATGATTAATGTTTTTCTACAATGGTGGTGGGTGATAGAACTATTGGTTAGGGGGATGGAAAGTGTGTTGATTTTTATGGTGGGTCTATCCTGGTTTTGTTGATTTATAAATCTTTATTGGAAATGGTTAGGCTCTATTAATCTCTATTTTTATAAGGAAGTGGTTCTCTTCTAATGTATTTGGAAGTCTTGTTTTGTGTATTTGAATCATAAATACTAATATTTGAGATTCAAATAGGATGGAGATGAATAAAGATTGGATGGATTATAATCATTTGACAATAGAGTATGAGAACAGAGTGAAAGATTTCATCAAGTTTGCAAAGGATCACGCAAAGGATCCTTTTCAAATCCTTTGTCCGTGTTTATGTTGTTGTTATTCTAGACTAATTACTCCATAGTTGTTGGAAGAACATTTTATAGGTTACAATATATATCAGAGTTATAAATGTTGGAATAAACACAGAGAAAAAGCGAATGTAGCTACTGGATGGGATAAAACTGCGTTTTATGGATCATCGGATATGATTACAAATATGGATAATGAAGAAGATCGTATGGAGGATGTGATTACAGATGTCAATGATGATGAATATCATATTGAGGAAATGAAAAGGACATTTAAAGATGAACTCTGTGATTTCCCAAAATTGTTTGAGAAGTTAAAGAGTTGTGAAAAGATTCCATTGTATGCTGGTTGCACTAAATATACATCATTGTTAGCTATAAAAAAGTTGTATAAATTGAAATCAGGAAACATATGGAGTGATTTCAGTTTTATAGAACTAATTTATCCCTTGAATGACATGATCCCAGAAGATAATGAGCTCCCAAGCCAGAAATATTAAGCTAGACAAATGCTACGATTGATGGGTATGATTTCTGAAAGAATACATGCCTGCCCAAAAGACTGTATATTATTTCTCAAGGAGAACAAATCACTTACAGAATTCTAAAAGTGTGGTGCTTCTCGATACAAGAAAGATGAATCCAGTCCTACAAAATTTGTATGGTAATTTCCAATCATTCCAAGGTTTATGCGTCTATATGGAAGTGAAGAAACTGCAACACAATTGTCGTGACATGAAGATAAAATAAATAAAGATGAGAAATCACATCACTCAGCCGACTCTCCTCAATTGAAGAGAATTGATCATGAGTATCCTGAGTTTCGAAAAGAGCTGAGAAACCTTCGTCTTGTGTTATCTACAGATGGAGTGAATCCTTTTGGTTTTCAAACCAGCACTCACAGTACATGGCCTATTATGTTGGTAAATTATAACTCTCCACCCTGGTTATGCATGAAGTAGAAATTCATCGTGTTATCTATGCTTCTATTAGGACCAAAACAACTAGGTAATGATATTGATGTTTATTTGGATCCTTTGATCGAGGATTTGAAGTTATTATGGGATTCACGTGTTATGTTGTATGGTTCTTAAAAAAGTGAATACTTCATGTTGAGAGCGATGTTGTATGAGATGATAAATGATTTCCCTGCTTATGGGAAATTTTTAGGCTATAGAATTAAAGGAACTCAAGGGTGTCCCGTGTGCGAAGAAGATATGGAATTAATTAGGTTGAAACATTCATTGAAATCTGTGTTTCTAGGACATTGTATATTTCTACCCCATTGGCATAAGTACCGATCTTGGATGACATCATTCAGTGAAAGTTCAGAACAACTCACAACACCCTCTCCACTAACAGGTGATCAACTTCTTGAGAAAGTAAAATATGTGAACACTGTTTTAGGTAAACCATTTTAGAAAAACCTTACGAAAATTGGTTGTAAAAAGAGATCAGTTTTTTTTGAATTACCATATTGAAATTCTCAATACGTCAGACATTTTATTGATGTGATTCATGTGGAAAAAAATTCATGTGATAGTGTTATCGGAACGTTGCTAAATGCCCCTAGAAAAACAAAGGATGTAATTAAGGCAAGGTTGGGCATGGTTGACATGGGAATATGAGAAGAGTTGGATCCCGTGAAGGGTGAAAATTAAATGTTTCTTCCTCCAGTTACTTACACTCTTTCCGTGGAGGAAAGATATTAGTTTTGCAGCTTCTTCAATAATGTAAAGGTTCCAAAGGGGTATTCATCAAATATTAAGAACATTGCGTCAATGAATGATTTGAAGTTAAAAGGTTTTAAATCACATGAGTTCCATGTTTTGATGCAAGATTTAATTTATATATCTTTATGTTTCATTTTTTCCAAGAATGTTTGTCATACATTAACCAAACTTTGATTAATTTTCAAAGCTATATGTAGCAAAGTTTTAGACCCGACAAAATTTCCAGCTATGGAAAGATAAATTGTCATCATATTATGTGAATTAGAAATGTTATTCCCACAAACATTCTTTGATATGATGGTTTATTTGATGGTTCACTTGGTGAGATTTATTCAACTTTGTGGTCCTGTGAACTATAGATTTATGTACCCCATTAAATGGTATATGAAGATTTTGAAAGGGTATGTCAAAAATATAATTCATCTAGAGGGTTGTATAATGGAGCGATATATTGTTGAGGAATCCATTGAATTATGTAACTAATATCTATCTGATGTGGAAATCATTGGTCTCCCGAAATCTCATCACACTAGACACATTGAGGGTGAGGGAATTTCTAGAAGAGATGTTGTGACAATCAATATTATAAATCAGGAGCAGAACCACCTTTATGTTTTTCATAACAGTTGAGATGTTTCTCCATATATTGAAACCCACAAAGAAATTCTTAGGCAGTTGAATCCATCAAGGGCTGAAAAATGGATATCAAATATGCATAATCATCAGTTTATAGGATGGTTTCGGGACCATATTTTTAAGGAGGTAGATGAAAATATGAATTCAATTTCAGAATGACTTCTATGGATAGCTTCCAGACCAAGTTTGTATGTATTATCTTACAATGGTTATGTAATTAATGGTTATACATTCTATACAGATGAACATGATGAAGATAGTACCATGAAAAATAGTGGAGTTACACTTATGGATGAAGCGATGCATGTTTTTAGTTGTAAGGATAGAAATTCAATTTATGAGAATATGTCATACTTTGGCATTATCAAACAAATATGGGAGTTGGATTATATGACATTCCAGTTGCTGATTTTTCAATGCAAATGAGTTGATAAAAACAGTGGTGTTAAAATAGATGAATTGGGATTTGTGAAAGTTGATTTTAGTAAATAAGGGTACAAAGATGAACATTTTATAATGGCATCACAAACAGTACAAGTATTTTATGTTCCAGATCCCACAAACCTAAATTGGTCGATAGTTCTGTTATCATTCAAAACTACTAAAGGGTCTGATGAAAATTCAATTTAGGATGATCCTTTTAGTGGTACGTCACAATCATTTCGCAGCGGTCCCAATGTAGATGACGTTTTGTATGTTATAGGAGACCACAATGAAGGGATTTGGATAATTGATAGAGGTGTCAAATCCCTTCAACCTTTGAAAAAAATAATGAGAGTTAATTAAATAGGTTATATTTTGTTTGTAATATAGATCTTGTTATCTCATGTTATTATCTTATCATTACTAAATTTATGTAATCTAAATTAACCGTTCAATAACTTTTGCAGATAATGACTTCTATATGTTATGGTGCTCCTAACCTTGAGGCTGAACAAGTCTCTCAAGCAGCAGCAGCAACAGCTGCTCACAGTGAAGAGCAACAACAAGTTCTTGAACCTGTAGCTTCTCCTAGTGTTGAGGTCCAACAACCATCAACACATGCCATTGCTGCCATTTCAAATGAACATATTTATGATGTTGATATCGATGAAATGGTCGGGGATGAAGGACCGACACCGGATAAAACACAGGTGAGTCGTAGTTTGACGGTGTTAGCCAAAGTTCTTAAGGAGAAAAGCAAAGGCATCAAATTTGATGTCGAATGGAATGCATAAGGCTAACATGTGAATCCCAACAATGCTATGTTTAGTAGTTACATTGGAATTTTCACTCGGCAACACGTGTCTATTGACATAGATTCATGGCACCATATTGTGTCCCGGCTGAAGGCTGTGATCTGAGAAGAAATTACGGAAACATTATGATATTATTTCTTTAATTTACTAGAAAATAAAATAATAAAACAGTGTCTTACTCTTCTCAATCCCATGCAAAGTGCATTTATAGTAGTTGATTCACACAAGAATTATGTACTAAGGCTTTCAGGGAGGATTCATCGAGGTTTTCACACTATTCTAACAAAATGTCACCTGAAAGATTCCAAAGGTAAAATAAACCCGCACCCACCTCTTGTATACGCTTACCTGATATCCCAAGAATCATGGGATGCATTTATTAGACGCCGTGGGGATGAGAAGTTTCAGGTACATTGTGTTTGATAATACATTGTTTGCAGATACATGTATTCATCACTTTTATTGTCAATATTTCATTTATGAAACAACAACTCAGTACTGAAAATAAGGAACGTGCATCAAAACCAACATACCCCTTTTGTAAAGTAAGGATGGGGTACGCTTCACTAGAATAGAAAATGGTATGTATTTTAAATTTACATTAATATTGTTATGTGCCAAGAAACAACATCATGAATATATTTCTATATTTATATGTAGATTGATGAGTCTAAAGCCAAAGACACTTCTATCCCATATCATGTGCTATGGAAGGAGGCATGTGTGAATAAGGGAATCTAGTAGATTAAAACACACAAAAAGTGTGGTAAATATGTGTAAGTATGACACGATAAAAAGTTTTATTTTAAATTGCTATTAAATAATAATAATTACTTATTTTCCTATATCCGACTGTCACAGGAATCAGCTACTCCTGTAGTAGATGCAGAACTATTATCGACGATTTTGAAGCGACCAGAACAATACGGCTGTGTTAGAGGTGTGGGTTTTTGGGTGATACCCCAAGTATATTTTGAGAAAAAAAAACAAACAGATGATAGAAATAAAGAAATGAAACAAATGAGCGAAAGATTAGCATCTCTTGAAGAACAATTTCAATGGTAAGGAGAGTTGCTAGCAACTTTTATGGGTGATAAGAAAGGAGAAGACACAACTCAGGAACAACCCTCGCGTGAAGATCCCAGCCCACCCCCACCAGCTTTGAGGTGAGCCATTCCCCTCAAAGAGCTTTCTTAGTCATGGTAATCAATATTCTAATAATTGTTCTCATGAAATGTGAATCAGACAAACACTGATACTTTTCTTGTACTGATATTCTACAGGGTGATAATTACTATGATTAATATCTATCAACACCCATCTATCACCTTGTAGTGAGGGCTACGGTGTTCAACATCCCAGAGGACAAGCTGCATAATAGACCACTTCTAACAGATCATCTGAAAGTGATGATTACTTTAGATCATGATCCAAATGAAGATCTACCTATTCCACTTGATGACGATGATATTCATATGGTCGAAAAGGCTATTGGGACATTCATTGCATGGCCATCACTACTTGTAAGAGTACATGTAGACAAAGAGGTATTTATTTTCATTTTTTTTCAAGATAAACCTTTAAAAATTAATGAAAAAAAGTCTGAACCAATGAATGTTATTATAGACGGAGAAAGGGAAGGGGGTGACATGAAATGTGGGCTCAAAAGAACCTAAAGGATCGACCAACCGATCCAAAATATATACTGAAAGCACAATTACACTGCCTGTTCTCTATCCACATTTACTAGCATTGAAGACTCATGTGGATACAAAGCTAAAAAGTGGTAGTAGTCATATAGTTGTTTTTGAAAAGAATATATACATAGTGGAAATTGAAGATTACGTTGCTGCTAAAAATGTAAATGACATCCTTGAATATGGTTGGCTAGGCATCACAGTTGTAAATGTATATATGAGGTATGCTTTCATGAATTGATTTTCTAAAAGATGATATAATGTTCTAATTATGACTAAATAAATTTTTTATTATTGGCAGGTGTATATATGAAAAATAGTTAAAGGGATTTTCCCATGAGCCAAAATTTGGACTTGTTAGTCCTCACACCACATCCACACACCTAACGAAATTAGATCCATTAATAAGGGATATAATAGTGAAAGGCTTGCTGAAAACATTTGAAAGCAAGATTATGGATGGCAAACTCTTCCTAATACCAACCATGTAGGGGTAAAACTATACGATTAAAGCATATCAATTATATTTTCACTCCTTTCATTAATTATTCCTTGTTTTTGTTTTTAGGCAACATTGACTGCTAATTGTGGTGAACTTGGATACTTCAAAGATTTATTTTCTAGATTCAATGCAAGGATATCCAAAAAACCGACCACACATGATGAAGTTTTTGAATCTATAAGACACTAAATCCTATATTTTAGGTCTAAAAATCATGTTATATAATTTATATTATCTTTTACTAAGGATTTTGTTATGATAGAGTGGTGTATCAATATCGTCTGAAAAAGGAATGAGGATAGGGGCTAAGCATAAGGAGGTGAGCATGTACTACGTCTGGACAAGTATCAGGGTATATATAATAAAATTTCACTATCCAAACACATATCAAAATAAGTTACTTATTCTCCTAATGATCAAAGTTTTTACAGTGTCCAAAAAAAAACATACGATAATGATTGCGGTTATTATGTTTGTAAATTTATGAGAGAGATCGGTTTCCATCAACAAACTAGCATCCCTAAAGAGGTATTTAAAAAAACTATTTTTTCATTTAAATTATTTATTAATTATTTATTTACATATTTTGAATTACTAATATGACTTTCGAAAAGACACATATTCATAAGATGATATAGATTTGTTTAGAAATGAGTGGGCCGCATACCTGATGGAAGATTATACACAAATAGCATGAAGATCTGGCTTGGGGACATGTACAATTGGCGAATTTTTTTGAAAGGGGTTCATGGAGATAAAAAGATGAAACATTTTGTATATAAATGTTCGTAGGAAAATTTTAATTGTTATTAAATAAAACATACTTTCTCCAATGATTCATTTGTCCATTTTAACAGATGCAATGCACCAGCAACATGCAATAATGATGAACCACTTTTCTTTGGTCTTTGGATAATAAAGAACAATAAAATATCCAAAATTTCTTCATATCATGCATGATGAATCACATTTGTGACATGTACGAGTCAACCCCACCTCAATATGAGGCATAGTGTGACCAATATCACTCAAAGTGTCTCTCTTTTGTTTAAAATGGACAAAATTTTAAGTGAAAACAACAACTGACATATGAAAAACCAACCAAAAGCATTAGGATTGTATTGATAATTTAGGAGAACTATCCATGGTTCATGTGTGATGTTTACAAGTCAACTATGCCTCAATACAAGGCACGGTGTGACCCGTATCACTCAAAGTGTCTCTCTTTTGTTTAAAATGGAAAACAATTTAAGTGAAAAAACAACTGACATACAGATTACTGACCAAACACATTCATATTGTGTTTATACTTTAAGAGAATGATCCATGGGTCATGTGCAACGTTTATGAGTCAACATTGCCTAAATCTGAGGCATGGTGTGGCCCTTATCACTCAAAGTGCCTCTCTTTTGTTTAAAATGGACAGAATTTTATGTGAAAACCACAAATGACATACGGAAAAATGATCAAACGCATTCAGATTGTGTTTATACTTTAATCCAACAATCCATGGGTCATCTATGACATGTACGAGTCAACACCGCCTCAATTCGAGGCACGATGTGGCCTGTATCACTTAAAGTGTCTCTCTTTTGTTTAAAATGGATAGAATTCTAAGTGAAAACAAAAAATCACATACGGAAAACTGACCAAATGAATTTGGATTGTGTTTATAATTTATCAGAACGATACATGGGTCATTTTTGATGTGAGTGAGTCAACCCCACCTCAATCCAAGGCACGATGTGGCCCATATCACTCAAAGTGTCTCCCTTTGGTTTAAAATGGACAGAATTTTAAGTAAAAACAACAACTGACATACGAAAAACTGACCAAACGCATTTAGATTATGTTGATACTTTATTGAAATAATCCATGGGTCATGTGTGACATGTACCAATCAACCCCAACTCAATATGAGGCACAATATGTCCTGTATCACTCAAAGTGTCTCTCTTTTGTTTAAAAAGGATAGAATTCTAAGTGAAAACAACAACTGACATACAGAAAACCAACCAAAAGTATTCATATTGTGTTGATACTTTAGGATAATGATACATGGATCATGTGAGATGTGTAAGAGTCATCCTTGTATCAATCCGAGGCACAGTGTGGCCCGTATCACTCAAAGTGTCTCTCTTTTGTTTAAAATGGACATAATTTTAAGTGAAAAAAACAATTGACATATGAAAAACCGACCGAACGCATTCAAATTGTGTTGATAATTTTTTCCAAATATAAATGGGTCATGTGTGACATTTAAGAGTAAACCTATCCTCAATATGAGGAATGGTGTGGCCCGTATCCTTCAAAGTGTCTCTCTTTTGTTTAAAATGGATAGAATTCTAAGTGAAAACAACAACTGACATACAGAAAACCAACCAAACACATTTTTATTATGTTTATACTTTAGGAGAATGATCCATGGGTCATGTGAGACGTTTAAGAGTCAACCCTGCCTCAATATGAAGCATTTTGTGGCCTGTATCACTCAAAGTGTCTCTCTTTTGTTTAAAATGGACAGAATTTTAAGTGAAAACAAAAACTTCCATACGGAAAACCAAAAAAACAAATTCGGATTGTATTTATACTTTATTCCAACAATCCATGGGTCATGTGTGACGTGTACGAGTCAACAAATCCTCAATCCAAGGCACAGTTTGGCCCGTATCACTCAATGTGACTCTCTTTTGTTTAAAATGGACATAATTCTAAGTAAAAACAACAACTAACATACGGAAAACTGACCAAATGCATTCAGATTGTGTTTTTACTTTATGAGAACGATCCATGGGTCATTTTTGATGTGTACGAGTCAACCTCGCCTCAATCCAAGGCACAGTGTGGTCCATATCACTCAAAGTGTCTCTCTTTTGTTTAAAATGGACTGAATTTTAAGTGAAAACAACAACTGGCATACGGAAAACTGACCAAACACATTCTGATTGTGCTGATACATTAGTAAAATGATCTATGGGTCATTTGTGACAAGTAATAGTCAACCCCTCCTCAATCCGAGGCACTATGTGGCCTGTATCACTCAAAGTGTCTCTCTTTTGTTTAAAATTGACAGAATTCTAAGTGAAAACAACAACTGACATACGAAAAAATGACCAAAATAATTTGGATTATTTTGATACTTTAGTATAATGATCCATGGGTCATGTGAGATGTTTTAGAGTCAACCCCTCATCAATCCGAGGCATATTTTGGCCCGTATCACTCAAAGTGTCTCTCTTTTGTTTAAAATGGAGAGAATTTTAAGTGAAAACAACAACTGACATAGAGAAAACTGACCAAACGCATTCAAATTGTGTTGATACTTTATTCCAAAGATACACGGGTCATGTGTGACATGTTAAAGTCAACCTAGCCTCAATTAGAGGCATGGTGTGGCTCATATCAATCAAAGTGTCTCTCTTTTGTTTAAAATGGACAGAATTCTAAGTGAAAACAAAAACTGACATATGGAAAACTGACCAAACGAATTCGGATTGTGTTAATACTTTAGGAGAATGATCCATGGGTCATGTGAGACATGTACGAGTCCACCCTTACTCAATATGAAGAATGGTGTGGACATTATCACTCAATGTGTCTCTATTTTGTTTAAAATGGACAGAATTTTAAGTGAAAACAAAAACTGCCCTATGAAAAACCAACCAAATGCATTTGGATTGTGTTGATACTTTATTAAAAAGATCCATTGGTCATGTGTGATGTTTATGAGTCAACCATTCCACAATCTGAGGCATGGTGTGGCCCGTATCACTCAAAGTGCATGTATTTTGTTTAAAATGGACATAATTCTAAGTGAAAACAACAACTAACATACGGAAAATCGGCCAAACAGATTTGGATTGTGTTGATAAATTAGGAAAATGATCCATGGGTCATGTGTGACATTTACAAGTCAACCCTGCCTCAATCCGAGGCACGGTGTGGCCCATATCACTCAAAGTGTCTCTCTTTTGTTTAAAATGGACAGAATTCTAAGTGAAAACAACAACTGACATACGGAAAACTAACCAAACGCATTTGGATTGTGTTGATACTTTATTAAAATGATCCATGGGTTATGTTATATGTGTACGAGTCAACACCTCATCAATCTAAGGCACAGTGTGGTCTGTATCACTCAAAGTGTCTCTCTTTTGTTTTAAATGGACAAAATTTTAAGTGAAAACAACACTGACATACGGAAAACCGACCAAACACATTCAAATTGTGTTGATACTTTATACTAACGATCCATGGGTCATGTGCGATGTGTATAAGTCAACCCCATATCAATTCGAGGCACGGTGTGGTCATTATCACTCAATAAAAGCACTATATGACTACTAATCAAGAGTCTAGGACAGACAGAGAATAAGCAAATATCTCCCCACCATTTATAAATTCTATAAATGGACAGCCCCATGGATAGCCCCCCCACCACCCTGGACAGCCCACCCACCCCCCTGGACACTCCCCAACCCCATGGATGGCCCCTCCACCCCCTGGCCGCCCCCACCCCTCCTAGACACCACCCCACCACCTGGACACTCCCACCCCTGGACACCCCCACCCCCATGGACACCCCCACCCTCTGGAAAGCCCCCTCAACCCCCTGGACACCACCCCACCCCCCTATAAACCACCATGGACAACCCCCCTAGACAGGCCCCACCCCCCTTGGACACCCCCATCCCCCCCGGATACCCCCACCCCCCGGACACCCCCTACCCCCTTGGACAACCACCCCAAACCCCTGAACATCCCCCCAACCCCCTGAATTCTGAATTGAATTCTTTATTTATTTAATTAACTTATGAATTTTGTGTTAATGGTGTATGGGTATACTTGTTGTATGGGTGTACTTATTGTATGGGTATACTTGTTGTATGTGTATACTTTCTGTAATTACCTTATGAATTATGTTGATTTTGTATGGGTATACTTGTTGATATGATGATTTTTTTATAGGTCTTGTTTGGGTGTGCTGCTGCAGAATTTTATGTTACAGCAGACATGGCATTTATCAGTGTTTTTGTAGCGCTAATAAAGGATCCCTTTATCAGTGCCTTTTTAGCACCGATAAAGACCGTTTTTGTAGTAGTGAAAGGGGAATGATGTAGCATCCCAGGTATTTATAGAATAATAATTTTTCATATCTATTATTATTTATGAATAAGATATTAATTTTATGTTAAAGTGGACACTTTTCCTGATAGTGTACTCAACACGCAACAACGGGTTTCTCCGAAATCTTACATTGCACACAATAATGAATTATATAATAATAATATAATTATTTTAAATGGTAGTTGATGCCTAGATGTTGTATTGACGGGAATGAATAGAAATAACTAAAATATGATTATACATGTTTGTTAAATGTTTTTATATTTATCCAATAAATTTTAGAGGCATAAAATGATAATGAATCCAATTTTAAGCATAAAATACTCTAATATTTTTAAAATGACATTTTACCACCTTTTGATGGTGAAGAATTTTTAAATATAGTTTTTTTCACTTTTATATGTTCAATTTGAAAAAATAAATTTCTTCTTTAGAAGCAGAACATCAAAATTTACTTTGGATGAATTTTTGGTATTTTTCTGATAAAATTCATATTTGTATGAATAATGAAAAATACTGCATTTTAATTCAAAACTATCTTTTCATATAATTTATTTATATAGTTATATTATAATTTTAATTGGTTTTAAATTGTAATTGAATTATATTTTTATCATTTAATCCAATTTTGTTCATTGGAAGTAATTTTACATTGAAATTGGATATAAACACATGTCAATCTTTTGGTAGTTTTTACTTTTTAAAAACCCGTTTTTTGGTTTGACAACGAGAATTAATTTAAAATTAATTACTACAACATCTGTGTTTTGAATGTTGAAAAATTGATCCCATATTTTTAATCATAAGGTTCAAATTTTTTAATTATGTACCTTTTATTTTTAGACATTATGAATAGTAACTTTAGTAATTATTTTATTTACCATGGTTAAAAGGTAAATTAGGTAAATAAGGGTAAACATAATATTATAAATTTACCCTAACACATGTATCAATCATATTTTATGAGATATGTCCAACCATGGGAATCCTTGGGTCTATTTTGGGACCCCATGGACTCAATTGGGAGTGATAATGACATGTTATATTAATAATTAAAAGTGAAGAGAAATATGACATAAACTTGTATCTTTTACTAAAATAATTTTTATATGGGGTTATATAATTGTTCTATTCGAATATAAATATTAATTAGAAATATAAAAATATTTCCTACATCATTATATTTAATTTATAATATTTATACATTAAATAAATAAATTTAATTATGACATAATGACGATACAATGCTTGGTTCATTAATAAAGGATTCAAATAAATGATATTATAAATATTAAAATAAATTTATTTTGAAACTTTTTATGCCATCCATGAATTTTATGGATGATTATGAATTTTTATCTTTGAATTAATGAATTTTTTTCGAAATAATCAAGTTTTTATGGATTTTTAAAAATTCATGATATGAATAGTGTAAAAATTGACATAAATGAGTTTAAAAAATACAATTTTATTAAATGATATAATGGTCCTAAAAATATAATATTGATCCAAATAACTTATATAATATTTAAAATTTCATTAATTAATCACTTGAGGATCTATTGACATTTTATAGTAACTATATTAACCATATAGTATGAATATACAAGAATACATGGTAAGAGTTACATTAGTTAACTGAGGGTTAAAGCTAAAATATAAGGTTAAATTTGTGATATAGACTTGTCTAAAACCTATTGGTTGAGAGGTTTTTAACCCAAAAACATCTTATCTTTTAAATAAATTACTTTGGAACCATTTTAAACCGAAAATAATTTTATAATAAAATAATATTTCAATGCCTTCCTAAAGTGCCTTTCCTCCCTCTTATAAAAGGGAATCACGTCTACCCATTTAAATACACCTATAAAGCCCCTTGTATCATTCAAATGCTTCCCAAATTAGCTCCCAACATCCCTACCTTCCTCTTAGAATCCATAAATTGGGAATAAGGCAATTCAAAAAGGCCTTTTGGCTCAAATCAAAAGAAGTTTCCCAATTTAGAGGTAATGTCTTCTCTCAAGTTATTTTCTTTTATTTTCCTTATCCACTCTCTATGCTATTATTATTATTTTATTATATAACAACAATATTATCCTTAATATACTATGATGTTTTTATGATAATTATTCAAATTACACTTACACACACCTTTATCTAATGGATAAAAACATACAATTTCTATGTACGACGAACTACTGCATCACGAAACAATGATTGTTCGATTTTCACCTACCACCTCTCATGGTGGCCATTATGATGGAACTATATTTATATATGATATATTTTATATTTATATTGTCTCTATGATTCTGTAATTTTTTTACAAACATACCTTTATGCTTTTCATGATGAGTAAATATGATACTTTCATTTGAGGAAGTGCGGACTACCGCCCCTCAAAGTGATATAACTCGTTCAGGACATAAATAGAACATATAAAGGATGGATTTAATGAAATTATATAACATATATAACATATTATATTATACTGGATTTATAATATACCTATGTATCATTTAGTTTTCATTTCTTTAATATGAAAAATAAATGATAGTAGCGTTAATGCGTACGTATGACCTACCATATCCATGAACGGTGCATTTCATTTATTATCTCCAAATGTTATAGAATATTATAAATATATATATACTGAATATATATGATATTTAAATCATTAATATCATTTTTTAGATTATGTACTTTTTCCTACATGGACAATTTACCTCAAAACAAGTTCATTTTCGACTCAAGTACCGAATATCGACAAAACGACCGATATTAACCTAAATAATTATGTAATTTTTATAACATGGTAATAAGTGATATAAAAGGAATAATAAACTTGAAAAAGGTTTTTAAGAAAGTATAAATTAACTTAATTTTATTATTCGTGAAGAACAAGGAACATACGTGACGAATCAGACTCAAGGTAAGGGACTTCGTCTCAATATCCTTTAATTGAGGAATATTTTGATAAGATACACCTTATTATTTTATACGGTGTATAATAAAACCCTTTTAATTTTAATTTTATTCAAATGGAATATTTTTTCTATGAAGCGTTTTACTAAACGAAAAAGGAATGTTTTTATCGTATGTGGTGACAACGACCTCTCCACCACAATAATCGTTATTTGATATTTGGATTCCTCTATAAGCCTTAATGTTTTTTTAAAATGAAAAGAAATCCATTATTAACTTTTTGGTTATTTTGGTATTGAAAATGGTTTTTTAAATGGATTTAGTATTTCAATATCTTGATATGATTTCTTGTGATTGTAAATGAAATGTTATCAGTGAAATGTTGATATTTACAATATTTTATATGTTATGATTATATAATGGTACTTGGAAATTTGACGGGTGGTTAAGTGATAAAGAAAATGACAATTGGTTACATGATAAACCAAATGATGTGTGGTTCTGTGATAAACCAAGGACATGTGGTTACGTTATAACCTCCAATGCATTGGGTATGAAAGTCGGTTGTATGACTATTCCATTTAGTGATATGTGTGGAAGTTGATCATAGGGTTATTTCATTTAAGTATGTTTATGTCCCAAGTTACCTTTATATGTTATATATTTCTTTCTATGATATTGTGGTAATCTTTTAGTTACAAAAAGGGTAAACAATGAGATTATATTTAGTGAAGTATATTTACTACTTCTTAAAGGTGAAAAGTATTACTTTATGATAAAGTATTCATGGTTTTCATGTTATACCATGACTAATAGTTTTCTTTCATTATGTATCCCTTACTAAGATTTTTATGTTCATACTAAGTTTTGAAATGTTTTTCACATGATATAAAGAAGAATAGAGTCAAGGATGGGATCAAGAAAAAGTTATGCTGTTAAAATATGAAACGATGTCATATTTCATTTTAAAGAGTTTTTGTTTTATGAAAAAATTGATAGTGGGTAGAAGTGTATACTTGTAATGTTCAAGATGTTATGTATAATTTATGACCTAATTCTATAAAGCTCTAAACTTGAAAATATCATCAGTGTGAATTAAATTCAAATTATAGACTTATCTCAAGATTAAGTAATGTTTAAGGCTGGGGCCTTACAATAGGTATCTCTGGGATATCGAAAGTCTGATTGACTGCCAGAATTCATGAGGCACTACTACATAATAAGGTTTTAACAGTGCTAGAAAAATAATTTATCAACACTAAGAAAGCGTTGATAAATGAGATACTATTAAAAGGGGGTCCCTTTTATCAGTATAAAAAAAGCAATGATAAAGGTAAAAAAAATAAAGTTTCAAAAAGATTTTTTTTCTAAAATTCGAGGGTTACCCCCATATTAGCGCTCAACCCCCTTATAACAGCGCTCAACTCACCTTATAACAACGCTTATCCAGCCTCCCTCCACTCACCCCCTTTAACCATGTTATGCATCTGCTCACCCACCAACGAGCCCTGACTTTGGTGAGTTTCGAACCTGAGACCTTCCTCTTATACATCTGCACCTCTTCTACTCGCTTATATTGTTTTCTTTTACATTTTTTGATATATATAAATATTTATATATATATCGGTAAATTTTCTTATCCATATATATATACGCACGTGTGTGTGTATTTGTTTAAATACATATATAAAATATGTTTTTTTTGTATGTGTGTGTTTAAAAATACATACATACATACATATATATATTTTTATATATGTGTGCATCTATAAATATAATTAAACATATTTATATTTATTTACGTATATTATATATTAATATTTATATAAAAATATTATAATATATAGATAAATATAAATCTATTTTTCAATACACACATAAATATATTTATATATATAAACATTATATATACATTAATTGTATATGTATATAAATATTCATAAATTATTATTTTAAATAAAATGGATATTATTTTTTATTTATATGAGGTTTATATATTTAGAAGGATACTTTTCATGTAAATATGTTTACATATGTATTTATAAAATTAAACTTTTATGTGTGAACATATACAAAATATGTATATATTTTTATATGTTTGATTATAAATGAAACTACATTATGAAAAACGTTAAAATTTTAAAACCTTTATATCAATATGAATGTAATCCCTTGGATTAAATTCAGTCCCCACCGAAAAAAATCCAATAAGACCCCCTTAAATAAGGCTGAAATTCCATCGAATGTTGAAAAATTTGAACACCCTGACTAAAAACTCAGTTTTGGATACCTTCTAGGCCTTTTTTTCCTTGAAAAAATATTGAATAGGGTTCCATTGAGTTATAATGGCACATATCTCATTACAGGCTTCAATTTGATATATGGTAGAGCCTAAATGGACATCCCGATCAAAAGTTATGGTCGTTTCAAGTTTGAGTCACATTTTCAACATATTTTAGATCGTTTATTATTATTTTTATTTCTTCTATCTTTAAATTGTTATTAAATGATTATTACTCGATAATAATTAGTGAATTAGTAATTAATATTATTTTTTTAATTATTTTATAATAAATTTTAACTAAATATCTTATATATTATGTATAAATGCATATTTAGCCTTATATAAATCATATTTTATAAAATATATTATAAGCATAACAATATAAATATATTTCTATATTAATATATGCTTTTTAATGATATTCCTTTTATGAGATATACATTTTATCAGTGCTAAAAAATTATAATAAATGGAGTACCTTTATCAGTGCTAAAAAAATGTTGATAAAGGTATACTTTTATCAGTGCTTTTTTTTAGCGCTGATAAAAGCATATTTTAACGGTGATTTTTTTAGGACTGATAAAGGTACCCGTTTATCAGCACTTTTTTTAGAATTTTTGAAAGGTGACGCTATCTAAAGGATATTCTATGGTAGTGAGAAGTATTCTATTGTTGGTGACAGTCAGAGCTTGGTGGAAGACTACTAGGGTTCCTCAGGTTAGGTGGTCTATCAGGCGACCAGAAGAATATCACTTAAAGATAGAGGCGGTATCACCGGCGTTACTGGAATATAGGAATTCTTCTTGGTCATAGGCGCCATGCGGTGTGTTCCGTTTATTGGGTGTCATTTGGAATTTGGTGGAATGGTACTGAAATTTCAGAAGGCAAATGAACTTAGAGACTATTAAAGCAAGAACTCAGTGATTGTTTTGGAAGTTGAAGTAAGGTGAAAAATGACTCGAGTTCTCAGAAGGAGATGCCAAATGAAGTCGTTGGTTATAAGTTCAAGTTGATGGAATATTCAACCAGTGCCCCTGTTCTACATGATATTGCAGATGGAGAAGGGAGATTGAAACTTTTAAATCTATGGAAATGATCTTTCAGATGATTGGTAGAGAAACTTAAGGACCTTTTATGATGAAGGTGGACTCTCAAAGAGTCAAAACCACGCTGGAATCAGTGAGAGAAAAAGACCATTTTGACATGGTTGCACCGAAGGGAGTTTTAGTTGGATTTAGTCATGTAGATGACATCAGACTCTCTGAAAGCTATGGTTACTCTATAAAGGTCAGTTCTAATGGTTTCACTGGAGTTTGGTGTACCAAAAATCTCTTGGGTGGTGCAAAACCTCGGTAGAAGATACTTCAAAAACACATGAAAGTCCGATAGAGCGAGGCGCACAACAAAAATTGTTGTTGGAAATTTCAACAAAATTGGAGGATGATAACTTGTTCTCAGTTGCTTTGGAGAATTTTTCCATGAATGCATTCAGATGAGTTTTACAGAATCAATGGAACTATCAAATCGTGGTTTCAAAAGACTGAGGAGGAACTACTTCAGTGGGAGCCATAACGATTGATGTAGCATGGAGTGGAGAACCATGCAAGCGCTAAAGAAGAATGGTGAATGGAAGCTGGATCAGTTTTGATATTGGTGTGAGCATGAAAATAGTCTTCAAGTGAGATATTGTTGGACTCATCCTGCGAAAACAATTCTCAAGTTGGAATTGATTTGGGCCCACCATTTATTGGAGAGAGAGAAATTTATTACTGAAAAGTTTTTTCTCAACATCAATAGATGAGTTTCTCCTAACATTAATAGATAGTTAATTATCAACATTAATGGATGAAAAATTTAATGTTGACTACATTAATTGAAGATATGAACTTAGTGTCTATATAAATAGATGGAGTGACATTTTTTGAGCATGACTGTCGAGTGCCGACAGATCCTGAAAAAGGCGGAGGTGGCTCCTTTTCTGGGGAAGCCAACCTGAGAACACACAAAGAGATGAAGGCATCAGAGCCAAAGGTGATGGTTGAGACCTGTAAGGGCGGAGACTGGGAGGAGGGAGCTAGAAGATTTCATTCTCCCATGGATGTAGGGAGAATATTATGTATTGTTTTATAGTTTGTGCTTTCATGAATGTTTTTTTGTTGTGTTCATTGCTCAGAATGGAGATCTTGGGAGGTCCGGAACCAGATTCAAGGATGACTCGATGCAGTTACTGAGGTGTCTGGACTTCCTAGTTCCGGACACTAAAGTCGTGGGGATCTTCCAGAGCAAATTCTGAGCTTGTTTTTAGGGTATCGATCCCCAAAAATCACATAGTTTGGAAATCCTAAGTTTGGTCTCGTTTAGAAATCACTAAACTTGAACCCTTTTATAACCACATTATTTTTAAAATTCATTATACTAATCATACCTTAAAATATTTTGACATGCATGTTTTCCTATAAGAACTTATTCAAATATTCAATTATAAGTTTAAAATTTTAAAATTTATTTTCAAATCCAACATGAATATTGACCCAAATCAAATAATCATATTATATAATTTTATTACCGGTTAAAAATATAAAATAAATAATCAATAATAATCAATTTAGTCAAACTCAAGTTTCATATTTTCTAAAAATAATATCCAAGTTGATCCAAATACAAAAGATGTTTTAAGTCATCTATTCTAACCTTATTAAATCCCAATCAACCATTATAAACATTCTACTTAATAAAATTATATAGTGTGAGATATCATGTTAATAAATATACATCATTATCCCAACTTCAAAGTGACCTAAGATTTTTTCCACTAGTGGGTGAAGTCTCCTACGAGGTCTCCGATGAGATCCTGATTTGGAAGTCCAGAATGGCTGCAAAAATCACAAAAAACAGCAAAACATTATCCATGAAAAGGATAAGGGGACTAACTGTTGACGAATTCACATGATTTTTTTGGGAATCGCTTCACACGAAGAACACAAAGGCTTAGAGAGAAGGTTGAGAGAGAGTTTCTGAAATCGTTCTGATTTCTATTCAAAATCACCTCTCCGAAAAAATGGGTCGGTGGTCCCTTATATAGGCCTCTGGGCTTAGCTTTCCCAAGAAGCCGACTCGATACAAGACACGTAAAGACAAAAAAAGTAAAAAAAAAATCAAAAGAAAAATAAAAATAAAAATAAAAAGGTGGACCACACTTCCACCGCACACTTTTCAACAAATAAAAAATACATAAATGACATGTCTGATTTGATCTGTTCGTCCATGACGGGTATGACGCGTGGCTGGATCAGTGTCTAGAATCCCTCCAAGTCATATAGAGCATCAATCATTTCTCCAAATAAGACTTCCATCTCTAAATCCTTCATTTTTATCAATTCTTTGATAGCGCGTTGGATTTAATCTTGGACAATAAAGATATATTCTTTATTTCCCTTCCATGTCTTGAGCTCTTCAAGAATCGTGTATGCCTCCACCGTGAAATCTGTTAGATGTTCCATCTCAGCATGCTGCATGTCTCTAGAGTTGATAGAGACCAACACATTATCTCCTACAAAGAATATAAAATCTTTCCTTGTTGATTTTGATTCAATCAGATAAATGCTCTAGGTGATTTGGATATGTTCGTAATGACTTTTCAAACTGAACTCTAGCCAATATTCATCACTAAACTACACTTCTTTGAATTCTTTATGGATAGGTCCTTTAGTCCAGTGCCCTGGGTACAAGTTCCATAGCACAACCACTCTTTCTTCCAATCTGATAGGTTCAATATGTGCAACCCACCATAAAAAACTTGGGTATGCATTGTTCAGAACTATTCTCACCATCCTTGGAACCCAATTGAATGTGGAATTTATTTTCTTAAATCCCAAGAATTGTACTACTCTCATGCTGAAAGATTTATGGAATTTAATGAACTTTTCTGGTTCAAATTCCATATCTGTTATATGGAGTTTTGGAATCCATGTTCTCAACATTCTTCAAAACCTCTTCAAAACTGGATATTCTTCCATGACTGTCTCCTTGATTCTCCTAACTTTGTCAAGGAGACCTGAAACTTAGACCTTCATCCTGATCTCATCAGTGATGATCATACTGATCATTTCTCGATCAATCTTTTTATAATCCTCTATAATATCTTCAGATTCTTCAAGCATGTCCAAAACATGGTTCATACCTCTTTTGAATATCTGATCATCTTTACTTTTCTGGATCAGATTATAAATGGTTGTGGACTTATTCCTTGAAATATTTGGAATCCTTTTCAAAGATTTCCATATCTCCTTCACTGGATTGGGCTCTTCATATAGCTCATCATCCAGACATTCTTGATCTTTATCTTCCTGAACATTTTTTCATTGAGTTTATTTCTGATACTTTTGATACTTTTTAAGTTCTTTGTCTACATGATCAGCCAAACTATTTATGGTTTTCTCTTTTCCTTTATAGTCTTCATTTTTCTCAACCTTCTAGTTCTTCTGAGCCTTTCTGTTTCTCGGATTATCTGCACATTAAGTGCTGTAATGGCCTTTCTGACCACATAAAAAGCATTTAATATGACTTTTATCATTAGTCTTGCTGTCTAAAGGCCTATTTGAAGCATTTAATAGTTTTCAACCCTTCTAGTTGAGGAACTTATTATTTTTGATCTTTAAACCTTATTGGATGAATATCCCTTCTTCTTAAGGTGATTATCTTCTAGAATCCCCTTTCTTTGTTCAGGTCTATCAACCCTTTCATTAATTGCTTTGATAACCAGGAATTCTGCCATAGAATAATTATCAATGAAAATGGGGCATCTTCTTGATTTTCTACTTTCTTCCATTGCACCTACAAGAGTCAGAATAGCGTGTTAGTGAATCTAGAATGACAGTATCCATTCCTATAATATTTTCTATAGTAAATTTATAGTATTTCAATTCATTCCTCCACCGTACAAGTCGTGTATGGGTAAACATTTTTAATTTAATTCACATAAAATTCTTTATATAAGAACTATCTGTTCTTATAGTAAAAGGTTTTCCTAAGAAAATCTCATTAGACCTAATTCCTTTATAGACTGCAAGCAATTCTCTTTCATGGATAGGTTAATTCTTATCTGCCTTGTTAAAAAATCCACTCTAGTGTCTACTGATACTATCATTATGGATTTTCCTTATCTTTAAGATACATCCCTATGCTGAGTCTGATTCATCTGTTTCTAAGATAATTTGATCTTCACTCCCATCTGGACACTCCAATTCTGGGAGATTCTGCATTTTTTGCTTCAAAATTATGATTACTTTAGAATCTTTTTCTGTCCAATCCCAAGGTACCTTAGTGGATACCTTTTTATGTATTGGAACTGATATTTTTTCTAAATCATTGATTTATGCTCTGGAATAACTTAGTATACGAAGAAACACCTATATCTGCTTATGATCTGTAAGCTCATCGGGGAAAGTTTATAGCTTTTCTGAAATATCCGGTTGAAGATTTTCTCTACTTACTTGGATCTGTAATCCCAAGAATTCTATCTTTATTTGTATCCAAATGATATTTCTTTCTGAAAGTATCATCCCTTCTTCTTTGAACACTTCAGCAACCTACTGCAAATATTTTATATGCTCTTCTGTATTTTTACTAAATAGGAGCACAACATCTATATAGACTGCCACAAACTATGCTAATCCACTAAATGCCTTATCCATTCTTCTCTGAAATATTCCTGGTGCATTCTTAAGTTCAAATGGCATAACTATCCATTCAAACAAGCCAAATGGCATTGTAAATTATTTCAATGATATAGCCACTTGTTTGATCTTTATCTTCCAATATCATGACTTGAGATCAAACTTAGAATATACCATTGGTCTTTCATTCCTAACCCTTCTTCTCAAAGCTTCTTGGTTAGGAAGATTGTATCCATCATCCTTTGTATCAAAATTGAGATCACAATAATCTATAACCATTCTAGCCTTAAGACACTGTTTTTTAGCATGATTCATTACCATGAATGCCGCACTTCTGTGAGGAATTTTTCTATACCTAATTTATCCAATATTTATTAATTCTGGAATCTGTTTCTCAAATTCCTTAACCATCTCATCAGGATAGGAAATTCTCTTACTTCTGATCACTGTAACATGATGTTTAAGGGTGATTGTAGCCTCTGAAATTTCCTTCTTCCATAGTTTCAAAGGGTTTTCTGACCAATTTATAAGTAATCTTTTATCTTATCCAATGCCTCTTCTTTATTAATCCTCAAAACTTTTAATCCAACTAGTTCTTTTCACTACTAAATATTTCTGTGGTATTCTCTATCTTCATTTGGATAGATTTCCACTTTAACAGTAGATACTTTCGTATCTGGAACCATTCTAGTTTTTCCAGAAGCGGTTGGAATCAAATAGTTGTCAAGGATAATTCCTTATGAAAATATCATTACAGGATGATATCTTCTAAGGAACCTATTTACAATCAAGAAGTCATCTGGTAACTGAGGAATAAAACAAAGAATCTTCTCTATAAATATCCTACCATTGAGATCAATATGAACTTCTTTGTCCACTTATTAAATCAAAACTATTTCATTATTACCAATTATAACTTGCAACTCTGAAGATTCCCAGGTTACTCATGAAAATCAAATTGTTGTACAAGACAATGTACATCCTATATAAACTAGGGAAATACATTCAGTTTCATTAATACTTAATTTCACTAATGTATCCCACTCCTCTATCTTCGCACTGAGTAATGAAGATCCCATATATCCTACATGAGTTTCTTTACCCTCATAGATTGGTATTCGAACAGTCCTTTGTCCAACTATCCTTTTGGAAATTGATTTTCTAGGTGCTTCTATTAAAGTACCCTCATCCTTTCCAATTGAGATCCTTGGATCTTCCAAATGGTTCTCCAGTATTTCTGATTTGAAGTCTTTTATCTACAAATCTGATCTTCCTGATCTTGATCCTTCTGATCTAAGATCATCTTCATCTTCTATGACCTCAAAGATGACAATTCTATTTCCAACTTGTTTAATGACACCTGGAATAAGTAACTTCTACCTTATTTATTCCTCTAGATTTGTTGAAACCCATTCTCTAGGCCAAGTTAGCCTCTTGGGGTTTATCACCTATGGTTTCATTGCTCTAATTGATGTTCCTTCATCTTGAAAAAGATGTGTAAATATTTCCACACCCTTCCTTAGAGCTGGTCTTCCAGTATTATAGAACTTCACATAGAGGAGAGTAATTACTCTGACACATCTCCTATCAGGTGGACATCCTAATGTCTTCTTCCAGTTCCTCATGCTAATTTTTACCTCTAGAGTTCTACTAACACTTATGTCCACAAGAACAACTTTCAAGTCTGGTATTACCTTTACCCATGCTGCTCCTGCATGCAGATTTGCTTGAGCTCTTCCTAATAGTGCATTGGAGAAATTGGATAAACTGCCATCCACAACTGCAATTAGAACTGATAGATATTGTCCTTTTTTGACCAGAGGATATACTCCTATATAGATTATTCCAAAATTCACATACTTAGCATTTTTATGGATCACCTTGTTAACCCTTTCTGGTTTTAGAAAAGGAATTTTAAATAATCCTCTATCTATTTTATAGACTTCATTTGTCTCTTTATCTTCAAAGATCTTTGTCATTTCTATATATGGTACCCATGACTTCTGGTATACCTCTGACCAATCAACTCTAGGAATCTTCCATTCTTGAAAATCTTTTCCTTCTGAAGGGATTTTAGTTTCTGAAGAATGAACCAGATATTCTTCCTTCTCCTCTAATATTAATAGTTCTGGAGAGTATTCAGATGCACTAGCCCCTGTTCGAATCATGACTATTCAAAGCTGGCTCAAAATAGGGTTATTTCCTTCTTCCTCATCTGAGGTAGAATCTTCCTCCTCTAAGTTCTCTAAATATAATAAATATAAACTTTCATCATCTGAGTCTATATCTTCTCCCCAGATATGCTCAAACAATATCTCAGATGAATCTTCCATCGTTATTGTTTAGAGACTACCCCTTCTTCTATCTGCATTTGGGAAACTTCCAGCTCTGTGACCTTTCTTTTCACATAACCAAAAACAATCAAAATTGGATAGATATTTTCCTTTAGGGAATTTTGGATACTTACCAAATTTAGCCTTAAATTTTTCTCTCATATCCTTTTGGTTTCTATTTGGTCTAAGAAATCAATTAGATTTTTTTGGATTTTTGCCTGAAAATCTACTTGATTATTTTATTTTTCCAAATCATTTACAGACCTTCTTGAACAATTTCTTTCATTCACACTGGCCATCCTGGCACTGTGTTTTGAATGTTCTTTGTTGGGTTCTTCCAAGCTCCTGCCTGGTTGGACCACACCCATATCTTCTTGCAACACCCTCTACTTTTGGGAAACACGAATAAATCATGTATGGCATATTTCATACATCTTGTAAGACATTCCCCTGCATACAATAGAGTCTTATCACCTACCATATTGTTTCTACTCGAACTCCTAGAGTGTCTTGCAGATCTTCACTCTGGGAAAGATGAGTCTTCAATGCTTGTTGAAAAATTTTAGGCCAACTGCTTGGAAGCTTCTGGATAAAAACATCTAGAGCATATGCTTGATCTCCTAGTCCAGGAAGATAATACCAATACTGAAACTCACAAAGATATTCTTCAAAGTAACACATGTCACCAATTTGGATCCTGGTTAAAGATGTTCTAGCTTTTTCTACCAATTATCCATCCCGATCTACCAGTTGATTTATGCAAAATCTTTTTTAAGGAAATCAGCTACTGGTATACCATTAATTGGGAATGTAACATATTCTTGGATAGTTTTTCTCACTTCTGAGTGTCTTAGAATCATATCCCAAAATCTCCCTGCATTACCTCTCAAGGTAGCTCCAATGAAATTAAGTGCACTATCTATGGTACACAACTATAAACCAACTGATATCATGTAATATCAAAGGTCTATAGACCATTCATCTATGGATGCTTCTAGATCCTTTTCTCAGTCTAGCTTTAGGATCGTCCCATGTCTAGGAACACCTTCTGGATGTGATTTCTTTGGTTTATATTCTTCTTAAATATAGCTGGGATATGAGGGATTGCCTTCCCCATTGATCTTCTGAAACAAATCCTTGAACGATCCTTTCTGTTGTTCCCAAGGAATTGGTTTTTGGGTGATCGCCTGCCATACTGGCTTAGATTCCCAGGGTTTTACACTGAGTCTTTTGGTGGTAGATGACTTATTCTCTTTCTTTTTCCTATTCTCTTCGATTTTGGCTTGTAGGTCTTCAAATTTCTTGAGCTTTTTGTTTAGATTTTTGGAGTCTCTTTCTATATCCCGTAGTTCCCATTTCCCCCGAGTAATAATATCAGGGATATGTTTCTGGTATTCCTGGATACTTTGAGGAATACTTGAAACTTCTTCTTGATATTCTTGAGCTTCTCCTGCTAAAGGTCATGCGTAATCTTCTACAGTATATCATCCTGATAAAATTTCTCTTTCGGTATCTCTGTGTGGATTTGTATCAGAGATAGTGGCATCGGGCTGATTGGAAGCTTCTCATGAAGCTTCCCCTTCAAGCATCTTCCAAATATCTCAGATATTAGGTCCGACACCAGATCCTCTTCCGGCTATATTTTACAACTCAAATCAAAATACTTCTCCTTCTGGATCTCATAGTGTTCTTTATAGGTTTTAGACTAACCAACTGTTCAAAGATTTCCCTTCTATATTTATTTTTAATTATATATTTATATTATATATTTAATTTTAATATATTTAATATATTTATAAAATTTAACATTTATAAAAACTAAAAAAAAAAAATTCAACAGGCGTGCAGATATTTATTTTCAATATATATTTTTTAAATATATTTATTTTGAATATATATATATATTTTATATATTTAATTTCAATATATATATTTTTAACATATTTATTTTCAATATATATATATATATATTTGATATAATTATAAAATATAGAAATTTAAAAAAATTAAAAACCCACAAAAAATTTCCTTGCCTAGCGTCAATTGAATCTACACTCACTCCCTGGATAACTGAGGGTCAATTCATTTGATGCTCGATTTTTCTATTTCCCTAAGAAAATATCTCCTTACCTATTTAATTAAAAAAAACCAATATCTAAAATTTTGTAGAAATAAGGAGTTCCTTGAGAAATCAGTTTGAACATGGAGCATTATCTCAGTTGAGATCTAAGTTTGTTGAAGAGCCTTTGGGTAATGAAAACTTGATCATATCAATGAAAAATGAACTGAATCAATTACAATGGAATAAGATTTGGAAACTTGTCTGTTGACTGAAGAATTTTTCAGTTGTAGGTGAATTTTTTTTCAAGATAAGCGTGATGGGTAATGGTGTTATTGTTAGATGTGAGACAAGTCTTATTAAAAGTTTCAATGAAAAATAGGGTATATCCTACGAAGAATGTTTTCACCCATGACACATTCATAGTCTATTAGTATCCTTTTAACTTCTACAAAACTATAGGAGAGACTCATAATCCATACATGTAAGTGAAGTTGTGTTATTGATCTATTCAAACTTTTGACAGTTAACTCATATCTTAAATATCTAATTACCCTAAATATTTAAATACTCTAGCACCCTTTCTAGTTTACCGAGTTTGGATACATAATAAGAGAAAAAAATAAACTTCTAAGACCCCTAATGCTCCCCCTCAAGGGGGAAAAGTCCAACTCTATAAATACTAGAATAAAAATAAATAAGAACAGTCACTACCTTTGACTGTCGCCTGGTAGATCATTTGGCTCTATTGTCCTCTGTATGGTGCCCCCCTTACGAGAAAGATGATTGAGAAGATTTTTTTTCACCCTTGGCACATCCAAATTCAATTATAATCCTTCTAACTTATACAAAACTATAGGAGAGACCCAAAATCCATATCTCTAAGTGAGTTTGGGTTATTATTTATAGATGAAGAAAATAAAGATACAAGTTGGATTATAAATACAAGTCAAAATATTGACTCAGTCTGTTAGGATGTAGGGGTTTTTCCGCTTGAAAGGGTAGGTAGAAATTAATTAGTCGAAGGGAAATATTTTATTTCCCCTTTTATTAGTTTGTTACTACCAGCTGGGCTTGGGCTCTTCGGGAGGGTGGATTTCTTCCTTAGAGATCTTATTCCTCTACCTTTTTATCCTCCTCATGTACCAAATCCACCAAATCCATATTTTTATTTTCTAATAACATTTTTAAAGGCTAAGTGTGAACCTTTACAAAGTTCTAACTAGATTAAACATTCAAGAGATTTAAGACCATCACAACCCACCAACTTCAAAAGCTAGAAACAAACACGACATCAAACAAAAACAAATTTTGAAAATCCATGAAGAAGCTATTATGTGCCAACCAAGGCCGGTCCACAGAAAACCATCCTCCACCATCAACGCCGCCCATGACACCACAATGTCTCCAAAAGAAACAACCATTTAAAAATTTGAAATTCAAAAGATAGCTAGACTATCATCACGCCTCGGTCACCATCCATCTCGGGAAGCACACCCGACACTGAAGACGTCATCCAAACACACCTCGGTCACCATCACCATTAGAAACCGCCTGCTGTCAATGCCAACCCATCATCGTTATCATTTTCTCAATCCTTCGTCACACCCGTACGCCGGAGAACACATTTCTTTAGAGCCGATCTGCAGCGCTCCATATCCACCTCGAACTTTCTCCTCCTCCTGTAATCTTCTTAAATTGTCTCTATTCTGCTGCTATAATACAGAACGTAAGACTGTTTCTTTATTCTTTCTCTCACTTGAACCTCATAGCCCTAACCATTTTAGCAACTCCATTGGGGGCCTTGAGTGGACAACATTCTCTATTGGAGAGTCAATCTTAGATGTGGATCACGTGCTGGGGAAACAAAATCACTACTGGAGAAAGAAACCATGGATTTCTATTGATTCCACCAAAGGGGATTACAAGTTACATTAGAAAAGGAAGAATGAGGTTGAGGGGAGAACTCCCTAGGAACCCCTGCTCCCAAGGCCTGAGTGCAGCCTCATTCAGACAATATGAAAGCCAAACTCTGAAATCCAATCTAGTTCGTAGTCCCCCCTAGCCTACTGTTTCCCCTATTTAATATTCCCCACCCACCTCCTAACAACTAAGCTACCTAACAAACCGGCCCATTATTACTAAAGTTATTACCAAGGTAGTTAAAATCATGAGTCAACTCGTACAATCGTACGAGTTTATGGATTCATTAATCCCCTCTGTTTCAACTTGCCTGCTGATTCGTTTTTGAGAAAACTCGTCTTCAACAAAGGAAACTCAAGACAAACTCATTGATGCATGTAGACTCGCCGCATCAAACGAGTACATTTTTCCAATTGAAGATTTAGGGATGATTTTATCCAACCTGATGCGGGACATGCCTCTACCTAGGGTTTTGAATTTTCATTTCTTCCCCTTTCCATGTTGCCTGCCAAGAACCCGAGTCTTCTCCTCTGCTCCTCAGGCAGTTCCATTGCCTAGGGTTTCGCAATTCCATTTCTTCCCCTCTCTGCACTTCCTGCCTCGCACCCTGGTCTTCTCCTATGCTCCTCCAGCAGTACTTCACATGACAGAAATCAACCACAACCAAACCTACATGATACAAATTCTCACTTTATTTCCCCTACACTACATCGACTTCTCTCCTTCAACGCTGAGTTCGGCTTCACCTCTGCTTCGACTCTACTACATCGCTTCTTTGCCGAATCGTGAGTTTTTGTGTTGTAAGAATTACTTCTTGATTTCTTAATTTGTTTTTTTGGTTTATAATTTATTTAATTCAATCTATAGTCTGAATTTTATATTTACAACACATGATTTTAATTTGAATTGATTATATGTCTCAATTTTATATTTTCTAATGTAAATTTTTGGTTTGAACTATTTGATTTCTTTTATATTAATTGTTATTAGCATGATATTAATTGGTAGTGTGATTTGAATTGGTGTAAATATATATTTTTTTGGTTCGTTTCCTTTTGTGATTTTGTAAATGTTGAAGTCACTGGTTCCACCCTCTCTTTTTCTCCAATAGATATCCCCATATCGCATAGGCCTCACTCTCCATATTCTTTGAAGAAATAGATATGAAAATATAGCACATGACTCTCTTCATTTTCTTTGAATTTACCTGATATGAAAAATATAACATCAGACCTTCTTTTTTCATCTTTTTTTCTTCTTATATTCACACAAATTAAACACGTGCAAAACTACTTTCTTTATTTTGATTTTGTTTTTTTTGAATTCCTTCCAAAACCAAGGCTTCAAGAACTTCCTTATATATATATATATATATATATATATATATATATTCAAACACTGATCTTTATAGGACTTTCCTTTTTATCAATCACTACATGAGATATCAACCTGGACTAATGACAATGGCGAATACCAGTACTTCATAGCTCGCACGATGATTGAGCTTCTCAATGCTGCGGCCAGGTATGACTCCCCACCTCCTCGCCGCGGCGCAACAGCGGGTCCGGCTGGACCCATCCATGACCTGCTGGTCCAGCAAGAGCCCTCCCCTTCGGCGCCTCACCGCGGTGCAGAAATACTCCCCTTCGGTATCTCGTCGGAACCACAACAGACCACTGCCCCGAACCACGCCTTCTTCTTGCCGGACCAGCCTCCTTCCCGCAGACGGCTCTCCACTGCTTTGAATTACCTTTTTAGCCCAGAAGTAGTATTAGGGTGGGTCTGGCCAGCTCGAAAAGGGATTGGGAGGACCTACCGAGCATAGAATGCCCCAGCACGGGGTCAGAACAGCCTGGGATGGGCCTGCAAAGGTTAGGCTCAACCCGTACAGGCCCTGCCCAGGGTTTTTGGGCCCTTAATAATTTAAATAGTCAAATAATTAATTAATTTAATTTAATTTAATTATTTTTTGATTAAATTAATTACAGCGTAAATTAATTTAATTTGGTGTTTAATTAAATTAATTAATTAATTTAATTTTTTAGTTTTAAAATTAAAATAATTAATATGGACCGAATGACATAAGTATTGAATTAAAAATATGAGTAAATTTTTAATTCAATTACAATTCTCTCAAGTATAATTAATGGAATTTTAATTTTAATTCTGCATTGATTTTTACATATGCGAGTTAATGTGTATAGACTGGTCATGAGTAGAGGACCGACCGATGCATGTTTGGTGCGTGTTTATTTAATTTATTTTTTTAATTATTTCATGGTGTTGTAATAATTAGTTTAATTAATAAATGAAGATATGCATATCGTCTCTGAGTTGTTATATGTATAAGGGTTTGCGCATTCACTCCTAAGTTGTATATTTACTTCCCAGTTCCCCTCACCTATGAGCGAGTGATTTTGTATAATGACGAGATGACCACTGACGCACATTCTGAGTTATGGCGACGCACCAGACAAGACCTTAATGCATTGAATGGGAAGACACTACAATAAGAGTGGAAATCTGCATGACTAAGGTATATCTCCTAGGATCTAGGTTGGTTCATTATTCATTCAACAAATCAACCATTAGTCCCAGCACATTATCAGATCGTCATTTTATTTATGCATGATTTATTATTGCGATCACATAGAATAATAATAAACAAGAATTCTAGATAAAATGAACATGTGATGTGATGTTTTTTTTTCTATTTCTTTCATAGTTAGTTGTGAGTGCGATCACATAGGACATGTTTAAAAATAGAAAATTATTTTTTTCGTCACACTAAAAACAATAAAACCCTCAAAGAAATATTAAATCATTATCATCTTCTATCATTCAAATTTGGACACAACCGACTGTTTGAAGTGTCGATCATTCCAAATTTGAGGATGTCTCTTACTACTAGGATGTTCTTATAAGAGTGGTGGATTGACTTAACTAAAATTACAGCAAAGAAAAATTCAAATCTAGCTTGTTTTAATTTTAGAGGCAAGTGTTGAGTAAATAAAGTAACGATTTAAGAAGCTGGGACTTCACTCAACAGATCAAGGAACTACAAGTTAATATGGTTGGCTAGCCAAAATCCTACCTCAAACCCTCCAAATATCAGTGTAGCCAAATTTTGTAGACTATGAGTGGTGATTCATGGATTTTTTCCACTAGAATACCCAAGCGACGGAGTATTCCAATTCTAGCACAGAGGGTTCCTAGAATTAGATAAAAATATTGGGAGACATTAATGATGTAATTAATTAATCAAAATGTCTAAATCGGTAATCCAGATAAAAAGTACTAATCCTCTAAAATTTATTTAGAAAAATGGAAATTTATACCTCATGTTTAGAAACTATGATCAATATTGGACAAAGTCAATGTCCACACTGTAACAACATGATGTTTTATCAATGGGAATTCATTTCTTATAATTATGTCACATAATCACATGAAATCACCACACAATGAACTAATAAGTTCTATGTGAACTTTAAACATAATTTTGACACTTCTGTGTTTTAAATTTTGAAAATTGACATACACAGTTGCGTTCATGGTGATTTTGGGGTATGATGGAATAAACTTATTTTTTTGGCAAATAGAAACATACTCTTATGAATAGTAATATGACCCTTATGAATAGTAAATCATTCAAAAGAATAGTAACCTCATCCATGAATGTATAAATAAAATTTAGGCATCTTATAAGTGATAATATGACCATATTAAAAGTATTGGTATTTTTTGTAAGTCATAAATAATTAATTACAATTAGTTAATTAATTTAAAATAAAATAAATTATCTTAAAAAGTGTCCATAAATTAAAATTTTTATTTCTTTTGGTTTTAAGATAATTTTATAAGACCTTATGTAGTTTTTGAAAACATTATAAAACCAGTTATAGTTTTAAAATATATATTTTCCAAGTAAATTATGATTTTAATTAAAAATTAAATTAATCATAACTAGAAAATTATTTTTGAAAAATGGATTTCATTTTTGGATTCTAAACATTGAAAAATGGTTAGGGTGAAGTTTTGGGATTTTTCTGAAATACTTGATTTTTTGGTGAATAGTAAAATACATTAATTTACCGTATAAATACATTATAATTTAAATCCACTATTCCTGACATCATAAGTGATTTAAACACCCAAATATTGAATTCACATGAACTTATTACTATTTTTGATCATGGAATCATCACTATTTCTGGTCTTGATGGAAATTAATAAACGAAGGAATTAAATATTATGAAAACCCTCATCCTCTCAACTATAAAAACCACCCACACTCCCCTATTCTCTTCACTCCCCTCATGTCTTGAGCCTTCCCTAAATTTTTCTCAAATCTCTCCCCAAGATCCTCCCTCACGTCCAACAACCCTTAGTCTCTTAAAAATACCAAATCATCACCTTTTAAGAGGATCTCAATGAAGATTGATTCAATAGGTAAATTATTTTTTTCAATTCTTTTACTTTCTTTTCAAGTTCATTTGTTTTCTTTTCTATCCCAACCTCTCCTAATCCAAATTTCATGAAAACTCCAGTACCTTAAATTTATTTTAATGTTGTTATGATAATGGAATAATTTGTTATTAAATCTCCTTTACTCTTCTTTTATACTAGTAGTAAAGACACCATTCGAGATGTGTTAATTTACCACATTCAAGGATGATGAGTTTTCAATTTCTTTTACCATATTCAATTCTAGTCATGAAACCATTTTTATTATGGTCTAACCAGATTATTATGTAATATATCCTATTTATGGTTATATAATATTTTTGTATACATTATATTAAATTAAAATTCAAAATGAGTTCTTAGTGATAAAAAACCGTCAATAAACCCAAAAGGTTATCACTAAAGTTTTATATAATGATTCAACTTCACTCCAAGTAAAAAAATTAAATTTACAACCATGTAACCTTATGGATATTCAATAATAAAATATAACTACAATTCTGGACAATAATCTCTGTTTTACATGTTTCTCTGTTCATAAAAATAAGTAAACTGATCGTAAAAACCAAGAAAACAAATGGACCTGAACAATGAAATTGAACCACTTAACCCATAAAAAAGGTCATTAATGAACTTAAAAAGGTTATAATAAATCTTTTAAATATAAAAGTGGTTGTGGAATTATTAATTAATGAAGCTAATTTGATTATTCAGGTCATTAATATCAAGTGGAGAACACCATCAGACTTAAGGAAAGAGATCCACTCTATTTCACTTTTATTCAAGAATGTCCTCTATGTTATTCCCTTTTACATGTAATATCTAATGATGAGGTATGATTTAGAACCTCCCCCATACCACCATCATGATTTACAAGTGATTAGAAACCCCTTTCTCTCTCATTAAGGTCTCTTAAGTACATCTGATACCATGCCGATAATCCGTAAGCGATTCTACTCGAACCTCCTTTATTCCTTAAGGTTGCCTTATATTCTTTTTATCAAAATGAAGTTATATTATCATTTTATGTCCATCTTCTAAATTTTGTGTATATGTACCAAATTCATTTATCAATACTCTTTTATCATTCTCTTTTGGGGATCAATATATGTGTTTTTAAGTGATTCTTTTCTTAATACTTCCCGATAAGCAAACCTATTTTGAGTGGACTTCCCGAATTATTACCCAATTTCAAGTGCACTCTATCTTTTATTTTAAGCCGACATTGTGTTTATAAAATCATTATTTTTATTATTAAAACCTTCTTGGTTCGCTTCTGGTTTTATATAAAGGATTGTTTCATTTTCTATTTTAAAGGCTCTATAGTATTTTCCTTAAAACCACACAAAAATGTTTTAATGCTAAAATTTATTAAATACTTTTCTTACATGTTGTCAATTATACTTGAAATAAATTACCATGATACACTCCTATTTTATCTTATGAATGTAAATGTATATTTTAGTTCATTTCTTTCATGAACATTTTTATGATACGCCCATTTGTTATGCTTTATGACATGATTATGGTACTCAATTATTTCCATGGGTAACCCTTATGTTTATATATGATTGATTATGTATGATTATCTATGTGAAAAACATATTCATGAAAAGTTAATATGGGTGCACCCAGATAGAGCTATAATGCATTGGGTAAATTTGAGTCCCATTAGACGTTATGTGCGACGGTCTTGGCGGTTAGCCTTGACTCACCCTAAAGTCATGTTTTATGTTGCTTCCACATTACTATGAATTAATTTTTATATGATTCCATGTTTATATGTTATGATTCTATATGCCTTTTTATATCATTATGTCATGATCTATGACCCTTGTGCTAAAACTCTATTCTTATGATTATTCCCTTACTGAGCTTTTTATCTCACCCCTTTGTTCATGTTATCCCCAGGTTATCCTATGCCGATATTTGAGCACAATGGAAGTTAGGAGCTCAATATGAAGATTAAATAAAGAAATGTTTTATGTTTACAGTTTTATGTATGTAGTCTTCCAAGACACTAGAATTTAAGATCCTTAGCTTGTACTCTAATGTATAATTATGCTTAAAATCTTGTAATGTTATGTGTAAAAGGCTAGGGTCACTATAGTTGGTATCAGAGGATGGTCTAGTTATTTTTGGAGATTAGCAATAAAGCACTAGTAAGAACCTTAAGTATGATACAAATTATAAGAAAACACCCCTAAATTTTGGTTAATATAGATTAAGTGATTTATAAAGCAAATACATTATTTTCTGGATACAAACATGTAGAGGTGGTTCTGACACATATGTATCTAGGGGAAAAACCCAAAAACATCACTTTTAGTTAGACTCGAACGAGAACTGGTCCACGAAAATGGGCTTTATTGCACTCTTGGTTTGACACTCCCGGGGGATATACTTTGGTAAATTCACGAGTTTAGTACAAACCATTATTAAGGGAATAAAAAAATCCCATAAAAATATAAGTTAAGAAATAGATTAAAGATAACCTAGATTAAAACTTAGGGAATCACAAGTTAGGATATACTTCTCATTTACATGTTTATCCTCTTATGTTCAAAGTTTCCTTTTTTATGATAAATAGTTAAGTATTCAAGCCCTCTAATTGTACATTATTTTTCTTAATTAATGATGGGAAATAGAACTCGTGTCAATAATCAATGTGATAGGGGTGAAGACTGCCCTAATGCTATGCCTGATATGTTGGGAATGAGTGCTCAAAACTTCATGATAGTACTTGCTCAGAAGGCTCAAGTTATGAAAAATAACTTGAATCATGTGAAACACCCTTCTGTTCCAAGAAAAGGGAAAGTTTCCGTTAAATCCTTCATGTGGAAAAGGACTCCCAAGTTTAGCTGGTCATCTGATCCCCTCCTCGCAGAACAGTGGATTAACTCTACTGAAAAGATATTCTCTATCCTCCAGTGCTTAGAAGAAGAGAAAGTCATACTTGTGGTCTATCGTTTTGATGGAGAAGCTGATCATTAGTGGACATTGATGAAGAATACAAATCCACAAGAGGAAATTGTTTCTATGGATTGAGAGGAATTCAAGAGAATGTTTTTCAATAAATATTTTCCCCAAAACCTCTGTCTCAAGATGGAAATAGAGTTCCTCGAACTCAAGAAGAAGGAAGATGAGTCAATCGGGGCGTATGATGCAAACATTACAAGGCTTTAAAGGTACGACTCTGTCTTTGTCATTAACACCAAAATCAAGGTGGATCACTTCTTTAGTAGACTAAAGTAGAGTCTATGAAAATCATTGTCGATTTGAGAATTCAACAGCTATGAGGAGATTGTCTGTTGTGCCCCTAAGGTTGAAATGGATATCAGAGACTCTCAGTGGCATCATGGACCCAATGAAAAAAAGAGGAAAATAGAGTATAATGTGGGAAGTTCTAAAAATAAATTCCATGATGGAAAGAAGCTTGATCATTCCACATGTAAAAATTATGGGAAGAAGCATCTTGAGAATTGTTTAAAGGGAACCAAGAATTACTTCAAATGTGGAAAGTTGGGACATCTGGCTAAAAAATTCCACCGTGATATGAATAATACCTATAATGTGGAAGAATAAAGGAAGGTTTAGATAAATTCTCAGCCAGTGGTGTAGTGTTACAACTGCAAGGAATATGAGCATTATGTGAACAATTTCCCTAAGCCAAGGGTTGTTAGAAGAAATCAACAACAACCTCCAAGGCAACTGGGAATGGCTTATGATATCACTATTGTTGAGGTGGATCCGGACAACGATGTGGTGACATGTATTCTAGTTATTCATTAAAGAAATGAAAACGTACCATTTGATTCTGGTTCTATGAATTCTTTCATATCTTTCAAGTTTAGTAGAACTATTCAAACACTACCTCAAAATTTGGAGGATATGTTATCTGTGAGAACAACGAATGAGGAAATTATTGCATACAAGGTTTATAACACCTCCACTGTAAATGTTTGTGGACTGAAACTCCTAGAAAATCTTTTCATACTTCCTTTAGTGGAGTTCGATGTTATCTTGAGCATGGATTGACTATCTTTATATAAAGACAACATCAACTGTCGGGAAAATTAGATCAGTCTTCACATCCTGAAGCATCATCAAATTCTTTACAAGTTTAAGGATGAAGATGAATCTCCATTAGAATTAGTGTCTCAAGTGTGGATATTAATTCCTTAAGAGAAATTATTTCTAGCTCAAATAATTGAGACAAAGGAGAGAATCATTCTTGAAAATGTGCCCATCGTGAGGGATTATACTGATGTATTCTCTGAATATTTTCTCAGTCTTCCTCCTAATAAAGAGTTTGAGTTCTCAATTGAAATTATTCTTGGATCTCTGCCTATATCAAAGACACCTTATATAATGGCTACTATAGATCTAGAGGAGCTGAAGAAGTAGTTACAAGAGAATATGGAGAAGAGTTTTATACGCCCAAGTGCTTCATCATGGGGTGCTCCAAACCTCTTCATCAATAAGAAGGATGAATCAATGCACCTTTTCATTGATTATCGTGAGCTTAATAAAATCATGATAAAGAACAAGTATCCCCTTCCATGGATAGATGACTTATTCGATCAGCTTCGTGGGGTCAGTTATTTCTCTAAGGTGGACCTTTAGTTGAGATATCACCAATTAGAGGCAAGGAAAGAATATATTCCCAAGACTGCATTTCGAACGAGGTATGGACACCATGAGTTCATAGTGATGCCCTTCAAACTCACCAATTCTCCAACAATTTTCTTGTATTTAATGAATAGAGTCTTCAGATATTACCTAGACAAATTTCTGGTAGTCTTTATTGATGATATTTTGATATACTCTAAGAGTAAGGAGGAACATGAGGATCATTTGAATATTGTGGTGAAGACTTTGCGAAGGGATAAGTTTTATGAAAAGTACAGTAAATGTGAGTTTTGTATGGAGGAAGTTTCATTCTTGGGGAATGTTATCACTATAAAAGAGATATATGTGAACCCTTCCAAGACAAAGACAATTGAAAAGTGACCCATGCTAACATCTGTAACGAAGATCCACAGCTTTCTAGGTCTAGTCGGGTATTATCGATGATTTGTGAATAACTTTTCACGATTGTCAAACCCAATGACCAAGCTGACATGGAAGAGAGTAAAGTTTTTCTGGACTCAGGAATGTAAAGACTGTTTTAAGGAGTTGAAAAAGAGGCTAATCACTACGCCAGTACTCACACTCCCAACAAGTGGAGAAATCATTGTGGTGTACAGTGATGATTCAAAGAAGGGATTAAGCTGTGTGCTGATGCAAAACGATAAATTGATAGCCTATTTCTCAAGGTAGTTGAAAATCCATGAGCAAAATTTTTCCATGCATGATCTAGAGTTGGCAGTTGTGATCTTTATGTTGAAAATCTAGCGACATTACCTATATGGGGAGAAGTGTGAGATATATATTGATCACAAGAGTCTCAAATATATATTCACACAAAGAAATATTAATACGCGTCAGTGAATATGGATAGAGCTCATCAAGGATAATGACTGCTTAATCCACTACCATCCTGGTAAGGCAAACAAGGTGGCAGTTTCCCTAAGTAGAAAAGATCATGAATCTTTATCAATGATGAGAATGGAAAAGGATCCAATCTTCTTAAATTTGCAGAGGATGAACATGATAATCATTAAGGGAGGAACATCATCAATCATTTCTCTAATGATTGCTCTACCATCCCTCAGGAGAAAATAAAGGATGCTCAAATAAAATATGTGAAAATTTGGAAAAGGGTGGAAGCCATTAAAATTGGGAAATCCTCTGAGTTCATGATTGATGAGGAATAAGTTATAAGATTTGGGCCAAGATTATGTGTACAATATGATCCAAAGATAAAGAAGGATCTTTTGAATGATGCACATAAAGTATTGAAACTTTTGTATTTTGAATTTTAAAAATCTAACAAACATGGTTGCGTTTAGGGTGATTTCTGGGGTCTGATGGAACAAACTTAATTTTTGGTGAATAGTAACCTACCCTTATGAATAGTAATATGCCCCTTATGAATATTAAATCATCCAAAAGAATAGTAACCTCATCCATGAATGTATAAATAAAATTTAGGCATCTTATAAGTGGTAATATTACCATATTAAAAGTATTGATATTTTTGTAAGTCATAAATTATTAATTACAATTAGTTAATTAATTTAAAAGAAAATATATTTTTTAAAGGTGTTCATAAATTAAAATTTTTATTCCTTTTTGTTTTAAGATAATTTTATAAGACCTTATGTAATTTTTGAAAAAAAATATAAAATCAGTTATAGTTTTAAAATATGTATTTTCCAAGTAAATTATGATTTTTATTAAAAATTAAATTAATCATAATTAAAAAATTATTTTTGAAAAATGTATTTCATTTTTTAATTCTACACGTAGAAAAATGATGAGGGTGAATTTTTGATATTTTTCTGAAATACTTGAATTTTTGGTGAATAGTAAAATATATTAATTTACCGTACAAATACATTATAATTTAAATCCACTATTCCTAACATCATAAGTGATGTAAGAACCCAAATCTAGAACTCACGTGCACATATTACTATTTTTGGCCATGGAATCATTACTATTGCTGGTTTTGAGGGAAATGAATAAACTAATGAATTAAATATTATGAGAACCCTCCTCCCCTCAACTATAAAAAACATCCACACTCCCATTTTATATTTACTCCCCTCAAGCCTTGTGCCTTTACTAAATTGTACCCAAATCTCTCCCCAAGATCCTCCCCGAAATCCAACATCCCTTAGTCTCTTCAAAATACCAAATCCTCTTCCCTTAAGAAGCTCTCAAGGAAGATTGATTCAAGAGGTAAATTCATATTTTCAATTCTTTTACTTTCTTTTCAAGTTCATTTTTTTTATTTTCTATCCTTACCTATCCTCATCAAAATTTCATAACAACTCTAGTACCTTACATGTACTAGAATGTTGTTATGATAATGGAATAAGTTATTATCATCTCCATTTTTATCAGTGTTATTTGTCTGATATTGCGTCACATCAGGTGACATTTCTTGAATCCTTTTCATGCTTTGTCTGGGAGGGAGGATCTTTTGAGAGAAGGGTGTGCTGACACCTTTCATCTAGATCTCCTCCACACTCCTGTGTTGGTAGGATAGGTTCTCTAACACATTGTACTGCCATCACGATGCAACTTCTTGGAAGAGGGGGTGATGCAATATAACGACCCATACTTTACATACATTGTTAATACTCCAAAATTGAAGCACACTTATTACAACATATGACAAAACCACAAAGGACCGTATAGGTATAGTGTCTTTAGAAACTGGGAAACATAAACAACTGGTTCATAAATCTTCTACAGTGTCTCCCATTTATTTCATCATATCTAGGGTCCCTTTTAGCATATTCTACTTAATATCCATCTTCCTGACCTGGGGAAAAGAAAACATAAAAGGGTGAGCTCAAATTCTCAGCAAGGGCAAATAAAGGAAATAAAAATCATATCATATCTTTATGAAAATCAAAACCTGCAAAAGAGATCATAATATCTTAACATGGAATAAATCATAGAAGTGAAAATGAGATCCCCATAATCATAACATAAAACTTGAAACTTTGTGGCATGCACACATAATCATGGAAAATCATTTCTTGTTAGTCAAGACTCATTGCCAAGACTATCTTAGTGGACAAAGTCCCTTTCTGAATCGAGTAACCCTCGTTTCAGTCCTGTTTCACTGAACCGGTATAACCTACCGTTCCAGACCTGTCTATCTCATGAGATATAAAATCTTTACCCAATGCATTGGAGGGAGATATAGGTCCCACCCATCTTATAATGAATCCTTTCTTATGTGTGCCACATAATCATAAACCATACATCATAGCATAACCCATGTAATAAAAATGGGATTCTTAAACAACATGACATCATAAAATAATTCATATAAGACAAAGGAATTCATAAAAATATTTCCATCACAACATAATCAAACCAATGTAATAATAGGGATTAAAACAGAACCCTTTATTATCTTATATGGAAAATAATTTTGATAAAACACTTGAACTCCATTCTTGAGGAAAATATCCTTTCTACTTCAAAAACATTTTTCCTTTAATAACATGTCATACGACTTTAAAATAAAAGAATTTAATTAAAAATAAACTTGAAAACTTGTAAATGAAGTTTCTTGGAAATAATGTTTTAAAAATCCATTCATGCCGTATAAGTTAAAAAAAACATTCTTCGTACTTTTGTCGGAAAAGTCAAAAAGTACCTCGTACGACAAAAGATTCCTTTCATAGATATTACTAAAAACTCACCGAAGGGTAAAAATGGATTTAAAAAATTGTAGGTGGATGGAAATAATATTACATATTGATGAAACATGGATGTGGATGATAAAATACACCCCAGTAAATACTTACGAATAAACAATCTCGGATAAAAATGAGATTGTGATATTTCCCTTACCTTAGGTCCGATTTGCTTTGTTCATGTCCGAAGCTCCTGTATAATGGTTTAAATAATGTTATTGACTTATTATAGAATCATACATATTGATATGAGATCATATATGGTCATATTATTAGCTTCTTGTTAGTAATATTTCATTGTTACTTGTTACTCGGGTCTTTATAACTTTTTGTTCTTATGCGTGTTTTGTCGAATAAATTCTTATTCTTATCTTTAGGTTATAGATAATTCATTTCCAGAATGGTATTAGTGTAGTATATATCATATTAATTCATTCAATTCATTTATATAATCATTATGAAATGAAGATCATGTAGAACGAGTCGCATCACATCGTGGAGACGGTATTCCGTACGTACGCACGAGTGATGATATCGTTCCTATGATCGTGGAATTGTATTGGAGTATATATATATATTATTTCAGTATCAATATTACTTAATAATAATCATATATAGTTACTCATTACACCATTATACCCATCCTTGTAAGGTGATGGTGGAAAATAGATTACACCACGGCGTGGAGACGGTATTCCGTACGTACGCACGCGCGGTGATTTCATTTTTCCGTAGGATGGATAGAAGGTGAATTAGGGTTGTTTCATATTTATAATAACATATCAGTATGTAAGTAATACTGATGTTATTAATTTATCATGAAACAACTAAAGAAGAAGAAGTTGAAGAAGAAAGAAATTGAAAAGATCGGTAATGGATATTACCTCTTCTTTGGAACGCCTCTTTGAATCCTCCACTTAAGGAACTAAGATTGGTCTTTGGAGAAGCCCAGGACCTCTAGGATTATTATAGGGAAGTGGAGAGGAGAAAATGGCAGGGTTTGGCCGAGCTTGAGTGCTCAGATTGGTGTGAGGAGGAGGGGGAGGAGGTGCCCTTTTATAAGGGAGGAGAGGGGCACCTTAGGAATATCTCAAAATATTATTTTATATTAAAGTCAAAATCGGTTTATAATGGTTCCAAAGGGTCTTATTTCGAAGATAAAGTGGGGATGGGTCGAAATCCTATCAACAAATAGGATTTAGACAAGTTTAGGGTATTATTTTAACCTTATCAATTAGATTTAACTCTAAGTTAATTAATTTAACTTTTACCGTGTCTTTTTGTTTTCTTTCACTATATGGTTAATACACTTACTATAACATGCCAAAAGAACCCCAAATTGTTTATTATTAATATATATATCCTTATCTAAGTCATTTGGCCGAACCTTAGATTTTTAAGAATAAAATAACAATTAGTAATATAATATTTTATTTAAAAACTATTTTGTGTCAATTTTGACACTATTTGATATATGATTTTTGTGAAAGTCATAACAGAATTATATGTTCAAACCAAGTTAATTAAATCAACAATAATATATCATAGTAACTTAGAAAATTATTGGAATTCATAAAAAGTCTCAAATTACATTTATTTTGGTATTTATATTATCAATTTTGTCAATATTTCATTAATAAGATAATTACTGCATCATCTTTGTGTCATAAATAAATTAAATTATTTGATGTCTAAAAATTACAAATAAAATACCATCATGTAGGAAATCTTTTTATCTTTCTAATGAATATTTACAATCGAATTTATCTTATGTATAACCCCATATTAAAAATGATTTACTTATTAAACTTTGATTTTAACTATTTTAACCCTTCTTTAAATAAATTAATAATAAATGTCCTAATCTAATCCAAGTGGGCCTAAATGGTCATATTTTATTCCTAAGTTTGTTTTTGGTCGAATTACACTTGTCCAATAGAATTAGGACATGTGTTAGGGTAATATTAATATCATATTTACCCTTAGTTACCCTATTTACTATTAACCGCGGTAAAAATAGTAAAAAGTTACTATTCACCAAAAAATTATTTTTATCTCATTGAACCACATTTTACTTACTGACATCAACCGTGTCTGTCGGATTTTTGAAATTCCATTCACAGAAGCGGTAAAATTAAGTTTTATGAAAAATTCAGTTTTTAACCTACCACTTAGTGGTTTCACTATTCATCAAAAATTGAAAGTTTTCAGAAAAATACCAAAATTTCACCCTAGGCTAATTTCGATATTCTGAGTCCAAAAATGAAGTCCATTTTGAAAAATAAAATTTATAAAATTTCAAAAAGTGGTTATAACGGCTAGTTTTAATAGCATATTGTTGTTTAGTGAAACTCGGTATTGCGTACGACACAAGCTATCGAGGAAGGTCGCGATTGCGTGTAAAGCAAGCCAAGCAAGTGTTGTGTAGAAAAAGATTCCTTTGACGATTTATATTACATAAAAGTCTCGGGTGTTACATTCTACCCCCCTTAAAAAGAATTTCGCCCTCGAAATTCGTCACTTTGTAACAAACAAATGAGGATACTTCTCCCTCATCATATCCTCAAGCTCCCATGTAGCTTCTTCAAGTTGGTGGTTCCTCCATAAAACTTTCACCAAGCGAGTGGTCTTGTTTCGTAGGACTTTTTCGCTACGATCCAGAATCTCTATCGGCTGTTCTTCATAAGAAAGATCTTGCTCCAGCGGTACAACTTCTGAGCTGAGTACATGTGAAGGATCTGGTATGTACTTTCTCAGGAGAGATACATGGAACACATTGTGAACTTGAGAGAGATTCGGTGGAAGCGCCAATCGGTAAGCTACCTTCCCAACACGATCCAGTATTTCAAAAGGACCGATATATCTAGGGCTCAACTTCCCCTTCTTTCCAAATCTCATAACCCTCTTCCAGGGAGATATTCGTAAGAACACTTTATCGCCCACTTCAAACTCTAGGTCTTTTCTTCGGTTGTCGGCATAACTTTTCTGTCGACTCTGAGATGCTCTTATGTGTTGTTGAATAGATCTAACCTTTTCTGCCATTTCATCAACGAGATCAGGTCCTAATAGCTTTCTTTCCCCAACTTCATCCCAGCAAGTTGGAGTCCTGCATTTCTTTCCATAGAGAGCTTCATAAGGAGCCATCTGAATACTGGAGTGAAAGCTATTATTATAAGAAAATTCCACCAAAGGTAGGTGTTGATCCCAACCTCCTTTGAAATCCATAGAGCAAGCTCTCAACATATCTTCTAGGGTTTGAATTGTTCTCTCAGACTGACCGTCTGTCTGGGGATGATAAGCAGTGCTGAAACTCAACTCTGTATCCAGAGTATGCTGAAGACTTCGCCAGAACTTCGAGGTAAATCTCGGATCTCGATCAGATATAATAGAAAGTGGTACTCCATGCAATCTTACCACCTCCTTTACATATATCCTGGAAAGCTAATCTAGAGAGAAATCCTCTCTAATAGCAATGAAGTGTGCAGACTTTGTAAGACGATCAACTATGACCCAGATAGCATTATTGCCTTTTGATGTTTTAGGAAGTCCTGTGACAAAGTCCATAGTGATGTTTTCCCATTTCCATTCAGGTATGGGTAATGGTTGTAACATCCCCTTAGACTTCTGTCTCTCAGCTTTAACTTGTTGACAAACCAAGCATCGAGAGACATATTCAGCAACATCTCTTTTCATGCCATCCCACCAGAAGTACTCTTTCAGGTCCCTATACATCTTCGTGCTTCCAGGATGAATAGAGAATGAAGAACTATGAGCCTCATTCAGCAGCTCTTTCTTTAATTCGGGGATGGGAGGAACGCAAACCCGATTCCTGAACTTTATTATCCCATCACAATCAAGGTTGAATTCAGGAACATTTCTCACCTTCTTTTGTAACTCGACATCTTCTTTCTGTGCCTCTTTAATCTTCACATGTATAGATGGTTGAACATTCATTTGAGAAAGATAAGATTTTTCCCCTTCCATTATAATTCCAAGATCCATCCTTTGTAAATCCATAAATATTGGATCTTTTGTGATCCTCATCATGGATAAACTAGCATGGTCTTGTCGACTTAATGCATCTGCCACCTTGTTTGCTTTCCCAGGGTGGTAATGGATTGAGCAGTCATAATCCTTAATCAGCTCCAACCATCTTCTTTGGCACATATTCAGCTCCTTTTGTGTGAAAATATACTTTAAACTTTTATGATCAGTATAAATATCACACCTTTCACCATAAAGGTAATGCCTCCAAATCTTTAATGCAAAGATTACCGCAGCCAACTCCAAATCATGTGTTGGGTAATTTTGCTCATGGATTTTCAACTGTCGTGAGGCATAAGCTATCACCATATCATTTTGCATAAGAACACACCCCAATCCCTTCTTGGATGCATCACTGTAGATCACAAACCTTTCTACACTACAAGGCAGTGTGAGCACAGGTGCACTGGATAACCTTCTTTTCAACTCCTTGAAATTCTCTTCACATTCCTCTGTCCAGACAAACTTAACTCCTTTCCGAGTCAACTTGGTGAGTGGATTAGATAATCGTGAAAAATCTTTTACAAAACGTCGATAATATCCAGCCAAACCAAGAAAACTTCAGATCTCAGTTACTGTTGTTGGTCTTGACCATCTTTCGATAACCTCTGTTTTTGCTGGATCCACAGATATCCCCTCTTTTGAGATTATGTGACCCAAAAATGCAACTTTTTGAAGCCAAAATTCACACTTGGTAAATTTGGCATAAAGCTTCTCCTTTCTCAGGGTCTTCAATATAATTCTCAAGTGATCTTCATGCTCTTCCTTGCTCTTTGAATAGACAAGAATATCGTCTATAAATACTACCACAAATTGATCAAGATAGTCTCTAAAGACTCTATTCATTAGATCCATGAAGATAGCAGGGGCATTAGTAAGACCAAATGGCATCACTATAAATTCATAGTGTCCATACCTTGTACGGAAAGCCGTCTTTGGTATATCCTCCCTTTTGACCCTTAATTGATGATACCCTGAACGAAGATCAATCTTGGAAAAGTATTGAGCTCCGCGTAGTTGGTCAAATAAGTCATCAATGCGTGGGAGAGGATATTTGTTCTTGATAGTGATCTTGTTAAGTTCTCGATAATCAATGCAGAGTCTCATTGATCCATATTTCTTCTTAACAAATAGAACAGGTGCTCCCCAAGGTGACGCACTAGGGCGTATGAATCCCTTATCAAGATTCTCTTGGAGTTGCTTCTTCAATTCCTGCAACTCAATTGGGGCCATTCTATAAGGTGTCTTTGAAATAGGCAAAGCACCCGGTACGAGTTCTATTGAAAACTCAACTTCACGATTTGGTGGAAGACCCGGCAATTCCTCCGGAAAGACATCATCAAACTCCCGTACAATGGGAATATTCTTAATCGTGAGTTTCTCACCAACCATTTGAGATAAATAACCTTCATTTAGTGGAATCAATACCCATAAGATGGAAGAAATTTCCACTGGAAGGTTATGTTCATCCTTGCATTGATAGACGATCGTAGATTGATCTGGAATATGAAATGTGACTTCCCTTCTTTGGCAATTGATATGAGCTCCATGTAGAGAAAGCCAATCCATGCCAAGAATCACATCAAATTACACTAAAGGAAGGATCACAAGATTTGCAGGAAGCACTTTCCCACAAACTTCGATCGGAGAAGAATTATAAACTTTTGATGCGATTGATGTGCCATTAGGTGTTTTCACAGCTAACTCAACATCTAATTGTTGAGGTAATAAGGTGATACCCTTAGAAAAGTCTTCAGAAATAAAAGAGTGGGTGGATCCAGAATCAAATAAAACATTTGCTACTTTAGAGTGGATGGTAAGTGTACCTTTCACCACATCGTTATCGTACTCCACATCGCTGATAGAAATTGCATGTGACTTTCCTTTGTCTTTAGCCTTAAGAGTTTGTTGACGTCGACCATCATCATCAACCCTTGGATTTGTGCATTGATTGGCATAATGCCCCATCTCCTTGCACTTGAAACATTGAAGTGTAGTAGGTTCATTCTGTGTATCCCTTCCTTTGTTTGCGTCATTAGACATCTTCTTCCCATTATCACGGCATTCAAATGCCCGATGACCTTCTTTTCCACATTTAAAACATTTACTTGTCCCTTTAAGACAACTCCCTCCATGTTTCTTTCCACACTTTGAGCATAAGGAAAAGCTCATCTTCTTTTCCGTGTGCTCTTTAGATTTTTCTTTGAATTCCATCTTCCTCTTCTTATCAAACCCATGTGACTGATGGGTTACTCCAATCTCCATCTCGACTTTGAGAGCACATCGAACGATTTCCTCGTAGCTATTGAAGTCCCTTATGGCTAACGCCCTTCGAAGACTTGGTTTTAAGCCACTAAAGAATTGATCGATCTTACTCTCAGGTTGGATAATAATACCAGAAGCGTACCTTGCAAGTCTGGTAAAATTTGCTTCATAGGTACCAACAGATTCATCATCCCTTTGCTTCAGTTCAAGGAACTCTTTCTCCATCTTTGTTCGGAGAATACGAGGGAAGTACTTATTGAAAAATAAGTTCTTGAACTCGTCCCATTCCATAGACTCAATTTCATCCCTTTGCCTCGTATTCTTAACAAGATTCCACCATTGATCCGCATCTCCTTCCAAACGATACACTGCTAGGATGACTTTATCATGCTCAGAACATTGAAGAACTGAAAATATCTTTTCAGTAGTACTAATCCATTGTTCAGCAACTAATGGATCAGTAGACCCGCTGAAAGATGGTGGACGCTGCCTCATGAAGGATTCAACAGAATGTTGCTCCCTCCTTTGTTCGTTTGGAAATCCTGCATGATTCATAGCTTGAGAAAGTTGTGTGAGCATGGCTACAAGATTTTGCATTCCAGCTACCATATCGTTTGGTTGCTCAGGGGGACAATCATTGCATTGCCCATCGCATTCCGCGTTAACACGGTTCCTTCGGGTTCCAGCCATTGACTAAAACCAAGAAGAATAGTGTGAGCAACACTAATTATAATAGGAAACCACATAATTCAAGAAAATTTTTTTTTCATGCTTATGGTCTTATCCTAGGTTATTCATGGCCATTTCTAAGATTGTGTTCTATGCTTAGACTTATCCTTAGGGTTCTTACTAAGGCTTTCACATCCTAGTTTCCAAAGGTTGACTATACCTTTCCTCTGATACCAACTATAACGACCCATACTTTACATACATTGTTAATACTCCAAAATTGAAGCACACTTATTACAACATATGACAAAACCACAAAGGACCGTATAGGTATAGTGTCTTTAGAAACTGGGAAACATAAACAACTGGTTCATAAATAAACTACAGTGTCTCCCATTTATTTCATCATATCTAGGGTCCCTTTTAGCATATTCTACTTAATATCCATCTTCCTGACCTGGGGAAAAGAAAACATAAAAGGGTGAGCTCAAATGCTCAGCAAGGGCAAATAAAGGAAATAAAAATCATATCATATCTTTATGAAAATCAAAACCTGCAAAAGAGATCATAATATCTTAACATGGAATAAATCATAGAAGTGAAAATGAGATCCCCATAATCATAACATAAAACTTGAAACTTTGTGGAATGCACACATAATCATGGAAAATCATTTCTTGTTAGTCAAGACTCATTGCCAAGACTATCTTAGTGGACAAAGTCCCTTTCTGAATCGAGTAACCCTCGTTTCAGTCCTGTTTCACTGAACCGGTATAACCTACCGTTCCGGACCTGTCTATCTCATGAGATATAAAATCTTTACCCAATGCATTGGAGGGAGATATAGGTCCCACCCATCTTATAATGAATCCTTTCTTATGTGTGCCACATAATCATAAACCATACATCATAGCATAACCCATGTAATAAAAATGGGATTCTTAAACAACATGACATCATAAAATAATTCATATAAGACAAAGGAATTCATAAAAATATTTCCATCACAAAATAATCAAACCAATGTAATAATAGGGATTAAAACAGAACCCTTTATTATCTTAGATGGAAAATAATTTTGATAAAACACTTGAACTCCATTCTTGAGGAAAATATCCTTTCTACTTCAAAAACATTTTTCCTTTCATAACATGTCATACGACTTTAAAATAAAAGAAGTTGATTAAAAATAAACTTGAAAACTTGTAAATGAAGTTTCTTGGAAATAATGTTTTAAAAATCCATTCATGCCGTATAAGTTAAAAAAAACATTCTTCGTACTTTTGTCGGAAAAGTGAAAAAGTACCTCGTACGACAAAAGATTCCTTTCATAGATATTACTAAAAACTCACCGAAGGGTAAAAATGGATTTAAACAATTGTAGGTGGATGGAAATAATATTACATATTGATGAAACATGGATGTGGATGATAAAATACACCCCAGTAAATACTTACGAATAAACAATCTCGGATAAAAATGAGATTGTGATATTTCCCTTACCTTAGGTCCGATTTGCTTTGTTCGTGTCCGAAGCTCCTGTATAATGGTTTAAATAATGTTATTGACTTATTCCAGAATCATACATATTGATATGAGATCATATATGGTCATATTATTAGCTTCTTTTTAGTAATATTTCATTGTTACTTGTTACTCGGGTCTTTATAACTTTTTGTTCTTATGCGTGTTTTGTCGAATAAATTCTTATTATTATCTTTAGGTTATAGATAATTCATTTCCAGAATGGTATTAGTGTAGTATATATCATATTCATTCATTCAATTCATTTATATAATCATTATGAAATGAATATCATGTAGAACGAGTCGCATCACATCGTGGAGACGGTATTCCGTACGTACGCACGAGTGATGATATCGTTCCTATGATCGTGGAATTGTATTGGAGTATATATATATATTATTTCAGTATCAATATTACTTAATAATAATCATATATAGTTACTCATTACACCATTATACCCATCCTTGTAAGGTGATGGTGGAAAATAGATTACACCACGGCGTGGAGACGGTATTCCGTACGTACGCACGCGCGGTGATTTCATTTTTCCGTAGGATGGATAGAAGGTGAATTAGGGTTGTTTCATATTTATAATAACATATCAGTATGTAAGTAATACTGATGTTATTACTTTATCATGAAACAACTAAAGAAGAAGAAGTTGAAGAAGAAAGAAATTGAAAAGATCGGTAATGGATATTACCTCTTCTTTGGAACGCCTCTTTGAATCCTCCACTTAAGGAACTAAGATTGGTATTTGGAGAAGACCAGGACCTCTAGGATTATTCTAGGGAAGTGGAGAGGAGAAAATGGCAGGGGTTGGCCGAGCTTGAGTGCTCAGATTGGTGTGAGGAGGAGGGGGAGGAGGTGCCCTTTTATAAGGGAGGAGAGGGGCACCTTAAGAATATCTCAAAATATTATTTTATATTAAAGTCAAAATCGGTTTATAATGGTTCCAAAGGGTCTTATTTCGAAGATAAAGTGGGGATGGGTCGAAATCCTATCAACCAATAGGATTTAGACAAGTTTAGGGTATTATTTTAACCTTATCAATTAGATTTAACTCTAAGTTAATTAATTTAACTTTTACCGTGTCTTTTTGTTTTCTTTCACTATATGGTTAATACACTTACTATAACATGCCAAAAGAACCCCAAATTGTTTATTATTAATATATATATCCTTATCTAAGTCATTTGGCCGAACCTTAGATTTTTAAGAATAAAATAACAATTAGTAATATAATATTTGATTTAAAAACTATTTTGTGTCAATTTTGACACTATTTGATATATGATTTTTGTGAAAGTCATAACAGAATTATATGTTCGAACCAAGTTAATTAAATCAACAATAATATATCATAGTAACTTAGAAAATTAGTGGAATTCATAAAAAGTCTCAAATTACATTTATTTTGGTATTTATATTATCAATTTTGTCAATATTTCATTAATAAGATAATTACTGCATCATCTTTGTGTCATAAATAAATTAAATTATTTGATGTCTAAAAATTACAAATAAAATACCATAATGTAGGAAATCTTTTTAGCTTTCTAATGAATATTTACAATTGAATTTATCTTATTTATAACCCCATATTAAAAATGATTTACTTATTAAACTTTGATTTTAACTATTTTAACCCTTCTTTAAATAAATTAATAATCAATGTCCTAATCTAATCCACGTGGGCCTAAATGGTCATATTTTATTCCTAAGTTTGTTTTTGGTCGAATTACACTTGTCCAATAGAATTAGGACATGTTTTAGGGTAATATTAATATCATATTTACCCTTAGTTACCCTATTTACTATTAACCGCGGTAAAAATAGTAAAAAGTTACTATTCACCAAAAAATTATTTTTATCTCATTGAACCACATTTTACTTACTGACATCAACCGTGTCTGTCGGATTTTTGAAATTCCATTCACAGAAGCGGTAAAATTAAGTTTTATGCAAAATTCAGTTTTTAACCTACCACTTAGTGGTTTCACTATTCATCAAAAATTGAAAGTTTTCAGAAAAATACCAAAATTTCACCCTAGGCTAATTTCGATATTTTGAGTCCAAAAATGAAGTCCATTTTGAAAAATAAAATTTATAAAATTTCAAAAAGTGGTTATAACGGCTAGTTTTAATAGCATATTGTTGTTTAGTGAAACTCGGTATTGCGTACGACGCAAGCTATCGAGGAAGGTCGCGATTGCGTGTAAAGCAAGACAAGCAAGTGTTGTGTAGAAAAAGATTCCTTTGACGATTTATATAACATAAAAGTCTCGGGTGTTACATGCAACCTTTGGACTGATCTCACTATTGCACTGTCTGGCGAGGGGGCAACAAGGCTTTTACTTGAGATTGCTTGGATGTTTTCTTCCGTTGAACTTACATCCCCATTTTGACCTTTGTCTCTTTTGTTTCCTTAGGAATTTTTTCCTTCTCTGTAATAGGTTCCCTCTTACCTAGTCATAAAGGAGGTTCTTTTGTTTTTTGTTCAATAAAGAGGAATTGACCCTCAACCTTAAAAGAAAATTCGAGATGTGTTAATTTAGCACATTCAAGGACGATGAGTTTTCAATTTATTTTACCATCTTCAATTCTGGTCATGAAACCATTTTTTTTATGGTTGAACTAGATTATTATGTAATATATCCTATGTAAGGTTCTATAATCTTTTTGTACACATGATATTAAATTAAAATGAAAAATGAGTTTGTGGTGATAAAAAACTATCAATAAACCCAAAAGGTTATCAATAAATTTTTATATAATGATTCAACTTCACTCAAAGTAACCAAATTAAATTTACAATCATATAACCTTATAGATATTAAATAATAAAATATAACTCCAATTTTGGACAACCATCTCCATTTTACATGTTTCTCCATTCATAAAAATAAGTAAACCGATCGTAAAAACCAAGAAAACAAATGGACTCAAACAATGAAATTGAACCACTTAACCCATCAAAAAGACCATGAATGAACTTAAAAAGGTTATACTAAATATTTTAAATTTAAAATTGGTTATGGAATTATTGATTAATGAAGCTAATTTGATTATTCAGGTCATTAATAACAAGTGGATAACACCATCAGACTTGAGGTAAGAAATCCTCTCAATTTCAATTTTATTCAAAAATGTCCTCTATTATGACATTTTATGTGTAATTCATAATGATGGGGTATGATTTCTCAACTCCCCCCATACTTCCCTCATGATGTACAAGTGATGAGAAACCCATTTCTCTCTCATTAAGTCCTCTTAAGTACATCTGATACCATGCCGATAATCCGTAAGTGATTCTATCTGAACCTACTTTATTCCTTCAGGTTGCCTTATATTTTTTTTATCAAAATTAAGTTATATTATCTTTTTATATAAATCTTCCAAATACTGTGTATATGTACCAAATTCATTTATCAATACCCTTTTATCATTCTCTTTTGGGGATCGATATAAGTGTTTTATGTGATTCCCTTCTCAATACTTCCCGATAACCAAACCTGTTTTGAGTGAACTTCGCTAATTCTTAACCAATTTCAAGTGCACTCAATATTTAATTTTAATCCACAATTGTCTTTATAAAATCACTATTTTTTATTATGAAAACATTCTTAGTTCACTTTTGATTTTATATAAAGGATTTTCCCTTTTCTATTTTGAAGGCTCTATTATATTTTCCTTAAAACCACAAAAAACGTTTTAATGCTAAAATTTCTTAAATACTTTTGTTACATGTTGTCAATTCTAATTGAAATAACTTACCATGATACATGAATATTTTCCATTATGAATTTCCATGTATATTTTTGTTCATTTCTTTCATGGAAATTTTTATGATACGCCCATTTGTTATGCTTTATGACATGATTATGGTACTCAATTATTTCTATTGGTAACCCTTATGTTTATATATGATTGATTATGTATGATTATTTATGTGGAAAAAATATTCATGAAAAGTTAAAATGTGTGCGTCTAGATAGAACTCCAATGCATTGGGTAAAATTGAGTCTCATGAGATGTTATGTGCGATGGTCTTTGCGGTTAGCCTTGGCTTGTGCTACCATGCGCGATGGTCTTGGCGGTTAGCCTTGGCTTGTGCTACCATGTGCAACGATCTTGGTGGTTAGCCTTTAATCGCACTAAAGTCATGTTTTATGTTGCTTCCACATTACTATCATTTCATGTTTATATGATTCCATGTTTATATGTTATGATTCTATATGCCTTTTATATCATTATGTCATGATCTCTAACCCTTGTGCTAAAGTTCTATTCTTATTCTTATTCCCTTTCTAGGATTTTTATCTCACCCCTTTTTTCATGTTATCCTGAGGTTATCCTATGTCGATGTTTGATAACAATGGAAGTTAGGAGCCCAATATGAAGATTAAATAACAAAATGTTTTATGTTTACAGTTTTATGTACGTAGTCTTCCAAGACACTAGACTTTACGATCCCTGGCTTATACTCTGATGTATAATTATGCTTAAAATCATGTAATGTTATAGGTAAAAGGTTTGGGTATCTATACACACTGGAATGGGTATCCAAGAATAATAGGGGCACTTGTGCATAGTATTATGATATAGGAAACTCAAGGTGCCAGTGTCTCCAACACCTGTTAAACTACCTCAAGAAGCGATGGTGAAATTGCTTAGAGGAGACCGATGTATAAATCATATGATAGTTATGTCAATATGATTTCATCAACTTCTGATGTTAGTTGTGGTCGCTACTGTAACGACCCAAAGTTTCATTAATGGAAAATCCCTCTTGATCCAGTTAAATGTTTCTTTATGAAAAATGTTTTTATAAGATGTCAACTTCTTTAAGTTTTACGTTAAGATTTGTGACCGTTACTTTTATAGCCATTGAACAGTGATCGTCTGGGTAGTTTAAATATAAGGCTTTAACAAACCAATTTTCTACTCAGACAAAGGAAGCGATGGCATCATCCAGTAGAATTGCCCCTTACGAAGCCCATTTGTCGGAGCTCGGAAAGGAGGTGGCGTCTTTGGGCTTTGCCCTTGACCAAGCCCAAGCTGAGCTTCATCAAGTCAAGCTCGAACGTGATCGTCTACGGGAAAAATGGAAGTTGATAGAGATCACCACTCGAGCGATGTTATCCGAGCAACCCCAAGAGTCTGTCACCATCGCACACCTTACCCTTAGGTCTTATGCGGCTATTTTAAGGGGTTATGTAACAAATAAGTAGCACCATGTTCATGTACATTATTTTTTTTGTATATATAATTTCTAGTCATTTTTGATGCATTGTAATTAGTTTTTAAAGTACAAATGATGTTTTTAGTTATTATTTAATTAAGAATTATATGTTATTAAATTAAAGGATTTTTGAATTAAATAATATTTTAATAAAATATTATTATTAATATTAAATTAATTTTTATTAAATATAAATGATCTTATAATTTTATGAATGCAATTAAAATTTTTATTAAGGTTTGAAAGCCATTTCTGTCAAAACCCGTGAAATTTTTATAAATGTCGGTTTTTATTTTAAAAGTGAAAATTCACATATTTAGAAAATTATTTAGATAAAATAAATATTATTTTTGGAATCAGGACGTCGAAATTATCCAACGGTGAATTTTTCATAATTTTCTGAGACAGTCAAATTTTTGGGTAAAAATTAAATACCATTTATATATATAATGTGTTTTATGACATCATAATGACCCAATGGTGATGTAATAAAATACCATAATCCATATGTTCGGCCAATATATGTTTTATCATTAAAATAATGAGGTTTTGGGTTTGTTTGACTCACTTTTCAAAGCATTAATGGAGCCCTCAAGACTTATTCAACACTTTGCCTTTTTAAATTAATTTCCATGGGAGTGTGACTCACCTCCACATAAGCAACCCTAATTTTTTAATAAGTTCGGACCTTGGACTTGTAAAATATTGTTTTCCTCTTTCCTTTTCCATAAACCATGGGCAAATACCATGGGATGGTTTGTGGTTTGGATTATTTTAATATAAGGGGTCCCAAACCTAAATATTAAAGAATTCTCTCACCTTTCCTATATAAACCCACCCAAGATCCCACTTCCTCCTCACTCAAAGCCCTTGAAGTTCGTCCAACCTCTGCCCTACTCTCTCTAGGATCCTCTCAAGGTGCCCCAAGCTCCCAATAAGCCTCTCACAAGCCTCTCTCTAGCCTTTGGAAGCACACTTCCAAGTAAGGGTTTTTCTTCCTTTCTCCTTTTTGTCAATTTTCTTTAAGTTGTATTGCCCTTTTAATTTAATTTATGAATGTTGGGGTATGGTTTCGCACCTCTCCCATACTGCCCTCTTATTGTTTGAATGATGGGAGACCCCTTTCTCTCTCATTAAATGCCTCCCATGTACACCCGTTACTATGCCGAAATTCCGAAAGGAACCTTTTTCTCCTCTTCTATATTCAAGCAATACTTTTGTATCATGAATCTAAATTCCTTTTCAATTGTTGCGACATGTATCTATATGACCTTCTTACTGTCCATTACATGTAAATATGATGAGGAACCCCTTTCTCTCTCATCAGCCTTTTTTATATGTCACGCCGTTACGCTGCCAAAATCGCACCAATTTTCTAAGCCAATGTCTTTGTGTAGTGAATACCATGCCCTTTTCTCCATCAAGGGTATTCACCTTTATGCACATATACGTATTGATTGTAAAGTTTCATGTATGAATTCCACATTCCTTTATCGTGGAATAAATGATTATGTTTTATGAATCCATGTTTTATGATCCATGTGGCACACTTATGCATGAAATGAAATGTTTAAGAAGGGTGCGCCCTGATAGCGCTCCAATGCATTGGGTAAAGTATAGTATCATGATACGTCATGTGCAATGAGTGTTGACTCATGCTAATTCAAGTGCAACGAGGGTTTACTCGTGCTTCAAGTGCAATGAGGGTTTACTCATGCTCCATGTGCAATGAGCCTTGGCTCATGCTAATTCAATGTTAAGTGTTGTTGCCACATTTCCATGTTATGATTATCATGCTTTATCATGCCTTTATGTTCATGTCTCTCTTATGCTCTATTGATATGCCTATTGCCTAACATGTATTGTACTCCTCATGTTATTCATTGTGTACTCCCTTACTGGGCTTTATAGCTCACCCTTTTCTTATGCATGTCCTCAGGTTATCCCATGCAATGCTAAGTACGAAGGAATGTAGTGGTCATGTAAAGGAAGTTTTCAATAAGGATGTTGTATTTCAAGTTTAAAGTTTTTATGTAATGATCCTAAGCCCCAAAGACACTAAACCTCTCGATCTTCTTTGTTGTATCAAGTGAAGTTTTATGTAATAAAGCATGTTTAAGTTGTAATAAAAAGCTGGGTTGTTATAGTTGGTATCAGAGGATAGGTTTAGTTATTTTTGGGATTAGGAAACCCTAGTAAAGCCTTAGATACAAGACTAAGCATAATAAAAACATCCCTAAGTTTTGGTAAATACTAAGTAAGTGTTTTATCAAACAAATACATCCCTGTCTGGATACGAGCAGGTAGAGGCGGCTCTGGCACAGATGTATCCTAGGGGTAAAACCCGAAAACACCGCTTTGAGCTAGACTCGAACGGGAACTGGTGCACGACAACGGGCCTTGCTGCACTCTTGGTTACGACACTCCCGGGGGATATGTTTTGATAAATTCACAATCTTAGTATGAACCCTTATTAAGGGAAAAATGCCCCTAAGAATATATGTTAGAAGGAACATCATGAAAAGCCTGGATTGAATCCTATAGACTCATGAGTTGAAGAGATTAAAGTTTATTTATAAGTCATCAACTTTTGTCTTTGGATTACCCTTTATGTGTTACCCCTAACTTTCCTTTTATTCCAGCCAATGGCCGGTAATAGGAGAACTCGGGCTAACAACCGTTGTGAAGATCAGTGTGATGATTGTACCAATGAGATGCCCAATCCAATGGGAGCGGGAATCGCGAACTTTGTCACGCTTCTCTCTCAGCTAACTCAAGTTTTGAATAGAAACACTGGTCAAGAGGAACGTTCAACCCCCCCTAAGAAAGAACAAGTCGCTATTGAAAGCTTCATGAGACAAAGGCCTCCTACTTTTAGTGGATCATCCGATCCCACGATTGCTGAACAATGGATCAACTCCATTGAAAAGATATTCTCCATCCTCCAATGCTCTGAAAAAGAGAAGGTTCTCCTGGCAGCTTATCGTATGGAGGGTGAAGCTGATCAATGGTGGACGTTGATCAAAAATACGAAGCCTGAGGAGGAGATCGAGGCTTTGGAATGGAAGGTATTCCGGAAGATGTTTTTCGATAAATATTTTCCACGCACCCTCCGTCTTAAGATGGAAAGGGACTTCCTTTCCCTCAAGCAGAAAGATGAGGAATCTGTGGGATCGTACGAGGCAAACTTCACAAGGCTTGCACGATACGCTTCCGGCTTTGTCGTTACCCCCGAATGCAAGGTTGACCGCTTCTTTGGTGGGCTGAAGCCTAGCTTGCGGAAAGCATTAGCGATCCGTGACTTCGACAGCTATGAGGAAATTGTCCGATGTGCCCTCAAGGTTGAAATGGAGATCGTAGAATCACAGGGGTATCATGGGGACAAGAAGTGGAAGGCGGACTTCAATGCTGGTGGTCCGATGGATAAATCCAACGGCACTAAGAAATTCCAGCACCCCACTTGCCAAAAGTGTGGAAAGAAGCACCCGGGAAATTGCCTTAGGGGGACAAGAAAATGCTTCAAGTGTGGAAGAGAAGGGCACCTAGCTGTTAACTGTCAGCAAGAAGGACCCGCGGCTGCGACGGAGGGGAGGAACGCTCCGTTCGAACCTCAACGCGTTGTTCAATGCTTCAAATGCAAAGAACCGGGTCATTTTGCGAATCAGTGCCCTAATCCAAGGGTTATCGGAGGCAATCAACAACCTCCAAGACAGCAAGGAAGAGCTTTTGCCATCACTTCTGCCGAAGTGAACCCCGACAACGAAGTGGTGACAGGTACGCTAGTTATTCATTCAAGAATAGCGAACGTACTTTTTGATTCAGGTTCTACGCATTCTTTTATATCTCAAAAGTTTAGTAGAATAATCCCTGCACCACCACAAATCATGGAAGTAAAGATGTCGGTGAGTACGGCAAATGGGGCAATCATTGCATCCCATGAGTATAAGTCCTCCCCTGTTATAATCTGTGGATTGAATTTCCCGGCGAACCTCGTCATACTCCCTTTGGTGGAATTTGATGCAATTCTTGGCATGGATTGGCTTTCCTTATATAGAGCCAACATAAATTGTCGGGAGAGGGAAATCACACTCCATATGGAGAATCGACCCCCGATTCTTTACAAGTGTCAGGAGGAAGATGAATCTCCTTTAGCTCCATCATCTCAAGCATGGATATTACTGCCTTATGAGCACTCATATCTGGCTCAGATGATTGAGTCCAAGGAAGAAACCACCCTTGAAGAAATGCCTATTGTGAGGGAATTCGCTGAAGTATTTCCCGAGGAACTTCCTGGTCTTCCTCCAAGAAGAGATGTTGAGTTCTCAATTGAACTTATACCTGGGGCGCTACCAATATCCAAGACTCCATATAGAATGGCTGTGGTTGAGCTTGAAGAACTGAAGAAACAACTACAGGAGAATCTGGATAAAGGGTTTATACGCCCAAGTGCATCACCATGGGGTGCACCAGTCCTCTTCGTCAAGAAGAAGGATGGGTCAATGCGGCTTTGCATCGATTATCGTGAACTTAACAAAATCACGATAAAGAACAAGTATCCTCTCCCAAGAATCGATGACTTGTTTGATCAGCTGCGTGGAGCTCAATACTTCTCCAAGGTCGACTTGCGGTCGGGATATTATCAAGTAAGGGTGAAGAAGGAAGATATCCCCAAAACTGCTTTTCGTACAAGGTACGGGCACTATGAATTCATAGTAATGCCTTTTGGACTCACCAATGCTCCAGCAATATTCATGGACTTGATGAATAGAGTCTTTAGAGATTACCTAGATAAATTTGTGGTAGTCTTTATAGATGATATTCTGATATACTCCAAAACCAAGAAGGACCATGAGGAGCATTTAAGAACTGTACTGGAGACTTTGCGCAAGGAGAAGCTCTATGCCAAGTACAGCAAGTGTGAGTTCTGGTTGAAGGAGGTCTCATTCTTGGGCCATATCATCACAAGCAACGGGATATCTGTGGACCCCTCCAAAACAGATGCAATTGAGGGATGGCCGAGGCCAACATCGGTAACTGATATCCGTAGCTTCTTGGGGTTAGCTGGATATTATCGACGATTTGTGAGAAACTTCTCACGATTGTCCAACCCTCTTACCAAGATAACTCGAAAGGGAGTAAAGTTTGCTTGGAGTGATGAATGTGAAGAAAGCTTCAAGGAGTTGAAAAGGAGGCTTATCACTGCACCTGTGCTCACTTTACCCACAAGTGGGGAACTTTTTGTGGTATTCAGTGATGCTTCGAAGAAGGGCTTAGGATGTGTGCTAATGCAGAATGATAAAGTGATATCCTATGCCTCAAGGCAGTTGAAAATCCATGAGCGAAACTATCCAACGCATGATCTGGAGTTGGCGGCGGTGATCTTTGCCTTGAAAATCTGGCGGCATTATCTCTATGGAGAGAAATGTGAGATATATACTGACCACAAAAGTCTTAAATATATATTCAAACAGAAAGAGCTTAATATGCGCCAGAGAAGATGGATAGAGCTCATCAAGGATTATGACTGTTCAATACATTACCACCCTGGGAAGGCGAACAAGGTGGCGGATGCCCTAAGTAGAAAGGATCCAACAATTCTATCAATGATGAGAATTAAGAAGGATCCAATCTTCTTAGACTTGATGAAGATGGACGTGGGAATCATAAAGAAGGGAACATCATCAATCCTTTCACAAATGATTGCTCAACCATCTCTTTTGGAAAGGTTAAAGGATGCTCAAAAGAATGATGCGAGAATCCAAGAAAAAGTGGAAGCTATCAAAAAGGGAAAATCCTCAGAGTTTAATGTTAATGAAGAAGGAATTGTGCGGTTTGGGAAAAGACTATGTGTCCCATCAAGTTCGGAGATGAAGAAGGAACTTTTGGATGATGCACATAGTTCAAATTTCTCTATTCACCCAGGGAGCACAAAGATGTATCGAGATCTCTGAGAAAACTTTTGGTGGGATAATATGAAGAAGGAGATCGCCGAATATACATCAAAGTGCCTGGTGTGCCAGCAAGTGAAGGCAGAGAGGCAGAAGTCTAAGGGGATGATGCAACCATTGCCCATACCAGAATGGAAATGGGAGAACATCACCATGGACTTCGTCACTGGACTTCCAAGGACATCCAAAAGCAATAATGCAATCTGGGTTATTGTGGATCGTCTTACAAAGACTGCACACTTCATTGCTATTCGAGAGGATTTTTCTTTGGATCAACTGGCACGAATATATATCAGGGAAGTGGTACGGTTGCATGGAGTACCAATGTCTATTGTGTCGGTCCGAGATCCAAGATTTACCTCTAAGTTTTGGAAGAGTCTTCAACATGCTCTGAATACTGAACTGAACTTCAGTACGGCCTATCATCCTCAAACTGATGGCCAATCCGAGCGGACTATCCAAACACTTGAGGATATGTTGAGAGCGTGCTCAATGGACTTTAAAGGAGGATGGGATCAACATCTTCCTCTAGTTGAGTTCTCTTATAATAATAGTTTCCACTCGAGCATCCAAATGGCACCATATGAAGCCCTGTATGGGAAAAGGTGTAGAACACCGGCATGTTGGGATGAGGTCGGTGAACGTAAGCTGCTTGGACCAGAAATGGTCGAAGAAATGGTGGAGAAGGTGAAAACCATTCAGCAGCATATCAAGGCAGCCCAAAGTCGACAGAAGAGTTATGCAGATAATCGTCGACGAGACCTTGAGTTTAAAGTCGGAGACATGGTGTTTTTACGCATATCTCCGTGGAAGAAGGTCATGAGGTTTGGAAAGAAAGGGAAGTTATGTCCAAGGTACATCGGCCCCTTCGAGATTCTTGATCGTGTTGGGGCTGTGGCCTATCGACTAGCACTTCCACCTACTATGGCCAAGGTGCATGATGTCTTCCATGTATCCCTCTTAAGGAAGTACATACCAGACCCTTCACATGTACTCTCTTCTGAGGTGGTACAATTAGAAGATGATCTTTCTTATGAGGAGCAACCAGTGAAGATCTTGGATCGTAGAGAAAAAGTTCTACGAAATAAGACAATGCCCCTCGTCAAGGTGTTGTGGAGAAACCACAAGTTTGAAGAAGCAACTTGGGAGTCGGAGGATATGATGAAGCTAAGTTACCCACATTTGTTTTAGTGTGGGAAAAGGAAAATTTCGAGGGCGAAATTTCTTAAGGGGGGAATGTTGTAACGACCCAAAGTTTCATTAATGGAAAATCCCTCTTGATCCAGTTAAATGTTTCTTTATGAAAAATGTTTTTATAAGATGTCAACTTCTTTAAGTTTTACGTTAAGATTTGTGACCGTCACTTTTATAGCCGTTGAACAGTGATCGTCTGGATAGTTTAAATATAAGGCTTTAACAAACCAATTTTCTACTCAGACAAAGGAAGCGATGGCCTCATCCAGTAGAATTGCCCCTTACGAAGCCCATTTGTCGGAGCTCGGAAAGGAGGTGGCGTCTTTGGGCTTTGCCCTTGACCAAGCCCAAGCTGAGCTTCATCAAGTCAAGCTCGAACGTGATCGTCTACGGGAAAAATGGAAGTTGATAGAGATCACCACTCGAGCGATGTTATCCGAGCAACCCCAAGAGTCTGTCACCATCGCACACCTTACCCTTAGGTCTTATGCGGCTATTTTAAGGGGTTATGTAACAAATAAGTAGCACCATGTTCATGTACATTATTTTTTTTGTATATATAATTTCTAGTCATTTTTGATGCATTGTAATTAGTTTTTAAAGTACAAATGATGTTTTTAGTTATTATTTAATTAAGAATTATATGTTATTAAATTAAAGGATTTTTGAATTAAATAATATTTTAATAAAATATTATTATTAATATTAAATTAATTTTTATTAAATATAAATGATCTTATAATTTTATGAATGCAATTAAAATTTTTATTAAGGTTTGAAAGCCATTTCTGTCAAAACCCGTGAAATTTTTATAAATGTCGGTTTTTATTTTAAAAGTGAAAATTCACATATTTAGAAAATTATTTAGATAAAATAAATATTATTTTTGGAATCAGGACGTCGAAATTATCCAACGGTGAATTTTTCATAATTTTCTGAGACAGTCAAATTTTTGGGTAAAAATTAAATACCATTTATATATATAATGTGTTTTATGACATCATAATGACCCAATGGTGATGTAATAAAATACCATAATCCATATGTTCGGCCAATATATGTTTTATCATTAAAATAATGAGGTTTTGGGTTTGTTTGACTCACTTTTCAAAGCATTAATGGAGCCCTCAAGACTTATTCAACACTTTGCCTTTTTAAATTAATTTCCATGGGAGTGTGACTCACCTCCACATAAGCAACCCTAATTTTTTAATAAGTTCGGACCTTGGACTTGTAAAATATTGTTTTCCTCTTTCCTTTTCCATAAACCATGGGCAAATACCATGGGATGGTTTGTGGTTTGGATTATTTTAATATAAGGGGTCCCAAACCTAAATATTAAAGAATTCTCTCACCTTTCCTATATAAACCCACCCAAGATCCCACTTCCTCCTCACTCAAAGCCCTTGAAGTTCGTCCAACCTCTGCCCTACTCTCTCTAGGATCCTCTCAAGGTGCCCCAAGCTCCCAATAAGCCTCTCACAAGCCTCTCTCTAGCCTTTGGAAGCACACTTCCAAGTAAGGGTTTTTCTTCCTTTCTCCTTTTTGTCAATTTTCTTTAAGTTGTATTGCCCTTTTAATTTAATTTATGAATGTTGGGGTATGGTTTCGCACCTCTCCCATACTTCCCTCTTATTGTTTGAATGATGGGAGACCCCTTTCTCTCTCATTAAATGCCTCCCATGTACACCCGTTACTATGCCGAAATTCCGAAAGGAACCTTTTTCTCCTCTTCTATATTCAAGCAATACTTTTGTATCATGAATCTAAATTCCTTTTCAATTGTTGCGACATGTATCTATATGACCTTCTTACTGTCCATTACATGTAAATATGATGAGTAACCCCTTTCTCTCTCATCAGCCTTTTTTATATGTCACGCCGTTACGCTGCCAAAATCGCACCAATTTTCTAAGCCAATGTCTTTGTGTAGTGAATACCATGCCCTTTTCTCCATCAAGGGTATTCACCTTTATGCACATATACGTATTGATTGTAAAGTTTCATGTATGAATTCCACATTCCTTTATCGTGGAATAAATGATTATGTTTTATGAATCCATGTTTTATGATCCATGTGGCACACTTATGCATGAAATGAAATGTTTAAGAAGGGTGCGCCCTGATAGCGCTCCAATGCATTGGGTAAAGTATAGTATCATGATACGTCATGTGCAATGAGTGTTGACTCATGCTAATTCAAGTGCAACGAGGGTTTACTCGTGCTTCAAGTGCAATGAGGGTTTACTCATGCTCCATGTGCAATGAGCCTTGGCTCATGCTAATTCAATGTTAAGTGTTGTTGCCACATTTCCATGTTATGATTATCATGCTTTATAATGCCTTTATGTTCATGTCTCTCTTATGCTCTATTGATATGCCTATTGCCTAACATGTATTGTACTCCTCATGTTATTCATTGTGTACTCCCTTACTGGGCTTTATAGCTCACCCTTTTCTTATGCATGTCCTCAGGTTATCCCATGCAATGCTAAGTACGAAGGAATGTAGTGGTCATGTAAAGGAAGTTTTCAATAAGGATGTTGTATTTCAAGTTTAAAGTTTTTATGTAATGATACTAAGCCCCAAAGACACTAAACCTCTCGATCTTCTTTGTTGTATCAAGTGAAGTTTTATGTAATAAAGCATGTTTAAGTTGTAATAAAAAGCTGGGTTGTTATAGCTACATCAGGACGTGGATGATAAAACATGAAGTCAAATCTCTGAGTGGTTTACAAGGAGAAAACAAAGCAATGATATGAACAGGTAGTGGTTACACTAGATCTGTGTAAATTGAAAGGCAAGCTATGATATTTCAATACATCCTATTCTAAAATCTTTTAACCCCTTTACTCAAGTCTTGTTTTATGTTACAAAATGTACTAGTTTTGAGTAAATGCTTCATTTCCTTTTTGGTAAGGTTTTCTAAGTGAATAAGAATATCAAAGGCAATTTTATCTTTAATTCTTATGGCGAACAAATTGGAAGACAATGCGAAAATGACAAAGGTAAATAATGCCAAGGGAACATTTGTGTAAGAACCCGATTCTTATTTTAGAGGTATGGGATTCTTCTTTTCCTTTTCCTTAAGTGTTTTTGAGAAAATATGGAAAATGGGGAAAAATCCTGAATTTTGGAACTACATGCAGTGTACTTTATCCACACGCCGTGTACTTTTGGCCGTGTTGGGATGAGTAAAAAAGGCGTGTAGCCATGTCGGCGACGAAGGGTGTAGGAACCGACTACACGCCGTGTAGTGGTACCTTACACGCCGTGTAGTCAGTCGGCAGGCTTGAATAGTAAGGCGGTGGAGTCGCTGCTAGCTGGGCGACAGTACACGCCATGTACTTGGGAGTACATGTTGTGTACTCATGTCGATGGATGAACAGTGTGGCGGTGTCGCCAAATGAGCAGTTAAATGAAGGGAGTACACGCCGTGTACTCAGAAGTACATGTCGCATACTTTTTTTTTCAGCTTAAAATAGGCAGTAGCCGCATCATTTGGCAGAGGAGGCACTTGAGCCATTTTTGAGCCAAAGGAGGAGGCCAGATCTTTGAAGATTCACCGGGCGTTTGTCTGGAATACGATTCGGCTTCGAACGATCTCGTTGGAACCACACGGGTAAGCCCTCTCCTCTCCTGGTACCATTATTACCAATTCTTCTCCTAACGTAAGTTATTTACGTTTGAATGGGTTTTGTTCTTCATTAGATCTACACCGTTCTTGGGCGTTTTAGGAGTCGACATTCGGGTATAACGCTTGTTGACGTATAAGGTAGGTGGTTTAGTGTTTATTTTCCAACTGTCATGCGTTTTTGTGCGTTTTCCTGCCACGAACCCATGTTGGGGTGTCGTGTGGCTGAGGCCATTGCTATATTTAATACCTATAATTGATTAAGTATTTAATTGTGATAATAAAATGATGGTTGGGATCGTTGCTTGGATCTAGAACCACCCCGGGGGTGTGTTCCACTGTTTAGCCGTTTGGCCAGGATACCCGAGGGTATGCCTTAAATGTAGTAATTGTAGAATTTCCTTGAGAGGAATTGCTTGTTTACTGCATTTTTATATGTTGGGCATGGCCTGATTACCTGTTTAGCCTGAGGGCGTTGTTGTGATTAGCCTTTGGGCACCGCACTATTTAGCCTGTGGGCTGTAGTTATTTTCGACCTGAGGGAAACTTCTTCCGTGCCTGTGGGCAGCTGATTCTGTGCCTGAGGGTGACACTACCTACGCCTGAGGGAAAATTATGTTATGACTGATGGCGGATTCTTGTTTTGGAAACTCGTTACCTGAGGGTAGGAGTTTACGTGTCTGAGGACATTAGTTGTTTACTAGAAATGCACTGTAGTGATTTCTTATATTAAATGGATTAAATGGATAATAAAATGGAAATATAAATGGTAATGAGTTACTTTTGATTACTGCTTACTTATTTTCCTTTTTCTACTGCACACTATTGTTTCATGCTTACACGCAGTTGGGCACGAGCCTTTGGTGGGTGCCTACTGAGATATATTTCTCACACCCTATTTGGGTCACACTTTTCGGCCCAAACAGATTACGTTGCTGCAGGTGTAGATAGGGGCAAGAGTCCCTATACAGGTACTTGACTGTTGCAGAGGAGTAGGAGGGCATGGGACCGAGACTAGGCCCGCGATGCCGCTGCCAGCTGTTTGCTTTGATTTGTTGTACTCTGCTTCTACTGTACTGTATTGATGTATAACATGTTCTGGCTATTTTCTTAGAACTTGAAACATGTAGCATCATCTTTTATATACTGTTGGTTATATCCATTGCAGTTGTTTATTTCAGTAGTTGTATGGATTACTGATTCCGCTGTCGTTGTATTTTTTCTTTTGTATTCCGCTGCGCTACACTTTGAAAAATGAGGGCATAGTTTCCCCACGATCAGACCTGGGCCCTCACTGCTAGTCGGCAGCCTCTGACGTTTGGGGAAATGCGCTTGAGGTCACGTGGCGAACCGGGCTCGGGGCACCCGTTGCGTGGCACCTAGGTCCGGGACGTTACAAAGTGGTATCGGAGGGGTTCTTTTCTTTGACTTACTATTTGGAGTTGTAGTCAGGGATAGGACGGACGGTAGTTGGTAATAAGCTGTGCCCGGGCGTAGCTAACCCGTGTACAGGGAAAATACAGTCTACCTCGTATTGTAATTTTACTGATTTTGCAGATTTTAAAGTTGATATGTTTCCACCGTTGGGTGACACACTTTGAGATTGTGCAGTTTATATTTTATCTATGGGTTATATTTAGTTGCAACCCGATGAGAGGAGGGTATGCTGTCTCATGCATCATATAGGCACATGCTAGATATCACATGCCATGCATAGTTTCCATGCCATGTAGGTGTATTAGAAATTCGCATGTTGTTGTGATAGTTGTTGTGCTAATAAAGCATGCTGTTGTGATAGCTATTTGATAAATACCTTCCTTGTGATATGGTATGTTTGTTTGAGCTTGTTTATAGGATGGACACCAAACTTTGGTTTTTGGGGAGTATGGCCCCCCATTGACTGAAATTTGGTGGATCATTGATTGTTTATTGGTTATAACACAGATAAGATGTCAAACTTTGATTCGTGGGGAGTATGGGCCCTCACGGATCAGAATTTGACACTTAGGTGTTGGTTTTTAGTATTTTCTGGGTTCCGGGGAAGTTTTATGAGGCATACTTTCTGAAAAACCCAGAATACACGCCGTGTAGGACCTCATACATGCCGTGTGTGTTCTTCTGTTCGGGAAGAAAAATGAACTTTTTGAGTACACGCCGTGTACCCCGAGTACACGCCGTGTAGTCTCTTCCCATTTCACAAACCGTGTGAGCGGCGACACGGGGTAGGGAAGGGCTTGGGTAAAACATGCCGTGTACCGAATGGACATGTCGTGTAGTGTGACCTGGAGTCCAGCCGTGTAACTAACAATACAGGTCGGTGAACTCCTTGACAGAACACGTCGTGTCAATAATAGACACGCCGTGTAGTGTGACCTGGGGACTCGACTGTGTAGCTAACAACACGGGTCAGTGTCACCTCTCCCTGGACACGCCGTGTACCTGTGGGACACGCCGTGTAGTCTTGTCCAAGGAAAGACCATGTGGAGTTAGCCTTGTGGCTGGGAAACGGGATGGTGTACACACCGTGTGCGGGTGTAACACACCGTGTGGTGTAAAGACCGAGTAGTCGGCCGTGTCACAGATGACACAAGCAGTTGGAAAATAACACCGTACATGCCATGTAGATATTATACACACCATGTAGTTTTGTTGAATGGAATCCGTGTGGCTTAGCTGTGTAGAAGGACCCGGGCAGGGGAAGGGAAGTAAAGTACACGCCATGTAGTCATTGTACACGCCATGTAGTCTTGTCTTGAAAATTTTGTAATGCTTTCTTCCACTTGTTCTTTCGTGGTTCCTTCGCTTTCAGTATTAATAATCTTGAATCTGAGGTGTTCTTTTGACCTTGTAGTGTCATGCCGCCTAGATGACCGTGAGTTGTTCTCCAGGAGAGCAGCGATGATTATACTCCGAAGATGGTGGGCCATGGGCTACTAGTTGATCCACCAGCAGAGGCAGATGCGGCGCCAACTGCTATGCCAGATACAGGCACGGAGGCGCAGTTCCGTGAAGGCTTATTACAGTTCATGCAGACCTTTCAGGGGGCACCGCAGGCTGCCACATCTATGGCCGAGCTGACACGTATCTTTCAGTAGGAGCATCTGCCTACGTTTTCCGGGGATGGCGGACCACAAGATGTGGAGTCTTGGTTGCGGTCGATGCAGACTATTTTTGAGCATCTTGAGACGCCTCCAGGGTAGAGGGTCAAGCTCACGACTTACATGCTGCGTGATTCCGCCAAGAGGTGGTGGGATGTTACCACCCAGTCAGAGCATCACAGAGACATGGTGTGAGAAGATTTTTAGGCAGTATTCTATGACTTCTTCTTTCCCAAGACGCTAAGGGAAGATAGAGCATGAGAGTTCATGAATCTTCAGTAGGGCGCCATGTCGGTGATGGACTATTCTGCTCGTTTTACAGAGCTTCAGCATTTTGCACCCGTGCTAGTGGGTGATGAGACGTTGAGAGCCAGACGTTTTGAGGATGGTCTTCGGTATTACATCCGAGAACTGGTGAATGTTTTCAGGTTGCCTACTGTACATGCGATTGTGAACCAGGCGTTGATTATAGAGAGGAACCTGCGGGAATCGAGTGGTGTGGGCCAGGGCGGTTTAGCACCAGTTACTGGTGTTATTTTTGCTGGCAAGAGCAAGAGACAGATGGACTTCACTCAAGGCATCAGTACTAGTCAGAAGAATGCTTCAGGTGGCCAGGTTATGTGCTACCAGTGTGGTAGAGAGGGGCACAAGAGACCGCAGTGTCCACGAGACCCAGTGGAGTGCCGAGCTTGTGGAAATATGGGTCATATGCAGCGCTTTTTCAGGGCGTTTCCACCAGTTAGTGAGAGGGGTTCTGTGCAGACTCCGCATGCAGGAGCAGGACCAGTGGCTTCTTACCAGTCGGGAAATTGGAATACGTCAGGGCGTGCAGGCAGAGATGGTGGTCGTGACCGTGGTAGCCAGACACCAGGATCTCAAAGGAAGCAAGGTGGGATAGCTCAGGGTAGCCAGGCTATGTCGTAGGGCCGTGGCACTGGGCAGGCATATGTAGTGCGACAGACCCAGCAGGAGTAGGATCTTGGACCTTCTACAGTCAGAGGTACTATTCTAGTAGCTTCTGTCTTGTCTTCATTACTTTTTTGATACAGGTGCTACATATAGTTTCATATATGTACCCTTAGTGGAGAGCCTTGGGCTCTGTGTTTCTACTTCTTCTGATATCATGATTCTTGACACTCCGTTGGGTACTAGGACTACTGGTGTAAGTCAGTTCAAGGAGTTCCCCCTTGAGGTTGGAGGGTGTCACTTTCTTTGGGACCTCTATGTCTTGGAGATGACGAGCTATGACGTCATTCTCGGGATGGACTGGTTGGTTCCCTTCCAAGCCTTTGTAGACTGCTATCGTCACAGGGTGCATTTCACATCACCAAAGGGCGGAGAGTTTCTATACAAGGGCGAGTGGGATGTTCAGGTGAGTCGAGCTGGACCAGAGCATCATGGGCAAGGTGGAGTCACAACCCAGATTGCGAGTTTATGTCTGGATGATCAGGGGACTTTTCAGACGGATTTCCCTCCAGTTGTTGATTGTTTCAAGGATGTCTTCCCGGATGACTTTTCAAGTCTACCTCCGGTGCGAGAGGTGGATTTCTCCATTGAGCTAGTGCCAGGAGCAGCACCGGTGTCCATTCCTCCTTATAGGATGGCCACGCCTGAGTTGTAGGAGCTCAAGAGGCAGTTAGAGGAGCTAAAGGCGAAGGGTTTTATCCAACCCATTACTTCTCCTTGGGGTTCTCTGGTCCTTTTTGTGAAGAAGGCGGATGGTAACCTCAGACTTTGTGTGGATTATCGAAAGCTGAACCAGTTGACGGTTAAGAACCGATATCCCTTGCCAAGGATAGATGATCTGTTTGATCAGTTTTGTGGAGCACGAGTGTTCTCGAAGATTGACTTGAGATCATGATATCATCAGTTGCGCGTTAGACCATATGATATACCTCTCACAGCCTTCAGGAGTAGGTATGGTCTATACGAGTACTTGGTTATGCCATTCGGACTGACGAATGCACTAGCAGTTTTCCTGGCTCTGATGAATCGTGTGTTCCATCCGTATCTTGATTCTTTTATGGTAGTATTCATGGATGAAATCTTGGTGTACTCTCACACTCGACATGACCATGCCACCTATCTTGATATCGTATTGAGTACACTAAGAGAGCATCGGCTATATGCTAAGATCTCAAAGTGCCACTTTTGGATGGACCAGATTCACTTCCTGGGTCACATTATCTCAGAGGAAAGAGTTGCAGTAGACCTATAGAAGGTGAGAACATTAGTTTCCTGTGAGAATCCTAAGAACGTGTTTGAGATATGAAGTTTCTTAGGGCTGGCTGGTTACTACAGGCGCTTCATACAGGACTTCTCCCGCTTAGAAGCACCGTTGACGGGTCTGACTAAGAAGGGTGTGAAGTTTGTTTGGTCAGAAACTTGTGAGACATCTTTTCAGGACCTGAAGGGAAGGTTGACATCAGCATCGATCCTGATACTCCTAGAGCAGGGGAAGAGCTATAAAGTTTACTATGATGCATCAAGGATTGTGCTGGGAGCCGTTTTGATGCAGGGTGGCCGAGTTGTTGCGTATGGGTCTCGGTAGTTGATGCCACATGAGAGGAATTACCTGACGCATGATCTCGAGTTGGCACCAGTTGTACATGCGTTGCGCTGTTGGAGAAATTATCTATTAGGGGAGCATTTTGTGGTTTTCACAGACCACAAAAGTCTCAAGTATATCTTTTCTTAGCGTGACCTGAATCTGAGGCAGAGAAGGTGGGTTGAGTACCTACAATTCTTCGATTTTGAGCTTTCCTATACGCCTGGTAAAGGTAATGCAATAGCCAATGCACTGAGCAGGAAGAATCAGCTACAGGCAGTGTAGGAGGCCAGTGGCGAGTGGCAGCTTATGGATTTGTTATCTAAGATGCATCTAGAGGTGCATGACAGTTAGGGGCAGACTTATCTTTCCTCGTTAGCTGTGACTTCTACCCTCCTGGAAAGAGTGAGGGTGAGGCAGCTATAGGATTCATAAGGCCTAGTTCTACAGGAGTCAGTGGAAAGTGAGGACCCTCCTCCAGGTTGGACGATAGGCGATGATGAGGTTTTGTGTTTCCATGGACGTGTATGGGTTCTAGGGGATATACGCGAGGAGCTGATGCAGGAGTTTCATGCTTCAGCTTGGGCAATTCATCATGGGGTTACCAAGATGTACCGAGACTTGAGATGTCAGTACTGGTGGCCGGGTATGAAGAGGGAGATAGCTGGGTTTGTTACGAGATGTTTCACCTGTCAGTAGGTGAAGGCAAAGCATCAGAGACCAGCTGGGTTGTTACAGCAGTTTCCCATTCCAAAGTGGAAATGGGATGATGTCGCGATGGATTTTTTGACGGGTTTTCCGTGGTCACCTCGAGGCAATGACGCCATGTGGGTTGTTGTAGACAAACTCACGAAGGTAGCTCACTTCTTTCCGATCAAGGATACCTTCGGTGTGGACGAGCTCGGAGGGCTGTATATCCGAGAGATCGTACGTCTTCATGGGGTCCCTCGTTATATCATTTCAGATAGGGACACCCACTTTACGTCTCGTTTCTGGAATATTTTTCAGAGGGCGCTGGTTACACAGGTGCTTCTGATCACAACATGCCACCCTCAGATAGATGGCCAGTCAGAGCAGACGATAAAGGTGCTAGAGGACATGCTGCGCGCATGCGTCCTAGACTTTGGGGGCTCTTGGGAGAAGCATATAACCTTAGTCGAGTTTTCCTATAACAATAGTTTTCAGGAAACTATTGAGATGGAACCATACGAGGATTCATATGGTAGGACATGCCGATCACCCTTGTGCTGGTTAGAGGTAGGTGAGGCAGCTTTACTGGGGCCACAGCTCGTGCAGGAGACATCTGAGCAGGTCCAGTTGATTCAGAAGCGGATGGCTACCGCACATTCTCGTCAGAAGTCTTATGCTGATTGCCGCAGACAACCTTTGGAGTTCGTGGTCGGGGATCAGGTTTTATTACGTGTTTCACCGAGGCTAGGACACAAACGGATCAGGAGACAGGGTAAGATTTCACCGAGGTATGTGGGGCCATTCGAGATTCTGGAGAGATTCGGGCTGGTTGCCTATCGGTTGCAATTACCGCAACGGTACCGAGCCATGCACGACGTCTTCCATGTGTCTCAGTTGCCTCGCTACCATTCAGACCCGTCTCACACCTTTCAGCCTGAGGAGGTTGAGCTTCAGCATGATGCGTCCTTTGAGGATCATCCGATTCGTATCGTTGACAGGAGCACGAAGGTTCTCCGAGGCCGGTGAGTTCCTCTCGTATGGGTGCTATGGCAGCATGGCCGAGTGCAGGACGAGACCTGGGAGCGGGAGGCCGACGTACATTCTTAGTGGCCAGAGTTGTTCTGAGCTTTATCTTCGCCACACTTGGAAGGGAAATTCGGGGATGAATTGCTATAAGGGGGGGAGTTTGTAAGAACCCGGTTCATATTTTAGAGGTATGGTCTTCTTCTTTTCCTTTTCCTTAAGTGTTTTTGAGAAAATATGGAAAATGGGGAAAAATCCAGAATTTTGGAACTACACGCCGTGTACTTTATCCACACGCCATGTACTTTTGGCTGTGTTGGGATGAGTACACGGGGCATGTAGCTAAGCAGGCGATGAAGGGTGTAGGAACCGACTACACGCCGTGTAGTGGTACCTTACACGCCGTGTAGTCAGTCGGTAGGCTTGAATAGTAAGGCGGTGGAGTCACCGCCAGCTGGGCGACAGTACACGCCGTGTACTTGGGAGTACATGTCGTGTACTCATGTCAACGGATGAACAGTGTGGCGGTGCCACCAAATGAGAAGTTAAATGAAGGGAGTACACGCCGTGTACTTTGTTTTTTCAGCTTAAAATAGGCAGTAGCTTCTTCATTTGGAAGAGGAGGCACTTGAGCCATTTTGGAGCCAAATGAGGAGGCTGGATCTTTGAAGATCCACTGAGCATTCTTCTGGAATCCGATTCGGCTTTGGACGATCTCGTTGGAACCGCATAGGTAAGCCCTCTCCTCTCCTGGTACCGTTCTTACCAATTCTTCTCCTAAAATAAGTTATTTAAGTTTTAATGGGTTTTGTTCTTCACCATATCTATGCCGTTCTTGGGTGTTTCAGGAGTCGGCGTTCGGGTATAACGCTCGTTGACGTATAAGGTAGGTGGCTTAGTGTTTATTTTCCAAATGTCGTGCGTTTTTGTGCATTTTCGTGCCATGAACCCATGTTGGGGTGTCGTGTGGATGAGGCCATTTCTATATTTAATACCTAGAATTGATTAGGTATTTAATTGTGATAATAAAATTCTGGTTGGGATTGTTGCTTGGATCCGGAACCACCCCGAGGGTGTGTTCTACTGTTTAGCCATTTGGCCAGGATACCCGAGGGTATGCCTTAAATGTAGTAATTGTAGAATTTCCTTGAGAGGAATTGCTTGTTTAATGCATTTTGATATGTTAGGCATGGCCTGATTACCTATTTAACCTGAGGGCATTGTTGTGATTAGCCTATGGGCACCGCACTATTTAGCCTGTGGGATGTAGTTATTTTCGGCATGAGGGAAACTTCTTCCGTGCCTGTGGGCATCTGATTTTGTGCCTGAGGGCGACACTACCTACGCCTGAGGGAAAATTCTGTTATGCCTGAGGGCAGATTCTTGTTTTGGATACTCCTTACCCGAGGGTAGAAGTTTACGTGTCTGAGGAAATTAATTGTTTACTAGAAATGCACTGTGGTGATTTCTTATATTAAATGGATTAAATGGATAATAAAATGGAAATATAACTGGTATTGAGTTACTTTTGAGTACTGCTTACTTATTTGCATTTTTCTACTGCACACTATTGTTGCATGCTTACACGCAGTTGGGCACGAGCCTTTGGTGGCTGCTTATTGAGATATATTTATCACACCCTGTTTGGGTCACACTTTTCGGCCCAAACAGATTACATTGCTGCAGGTGTAGATAGGGGAAAGAGTCCCTATACAGGTACTTGACTGTTGCAGAGGTGTAGGAGGGCATGGGACCGAGCCTAGGCTCGCGATGCCGCTGCCAGCTGTTTGCTTTGATTTTCCGTACTCTGCTTCTACTGTACTGTATTGATGTATAACATGTTATGGCTGTTTTCTTAGAACTTGAAACATGTAGCATCATATTTTATATATTGTTGGTTATATCCATTGCAGTTTTTTATTTCAGTAGTTGTATGGATTACTGCTTCCGCTGTCGTTGTATGTTTTCTTTTGTATTCTGCTGCACTACACTTTGACAAATGAGGGCATAGTTTCACCACTATCAGACCTGGGCCCTCACTGCTAGTCGGAAGCCTCTGACGTTTGGGGAAATGCACTTGATGTCACGTGGAGAACCGGGCTCGGGGCACCCGTTTCATGGCACCCGGGTCCAGGACGTTACAATTTGCAACGTCCTTCAAGCAAGAGGTACTAACAGGAGGTTATTTTCATTGCATATCATAAAATAAAATAACGGTAGTTTAAAAGAAATAAACTAAATTAAATAATCAAGTTATCACTTCTTCATCTGGTTTATTCATCAAAGTAAATTACAATGTTTCAATTTTACTTCTTGGGTATTTTATACTATATTCCTAACATATATTTGTATTGATATACATTAACCAAGTATATAAATATTATTAGCAAGTCATATGTGTTCTTCAAGTGGCTGAGAAAGGGTGATACCTAGGCCAATAGAGAGAAGTACACGACTTCTTTATTGCTAAGTATAAGATTCATGTAGAACTATTATTGAGTATGACCATAACATTAATATCATGTGTCCTTGGGCACACAGAGACATTATTCTAGGTTCAGGAATTAATGTTGTATTTGGTATTTAATGCTCAATCACTAGTTCAGTGATACATAAATCATAGGCAATGAGTGGTGAATATAAAAATGTAAGACTTATACCTAGTTGTGACAAGATAATTCTTTGTCAGGAAACACTAAAAGTGGAAGTCAAGAATATGCCTAGTAAGGTATTTAGGCTTGGCACAAATAAACACATTTGATATTATCAACGTTTTTAGTTTAGACAATGAAACATTTAGAAACAAAGGTATTTCATAAATCTTTTGAAATTAGTTAAACAAGTTATTATGAACTGTTTCAAGGCAAAGATAGAGGTACATTTTTTACTTCATAAGATTCCTTTAAGTAATTAAGGAATGGTAAAGTGATTTAAGTGCATGGTCAAAAGATATGAGTTGCTTCGAGGTGACATGCTAAAGAATATATTGACTATGAAATCTTCGATCATGATAATGTAGAGTGGAGTAATTCCTAAACACACAATACCTTATATACATCATGACATTGATTTTAATGAGGAGGATCGATGATGAAGTCTTACATGTCAAAATTGATCAACAAAATTTAGTGTGGAGAAATTCCTAAATGCATATTTTATACATCAGAGTATTGATGTATGAATTATCAATGTTACAACTTGTAGAAACTTCCATTATATTTCATGATGTGATTCACAAATAACAGGGATATCCCATGACCTTATGCCAACTATAATGACAAATTGAAATCATACAAGTCATAATATGATGTAAATCCATTATGTCATAAGGACATGTGTTTGGATGCAAAGAGTTTGTTAGGACATAAACAAACTTGAATCAGGAAAAAACACATAGTACATCTATTGCATTTATCCTAACAAAAGTTTAGGATATTACCTAAATCCCTAAAATAGAAAAGTTGTAGTCAAGTGATAGACTAAAATTCTATATAAAGGTGCACATCTCTTTTGAGACAGTGTGAGAAAGATTGATTTTCTTTTAGTCAATGCCTGAGATGCACAAATATTTGACATAGGAATTAGTTACACATGCACATGTGGAAGAGAGTATGTTCTAGAGATACATACTGTGTATGGAGGACACAACCATGGTGATGGTTTTTTTATTTATCACAGTCGGTGATCTATTATTCATTGTGAATAATATTCCCTACAAGTAAGTAGTGTATGACAATTAGCTGAGATTGAAAAGACAAGTTAAAATTCAATAATGGATTCCATGTATCAAATTACAAAGGTGTTTATAAATTGAATAATATTGGTGGGTATTCAAATGATTTGATACATAGATGGTACAAGGGTGGTACAAATAGGGATTTATTGGTCATACCAAGTCAGTATGCCTAAATCAATTATAATTTTACTTATCATAGCTAATTTATATGATCATATTATTAGGCATTGGATATCATGACCATCAATCATGGAAGGTGTTTATACGACACAACCAAGAAGGTATGGTCACATCACAAAATGCTAATAAAGGTTTCAAGTTACTAATATCCGGTTTAGGGTTGAAGTAAGTAACAAGATCATAGAATATAAATTTGAAATAAATGTTTTCCATGTGTTTATGAGGGGTTAGTGGGAGCACCATGGTTTTCCAAAGAAAATATGTTTGACAACATATGTAAAACAGATTGGTCTTGAAGTTAGTTAAGACCAGAATGAAAGTAATTATGCAGTGATTGACTTAAAGTAGCAACCTAAGTTCTAGGGAAGATGATCTACTGAGCTAGATCTAAAGGTTGTTTAGACATAGTCAATCATACATATGGTGAAAAATTATTGAAAAATACAAGTTGGAACAATTCAAGAGATGAATTGTTTCCAGTGTCACATGACATTCTCTCTCCTAGTTCACATGTCCGGGACATGGGAGGAGATAAACACGATGAGTTAAATCCATACGCTCAAGTGATGGATTAATCACGATGCCATGATATGTATAAAAATTGATATTTACAGAATATTCTTTGGAGTAGGTGGATATCAATTAAATCTAGGAGTACTGCAAGAGTAGCGTTCATAACTATCATATTTTACTTCGGCAAGTAGAAATGATATGTACCTGGGAAGTGGAGATGAAAGGATACAAGTTTTCATAGGACACAAACTATTCTTCCTTAGATCCATGTGATCTAGTATCACAGTTAGGATAAAGTGATGAGAGAGAGAAGCTCATATAAGCTAGTGGTAGCCATACCTACAAAGACAGAGTACGTTGCATCTTTTGAAGCAGCTAAAAAGCAGTTATATGCAATGATTTGTTCTAGTTATTCGAATCACACATGGTAAGAAAAGTGTTATTATAATGTAAATTGTGATATTCTTACTAGCGAGGATATGATGTTATGACAGTTGAAAAGAGGGATATACTCATGGATATTATCACTTGAGAAGTTTTACTCAAGGAGATAAGATTGTAAATAGCAGATTTGCCATGCGGCGGAATCGCGACAGACCTAGTAGCTAAAGCCTTTACTCAGCAGAAACATGATCTTTATCATGTGAGTAGATAACAAGTTTGGTTAACAAGTTGTATCTAGTGAAAGTAGGAGTGTTGAAATAGTGGGTGACTTAGACCCAATTATACAGTTCTTTTGATTACCATATCCTGTATACAGTTAGTTATACATGATGTATTCTTACCATTATAGTGTAGATATTTCTACATCCACTATTTACTGGTAATATCCAAAGATGAATTGGTATATCGAAAGGTTATAGTATATCACATGAAATAATGAGAAACTCGAGGTATTATGAAATTAATCTTAAATATGTCATATGGTTTGGATACGTCGTACTGACTGGATACAATAGATGTTAGACTATCAAGTGATGGGGGTTTATATGCATTGAGACTTCTTCTCATTAAATTCGCACTTAGTGATGTCGAGTAGTGAGATCATGAGGAAAGACCCGCCAATAAGAACACCACATGTTTTGGTGTCATTGGATGTTCCTATCTACAGATATGTGTAATAGTCTCCTTCTTTATGAGATATTACATACAAAGAGATTATATTACACAGTGTGTGTTCGTAGGTTGGTTGTCGCTGTTGTAACAATCCTTATCTCTTTAGGGGATATGATAGTTTGCTAGATCCTGTTATTGATCTATGAATACTATTCACTACTATCGAGATAAGGGCCTAGACGGTCACACACAATAGCGTATTCAAGAATATGATCTATTCATTTGAATAGTAGTTTTGGACATGGTGGGCCCCACCACTGGGGTTCGGAATTTGTCCAAGGTTAAACGATCACCAATATAATAAATAAATTCATATTATTCAATTTAAGAATACTAGACATTGAATTTATTTATTAAATGTATTTGCAAGATTTAAGTAAACACATGAAAAATATTATTTGAATTAATTTTAAAAATATTCAAGGTTCAATTAATATTTGAGGGAACGGGTCGAGTTAATGAATCATTTATTATCACATAATATATTTAATATATTATAAGAAAGTGATAATAATATTTATGACTTAGTTTAGAAGTTATAACAAGTTTTTTATAGCATTTTATGTATTCAAGAGGATACGTGGAAATACCAAATATTTTCTTAACACTCTATAAATAGAGGAGGAGAGGAGTTTTCCATAGACTATTCAGATTCTCTATCCCTCATCTTCTCTCTCCCACATTCTAGAGAGACTGACTCTAGATTCAAGGAGTTCATATCGAGCTCTCTCTCATGCATCATGAGCAGGGAAATGCGGTGATCGTTAGAGCGTTGAAGGAGTCATCAGATCTATGCGCTATCACCCAAATTTCGACGAATGGTGCTCCCACAGTTTCTTGAAGCATGTGTGGATGATCTAGAGGAATTCAACTTCATATTATTCGAGTAGTGATTTCCAATGATGGACAGACATCGTGCACGACTTCGGATTTAAACCAAGTATTTATTGGTTTGATTTTGTGCTTAAAAATCTTCACATGAGATCCTTGGAATAAACCGGGAAACTATTTGCCGATGTTGACGATTTAATGCTGTACGTCAGTGGAAAATTTTTAAAATACCCTTTTTGGAGCTTCTGTTTTGCGCCCAGTTCCATAAAGTGGTATCAGAGGAAACACATGAAAATTTTAAACCAAAACAATTAAATTTTCATTAATTTATGAATATGGTTTCGTGATGGTCCAAACGCCGCAGATGATGTGCAAATCCGACATCGGATGGCCAAGTTACAACCATCCAAAGTTACCTTGCAGATTGATTTATATTGTTGGATTTTAATTTTTGAAGAACATATATGTATTATATGTTATTTTTATACCCGAATCCATGACATGGGCTTTCACCTTTAAACTTGGACACTGAACAGAATTTCAGTAGCGGAAATAGTATTTTTCGGCCACTGAGATTTTCACGGGTGATGTGCAATGATAGCATTATTATAGTAACTTTATTATAATAATGTTATTATTTTATCGAACCAAATTTATTGGCTTAATAAAATAATAATAAGATATATAAAAAAAAGTGGAAATTATGGGTGTGGATTTTTCAAAGAGAAAAAAGGGGAGCTTGACTATGTGGGGAAAGGGGGCGGGCGCTTCACAGGTTGAATAGGGAAAACCACACAAAAAAAGTCCACAAGGAAGGGGGTCAAGCGGCCCCCCCACTGTCCATGCATGACGACTCTACTTGGGAAACCTCCTACATCTGAGTGGGGACGCTGACCATCTGAGCCACCACAGATTGCACCCATAGGCGGTCTACCTCTCTTCCACCGACCGACGATTCTGACCGCCTCCTCCTTGAACCAACCACGCCCTATCGATCCTCTCCTTCGACGGATCATCTCGTTCATTCACCGTCCAGGTATGACTCCCCACCTCCTTGCCCCGACGCAACCCAACCCCCCCCCCCCCCCCCCCTCAACAGCTGGTCCGACACCTCTACCCACCTGAACCGCAAAAACTGGTCCTGCTGGACCCATCCATGCCCTGCCGGTTCCGCAGGAGTGTAATGGCTCGGAACCGCCTGTTCCATGACTTTTCCAAATTTATAGTGACTGGGGAAACATGGAGACCATCAGTCAATCATTAAGGAGTTTTCCAAAATTATGGTCAAACGAACGGTGGCACCGATGGACATCGGTTGCACCAATGGTTGTCGGTGGTATCAACGGTTGTCAGTGGAACGATGGTTGTTGGTGGCACCGATGGTTATCGGTGGCACCAATGGGTCATCCATAGCACCAATCGACATCGGTTCCAGGGCGATGGTGCCAGGGTGATGGTGCCAGGGTGATGGTGCCAGGGCGACGGTTCCAGGGTAACGGTGAAGGGGTGACAGTGCCAGGGTGATGGTTCCAGGGCGACAGTGACTCACCTAATGGTGAGTCCTTCCTAGTTTTTCCAGGACCTTCCAGTTTTCCCCTGTAACATATCTTTTGACATAAAAGTGTTTTAATACCTCTTTCAAAGCCTTTTAAAGCAAGTAAAAGATATTTTAAACCACCAATAGTCAGGTGACCCTTGAGTTACCAAAACGTGTGTTCTTTTTCCTCGATGTCACACCTTTTTCATGTTTTACAGTTTCTCTCCTGTTACACATTTTTCTCCTTTTAAAGTAAATCTATTAACTCACAACCATTATCTCCACCATCTCTGAGGAGAATTATTAAATCTCAATTAATCCCAACATGTGGAACTGCCCAACCGTGTGGTCGAGCCATGATCTGGATTTTAAGTACTTCGAAATTGTCTCCCTGACTTCAGGATATGGTATTTTCTTAAACTGATACCCTCTCTTAATTTTTTCCTTCCGGTCTCTCTTAGTTCACCTGGAGATTTCCTTCCGAGACGAATCATGCACCCGTGCTGGAGCCCTTCCTGCTCAGCCTTGGAGTCCTCATAGTTCTTCCTCTACAAGTCGTGCATCCCGAATTCTTGGAGTGAGGAGAAAACATCGATCGTTGATCATCCAGGTAGGGGTTTTTCTTTCATCCCTCTTTACTGTGCATCATGCGGGGTGGGTGTGATGATGCTTTCCCTCGATATGTAGATGAAACCAAACCTTAATGAAGATAATAAGTAGAATTTTAAAGAATGAAAGGGTGTGGATGATGAGGATGTTGCTGTATTATTTTATCTTCATTTTTATCTTATGAATTGTATGGGCTTATGACCATTGAAAACCGGGGCCATTGGTGGTTATTTATTGCGCACTAATGAAACTCTGTTTTCTGGATAATACTGCGATTGAATGACTGTAACATGGAAACTAGTTAATCACATAAAATAGTTTTATTGAATGGATATACAATGAATAATAATCCTTGTGTGATCATCCCAATTAACCAAACAGAAGGAATGAACTTAATTAATGGTGTGTTTAAATCTGAAAACTTCCTTGCTCTATTCTGGTGACATGTGTGGTGGATCTGTTTGATGCCTTGTGGGTTGACGTAGAGGGGGGATGAAATGTTCTCGTTGAGAAATTTTTGGGGCTTGGTTTAGTTCTAGTACTTTGAGATATCTCACATATCCCTTTTTTTGTGACTTTACAAGAGAACCGGATGTGAATGATTAAATTGCTGCTTGGCCATTTTATTCTTCAGTCTAGTGTTGTTTTGACTTGTGGTTGTGCCTGTTAGTTTCCTGGTAGTGGAGAATTATTTTCAATGGAATCACTTGAACATGATAACCAGAATGGGTTCGATGGGGAGACTATTTTCCAGGAATGGGTTGTGTTCTGGTTGTGGTTGTGCTGCATTTTTGCATGTAGGGATAGCAATAAGAGTGTTTGTATACGAACTATTTGTCTGCTTCGGGACCCTTAGGTTGGGATGCGTGCTTGATTACTTATATGTATAATATTTAGTTCATGTGTTTCTTATATGAACCCTTAGGTTGGGATGTGTGCTTTATTACTTATTTGTATAACATTTAGTTCTTGTGTTTCTTATACGCACCCCACCCATGTTGAGCACTTCGTGCCGATCACCCCCATCTCATGGGGAAGGGTGTTTTTCTCAACATTCTTATGAGTGACTGGTTATTAGATTCTTTATTCTCTCTCTCCCAGGTAGCCCAAGACTCTTCCGAAAGACTGTGGTGGCCTAAGGTTCATTATGGACCAAGACTCTTCTAGAAAGGTGTGTTGTGGTGGTTAGCCCAAGTGTGTGCGAGTAGGTTCGTTTCCCAAGTGCCTTTGGGATGAGTCTCAAGTGTCTTCGGAGGTGATAGTGGTTATTGTGGCCCAAGTGTCTATAGTCGTGGTGACATGTGGTTGTTGTGGCCCAGGTGTCTGCGGGCGTGGGGATGCATGGTTGTGATGACCCATAAGGTTGTTGTTGGGGCGACAGTGAGACTACAGCGGAACCTGTGGGGGATGTCTGATGCGTAGGATGTCCTAAATAACCAGTGTTAAAGAGGTGTGGGGTACCCAAATATCGATGTGCTATTACTATTAATTTACATAACTTGCATTATTTGGGGAGTTCTACATGGTGAGGCTGGGTGGATAGTTTCTTTTCTAGGTGTTTGGGTTACCTTTACTTTGTCACGGGGCATTAGAATGCCTCCCCACTTGTGCACATGAGATTCTGGTTTTCCCTACTGAGTATGCCTGGATAGTCACCATACGTATATAAAACTACTTTCAGGTTTCGAGGAGGACCTTGAGGACCGTGTCAGACCTTACTAGCCTAAGCATCGGGAGTTGCTGTTGCTCCTTTTCTTTTCCTTTGATACTTTCATTTTGAGTTTTTATTGTATTTTGTTTCAGTTTATTTTGGACATGCATATGGGAAATGATTTTGGATTTAATTTTACTTTCAGCTTTTGGAGTTGTTTGAGATTTACCATCTTATCTCCTGATCTTGTTCTATAAAAAGGGTAATGCCTTTCATTTAACGTGATATTCTATACCTTTGGTGCTAGTCACCACTTATGGGCCTATTGAAGGAGGGACTTGGGGTCACTATCTATCCTTCAACTTAAAGAAGGAAGGGTCTGGCAGTTTGGTGTCCCTTCCCTCATCTTGGTGAAGACGGGTCATGACATAAAGATATCATAGGGAGGTTGAGATATAGGATGGAGTTTAGAGTTAGGTACAGTTATTATTGCATGTGATGGTAGGGAAACAATGTTAGGAAATATTGGTGTGTGAAATAGGCCAGGGAATACCGGCTAGGACACAAGATTTTAGGGACCCCCATAATCCGATGCAATAACTTTGGACCTATCGAACGATCAATTGAGGCTACCCTGATTGTTGGGTAGAGACCCTAGGAAAGGTACCTGAATCATAATGACTTGTGTTCTTGTGTGTTCTGGGTGTTTTGGTAACTTAAAATAAATAAAAGGTTAATCAAAATTTAAAATAAGTCTTCTACACCACTCGGTCTTTGGCATTCCTTGATTACCTTGCAGATATGGCACTCGAACGGTGTCCACGAGTAGTACGGGTGATCGAGGCCCAGTAAGCTGATATGGCTGATTCACAGAGGACTAACCAAGAGGAGGATGAGGACTAGTGTAAGACGATGTTTCGTGCCTTTTAGTAGAAAACAATTAGGAAGTATGAGGCCAACATTTCAGACATGAAGATGGAGAGCTGGTTCGAGGATGTGGTGATAGCTTTTAGCTTGATCTGAGCTCCGATAGTGTACTGGGTTCCTCTGGCTGTGATCCAGCCGCGAGGAGTAGCACATTAGTGGTGGATGCTTTATCTCGGGGAGAAGAAGGAAGTTGAAGTTTCATGGACTGACTTCGAGAAGGATCTTGGGGTGGAATTACTTTATTCCATGATGAAGGTTGAAAAGATACAAGATCTGATCTCCCTCCATAAAGGGAGTATGATAATGAGATAATTGAGGATCAAGTTGAAGGATCTCCTTTATTTCTCTCCAGACCTCTTCCTAGACAAGGAATCACGGACAAGGCACTTAGAGGAGGTGCTCTGACCCTTCCTTCAGTATACAGTTACTCCCTTCACTCTACCGACATACTTGGAGGTTCAGAAGAAGGATGAAGTGGTGGAGAGGATGCACACACTAAGAGGTGTGCTGCAAGAGGGGAGCCAGTTGAGCTCATCGAAGGGGAAGTTCGTTAGCAGCAGGCCTCCAACATCAGGGTCATCCAGGTTTTGGCCATCGGGGAGCAGGCCCCAGCAGTTCCAGTTCTGATCTACCGGTCCCCACCCTTTCTCAGCCAGCCTAAGACCGATGTATAGCCGATATAGCAGTGGAATCAGCAGACTCAAAGATGGTGGGAGTTCCAGGGATCATCAGTGAGTTCCTGGATTTCTTCCCCAAAGAGGTGGTGACTCTACCCCCTCGATGTGATGTTGAGTTTGAGATAGACTTACAACCCAGTGCCTGTCTGATTTCGATGACTCTCTATCTAATTAAACCTTATGAGTTGCAGGAGTTGCAGATTCAGGTTGATGACCTGATGAAGAATGGTTTTATTCGACCAAGCACGTCACCATGGGGTTCTCTAGTCTTGTTTGTGAAGGAGGTAGACTGTGATCTCAGGCTGTGCATAGACTATCGAAGGCTAAATTAGGTAAATCTCAAGAACCGTTACCCCCTCCCTAGGATCAATGACCTTTTTGACCAATTGAAGGGAGCATGTTAGTTCTGTAAGATCGACCTGTGGTCAGGATATCACCATTTGAGAGTGAAGTAGGGTGACATCTCGATGACTACTTTCAGGTGCAGATATAGGCACTTTGAGTTAGTGGTTATGCCATTCGATGTTACGAACGCACCATCCATGTTCATGAGGCTCATGAACTCCATTTTCTGGGAATATCTGGACCGGTTCATGTTTGTGTTTATTGATGAAATCCCGATCTACTCAAGATCAGAGGAGGATCACGCCAAGCATATGAGGATAGTTTTGGAAGTCCTCTGACACCACCAACTCTATGTGAAGTTGTCCAAGTGCATGTTCTGGACTTGAGATATGCACTTCCTTAGACACGTGATGTTCTAATGGGGAATAAAAGTGGACCCGTTAAAGGTCGAAGCGGTTCTTTTTCTTGGGCATCACCAAAGAACGTGGAAGAGGTTTGTAGTTTCCTGGGTCTAGAAAGTTACTACCGAAGGTTCATTCCCAACTTCTCTTGAGTTAGAGTGCCTCTAACATCCTTTACCAAGAAAGAGCAGGCTTTTGTTTGGAGTGAGTAGTGCCAAGAAACATTCAGTTATCTAAAGAGGAAACCGGTCAGTGCCCTAGTGATGGGATTTACAGATGAAGGGGTAACGTTTGAAATGTTATGTGATGCTTCTGGTCTAGGCTTGGGGTGTGTGCTGATGCAGCAATAGGAAATGATCTCTTATGGGTCTAGGAAATTACGTCCTCACGAACATAACTATGCCACCCACGACCTAGAGCTTGCAGCGGTTGTGTTAGCATTGAAGTTGTGGTGGCATTACCTCATCAAGGAATGCTTCGTGGTATTCAAAAATCACAAGAGATTGAGTTATGTCTTCTCCCAACGAGACCTGAACTTGTGACAATGAATGTGGATGATGTTTCTTCAGGACTACGACTTCGATATCTCCTACACCTCAGGGAAGGGGAATGTGGTGGTCGATGCCTTGAGTAGGAAGTCAATGAAGGATGTGGTTCGAGAGTCAACATATGTTTGGAAAACAATAAAGGAGTTAACTGCTTTACATATGAGCATGAAAGTAGAGGGTGGTAGAGGCTGTCTGTTTTAGATGACAGTGCAGTGTTCCTTGGTACAACAAGTGGAGTAGTCTTAGTGGGGAGACTTAGTGACTGAAATGATGGGTGATCGTGTTATCCAGAAAAATGCTCTGGAAGGATGGTTGAAGGATGGTCAGAATCAGATGCTTTTCCACGGAAAGTTGTTTTTCCCAGAGACTATGCAACATGGAGTTATCCGTGAGTTTTATAACTCACCCCTAGCGGTACACCCAATAGTTTTCAATATGTACCGAGGCCTGAGGGAATAGTTTTGCTTGATCGGGGTGAAACGAGTAGTGGTAGAGTTTGTGGCATGGTTCCTAGTATATCAACATGTGAAGGCTAAACACCACATCCCATGATGTTTGTTGCAGCCTTTAGATGTCCCCAAATGGAAGTGGGATGAAATCTCGATGGATTTTGTCACATGACTACATAGGGTTCAAGGGGGCTGTGATGATATCTGGGTAGTGGTAGACCAACTGACGAAATCAACTCACTTTATAACGATCAAAGAGTCGAGTGCAGTGGATGCCTTAGCATAGAGATACATGGATGAGGTGGTAAAGTTTCATGGAGTTATGAGGTCCATAGTGTCAGATCGAGATGCATAGTTTACCTCACGAATCTAGAGGGGACTGCAACATGTTTTAGACACCCAGCTATGCCGTAGCACCACTTTCTAGCCCCAGACAGATGAGCAGACAGAGCAGACCACCATACATTGGTGGATATGCTACTACCATGTGTTTTGGACTTTGGGGGATCATGGGTATGACATTTTAACTTAGTATATTTTTCTTACAATAATATCTATCACTCTACTATTGGCATGGCATCGTTTGAATCCTTGTATGGGAGGCTGTGTCATTCGCCCGTGTGTTGGACCGAGGTTGGGTAGGTAGGTGTTCTTGGCCCAAAGGTAGTTAGAGCATGATAAAAAAGGTTCAGCTTGTGCTTGATAGGATGAAGGTAGTTCAAGACCCACAGAAGTCATATGTCGATCATAGGAGGAGACCCTTGGAGTTTGAGGTTGGGGACCATGTGTTCTAAAAGGTCTCCCCTCAGTGTGGACAGTAGAGGTTCGGTAGGGGGAGTAAGCTTTCTCCTGGGTTTATCGGACCCTTCGAGGTGTTGCGACGAGTCAAAGAAGTGTCATATCATATGGTGCTACCACCACCACTACAGAGGGTCCACAACGTCTTCCATGTGTCTCAGCTCCGTCGGTATCTACACGAAGACTCACATGTACTCGACTGGGGAGAGATGGATATCAAGGATGATGCGATGTTCATGGAGAGACCGGTGAAAATCGAGGATCATGATGAGAAGGTGCTTCATTGGTTGACCATTCCCTTGTTTCATGTGTTGTGGAGGCATGGTGGCCTCGAAGAGAGTACCTGGGAATGGGAGGCACACATGGGTGCCCAGTACCCAAAGTTTTTTTGAGTTTTGATCTTGTGTTTGCCTTGTGCTTTGCTGTGATGTAATTCTTGACTTTGTTTTCTATAGGATGAGATGTTCCCTTGTTCTCTAAATGTGTGTGAAAAGTCCTAGATATGGGGAGGAGATGACATGATCCCTAATCAAGATGTATTAAGGTGGATGCAATTAAACCCGCGTGGGCGAGTCAGTGCTGCCCAAAGTGAATAGTATCTTAACATGGGAAAAGAGACTCCTTAATCTGCGAGTGTGGACGGTGTGACCTTTATAGGTTTTTGTGGTTACTTGGGGGAGAATATTAGTAGTGTATTCTTAGTTATTCAAGAGATAGACGAGGGAGAGGTGTTCCTTGATATCAAGATTTGTTTTGGGTTTCAAACAACTCTAGGGTGTTTTTTCCCTAAGAGGTATGTTACAGGGTGGTTGTTCGGACCCCTCTATTTTCTTCTGGTTTACTCTTGAATTCTCAAGGAAAAGAATAGTTTGAGAGGTATATGATATAATAGATCGGACCCTCTTAGTCCATTAATTTTCCAAATTTATGGTGATTGGAGAAACCTGGGGACCATCAGTTAATCATTAAGAAGTTTTCCAAAATTTGAGTCGAACAAACGGTGGTACCGATGGGCATCGGTCGCACTGATGGTTGTTGGTGGCACCGATGGGTCATCCGTAGCACCCATAGGCATCAATGACAAGGCGACAATGCTAGGGTGATGGTGCTAGGGTGATGGTGCCAGGGTGATGGTGCTAGGGAGACGATGCTAGGGTGATAGTGACTCACCTAACGGTGAGTCCTTCCCAGTTTTCCAGGACCTTCCAGTTTTCCCCGAGTAATGCATCTTTTGACGTAAAAGTGTTTTAATACCCATTTAAAATCCATTTAAAGCCAGAAAAATATTTTTTAAACCCCCAATAGTTGGGCGACCCTTGATTAACCAAAACGTGTGACATTTTCCCTCGATGTCACACCTTTGTTGTGTTTTACAATTTCGCTCCTATTACGTGTTTTTTCTCCATTTAAAGGAAATATATTAACTCACAGCTGTTTTCTCCACCATTTCTAAGGAGAATTATTAAATCTCAATTAATTCCAACGTGTGAAACTGCCCAACTGTGTGGTCAAGCCATGATTCGACTTTTAATTATTTCTAAATCATCTCCCTGATTTTAGGATCTAACCTTTTCTTAAGCGGAGATCCTCTCTTCATTTTTTCCTTTCGGTCTCTCTTAGTGTGCCTGGAGATTTTCTTCTGAGACGAATCATGCGCCCATGATAGAGCCCTTCCCGCTCAACCTTGGAGTCCTCAAAGTTATTCCTCTACAAGTTGCGCATCCTCAGTTCTTGGCGCGAGGAGAAAACTTCGATCGTTGATAATCCAGGTAGGGGTTTTTCCTACGTCAGCCTGGTCCTCACCCAGCATCATTCTTCTTAGCTTCCTCCGTCTCCATCAAGAACCATGTTCTGGGTCTGATGGTCGTGGCCCACCAAGATCATTTGACCTCATCCTTCATCCCACTCCTCGCCCAACACCAGTCGCCCTCCCCACCGCAAGACGTCACCAGGCTGCCCACTGAGAGATCGTCAGACCTTCGCCACCTCCGTCAATAATGTCAACGCGCTGCCTCCATCCACGCATACCACCCCCTCCGCACGCCACCCTGAATTGTTACCGCACATTGCAGGTAATTTGTGCAGGGTGGGATTTGAACCCCAAATGTGCCAGATGTGGAGGGGCGTTAGTACCATTCAACTGCACCCTTGGCCACAAAATAGTTATATAATATATTTATATAGAGTGAATAAATATTTATAAATATATTAAAATAAATATAAATATAAATACAACAAATATATTTATATTTATATAATTATAAATATATTTAAAATGGGAAATATTTTTACCCAAACTTGCTGATCAGGTGATATTTTTAAAACCAAAACCCAAACCCTTACCCAAACCCTATTTCGGGTACCCAATAAACAAATAAATATATATATAGATATATATTTATTATTATAAATATATAATTATATTTATTTATAAATATATATTTATAAACATTTTTTTAAAGATAAATATATATAAACATTTTAATATATTTATTTTTCATTATATATTTAATATATTTATAAAATATAGCTTTAAAAAAAACTAAAAAATCAACTAGAATACTTTTTTTTAATATTTTTATATTTAATATATTAAAAAAATCATGTAAAAAATCAAATTAATTTGCGTTCTCCCCTTGGTTAGTCGATCGTCGATTCATTTGACACTTGGCTATCCCATTTCCTAAAAAAAATACCTAACCTATTTAATTTAAAAAAACCCATATCTAAATTTTTCCCCTAGATTCACTCACCACATCGCGTATTACATTTTCTAATGCATGTTTAAGCATTTTCAACCACAGCATAACTGATTAGATGCGTAGACATAGTCTGGTTGATTTGAATTGAAAGTTTTGTTTGTATAATCTGGTTTTACAAGTGTAGATTCAAACACTTCTTTTTAAATCACTATTCATTATTAATTTTTAAATGTACCATCTTCATAGATATTTTTGTTCTCTTATTAAAAATATGAAACACTTTATTAAATACAAAGTATTCAAGGAATGTGGATTCATCATTTTTTAGATAAAAACTTCTATGTTTATGTTTTGTATTAGGAATAAAAATTTTAAATCCAAAAAACTAGAGCATCTCACCTTAATCTTACTAAAATTCCTCAGCTGATAGTGTTTTCTATATGATAGGAAAATCAATGTTCTATGGATAGTATCACACATTGCATTCAAAAATTGAGTACAAATGTAAGTTCAAAATTTTCACTTGTTCAAGAGGGTTCTAGATATGTCCTGAATGATTCTATTTAGACGTTCAACATCACCATTTTATTGAAGTACTCATGTTTCAAAAAAAATATAGCTTTGAAACCATGAAAGTAAAAAAAATATTTACTTCAAAATCATGAATGACAGAAGCCAAAAAAGAGAAGGAATTATAGAAAATAATATCCTTCAAAAGCAAGGATCTTCATCCAGTGAGATTGAAAGATCAAATAGAACAGGTTCTAAAAAAGGGTGGATGAGGATCATAAGAGGAGAACCTGAAAGAAAATCTTCAAACTCAACAACATTATCATTGTGAAGAGAAATAGTTTGAATTTTTTTCTCATTTTAAACAACTTTTGAAAACTTATTTAAAACATATAAACTTCACATTTATGAGCAATAAAAGAACTCAAAAAAAATACAAAATCATCAACCAAAAGATAAAAAACAAATGTGATTGAATCATGTTGTTCTTATTCTTACCATAGAGAGGAAAGAGAGAATTAAATCTTACCATTGATTATAAAAACTTGAGGACAATTTACTTTTCCATTCCAAAGGAGATGTGGTTCCTTTAAGAAACGAACAAGGGAAAAATTGGCTGAAGGCCCTTGGGAGGGGAGGGGGGAGGGGGCACGATTTTGGTAGAACATAGAACTACTCAGGTTCACAGTTGTGCATACCATTTAAATATGTGACGTCTAGATTTTTGGACCATGGAGATAAGGTCCCAGTCCTAGATAATTTCATGCTTCTCATCAAGAAAATTGGAGTGGTGTAACACAATCATTTTTTGATATTAAAAATAATGAAAACTTTAAGAAGTTCTTGAATGTAATTTTCATAGTCTTAATTCCTTGGAAGAAGGGAATCAACAATATGTTCTTAAGAAACACTGATCTAGTGGAATAAATGCCAAAATATTTCTCCAAGGTGCTAGCTGACAGATTTCAATCTGTTGTGGAAGGAATCATGAGTCACTACTAAAATGATTTAATGGGACAAGGACAAAATTTGATAACGTTTGGTGGAGAATATGGTAAGCAACAAATCATATGAGTTCTTATGGGAGATAGATCATTTTAAAGATGAATATGGAAAAGGAATGTAATACTGACTACTAGGAGTTGATGATGGGGGTGGAGAGGAAATTCAGTTTTGAACAATGACGGAAGAGTAGTGAATATAAATGCATCTCCAAGCCCAGGTTCTAGAGCGTGTTTAACAAGCCTTCGGTTAGGGTACCCTCCTATGCTGCTGCTCGTTATGAAAATTATCTTGTGGATAGAAAATTTACCACCTTAAAAAATTTGGATAAAAGGAAACATCTACTTGGCATGTACCCCATGCCCAAAGAAGGCAAGATATCAAAAAGAAAAACCATCAAAGCACGGTCCAAAAATATCAAGAAATGAACCATTCACAGACATATATACAACCAGAAAAATCTTCGCTTTTTTTCAAGTAAATTAGTCAAGAAATTTCCATATTCAATCAATTGATACCAAAAAAAGGAGAAAAAATGGATGATAGGTTAAATTAATCCAAATTATGAATAAGAAATAAGAAATCGATTCCATAAGCAACGTAAATCAAAGATTCAGTGGGAGTAGTAGAATCAACTCATTAAGAATGAAAGAAAGGGAAGTGAACTCACCTATGAATGAGGATGCAGATCCTGGGGTGCCTAGAATCTATTAGGCGATGCTGAATTCTCGGAGATAGTCTGTAAGTACGCTTCAGACCCAGAGATTCCATGGGAAGGAATCTAGCAATCGGGGCAACATGATTGCACCGATGGTCTTCACTTCCATTCTAGAGAAGCCGAGGTGGATGAACGACTCTCCCATCTAAGAGCCCATATGTGTGTGAACCCATGACTTGGTGTCCAAAAAGGCTGAAAAAATCACAAATAGTAGAAAAACATTATCCATAAAGAGGATAAGGGGACTACCTATCGACGACTTCACTGGATCGTTTTGAGAATCACTTCGCACGAAGAACACAAAGGCTTAGAGAGAAGGTAGAGGGAGAGTTTTTGAAATCATTCTAATTTCTATTCAAAATCACCTCTCTGAACAAATGGGTTGGAGTTCCCTTATACAGGCCTCTGGGATCAGCTTTCCTGAGAAGTTTACTCGATACAAGACATTCAAAGACAACAAAAATAAAAGAAAAAGAAAAATAAAAATCAAAATAAAAAGGTGGACCACACTTCCACCACACACTTTTGAACAAATACAAAATACATAAATGACATGTCCGATTTGATCCGCTCGTCCATGTCGGTTATGATGTGTGTTTGGATCAGCATCTAGAATCCCTTCAAGTCGTATAGAGAATCAATCATTTCTCCAACTGAGGATTCCTTCTCTGACTCCTTCATTTTTATCAATTCTTTGATAGCGCATTGGATTTGATCTCAGAAAATAAAGATATATTCTTTTTGTCCCTTCCACGTCTTGAGATCTTCAGGAATCGTGTCTGCCTCCACTGCAAAATCTGTCAAATGTGCTATCTCTGCATGCTACATGTCTCTATAGTTGATAGAGACCAACAAATTGTCTCCTGAAAAGAATATAAAATCTTTTCTTATTGATTTTGATTCAATCAGATAAATTCTCAAAGTGATTTGGATACGTTCGTAAGGACTTTTTTTCAAATTGAACTCTATCCAATCTTCATCGCTAAACTACGAGTCTTTGAATGATTTCTGGATAGGTCCTTTAGTCCAGTGCCCTAGGTATAAGTTCCATAGCATAATCTCTCTGTCTACTAATCTGATAGGTTTAATATGTGTAACCCACCATAAAAAACTTGGATATGCATTGTTCAGAACTGTTCTCACCATCCTGGGTACCCAATTGAATGTGGAATTTATTTTCTTAAATCCCATGAATTGTACTGCTCCCATGCTGAAAAATTTATGGCATTCAATTAACTCTTCTGGTTCTAATTCCATATCTGGTATATGGAGTTTTGGAATCCCTATTCACGAGATTCTTCAAAACCTTTTGAAAACTAGATATTCTTCCATGCCTGTCTCCTTGATTCTCCCACCTTTGTCAGGGAGACCTGAAACATGGACCTTCAACCTTATCTCTTTAGTTTTGACCATACTGATCATATCTCGATCAATCTTTTTATAACCCTCCATAAGATCTTCAGATTCTTCAAGCATTTCCAAAACATGGTTCATACCTCTTTTGAATATCCGATCATCTTTAATTTTATGGATCAGATTATAAATAGTTGTGGACTTATTCCTTGAAATATTTGGAATCCTTTTCAAATATTTCCATATCTCCTTTGTTGTATTGGGCTCTTCAACTAGCTCATCATCCAGACTTTCTTGATCTTATTATTCCTGAACATTTTGTCATTGAGGTTCTTTCTGAGACTTTTGATACTTTTAAAGTTCTTCATCTATATGATCAGCCCAACTGTTTATGGTTTTCTCTTTTCCTTTAGAGTATTCATTTGTCTCAACCTTCTGGTTCTTTCGAGACTTTCTTTTTCTCGGATTATCATCACATTGAGTGCTATAATGGCCTTTCTGACCACATACAAAGCATTCAATATGACTTTTATCCTTTGTATTGCTGTCTAAAGGTCTCTTTGAAGCATTTCCTAGTTTTTCATCCCTTCTAGCTGAGGAACCTATTATTTCCGATCTTTCAAACTTACTGGATGAAGATCCCTTCTTCTTAAGGTGATTCTCTGCTAGAATCCTCTTTCTTTGTTCAAGTATATCAACCCTTTCATTCATTTCTTTGATAATCGGGAATTTTTCCACAGAATTATTATCAATGCAAATAGGGCATCTTCTTGATTTTCTACTTTCTTCCATTGCACATGCAAGAGTCAAAATAGCATGTTAGTGCATCTGGAATGACATTATTTGTTCCTTTAATATTTTCTATGGTAAAGTTATAGTATTTCAATTCATTCCTCCACCGTACAAGTCATGTATGGGTAAAACTTTTTAATTTAATTATCATAAAATCCTTTATATAAGAACTATATGTTCTTATAGTAAAAGGTTTTCCCAAGAAAAGATCATTATCCCTAATTCCTTTAAGGACTGCAAGAAATTTTCTTTCATGGAAAAGATAATTCTTCTCTGCCTTATTAAAACATCCACTCCAGTATCTACTGATAATCTTGTTATGGTTTTTCCTTATCTTTAAGATACATCCCCATGCTGAGTCTGATGCATCTATTTCTAAGATAATTTTATCTTCACTCCCATCTGGATACTCCAATTCTGGGAGATTCTGTGCTTTCTGCTTCAAAATTATGATTACTTCAGAATCTTTTTCTACCCAATCCCAAGGTACCTTACTAGATACCTTTTTCTATATTGGAACTAATATTTTTGTTAAATCCTTGATTTATGCTCTGGCATAACTTAGTATACCAAGAAACACATGTATCTTCTTACGATCTATAAGCTCATTGGGGAAGGTTTGTAGCTTTTCTGCAATATGCGATTGAAGCTTTTCTCTACTTCCTTGGATCTGTAATCCCAATAATTATATCTTTGATTGCATCCAAATGATCTTTCTTTATGAAAGTATCATCCCTTCTTCTCTGAACATTTCAGCAACCTGCTCCAAATGTTTTATATGCTCTTTTTTATTTTTACTAAATACAAGCACATCATCTATATAGACTGTCATGAACTATGCTAATCCACTGAATGCCTTATCCATTCTTCCCTGAAATATTCCTGGTTCATTATTAAGTCCAAATGGCATAACTAGACATTCAAACAATCCAACTAGAATTGTAAATGCTGTCAATGATATAGCCTCTTCTTTGATATTTATCTACCAATATCCTGACTTGAGATCAAACTTAGAATATACCATTTTTCTTTCATTCCTAATCCCAATTCTCAAAGATTCTTGGTTAAGAAGATTGTAGACACCATACTTTGTAGCACAATTGAGATCATGATAATCTATAAAAATTTTAGCCTTACCACACTGTTTTTCTGCATGATTCATTTCCATGAAAGCCACACTCTTGTGAGGAATTTTTCTACGCCTGATTAATCCAAGATTGATTAATTATGGAATCTGTTTCTCAAATTCCTTAACCATATTGTCTGGATAGGAAATTAACTTACTTCTGATCACTATACTAGGATCTTTAAGGGTGATTGTAGCCTCTATAACTACCTTCTTCCATAGTTTCAGAGGGTTGTCTGACCAATTTTCTGATAAGTAATCTTTTAACTTAGCCAATGCCTCTTCTTCATTAATCCTTAGAACTTTTAATCCAACTAGTTATTTCCACTGATCAATCTTTCTGTGGTATTAACTATTTTAATTTGGATAGATTTCCACTTTAACAGTAGATACTTTTTTATCTGGAACCATTATGGTTTTTCCAGAAGCGGTTGGAATCAAATAGTTTTCTAGGATAATTCCTTCTGAAAATATCGTTACAGGTTGATATCTTCCAAGGAACCTATTTCCAATAAAAAATTCATCTGGTAACTGAGGAATAAAACAAAGCATATTCTTTATAAATATCCTACCATTGAGTTCAATCTGAACTTATTTGGAAACTTCTTGAATCAGAACTGTTGCATTATTACCATCTATAACATTCAACTCTGAAGATTCCCAGGTTACTCCTGAAAATCGAATTCTTATACAAGATAATGTACATCCTGTACCAACTAGGGAAATACATGTAGTTTCATTAATACTTAATTTTACTAATGTATCCCACTCCTCTATCTTCACACTGAGTAATGAAGATCCCATATATCCTACATGAGTTTCTTCATCCACATAGATTGGTAGTCGAACAGTCCTTTGTCTAACTATCCTTTTGGAAATTGATGTTCTAGGTGATTCTACTGAAGTACCTCCATCCTTTCAAATTGAGACCCTTGTATCCTTCAAATGTTTCTCCAGTATTTCTGATTTTAAGTCTTATATCTTTAAATATAATCTGCCTGATCTTGATCCTTCTGATCTAAGATCATCTTCATCTTCTCTGACCTCAAAGATGACAAGTCTATTTTCCAACTTGTTTAATGGAACCTGGAATAAGTAGCTTCTACCTTCTTTCTTCCTATGGATTTGGTGAAACCCATTCTCTAGGACAAGTTAGTCTCTTGGGGTTTATCACTTGTGGTTTCATTTATCTAATTGATGTTCCTTCATCTTGAAAAAGATGTGTAAATATTTCCACATCCTTCTTTAGAGCTGGTATTCCAGTATTATAGAACTTCACATAGAGGCAAATAATTACTCTGACACATATCCTATCGGGTGGACATCCCAATGTCTTATTCCAGTTCCTCATGTTGATTTTTAATTTTAGAGTTCTACTAAAAATTCTGTCCATAAGAAAAATATGCAAGTCTGGTATTACCTTTACCCATGCTTCTCCTACATGCATATTTTCTTGAGCTCCTCCTAATAGTGCATTGGAGAAATTGGCTAAACTTCCATCCACAACTGCAATTAGGATTGGTAGATCTTCTAATTTTCTGACTAAAAGGTCTACTCTGATCTGGATTATTCAAAAATGCACATACTTAGCATTTTTATGGATCTCCTTGTTAACCCTTTTTGGTTTAGCGAAGGCATTGTAAACAATCCTCTATCTATTTTATAGAATTTTTCTATCTCTTCATATTCAAAGATCTTGGTCATTTCTCTATATGGTACCAAAGACTTCTGGTATACCTCTGACCAATAAACTCTGGGCATCTTCCATTCTTGACAATATATTTCTTATGAAGGGATTTAGTTTATAAATAATGAACTAGATATCCTTTTATCTCCTCTAATCTTACTAGTTCTGGAGAGCCTTTAGATTCCCTATCCCCTGTTTGAATCATTGCTATTCGAAGCTGGATCAAAATAGGGTTATTTCATTCTTCCTTATCTAAGGAATAATCTTCCTCCTCTGAGTAATATGTATATAAATAATATAAACTTTCATAATCTGAGTCTATATCTTCGCCCCAGATAGGCTCAAACAATATCTCAGATGAATCTTCCATCATTATTGTTTTGAGACTACCCATTCTTCTATCTGCATCTGGGAAACCGTCATCTCTGTGACCTTTCTTTCCATAGAACCAACAAAAATCACAACTGAATAGAGATTTTCCTTTAAGTAATTTGGGATACATCCCATACTTAGCCTTAAAGTTTTCTCTCACATCCTTATTTAGCCTTAAAGTTTTCTCTCACATCCTTATGGATTCTTTTTGGTCTAATAAATCACTTAGATTTTTCTGGCTTTCTGGCTGAATATCTAATTGATGATTTTCTTTTTCCAAATCATTTCCAGGCCTTCTTGAACGATTTCTTTCATTCACATTGGCCATCCTGGAACTGTGTTTTGAATGTTATTTGTTGGGTTCTTCCAAGATCCTTCCTGGTTGGACCGCACCCATATCTTCCTATAACACCCTCTACTTTTGGGCAACAAGAAGAACTCATGTATGGAATATTTCTTACATCTTGTAAGACATGAATCTACATACAATAGAGTCTTATCACCCACCTTATTGTTTCTGCCCGAACTCCTAGAGTGTCTTGCAGATCTTCACTCTGGGAAAGACGAGTCTTCAATGCTTGTTGAACAATTTCAGGCCAACTGCTTGGAAGCTTATGGATAAAAACTCTAGAGCATATGCTTGATCTTCTAGTCCAAGAAGATAATAACAATGCTGAAACTCACAATGATATTCTTTAAAGTAACACATGTCACAAATTTGGATCTTGGTTAAATCTGTTCTAGATTTTTCTACCAATTCCCCATCCCAATCTACCAGTGGATTTCCTGCAAACTCTTGTTTAAGGAAATCAGCTACTATCGGTATAACTTCAATTGTGAATGTAACATATTCCTAGATAGTTGTTCTCACTTCTAAGTGTCTCAGCAGCATATCCCAAAATCTCCCTACATTACCTCTCAAGGTAGCTCTAGTGAAATTAAGTGCACTATTTATGGTCCACTATTGTAAACCAACTGATATCATGTAATATTGAAGGTCTATAGCCCATTCATATATGGTTTCTCTTGGAAACTTTTCATAGTCTTGCTTTAGGATCGTCCCATGTTGAGTAACACCTTATGGATGTGATTTCTTTGTCTTATATTCTTCCTGAATATAGTTGGGATATGAGGGATTTTCTTCTCTATTGATCTTCTAAAAAAAAATCCTTGAAGGATCCTTTCTATCGTTCCTAAGGAATTGGTTTTTGGGAGATCTCTTTCCATACTGGCTTGGCTTCCCATGGTTTTACATTGAGTCTTTCGGTGGGAGATGACTTATTCTCTTTCTTTTTCCTCTTCTCTTCGAGTTTGGATTGTAGGTATTCAACTTTCTTGAGATTTTCATTTAGATTTTTGGAGACATGTTCTATATCCTCAAGTTCCCATTTATCTTGAGTAAAAATATCATGGATCTGTTTCTGGTATTATTGGATACTTTGAGGAATACTTGAAACTTCTTCCTGATATTCTTGAGATTCTCCTGCTAAAGGCCATGCATAATCTTCTATAGTATATTGTCCTGATAAACTTTATCTTTTGGTATCTCTGTGTGGATTTTTATCAGAGAAATTGGCATCGGGATGATTGGAATCTTCTCCTAAAGCTTTCCCGTCAAGCCTCTGACAAATATCTCGGATATTAGGTCCGACACCAGATCCTCTTCTAGCCATATTTTACTGTTCAAAGAAAAATACTTATCCTTACGGATCTCTTAGTGTTCTTTCTAGGTTTTGGACTAACTACTTGGCTTGTCGAAGTTGAGATTCTAGATCCCCATGTTGCCTACCAAGCACCCAGGTCTTCCCCAGCTTCTTTTTCGATGTAAGGGAAACTCCACCAATTTTCAGATCCTTCTTTTCTTCCATGATCTCTATGAGACTTTCTTCATTTTTTCTAGTTCTTGACACCCCTTTCTTAAAAACTTTATGAATATACTATTTAATATGAACAGTCTCCTCCCTAGATAGAAATAATTCCTATTTTATATTCTCTTTGTTGTCCATGAGAGAAACTTCCTCATCCTTCTTCTCTTTCCAAACTTGATTATGAACTCTATCATCATAAAGTGCACTGAATATAGTTTTAGGTGAACCAGATATCTATTCCTTTCATATTTCCCACTTGTCATGGAAGAGGAGGATCTCTTCTTGATACCTTCAATTATTTTGATGTTGCAGTTCCTTGCTAAATGACCAAAGTTATAATACAAAAAACACCTTCCAACAAAACCATACCCCATGTGATGTTTTTGTCTCAGTTGGGGTGATATTGCAGCATGTCCTCCTTTATTATTGAACTTTCTAGCCTCCTTGAAGTCACACATAGTATGTCCGTTTTCCCATAGAAATAGAATTGAACATACATAATTCTTTAAAGACTACATACACTGGTTCCAGTAGATCTTCACTGACCTTTCCTTGAATATAGATTAATGTTCTTGCTACCTTCTGATGTTTTTGTGTGGGGACCCTCGGAAACTGACTTCTTATTTACTGCATGAAGCTCTTCCTCAAGTTTTTCAATTCTCAAACCCTTTAACCTTCAATTGCTCTTCTAAATTCTCAATGTGAGTATTCTTTTCAGACTGAGAAGTCTTCACCTTTGATTCATACTAGTTTTCGAGAACAACCAAAGAGGCTCCATGATGTTCCTCCTTTTCCATGCCTACCTTTATTTCTTGGACAAGTGCTTGAATCATATCATTTTTCTCTTTCATCTTCTTTCCCATTTTTGTGATGGTTTCTTCTGAAATCATTCCTTTTATAAGACTTTCATTTTCTGCTTCCAATTCTGTTATGAGAGAACACCCCCTTCCAGCACCGACCTTCAGAAGATGAACTTTATCTTTCAAGGCCTGAAATTCCTTATGTTGGTTGCACCAACCAACTTTCAGATTTAGCACAGAAAGTGATTAATTCACCTTCATAACATTCAGAAGACATAAAAATTTGGATCTTAAGATCTACAAGTATAATCTTATATATGGTATGAATTAGATATATACATAATGGGTTACTTTTATTTACCTAGAGAGGAGTACCCAATTTCTTGATAGTCGTCTTCATGTTTTTATTCTTTTGGCTTTTAGAAAAATTACTCTCCTCTTTACTACATTTCACATTCAGACCATCAACATATTTATGCATATTACAAGAAGAAACTTGATTCCTGTAGAATGGGAAAACCCCCTTACCTTCAAGGTGAGGCAGATACCTTCTTTTATAGATTGAGAAAGAGGAATACAAATAGGATTATTCCGATGTGGGACTCAGAAATACCCAAAATAATAAAAAAAGGTCTTAAAACTCCCCCTTAATCTGAACATTCCCATCTTGGACAACGAGTCCCACAAAAAATAAAGATGACATAATACAAGACCAGACACACTCCCCCTCAAGATGGACTGCAAATGCTGTGAATGCCCAGCTTGGAACTGAGCGAGGCTAGGCGAGCCCCTGGGAGGCCTTTGGTGAAGATGTCAAAAATCTAGTACATAATTGGAATGTGGCTAAAGATGAAATTATTGTGCTCCAATTAGTGTCAAAGAAAGTGGAATTCCACCTCAATATGCTTCATGCGCTCATGGAAGACGAGATTAGAAACAATTTTGGTGGCTGCCTGATTATCACACCAGATGTGAGCAGATGTCTTCTGAGGAAATCCAAGATCCTAGAGAAGTTTTCTAAGCCAAAGGATCTACATAGTGACGGTGGATATGACATATTACTCAGAATCTACACTAGATCGGGAGACGACAGTCTGTTTCTTTCTGCGACAAGAGATGAGGTTTCCTGCCAAGAATATGGAAAACTCAAAAGTAGATCTCCGAGTAGCAAGAAAACCAGCATAATCAGCATCAAAAAAGGCCTCAATATGCATATGAGGATGCTGGGAGTATCTAAGACCACGAGCATGATCTCTCTTGATGTATTTGGCGATGCTAATGACAATACCCCAATGAGATGTAGTCAGATGCTCCATAAATTGACTCAATTTGCCAACAACTTAGGCAATGTAGGGACGAGTCATGGTGAGATAATTGAGTTGGACCACCACTTGAAGGTACTGCTCTGGATGTGGATACAGTGCTGAGGAGGCATAAAGAGACTGTTCCCCAGGCTCCAGAGGAGTGTCGACAGTAGTGGCCTGTGTCAGCCCAGTATTCTACAGAATATCCAACGCATACTTCCGTTGGCAGAGGAAGATGGTTTCTGAAGAATAGGATAACTCTATACCAAGGAATTATGTGAGAGGACTGATATTCTTAGTGTGGAAGTGCTGGTGAAGATGCCCCTTGATATGGGTGATACTCACATAGTCGCTGCCAGTGATGATGATATCATCCACATACATGACCAATAGGATGTAGCCAGCAAAGGTCGTCCTGTAGAACACAGTGTGGTCCTTCATGATACGAGAGAGACCAAAGTTGGTGATGACCATGATAAAGCAGATGAACCAAGAATGGGGAGACTTCTTGAGGCCATAAAGAGAGTGGCAGAGTTGGAAGACTTGAGACTCGGCACCGGAGGTACAAAATCCGGGGGGCTGCTGCAGATAAACCTCTTCTTCAAGGAATCCATGTAGGAAGACATTCTTGACATCGAGTTGATGTAGATTCCAATGATGATGGTCAAATAGAGAGATGAATAATTGAATGGAGACCATCTTGGAAACTGATGAGAAGGTATCAAAGTAGTCAATACCGTAAGTCTGTGCGAAGCCCTGGGCCACAAGGTAGGCTTTGAGGTGATGGAGAGTGCCATCGGGATTCAACCTGACTGTATAAATCCATTTTCTACCAACCGCATGTTTGCCTGCTGGAAGGGGGACAAGATCCCAAGTATGGTTTTCTTCTAGATCCTGTAATTCATCCCGTATTGCTGCTAGCCACTCGGGGTGAGATTTGGTATCACCAACTATGCAAGGAATAGAAACTGTCTCAAGAGAGGACATACCCCCATATGAAGATACAAATAGAGGAGTACTCTGGAAGGAGTGAGTACCTTTCTGTAGGGAAATGGGAAATTCCTCGGGTGGCGGGGTAGGAGAATCGGACGAAGCGGTGACATTGGTGTCATTGGTCGGGACGAGGGATACAGTTGATGGATGACAAGAGTATATCTAACCAAAATGGGTGTCAACAGGGGTTGATACTGGTGTAGGGTGGATGATGAGAGGAAGACAATCATCGATGGTGGGGTCAGGATGAGAAGAGGGAAGGGATAATGGAGAGCTCTCAAGAAATGTGACTTCGGCTGAGATGACATACCACCATAGGTCGGGTGAGAAGCAGCAATATCTGCACTGAGTGTGGGAGTAGCCAAGAAAATTGCACCGAAGGGATTTGGGAGAGAGTTTGGAGAGGCCGGGATGTGTGTCATGAACGTAACAGAGGCATTCAAACATGCAAAGAGGAAGGGAGTGAAGAGGGAGAGAGGAGAAGAAAGATCTAAAAGGAGTCTCCCCCTGAAGGATAGAGGAAGGAAGATAGTTTATAAGGTAGGTGGCAGTGATAATTTCATCTCCCCAAAAATACAGAGGCACTTGTCGATGGAAGAGGAGGGAACAAGTAGTCTCTAGAATATTTTTGTGTTTCCGTTAGGTCACTCCATTCTTTTAGGGTGTATCAGGATAGGAGTTCTGATGAAGGATGCCTTTTTTCTGGAGAAATAGCTGAAAGGGAGTGGAGAGATACTCATGCCCATTATTTGAGTGGAGACATTTTACAGAGATGTAAAATTGGTTTTGAATTTCATTGTAAAAGGTTTGGAATGTGGAAAACACTTTAGAGTGTTCTCGATGGAGGTAAAGACAATTCATTTTCAAAAAATAATCAATGAAAGATATATAATATTTATACCCCAAATGACTCGAAATGGTACAAGGACCCCACACATATGAATGAACCATGTCAAAAGGGTTTGAGGCCTTTGTATCCACATGAGAAATTTATTTAGTCTGATGATGTTTCGCAAATGTACATGAATCACAATGAAAAGAATTATACTGAATAAAGTCTAGAAAAAGATGATGAATGGTGGAGGCAGGAAGGTGTCCCAATTAGGAATGAAGATCCAATGCTTGAGTAGAGGCAGACGTGCAAGCGATGGGTGCCAGTCCATCGAACATGTAGACCCTGTCCCGAAGCTGGACTCTACCAAGTTCCAAGTTCATAGTCCACTCCTTAAATAAAACACCATAGGAGGTAAATATGGAAGCATAGTTATAATATTTTGTCAGCTTACTGATGGAAAAAAGATTAAATGGACTACGGGGCACATGTTCCATAGAGGGTAGGTGAATCGATGGAGTCAGAGAGCATGCGCCAAAGCCCGTAGTGGGGATAGTGGAGCCATCTGTGATGGTGATGGATGATGAACTGGTATAAGGGAAGTAATAGGTCAACATACCAGCATCATCGGTGAGGTGGTCAGAGGCACCTGAGTTGAGCATCCATGTAGGGGAGCGATGACCAACAAAGGAAGAAGAGTGAATAGAATGGGCCAGAGAAACCGAGGATGGACCGCGCCCTGAGGGGTCCCGAGGATCATGAATCAGCCGGATGTCAGCCATAGATAGGTCCAGAGATGGTGGAAGAGTGGTGACTACTGAGGAAGCCTCCCAGACCGCCGTCTGTCCCTACCTCGAGTGCTGAGATGGACGTCCATGCAGAACCCCACATCGGTCAATCAGGTGGCCAACCTTGCCACAATGTTAACAGAAGGGATGTGGATGGACTTTCAGACTGCCAAGTCCACAAGGGCCCGAGGAGCATCCACCGCCATGACTGATGAGAGATGATTGGCCGATAATGGGGGCAGGAGGGGGAAGAGACCACTGGACCTTACTCAGCCGATGATAAACTTGTGGGATCTTCAGCGTCAAAGGGCTGGTGAGTAGCTCGGTCGTCATGGTGGAAAACTTCGGAGTGAGGCCGCTGAGAATAGTGAAGATGTAGAGTTGGTCCCATTGGGTATGAGCCTCTTCCGGTGTCTGGGGAATGGGCCACAACTCCAACAATTCATCATGAATCCCTTTCTATTCCATGAAATATGTGGTGAAGGACTGGTCCTGCTGTTGATGATGGGACAAGAGATGGAGGATACCGGAAACCCAAGCCAAGTTGTTGGTCTCAGAATACATGATGTTCAAGGAGTCCCAAAGTTCCTTGGCTATATTTGTCATACGGGTGACATCCTTGACCGATCGATCCATTTAATTGACCAGCAGAGCAAAGATCTTGCTATCAGTAAGCTTCCACAGATGATATTTGGGGTCAGTCGAAGCTGCGGGAGGATTCTCAAGGTGATGATCAAGGTCCACCCTGGTCAGGGACATCCCCACAGTCTTCCACCAGATGGAGAAGTTTGTGGAGTCCAACTAGTTATCGATGAGGCAGGTGGAGGCGGTGATCATCTGAGGCAGAGGGGAGGAGTCTGCCATGGAGGCGTCGAGTAGCGGTTTAAGACACAGTTGTGGGCAATGCCGGAATTAGCGGGGGGTTGGGCATGCTGGGAAGCCGAGAATGGACCTGTGCAGCGAAGGTGATGGGAAGAGAGGGAGCCGTAGGAGGTGAGATGGCTAGAGCACCGTAGGGCGGCTGGGAGAAGATGGAGAGTGCGCCTTAATGAGAGACCTACGGGTGCTGATGCACGCAGAGGAGGAGGGCCGCCAGGGGGGGGGGGGGGGGCGCTGGAGGAATCACACGTAGAGGAGGAGTTCCGCCAAGGGGGGGGGGGGGGGGGTTAGAGGGGTCGCATGCAGAGGAAGAGGGCCGTCGGGGGGGGGGGGGGTGCTGGTGGCGTCGCGCGCAGAGGAGGACGACCACTAGGGGGCACTAGAGGCATCATGCGCAGAGGAGGAGGGCTGATGGGGGGCCGCGGGAGGCGTCGCATGCAGAGGAGGGTCGTTGGAGGTCGGGATCAGACATTACAGGTCGTCGGGCGAGATCACTGCTAGGATGAGAGGGTGGGGGCGTAGGGAAAACCCAGGAGGGACGGGGGTGCCACGTAGGGCAGACCCAGGAGGGAGGGGTGCCACATAGGGCATAGATGGAAGGAAAAAAAATTAGAGGGAGGGCTTGGGAATGGGTTCCATTTGATACCATGTATAATGGGAAAATCCCCTTACCTTCAAGGTGAGGTAGAGACCTTCTATAGATTGAGAAAGAGGAATTGTCATCAACCAACCAGGGTCGACCCTGAACCGGTCACCCGAGTCGGTCCGCAACATGGCCCGAGAGGCATTCCCGATCCTCTCGAGCTGGTAAAAAGTGACAGGGCATCAACGGAGAACAAAAAGACTACGCCAAAACTGGAAATTGAAGTGCTACCCCTTTATCAGCACTCAAAAAAAGCACTAATAAAGGGGGCCTTTATCAGCGCTAAAAAAAAATGCTGATAAAGGGGACCCCTTTATCTGCACTTCCTTAAGTAGCGCTGATAAAGGGGGGATTTATCAGCGCTTTTACCAAGCGCTATTAATGTTGAGTTTCAAAAAAAAATATTTTTTCATGAAAAATAATATTTTTTTATATAAGTATATTTATATTGTTATAAATACAATATATATTTTTTAAATATGTTATAGATACGTATAAATAGACTATTACATTTAATATATAATAAATTTAGTGAAAATGGCTTCAAAATATTTTAAAAAAATATTATTAATTAATAATTTTCTAATTATTATTGATTAAAAATCATTTAATAACAATTTGTGGACACAAAAAATAAAAACAATTAATAAAAGATCTAAAATATGTCGAAAATGTAACTCAAACTTCAAACAGCCATAACTTTTGATCCGGGTGTCCGTTTGGGCTCTACAACATATCAAATCGAAGCCTGCGACGATATCTACGCGCTAGTGACTGAGACAAAGCCTCTGTCACATTTTTCAAGCCCAAAAAATTCCTATAAGTCCTAAAAAACTGAGTTTTTACTCGGGATACCCATATTTGTTAACATTCAAACAAGTATAACTTCTGATCCGGATGTCCGTTAGGCCTGTACCACATATCATATCGAAGATTGTTTCATTTTATTCGATTTGATGGGTTTTGGAATAGAAAAAGAATTCTAGATTATAAGTTATGGTCCTTTTAACATTCTATGGCTTTTCAAATACACATATATATGTATTTATTCATAAATATATATCTGTCTGTGTGTGTGTGGGTGTCTATGTGTGTGTATGTGTGTTGTATATATGTATATATGTATGTATGTATTTATTTACTTACTTATAAACACACATAAAAAACATATTTTTTCTTAAATGTATTTAAAACTAATCTTATAAGTACATTCTATGGCTATTCAAATACACATATATATGTGTATATTCGTAAATATATATGTGTTTGTGTGTGTGTCTCTCTGTGTGTGTCTGTGTGTTATTTATATCTATGTATGTATGTATTTATTTATTTATTTATAAACACACATAAAAAACATATTTTTTCATAAATGTATTTAAAAATAATCTTATAAGTATAGATTAATATACAAATAAATATACATATAATAAATTATAACTAAAATATATATATATATATATATATATATATTAATATACGAATTACTATATATACTAATATATGAATAAATATATTTACATTAATATGAATCTATATCAAAATATGAATAAATATAACTATATATATATAGATATATCATTAAATAGAGAACAAAATGAAATGGAATAGTGGTAAAGGTGCGGCCACGAAAGGGGAAAGGTCCCGGGTTCGAGTTCGGGTGGAAGTGAAGGGGGTGCGCACGTATGGGGGATGCACGGGAAGGGGGTGCACGCGTATGGGGGATGCGCGGGAAGGGCAGAACCCGAGAGACATCCTAGCACTGATAAAAGGGGTGTGAAGCGCTGATAAAAGCACTCCCCCCGTATTATTTTTAATTTTTTTAATTTTTTTTGACCTTTATCAGCGCTTTTTAAAAGCGTTGATAAAGGGGTCTTTTATCAACGCTTTTTTAGCACTGATAAAAGCGGTCTTTATCAGCGCTTTTCGGAGTTCTCATAAAAGGGACCCCCTATATTAGCACTGAGCTTTACAATTCTTTTTTAGCGCTGTTAAAGACCTTTTTTAACACTGATATAGGTCATTTTTGTAGTAGTGTCGGAATGATTTCTCCCAATAAAAATAAATAAACCAGCGGAAAGAAAAATATAAGAACACAAAGTAAATAAACAATACAAAAGAAAAATAACGTCCAATAACACATACTAATGTGAACATGACCAAAAATACTCACGACCCTGATAATTTCTCACCAAACCATAACCAACTCTTACCCACGACGAGAAAGCTTGAGTCAAACCTGCAACAAAAACTAAAAACCGGAAAGCACTATAGGCATGAGTATTAAAACTCAGTAGGCGTGCCCAACAAACTACCCCCAAAACACTACCTTTAAATAAAGAGTTTACTAATCCCAAGTTTGAACTAAAATATATAAAATATTGGTTTCCACACACACTTTCATTTCTAAGACAAGTAACACTACATTAACCTTCTTAATTTAAAAACAAGTTTAGTGTTTTAAAGAAACAGATGCATTGCATTTTAAAATATTTTTGCGAACAATTTAGAAATCCAAATTTTAGTTGTTGGTCAACTTGAAAACCACACACAACACACAACACACACTAAGGGCAATGTAAAAAGTGTCACACGGTGCTGACAACCAAACTAGACCTCTCAATCATCTGCCACATACAAATAAACATTGAAAGAAACATGGGTCGAACCTAGGAGCTCATGGACAATCCAAAACGTACAATACATGTGACTCATCCTGAAGGCATGCCTACTCTCGATGATGCCATAATGACCTACCGCCCGGTGTTTACCTACATGGCCTAATCGAGGGGCCCAATCCCCTAGTAGAGTATAATCTATACTAGGGGCCACTAGCGAGTGCGTAATCTAAACTATTACAACAATCATTCTCAGAGGATTCACTTACTATTCCACGTTCCCATGTCAACAAGAGTAATAAAAAGGAAAGGGGTGAGTCAACAAATTCAATCAAGTATCACAAACATCACATGAAACTCATGCAATCAACGTACACTAAAGATCACCCCTGAGTTACCCCAAAGGGAGTTTTCCAAAATAAATTATTTTATTAAAGTGTTGAATGTACCTTTACCAATTTTAAAGTAAATCCTCATTTCTCAAGAGAACCAAAACATTTTTTCACGTTTCAAAAGAAATCATTTATCAATAAACCGGAACTACATTTGAAACTATTTTAATTATGTTTAAGGGACAAACATGAATTCTTTCACTACTGGGTGTCTGTTCATCAAGAAAATATTTCAAGTGTTGTGTATAAAATAAATGGCTCTTTTTACATAGAGTGATCATTTAAAAATTTATTATCTAATACTATTTATTATTTATTAAAATTAATAAAATATCAATCAATTAATAAATTCTAAATTTAAAGACAAGTGCAGTGGGGGACCTACCTCGACTCGCAGACCAGTCATGACGACGCAACACTTCCCGCACGAGCATGTAAGCACACACAAGCTGACGATCGTAGGACAGTGGAAAAACCTTTTCAACCATTTCAACCAAAAATATAAATAAAATACATGAACATGGACTTAAAGCAATCCAAATGAACAAACAGTTCAAAATAACTACCTCAACATGTTTTCAAAACACAGTTCTCACCATCTGAACTATTTAATAACCCACTTTAAAATTTATTAAACAATTTCAAAGAGAACTTCACGACTTTACACACCCAAAACCTGTTCAAGACCCCTTTTATAATTAAATGTGCACATGAAACACACCATATCAGAACACACACTACTTGCAAAGTAAAAATAAAAAATTGCAGATTTTAATAAAATCTATTAAATAGCACACAACTATTTTTCATCAAAACACACCTTAATTCACCTGAGCGGCTACAAAATATTAAATCTCAAACTATTTTCATAAAAAAATAACTTCTCACCAAACTAATTAAACAAACTCAATTATTTTAAAAAATAATTTCACACCAATTTAATTAAACACAATACAGGCTAACATAATTATCTAACATTGAAGAAAGAAAAACACAAACCTCACCTCAGCTCGGATACATGCTCGACCAGAGGGGTTCCACGACCGTCAGAAAGGGGATGCGTGCACCAATAAGGACCGTCACTGGCAGGATGGTGTGGGGCTGGCAGGAGGGGCAGAGCCAGACAATGTCTGCGTGGTGGGAAAAGAGGGTGGTGGGATGCTCGGATGATGGTAGGATGAAATAGGGAACGACGTGGCAGGCGAGGCAGGGTGCATGAAATGGAGCAGGACGATGGTGCTCTCGGACTGGTCGAAGGGTTGCCGGAAGGGGGTCTCACGCCGCACGGAAGAACCGGAAGGGGCGATCATCGGCTGGAAGGGCGGTGCCAACAGTGAAGATGGGAGGTCGGTGAAGTGTGGGAGAAGCAGGGGGAGGGCGCCGAAATGGGAAGTTGAGAGAGAAGAAGATACGGGGGGGGGGGTTCCTGTAGGAGGAGATGGGGGTGGTTCATAGCAAGGGGTGCAGCATGGTGCAGGGTGTGGGTGATCCGGACAGAAACTGGGTGCTGACAGCGGGCGAGTAGGAGGGGTGTGTGGACGATGGGTGTGACAAGTCAGGTGGGGGAGGGGGTCGCATGCTTGGCCTATGCAGGAAGGCCGAGCGATAGTGGGGAGATGCAAGGCAGGGGTGCAGGAGGGATGACTGGGCATGCACAACAAGGATCAAGGAGGGAGCCGGGTCGAGGGGTGCGCTGCAAGGCCAACGCTCTACAAGGGAGAAGGAAAACAGGCCGAGGCCTTTGCGACAGAGAGGAAGAGAGAAGAGGGTGAGGAGAAAGGTGGCGGCTATAGCGTGAGAGGAGAAAAAAAAAGTGATTTGTGCTAGGGTTAGGGGGAAAGAAAAATAGAGAGAGGAAAAAAAAAGAAAAAGAGAGGGAAAATAATAATAATAAATAAAATTAAGAAACTAAGACAAAATCAAATAATTGAAATAATAAAACATAAATATATAATAATAATTATAATTTTGATAACAATAATAATAATAATTATTATAACAAATTAAATCTTAATAATAAAAATGGAAAAATAAAATAATAATATTCAATTCATTTATTAATGATCTTGATATCAACAACTATACTAACAAATATGAAGATAATAATTTCAATAATAATAAAAACAGAAGAACCTTAATAATAATAATATTATTTCAGTTATATATATATATATATATATATATATATTTTCTTCATTTTATTTTAATGCATCTACGCCCATTTCACTTTATTTTATTTGGACACTGCAACTGCGTGGGTAACTGGGATAACTGTACGGTTTCTGCTAACCGTGCGGTGCCCGCACATTGACCCAAATACTAATAATAATATTATTAAATTATAACATAATGAAAATAATAATAATAATAATAATAATAATAATTCTTTAATTACAATAATAAAAATATTAATAATAATAACAATAAATCTTTATTAATAATAATACTAAGAACATTAATAATTATACTAATATAAATATATATATATAATAAGAATACATATTTCACTTAAATTGTAATAATTAAGTCATTAACAACAATAGAAATTTTAAATAATACAAATAATAAAAAAACGTTTCTCATTTTAATTTTCCAAAGATAGGCGGATGGTGTCGTTGCCTGGGTGAAGCCGTACGGGGTTTTCAAAATGCGCTCTACCTATGCACCCGGTGATGTCAACTAAAAAACATGCGCTTTTTTGAAAAAACTCAAAAAAAACTCATTCAGGATTTAACCCGAACCTCGGAAAAAATTTAAAACCAAAGAAAATAATAAAATAAAAGTAATTGATAGGTTGGGGTGTGACAATTCTATCCACTGTAATGATTTACACCCCTGGAAAGCCACGACAAGATCAAGAACCAAAGATGAAACTCCTTAAGTGACACTCTCCCCCAAAAGTTTAAGTGCCTCCAGTCGATCTATCAAAATGAACACCGAACTCCCATGACACACAAATCATCCTTAAAACATGAACACTTTAAACACCACCAAAACGAGACCCTAAATCAAACTCTGATACTGACATGAGGAGGCCTGAATGGACTCCCCACCATAAGGATTGGGCTAACTCTAAATTATTTCTGGTGTAACTCTACGAGACCCATTGTGGGTCTCCCCACCATAAGAGCTGATGAGATTAACCGAACATGAAGACTTCCCACACGAAACAAAAACCCTCACCACGAGGAGGGAGAAGGGAAGGGCCTCATTGGTAGAGCATCAAGATTACCACCATTACTATATAAATGACATCACACCCTCAGAAGAAAAAAAACCAAGCCACACTAAAGAAAAAGGTTAAACCAAGGCCCTTTTTCACCGTTGGGGTTCTCCTGACTATGCGCCAGCTTCACTCCGGGACCTAAGGCCAGAGCTCTGATGATTGAAGCATCTCCTGCCTCACAGCCAGGCTTCATAAATTCCCAAACATAACACACAAACCAGAATTTCACCAAACACACTTACAATAAAATAAAAGTTTCAAAGAGGTTCAATAATAACCATTCTTACAACTGAAGGGAAAAAAAGAAACACTACAAAACGCCACAAGAGACAACCACTACATCCAGGGAACACTACAAATATAAAACCTCAATTTGATCCCCAAACATCACCCTACTCCTGCTGACAGGATGAGGTGACCTTCGACGAGCCAGGTCTAGCTTCAGTGCGCTTCTTGGAAACACCACAACAGAATCGCTGCAAGTGACCCAAACATCCACAGGTGTGGCAGGGTCTCGGAGCACTCGGGCATGTCGGCCTCTTGTGACCTTTCTTGCCATGCTGATGACAGATCATGACATTGTTCTATGAAGAAGATGACTGAAGGTCTGAAGGCCTCTTGGTTCCTCTAGTAGACCCACCAGCATCAGGGCGCTTCTCATTCTTCCTCTTGCCATCCTTTGCACTGCTTCCCAAGGTTGGGGGAGGATTCACCACCTCATGTACCCCTGCTAACTCAGATTCAACAATAAAGGCTTTCCCCACAACATTTGAGAAGGTGGTTAGGTTTATCTCTTCCACTTTTGATCACAGTTCAGGTCGGAGTCCAGACTCAAATTGTCAAGCCTTCTCGGGATCATTTGCAACAAACCATTGGTCATAAGGAACTAGGTCTATGAAATGTCAATATAATTCTAGGACTGATTCAATGCCCTGCTGAAGACACCATAACTTCATCCTCTTCCTCAATTTATTCAAATCATAGAAATATTGTTGGATGAATGATGACTTGAAAAATTACCATGTTAGATCTTCTCGAGGTTTATTCCGAGACACTGACTTCCACCATTTCCAGGTTGGAACTTCAAGCATAAAGGTATCCAACTTCACCTTTAAAGACTTAGGAAACCCAATGAAACTGAATTTCCTCTCAATATTCTGCAACCACTCCTCTGCCTCAAGAGGATCTGCTTGACCATAAAAGAGTGGAGGATTCAACTTACAGAATTCCAGAACATAGTCTATAGGCTGATCAACTAGAGGATTTTCTAGGGATGCACCACATGAGGCTACACCTTGGGCATCCATCGAACCTTCATGGGGGTGAACACTAAGGAAAAAAGAAACAAGGAGCGATATCAAAACATGGTCATTACCATTTCAAATTAAACTTTTCACAATCTACAAAATAAAACTTTACAAAAAAATTCAGAATGAATGAAAACTCAAATGATTCACTAGGGGGAAACTAGTGATTATGGGTGACTCAGAAATATGGTTGGCGGCCATACACTAGTCACACCATCGTCACTGAGATCATTCTAGGGTAAAGTACTCGGCTCCACATGGATTGGAAGACCATGTGAGCTCACAGAGGTCACCTGCCCGACTCCCATTTCATTTCCCAATAACAAACAAACCATAAGAATCAAAAGACAATGACAAATCCAAACATCCCATTGTAACCTGAGGTTCGGAACGAGCAAGGGTTCATTACATCCTTCTCGTTCATACGCCTCGAGTCCCGACAATTCAACTCCTTCTACCATGACACCCCCAAATAACGATGAGCGCTCTTAAAACAAGGTCCGCTCAGAAGCCGACCTGCTATACCGCCATTTTTTCACAAACCAACTCGGGTCGACCCTAAACCGGTCACCCGAGCCGATCCGTGACATGGACCGAGGGGCATTCTCGATCCTCCTGGGTCAGCGACAAGCGCCAGGGCATCAATAGAGAACAACATGGGAATGATTTCGCCCAATAAAAATAAATAAAGCAGTGGAAAGAAAAATAGGACAACACAAAGTAAATAAAAAACACGAAAGAAAAAGAATGACCAACACCACATACTAACCTGACCGTGACCAAAACTCCTCACGACCCTGAGAGTCGCTCACTAAACCATAACCAACTCTCACCCACGACGAGAAAGCTCGATTAAAACTTGTAAAAAAAACTAAAAACAGGAAAACACTATAGGCATGAGCATTGAAACTCAGTAGGCGTGCCCAACAAACTATCCCCAAAACACTACCTTTAAATAAAGAGTTTACTAATCCCAGGTTTGAACTAAAATATATAAAATATTAGTTTCCACACACACTTTCATTTCTAAGACAAGTAACAGACCATTTCCCTTCTTAATTTAAAAATAATTTTAGTGTTTGAAAGAAACAGATGCATTGCATTTTAAAACATTTTTGCGAACAATTTAGAAATCCAAATTTTAGTTGTTGGTAAAATGAAAACCACACACAACACAAAACACACACTAAGGGAAATAGAAAAAGTTTCACAAAGTGTAATGCCCCGACCCCAGTTACCCAAAGTCGGTTCATTATTACGTAACATTGTCATGATCACAAAAGATCAAGTCTTGAAAGAACGATTAGTTTAGTATCCTTGTAAAAACTAGATATATTCATAAGTCTTACATTACGTCATAATATAAAACAAAACTACAACAAAATCTTGTCTTCCTATCCCCTCATATTATCCCTGCAGGTCATTTATAAAATACTTCTTCACATCCTGGAAAAATTAAATCATTGAAAGGGGTGAGCTCAGATGCTCAGTAAGGATAACAATATAGCGAAAACTTTCATAAATAAATATAAACATTTAAGGCAATGTATAACAAAAACAAAAGCCTTTTAAACTTGAACTTCAGCATAATATGGAAAAAGTAAAATGAAATAATTCCATTTACTTATTCACATGGATATTATACTAGTCTAATAATCACATGAAATATCAATAACCACTTTCATAATGATGGAATTCAAAATGCCAGACTATCATAACCACATAGTCAAGGCCTTGTGCCAAGACTGCAAATAAGATTTTGTCAAGGCCTTGTGCCAAGACACTAGTTTGTCTCATGAGACCTACCGATGCATCAGGGAGATATAGCCAGCTCCACCCGTCACTTATTAAGTCCAATGAATTCCTTATATGAAAAGGTTTAAACATATCATAAACCATAACATAATCATATCACATAAAACTTGCATAAAGGAAACATAACATTTCTACATTTCAATCACAAGATATCAATACAACACATTGATATAATCAAAACATTATCAAAACCATTTTCAATACCAAAATAAAAGAAAAGTAAAACATGGTATTTATTTTTCATTTTAAAAAAAGTTATGGCTTTTAGAGGAAGTCGAAACTCAAATAATGGTCACAGCGGTGGAGAAGTCATTGTCGCCGCATATGTAAGACAAAACATTCCTTTTGTCGTTTTGTAAAAACGCTTCGTATAAAAAGATTCCTTTTGAATAAAAGTAAAAGTAAAAGGGTTTTATACACCTTATAACGTAAATTTGTGTATAAAACAAAATATTCCTCAATGAAAGGATATTGAGATGAAGTCCCTTACCTCGTGTCCGACTTGACTCGATCGTTCTTTAACCTCCTTTAAATCGGGTAACTCCTCTTGGTTTGAACAAAAAGGGTTTCTTGAAGAGATTTTTGCCTAAGTTAAGACTTCTATGATGAAGAGAGGGATGTGTAGAGATAGAATGAGAAGATTTTGGCCAAGAAAATGTCTTGAGAGGTGTGAATAAGGTGGTAGAGGTGGGGGCCTTTTATAAGAGGAGAGGAGAGGCAATCTTGGAAAGTCATGAAATGTTACCTTATTATATAATGAGTTTCGTATTTTAAAGGTCCCACAATTATATATTTAGAGGATAATTTGATAAGGGTTATAAATATACTCATCCAATAGGTTTTTGAAAAGTGTAAGTCTTAGATTTTACATTATCTTTCCATTTTATTTAAATTGCTAATTAATGAGGTAATCGCTGCATCATCATGGTGTGATAAATAAATTTATTTATTTAATACCTAAAAATTATTAAAAAATTACCATGATGTAGGAAATATTTTTATCTTTCCAATGGATATTTATATTCGAAAAGATAACTTCTATAACCCCTTGTAAAAATTGTTTTAGAAAAACAATACATGTTTGTGACATTTTTATTTTTACTTTAAATTAAATGTTATTAATGTCATTTTCTTACCCAAGTGGCTCTATGGGGTCCCCAAGTTGACCCATGGATTTTCTCGGTCGGCCATGACTCATCCAATAAGGTTAGGACATGTTTAAAGGTAATTTCATATTATTATAACATTATATATACCTTAAATTACACTAATTACCTTTAATCGCGATTAATAAAACTTATAAGTTACTATTCACCAAAAATTATTTTAATCCCATTGAACCAAATTTTAATTCTTAATGATAACCATGTATGTCGGATTTTTGAAAATAAAATCACAGAAGTGGTAAAATTTCATTTAAACAAAAAATCAGTTTTTTAATTACCACTTAGTGGTTTCACTATTCATCAAAAATTGAAGTTTCTCAGAAAAATACCAAAAAATCACCCTAAGATATATTTTATATTCAGAATTCAAAAATGATGTCTATTTTACACAATTAAAAACATATAAGTTACATTAATTAATTTAATAATTAATTCCCGTTGTCAAAACAAATAGCAGGTTTTAAAGAAACAATATCAATCAAAAGATTGACAATTGTTTATGTCCAATTTCAAAGTGAATTTAATTATAATGAACACCATTGGATAAAATGGTAAAATTATATTCTAATTATACTTTAAATCCACTCAATGGTATAATTTATCACTGTAAATTATTTTTATTAAAAAAGTTGTTTTTAAGTATTTTTCACTATTCATAGAAAATTGGAAGTTTTCAAAAAATTACAAAAAATTCAACTTAGGATAATTTCAATATTCCGAATACAAAAATGAATTCCATTTTGAAATATAAAATTTATATAATTTTAAAAATTGGGTATTACTATAACAGCTACTTTGATTGGTCGCGGTGTGTTAGAACTCGAGGTTGCGTACAACACATGCTACTCTATTATTCAAAGAGAAGCGTACGATGGAAGCTTGGGGTGTTACATTCTCCCCTCCTTCAATAAATTGTTTCCTCGCAATTTGAAATTGTTCTTCTAAAATAAAAGGTTTAAAATAGAAAATACCTTTGTGGAACACCCACATTGGAAATAAGGTTAATAAAATTAAGCCTTAAAAAGAGGGAAAGGGAAATGAAAAAAAGTAACCACTAAATTATGATCTCGATTAGGAGAATATTGGTGGGAATTAGAGACATAGAATTGAAGGAAAAACGTAAATATTTGTAGGAAGTGATTAAGTTCATCAATCATAAAAAAGTGTAAAATTGGGGGCCTCAAAGCCTTCAATCCATGTTGATTTAAAATATCATCAGTTCAAAAAAACATAAGGTACTATGATAACACATTTTTTGTTTTAATATACCTTTACTAAAGTTTAAGAATTAATTTATTCATAGAATAAGAGATAGGTATATATATATATGCTTGAAAAGTTGAGTTTCAACCTTCAACTTATTTCTACCACAAACTCATCTTTCACTCAAAAAGATAATAAAACTCAAAAATTTTATATTTATCCTAATCGCACAAGGTTAAAAATATTAACACATACAATTTAGATTAGGAAAACTATTTTGTAATAACTAGGGACTTCCTGTAGGCTAGTGGTAGGTAATAAAGGCCTGTCTCACTATGGTTGTGGGTTCGATTCCTACAGCTTTATCCGACGCGACGGGTTATCCCCCGACCTGCAGGTTTTCCTTTTCCTAAAACTATAGTATTATAATATTCCAAAAATAATCTTCAGAAATGTTTTAACCTTAAACAATACTATCCAAAGTTAAACTTAATCCATTACAACCTTTATAGTTATCCAAAATACCTCTGTGAATACTTTCTCTAAAAGGTCTCTAAATTCCAAAATTAATTCATCAGATTACCCAAACAAAGTAAAGTTTCTCTTATTGTCACATTCTAAAAATATTATTACCTTCATCATATTAAAACCTTAACGAAAACAACAAGTACTGTAGTACAATACTTATATATATCACATTATTCTTATAAACATAATATAGTTCTTGAGTCCAAAGACACAAATACAACAATTATTCCACTTCAATTGTAGTAACAACATAAGGTTGACTTTGCTTCCTTGACCTTTTTTGAGGTAAGTTTCCTTGGCGCTTAGGGCATTCATTTTCATAATTCCCCATTTCTCTACAATTGTAGCATTCAACATTGACAACCTCTTTCTTTCCCTTGCAATCACGAGCCTGGTGACCTTTTTCTCCACATTTATAACAAACTCCCATTCCTTTTAGGCAAGTACCAAGGTGATTCTTCCCACAATTATCACATAATGGAAAATCATTCTTTCCCTTTTTCCATTTATCTATCTCTTGTTCCACCGTTCTATTCTTCTCTTTATTTACTTTATTGTCATAAGTTTTAGAGAATTCCTTTTCTCTCTTGATAGAACACGAGACTATATCTTCGTACGTTGAGAAAGATTGTGATACTAAATCTCGACGGAGAAATGGTTTTAACCCATCAAAGAAACGATCAATATTACTTCTTGGGTTACATATATAATCTGCAGCATGCCTCACTAACCCTGTAAAGTTAGACTCATACTTTGCGACATTATCATCCTCCTTTTGCCTCAGACTCAGAAATTGCCTTTCCATATCCGCTAGATGGTCATTAGGAAAGTATTTTTCTAAGAAAATCTCTTTGAACTCTATCCATTCCTTACTTGATACTTCTTCATCTTCCTTTGTATTCTAAATCAATGACCACCATTGATCAGCATCTCCAGTGAGGCTGTAAACTTCCATGATAACCTTTTCCCTTTCACTACTCCCCAAGGCATGGAATATTTTCTCTAAGGAATTTATTCATTGCTCAGCTACTAAGAGATTTGTAATCCCATTGAATGTTGGTGGTTGTTGACTCATGAAGCGGTCTAACATTGATCCTCCACATTGCGGATCAGGGTGCTCCATACGAGTAAGGTTATTATTCATAACCTGAGTGAGTTTTCCTAGTATGGTGATAAGCTGATCATCACCAGTTGTATCACCAACTCCACTATAATTATCTTGAGAAGGAGGGAAATCCCTACATGGAGTGCGTGTGATGATATGGTTTCCATTCCTTCCAATATGATCCATTTCTAAACAATAGCATAAACTAGATTAGTTTATGAATCGAAATACAAAATAACAAACTTGCAAAACACCTAACATAAATTGACCAGTTTATGGATATAATCCATAATCATAAAACTATTTTCTTTGAGGAAGTATATACTAATAAACCCTTCATAATGGTTTGTAAAGAAAATGATAATTATCCTAATCATATCCCCCAGGAGTGTTGTAACCAAGAGTGCAGCAAGGCCCGTTGTGGTGCACTAGTTCCCATTCGAGTCTAGCTCAAAGCGGTGTTTTTGGGTTTTACCCCTAGGTACATTTGTGCTAGAGCCTCCTCTACCTGCTCCTATCCAGAAATGGATGTATTGCTCAGAAAACTCACAAAATCTCTATAATACCAAAATTCTAGGAAGTTCTTCTATACTAATACTGAAAGTCTATCTTAGGGCTATGTTCTCTAGTCAGAGTTTATCTAAATTTAGCTTCCAAGGTTAGTACTAAACTGCCTCTGATACCAACTTTAATGCCCTGACCCTAGTTACCCAGAGTCGGTGCATTATTACGTAACATTGGAATGATAAAAAAAGATCAAGTCTTGAAAGACCGATTAGTTTAGTAGCCTTGGAAACACTAGATATATTCGTAAGTCTTACATTATATCATAATGTAAAACAAAACTACAACAACATATTGTCTTCCTATCCCCTCATACTATCCCTGCAGGTCATTAATAAAATACTTCTTCACATCCTAGAAAAATTAAATCATTGAAAGGGGTGATCTCAGATGCTCAGTAAGGATAACAATATAGCGGAAACTTTCATAAATAAACATAAACATATCAAGGAAATGTATAACAAAAACAAAATCCTTTTAAAATTGAACTTCAGCATAATATGGAAAAAGTAAAATTAAATAATTCCATTTACTTATTCACATGGATATTCTACTAGTAGAATAATCACATGAAATATCAATAACCACTTTCATAATGATGGAATGCATAATGCTAGACTATCATAACCATATAGTCTAGGACTTGTGCCAAGACTACAAATAAGATTTTGTCAAGGCCTTGTGCCAAGACACTAGTTTGTCTCATGAGACCTACCGATGCATCGAGGAGCTATAGCGGGATCCACACTTCACTTATTAAGTCCAATGCATTCATTATATGAAAAGGTTTAAACATATCATAAACCATAACATAATCCTATCACATAAAACTTGCATAAAGGAATCATAACATTTCCAAATTTCAATCACAAGATATCAATACAACACATTGATATAATCAAAAAATTATCAAAACCATTTTAAATACCAAAATAAAAGAAAAGTAAAACATGGTATTTATTTTTCATTTTAAAAAAAATTTATGGCTTGTAGAGGAAGCCAAAACTCAAATAATGGTCACGACGGTGGAGAAGTCATTGTCACCACATACGTAAGACAAAATATTCCTTTTGTCGTTTAGTAAAAATGCTTCGTATAAAAAGATTACTTTTGAATAAAAGTAAAAGTAAAAGGGTTTTATACACCTTATAAAGGAAAGTTGTGTATAAAAAAAATATTCCTCAATGAAAGGAGATTGAGATGAAGTCCCTTACCTCGTGTCCGACTTGACTTGATCTTTCTTTAACCTCCTTTAAATCGGGTAACTCCTCTTGGTTTGAACCAAAAGGGTTTCTTGAAGAGATTTCTGCCTAAGGTAAGGATTCTATGATGAAGAGAGGGATGTGGAGAGATAGAATGAGAAGAGTTTGGCCGAACCAATGGCTTGAGAGGTGTGAATAAGGTGGTAGAGGTGGGGGCCTTTTATAAGAGGGGAGGAGGGGAAATCTTGGAAAGTCATGAAATGTTACTTTATTATATAATGAGTTTCGGATTTTAAAGGTCCCACAATTATATCTTTTAAGGATAAGGTGATAAGGGTTCAAAATATACTCATCCAATAGGTTTCTGACAAGTCTAAGTCTTAGATTTTACATTATCTTTTCATTTTATTTAAATTGTTAATTAATGAGGTAATCGCTGCATCATCATGGTGTGATAATTAAATTTATTTATTCAATGCCTAAAAATTATTAAAAAATTTCCATGATGCATGAAATCTTTTTATCTTTCCAATGTATATTTATAGTCAAAAATATAACTTGTATAACCCCTTGTAAAAATTGTTTTAGTAAAACAATATATGTTTGTGACATTTTTATTTTTACTTTAAATAAAATGTTATTAATGTCATTTTCTTACCCAAGTGGCTCCATGGGGTCCCCAAGTTGACCCATGAATTGTCTCGGTCGGCCATGACTCATCCAATAAGGGTAGGACAAGTTTAAAGGTAATTTCATATTATTATAACATTATATTTACCTTAAATTACGCTAATTACCTTTAATTGCGATTAATAAAACTTAAAAGTTACTATTTGTAACACTCCGAGCTTCCACGATACGCCTCTCTTTCAATAATGCAATAGCTTGCATTGTACGCAAGTTTGAGTTCTAACACACCGCGACTAATCAAAGTAGCTGTTATGAATAGTAATACCCACTTTTTAAAATTATATAAATTTTATATTTCAAAATGGACTTCATTTTTGTATTCATAATATCTAAATTATCCTAAGTTTAATTTTTTGGTATTTTTCTAAGAACTTCCAATTTTTTATGAATAGTGAAAAATACTTAAAAACAACTTTTTTAATCAAAATAATTTATAGTGATAAATTATACTATTGAGTTTTTTTAAAGTATAATTAGAATATATTTTTACCATTTTATCCAATGGTGGTCATTAAATTTATTTCACTTTGAAATTGGACATAAACAATTGTCAATATTTTGATATATATTGTTTCTTAAAAACACGCTATTTGTTGTGAAAGCGGGAATTAATTATAAAATTAATCAATGAAAATTATATGTTTGGAATTTTGTAAAATATACATCATTTTTGAATTCGGAATATCAATTATAGCTTAGGGTGAAATTTTGGCATTGTTCTGAAAAACTTCAATTTTTGATGAATAGTGAAACCACTAAGTGGTAGTTAAAAAACCGATTTTTCATTTAAATGAAACATTACCACTTCTGTGATTTGATTTTAAAAAATCCGACATACATGGTTTTCATTAGAAAGTAAAATGTGGTTCAATGGGATTAAAATATTTTTTTTTGGTGAATAGTAACTTTTAAGTTTAATTAATCGTGATTAAAGGTAATTAGTGAAATTTAAGGTAAAAATGATATTATAAAAATATGAAAATACTTTTACACTTGTCCTACTCTTATTGTATGAGTCATGTCCGACCAAGACAATCCATGGGTCAACTTGGGGAACCCATGGAGCCACTTTGGTAGGAAAATGACATTAAAAACTTTTTATTTAATGTTAAAAAAAATGTCACAAACATGAGTTGTTTTACTAAAAAAAATTTAAGTAGGGTTATACAAGTCATATTTTTGACTATAAATATTAATTGGAAATCTACAAATCTTTCCTACATCATAATATTTTTTTTATAATTTTTAGTCATTAAATAAATTAAATTATTTATGACACCATGATGATGCAACGATTACCTCATTAATTAACGATTTTAATAAAATGGAAGGATAATGTAAAATCTAAGACTTACACTTGTAAAAAGACTATTGGATGGGTGGATTTAGAACCCTTATCACCTTACCCTTGAAATATATCATTGTGGGACCTTTATAATCCGAAAATCATTTCATAATAAAGTAACATTTCAATCCTTCCAAGAGTGCCCCTCCTCTCCTCTTATAAAAGCCCCCCACCTCTACCACCTTACCCACACCTATCAAGACTTTGGATCGGCCAACCCCTTCCCATTTTGTCTCTCAGCTTCCTTATATTATTACTAGAAGCCTCACTTTGGGAAGAATTCTTTCCAAGGAAGCCTTTGAGCTCAAATCAAAAAGAGTTACCCGTTTTAAAGGTAGTGTTTTCTCTTGTGTTCTTATGTTTTATTTTTCTTCTCCAACCCCCTAAACTTTTTTTATTAATTTATTTTGTAACAACACTAGTATCCTCAATATACTATGATGTTGTTATAATAAGGATTTGAGCTACACTTACACACACCTACATCTAAGGGTTAAAGAACATACTGTTTCTGTGGATGATGAATTTTTGCCTCACGAAACGATGATTGTTCAACACTCATATAACACCTTCAAAGGTGGCCATTAAGATGTCACTGTATTTATATATGATATATAATATGTTTATGTTTTACTTAAGCTTCTGTATTTTTCATTTATGTCATACCTTTATGGTTTCCATTATTGGTAAACGCGATATCTTCATTTTAGGATGTGTGGACTGCCGCCCCCTCAAAGTGATTTGAATCGTTAATGCCATATGTGGGATGTATAAAGGATGGAGTAAATGATATTATATATGATATTATACTGGAATTATAATATACTTTTATATCATTATGATTTCATTCCATTAAATACTAAATAGAAATGAAAGTAGCGTTCATGCGTACGTACGACTTACCGTCTCCATGAACGGTGCATTTCATTTCTTACCTCTAAATGTTACGTAATATTATGAATGAATGTATATAATGGATAGATACGATATATATGATATCTAAATCATGAATATAATTCAGTAGATAATGGATATTCTACCACATTAACAACTTGTAATTATAAGAAGTTTATTTTTGACTCAAGTACCAAAGATCGACAAAACGACCGTTATTAACATAAATAATTACATAATGTTCATAACATGGTAATAAGTGATATAAAAGGAATTATGAACTTGAAAAATGTTTTTAAGAAAGTAGAAATTAACTCTATTTTATTATTCAGGAGGTTAAAGAATGATCGAGTCAAGTCGGACATGAGGTAAGGGAACTTCTTAACCTAATTTCTATTCTTTGGGTTAATCACCTACTTTCAAATTTTGTCATGGTATTATTATGTACAATCTTGTATTTGTACTTTATTTATGTGTAATTATAGTTAATACACATAATAGATCTATTTTATTTAAAAAAATGATCTTTGTAAGGGAACTTCTTAACCTAATTTCTATTCTTTGGGTTAATCTCCTACTTTCAAATTATATCATGATATTATTATGTCCAATCTTGTATTTGTACTTTATTTATGTGTACTTATAGTGAATACACATAATAGATCTATTTTATTCAAAAAAATGATCTTTGTAAGGGACTTCGTCTCAATCTCCTTTTATTGAGGCATATTTTGTTTTATACACAATTTTCTTTTATACGGTGTATAAAACCCTTTGACTTTTACTTTTCTTCAAGAAGGAATCTTTTTATACGAAGCGTTTTTACAAAACGACAAAAGGAATGTTTTGTCTTACGTAAGCGGCGACAACGACTTCTCCACCGCCGTGACCATTATTTGAGTTTCGGCTTCCTCTACAAGCCATAACTTTTTTTAAATGAAAAATAAATACAAAGTTTTAATTTTCTTTTATTTTGGTATTGAAAATGGTTTTGAAAGTGTTTTTATTATATCAATGTGTTGTATTGATATCTTGTGATTGAAATGTGGAAATGTTATGTTTCTTTTATTCATGTTTTATGTAATACTATTATGTTATGGTCTATGATATGTTTAAACCTGTTCATATGAGGAATGCATTGGACTTAATAAGTGACGGGTGAAGCCCGCTATAGCTCCTCGATGCATCGGCAGGTCTCATGAGACAAACTAGTGTCTTGGCACGAGGCCTTGAAAAAATATTATTTGTAGTCTTGGCACGAGGCCTTGGCTACGTGGTTATGATAGTCTGGCATTATGAATTCCATCATTATGAAAGTGGTTTTTGATATTGCATTTGATTATTAGACCAGTAGAATATCCATGTGAATAAGTAAATGGAATTATTTCATTTTAATTTTTCCATATTATGTTGAAGTTCATGTTTAAAAGGATTTTGTTTAGTTATACATTGCCTTAAATGTTATTGTTTATTTATGAAATCTTCTTCTATATTGTTATCCTTACTGAGCATCTGAGCTCACCCCTTTCAATGTTTTAATTTTCCAGGATGTGAAGAAGTATATTATGAATGACCTGTAGGGATAGTATGAGGGGATATGAAGACAAGATGTTTTTGTAGTTTTGTTTTACTTTATGATGTAATGTAATACTTATGAATGTTTCTAGTGTTTACAAGGATACTAAACTAATCGGTCTTTTGAGACTTGATCCTTTGTGATCATGCTAATGTTACACAACAATGCACCGACTCTGGGTAACTGGGGTCAGGGCGTTATAGTTGGTATCAGAGGCAGTTTAGTATTAACCTTGGAAGCTAGATTTAGATAAACTTTGATTAGAGCACATATCCCTAAGATAGACTTTTAGGATTAGTATAGAAAAACATCCTAGAATTTTGGTATTATAGTGATTTTGTGAGTTTTCTGAGCAATACATCCCTGTCTGGATATGATCAGGTAGAGGTAGCTCTGGCACAAATGTACTTAGGGGTAAAACCCAAAAACCCCGCTTTGTTCTAGTCCCGAACGGGAATTGGTGCACGACAACGGGCCTTGCTGCACTCTTGGTTACGACACTCCCGGGGGATATGCTTAGGATAATTATCATTTTCTTTACAAACCATTATAAAGGGCTTATGAGTACATACTTCCTCAAAGAAAACATTTTTTATGATTATGGATTATATCCATAAATAGTTCAATTAATGTTAAGTGTTTTACAAGTATGGAATTATGTATTTTAATTCATAAACTAATCTAGTTTATGCCATTGTTTATAAATGGAACCTAGTGTGAGGAATGGAAACCGTATCAATGCACGCACTCCGTGTAGGGATTTCCCTCCTACTCAAGATAATTATTGTGGATCCGGAGATACAACTGGTGCTGATCAACTTATTACCATACAGGGACAACTCACTCAGGTTATGAATAATAACCTTACTCGTATGGAGCACCCTGATCCGAAACGTGGAGGATCAATGTTAGACCGCTTCATGAGGAAAAAAACGCCAATATTTAATGGGGGTACAAATCCATTAGTAGCTGAGCAATGGATAAAATCCTTAGAGAAAATATTCCATGCCTTGGGGAGTAGCAAAAGGGAGAAGGTTGTCATGGAAGTCTACCGCCTCACTGGAGATGCCGATCAATGGTGGTCATTGATTCAAAACACAAAGGAAGATGATGAAGTATCGAATATGGAATGGAGGGAGTTCAAAGAGATTTTCTTAGAAAAATACTTCCCTCGTGACCATCGAGCAGATATGGAAAGGCAATTTCTGAGTCTGAGACAAAAGGAGGATGAGAATGTCGCAAAGTATGAGGCTAACTTTACAAGGTTAGTGAGGCATGCTGCAGATTATATACATAACCCTAGAAGTAAGATTTATCGTTTCTTTTATGGGTTAAAACCATTTCTCCGTCGAGATTTAGTATCACAATCTTTCTCAACATACAAAGATATAGTCTCGTGTGCTATCAAGACAGAAAAGGAATTCTCTAAGTATTATGACAACAAAGTAAAGCAAGAGAAGAAGAGAACGGTGGAACAAGAGACAGATAAAGGGAAAAAGGGAAAGAATGATTTTCCATTATGAGATAATTGTGGGAAGAATCACCCTAGTACTTGCCTAAAGGGAATGGGAGTTTGTTATAAATGTGGAGAAAAAGGTCACCAGGCTCGTGATTGTAAGGGAAAGAAAGAGGCTATCAATGTTGAATGCTACAATTGTAGGGAAATGGGGCATTATGAAGATTAATGTCATAAGCTTCAGGGAAACTTACCTCAGAAAAGGCCAAGGGATCAAGGACAATATTATGCTGTTACTACAGTTGAAGTGGAATAATTAATGTATTGGTGCTTTTGGACTCAAGGATTATATTATGGTTATAAGAATAATGTGATATATATAAGGATTGTACTACAGTACTTGTTGTTTTCATTAAGGTTTTAATATGATGAAGGTAATAATATTTTTAGTATGTGACAATAAGAGAAAATTTACTTTGTTTGGGGAATCTAATGTTATAATTGATTTTGGAATTTAAGGACTTTTTAGAGAAATTCTAGACAAAGGTATTTTGGATAACTGTAAAGGTTGGAATGAATTAAGTTGAACTTTATAATACTATACTTTTAGGAAAAGGACAACCTACAGGTCGAGAGATAACCCGTCGCGTCGGACAAAGCTACAGGAATCAAACCCACAACTATAGTGCGACAGGCCTTTATTACCTACCACTAGCCTACAGGAAGTCCCTGGTTATTACAAAATAGTTTTCCTAATCTAAATTGTATGTGGTAATATTTTGAACCTTATACGATTAGGATAAATATAATATTTTTGAGTTCTATTATCTTTTTGAGTGAAAGATGGGTTTGTGGAAAAAATTTATTAAAGAATGAAAGTCTACATGACAAGTAAGTATGTTTCCTTACGTTCTTAGTAAATCTCTTAAATAAATTCTTCAACTTTATGAAAGGTAACTTAAAACAATAATGTTGTTGGTTAACATTTCCAACTGGGGATTCAATGACCGTTTAACCAATCACAAGTTTGTGATTTTCTTGTAGTTAACTTTCTCCTAATCCTATTTTATACAACTCTCCATTATACCTTGATGGTTTGTTTTTCCTCCATATCCATATTTTCATAGAATCCTAGTATGGGCTTTCTTGGGTGACCTTTGTACTTCTCTTTATTTCTTTTAAAGTTATATTTTTATTAACCTTATTTCCGATGTGGGTTTTCCAAAAAGGAATTTTCTATTTTCAACCTTTTATTTTCAAAGAAAAATTTCAAATTGCGAGGACATAATTTATTGAATGAGGGGAGAATGTAACACCCCGAGCTTCCACGATATGCCTCTCTTTCAATAATGCAATAGCTTGCATTGTACGCAAGTTCGAGTTCTAACACACCACGAATAATCATAGTAGCCGTTATGAATAGTAATACCCACTTTTTAAAATTATAGAAATTTTATATTTCAAAATGGATTTCATTTTTGTATTCGTAATATCAAAATTATCCTAAGTTTATTTTTTTGGTATTTTTCTGAGAACTTCCAATTTTTTATGAATAGTGAAATATACTTAAAAACAACTTTTTAATAAAAATAATTTATAGTGATAAATTATAATATTGAGTTGTTTTAAGGTATAATTAGAATATATTTTTACCATTTTATCCAATGGTGGTCATTAGAATTAATTTCACTTTGAAATTGTACATAAACAATTGTCAATCTTTTGATATATATTGTTTCTTAAAAACACGCTATTTGTTGTGACAGCGGGAATTAATTATAAAATTAATTAATGAAACTTATATGTTTTTAATTTTGTAAAATAGAGATCATTTTTGAATTCGGAATATCAATTATAGCTTAGGGTTAAATTTTGGCATTGTTCTGAAAAACTTCAATTTTTGATGAATAGTGAAACCACTAAGTGGTAATTAAAAAACAGATTTTTCATTTAAATGAAACATCACCACTTTTGTGATTTGATTTTCATAAATCCGACATACATGGTTGTCATTAGTAAGTAAAATGTGGTTCAATGGGATTAAAATAATTTTTTTGGTGAATAGTAACTTTTAAGTTTAATTAATCGTGATTAAAGGCAATTAGTGAAATTTAAGGTCAAAATGATATTATAAAAATATAAAAATACCTTTACACTTGTCCTACTCTTATTGGATGAGTCATGGCCAACCAAGACAATCCATGGTTCAACTTGGGGACCCCATGGAGCCACTTTGGTAGGAAAATGACATTAAAAACTTTTTATTTAATGTTAAAATAAAAATGTCACAAACATGAGTTGTTTTACTAAAACAATTTTTAAATAGGGTTATACAAGTCATATTTTTTACTATAAATATTAATTGGAAATATAAAAAGATTTAATACATCATGATAGTTTTTTTTATAATTTTTAGACATTAAATAAATTAAATTATTTATGACACCATGATGATGCCGCGATTACCTCATTAATTAACGATTTTAATAAAATGGAAGGATAATGTAAAATCTAAGACTTACACTTGTAAAAAGCCTATTGTATGTGTTTATTTATAACCCTTATCACATTAACCTCGAAATATATCATTGTGGGACCTTTAGAATCCGAAAAGCATTTCATAATAAAGTAACATTTCAATCCTTCCAAGAGTGCCTCTCCTCTCCTCTTATAAAATGCCCCCACCTCTACCACCTTACCCACACCTCTCAAGACTTTGGCTCGGCCAAAACCTGCCCATTTTTTCTCTCAACTTCCCTCTATTACTCATAGAAGCCTCACTTTGGGCAGAATTCTTCCCAAGGAATCCTTTGAGGTCAAATCAAAAAGAGTTACCCGTTTTAAAGGTAGGGTTTTCTCTTGTGTTCTTATGTTTTATTTTGATTCTACAACCCCCTAAACTCTTTTTATTCATTTATTTTGTAACAAAACCAGTATCCTCAATATAATATGATGTTTTTATAAGAATTATTCTAGATACACTTACACACACCTACATCTAATGGTTAAAGAACATACTGTTTCTGTGGATGGAGAATTTCTGCCTCACGAAACGATGATTGTTCAACACTCATATAACACCTTCAGAGGTGGCCATTAAGATGTCACTATATTTATATATGATATATAATAAGTTTATGTTTTAATTAAGATTCTGTATTTTTCATTTATGTCATACCTTTATGGTTTCCATTATGGGTAAACATGATATCTTTATTTTAGGAAGTGCGGACTACCGCCCCCTCAAAGTGATTTGAATCGTTAATGCCATATGTGGGATGTATAAAGGATGGAGTAAATGATATTATATATGATATTATACTGGAATTATAATATACCTTTATATCATTATGATTTCATTCCATTAAATATGAAATAGAAATGAAAGTAGCGTTCATGCGTACGTACGGCTTACCGTCTCCATGAACGGTGCATTTCATTTCTTACCTCTAAATGTTACATAATATTATGAATGAATGTATATACTGGATATATACAATATATATGATATCTAAATCATGAATATAATTCAGGAGATAATGGATATTCTATCACATGAACAAATTGTAATTATAAGAAGTTTATTTTTGACTCAAGTACCAAAGATCGACAAAACGACCGTTATTAACATAAATAATTACATAATGTTCATAACATGGTAATAAGTTATATAAAAGGAATAATGAACTTGAAAAAGGTTCTTAAGCAAGTATAAATTAACTCTAGTTTATTATTCAGGAGGTTAAAGAACGATCGAGTCAAGTCGGACACGAGGTAAGGGAACTTCTTAACCCAATTTCTATTATTTGGGTTAATCTCCTACATTCAAATTATGTCGTGGTATTATTATATCCAATCTTGTATTTGTACTTTATTTATGTGTACTTATAGTGAATAAACATAATAGATCTATTTTATTCAAAAAATGATCTTTGTAAGGGAACTTCTTAACCCAATTTCTATTCTTTGGGTTAATCTCCTACTTTCAAATTATGTCATGATATTATTATGTCCAATCTTGTATTTGTACTTTATTTATGTGTACTTATAGTGAATACACATAATAGATCGATTTTATTCAAAAAAATGATCTTTTTAAGGGACTTCGTCTCAATCTCCTTTTATTGAGGCATATTTTTTTATACACAATTTTCTTTTATATGGTGTATAAAACCCTTTGACTTTTACTTTTATTCAAAAAGGAATCTTTTTATACGATGCGTTTTTACTAAACGACAAAAGGAATGTTTTGTCTTACGTATGCGGTGACAATGACTTCTCTGCTGCCATGACCATTATTTGAGTTTCGGCTTCCTCTACACGCCATAACGTTTTTTAAATGAAAAATAAATACAAAGTTTTAATTTTCTTTTATTTTGGTATTGAAAATGGTTTTGAAAGTGTTTTTATTATATCAATGTGTTGTATTGATATCTTGTGATTGAAATATGGAAATATTATATTTCTTTTATGCATTTTTTATGTAATATGATTATGTTATGGTCTATGATATGTTTAAACCTATTCATATGAGGAATGCATTGGACTTAATAAGTGATGGGTGGAGCCCACTATAGCTCCTCGATGCATCGGCAGGTCTCAGGAGACAAACTAGTGTCTTGGCACGAGGCATTGACAAAATCTTATTTGTAGTCTTGGAATGAGGCCTTGGCTACATGGTTATGATAGTCTGGAATTATGAATTCCATCATTATGAAAGTGGTTATTGATATTGCATGTGATTATTAGACCAGTAGAATATCCATGTGAATAAGTAAATGAAATTATTTCATTTTAATTTTGCCATATTATGTTGAAGTTCATGTTTAAAAGGCTTTTGTTTAGTTATAAATTGCCTTAAATGTTTATTTTTATTTATGAAATCTTCCGCTATATTGTTATCCTTACTGAGAATCTGAGATCACCCCTTTCAATGTTTTAATTTTCCAGAATTTGAAGAAGTATATTATGAATCATCTGCAGGGATAGTATGAGGGGATATGAAGACAAGATGTTGTTGTAGTTTTGTTTTACTTTATGATGTAATGTGAGACTTATGAATGTATCTAGTGTTTTCAAGGTTACTAAACTAATCGATTTTTCAAGACTTGATCCTTTGTGATCATGCCAATGTTACACAACAATGCACCGACTCTGGGTAACTGGGGTCGGGGCGTTACACTATTCACCAAAAATTATTTTAATCCCATTGAACCAAATTTTACTTCTTAATGACAACCATGTATGTTTGATTTTTGAAAATAAAATCACAGAAGTGGTAAAGTTTAATTTAAACGAAAAACCAGTTTTTAACTACCACTTAGTGGTTTCACTATTCATCAAAAATTGAAGTTTTTCAGAAAAATACCAAAAATTCACCCTAAGCTATATTTGATATTCCAAATTAGAAAATTATGACTATTTTAAAAAATTCAAAACATATAAATTGTATTAATTAATTTAATAATTAATTCCCGTTGTCAAAACAAATAGCGTGTTTTTAAGAAACAATATCAATCAAAAGATTGACAATTGTTTATGTCCAATTTCAAAATGAAATTAATTATAATGACCACGATTGGATAAAATTGTAAAATTATATTCTAATTATACTTTAAAACCACTCAATAGTATAATTTATCACTATAAATTATTTTGATTAAAAAAGTTGTTTTTAAGTATTTTCACTATTTATAGAAAATTGGAAGTTTTCAGAAAAGTAAAAAAAAATTAACTTAGGATAATTTAAATATTCCGAATAAAAAAATGAATTCCATTTTGAAATATAAAATTTATATAATTTTAAAAAGTGGGTATTACTATAACGACTACTTTGATTGGTCGCGGTGTGTTAGAACTCGAGGTTGCGTACAACACACGCTGCTCTATTATTCAAAGAGAAGCGTACCATGGAAGCTTGGGGTGTTACATTCTGTCCTCCTTCAATAAATTGCGTCCTCACAATTTGAAATTGTTGTTCGAAAATAAAAGGTTGAAAATAGAAAATACCTTTCTGGAACACCCACATTGGAAATAAGGTTAATAAAATTTAGCCTTAATAAGAGGGAAAGGGAAATGAAAAAAGTCACCACCAAATTATGATCTCGATTAGGAGAACATTGGTGGAAATTAGAGACATATAATTGGAGGAAAAACATAAATATTTTTAGGGAGTGATTGAGTTCATCAATCACAAAAAAGTGTAAAATTGAGGGCCTCAAAGCCTTCAATCTATGTTGATTTAAAATATCATCAGTTCAAAAAAACATAAGGTATTACGATAACACATTTTTTGTTTTAATATCCCTTTCCTAAAGTTTAAGAACTAATTTATTCATAGAATAAGAGATAGGTATATATATATATTATTGACAAGTAGAGTTTCAACCTTCAACTAATTTCTACCACAAACTCATCTTTCACTCAAAAAGATAATAGAACTCAAAAATATTATATTTATCCTAATCGTACAAGGTTAAAAATATTAACACATACCATTTAGATTAGGAAAACTATTTTTTAATAACCAAGGACTTCCTTTAGGCTAGTGGTAGGTAATAAAGTCCTGTCGCACTATGGTTGTGGGTTTGATTCCTACAGCTTTTTCCGGCGCGATGGGTTATCCCCCAACATGCAGGTTTTTCTTTTCCTAAAACTATAGTATTATAATATTCCAAAAATAATCTTCAGAAATGTTTTAACCTTAAATAATACTATCCAAAGTTAAACTTAATCCATTCCAACCTTTATAGTTATCCAAAATACCTCTGTGAAGACTTTCTCTAAAAGGTCTCTAAATTCCAAAATCAATTCATCATATTCCCTAAGAAAAGTAAAGTTTCTCTTATTATAACATACTAAAAATATGATTACCTTCATCATATTAAAACCTTAATGAAAAAAACAATTACTGCAGTACAATTCTTATATATATCACATTATTATTATAACCATAATATAGTTCTTGAGTCCAAAGACACAAATACAATAATTATTCCACTTCAACTGTAGTAACAACATAAGATTGTCCTTGCTCCCTTGACATTTTCTGAGGTAAGTTTCCTTGGCGCTTAGGGAATTCATTTGCATAATGCCCCATTTCTCTGCAATTGTAACATTCAACATTGAAAACCTATTTCTTTCCCTTGAAATCACGAGCCTGGTGACCTTTTTCTCCACATTTATAAAAAACTCCCATTCCTTTTAGGCAAGTACCGGGGTGATTCTTCCCACAATTATCGCATAATGGAAAATCCTTCTTTCACTTTTTCCCTTTATCTATCTCTTGTTCCACCGTTCTCTTCTTTTCTTGATTTACTTTATTGTCATAAGATTTAGAGAATTCCTTTTCTGTCTTGATAGAACACGAGACTATATCTTCGTACGTTGAGAAAGATTGTGATACTAAATCTCGAAGGAGAAATGGTTTTAACCCATCAAAGAAACGATCAATCTTAGTTCTTGGGTTACGTATATAATCTGCAGCATGCATCACTAACCTTGTAAAGTTAGACTCATACTTTGTGACATTCTCATCCTCCTTTTGTCTCAGACTCATAAATTGCCTTTCCATATCTGCTCGATGGTCACGAGGAAAGTATTTTTCTAAGAAAAGATCCTTGAACTCTCTCCATTCCATATATGATACTTCTTCATCTTCCTTTGTATTTTGAATCAATGACCACAATTGATCAGCATCTTCAGTGAGGCGGTAAACTGCCATGATAACCTTTTCCCTTTCAGATTAGGGTGCTCCATACAAGTAAGGTTATTATTCATAACCTGAGTGAGTTGTCCCAGTATGGTGATAAGTTGATCATCACCAGTTGTATCACCAGCTCCACTATAATTATCTTGAGAAGGAGGGAAATCCCTACATGGAGTGCATGCATTGATACAGTTTCTATTCCTTCCACTAGGCGCCATTTCTAAACAGTGGAAAAAACTAGATTAGTTTATGAATAGAAATACAAAATAACAAACTTGCAAAACACCTAACATAAATTGACCAGTTTATGGATATAATCCATAATCATAAAACTTTTTTCTTTGAGGAATTATATACTCATAAACCCATCATAATGGTTTGTAAATGAAATGAGAATTTCCTAAGAATATCCCCTGGGAGTGTCATAACCAAGAGTGCAACAAGGCCCGTTGTCATGCACCAGTTCCCGTTCGAGTCTAGCTCAAAGCGGTTTTTTTGGGTTTTACCCCTAGGTACATCTGTTCCAGAGCCGCCTCTACCTGCTCGTATCCAGACAGGGATTTATTGCTCAGAAAACTTAAAAAATATCTATAATACCAAAATTCTAGGAAGTTCTTCTATACTAATACTCAAAGTCTATCTTAGGGCTATGTGCTCTAATCAGAGTTTATCTAAATCTAGCTTCAAAGGTTAGTACTAAACTGCCTCTGATATTAACTGTAACGCCCCGATCCCAGTTACCCAGAGTCGGTGAATTATTATGTAACGTTGTAATGATCACAAAAGATCAAGTCTCAAAAGACCAATTAATTTATTAGCCTTAGAAACACTAGATATATTCATAAGTCTTACATTACATTATAATGTAAAAAAAAACTACAACAACATCTTGTCTTCCTATCCCCTCATACTATCCCTGTAGGTCATTCATAAAATACTTATTCACATCCTGGAAAAATTAAATCATTGAAAGGGGTGTGCTAATATTCTCATTAAGGATAACAATATAGTGGAAAATTTAATAAATAAACATAAACATTTAAGGAAATGTATAACAAAAACAAAAGCCTTTTAAACTTGAAATTAAGCATAATATGGAAAAAGTAAAATGAAATAATTCCATTTACTTATTCACATGGATATTCTACTAGTAGAATAATCACATGAAATATCAATAACCACTTTCATAATGATGGAATGTATAATTCCAGACTATCATAACCACATAGTCAAGGCCTTGTGCCAAGACTTCAAATAAGATTTTGTCAAGGCCTTGTGCCAAGACACTAGTTTGTCTCATGAGACCTACCGATGCATCGGGGTGCTATAGCAGGATCTACCCGTCACTTATTAAGTCCAATAAATTCCTTATATGAAAATTTTTAAACATATCATAAACCATAACATAATCGTATCACATAAAACTTGTATAAAAGAAACATATCATTTCCATATTTCAATCACAAGATATCAATACCACACATTGATATAATCAAAAAATTATCAAAACCATTTTCAATACCAAAATAAAATAAAAGTAAAACATGGTATTTATTTTCATTTTAAAAAAAGTTATGGATTGTAGAGGAATCCGAAACTCAAATAATGGTCATGACGGTGGAGAAGTCCTTGTCGCCGCATACGTAAGACAAAACATTTCTTTTGTCATTTAGTAAAAATGCTTCGTATAAAAAGATTCATTTTGAATAAAAGTAAAAGTAAAAGTGTTTTATACACCTTATAAAGTAAAGTAATGTTTAAAACAAAATATGACTCAATGAAAGGAGATTGAGACGAAGCCCCTTAACTTGTGTCTGACTTGGCTCGATCGTTCTTTAAGCTCCTTTAAATCGGGTAACTCCTCTTGGTTTGAAACAAAAGGGTTCCTTGAAGAGCTTTCTGCCTAAGGTAATGCTTCTATGATGAAGAGAGGGATGTGGAGTGATATAATTAGGAGAGTTTGGCCGATCCAATGGCTTGAGAGGTGTGAATAAGGTGGTAGAGGTGGGGGCCTTTTATAAGAGGAGAGGAGGGGCAATCTTGGAAAGTCATGAAATGTTACTTTATTATATAATGAGTTTCGGATTTTAAAAGTCCCACAATTATATATTTATAGGATAAGGTGATAAGGGTTAGAAATATACTCATCCAATAGGTTTTTGACAAGTGTAAGTCTTATATTTTACATTATATTTTCATTTTATTTAAATTGTTTGTTAATGAGGTAATCACTGCATCATCATGGTGTGATAAATAAATTTATTTATTTAATGCCTAAAAAATATAAAAAAATTACCATGATGTAGGAAATATTTTTTATATTTCCAATGGATATTTATAGTCGAAAAGATAACTTGTATAACCCCCTATAAAAATTGTTTTAGTAAAATAATACATGTTTGTGACATTTTTATTTTTACTTTAAATAAAATGTTATTAATGTCATTTTATTACCAAAGTGGCTCCATTGGGTCCCCAAGTTGACCCATGTATTTTCTCGGTCGGGAATTACTCATACAATAAGGGTAGGAAATTTTAAAGGTAATTTCATAATATTATAACATTATATTTACCTTAAATTACACTAATTACCTTTAATCGCGATTAATAAAAATTAAAAGTTACTATTCACCAAAAATTATTTTAATCCCATTGAACCACATTTTACTTATAAATGAAAACCATGTTTGTCGGATTTTTGAAAATAAAATCACAGAAGTGGTAAAGTTTCATTTAAACGAAAAATCAGTTTTTTAACTACCACTTAGTGGTTTCACTATTCATCAAAAATTGAAGTTTTTCAGCAAAAATACCAAAAATTCACCTGAACATATATTTGATATTCCGAATTAAAAAATGATGTCTATTTTACAAAATTCAAAACATATAAGTTGCATTAATTAATTTAATAATTAATTCCTGTTGTCAAAACAAATAGCGGGTTTTTAAGAAACAATATCAATCAAAAGATTGACAATTGTTTATGTCCAATTTAAAAGTGAAATTAATTCTAATGACCACCATTTAATAAAATGGTAAAATTATATTCTAATTATACTTTAAAACCACTCAATATTATAATTTATCACTATAAATTTTTTTGATTAAAAAAGCTGTTTTTAAGTATTTTTCACTATTCATAGAAAATTGGAAGTTTTCAGAAAATTAGAAAAAATTCAACTTAGGATAATTTCAATATTCCGAATAAAAAAATGAAGTCCATTTTGAAATATAAAATTTATATAATTTTAAAAATTGGGTATTACTATAACGACTACTTTGATTGGTTGCTGTGTGTTAGAACTCGAGGATGCGTACAACACACGCTGCTCTATTATTCAAAGAGAAGCATACCATGGAAGCTTGGGGTGTTACATTCTCCTCTCGTTCAATAAATTGCATCCTTGAAATTTCAAATTGTTCTTTGAAAATAAAAGGTTGAAAATAGAAAATACCTTTGTGAAACACTGACATTGGAAATAAGGTTAACAAAATTTAGCCTTAAAAAGAGGGAAAGGGAAATGAAAAAAGTCACCACCAAATTATGATCTAGATTAGGAGAACATTGGTGGAAATTAGAGACATATAATTGGAGGAAAAACATAAATATTTTTAGGGAGTGATTGAGTTCATCAATCACAAACAAGTGTAAAATTGGGGGCCTCAAAGACTTCAATCTATGTTGATTTAAAATATCATCAGTTCAAAAAACATAAGGTATTACGATAACACATTTTTTGTTTTAATATCCCTTTCCTAAAGTTTAAGAATTAATTTATTCATAGAATAAGAGATAGGTATATATATATATTCTTGAAAAGTAGAGTTTCAACCTTGAACTAATTTCTACCACAAACTCATCTTTCACTCAAAAAGATAATAGAACTCAAAAATATTATATTTATCCTAATCTTACAAGGTTAAAAATATTAACACATACCATTTAGATTAGGAAAAATATTTTTTAATAACCAGGGACTTCCTGTAGGATAGTGGTAGGTAATAAAGGCCTATCGCACTATGGTTGTGGGTTCGATTCCTACAGATTTATCCGACGCGATGGGTTATCCCCCGACCTGCAGGTTGTCCTTTTCCTAAAACTATAGTATTATAATATTCCAAAAATAATCTTCAGAAATGTTTTAACCTTAAACAATACTATCCAAAGTTAAACTTAATCCATTCCAACCTTTATAGTTATCCAAAATACCTCTGTTAAGACTTTCTCTAAAAGGTCTCTAAATTCCAAAATCAATTCATCAGATTCCCCAAACAAAGTAAAGTTTCTCTTATTATCACATAATGAAAATATTATTACCTTCATCATATTAAAACCTTAATGAAAACAACAAGTACTGCAGTACAATCCTTATATATACCACATTATTCTTATAACCATAATATAGTTCTTGGGTCCAAAGACACAAATACAATAATTATTCCACTTCAAGTGTAGTAACAACATAAGATTGTCCTTGCTCTTTTGGACTTTTCTAAGGTAAGTTTCCTTGGCACTTAGGGAATTCATTTGCATAATGCCCCATTTCTCTACAATTGTAGCATTCAACATTGACAGCCTCTTTCTTTCCCTTGCAATCATGAGCCTGGTGACCTTTTTCTCCACATTTATAACAAACTCCCATTCTTTTTAGGCAAGTACCGGGGTGATTCTTCCCACAATTATCTCATAATGGAAAATACTTCTTTACCTTTTTCCCTTTATCTATCTTTTGTTCCACCGTTCTCTTCTTCTCTTTCTTTACTTTATTGTCATAAGATTTATAGAATTCCTTTTCTGTCTTGATAGAACACGAGACTATATCTTCGTACGTTGAGAAAGATTGTGATACTAAAGATCGACAGAGAAATGGTTTTAACCCATCAGAGAAATGATCAGTATTACTTCTTGGGTTACGTATATAATCTGCAGCATGCCTCACTAACCATGTAAATTTAGACTCATACTTTTTGACATTCTCATCCTCCTTTTTCCTCATACTCAGAAATTGTCTTTCCATATCTGTTGGATGGTCATGAGGAAATTATTTTTCTAAGAAAAGCTCTTTGAACTCTCTCCATTCCATACTTGATAATTCTTCATCTTCATTTGTATTTTGAATCAATGACCACCATTGATTAGCATCTCCAGTGAGGCGATAAACTGCCATGACAATCTTTTCCCTTTCACTACTCCCCAAGGCATGGAATATTTTCTCTAAGGAATTTATTCATTGATCAGCTACTAAGGGATTTGTACTCTCATTTAATATTGGTGGTTTATGACTCATGAATCGGTCTAACATTGATCCTCCACATTGTAGATCAGGGTGCTCCATACGAGTAAGGTTATTATTCATAACCTGAGTGAGTTGTCCCAGTATGGTGATAAGCTGATCATCACCAGTTGTATCACCAACTCCACTATAATTATCTTGAGAAGGAGGGAAATCCATACATGGAGTGAGTGCATTTATTTGGTTTCCATTCCTTCCACTGAGCACCATTTCTAAACAATGGAATAAACTAGATTAGTTTATCAATCTAAATACAAAATAACAAACTTGAAAAACACCTAACATAAATTGACCAGTTTATGGATATAATCCATAATCATAAAACTATTTTCTTTGAGAGATTATATACTCATAAAACCTTTATAATGGTTTGTAAAGAAAATGAGAATTATCCAAAGAATATACCCTGGGAGTGTCGTAACCAAGAGTGAAGCAAGGCCCATTGTCGTGAACTAGTTCGTGTTCGAGTCTAACTCAAAGCGGTGTTTTCGGATTTTACCCCTAGGTACTTCTGTGCCAGAGCCGCCTCTACTTGATCATATCCAGACAGGGATTTATTTCTATGAATACTCACAAAATCTCTATAATACCAAAATTCTAGGAAGTTCTTCTATACTAATACTCAAAGTCTTTCTTAGGGCTATGTTCTCTAATAAGAGTTTATCTAAATCTAGCTTCCAAGGTTAGTACTAAACTGCCTATGATACCAACTATAACGCCCCAACCCCAGTTACCCAGAGTCGGTGTATTATTACATAACATTGGAATGATCACAAAAGATCAAGTCTCAAAATAACGATTAGTTTAGTAGCCTTGGAAACAATAGATATATTCGTAAGTCTTACATTACATCATAATGTAAAACAAAACTACAACAACATCTTGTCTTCCTATCCCCTCATACTATCCCTGCAGGTCATTCATAAAATACTTCTTCACATCCTGGAAAAATTAAATCATTGAAAGGGGTGAGCTCAGATGCTCAGTAAGTGTAACGACCCGAAATTTTGAATAAATCTTGTTTCCTAATTTTGTGTGTTATTTTATTTTATTTTTATACTCAACAAAAATTTTTCATTTGATAACATGAGTATAATTAAAATGAGACCGTTGGGTTTTGACTGTTATATGACCATTGGTCAATATGACCGCTGGAAACTAAACTTTTTGATTATTGTCTCTAAATACAAGTAATATTGGTTAATTAATATAGAAAGAAGATTTGATGTCCTCACCCAGTAGTCTTGGACCGATCGAAGCCCATCTAACAAAACTTGGGAAGGAGGTAGCACCACTGGGCTTTGCTCTGGACCAAACCCAAGCTGAACTTCATCATGTGAAGCTAGAATGGGATCACCTTCGCGAGAAGTTCAAACTGATAGAAATTACTACTCCTGCGATGTTGGCCGAGCCTCCCTCAGATTCTCTCACCTTAGAACACCTTACACTTAGGTCCTATGCTGGTGTGATAAGGGGCTATGTAAGGAGACCATAACTGCCTTGTGTAATCCTTTGTTTTAAATAAAAATTGGGATTTCTTCTTATGATGATGTTTATGACTTTTCAAATGTCCAGATAAATATAGTATGCATATTTTTGATGAATTTTAGAAAAATGATATTTTAAAAAATGTTTATGTAAACCTTAAATAATTAAAAATGTGTAATGATTTTCAAAAAATGGTCTTCTATAATTATGTTCAGAACGAAATTTAGAGACTAATAAAATCAACTTAATTTTTGATGAATAGTAAATTATGAATAGTGATTTTATGCTTAGGATTAGTAATGTGACCAAATGGATTAGTAATCTCACTTAAAGAAAGTATTAATATAATCTAGGCACCTTGATTAAGTAATGTGATTCAATAATATGGTTAAATAATGGTTTCATAAATTATTATTCAAGTATTAATTTTTTTGGGTGAATAGTGTTTTTAATTAAAAATTAAATTAAAAATATTTAGAAAATTATTTTTATAAAATGGATTTCATTTTTGAACTCAGAGCATCGATATTATGTTAAGGTGAATTTTGGGGTTTTTTCTGAAAAAAAATGAATTTTCGATGAATAATGTATTTATTTAAAAAATAAATTAAAAATATTTAGAAAATTATTTTTATAAAATGGAGTTCATTTTTAAAATCAGTGCATTGATATTTGGTTAAGGTGAAATTTTGGGATTTTTCTGAAAAGTTGAATTTTCAGTGAATAGTAAAAATACAGTTTTAGGGTTTCGGTATGTTTAATGACATCATAACTGTGTCATGATGATGTCATTAGATATTTTATGGGTTGGCCGACCAAAGGTGATGAATTATTTTATTGGGGGCCCCATGTGGCCTAACTTCATGGGAAATATCTTGGGAGAGCACATGGTTTTGAGAAACCCACTTATGAGGTGTCCCTTGGCCATTAATGCCTTCTCCCCTCACTTTCCCTATAAATACCAAGCCATTATCTCATCCTTTGGACTTGAAAATCATTCTAAATGAAGTTCTGGTCTCCTTACCTCCCAAAAAGTCCTCTAAAGGTTCCCCCAAGCCCTCAAGGTCCAAACCTTTGAGTTTTAAGAGTTACGTTTTAAGGTAAGGGATCCTACCTCTCTCTTTTTTTTCAAGTACTCTCGTTTATGTCATTTCTTATAAGCTCCATGTTCTTATGTTGGGGATGTTATTTTATATTCATCCTAATTCCCTTTTTAATTTCTTATGATGAGAGATACTCTCTTACTATCATAATTTTTTTTATGAATGTTTAAGTGGTGCCGTTAGGCTGCCTAATTTTTGTAAAGGATTCTTTCACCCTTCTCATTTTCAAGTTCTATTTTCTTGACAAGTCTTTCAAGTTCCTTTTTATTTTGTTGGGGTATGATCTCTAAATATATCATACTGATCTTTTATTATCAGATGATTAGAGAACCTATTTGATCTCTTCAATTCAATATTTTGAAGTTTTAAGTGGCGCCGTTAGGTTGCCGAATTTTTAAGTGGTTCTTTCACCCTTCTCGTTTTCATGTTCTACTTTCATGTCAAGTTTTTCAAGTTCCTTTTTAATTATGTTGGGGTATGATCTCTATATCTATCATACTGAACTATTATGTTCACATGATGAGGGACCCTATTTTATCTTTTCAAATCATTTTTGTTGAAGATTAAGTGACGCCGTTAGGCTGTCGAATTTTCATAAGAGAAATCTAATTTTTGTCTTCCTTCCATGTTTTTCATTTCAAATGGTATGTCCTTAAATTTTCATTACCATGTTCATATAACCTTATTATTATGTCTCTATACTGTTTTATGGGTCATTTATGAAGGTTTTACCCATTTCCCCTCTCTTTTCAATGTTTTTTAAAACCCCGAAACATAGCCGTTATTCTGCAGAATTTTCGTCTCAAAATGCCTCTCTCTTTTCTCAAAATTATTTTATGTTATAAAGTATATACTCAAAGCTCTTATTTCTACAGGGGTATTCACATATATATAAAAATGTTCTATTTTAAATTCTAGTATTTACATACATGAGACCCGCTCTCCCCTTACGTGGGTTTAAAGTGATGTAAAGATCATGTCTTGAAATAAGTTTTTAAAACGTTATGATTATGAAATAAAACCCATTTATTTTATGCTATATGGGTTATTTATGAAATTTTTGATGATGATATATGTGGATCAAATTATAATAAAGGAAAATTTAAGGGTGCACCCTGATAGCGCTCCAATGCATTGGGTAATGATGTAACCACTAGAGATTACAATTTTCACGATATCTTGGTGAATAACATTGGTAATTTTCAAATGACACCTTGGAGATGGACCTTGGTGATATGTTCATGATTTTCTATGTTAAATTATGTAGCCACATATTAAAGTTATGAATAATGTTATTTTTATTATGATATTCCACATGATTTATTTCTCATGCCTTAAAGTTCTTTTTGATGACATAGTTGATGTATCTCAAGTTCACATGTTAAATGTTTCTCTTGTTCCCTTACGGGGCCTTATGCTCACCCTTTCTTTTGATGTATTTCCCCAGGTTATGAGATGCAGTAATGAACCTATGCTAAACTTAAGGATAAGCCTTTCAAGTGTTTAAGAAGAATGTTTTATGTTGTTTTCATGTATTATGTTCCTGGTTTCCAAGACACTAAACCTTAAAGATCCTCAGTTTTGTGTAATGTAATGAAAGTTTATGTTATAAAAAGGCGGGATGCTATAGTTGGTATCAAAGGATTGTTTAGTTATTTGTGGAAATTGGGATATGAAAAATTTAGGAAGAAGCCTGTAGAAAAGTTTATATATAAGAAATCTTCCTGGTATTTTGGTGAGTATTGAGTAATGGGTTTCCAAGAAAATACATCCCTGTCTGGATACGAGCTGGTAGAGGTGGCTCTAGCACAGATGTACATAGGGGTAAAACCCGAAAACACTGCTTTGAGCTAGACTCAAACGGGAACTGGTACACAAAAATAGGCCTTGATTCACTCTTGGTTACGACACTCCCGGGGGATATGCTTTGGTAAATTCATAAGCTTAGTATGAACCATTGTTAAAGGAATAAAGATAAAATAAAATAAAGATTCGCATAAGAATATATGATCATGGATAACCTAGATGGGAACCTAGGGGATCACAAGTTAGGGTATACTATTCTTCTACAAGTTATCCTTATATGATTTAAGTTTCTTTTCACGATTATTGTCTAAGTATTTAAGCCCCTAATTATACTTTCTCTTCTTAGTTAATGGTGGGAAATGGAAGAACATGTCCCAACAACCAATGTGATAGGAAATGCGACAATTACCGTATTAATATGACAGAGATGATTAGGAGATTAAAAGATGATTATTATTTTGGAAGACGTTCACTATTTTGGGGACCCTATATGATCGAGGTAAATAGATTACTACGGTATTTTCATTGAGGAGTAAGGTTGACTTATATTTTGAAGAATCGATGAATTTAAGGTGGACTTATAGTAATTTAGGTTACTTATAGGAATGATTAACTTATCTTCGGTAAAATATGTTTAGGTTATCTACTTTTGTTATAAGATGTTAGGAGTGGTTGATGTTGTTTGGAGATGAACAATGAAGTTTATTTTGGAAGACTATGTTATCAAATCCTTATTTTATTTGGGTTTCAATCTTAGTTTGGTTTATTTTGAGGAATTTTAAAGACCATTATTTATGGAATGGTCTATGATGAACTTTGAGTAGTACCATGGAACTTTGAAGATTTAAAAGTAGTTTCCATTCCTATGGGATTATTTCTTTTTGAAGATTTTTTTTACCTTAACCTTTCTATTTTTGGGATAATGTTTAAAGATAGAAGAAATAGATAGTTAACCTTTTGTGGATTATGTGATTCTCTAGAAGATGATTCTTGTGTTATGATGAGACCAAGTAGTTTTCAATGCTCATCATTTGGAGAAAAGATTATTTTTAGTAGAAACTTATTAAAGGATGAAACTCTACATGAAGGTAGGTATATTTCCTTATATGTTTGTTCTATGTAGTAAATGAATTCCTCAGAATTATGAAAAGAAACGTAAAACAAAAATGTTGTTGGTTTACGTTTCCTACCAGGAAATCAATGATCCTTTACACAAATCATAGGTTTGGGATTTTCTCATTGTCAACTTTCTCCTAATCATGTTTTTTTATCACTCTCCCCCAGAACTTGACCTTTTGGTTTTATTCCATATCCATGTTTTCCTCCATGGAATCCTAGTATGGGTTAACTCGGGTGACCTTTGTACTTCCCTTTCCTTCTTTTAAAGTAATAGTGTTACTGACTCCTTTTCTGATGTGGTACTTTCAATGAAATTTAAAAACCCAATTTTAAAAATTGCGAGGACGTAATTTCTTAAGGGGGGAAGATTGTAACGACCCGAAATTTTGAATAAATCGTGTTTCCTAATTTTGTGTGTTATTTTATTTTATTTTGATACTCAACAAAAATGTTTCATTTGATAACATGAGTATAATTAAAATGAGACCATTGGGTTTTTACTGTTATATGACCATTGGTCAATATGACCGCTGGAAACTAAACGCTTTGATTATTGTCTCTAAATACAAGTAATATTGGTTAATTAATATAGAAAGAAGATTTGATGGCCTCACCCAGTAGTCTTGGACCGATCGAAGCCCATCTAACAGAACTTGGGAAGGAGGTAGCACCACTGGGCTTTTCTCTGGACCAAGCCCAAGCTGAACTTCATCGTGTGAAGCTAGAACGGGATCGCCTTCGCGAGAAGTTCAAACTGATAGAAATTACTACTTGTGCAATGTTCGCCGAGCCTCCCTCAGATTCTCTCACCTTAGCACACCTTACACTTAGGTCCTATGCTGGTGTGATAAGGGGCTATGTAAGGAGACCGTAACTACCTTGTGTAATCCTTTGTTTTAAATAAAAATTGGGATTTCTTCTTATGATGATGTTTATGACTTTTCAAATGTCCGGATAAATATAGTATGCATATTTTTGGTGGATTTTAGAGAAAGGACATTTTAAAAAATGTTTATGTAAACCTTAAATAATTAAAAATGTGTAATGATTTTTGAAAATTGGTCTTCTACAATTATTTTCAGTACGAAATTTAGATTCTAATAAGATCAACTTAATTTTTGATGAATAGTAAATTATGAATAGTGATTTTATGCTTAGGATTAGTAATGTGACCAAATGGATTAGTAATCTCACTTAAAGAAAGTATTAATATAATCTAGGCACCTTGATTAAGTAATGTGATTCAATAAAATGGTTAAATAACAGTTTCATAAATTATTATTCAAGTATTAGTTTTTTCGGGTGAATAGTGTTTTTAATTAAAAATTAAATTAAAAATATTTAGAAAAATATTTTTAGAAAATGGATTTCATTTTTTAACTCAGAGCATCGATATTATGTTAAGGTAAATTTTGGGGTTTTTTTCTGAAAAAAATGAGTTTTCGATGAATAGTGTATTTATTTAAAAAATAAATTAAAAATATTTAGAAAATTATTTTTATAAAATGGAGTTCATTCTTGAAATCAGAGCATTGATATTTGGTTAAGGTGAAATTTTGGGATTTTTCTGAGAGTTGAATTATCAGTGAATAGTAAAAATACAGTTTTAGGGTTTTGGTATGTTTAATGACATCATAATTGTGTCATGATGATGTCATTAGATATTTTATGGGTTGGCCGACCAAAGGTGATGAATTATTGTATTGGAGGCCCCATGTGGCCTAACTTCATGGGAAATATCTTGGGAGAGCACATGGTTTTGAGAAACCCACTTATAAGGTGTCCCTTGGCCATTAATGCCTTGTCCCCTCACTTTCCATATAAATACCAAGCCATTCTCTCATCCTTTGGACTCCAAAATCATTCTCAACGAAGTTATGGTCTCCTTACCTCCCAAGAAGTCCTCCCAAGGTTCCCTCAAGCCCTCAAGGTCCAAACCTTTGAGTTTTAAGAGTTACGTTTTAAGGTAAGAGATCCTACCTCTCTCTTTCTTTTCAAGTACTCTCATTTATGTCATTTCTTCTAAGCTCTATGTTCTTATGTTGGGGATGTTATTTTATATTCATACTACTGAAATTTTTAAGTTCATATGATGATAGATACTCTCTTACTCTCATCATTTTGTTTTATGAATGTTTAAGTGGCGCTGTTAGGCTGCCGAATTTTTGTAAAGGATTCTTTCACCCTTCTCATTTTCAAGTTCTATTTTCTTGACAAGTCTTTAAAGTTCCTTTTTATTTTGTTGGGGTATGATATCTAAATATATCATACTGATATCTTATGATCATATGATGAGAGACCCTATTTGATCTCTTCAATTCAGTATTTTGAAGTTTTAAGTGGCGCCGTTAGGTTTCCGAATTTTTAAGTGGTTCATTCACCCTTCTCGTTTTCAAGTTATACTTTCATGTCAAGTTTTTCAAGTTACTTTTTAATTATGTTGGGGTATGATATCTATATCTATAATACTGAACTCTTATTTTCACATGATGAGAGACCCTATTTGATCTTTTCAAATCATTTTTGTTGAAGATTAAGTGACGTCGTTAGGCTGCCGAATTTTCATAAGAGAAATCTAATTTTTGTCTTTCTTCCATGTTTTTCATTTAAAATGGTATGTCCTTAAAATTTCATTACCATGTTCATATACCCTTATTATTATGTCCCTCTACTGTTTTATGGGCCATTTATGAATGTTTGACCCATGTCCCCTCTCTTTTCAATGTTTTCTAAAACCCCGAAACATAGCCGTTATGCTGTAGAATTTTCGTCTCAAAATGCCTCTCTCTTTTCTCAAAATTATTTTATGTTATAAAGTGAATACTCAAAGATCTTATTTCTACAGGGGTATTCACATATATATCAAAATTTTCTATTTTAAATTCTTGTATTTACATACATGAGAACCGCTCTCCCCTTCCGTGGGTTTAAAGTGACCTAAAGATCATGTCTTTAAAGAAGTTTTTAAAATGTTATGATTATGAAATGAAACCCATTTATTTTATGCTATATGGGTTATTTATTAAATGTTTTATGATGATATATGTGGATCACATGATAATAAAGGAAAATTTAAGGGTGACCCCTGATAGTTCTCCAATGCATTGGGTAATGATATAACCACTAGAGATTACAATTTTCACGATATCTTGGTGAATAACCTTGGTAATTTTTACATGACACCTTGGGGATGGACCTTGGTGATATGTTCATGATTTTCTATGTTAAATGATGTATACACATCTTAAAGTTATGAAAAATGTTATTTTTATTTTGATATGCCACATTATTTCTTTCTCATGCCTTAAAGTTCTTTTTCATGACATAGTTGATGTATCTCAAGTTCACATGTTAAATGTTTCTCTTATTACCTTACTGGGCCTTCTTCTAACCCTTTCTTTTGATGTATGTCCCCAGGTTATGAGATGCAGTAATGAACCTAGGATGAAATTAAGGATAATCCTTTCAAGTGTTTAAGAAGAATGTTTTATGTTCTTTTCATGTATTTTGTTCCTGGTTTCCAAGACACTAAACCTTAAAGATCCTCAGTTTTATGTAATGTAATGAAAGTTTGTGCTATAAAAATGCGGGTTGCTATAGTTGGTATCAAAGGATTGTTTAGTTATTTGTGGAAATTAGGATATGAAAACTTTAGGAAGAAGCCTGTAGAAAAGTTTATATATAAGAAATCTTACTGGTATTTTGGTGAGTATTGAGTAATGGGTTGTCAAGCAAATACATCCCTGTCTGGATACGAGCTGGTAAAGGTGGCTCTGGCATAGATGTACATAGGGGTAAAACCCGAAAACACTGCTTTGAGCTAGACTCAAATGGGAACTGGTACACGACAACGGGCCTTGATGCACTCTTGGTTATGACACTCCCGAGGGATATGCTTTGGTAAATTCATAAGGTTAGTATGAACCATTATTAAAGGAACAAAGATAAAATAAAATAAATATTCGCATAAGAATATATGATCATGGATAACCTAGATGGGAACCTATGGGATCACAAGTTAGGGTATACTATTCTTCTACAAGTTATCCTTATATGCTTTAAGTTTCTTTTCACGATTATTGGCAAAGTATTTAAGCCCCTAATTATACTTTCTCTTCTTAGTTAATGGTGGGAAATGGAAGAACATGTCCCAACAACCAATGTGATAGGAAATGCGATGATTCCCATATTAATATGACAGATATGATTAGGGGATCAAAAGATGATTATTATTTTGGAAGATGTTCACTATTTTGGGGACCCTATATGATCGAGGTAAATAGATTACTACGGTATTTTCATTGAGGAGTAAGGTTGACGTATATTTTGAAGAATCGATGAATTTAAGGTGGACTTATAGTAATTTAGGTTACTTATAGGAATTATTAACCTATCTTGGGTAAAATATGTTTAGGTTAGCTACTTTTGTTATAAGATGTTAGGAGTGGTTGATGTTGTTTGGAGATTAACAATGAAGTTTATTTTGGAAGACTATGTTATCAAATCCTTCTTGTATTTGGGTTTCAATCTTAGTTTGGTTTATTTTGAGGAATTTTAAAGACCGTTATTTATGGAATGGTCTATGATGAGCTTTGAGTAGTACCATGGAACTTTGAATATTTAAATGTAGTTTCCATTCCTATGGGATTCTTTCTTTTTGAAGAGTTGTTTTACCTTAACCTTTCTGTTTTTGGGATAATGTTTAAAGATATAAGAAATAGATAGTTAATCTTTTTTGGATTATGTGATTCTCTAGAAGATGATTCTTGTGTTTTGATGAGACCAAGTATTTTTGAATACTCATCGTTTAGAGAAAAGATTAGTTTTGGTAGAAACTTATTAAAGGATGAAACTCTACATGAAGGTAGGTATATTTCCTTATATTTTTGTTCTATGTAGCAAATGAATTCCTCAAAATTATGAAAAGAAACGTAAAACAAAAATGTTGTTGGTTTACGTTTCCTACCAGGCAATCAAAGAATGTTTACACACATCATAAGTTTGGGATTTTCTCGTTGTCAACTTTCTCCTAATCATGTTTTTTATCACTCTCCCCCAGAACTTGACCTTTTTTTTTCTTCCATATCCGTGTTTTCCTCCATGGAATCCTAGTATGGGTTAACTCGGGTGACCTTTGTACTTCCCTTTCCTTCTTTTAAAGTAATAGTGTTACTGACTCCTTTTACGATGTGGTACTTTCAATGAAATTTCAAAACCTAATTTTAAAAATTGCGAGGATGCAATTTCTTAAGGGGGAAGATTGTAACGACCCGAAATTTTGAATAAATCTTGTTTCCTAATTTTGTGTGTTATTTTATTTTATTTTTATACTCAACAAAAATGTTTCATTTGATAACATGATTATAATTAAAATGATACCGTTGGGTTTTGACTGTTATATGACCATTGGTCAATATGAACGCTAGAAACTAGACTTTTTGATTATTGTCTCTAAATACAAGTAATATTGGTTAATTAATATAGAAAGAAGATATGATGGCCTCACCCAGTAGTCTTGGACCGATCGAAGCACATCTAATAGAACTTGGGAAGGAGTTAGAACCACTGGGCTTTTCTCTAGACCAAACCCAAGATCAACTTCATCGTGTGAAGCTAGAACGGTATCGCCTTCGCGAGAAGTTCAAACTGATAGAAATTACTACTCGTGCGATGTTGGATGAGCCTCCCTTGGATTCTCTCACCTTAGCACACCTTACACTTAGGTCCTATGCTGATGTGATAAGGGGCTATGTAAGGAGACCGTAACTTCCATGTGTAATCCTTTGTTTTAAATAAAAATTGGGATTTATTCTTATGATGATGTTTATGACTTTTCAAATGTTCGGATAAATATAGTATGCATATTTTTGGTGAATTTTAGAGAAAGGATATTTTAAAAAATGTTTATGTAAACCTTAAATAATTAAAAATGTGTAATGATTTTCAAAAAATGGTCTTCTACAATTATGTTCAGTACGAAAGTTAGAGTCTAATAAGATCAACTTAATTTTTGATGAATAGTAAATTATGAATAGTGATTTTATGCTTAGGATTAGTAATGTGACCAAATGGATTAGTAATCTCACTTAAAGAAAGTATTAATATAATCTAGGAACCTTGATTAAGTAATGTGATTCAATAAAATGGTTAAATAACGGTTTCATAAATTATTATTCAAGTATTAGTTTTTTCGGGTGAATAGTGTTTTTAATTAAAAATTAAAATAAAAATATTTAGAAAATATTTTTATAAAATGGATTTCATTTTTGAACTCAGAGCATCGATATTATGTTAAGGTAAATTTTGGGGTTTTTTCTGAAAAAATGAATTTTCGATGAATAGTGTATTTATTTAAAAAATAAATTAAAAATATTAAAAAAAATATTTTTATAAAATGGAGTTCATTTTTGAAATCAGAGCATTGATATTTGTTTAAGGTGAAATTTTGGGATTTTTCTGAGAGTTGAATTTTCAGTGAATAGTAAAAATACCGTTTTAGGGTTTTGATATGTTTAATGACATCATAACTGTGTCATGATGATGTCATGAGATATTTTATGGGTTGGCCGACCAAAGGTGATGAATTATTCTATTGGGGGCCCCATGTGGCCTAACTTAATGGGAAATATCTTGGGAGAGCACATGGTTTTGAGAAACCCACTTATGAGGTGTCCCTTGGCCATTAATGCCTTGTCCCCTCACTTTCCCTATAAATACCAAGCTATTCTCTCATCCTTTGGACTCCAAAATCATTATAAATGAAGTTATGGTCTCCTTAACTCCCAAGGAGTCCTCCCAAGGTTCCCCCAATACCTCAAGGTCCAAACCTTTTAGTTTTAAGAGTTACATTTTCAGGTAAGGGATCCTACCTCTCTCTTTCTTTTCAAGTACTGTCGTTTATGTCGTTTCTTCTAAGCTCCATGTTCTTATGTTGGGGATGTTATTTTATATTCATCCTACTGCCCGTTTTAAGCTCATATGATGAGAGATACTCTCTTACTCTCATCATTTTGTTTTATGTATGTTTAAGTGGCGCTGTTAGGCTGCCGAATGTTTGTAAAGGATTCTTTCACCCTTCTCATTTTCAAGTTCTATTTTCTTGACAAGTCTTTAAAGTTCCTTTTTATTTTATTGGGGTATGATCTCTAAATCTATCATACTGATCTTTTATGATCATATGATGAGATACCCTATTTGATCTCTTCAATTCAGTATTTTGAAGTTTTAAGTGGCGTCGTTAGGTTGCCGAATTTTTAAGTGGTTCTTTCACCCTTCTCGTTTTCAAGTTCTACTTTCATGTCAAGTTTTTCAAGTTCCTTTTTAATTATGTTGGGGTATGATATCTATATCTATCATACTTAACTCTTATGTTCACATGATGAGAGACCCTATTTGATTTTTCAAATCATTTTTATTGAAGATTAAGTGATGCCATTAGGCTGCCGAATTTTCATAAGAGAAATCTAATTTTTGTCTTCCTTCCATGTTTTTCATTTCAAATGGTATGTCCTTAAAATTTCATTACCATGTTCATATAACCTTCTTATTCTGTCCCTATACTGTTTTATGGGTCATTTATGAATGTTTGACCCATGTCCCGTCTCTTTTCAATGTTTTCTAAAACCCCGAAACATAGCCGTTATGCTGCAGAATTTTCGTCTCAAAATGCCTCTCTCTTTTCTCAAAATTATTTTATGTTATAAAGTTAATACTAAAAGATATTATTTCTATAGGGGTATTCACATATATATCAAAATGTTCTATTTTAAATTCTGGGATTTACATACATGAGACCCGCTCTCCCCTTCCGTGGGTTTAAAGTGACGTAAAGATCATGTCTTTAAAGCAGTTTTTAAAACGTTATGATTATGAAATAAAATCCATTTATTTTATACTATATGGGTTATTTATGAAATTTTTGATGATGATATATGTGGATCACATGATAATAAAGTCAAATTTAAGGGTTCACCCTGATAGCACTCCAATGCATTGGGTAATGATGTAACCACTAGAGATTACAATTTTCACGATATCTTGGTGAATAACCTTGGTAATTTTCAAATGACACCTTGGAGATGGACCTTGGTGATATGTTCATGATTTTCTATGTTAAATGATGTAGCCACATCTTAAAGTTATGAAAAATGTTATTTTTATTATGATATTCCACATGATTTCTTTCTCATGCCTTAAAGTTCTTTTTCATGACATAGTTGATGTATCTCAAGTTCACATGTTAAATGTTTCTCTTGTTCCCTTACTGGGCATTCTGCTCACCCTTTCTTTTGATGTATATCCCCAGGTTATGAGATGCAGTAATGAACCTAGGATGAACTTAAGGAGAATCCTTTAAAGTGTTTAAGAAGAATGTTTTATGTTGTTTTCATGTATTATGTTCCTGGTTTCCAAGACACTAAACCTTAAAGATCCTCAGTTTTGTGTAATGTAATGAAAGTTTATGTTATAAAAAGGTGGGATGTTATAGTAATGATAACAATATTGTGGAAACTTTCATAAATAAACATAAACATTTAAGGCAATGTATAAAAAAACAAAAGCCTTTTAAACTTGAACTTCAGCATAAAATGGAAAAATTGAAATGAAATAATGCCATTTACTTATTCACATGGATATTCTACTAGTCGAATAATCAAATGAAATATAAATAACCACTTTCATAATGATGGAATGCATAATTCCAGACTATCATAACCACATAGTCAAGGCCTTGTGCCAAGACTACAAATAAGATTTTTTCAAGGCCTTGTGCCAAGACACTAGTTTGTCTCATGAGACCTACCGATGCATCGAGGAGATCTAGCGGGATCCACCCATCACTTATTAAGTCCAATTAATTACTTATATGAAAAGGTTTAAACATATCATAAACCATAACATAATCGTATCATATAAAAATTGCATAAAGGAAACATAACATTTCCACATTTCAATCACAAGATATCAATACAACACATTGATATAATCAAAACATTATAAAAAAAATTTTCAATACCAAAATAAAAGAAAAGTAAAACATGGTATTTATTTTTCATTTAAAAAAAGTTATGTCTTGTAGAGGAAGCCAAAACTCAAATAATGGTCACGGCGGTGAAGAAGTCGTTGTCGCCGCATACGTAAGACAAAACATTCTTTTGTCATTTAGTAAAAATAGTTCGTATAAAAAGATTCCTTTTGAATAAAAGTAAAATTCAAAGGTTTTTATACATATTATAAAGGAAAGTTGTGTATAAAACAAAATATGTCTCAATGAAAGGAGATTGAGACGATGTCCCTTACCTTGTGTCCGACTTGACTCTATCGTTCTTTAACCTCCTTTAAATCGGGTAACTCCTCTTGGTTTGAACCAAAAGGGTTTCTTGAAGAGATTTATGCCTAAGGTAAGGCTTATATGATGAATAGAGGGATGTGGAGAGATATAATGAGCAGATTTTGGCTGAGCCAATGGCTTGAGAGGTGTGAATAAGGTGGTAGAGGCGAAAGCCTTTTATAAGAGGAGAGGAGGGACAATCTTGGAAAGTCATGAAATGTTACTTTATTATATAATGAGTTTCGGATTTTAAACATCCCACAATTATATATTTCGAGTATAAGGTGATAAGGGTTCGAAATCTACTCATCCAATAGGTTTTTGACAAGTGTAAGTCTTAGATTTTACATTATCTTTTCTTTTTATTTTAATTGTTAATTAATGAGGTAATCGCTGCATCATCATGGTGTGATAAATAAATTTATTCATTTAATGCCTAAAAATTATAAAAAAATTACCATGATGTAGGAAATATTTTTATTTTTCTAATGGATATTTATAGTCGAAAGGATAACTTGTATAACCCTTGTAAAAATTGTTTTAGTAAAACAATACATGTTTGTGACATTTTTATTTTTACTTTAAATAAAATGTTATTAATGTCATTTTCTTACCCAAGTGGCTCCATGGGGTCCCCAAGTTGACCCATGGATTTTCTCGGTCTACCATGACTCATCCAATAAGGGTAGGACATGTTTAATGGTAATTTCATATTATTATAACATTATATTTACCTTAAATTACACTAATTACCTTTAATCGCGATTACTAAAACTTAAAAGTTACTATTAACCAAAAATTATTTTAATCCCATTGAACCACATTTAACTTCTTAATGAAAACCATGTATGTCATATTTTTGAAAATAAAATCACAGAAGTGGTAAAGTTTCATTTAAACGAAAAATTAGTTTTTTAACTACCACTTAGTGGTTTCACTATTCATCAAAAATTGAAGTTTTTCAGAAAAATACCAAAAATTCACCCGAACATATATTTGATATTCCGAATTAAAAAATTATGTCTATTTTACAAAATTCAAAACATATAATTTGCATTAACTAATTCCCGTTGTCAAAACAAATAGCGTGTTTTTAAGAAACAATATTAATCAAAAGATTGACAATTGTTTATGTCTAATTTCAAAGTGAAATTAATTCTAATGACCAAAATTGGATAAAATGGTAAAATTATATTCTAATTATACTTTAAAACCACTCAATAGTATAATTTATCACTATAAATTATTTTGATTAAAAAATTTGTTTTTAAGTATTTTCACTATTCATAGAAAATTGGAAGTTTTCAAAAAATTACAAAAAATTCAACTTAGGATAATTTCAATATTTCGAATACAAAAATGAAGTCCATTTTGAAATATTAAATTTATATAATTTTAAAAAGTTGGTATTACTATAACAGATACTTTGATTGGTCGCGGTGTGTTAGAACTCGAGGCTGCGTACAACACACGCTGCTCTATTATTCAAAGAGAAGCGTACCATGGAAGCTTGGGGTGTTACACACAGGGCCAACAACCAAACTAGACCTATCAATCATCCGCCACATACAAATAAACACTAAAAGAAACATGGGTCGAACCTAGGAGCTCATGAACAATCCAAAATGTACTATACATGTGACTCATCCTGAAGGTATGCCTACTCTCGATGACGTCATAATGCCCTAACACCCAGTGTTTTCCTACATGTCCTAACCAAGGGGCCCCATCCCCTAGAAGAGTATAATTCGTACTAGGGGACACTATCCAGTGCGTAATCTTAACTAGTGCAGCAATCGTTTTCTGAAGATTCACTTACTATGCCAGGTTCCCATGTCAACACATGTAATAAAAAGGAAAGGGGTGAGTCAACAAAGTCAATCAAGTGGAACAAACATCACACACAACTCATGCAGTCAACGTACACCAAATATCACCCCTGAGTCACCCCAAAGAGTGTTTTCCAAAATAATTTATTTTATTAAAGTGTCGAACGAGCCTTTACCAATTTTAAAGAAAATCCTCATTTCTCAAGAGAACCAAATTTTTTTTTCATGTTTCAAAATAAATAATTTATCAATAAACCAAAAATAAATTTGAAATTCTGTGAATTATGTTTAAGGGACAAATGGGCATTCATTCACTACTGGGAGTCCGTTCATCAAGAAAATTTTTCAAGTGTCATGTATAAAATAAACGATTGTTTTTACATCAAGTGATCATTTAAAAATTGATTATCTAATACTATTTCTTATTTATTCAAATTAATAAAATATCAAGAAATTAATAAATTCAAAATTTAAAGGCAAGTGCAGTGGAGGACCTACCTGGACTCACAGACCAGTCATGACGATGCGACACTCCCCGCACGGGCATGCAAGCACACACAAGCTGACGATCACAGGACTATGGAAAAACCTTTTCAACATGCTGCAACCACAAATATAAATAAAATACATGAGCATGAACTTAAAACAATCCAAACGAACAAAGAGCACAAAAGAACTACCTCGACATGTTTTCAAAACACAGTTCGCACCATCTTCACTATTTAATAACCCACTTTAAAATTTATTAAACAATTTCAAAGAGAACCCCATGACTTTACACACCCAAAACCTGTTCAAGACCCCTTTTATAATTAAACATGCACCCACAACTCACCATATTAGAACGCACACTACTTTCACAGTAAAAATAACAAATTGCAGAGTTTAATAAAATCTATTAAACAACACGCAATTGGTTTTCATCAAAACGCACCTTAATTCACCTGAGCGGCTACAAAATATAGAAGCGCAAACTAAGTTCATAAAAAAATAACTTCGCACCAAACTAATTAAACAAACTCGATTATTTTAAAAAATAAGTGCGCACCAATTTAATTAAACACAACACATGCTAAAATAATTATCTAACATTCAAGCAAGAACAATGCAATCCTCACCTCATCTTGGATACACGCTCGACCAGCGGGGTTGCGCAACTGTCAAAAAGGGGCAGCGTGCAACAGTAGGGACTGTCGCTGGCTGGATGGTGCGGGGTTGGAAAAATGGGCATGACCGGACAACGTCTGCGAGGTGGTAAAATAGGGCGGCGAGCTGATCGGATGATGGCTGGATGAAACAGGGAACAACACAGGAGGCGAGGTAGGGTGCAGGACAGGGAGCAGGCCGATGGTGCTCTCGGATTGGTCGGAGGGTTACTGGAAGGGGGTCTCACGCCACATGGAAGCACCGGAAGGGGCGATCACCAGCTGAAAAGGCGGTGCCAGCAGTGGAGATGGGAGGTCGGTGATGTGTGGGCAAAGCAGGGGGAGGGCGTCGGAATGGAAGGATGAGAGAGAAGGAGATCCAGAGGGGGGGGGGGGGAGGTTCCTGTAGGAGGAGAGGGGGTGGTACACATCAAGGGGTGCAACATGGTGCAGGGCGTGGGTGATCTTGACAGATACCGAGCGCCGACAGCAGCCGAGCAGGATGGGTGTGTGGCCGATGGGTGCGACAAGTCAGGCAGGGGAGGGGGTCGTGTGCTAGGCCTGTGCAGGAAGGTCGGCCACTGGTGGGGTGCTACAAGGTAGGGGCACAGGAGGGCCGGTTGGGCTTGCACAATAAGGAGCAAGGAGGGAGGCGGGCCGAGGGGTGCATTGCAAGGCCGGCGCACTGCAAGGGAGAAGGAGAACAGGTAGAGGCCTTCGTGACTGGGAGGAAGAGAGAAGAGGGAGAGGAGAAAGGTGGCAGGTGCAGCATGAGAGGAGAAAAAAAGGTTATCTGCACTAGGTTTAGGGGGAAAGAAAAATAGAGAGATGAAAAAAAGGAAAAGAGAGGGAAAATAATAATAAAAAATAAAATTAAGAAACTAAGAGAAAAATAAATAATTGAAATAATAAAACATAAATATATAATAATAATAATAATTTTGATAACAATAATAATAATTATTAATATAAAAAATTAAATCGTAAAAATAATAATGACAAAATAAAATAATAATATTCAATTCATTTATTAATGATCTTGATATCATCAACAACTATACTAACAAATATGAAGATAATAATTTCAATAATAATAAAAACAGAAGAACCTTAATAATAATATTATTGTTTCAGTTATATATATATTCTCTTCATTTTATTTTAATGTGTCTACCCCCATTTCACTTTATTTTATTTGGACACCACAACTGCGTGGGTAACCAGGATGACCGCATAGTTTCCGCTAACCGTGCGGTTCCCGCGCATAGACCCAAATACTAATAATAATATTATTAAATTATAACATAAGGACAATAATAATAATAATAATAGTAATTATTTATTTAAAATAATAAAAATATTAATAATAATAACAATAAATCCTTATTAATAATAATACTAAGAACATTAATAATTATACTGATATAAATATACATAATAATAATACCCAGTTCACTTAAATAGTAATAATTAAGTCATTAACAACAATAGAAATTTTAAATAATACAAATAATAAAAAAAAGTTTCTCATTTTAATTTTCCAAAGATAGGCGGACGGTTTTGTTTCCTGGGCGAAGCCGTGCGGGGTTTCCAAAACGCGCTCTGCTTATGCACACAGCGATGTCAACTCAGAAACATGTTCTTTTTTGACAAAAATTAAAAAAAACTCATTCAAGATTTAACCCGATCCTCGGAAAAAAATTTTAAAACCAAATAAAATAATAAAATAAAAGTAATAGATGGGTCGGGGTGTGACAGGAATACACATACGAGAATTCCGATGTGGGACTCAGAAATACCCACATTAATAAAAAGAGGGTTTAATAATTATCTTCTTTCAACTTAGTTGTTTTTTCAGAAAGTTCTTCAAGTTCCATCCATGTCTTTAGAATATTTATAGTGAGCTATTTTATTGAATATATCTTCTTTGGAAACATCCTTCAAAACCATCTTAGCACAAGCATCAACCTTCAATATGATCCCATCCAACATAACATGACAACGGATACCAACATGTTTTTCAAATATTGTCAAAAAATATTTCTTCCAGTTAGAGAAATGAGTTCCATCAAATACTGGAGTCTTCACAATAGATTCCATAAAAAAATCGTCAAAAACATCACAAACCAGATAAGATAGGTTGAATAATCTTAGAACCTTTCGGCTATGATACCACTTGTTGGGACCCAAAACACCTTGAGAGGGGGGGAGGGGGGAGTGGGGGGGGGGGGGGAGTGGCGGGGGGGGGGGGGGTGGTGGATCAGAGTGTTTCCATAAGAATTTTCCTTTATCCATTTTATCTTATTCCTTCAGGACCCTGCTCCCATGTTAGCATGAACAATTATTCAACCCATTTTTCCTCGAAATCACTCACATCACACACCATGCACATAGGTAGAAAGAAATAAAAACACACAAGAACACCAAGGTTTTACTTGGTTCACCCAAATGGGCTAATCAAAAATGATGTTGGTTTTTATGTTTATAGTATACTTGTATGTGAGTGTTTGGAATGGATAGATCAAGAAGGTCCTACATTAGCCTTTTGAAGATGATAAAGGATAATGATTTGGTGATGAAGAGTTTGATGGGATATGTGGAATCATTGGCGTTTTCATCTGATCAACTAGGCCTGGGGAAATGGGGTGACAATTGTAGAAGAAATTACAATGGTTGGATGCATGGTGGTGTTGAAGGGGTTGGTATTTGCAGGAATGGGAACATATGAGAATTTCATGTGGCATATCTTTCATCATACCCTTATGCGGCCGAATGTTGATTTGGATATGGACATGTCAGGTGGAAGAATGAATTTAATTGTCCCATGAAAGGAGATATAACATGTTTTCATGCATCAAAGATTATATATGTATGTGATACTAGCGACACTGTGCATCCTATTGATGCAGGGTTGACTTCTATATGTTTAATGAATGTTTAAATTTTCCTATATATTGGTATTATGGTTTATATTTTCTAGTCTTTCAAAGTCACGTACTTGAAACATTTTTAAGTTTCAAGTAGGCGATTTTGAAAGCTTATAAATTATTTTTCATTTCCATAGACATAAAACATATAAATGAACATAAACAATCAATGTATATGTCTATGGTGAGGAGATCATGTCCCACATGTTGGTCTAACACAAATCATTTCATAAAAAATAATTTTTCATTTCCATAGAAATAAAACATATAAATGAACATAAACAATCAATTTCTATGTCTACGGTGAGAAGATCCTGTCCCACATGGTGGTCTAATAATAGGACATCCGTGGCGAGATATATGGGGAGTCTGATGACCTGGAGAGGGCTAGTACTCGGGTGATGGAACGTCAACTATCATATCCTCCACTACTGTGCCAGTGGGAGAAAATGTCAACTCTACCTCATACTACCCTCCTGATCCTTCTCCCACCTCGATGGTAGAAGAACCCAACATCATTGAAGTGGGGAACAAATCATGTGGTGGAACTATACACCAACTATGCAATGGGTCTGGACCCCAAGGCTGCGATGACTCTGGACCCAAAGGATGCGCTCCATATGGACCCCACGATAGAGAAAACTGAGGACATCCCATCAAAAAAGATGGATCCCATGACAGCTGAGACACATCCTGCATCGGCTCAGACTGGTCTACTAGAGGTCCAACCTCTGCCTGTGGAACTTGTGAGGCCTGACGTGCAGGACGATGCTGTCTATGTCACCGTGGTCATGGATCCTTAGCACCAGCAGCTGCTGTAGGATCTTCCTCTGTGGCATGAACCTGTTGTCTCCGTGCTGGACACTCGAAGAGGCTCTTGGAAAAAGCATAAACATATGACCTTAGCTCCAACGCTTGAGCATGAACGACTTCCCGGCTGAAGAATCTATCCTCAACCTCATCACTCATATGAATAAGTCTGTCTATGTGACTCTCCTGTAAATAGATTAAAAATGAATTAGAAAATAACTCAATAAAAATAATAATATAATTTAATTGACTTACAATCATATGCATCTCTTTGTCGGCTCGGGTAAGATACAGTATAGACTTCAGTCTATACTATGGCTCATACTCGTGCTGCACTGAAAGAGAGAACTGCATCATAGGAACTCCCTAGATATGAAACTCTGCATGTCTATGCCAACAGTCAATAAATACAACATGTACTCGACACCAATCGTCATCCTGCCTCCCTGTCAGCTTCATCCCATTAAGCTGATCTGTCTGCCTCGACGGTAATGGAATCCGCTGAGTCAAGAGAAATTGGAACATGACTCTGTCAGGCTGGTGCCACTCAAAAATATGAAAGTGAATGAGTGGAACTACATCAGTAACATCATCAAGACCAACCGTGCAATATGGAGGAAACTGGTCCATAACAGACCAGTATGGAACCCATAAAATCTGAAATAACATATTACCCTTGTTAGAAAAATTGTTAACTAAAAAAATGATGCTATTATTAAATTTGTTATAAAGTTATATATTATATATACATACCTGATAGGGTAAGAGAAAGTCCAACTCAAGCCGATATACAGCCAAATTGTGTCTCGGAACCACATTGAAATTGTGTCGCTGACACCACTTATAAAATACAACATCGACAGTGATAAATAATGAGAAATTAAAGTCAATAACTTGTAGTAGCATCAGAAAATGATAAAAAAGAGTGATCATACCAGCGTCAAGTGGAGCATCATACAGCACCACCATCTCGACCGGTGGACCGGCAAGATCAGGGCAGAATGCGGGGATGTGCGCCCATGCCCACATCTGAATAAGGATGACGCATCCCCTGAGACCTGTGCGCCGCCTCTCGGATATCCTGCATAATGCTCTGTATGTGTATGACAAGCAGGAGGATCCCCAACTATATGTCCCTACCCAATCAAAATCCTCTAGCAGGGGTAGATACATCATGTGCACGTGCATCCCCAAATGATCCGTACACATGGTCCCTCCAATAAGTTGTAATAGATATGCACGTGAATAACGCATCACCGTCTGGTCGTCAGCATCATCAGCTAATAGTGGAATCTGTGACTCCATCCAAGGCATTGATATCGATGCTCCCTCAGTAGCACTAAGATCGGACAAAATGTCAACGCCTAACAAGTGCTGAGCAAGGTCGGGCCAAGTTTCCCGAGTGGATCCAATAACGGGTGTCCCCTGGATAGGAAAACCAAGAAGCACAGCCACATCCTGGAGGGTGATGGTCATCTCTCCCTCAGGTAGGTGGAATGTGTGTGTCTCTGGTCTCCACCTCTCCACGAGTGCAGCTAGCAGGTGATGGTCTACAAATGTAAAATCTGATATCGCAATACCATAGAATCCATCATGATGCAAGTATGGTATAATGGCAGGAGGAGGCTCTGTGTGATGAAAATGGTGCACTCGACGCACCCTAATCAATTGATCTGGACCACCCTCTATCACAACCTGTGAACAATGGGTAGCCTGCTGAATGAGTAGTATGGTGTTAGTCATCTGCATATAAACAAATGAAGTTTTATCAAGGATTCACATCATGGATCATTCACAACCTATAGGTGGTTCCGTCTCTAATCTATGTTAAATGAACCACGATTTCACTTTGTTTTATAAATTTTTTTATAAAATAATTGGCATGATTTATTTATTTTCTGAAAAGGGTTTTTGATAAAATATGGTTTCCCCTAATTTTGGTAAATAGAAGGGTGTTTTTAAAGAATTTTTAAATGAAGTGTGAACTAGTTTTCAAAGAATGTTTTTATATCAAGAAAGGGGTTTTTGTTATTTTTGAATGTTATAATGCCCTTTAAAAATGATTTTATGTATATCTCACATGTGATCCTTGGGTATACAGGTGGAAGGTGTAGTACTAGGGCTCATATTTTGATATTGTAAGGGAGTTCACTTTTTGGGGTGTTATTCTATTACTAGATCAAGATTCATTTGTCTCTATGACTTCATTAAAAATGTAGGAGGGTTCAATTTCTGGGGTGCTCCTCTATTCCCTAAAACTTTATACATGGGTTATAGGGATTTGTAGGGTGAATTAGTCATATTGATGTATTATTGTACTAGATAAACTGGTAATATGTTTCATGATTATTTTCTCAATCACATAATGTTTTGAAAATCGATGTAAATGGAATATGTTTTTGGGTTTATGGTTCATGTTTTCGATTTTAGGATTTAAAGATTAGGGTTTCACATTTTGCTTTTTGGATCTAGGTTTTTGGATTTCTTTTAACGTTTTATGGTTTAGGTTAATGATTTGAGAAAATATTTTCAGGATTATGATTTAGAATGTTATGATTACAGTATACAAAAGATGTTTCTGGGTTTACTGTTTTGATTTTCAGTTTTGGGGGTTAGAAAACCAAGGTAAAAGGAAGAGATAACAACATAAAATTTACAATATGAGAATCTCCCAATAAATACAATACATCATTGTGGCTTAGAGTGTGAACTCGACTTAACAATGTTAGGGAATCGTTTTCGATTATGACCTTCTTAATGACATATGGTACATCTCAAACTCTGTCTTTGTTCTTGAGGCCAGTCCATCTCATTTCGCATCCTGCTGGCCTTCGGTCTTCCACGGGGATGTAACCGATTAATATCAGGTACCACTATCAGTTGACCTTTGGGCATTGGGAAATAACGAAACTCGCCAATAGGTGTCCATGGTGCAACATAACAGTTAGAAATGGTGTTCATCTGGTACACTAGATCAACATATTTTTCCCATGATATGTTAACAGAGGCACATGCTGCGATGGCGTGTGAGCATGGAAACCATAAGTCCTGAAAGTTTCTACATTGACATTGCCTCGTTTCTAGTAATACCACCATTTTTCCACCAATGCTATTTGTGATGGGGTTCGTCTTCTCTTGAACTTCAAATCGAGATTCTTCTCGTCGAAATAGGCAGACATGATAACCAAAAGCTTCTTCAATATTCTTTTCAATCTCTCGTTGAAAATGTCTTCCGTGAATTAGCCTCTGATTTATTCCATCTGATGCTAGTTTTTCTCTATCAACAAAGTACTTCACGCAACGATATAATGTCTCCTAAACTAGGGCAGTTATAGGTAGCTTGAGAATTACTTTGAAGAAACCATTGATGCACTCTACAATGTTGGTGTTCATGTGTCCGTACCTCTTCCCCCATCATATGCCAATGTCCATTTTTCTTTTGGAATTCGAATCATATAATCGTAAACTTATTCATTAACCTGATGGATTTGTTCTAAAAATTATTCAAACCATTGTTGATCATACTCATATGCTACACATAGTAGATGATATTTCACATATTTTGAATTTATTATTACTTTGATATACAAAAAAATAACAAATACAATGCGTACCAAGTCTGGTGATTGTCTTCTTCATCGGTTTGTTGTGGAATTTTTTATGAAATTTGCTAGAAATGTGTCTAATGTAGAACCAATAATGTGAATTTGGGTAACTCCATGTATCAGGATCCACATTGATTGCCTCATTAATTGCCCGATTCCGATCAGATATCAAAAAAACACCACAAATGTTGGGGAAATGGGTGTTGGTACATGCCAAAAACCAACTCCATGATTCATAGTTTTCTTTCTCTACAATGGAAAAGGCAAGCGGAAGAGGTGAACGGTTTCCATATTGGGTTACCACAATCAACAATACGACCTTGTATTTTCCATATAGAAATGTTCCATCAATCTGAATAAACTGTTTGTAGAAATGAAAGGCAAAGATACAGGGAAGGAATGCCCAGAAAAACTGATGAAATTGAACACAATATAGATCAAGTTGGTTATCGCGAGACACATGTTCGTTTGTATTTAGATGGAATAAAACTTGGTTATGATGCCTCATTATGGCTAGAAATTGCAGCAACACCTGATACGAGTCATCCCAATCACTATAGACCTTTACAATTGCCTTCTGTTTCTCCTTCCATGCCTTATTATAGGAAATATTATAACTGAATTTTTGTTGTATCCTCTCTTGAACAAGGGATATAGGAACATCTTGACATATCCTAATCATCTCAACAACAATGGATGACACAAATTCTGCATCCAATGAAGTATGATCTTGTGTTAGGCTTGGCTGAACGCAAGTATAAGCTGCCTCAATCCTCAAGATTCTCCAACCTCCAAATGAAATGTCTGGAATCTCCCTCAATTGAAATCTACAATCATCCCCATACTTCTCACATCTTATTCCATATTTTCTATGGTCTGATTCGTAAACTACATAGCTATAGTTCCTCTCAATGTAAAATCTCTTTAGCATACTTTTTAATGCATCTTTACTTGGAAAATTCTTTCCAACATATAATGTTTTGTCCATCTCACTAAACCTATCTCGTATAACTCTGGGAAACTCAGTTTCCGGTGTGAGAACATTATCTTCAAATTCAGGCACACGTGTCATTACTTCTGACCAAGATGCAAAGAGAGGTGGATGGTTTATTGTAGGTCGATCATGTTGTACAACTAATGCATTTCTCGAAACATATGTTGTTCCTTCCTCATCAGCACTACTATCACCATCTATTTCATTATTACGAAAATCCTAATCAGATGTCGGGTTAACATGTATATCCGGGAGATCAAGTAGGTTTTCCTCTTTTGCATCATTTGGAATAGTCTCACCTTCATGGGGAAGACTATCTTCAACGACTCTTGTAAGTTTACGTCTTTGTACAGTTGGATGTTGTTGTTGTACAATAGAAACATCAACATATAACTCCATCATGGTACCATCTGACCATTGAGAAAACAAATTAATTGTTTGGATCCATTGTGCATCATTAACCAATGGAAATTCTAGATGCCACAATGTTGACAGGAACTACAAATGTCTATAACTCATTGACTTGATCTTTTGTCCAGGTCCTAGATTTAATGAGCCATGAATTCTGTCTTGAAGTTCACTTAGGGTTACACAATCAGTTGTATTAACCAGTGTTATTGGTTGTGTACTGTAAGAATCTCCTTGCTCAATTTGAATAACCTCCCCATAGTAGTACACACAGGAAAACATTATGCTCTACGTAAAAAAAGTTTTCTGATCAATATTTTTATAATGTAATTGACATTTTGAATGATGGTTACCAATATAAGTTGGATTTTATACTTTGAAGATGTAATTAAACTACTTATTAAAAATAAGTTTTATTTTACCTCACGTTCAAATAATAACTATTACTTCTATTCTATACAATCTTTATGATATTTAAATTTTAAAAGATCTTATATCCTAAACTAGGATATTTCTTAGTACACTTTTTTAATTAGTTAATCATTCTTTAATCATTAGTTATTTCTTACTAAATTATTAATTAGTTATTAAATAACATATTAGAGTTAAAATATAAATAATATAGAGTTAAAAAATAAATAACACCATGTTTAGAGATTCTAGCCTTTCTTGCAATGAATTGGATATCAAAATTTCATAAAACCTGTTATCACACGGGATTTCTGAAATTTTGATATTCAATTCACTACAAGAAAGGCTAGAAGCTCAAAACATGGTGTTATTTATTTTTTTACTATATGTTATTTATATTTTAACTCTATGTTATTTATATTTTAACTCCATGTTATTTATATTTTAACTCCATGTTATTTATATTTTAACTCCATGTTATTTATATTTTAACTCCATGTTATTTATTTTTTAACTCCATGTTATTTATTTTTTCACTTTCACTCCATGTTGTTTTTTAACTATGTTATTTTTTAACTCCATGTTATTTTTTAACTCCATGTTATTGAATATCATTTGAACTGTAGTTTTATTTTTTAACTCTATGTTATTTATTAATTAATTTATAATTAATCATTCCTAAAAATAACTATCAACATCATTACTAAATTATAAATTTATCATTTCTTTTCTTAGATATTTTAGTAGTTTATAAAGAAATATGCATATCTTAATCACATCCTATGGGATTGTCAAACTAGAATGCAGCAAGGCCCGTTGTTGTGCACCAGTTCCCGTTCGAGTCTAGCTCAAATCGGTGTTTTCAGGTTTTACCCCTAGGTACATCTGTGCCAGAGCCACATTCACTTGTTTGTATCCAGACAAGGATTTGATTGCTTAGATAACATAGTCTTTATGCTACCAAAATTTCATTAAAATGATCCTAAATTAATTTATACTAATGATAATTATAATTCCTAAATATATATAACTTATTAAACAATATAATAAACAAAAAAAATTAAAACTAACTAAACTACTAAATAATTAAAATATTTAACTATAAACAATTCAACTAAATAAAAAAAATTAAATTTAAAAAAATATTTAACTAAAACAATTCTATAAAATAAAAAACATTAAATTAGACACCATACCTCTAAAAGCTTTCCAAAAATTTCAAACCACAACCTTCACTGAAAAAGACAGAAAATGAGAGGCAAATGAGTTTTTGGAAGTGAGGAGAAGGGGAGGGGGGCGATGCCCTTTTATAGGGAATGGAGGCAAAGGCGGCACCACAGGTGCCTTCTTTCGCAATGTCGTCAGGAAAAAGGTGGTACCCGCGGTGCCGCCTTTCAGATGAAATTATCTAGAAAGGTGGCACCACAGGTGCCACCTTTTCCACGTCAGCGACCCGTTCCAGTAGTGAAAAGGCGGCATCCGTGATGCCACCTTTCACCCGAATTGCAAAGGCGACATTCGCGATGCCTCCTTTGCAGCACATTTTGAAAAAAAAATCGCCCTAACTGTTTTCTGTAAAAAAATTTAAATGTATAAAAAAAATCATTTCCAATCATACCTAATATATTTTCAACAAATCCAACCAGTAAACTAAATGGTTCCATCATTCCCCCCTTTTTGATTTTGTTGACAACATCCAATAAAACCCATACCCCTTATGTTTTGCAGTATGGTTAAGTCTTCCACAATTAGATTCGCATCACCAAATCAAATCCACTTCACCTGGGTTACCAACAAATCTAACACCATAGAACCATGGGTTCAATAACATTTATTTTATAATCTAGATCTAGATAAGCTGGAAAACTAGAAGATCAAAAGTTTTTCTATGGTTTGATTGGATGTTTCTTATATTTTATCGGAAGATTATTTGTATGCTTTTTTTCTTATTTTGAAGAAAATATTAAATAGATTCATCTTAAAGGTGTTAAAATAATTATGAGGTATTTGAAAGGATGTGTCAAGTGGACATGTTGTTCTTTTATGGAAGGTGTAATTTTCTGTTAATTTCCTAGCATGCATTCAAAATGGAATTGGCTGACAGGGCAGTTGGGCTTGTGTTATCATTCATCAGCTTATATATATTCATTTATTATACATTCTAGGTCATCATTATGGTGATTCCATCACTTTTTTTATTTGAATTTACATGGATTTCTTTGGGTTTTTCATTAACGAGAGTTCCTACAATCTTGTTTTCATTGCAACCATTCGTTGATGGAGACCATTTTATTCATAGATATTTCCTGCCTGAAGATTATACCATACTCATACCTGTCTTTGCTAGAGTGACAATCATTTTCTTCCTATCCATGTTTATCGGTTTTGTGATGCTCAAGTCTAAAAAGAAGAATGTATGACCCAGGTACTTGCTGTATTTATTATTATTAATTTTGAGTTAACCAATTTTTTTTTTTCTGTTTTGTGACGTGGATGGATCCTCCATTTTTGAAATGTTTTTTCTTAAAAAGATGAATGGTTTTGTTAAGAACATGATTCCAAAACATCACAGATAAATCATTGTTGAAGCTCCTTTCCATCACAGAGTATAACGAATTGAAAAGGGGAAATACCTTGAACCCATAGTGATTCATCCTTTAAAGAAACATCAAAAATTGACAAAGGCATGAACAAAGGTTCAAATGCACTTGAGTCGTGCAAGTTCCACCAAGGTCTCACAATTATACTTTCAAGATGCACATTGGTCGCACAAGTGACTTGCACACCCTCGTTGAATTTCGCCCAGGGTCTTCTCCAGCCTATAAATACCCCCTGTGGGCCCCCCATTTTGGGGACAAAAAATTCCAGAAACTCAGATTTGAGATCCCGGCGCCCTAGTCTCTTATCAAAGATTCCGAACACTTCAAAGGTAATTTCTTACCTAGAACGGTAGATCTAAAGAGAGGGAGTAAGGCCTAAGTGTTAAAACTCATCAACACTTGCGCGCCTAAGTGGTCATCCCTTAAGGGAAATGGACACACTTGCGCGCCGCCTTACCCCTTCAAAATAACTTGCGCGCCCCTATTCTGGAAGCCTCTAGGGATATTACTAAGGGCTTTATCCAAGTCTCACCCAAGTATTACCCTAAGGGTTGACTGTCGCGCAAGTACCCCTGTGTCGCGCAAGTATACTTGCGCGACCAGGACTTGCGTGCCCACGCAGGACTTGCGCTCCAAATTCTTTTTGGGTGCCCCTCCTATCTATTTTACCTCTCTTATGCCTATCCACTCATCCTCTTCAAGATTAAGCCTTCAGAACTCTCTCCAAAGTCATTTATTTCATGATTTCCTTGTTGGCTTCCTTATCTGAAAGGAATTCTATGGAACATCTCTTAAAAACTTAGTGATTCACATATATTTATGTCACTAATGTCAGAGATTTAATTCATTCAACCTCATCCTTTAAGATGAGAGAATCCTTAACCTAGGCCTCCTTTTCAGGACTAAGCCCCAGTCATAATTCCTCTAATTTGGGCATCCTCTTCAGGAATAATCCCCCACTCATAAATTCCATTTAACTTAGGCCTCCTTCTCAAGGGTAAGTCCTAAGTCTCAAGTCCCCTAACCTAGGCATCCTTTTCAGGAGTAAGCCCCAGTCCAAGTTCCCATAATTTTGGGCATCCTCCTTAGGAGTAAGCCCCAAGTTCCCAAAATCCAAATCCCCTTAACCTGGGCTTCCTTTTCATGAGTAAGCCCCCAGTTTTAAAAACATTTTAATTTGGGCCTCCTCCTGAAGAATAATCCCCAGTCATAATTTCTCTTAACCAGTCTTAATTTACTTTTAATTTGGGATTCCTCATCAGGATTAAAACCCAATCATAAGTCCCTTCCTAATCTAGGCACCTTCCTCAGGAGTAAGCCCCATGTTAGAGTATCAAAATCTCCAAAAAGCACATATACCTTTATGGACCTTGTTCCTGGGTTTCTTCCCTGAAGTAAAACCCAATCTTCATCTATTTTTGGGAAGTCATACATACATAATCCCCACATCATTTCTTATGATGGCACAATTTTCTGGTTTTACCAATACCTCTTGTTTCTCACACCGAGCATGAATCACGTGAGCTTAGAGTGTAAAAGTAATTATGACATCTTTCTTTGAGCCATCAATCATGAATAAACCCCATACTGCTTTACTCGAACTACGTGGGTTCTAATTCCTTTTCTAAAAACAAAGGATACGTAGGTATCCCATCTACAGGTACGATCCCAACTATGAAATAATTCATGTCCTTCTGAATGACAATAAACTTCAAGTTCCCCGCTGAGTGGATTTAAAACCAGTATGGTCATCATTATGACTAAGAGACTTTTATATAATGTATTAAAGGATACCATTGACTAAGAATATCTAAAAAAATACGGATGATTCTCTATCGATGAAGAACCTCGAATACATATAAAAGATTCTCTAAAATCTCATACATATTAATCATTGATTGTCAGATCTAAAGAAAATCTCATTTTCATACTAGGTAATGTAATAAGGATTCAAGAACATAACTTAAATCTATAAAGAGAGTCCCGGAGTAGAAAATAATTCCCCTAAAAAAGGTGTGATGAGTCCGACCTCCCATCCTCTCGACCAATGAAAATTCTTAAGTCTCATCATTTCACAATTAATGAGCACCTACATTTGGAAAGTAGGTCCAAATGGATATGGAATCATTGGATGTTTCCGGTTCTACGAACAAACCCGTTAGAAACCGCTTGGAATGTTTGAATCTTAAATCAATGTGATCATCCCCAATTCCAGAGGAAACAAAAAATGGTGAACCCGAAGTGAATCCTTAACCAAGTTAAAATGATGTTTTACTTATTTTTTAGGCCCCTATTTAAACTCAATGAGAGGGCCAACAAGACAGTCAATAACATATGTGCTCATCCAAAAGATGTAGCGGCCGAATTTTTCTTGATTATGTTTGTTATATCAAACAGGCACTCTTTTCCTAGATCTTCTGCATTACAAGAATGAATTTTCTTAAGTTCACTGCTCTGAATACTTCTGCTGTGAAAACCTCTGCTGTGAATGAATCTGCTGCTACTCTTGCTGGATCGTCGTCCACTCTGAGAAAGAAATCACCTACTAAGCGTCTTCAACGCTGGGTATCAAATGTGTTGGTTAAGGAGTACCATCAAAACGATACTATTACAACTCCGGAGGCCGCTAGACAAGCCCTCCAAGTGAATAACTCACCCTGGTCGTCCGGACAACGACGAATAGAGATCAAGAAGAAGGTGGTGCTAACTATCGTCTCCAACTGTTTCGGGTCGTTATCCCTAGAACACAATCACCATTCCTTCCCATATTCTGGGGAAGTGAATGAGTAGGTCCCTCAGGGACTTAACTCAAATAGAGATGAGTCCTTACTGAGGTCTCCCATCAAAAATCACCACCAGAATCGTGCGGCAGTGTGCCCTCAACATGATGAGGGTTTCGTCTCCAGGCGTTCAGCTCAGGTTCCTCGAACCCGAGCAGGAAATACACACCACCAGAGGTGACAACCGGTTAACAGTGAGAAGGTTCTTATCTCTTCCATTTCTGGAGAAGTCCACCAACCTAACTTGGTGGCAAGCAAAGAGCGGGAACACACACCTGTCCGTTTTAATTCTGTTGTCCATAAAACTCGTCTGGCAACAGCACGCCATTCCCGCCAGGAAATTCCGGCAGATTACTAAAGATAGGAACATACACCTGTTTATAAATCATCAGCTAGTCATCAGGCTCGTCTGACTACATATGATGGAGCCCGACAAACCAATGTGTTGACAGCTGGTTAACAAGAACATAGAACTGCTTACACTCATCAGTCTTTCCAGAATCCTCATCTTTCAGTATTGAAGGAATTTCATCAACCACGTTCGGTGGAGTGTAATCAGTAGGCACATACACCTGCTAGTATTGATCAAGCCTACCAACATTCTCGTTTTCTAGCATTCAGAGAAGTCAGTCGGAAAGCTCCGACGACAAATAGGAAGCATGATCAACTCTATGCCCCCACACATGAGTACTGTCAGAATTCACTGATAGGAAAAGGAGGACAGGAGCAGGCACATACACCTACTCTAGGCACAGAATGGATGTATATCCCCTTTCCGTTAGCTGAAGTCACCGAGCATATTTTATCAATGGTGAAAGAGCAGAAGCAAATCCCTGTTCATATTCTGGATTCCTGCCAGGATATTATAACAGCTTCCACTGCATCTTAGGGAAAGACACATAAATATATCCCTACCAATGGAGTGACACATCAGCAGTTCACTCCGGAACAGACACACACATCTATTCCAGTCCAAGAGGGTTGTGGGGCATACTCCCCCATATCATACGGACGGCCAAGTCAGGCACATACACCTGATTTGAGTGGAGATAATCAGTCTAACCTGATCATTTCTCCTAAGCAGGCACATACACCTTCCCATAATGACCACTTTCTTCAACAAGTGGTTCCTAAAGTGAGTAAGAAGGCTTCTAAGAAGAAGACTCGCCCAACATAGTCAAGAAATCAAGGGTCAATCTGTAATAAGGCCTTACTTGATGCTGGAGTTCTTGATGCACTCAGATAACTATCTGTTGCAACTCAAGAATCTACTCTCTCAGTTCCCAATAGTGGGAACATTAATTCTGAAGGTTTTCATCAGACACTTCCTCATGAAGGCTTGCTTCATGAAAATTCGGTCGATCTCGAAGTTTTATCTTCAGATGAAAGACACAAGAACCCTCTATGTGGTCTAAAGACTAAGGATCCAAATGTTTAATATTTTTCTGTAACCCACCATGGTGGTCCTCCCCATGATGATGAATTTATCTGCTAAATTCCTCTCCGCAGTAGTAATGCACATTGCCTGGAAAATTCTCCAATGAGCAATGTAGTGATGAGAAAGCCCTCTTATCTTGAGGCACTTGAAAATGTGGAGCCGGTCATGTCTGATGCTTTACCATTAGCAGGTGAAATACTTTCTCAACCAGAAGATAGCCCAAGGTGTAGGTTATTCTCCGAACCACCCCTAAGTCATGCATCTTCTAGTTTGATCAGAGATTTCTCTACCAATCTTGTTGAATCCAATGAAGTAACAAGGAATCACCAGCTCTGGTCTAATCAAGTAGAAGAATCTTCATCGAATGATAAAGAGGAATTACTGAATATGAGAAAACAACTGGTGAAAGGTGAAGTTCCAGTTATGTTTTACCCTTTGGATAATTCTCAGTATGACATTCCAGAGATGTTGACGGAAGATTGAATTCATGATATTCCTCTCAACATATGGAAAAATCTTTTTCATTTGAAAAAGAAAACATTATCTTATGATGAAAATGAAAATCATGTAAATATAATAGAAGGGTTACAATGCCAAATTGATTTGGATTATCTCTCAGTTTCTCGATATCCAAAGGCTGAAAAGCAACAGAGAGCCCTTCATCGTTCATACCTTGGTGCACTATGAGGGTTGCGCCAGTTAATTTCCAATACCCCATCTGGTATTCATATCAGGGGATGGGGAATTCATGGAGCACTACATATCACTGTGCTCTCCAGTCAGCAAATCCCACCGAAAATGGTCTCATGCAATGTTATTGCCCATGGCCGGCTATAGTCAATGGGTTTTGTTTGTAATCAAAAGCTTTCCCAAGAATAGGCCTTGACCAGTTCCTCTAAAAATCAAGCATACAGAAAAAAAGTTTTTGAATTACTCATGCATCAAGCAAACGAGAATATTGAATAGGCCTCTCATTTGGAGCAAGCACATCATCAAGTGACAGAAGTGTCAGAAATCATCCAATGGTCTTTTGAGCTGGGTGATAAAAGTGGATGCAGGTTGATGCATCCAGCTAATTTCTAGACTAAAATCTGCAAGATCAGGAGATATTTCAAGAAGGTCTCAGATATAGCATGTCAAGAACCACCCCAGCTTGCCAGACTAGGGACTCTTTTAACCCAACCCTCAGAATCAACAAATAGGATTCGAGGAGTTGAGCATGAACAACCCCAGTCCACCGGACTAGGGACTTTTTCAAATCCTCAATCTCTCACTTAGAGAAAGTCGGTCTTCTCTCGATTAGGGAAGAAGCCTCAAGAGTAATGAAGAGCCAAACTATCAGGAGATTCCCTCCAAGTTACGGTTTGTCAAGAAGTTCCTGAGGGATCAAATCGAAAAAAGGAAATGTCTCATCAGGGATATGGAAAAAGGTATTATCGCAAAAATGACGATAGAAGAGATTCAATGAATTATGCATCAATCAATGTCATTAATGTTGTTGTTTCTGATCCACCAGATGAGGTTCACTCAGAGGGATCAGATGAAGAGGTTCCTGCTTAAGAAGATGTACGCATAGACACAAATGAAGAAGGTGTGCGTACTCGAAATCAAAGGATTACCCAGAATTTGGGTAATCCTTCAAGTAACCCACTTCCCCATCTCTGAAAGGGAGACAACAAGGGGAAAGGCAAGAATCAGGTTACATACCCTTCCTCTGGAGAAGTCCAATCACTCTCACTATAGCTAATATTTTCACAACAAGAGGAGGAAATAAAGGAATTAAGGAGGTTGAATGCAGAATTACTTCAAGGTAGTCTTCCTCCTAAGCGTGCTGGAGTCAGTCATCCAAGGGAATTTGTTGAGGCTACTGAGATGGATCAAGAATATCCTCCTCTACCAGTACACCCTCACAGGTCTAATCCTATGGGTCAAGTGAAACAACAATTGGATGTGCTACCATTAGTTTCAGTACCAGTCACCACATCTGTACTAGCTCCAGTCGTTGCACCTGTTCAGGTCCGAGCCCAACCGGATGTTTCTCAAAAGTTAATAACTACTATTGAGTCATTAACAGCTCAGTTGGAAGCTATGGAGGGAAATGGTGCTCAAATTCAACCAGAAAAGAGATCTTACCTTGAGTGGGTTGATGCAATTCCTCCCCCATCAAATTTTTCAAGTACCACGTTCCCAATATTTAATGGTTCGGGAGACCCATAGCAACACTTAACACATTTTGTTTCTCGTTGCGATCCTATGATGGGAACCCCTCAGCAACAAGAAGCAGTTAAGCTCAGGTGTTTTGTACAGTCAATACAAGGGCCTGCCTTTGTTTGGTACATAATCTTGCAATCCTGGTCAATTACTAGATGAGAGGATCTCCGTCAAAGATTCCTTCTTAAATCCATTTCAACGTTGCCAAAGACAATGATTTTTGATCTCACAAATTGTAAGAAAAGGGAAAATGAAAGGGTTTCGGATTTCATTGCTCGTTGGAAGGGATTAACATATTCCCTAATCTTAGCACTCCCTCAAGAAGAATTGTTTCCAATCTATGTGGAAAATCTACGTGATGAATTACGCACACCGTTGATCCCTGTGAAATACAAAGGAGGGTTTCAAGACCTTACTTCAATAGCTAAACAGATTGAAGATTATCTTATGAAGACTAAGGATAAATCTCGTTTAATTCCATCAGCTCCAGGAAGGAGAATGGGTAAAGCAGAGACTGCTACAGTTATGCTTAAACAAGAACATGTACCTGTTTCTACTTCAAGACCTTTATCTTCTTGAAGGGCTCCACCTCCGGAGCGTCAACAACAGAGGCCGTTCCATCAAGATGATCAAATAGATCAAAGACAAAAACAATTTGAGGATTTGAAGAGTAAAGTCTAATCTTTCCGAAATGAACAAGTTCCTGGTTACTTCATTTCGAATCTGGAAAATAATTTGGTTCAATTGCCAAGGCCCAAGAGGCCAAACAAGGAAGGAGATGAAGACCATCCCAATTATTTTCCATTTCATCAGATGTTGGGGAATCCCATTCAGGAGTGTTTTGTCTTCAAGGACCTCCTACAAAAAAATGGTCGTCTTGGGACAAGTCAAACTAAAAGGTTCTTCATCTCAAGTAGCATGTGTTACTGCTATAGATCCAGAGGAAGAAGGTGAGTGGCAAGAAGTCAAGAACAAAAATGCAGAAAAATATGATGATTGGATGGTCATAAAAACAATCAACTGAACTCATTCCATTTTGCGAACGCAATTGAAGCAACCAATTGTGTTTTCTACTATGAATGCCACGGAAAAACCTTCTTCATTAGAGGGAAAATCCTCAAAAGGGCGGCATAATTCCAAGAAAGAGGAACAATCAGAAGAAGATGAAATTGTGTCAAAGCCTAAGTTATCTTTGACTCTGGAATATTTTATGACGTCTACTTGGAAGTCACGGGAACCGCCCCACCAAATGGAACAGCTTAAACCGACTAATCAGGAAGAGTCTTAATCAGATGAAGATTTGATTTTTGGTTCTGTTAATATGATTCAATTAACAGATCCATATGCCAGTCACAATTTCGATTTTGATGAGCCTGAGTTCCTTGTAGCAAACAGAGGAATCAGAGGAAGTTCCAGAGGCTCAGTATATAGGGGAAGATGTGGATCTTTTAGAGGCCACTATTCTAATTCTACCCCTACTAGAACTGTGTATGCAACAAAAACTCGTGGTAGAGCCCTTAAATGAGCTCAAAAAGAAAAATCAAGTTCTTCCACACAAGGCAGACTCAGTCCTGGCACAATTATTCTGGAAGATCGGTTGAAGGTTCCATCTTCTTCCTCTCAGCAAGTAAATAGACCTAATCAGTCTTAATCTTCCAAATCTAGGAGTATTACCAAATCCTATCCTGGTACAAGATGTATCTACTTCCAAAGCATCAACTTCTAAGGCACCTACGAAACTACATGTTCCTATTGGGAAACGTAGACCTTTGGATCAAAAGTATGATGTATTGAAACACTTGGCCTAAATACTGGCCAAGTTATCAGTTCTGGATGCTTTGAATTTATCGAAGGATCTTTGGGAGGCACTCATCGAGGCTTTGTCGAGTCCTCAGGAGTTTGAAACTGAAATTGCTGCAGCTGAAGTCTACCATGTAGAGAATAATCCCACATAATGCCATGCAGTGATATCTTTCACAGATGAAGATAAAGATGATTTCGTGCATGGACATATTAGACCTTTGTACTTATCTAGCAATTTCAATGGTGTAGACGTCCGAAGAGTTTTCATTGATAATGGTTCAGGAGTCAACCTCATCCCCATTCATACACTTCGTCTATTGGGCCTCACAGAATCTGATTTATCTCCTTCTACATTGATTTTACAAGGATATGATAAAAATTAACATGAACCACTAGGCGAGATTACACTCAGAACTCAGTTTGGAGATCTTGTATCCAATTCAGATTTCATGGTTATTGATCAAGACTCAGCCTTCAACATCTTTCTTGGAAGACCCTAGCTACATCAACATGCAACTATCCCTTCATCATACCATCAATGTCTCAAATATTGTTTTTATGGTCAAATTGGAACATTGTATGGTGATAAATCCCTATTCAAGACATGTGAATCTCAATACATTGAGGTGGAATTCTATCACATAAAGGGAAAGGAGAAATCCACAGAAAGGGAGATTACCAAAGTTAATTCTCCATATGGTTTGGAAAAGATTCCAGTAAACCCATTTACACATGTGAGTACAGATTATGTGTTTCCTATCAGTCAAATTGATAGGATAAAACCAAATCAAAATACTCTTATGGAATCTTCCATAATGTCAATTACGGCAATCAAGCCAGACAACATGGGAGAAATTGGTGATTCACCAAGCAATGATGAAGGCTCAAATGGAGATGTCTTCATTTCATCTGCTGAAATTCAGAAAGTCTATACTTCTCCATTTAGATCAGAATAAGTTATAGAAATATCAGAGGTGAATGATGATGTCGATTCTCTATCCATCATCTCCTCTATATTACCCAAGGAAGACCCTTCATCATCAATTAGGTCGGAAATGGAAGCTTATTCTTCAAGATATTCAAATTTTAACATCTCTTTTGATCATGGAAATTATGCTTCATCATCCACTATGAAAGTATAAACAGAAGAAATAACACATGTTGAAGAAGAAGAGGAAGATCTTAGGGATGCTCCTCCAGCATTTGAAGAGGGTATCTCTACCACCATGGATGAACTCAGAGAAATAAATCTAGGTACAAAAGAAGATCCACACCTCACTTTAATTAGTGCGTCCATGACTCTTGAAGAGAAAGAGATGTATATTTCCTTTTTAAATCAAAATAGAGATATATTTTCTTGGAACTATACAGAGATTCCATGGATTGATCCTGATGTTTCCACTCATCGTTTGGGTTTTCTAGAAGAACATCGAGGATTCAAACAAGTCGATATAAGAACACACCCAACCTATGCTTCCAAAATTGAAGCGAATTGGATAAACTTATCAAATCTAACTTCTTTAGAGAAGTTCAATATCCCAAATGGTTGGATAATATTGTCCCAGTGAAAAAGAAGAATGGGAAAATTAGATTTTTCATTGATTTTAGAGATCTTAATCGGCATTTTCCTAAGGATGATTTTCCAGTTCCGATTACAGAACTCTTTATTGATGCAACAGCTGGCTATGAAGCAATTTCCTTCATGGATGGATATTCAGGATATAATCAAATTCGAATGGCTCTAGAAGATGATGAATTTACAGCCTTCAGATCCCCTCAGGGTGTGTTTTTCTATCAGGTAATGCCCTTTGTCCTGAAGAATGAAGGCGCAACATATCAGCATGCCATGCATCATATCTTCAAACCCTTTTTAGGGAAGTTTGTTGAATGTTATGTGGACGATTTTGTGGTTAAATATAAACAACTTTCTAATCACTTGGTAGATTTAGAAGTCATATTTCACAAACTTCGACAACATAATTTGAAGATGAACCCCTTAAAATGTGCTTTTGGGGTAACCTTAGGAAAATTTCTCAGCTTCGTCGTACGCCATCGTGGTATCGAGGTCGATCCTGAGAAGAAAAAGTCAATCCTTGGTATGTAACCTACTCGAAATTTAAAGGAATTAAGAGGGCTTCAAGGAAACTTGGCCTATATTCGGCGTTTCATCGCCAATTTGGCAGGAAAAATTTTACCCTTCACCAAATTGATGAAGAAGGGAGTCACTTACTAGTGGAATAAAGAATGTTAAGAAGTATTCGATATTCTCAAGAATTATCTCTTGAGTCTATCGGTGTTAATGCCACATGTTGAAGGAACACCACTTATCCTCTATGTGACTGATTTAGAGCGATCATTGGGTGCCTTTCTTTCTTAGAAGAATGATGTTGGGAATGAAAACAGCCTCTACTATCTCAGTCGGATTATGCATGAAGCAGAAACCCGATATTCAAGTATTGATAAGTACTGCCTAGCATTAATCTTTACAGTTCAGAAGTTGAGACACTACCTACAATATCACGAGGTTCAATTGGTATCTCGCAATAACCCACTCAAATTCATCCTTAGTCATCCAATGCTTATAGGACGTCTGGCAAGGTGGGTAGTTATTTTGCAGTAATTTGATATTCAGTATGTGTCTCAAAAGGCAATAAAGGGCCAAGATCTGGCTGATTTCCTTGCTGAACATCCTTTAGTAGAAGATACACCTTCAGATATTGAACTTCCTGATGAGGAAGTATTCTTTATTTATGATAGTCTTCAAACATGGGAAATGTACTTTGATGGTGCTTCCATAAGTCCAACAGGAAGAAAAATGGAAAATCCTAAATTCAAAAAAGTTGGATTAGGAATTGTACTCATTTCCCCAGAAAAGGCAGTGCTACATTATTCCTTCTCATTGTTGGGAGGTGGTACAAATAATGAAGTAGAGTACCAAGCTCTCATCGCAGGCTTGGAGTTGGAACTTTAAGCACAAGTGAATCACTTAAAGGTGAAAGGTGATTCAGAACTGGTAATCAAACAAGTCAATGAGGATTATGAAATCAGAAAAGAAGAAATATTCCCTTTATATGATTGCGTCAGAGAGTTAATGGTGGAATTTCCTACGGAACCGGTATTTTCTTATGTCCCAAGATCACAAAATGCCCAAGATGATTCACTAGCTAATATAGCCACAACTCTAGTAGATCCAAATCGGGACGAGACAACCATCAGTATTGCCCACTGTCGTATAATTTCACCGTATGTTCAAGCCAAAATAGAAGAAATCAATGAAATTAGTCCCATCTCTAAACCATATGGTCATACTACAGGATGGATGACACCTATCAGGGAATACCTTCAAAATGGAACACTTCCACCTGATAGAGCTGGGAAATAACAAGTCTAGAGACGTGTGGTCAATTTCACTCTTTTTGATAGCCCAGATCACTTAGAGAAAGTTCTCTACAAAAGGGATTTTGATGGAGTTCTCTTCAGATGAATTGATGGTGAAGAGATAATGAATGTCATGAAAGAAGTGAATGCAGGAGTCTATGGTGCCCATCAGTTTAGACACAGACTATCTGATCAAATTCAAAGGCTTGGATATTTTTGGCCTTCAATGATACAAGATTGTGTTGATTTCACAAAGAAGTGTCATTCTTTCCAAGTACATTCCAACTTCATTAATCAACCCCCAGAGTTGCTTCATATAGCTAAATACTTATGGACATTTTCCACATGGGGAATGGATGTAGTAGGACCTTATCCTTCGGCTACATCCAAGCAGTTTAAGTACATTCTTACTGCTACTGACTTCTTTTCTAAATGGGCAGAGGCAATACCTCTCAAAGAAGTTAGTTCTAAATTCATTGTTAGCTTCATCAAGTCTAAAATAATTACCAGATTTTGTGTCTCTCATACCATACTAACGTACAATGGCACCAACTTCTATTCATACGAGGTGAGGAAGTTGTATCAAGAATACAACATTAAATCTAATCATTCCTCTCGGTATCATGCAGCGGCCAATGGCCAGATAGAAGCTTTCAACAGGACTCTATCAAATATACTACAAAATATGGTGGATAAAGATAATAATTCATGTCCTAATAAACTCTTTCATGCTTTATGGGCTTATCGGACCACCATACGCACTGAAATGCAGTCAACTCCATATTCATTGGTATATGGAAGGGAAGTAGTCTTTCCAATTGAGGTTCAACTACCCTCTCTTAGAGTATCCATTTGTGATCAATCATCTACAGATGAAAAATTTCAAAAGCGATTGGATGAATTGGAACGGTTAGATGAGAAAATATTGTGCACCCTGCACCACTTGGAAGTCTATCAGAATCGAATAGCACAAGCTTTCAACAAAAAAGTTCATATTCATTCATTCGTTCAGGGAGAATTGGTATTAATTCTCTGAACTCCAATGATACCAGGAAAGAAACCTCCCAAGATGGAGCCGAAATGGGAAGGACCTTATTCAATACATAAGCTCTATTCCAATGAAGCTTATTCTTTAATCTCAATGGATGGAGAACTCATCACTACTCCAAACAATGCCAGATTTTTGAAGAAGTATTTTGTATAAACACAAAATACACAAACTTTCCATGCATACGACCTTAAACTATTGGCATTTCATATTTTCCAGCAAGACGTTAAAATAAATCATCAGTTACGGTCCATGCATATGACCTTAAACTATTGGAACTTACATCCAACATGACGTTAAACTGTGACGTCCTAAATACATGATGCTAAACTGTAAATAAGTCCCTTAAATCTAGCAAGACGTTAAACTACATAACCAACGGTCCATGCATACAACCTTAAACTATTGGCATCCATTTGGTCCGACAAGATGTTAAACTGTGAAAAAAATCCCTAATACGTCCAACATGACGTTAAACTGTGTCTCTATATTTGTCCTTACTACATGGCATTAAAATGCACAGTCCCCCTTTCATCCAACATGACGTTAAACTGTATTATCCTCATCGTCTTAGCTACAAGATGCTAAAATGTACAACACCCTTATTGTCCAACATGATGTTAAACTGTATTTTGTCCCTGCTTCATGACAATAAACTATGCAGCACCAATAGTCCTCACTGCAAGACTTTAAACTGCATATTCCCTTCATATGTCCTACATGAAATTAAACTGTGCATCGTTAGGGTTGTTGCTACCCCTTGTTTCTCACACCGAGTATGACTCACGTGAGCTTAGAGAAAACTTCAACCATAACACCCTCTCTGGGTCGCTAACCATGTGTAAGTCCCAACACCATTTTTAGGTCATTTTCCCCAAGAATAACTTGATCACTAATTCATTCTTTAATTGAACTACACGGACTTCAATCCTTTCCTTCTAGGCTGGGTACGTAGGCAACCTCCTAAGGTTCAAGCCCAAAACTAATCTTTTCACATTGGTTCACCTTTGTCCTTGATACATGACGTTAAAATGTACAACAATTTTGTCTTGTATGAAAATAAACTACAACATTCTTTGATACCCTCACCTGATAGAGAATCATTATTTACATTGATTTTCGATCATGTTATATTTCAAAGACTACGTGCATACATGGAAATACCTGAACCTTTTATCTTGGGTAAAACCATTATTGCACTAAAGTCCCATTTTCACCCTTCACTTGTATAAACCAAATCTATACAGAGGGTATTTCAAGAACTACGTGCGGCTTGATTCCCATCCTTATGGGATACGTAGGAACGTTCGAGCATCCCTCAAATCCAGCCCCAAGTCTTTGGGCCTAACCCCAAATTCCACTTTCAGTCCCCTGGCTGAAAAGTCCCTATGAAAACACACATAGTGTATTCATTATTATGGTCCGAGCTCTATGAACCTAAAATAAGATTTCCTATACTTTTGTCTCACACGATGTTAAACTGTATTATAAGAACTATGTATGGATTGATTCCCATCTTTATGGGATATGTAGTGAAGTCCAACATTTCAATTCAGGACCTAGCCACAACATGATTATGGTTAGCATTGATCTGTGTATCTCTACATACATTGGACAATACCCATTTTTATGTGTCATAATCCTAACCTTGAATACTTCCAAATATCTATAACACTTTTCTTGACTTCTGGTCACAAAATTTCCAAATTTTGAGAATTCTTTTGCCTGACCATGCAACATGTTCCCTTAGGCAGCCTTGCATAAACAGTCCACATAACAGATGTGTCAGCCAAAAGATGCTATTATTTGACTATGTATCCAATTCCCTTAGGCATCCCTACATAATTCAACCCCCTAATGGGTTTTTCAAATATTGGTAACATCATTCTTGGGAAGAAAAAATCTTTTTTCCTTAGTTGTCTTAATGACAATATGTAGGGACCTGCAAAAAAATATATCCATCCTTAATATATTTGTCTCATACTCTTTTTCATGATCTGAAAATATTCTAGTCTATGGTTTATATTTCCCTTCCCTACGTTTGGGTTAGACCTTTGTAGGAGTGACATTCATCCAGTTCTTAGAAAATCTTGTTTGGAAATATCTTATCCATATTCAAGTACCTCTCTCCATACAGAAAACTCTATGCTTTGGAAAATTTGAATCTCCATAAACATCCACTGGTTTTTAGTAGTAGAAAGGTAAATTTCTGAGAGTTCTTTTGCCTAACTATGCAGCACGTGCCCTTAGGCGGCCTTGCATAAACAGTCTACATAACAGACTTGTCAGCCAAAAGATGTTATTATTTAACTGTGCATCCAATGCCCTTAGGTGGCCCTGCATAATTCAACCCCCTAATGGGTTTGTTAAATAGTAGTAAATTCATTCTTGGGAACTACTTATTCTAAATTCCTTTTAGCCCTTTTTCATGTCATCCCTGATATTCAAAATTTCTTAAGTCATAGTTTACAGATTTTCCCTCATACTTGAGTGTGGTAAAATGTTTTCAGATAAGTTGTCAAGTAATTGAGTCAATTTTAATCCATTCGGTCAAAGATATTTTGACCTTAAAAATTAGCCTTTTTATGTCCAACATGCATGACTTTAAACTTCTCACAAAAGACAAAGGAACTCTGAACAAAAGTCAAGTTCTAGATCACTAAACATATATCTTGTATGATTTTAGGTAATATTGAGTAATAAAAAGATTCAAAGTTTATAGGGTTATTTATAATAATCCTAACAAGAATAAAACTATGATTACTAGGACCATTGGCTTAAGTAAAATTTAAAGCAGGTATCAAAGAATACAAGCACAAATGATGGAAGATGAAAGTATTCTTCATTGATGCATAAAAATTAGAAGGACATCCACAGAATGGATTCTCTTCTCTTTTACAGGAATTACAAAAGGCTCTCAACATAAGTCTTAAATTGATGTACAAAATCCCGAGCTTCATCAGCAGCCACTTAAAGCTCATGCACTCGAACAACTTCACTCTTTTCAGCCTGATGGAGTGCTTTCATGGAATCTGCAATGGCTTTAATCCCATTTTCTTGAGCTCCCTCCAATGAATTATTGGGTTGGTCAGGTTCCTTAGTAACAACATCTAACTGTTAGTGAAGGTGCATCTGCTGGATGACTTTATCTTTGATCTTATGTTTCAGCTCCTTCATCTTGGCAGAATAGTCATCCCCATCTCGGGATACCGTAGCCTCAAATTCACTGACATTGGCTGACAACTTCACCCTGGTCAGATCTTCACGACACTTTTGCTCCTGTTCCCTCCTTAAGATGACTTGTTTTACTGCGGCATGAATCTTTTGATATCCAAAAATGCCAAGTCCCATCATGAAAAAACAGGGATGACAGTCGCGGGATCTTTGATGATATCTCTTCTAAAGGCACTTCAGATATGATCTTCCATATATTCTGCCATGCCTTGTGTCGTGAAAATTGGAGTGCCTTTTTTACTTCTGGATCCGACTCAGCATCACTGTCACAGGGGGAATATAATCCGGGATTAATGCACTTAGGGAAGTGCCCTGTTCTACTCCTTCCCCCCTGACTTGTGCTTCTTCACTTTCAATTCCCATTGGGGCGGAGGCTGAGGCTTCACCTCCAGATCTAGCCACTGAAATTGATGGCCCTGCATAATCAATTGAAAGATTTTGTTAGTTTCAAAGGATAACAAAAGTTAATTGGTTGTCTTGAAAATTAAATACAGTCGAAAATATTGTTACCCCTTACCCAACGGTAGATCGGTAACTTGAGAAGGCTTCTACCCATATTTCCTAGATTCAACAGGGTTTTCAGGGTGAGTTTGAGGAAGCTCTACGGGGTTCATCTCCACTTGTGCTAATGTCTCTGCAATAGTAGTGTTTTTTGTACCCCCTTCAGACATTGGTAGTTCAACAGCTTTCTCAGATAGAGATGCATATTTGAACCGGTCATGATTAGACATGTAATAAGAAGTTATTTTTAACAGGACAAAGGATAACACTCACGTCCATAATCTTCTAAATTACATGGTAAGTTAAAATGATCTAAAAAATATTCAAAAGATGCACCAAGTCCCATCATTTCATCCAATATAATCTCAGAATCCTGGTTAATCTCACCAGTGGGAGCATTTGGTATGTCTTCTTGGCGACCTTCATCCTGCGATCTCTGACCCTGAACAACATCTTCATATAAAATAGCGGCATCAGTTGCAATGGACGCCAAAATCTTGAGTGCAGGGGTTGAACCTAAAGTATTACGGAATGGAAGTCAGTTGATGTTTCATTCAACATTTTATAATCATTGTTAACTTACCAGAAGCAGGTTCTTCTCTTCTTACAACAACAGCAGGAGGGATACTGGGAACAGACGCTGGCTCTTCTCCAAGAGCATCCAAGTCAGCCTGAACTTGTGATTTTTCACTAGTACCCTCCATGGTCCTCAAAGGAAGGTAAATCCTCTCCCTCAAAGGGGAAATTGAAGAATCCCCTGCAATCAAAAAAATTACGAGTAACCTTTTTCATGGGTTAAGATTCATGATTATCCAAAGGACTTACCACTACTGATGAAGCATTTAGCTGTGGACTTCCTCCTTTGATGCCTTTGCTTCTTTGGTTTTTTGTGAGTGTCAACAATCTCTTTTATAGGCACTTGAATTAGAGAATGGAAAGCCATATCCAACTCCTCATCCATGGATTGCTGTCCTGAAGATATCTCGCCCGACTCGCGAGGAGATTCAGTAGCAGCCCTGATGGCAGTACCACCAGGGCTATACTGTGGTGAAGGAACCTCAATAGTTCCTTTATTTGAAAGCTGTAGGATGAAGAGAATAATTTCCTTGAGTAACAAATCTTTGACTGAAATCAAGTTGGAAATAAGATAAGGAAAGAAAACTTACATCTTCAGGAGCCACGTAATCATGCCACTCCTCATCTCCAGAACCACCAGTCCCCTCAGTGGAACCACGATCAATCATTTCCTTCACCCTCTTGGTGACAGGAATCGAATCGTCAGTGGAATATATGAGCATTTCCAGCTCTCTGATATAATCCCGCACTTCATCAGGGTTATCCTTGTAATGAATATCTGTGGAAGCCAGAGGATTCCCTATTCCAGGGAGGTGTAGCCCCTCACACAAATCCAGCTAGGCATTTTTGACACCATAGTATAAACTCTGCCATGTCTGGACAGCCTCTGGTCATAGATATTTAGTATGTGTACGAGAAGTCTGCGAGGAAGGTCCTACAATCTTTGACTTCAGCTTCTTCCCAGCTCCTGCAACTACTGATAGAGAATTGGAAAATAAGACTTGTTTCTCTATAAAGTAATGGTGATTAAATTTCCACAATGAAGTAACTTACCAAGAGTTGATGGAGTGAGTATTTTGATTCTGACTGGAGGATTATATCGGGAACGAGGCCGATTTGACTCTTGTTGTGCCTCATCATCACCATCTTGGGAATCTGGTGAGTCAGTCCTAGATGAGGAATCTGGCGAATCAGCTTCAGGTGGGGAAGCATCACCTTCCTGAGAAAGGGTTTCTTTCTCTACAGTTCTCTTCCTTTTCCCCACCCGATAAACCGGGTGATTCAACACTCCTCTAGGGTATGATGCTATCCAGTGCTCGGCATACCATGTAGTCAAGTTATTTTCCTCTTTATCAACCGGTAGCTCAAACATTGCCATGGTCTTCTCCCTAGATGTCAGTAACCATAGTTTCCGGGCAACCATCAGATGTTGCTCTGACCTGACATGCACAGGGGGAGATACAATATTCTACTGCAAACACTTGAATTGATGTGAAAATCTATATAGACCATAGGCCTCACATATAATATCACCGTCAATCCTGGCGACCATCACACCATCTCTGCAGGCCAGCATGTATGCCCTTAATTCTAGACTGGTTGTTCCATCATCAACAAACCGCCCGGTTTTCGGATTCCCATAAGGAAAGAAATTAAATTCCTTATACATGCTCAGCCTCACCTTCATGTCATAAAAATTGAGAGCTAGTGGAGAAATTCTAGAGAATGCTTTCACTGATGGCCTGAAAGAACTTTTGGGGATTTGTACTCCATTTTGTACATTATACGTCTTTAAGTGAGTGGAGATCCATACCCACAAAACTTGAAATGGTCCCACTATTCTCAAAGGAGACTTACCCATGAAGACATAGAGTAAGCTCCTGTGAATCTTTTCTAAAATGGGGGTAGCTAACCCAACCATTTTTCCCTCAGCCAACTTGGCCGTAATAACAAAGGTCCCTGGCCTGACGCCTCCCTTCGAGTCCCTGACTGGAAAGAGATAAAAACTAATCCACAAGGCCAAGAAGCCTTCCAGATGAGTCTTCTTTGGGATTATCTGATTCACTTCATATCCCCACTTCTCAAATTCCCCTGCTTCTAGGGTCGGTCAAAATGTGCCAGGAGCACCCCTTTTCTCTATTTTGGGGCAAGTGGTAGGACGAGTGGGCCTCTTCTCCTTGGGCCCCTTATTCTTGGATCCCTTATCCTTCGATCCCTTTTCCTTCGAATCCTTCTCCTGCTTATCGATAAGAAAAATATCCATCCACTCCTCTAGATGAATATCCTTTCTAGAATGAGTTAAGGAGGTCCTTGAACTCTTGATCTTGTGGAAGATTTTCAATAATTCCTGAGCTAAAGCAGGAGTCTTCTCAGAATAATTACAAATTTCCTTGTGAGGGATAAATTCATCATAAATATCACCCAAAATTGGATCCCCTAAGATCTTGTGGACATCCCACAGACTGATGCCTACTTCTCCATGATTCAGATGTAAAGAATTGGTTTCTGGGCTCCAATGACTGAGTATCTCTGGCACGAAGTTATCATGTCTGTAAACATATGTTTTCCCAACCCAGACGACTTCATATATCGCAACTCCTTTCAAATACTCGATAAACTCTGCACAGGTTTGTCGTACCCAGTATGCCCACATCCAAGTTGGCTTCACACCTCCTCCAGGACAGAAGTCCCAGCTCTTATTCTAGCCTTTGGATTGATCAATCTGAGAATTTCAGAAGATTGAAGGATAACAATGTGGTTGCAGCTCAGGCTTGTGAGGTTTCAGATCCAGCATACAAGGGATATGATGCATCATATGGGCCTTCTCCATTGTTCCAGCATTTAAAAATGATCCTCCACATGAAATATTTGCTGAAGCAAAGTTGGTGTAGTTCTGAAACCATGAAATTGGTAGATAGTTCTTTTCCTTTGGAATGGTGACTTCTCGCAGATTACCATAGCCATACAAAGGTAGATAAATGCTCTGTGGGAAGTCAAGATGATACTTCTTCAGGCACTTGGCCAAATCTGAGAGAGTGTTGTCGCAGATGGTATAATAATCATGGCCAATGATGCTCATTATATCATCAACTCGCTTGTTAGAAAGTTCATCAGTCGTTCCAATTCTCTTGGGAGCCATTGGATCTGCACAAAATTTGAATAAATTAACTCTTAAATGGGTTGATTTTTTATAAAATTTGTGAAGAGATTCGAAAAAAATGGCAAAGGCATTAAGGCTCACAAGTCTGATTTTGGCACGCAATTATGGATGTGCCGCGCAAGTTTTTGGCACGCAAGTATCACCGCGCAAGTTCAAATACCTTGACAGCAGCGCGACAACGAAGAAATAGCGGAAAATAGAGAGACTAGCACGGCGAAGGGAACTTGCATGGCGAGAGCTCAAAATTCTGAAATTCAGTGCTTTTCACGAGAAATGGACGCATATATATAGGTCAGGCCTAAACCCTACGCGCCTAAAGCCAGCGCGTGCAAACAGCTGCGCCGAGGCCTGCGCGGCTTGCACTTGCGCGACGCCATCTGCGCGCTCAACACTTACGCACCACTTTTTCCTTGGTTTTCTTCTTTCCTCCGAGTTACATCCTCATTTATTTCAGATCCAACTCTGAGGGGGGAATTTTTTTGACACTCCTTTCCATCACAGAGTCTAATGAATTGAAAAGGGGAAATACCTTGAACCCAAAGTGATTCATCCTTTGAAGAAACATCAAAAATTGACAAAGGCATGAACAATGGTTCAAATGCACTTGAGTCGTGATAGTTCCACCAAGGTCGCGCAAGTATACTTGAGCGACGCACATCGGTCACGCAGGTGACTTGTGGGTCCTCATTGAATTTTGACCAGGTTCTTCTCCAGCCTATAAATACCCCCGGTGGGCCCCCCATTTCGGGGATGAAAAATTCCAGAAACTCAAATTTGAGCTCCCAGTTCCCTAGTCTCTTCTCAAATCTTCCGAACACTTCTAAGGTAATTTCTTACCTAGAACGGAAGATCTAAAGAGAGATAGTAAGGCCTAAGTGTTGAAACTCATCAACACTTGCGTGCCTAAGTGGTCATCCCTTAAGGGAAATGGCCACACTTGCGCACCACCTTACCCATTCAACATAACTTGCATGCCCCTATTCTGGAATCCTATAGGGATAGTACTAAGGGATTGAGCCAAGTCTTTCCCAAGTATTACCCTAAGGGTTGACTGTCGTACAAGTACCCCTGTGTCGCGCAAGTATACTTGTGTGACCAGGACTTGCGTGGCCACGTAGGACTTGCGCGCCACATTCTTTTTGGGTTCCCCTCCTGCCTATTTCACCACTCTTATGCCTATCCACTCATCCTATTCAAGATTAAGCCTTCAGAACTCTCTCCAAATTCATTTATGGCATGATTTCATTGTTGGATTCCTTATCTGAAAGGAATTTTGTTGAACATCTCTTAAAAAATTAGTGATTCACATATCTTTATGTCACTAATGTCAGATATTTCATTCATTGAAACTCATCCTTTAAGATGAGAGAATCCTTAACCTGGGCCTCCTTTTTAGGACAAATCCCCAGTCATAATTCCTCTAATTTGGGCATCCTTTTCAGGAATAAGCCCCCACTGATAAATTCCATTTAACTTAGGCCTCCTTCTCAAGGGTAAGTTGTAACACCCGAGACTTTTATGTTATATAAATCATCAAAGGAATCTTTTTCTACACACAACACTTTCTTGGCTTGCTTTACACAAAATCGCAACCTTCCTCGATAACTTGCGTCGTACGCAATACCGAGTTTCACTAAAAACGGTATGCTATTAAAATATTATTAAAACTAACCATTATGAACAGTAATAACCACTTTTTGAAATTTTATAAATTTTATTTTTCAAAATGGACTTCATTTTTGGATTTGGAATATCGAAATTAGCCTAGGGTGAAATTTTGGTATTTTTCTGAAAACTTTCAATTTTTGATGAATAGTGAAACCACTAAGTGGTAGTTAAAAACTAAATTTTTCATAAAACTTAATTTTACCACTTCTGTGAGTGGAATTTCAAAAATCCGAGACACAAGGTTGATTTCATTAAGTAAAATGTGGTTCAATGAGATGAAAATAATTTTTTTGGTGAATATTAATTTTTTACTTTTTTTTACAACGGTTAAAAGTAAATAGGGTAATTAAGGGTAAAAATGATATTATTATTACCCTAACACATGTCATAATTCTATTGGATAAGTGTAATTCGACCAAAAACAAACTTAGAAATAAAATATGACCATTTAGGCCCACTTGGATTAGATTAGGACATTTATTATTAATTTATTTAAAGAAGGGTTAAAATACTTAAAATCAAAGTTTAATAAGTAAATAATTTTTAATATAAGGTTATACATAAGATAAATTAGACTATAAATATTAATTAGAAAGATAAAAATATTTCCTACATAATGATATTTTATTTGTAATTTTTAGTCATTAAATAATTTAATTTATTTATGAAACAATGATGATGCAGTAATTATCTTATTAATGAAATATTGACATAATTGATGTTATAAACACCAAAATAAATGTAATTTGAGACTTTTTATGAATTACACTAATTTTCTAGGTTAATATGACATGTTAGTATTTATTTAATTAACTTTTTTAGAACTAATCATTCTGTTATGATTTTCACGAAAATCAATTACTAAATAGTGTCAAAATTGACATAAAATATTTTTTAAAACAAATATTATATTAGTAATTGTTATTTTATTCCTAAAAATCTAAGGTTCGGCCAAATGACTTAGATAAGGTTATATATATTAATAATAAACAACTTGGGTTCGTTTGGCTGCTTATAGTAAGTTTATTAACCTTATAGTATAAGAACACAAGAAGACACGGTAAAAGTAAACTTATTTAACTTAATGTTAAATCTAAATGATAAGGTTAAAATAGGAACCTAAACTTGTCTAAATTCTATTTGATGAGAGGATTTCGATTCATCCCTACCTTAGCTTCGAAATATATCAATTTTTATCTATTTAAAACCGAACTTGACTTTATAATAAAATAATATTTTTAGTTTTCCCAAAGGTGCCCCTCTCCTCCCTTATAAAAGGACACCTCCTCCCCCTCTTCCTCACACCACTTTTAGCCTTCAAGATCGGCCAACCCCTTCCAATTCCTCCTTTACACTTCCCTAGAGACATCCTAGAGGTCCTGGTATTCCTCAAAGACCTATTTTAGTGCCCTAAAAGAAGGTCTAAAAGAATCACTTCAAAGAAGAGGTAATGTCCGTTACCGATTCTTTCATCTTTATTTCTTCTTCCACTTCTTCTTCTTTAGTTGTTTCATTATGAAGTAATAACATCAGTATCACTCATATACTGATATGTTATTATAAGTATGAAACAACCCTATTTCACCATCTATCCATCCTATGGAAAAAGAAATCACCGCGCGTGCGTACGTACGGAATACCGTCTCCACGCCGTGGTGTAATCTATTTTCCACCACCACCTTACTTGGATGGGTATAATGGTGTAAATAATGAATATATATGACTATTATAAAGTGATAATGATTCTGAAATAGTATAAATACACTCCAATACAATTCCACGATCATAGGAACGATATCATCACTCGTGCGTACGTACGGAATACCGTCTCCACGATGTGATGCGACTCGTTCTACATGATCTTCATTTCATAATGATTATATAAATGAATTTAATGAATGAATATGATATATATTACACTAATAACATTCTGGAAATGAGGTATCTATAACCTAAAGATAAGAATAAGAATTTATTCGACAAAACAAGCATAAGAACAAAAAGTTATAAACACCTGAATAACAAGTAGCAATGAAATATTACTACTAAGAAGCTAATAAAATGACCATATATGATATCATAAAAATAAGTATGATTTTGGAATAAGTCAATAACATTATTTAAATCATTATACAGGAGGTTCAGACACTTACGAAGCAAAACGGACCTAAGGTAAGGGAAAATCTCACAATCTCATTTTTATCCGAGATTGTTTATACTTTGGTATTTACTGGGGTGTATTTTATCATCCACATCCATTTTTCCTCAATATGTAATTTTTATATCCTTCTACAATAGTTTATATCCAATTTTACCCTTTGATGAGTTTTTAGTAAAATATATGAAAGGAATCTTTCGTCGTTTTTCGTATGAGGTACTTTTTGACTTTTCCGACAAAAGTACGAGAAGAATGTTTTCTTTTAACTTATACGGCATGAATGGGTTTTTAAAACATTATTTCCAAGAAGCTTCCCTCACAAGTTTTCAAGTTTATTTTTAATCAACTTCTTTTAGTTTAGAATTGTATGACATGTTAAGAAAGGAAAAGTGTTTTTGAAGTAGAAAGGATATTTTTCTCAAGAATGGAGTTCAAGTGTTTTATCAAAATTATTTTCCATCTAAGATAATATAGGGTTCTGTTTCTATCCCTATTATTACATTGATTTGATTATGTTGTGATGGAATTATTTTTATGAACTCCTTTACCTTATATGAAATGTTTTATGATGTCATGTTGTTTAAGAATCTCATTTTTATTACATGGGTTATGCAATGATGTATGATTTATGATTTTGTGGCACACATAAGAATGGTATCATTATGAGATGGGTGGGACCTATATCTCCCTCCAATGCATTGGGTAAAGATTTTATATCTCATGAGATAGACATGGCTGGAACGGTAGGTTATACCGGTTCAGTGAAACAGGACTGAAACGAGGAGTGAACTCGGTTCAGAAAGGGACTTTGTCCACTAAGATAGTCTTGGCAATGAGCCTTGACTAATAATAAATGATTATCTATGATTATGTGTGTATTCCACAAAGTTTCATGTTTTAAGTTATGATTATTGTGATTACATTTCACTGCCATGATTTATCCCATGTTATGAAATTATGATCTCTTTTGCAGGTTAAGATTTCCAAAAGTTATGTGCTTATGTATATGATGTGATTGATATTTCTTTTGTCTTCCCTTACTGAGCATTTGAGCTCACCCTTTTCTATGTTTTCTTTCCCCAGGTTAGGAAGAAGGTTATTAAGTAAGATATTCCAAAAGGGACTATAGATATGATGAAATAAATGGCAGACAGTGTAGACGCTTTATGAACCAGTTGTTTAGGTTTCCCAGTTTCTAAAGACACTATACCTATACGGTCCTTTCGTGGTTTTGTTATATGTTGTAATAAGTATGCTTCAATTTTGAAGTATTAACAATGTATGTAAAGTATGGGTCATTATAGTTGGTATCAGAGGGAGGTTATAGTCAACCTTTGGAAACTAGGATGCGAAAGCCTTAGTAAGAACCCTAAGGATAAGTCTAAGCATAGAACACAATATTAGTGTTTTATAAATGGCCATGAATAACCTAGGATAAGACCTTAAGTGTGAAATCTTTGTCTTGATTATGTGGTTTTCCTATTATATTTAGTGTTTCTCACACTATTCTTCTTGGTTTTAGTCAATGGCTGGAACCCGAAGGAATCGTGTTAATGCGGAATGCGACGGGCAATGCAATGATTGAACCCCTGAGAAACCAAACGCTATGGGAGATGGAATGAAAAATCTTGTAGCCATGCTCACACAACTTTCTCAAGCTATGAATCATGCAGGATTTCCAAACGAGCAAAGGAAGGAGCAACATTCTGTTGAATCCTTCATGAGGCAGCGTCCACCTTCTTTCAGCGGGTCTACTGATCCATTAGTTGCTGAACAATGGATTAGTACTACTGAAAAGATATTTTCAGTTCTTCAATGTTCTGAACATGATAAAGTCATCCTAGCAGTGTATCGTTTGGAAGGAGATGCTGATCAATGGTGGAATCTTATTAAGAATACGAGGCAAAGGGATGAAATTGAGTCCATGGAATGGGACGAGTTCAAGAACTTATTTTTCAATAAGTACTTCCCTCATATTCTCCGAACAAATATGGAGAAAGAGTTTCTTGAACTAAAGCAAAAGGATGATGAATCTGTTGGTACCTATGAAGCAAATTTTACAAGACTTGCAAGGTACGCTTCTGGTATTATTATCCAACCTGAGAGTAAGATCGATCGATTCTTTAGTGGCTTAAAACCAAGTCTTCGAAGGGCCTTATACATAAGGGACTTCAATATCTACGAGGAAATCGTTCGATGTGCTCTCAAAGTTGAGATGGAGATTGGAGTAACCCATCAGTCATATGGGTTTGATAAGAAGAGGAAAATGGAATTCAAAGGAAAATCTAAAGAGCACACTGAAAAGAAGATGAGCTTTCTCTTAGGCTCAAAGTGTGGAAAGAAACATGGAGGGAGTTGTCTTAAAGGGACAAGTAAATGTTTCAAATGTGGAAAGGAAGGTCATCAGGCATTTGAATGCCTCGATGATGGGAAGAAGATGTCTAATGATGCAAACAAAGGAAGGGATACACAGAATGAACCTACTACACTTCAATGTTTCAAGTGCAAGGAGATGGGACATTATGACAATAAATACCCTAATCCAAGGGTTGATGATGATGGTCGACGTCAAAAAACTCTTAAGGCTAGAGACAAAGGAAAGTCACATGCAATTTCTATCAGCGATGTGGAGTACGATAACGATGTGGTGAAAGGTACACTTACCATCCACTCTAAAGTAGAAAATGTTTTATTTGATTATGGATCCACCCACTCCTTTATTTCTGAAGAATTTTCTAAGGGTATCACCGTATTACCTCAACAATTAGATGTTGATTTAGCTGTGACAACACCTAATGGCACAACAGTCGCATCAAAAGTTTATAATTCTTCTCCGATCAAAGTTTGTGGGAAAGTGATTCCTGCAAATCTTGTGATCCTTCCTATAGTGGAATTTGATGTGATTCTTGGCATGGATTGGATTTCTTTATATGGAGCTCATATCAATTTCCAAAGAAGGGAAGTCAGATTTCATATTCCAGATCAATCTATGATCGTCTATCGATGCAAGGATGAACATAACCTTCCAGTGGAAATTTATTCCATTTTATGGGTATTGATTCCACTAAATGAAGGTTATTTATCTCAAATGGTGGGTGAGAAACTCACGATTAAGAATATTCCCATTGTACGGGAGTTTGATGATGTATTTCCGGAGTAATTACCGGGTCTTCCACCAAATCGTGAAGTTGAGTTTTCAATAGAACTCGTACTGGGTGCTTTGCCTATTTCAAAGACACCTTATAGAATGGCCCCAATTGAGTTGCAGGAATTGAAGAAGCAACTCCAAGAGAATCTTGATAAGGGATTCATATGCCCTAGTGCGTCACCTTGGGGAGCACCTGTTCTATTTGTTAATAAGAAAGATGGATCAATGAGACTCTGCATTGATTATAGAGAACTTAACAAGATCACTATCAAGAAAAAATATCCTCTCCCGCGCATTGATGACCTATTTGACCAACTACGCGGAGCTCAATACTTTTCCAAGATTGATATTCGTTCAGGGTATCATCAATTAAGGGTCAAAAGGGAGGATATACCAAAGACGACTTTCCGTTCAAGGAATGGACACTATGAATTTATAGTGATTCCATTTGGTCTTACTAATTCCCCTGCTATCTTCATGGATCTGATGAATAGAGTCTTTAGAGACTATCTTGATCAATTTGTGGTAGTCTTTATAGACGATATTCTTGTCTATTTAAAGATCAAGGAAGAGCATGAAGATCACTTGAGAATTATATTAAATACCCTGAGAAAGGAGAAGCTTTATGCCAAATTTACCAAGTGTGAATTTTGGCTTCAAAAAGTTGCATTTTTGGGTCACATAATCTCAAAAGAGGGGACATCTGTGGATCCAGCAAAAACAGAGGTTATCGAAAGATGATCGAGACCAACAACAGTAACCGAGATCCGAAGTTTTCTTGGTTTGGCTGGATATTATCGACGTTTCGTGAAAGATTTTTCACGATTATCTAATCCACTCACCAAGTTGACTCGGAAGGGAGTTAAGTTTGTTTGGACGGAAGAATGTGAAGAGAATTTCAAGGAGTTGAAAAGAAGGTTATCCAATGGACCTGTGCTCACACTGCCTTGTAGTGGAGAAAGGTTTGTGATCTATAGTGATGCATCCAAGAAGGGATTGGGGTGTGTTCTTATACAAAATGATATGGTGATAGCTTATGCCTCACGACAGTTGAAAATCCATGAGAAAATTACCCAACACATGATTTGGAGTTAGCTGCGGTAATCTTTGCATTAAAGATTTGGAGGCATTACCTTTATGGTGAAAGGTGTGATATTTATACTGATCATAAAAGTTTAAAGTATATTTTCACACAAAAGGAGCTGAATATGTGTCAAAGAAGATGGTTGGAGCTGATTAAGGATTATGACTGCTCAATCCATTACCACCCTGGGAAAGAAAACAAGGTGGAAGATGCATTAAGTCGACAAGACCATGCTAGTTTATCCATGATAAGGATCACAAAAGATCCAATATTTATGGATTTACAAAGGATGGATCTTGGAATTATAATGGAAGGGGAAAAATCTTATCTTTATCAAATGAATGTTCAACCATCTATACATGTGAAGATTAAAGAGGCACAGAAAGAAGATGTCGAGTTACAAAAGAAGGTGAGAAATGTTCCTGAATTCAACCTTGATTGTGATGGGATAATAAAGTTCAGGAATCGGGTTTGTGTTCCTCCCATCCCCGAATTAAAGAAGGAGCTGCTGGATGAGGCTCATAGTTCTTCATTCTCTATTCATCCTGGAAGAAAAAAGATGTATAGGGACCTGAAAGAGTACTTCTGGTGGGATGGAATGAAAAGAGATGTTTCTAAATATGTCTCTCGATGCTTGGTTTGTCAGTAAGTTAAAGCTGAGAGACAGAAGTCTAAGGGGATGTTACAACCATTACCCATACCCGAATGGAAATGGGAAAACATCACTATGGACTTTGTCACAGGACTTCCTAAAACATCCAAAGGCAATAATGCTATTTGGGTCATAGTTGATCGTCTTACCAAGTCTGCACATTTCATTGCTATTAGAGAGGATTTCTCTCTGGATCAGCTTGCCAGGATATATGTAAAGGATGTGGTAAGATTGCATGGAGTACCACTTTCTATTATATCTGATCGGGATCCGAGATTTACCTCAAAGTTCTGGAGAAGTCTTCAGCATACTCTGGATACAGAGTTGAGTTTCAGCACTGCTTATCATCCTCAGACAGACGTTCAGTCTGAGAGAACAATTCAAACTCTAGAAGATATGTTGAGAGCTTGCTCTATGGATTTCAAAGGTGGTTGGGATCAACACCTACCTTTGGTCAATTTTTTTTATAATAATAGTTTCACTCCAGTATTCAGATGGCTCCTTATGAATCTCTCTATGGAAATAAATGCAGGACTCCAACTTGCTGGGATGAAGTTGGGGAAAGAAAGCTATTAGGACCCGATCTCGTTGATGAAATGGCAGAAAAGGTCAGATCTATTCAACAACACATAAGAGCAGCTCAGAGTCGACAGAAAAGTTATGCCCACAACTGAAGAAAAGACCTAGAGTTTGAAGTGGGTGATAAAGTGTTCTTACGAATATCTCCCTGGAAGAGGGTCATGATATTTGGAAAGAAGGGGAAGTTGAGCCCTAGATATATCAGTCATTTCGAAATACTGGATCGTGTTGGGAAGGTAGCTTATCGATTGGCGCTTCCACCGAATCTCTCTCAAGTTCACGATGTGTTCCATATATCTCTCATGAGAAAGTACATACCTGATCCTTCACATGTACTTAGCTCAGAAGTTATACCGCTGGAGCAAGATCTTTCATATGAAGAACAACCGATAGAGATTCTAGATCATAGCAAAAAATTCCTATGAAACAAGACCACTCGATTGGTGAAAGTTTTATGGAGGAACCACCAATTAGAAAAAGCTACATGGGAGCTTGAGGATATGATGAGGGAGAGGTATCCTCATCTGTTTGTTACAAAGTGACGAATTTTGAGGGCGAAATTCATTTTAAGGGGGGTAGAATGTAACACCCGAGACTTTTATGTTATATAAATCATCAAAGGAATATTTTTCTACACACAACACTTTCTTGGCTTGGTTTACACGAAATCGCGACCTTCCTCGATAGCTTGCGTCATACGCAATACCGAGTTTCACTAAACAATGATATGCTATTAAAATATTATTAAAAATAGCCGTTATGAATAGTAATAACCACGTTTTGAAATTTTATAAATTTTATTTTTCAAAATGGACTTCATTTTTGGATTCGGAATATTGAAATTAGCCTAGGGTGAAATTTTGGTATTTTTCTAAAAACATTCAATTTTTGATGAATAGTGAAACCACTAAGTGGTAGTTAAAAACAGAATTTTTCATAAAAATTAATTTTACCGCTTCTGTGAGTTGAATTTAAAAAATCTGAGAGACACGGTTGATGTCAGTAAGTAAAATGTGGTTCAATGAGATGAAAATAATTTTTTTGGTGAATAGTAACTTTTTACTTTTTTTTACCACGGTTAAAAGTAAATAGGGTAATTAAGGGTAAAAATGATATTATTATTACCCTAACACATGTCCTAATTCTATTGGATAAGTGTAATTTGACCAAAAACAAACTTAGAAATAAAATATGACCATTTAGGCCCACTTGGATTAGATTAGGACATTTATTATTAATTTATTTAAAGAAGGGTTAAAATAGTTAAAATCAAAGTTTAATAAGTAAATAATTTTTAATATAAGGTTATACATAAGATATATTCGACTATAAATATTCATTAGAAAGATAAAAAGTTTTCCTACATAATTATATTTTATTTGTAATTTTTAGACATTAAATAATTTATTTTATTCATGACACAATGATGATGCAGTAATTATCTTATTAATGAAATATTGACATAATTGATGTTATAAACACCACAATAAATGTAATTTGAGACTTTTTATGAATAACACTAATTTTATATGTTAATATGACATGTTAGTATTTATTTAATTAAATATTTTTGAAATAATCATTCTGTTATGATTTTCAAAAAAATAAATTACTAAATAGTGTCAAAATTGACATAAAATAGTTTTTAAAAAAAATATTATATTAGTAATTGTTATTTTATTCCTAAAAATATAAGGTTCGGAAAAATGACTTAGATAAGGTTATATATATTAATAATAAACAACTTGTGGTTCTTTTGGCTGCTTATAGTAAGTTTATTAACCTTATAGTATAAGAACACAAGAAGACACGGTAAAAGTAAACTTATTTAACTTAATGTTAAATCTAAATGATAAGGTTAAAATAGGAACCTAAACTTGTCTAAATTCTATTGTATGAGAGGATTTAGACCCATCACTACCTTAGCTTCGAAATATATCAATTTGGAGCTATTTAAAACCGAAATTTACTTTATAATAAAATAATATTTTTTGTTTTTCCAAAGGTGCCCCTCTCCTCCCTTATAAAAGGGCACCTACTCCCCATCTTCCTCACACCACTTTGAGCCTTCAAGCTCGGAAAAACCCTGCCAATTACTCCTCTCCACTTCCCTAGATACATCCTAGAGGTCCTGGTCTTCTTCAAAGACCTATTTTAGTGCCCTAAAAGAAGGTCTCAAAGAAGCACTTCAAAGAAGAGGTAATGTCTGTTACCGATTATTTCATCTTTATTTATTCTTCCACTTATTCTTCTTTAGTTGTTTCATTATGAAGTAATAACATCAGTATCACTAATATACCGATATTTTATTATAAGTATGAAACAACCCTATTTCACCATCTATCCATCCTATGGAAAAATAAATCACCGCGCGTGCGTACGTACGGAATACCGTCTCCACGCCGTGGTGTAATCTGTTTTCCACCACCACCTTACTTGGATGGGTATAATGGTGTAAATAATGAATATATATGACTATTATAAAGTGATACTGATTCTTAAATAGTATAAATACACTCCAATACAATTCCACGATCATAGGAACGATATCATCACTCATGCGTACGTACGGAATACCGTCTCCACGATGTGATGCGACTCGTTCTACATGATCTTCATTTCATAATGATTATATAAATGAATTGAATGAATGAATATGATATATATTACACTAATACCATTCTGTAAATGAGTTATCTATAACCTAAAGATAAGAATAAGAATTTATTCAACAAAACACGCATAAGAACAAAAAGTTATAAACACCCGAATAACAAGTAGCAATGAAATATTACTACTAAGAAGCTAAGAAAATGACCATATATGATATCATAAAAATAAGTATTATTATGGAATAAGTCAATAACATTATTTAAATCATTATACAGGAGGTTCGGACACTTATGAAGCAAAATTGACCTAAGGTAAGGGAAAATCTCACAATCTCATTTTTATCCGAGATTGTTTATACTTTGGTATTTACTGGGGTGTATTTTATCATCCACATCCATGTTTCCTCAATATGTAATTTTTATATCCTTATACAATAGTTTATATCCAATTTTACCCTTCGGTGAGTTTTTAGTAAAAGATATGAAAGGAATCTTTTGTCGTTTTTCATACATGGTACTTTTTGACTTTTCCAACAAAAGTACGAGAAGAATGTTTTCTTTTAACTTATATGGCATGAATGGGTTTTTAAAACATTATTTCCAAGAAGCTTCCCTCACAAGTTTTCAAGTTTATTTTTAATCAACTTATTTTAGTTTAGAATTGTATGACATGTTAAGAAAGGAAAAGTGTTTTTGAAGTAGAAAGGATATTTTCCTCAAGAATGGAGTTCAAGTGTTTTATCAAAATTATTTTCCATCTAAGATAATATAGGGTTCTTTTTCTATCCCTATTATTAAATTGATTTGATTATGTTGTGATGGAATTACTTTTTATGAATTCCTTTACCTTATATAAATTGTTTTATGATGTCATGTTGTTTAAGAATCCCATTTTTATTACATGGGTTATGCAATGATGTATGATTTATGATTTTGTGGCACACATAAGAATGGTATCATTATGAGATGGGTGGGACCTATATCTCCCTCCAATGCATTGGGTAAAGATTTTATATCTCATGAGATAGACATGGCTAGAACGGTAGGTTATACCGGTTCAGTGAAACCGGACTGAAACGAGGAGTGAACTCGGTTCAGAAAGGGACTTTGTCCACTAAGATAGTCTTGGCAATGAGCCTTGACTAATAAGAAATGATTCTCTATGATTATGTGTGTATTCCACAAAGTTTCATGTTTTAAGTTATGATTATTGTGATTACATTTCACTGCCATGATTTATCCCATGTTATGAAATTATGATCTCTTTTGCAGGTTAAGATTTCCAAAAGTTATGTGCTTTTGTATATGATGTGATTGATATTTCTTTTGTTTACCCTTACTGAGCATTTGAGCTCACCCTTTTGTATGTTTTCTTTCCCCAGGTTAGGAAGAAGGTTATTAAGTAAGATATTCCAAAAGGGTCTATAGATATGATGAAATAAATGGGAGACAGTGTAGACGCTTTATGAACCAGTTGTTTATGTTTCCCAGTTTCTAAAGACATTATACCTATACGGTCCTTTCGTGGTTTTGTTATATGTTGTAATAAGTATGCTTCAATTTTGAATTATTAACAACTTATGTAAATTATGGGTCATTATATAAGTCCTAAGTTTCAATTCCCCTAACCTGGGCCTCTTTTTCAGAAGTAAGCCCCAGTCCAAGTTCCCATAATTTTGGGCATCCTCCTTAGAAGTAAGAACCAAGTTCCCAAAATCCAAATCCCCTTAACTTGGGCTTCCTTTTCAGAAGTAAGCCCCCAGTTTTCAAAACCATTTAACCTGGGACTCCTCCTCAGGAATAAGCCCCAGTCATAATTTCTCTTAACCAATCTTAATTTACTTTTGATTTGGGCTTCCTTTTCAGGAGTAAAACCCAATCATAAGTCCCTTCCTAATTTGGGCACCTTCCTCAGGAGTAAGCCCCAAGTTAGAGTATCCAAATCTCCATAAAGAATATATACCTTTATGGACCTTGTTCCTGGGTTTCTTCCCTAAAGTAAAACCCAATATTCATCTATTTTTGGGCAGTCATACATACATAAGCCCCAAATCATTTCTTATGATGGAACAATTTTCTATTTTTACCAATACCTCTGGTTTCTCACACCGAGGATGACTCACATGAGCTTAGAGTGTAAAAGTAATTATGAAATCTTTCTTTGATCCATCAATCATGAATAAAACCCATAATGATTTACTAGAAATATGTGGGTTTTGATTCCTTTTCTAAAAAAAGGATACGTAGGTATCCCATCTACGGGTACAATCCCAACTAGGAAATAATTCATGTCCTTCTGAATGAAAATAAACTTCAAGTGCCCTGCTGAGTGGCTTTAAAACCAGTATGGTCATCATTATGACCAAGAGACTTTTATATAATGTATTAAAGGATACTATTGAATAAGAATCTCTAAACAAATACAGATGACTCTCTATCGATGAAGAACCTCAAATACATATAAAATATTCTCTAAAATCTCACACATATTAATCATTGATTGTCAGATCTAAAGAAAAGCTCATTTTCATAATTGGTAATGTAATAAGGATTCACGAACATAACTTAAATCTGTAAAGAGAGTCTCGTAGTAGACAATAATTCCCCTCAAAAAGGTGGGATGAGTCCGAACTCCCATCCTCTCGACCAATGCAAATTCTTAAGTCTCATCAGTTCACAATTAATGAGCACCTACCTTTGGAAAGTAGGTCCAAATGGATATGGAATCATTGGATTTCTCCGGTACTACGAACAAACCCGTTAGAAACCGCTTGGAATGTTTGAATCTTAAATAAGTGAGATCATCCCCAATTACAGAGGAAAAAATCATCTTTTGATTTAATGAATTCCTTGAAATCTTGTAGAGAATCCTGTCATTCTTTGATTTCATTGCCATCATTTTCTTTTTTGTTGTATAATAATTCCTCCTCAAATTAGGAATTAAATTTAATTCTAAGAAGTAAATTTGAAATCTATCTCACACTCATGTGATATTTTAGTCATTTAAATTCATTTAGATTGAGTAAAATTCCATTAAAAACATAGGTGAGTTGACACATTCAAACATGTCTAATGCAACACTAATCTCATAGGGGTATTTTTGACACACCCATCGAAAGTCATGTTAATGAGGAAACGTCGGGAGTCAAAATGATAGAAATAAACAATTCACAGAATAGTAAAAAGGAAAAAAATAAAAGAAGAGGAGGAATTTGGACATAGAGATTTATGTGGTTTGGGAAATGAGCCATATGTCCATGGAGAGGCAGGAGTGTCACTAGCTTCAGGAGCACAAATTTACAGGGAGTATCTTGAAGTTTCTCACTAATAAACCCTAACCTGAAATGAGCTACAAAAGGAGGAAGACGATCCACTATTCCACCAACCACATAGGAAATCCATATCTCTACAGTTAAAGGTGACCAACCAATTCAAAATTCCCACAGTGGTTGGTGGCTAGAATTACAAGAAGTTATAGTACTGTTAAATCTGAATTCCGAACTACTACAGTTCCCTATCAGTGTCGATCGGTCAACTCTGCTACAGTGGTTAGAGATGGTACTATTCTCCAAAATTTGGATCGGGGGCTGAAGGCCCCCGGAGTAGGGGTTTGTAGCCCCATGCAACCCCCAATGAGCTCACCATGGAGCTAAACTTGCAAAGGTTGCGACCTGCTGTGCAATACGAGATGTAAGTATTCGACCCAAACATCATCCAAAATGGATCGACCTACACCAATAAAACTATCTACCACTTGGATCCTGATCCGCAACACTAACTTGCTTCGATGCCACTAAGAAAATTTATCTAATCTAAGATCATCCTCTTCTCCATTTACCAGCGACGTGCTTTACATTCACAACTTCAATTTCAAACTGACGATTCATGAAATAACAACTGTTTTCCTTTGTGCTCCCATTGTGTCCTCCCCTATTCTGCCTCTCATCCTCTGTTCATTAGTGGATACCAACAAAGTCACAATAGTGCCTCAATTTTTGTATAACCATAGGCTCCGTCAACATGTCTTTTGGATTGTTGGTTCCACAAATCTTCTACAATGTCAGCAACCCATTGATTATCCAATAAAAAAATATATTTTAATTACATTTTAATGGTATTAAATGTTCATTTTTGATCTTATGGGTCTGAGTTAGTGCATTTTCATTATGAACATCCATTCTCATCATTTGTGCACTTCATGCCTAATATACACCAATTTAGGCCCAATGAGTCATATGATTATAAGGAATGTAATTATCAATATTTTAATTTGATATTTTGGGAGCTATATATACACTTAAATGTGAACATTTTTCATTCAGGGATCAATGGATGATTCATAAACGATGATGGAGATATTTGGAGATGAATGGAAGCAATTCTAGAGAAGGCAGATTGGACACCATCCCACTTATGAGACTTTGGGGCCCAACATACAGTCCCAATTAATCCCAAATTTTTTGGGCTGATAGAATAAATATTGAGGAACAAATCACTCTTCATGAGATAATGCTAATTCTTCCTCTATGGTGGTCATTAAGGCGACCCAAATTAGAGATACAATTCTGGGCCATATTCTGCGGCCCAGAAAAACAGCCCACTAATTTGAGCATATCTCGGAATCCACAACTCCAAATGGGCCCATATTTATAGGCGGTTAGAAGACATCCGGATCTACATTGTATTATTCTATGGAACACTTTGATTCGGCCATCAATAAGGTCTTCCAAACACGTATGTTCGGTGAAGGAAAGATGGCTGCCACCTCAAGTCAAGGGTGGAAAAATCAACTCTCCCTTACTTTCCACCCACCTATGGCCTACCACAATTAATTGAGGAGACTTGGACTGTGGGAGGCTCTACCCAAGGGCTCAAAATTCCTATTTAAGGTAGTGGTGTTGGAGGATTTAAGGATCTTGTATGCTTTGTTCAATTGTAATGTTATGCTGCAATTTTGTTGTCTCAAATTTGTCTTTCACTTGTAAGTTGTTCAATTCACTTTAGTTTCTTAATAAAAGTTCTTCTTATCCTCTTATTATGTTTCTCTACATCTCACTTTGATACCATTGCCTCAAGGTGTGAATTTATTCACACCAAATCTTGTGAAATTATTCACACAACGGTGGAGTGATCATTTTATTTTTGTTGTTTTCTTTACTTCTCCATTTCCTCCCTCATGAGTCTACTTTCCGCTTCCATTGAAACCATGGGATCAATGGAGGGCTAACCCACTTATGGGTTGATCCAAGAGAGTATCAAGGGTCTGTATTGGATGTTATTTCTCACTCCATTAATGTCTAATCACTTCTTTTAAATGACATTTTTATTTGATGATTTTTAAACTCCATCATCCTTGTTGAATTTAAGGCCACATACTTCAAGTGCTAATACGAACCTTTACCTTGAAGTGCTCAAAAAATTGATTCTTCAAGTGTATAGGTGATTAGTATTAAAGGGCGAAGGCATTAAATTAGTAAGTGATGATGTTGTTTTATCTCCTTAAATGAACCCATCTCAAATATAATAAATTGAAATCATTGAAAAGGAAATACATTCAATCCACCCCAGGAAATAATCTAGGATCAACTCATTCTTTTAAATTGAATTCAATTATATCTGTTAGATATCCTCTAAACTCATCTAAAATCAATCCAAGTTGGACACTTCATATCCGAAAACAGTCCATAGAATGTGCGTGTCTATAGGTTACTTCTTAGGTCTCTATGGATTCGACAACCCAAGATAGACTACAAGGACCGTTCTACCTTCATCTCTTGGGTAAATTTGAGCAAGAATCACCCATCCTGTATCAAACCTTTGATGAAATGATACTTCAACTATATGTGATTCGTCTGGGCATGAAACATTGGGGTCTTTGCAAGATGTATAACACTCTAACCGTCAGAGTGCAATACATTCTCCTCTCTCTTTCTTCCCAACTCATCCAAGAAGTTCTTCAGCCAAACCATCTTCTTCCCAACTTTTGTTACAACAATGTATTATTCCTCTAGGGTGGATAAAACCACCATTTTCTGCAATTGTGATATTCATCTTATTGTAGTTCCTCCACTAGTAAATACATAACCTATATTACTCCTTCTGCTGTCGATGTCACCTCCAAGGTCAGCATTCACAGAGATACCTCCTTGCCACCCTTAAAATACCTCAGTATCCATTTCACAGCTTCCTAATGTTTCTTTCTAGGGTTAACCATGTACCAAATCACAACTCCCACTGCATGAACAATGTCAGGTCGAGTGCAGACCATGACATACATCATGTTTCTAATAGCTAATGCGTATAAAACCTTTTCCATGTACTCAACCTCTTCTGCCTTCTCAATGTAATCATCATGTGATAACATCAAAGTTCCAGCTGCATGGTCTCTCTTGATCTTCATCCCCAAAATCTTGCTATATTCTCTAAGACCTTTCATCTCGAACTATTCATCCAACTGTCTTTTCAACTCATCTATCCTCTTCAAACATGATCCTGCAATGAACGTGCCACCCACATATAAAAGCAGCGTAATATATTCATCACCAAATGACTTGATGCAACAACATTGATCCATTCCACATAGTTTGTATGCATTTTTAGCCATGAATACTTCGAAATTTATGTTCCACTGTATGGGTGCCTAGTTAAATCCATGTAAGCTCTCTTGGAGTTTTCACACTAGGTATTCCTTTATAGACTCAACATATCTCTCTGGATGCTTCATATAGATGTCCTCCTCTAGATCTCCATGAAGGAAAGATTTCTTCACATCAAGTTGCTCAAGATACAAGTTTTCTGATGCCATAATGCTGAGAGCCACTCGGATGGTGGTAAGATTCACTACTGGTGAGAATATTTAAGTGAAATCCACTCCCTCCTTCTGTTGGAAGCCTTTAACCACTATCCTTACCTTGAACCCCCTCTTGTCGTCTTGTTCTTTATTGACCCGGTACACCCATTTTTTCTACAATTATTTCTTCCCTTGTGGCAGTTGTGTCAACTCCGAAGTATTGTTGTCATGTAGTGAAGAAATTTATTCCTTCATGTCCAACTCCCACTTGCTCGACTCCTTCAACCACATTGCTTCTTCAAAGAATTATGGTCCTCCATCATTAGTCAGTAAAAAATAATGTAGGAATGGTGAATACATCTGGACAAACCTTCTCACCCTTGTTGATCTCCTCAACTCCACTTGAGTAGTAAGTTCCGCCGGTTCTGATGTCTCATGCTCAGGCACACCTTCAAGCTCCACTTGATCTTTGCACTACGATTATTTTTTCCCATTTTCATCTTTAGCTGCATGATGATCCTTGTTCCTGAAACCTTCATTAAATATCACATTCCGGCTCTTGATGACCATCTTGTTGAGATCATCCCAAAAGTGATAACCGAACTCTTTAGCACTGTAGTCAATAAAGAAACATCTTTTGGACTTAGAATTGAGCTTTTTCCTTGCATTAGCATCAACATGAACATATGGAAACTGCCAGAGACTCGTAAATATGAGATTCTTACCTTCTTACTGGACCAGAGCTCCTCTGGTAGACATTATCCCATTGGAACAGACAGACTCCTGTTGATGAGATATTCTTCCATGTTCACTGAATCAGCCTAGAAGGTCTTAGGTAACCCCAAGTGTAACCTCATACTCCTGACACATTCATTCATCATCCTATTCATCCTCTCTGTCACACCATTCTGTTGAAGTGTACCTAAAATAGTCTTCTACCACCAAATTTCATTATCAGAACAGAATTCTCTGAACTCCTGACTGTCGTACTCTCCACTGTTGTCAAATCTCAAACATTTAAAATTTGATCCCGACTCATTTTCTAGCATGACCTTCCACTTCTGAAATATCTTAAACACATCATATTTCCTTTTCATAAAGTAAACCCATACCTTCCTTTGAGTCATCGATGAATTTCACATAGTATTGTGACCCTTTGAGGGAAAATATTGGTGCATACCTTCAAAAATCAGTGTGCACCAGGTCCAACTTCTCAGCCTTCGATGTTCTGCCTAATTTTTCAAAATAAATCTTCTTCTTTACGAAGATACAATCTTTACATAGGCCAAAATCCACCGACTTCAGCTTTGGTAGTAGTCCTTTTGTTGTTAGCACCTTCAAGCCCTTCTCAATCATGTGGCCTAGCCTGTAGTGCCACAATTTTGAATCTCCAATAGATTTTAGTGATGCACCATGTTCATGCAAGTTTCTGTCATGTTATACAGGGTGCCATTATTTGCTCCCCGACCTATGACCATAGCTCCTTTGGTGATCTTTTATGCACCACTAGTGAACATGGTACTCAACCCTGTATCATCAAGATGTATGACAAGAATAATATTTCTTCTCAAGCCAGGGTTATAACTCACATTTATCAGAACCAGGAGACTCCTACTATTGGTCTTGATCCGTGTATCACCCTTCCCCATAATCTACAAGGGTTCATCATCATCAAGATGTACCTTGATGAAATTTTCAGAAATAGAATTGTTCAAGAAACCCTTATGCCCATGAGTCTAAAATCCAAGACTCCATAGGGTTATCCATGCTTAACAGCAACACATCATCAGTTCCTTCAGCCATCGTGTTTTTTCCACTAGTTTCTTGTCCTTTTCGTTTTCTCTGCACTCATTGACATGTCCTCTTTTCCCACGAGTCCAGCAGGTAGGACCAGCCCCCATTGTCTTGTCTTTTCTCTTTCCTATTGACTTTGATCGTCCTTTAAGATTGTTTCTCTGCACATATATTCCCCTTCATTCAACATTTAGAGCAGAACCAGAGAATCTGGCCAATTCTATTCTTCAGATATCCTCACCGAGGATCAGGTCTCGTGCATCCTTCAGAACCAGCTTGGTATTTCCTGAAGAATTGCTCAAAACTGTTACAGTTGCTTCCCAACTATTAGGTAATGAAGATAGTATGACCAGTTCACATACCTCATCACCAAACAAAATGTCCACCGATGTCAATTGACTTATAATGGTGTTTAATTCGTTGATGTGGTCTAAAACAATTCTCCTCCAACCATTTTCATGTTGAACAATCATCACATAAAGTGCACTTTGTTTGCTGAAGAAGGATTATCAGACATATTTGAGAGAGCTTGCATCAGTCCAAACGTTGTATTCTCCTCTCGGATGTTGAACGCCATGTTTTTGGTCAATGTGAGGCACCCAACTCTCAAAACATGTCGATCCAGCAGGTCCCACTCCGACTTCTCCATGTCCATTATCTTTAAGCCCAAAAGCAGCAAATGCATTTTATTCTGGTAAAGATAGTCTTTGATTTGCATTCTCTAGTAGCTGAATTAAGTTCCATCGAAATAGTCAATCTTCAACTTTCCTTCTTCCATATCCATCGTTCAGTTTGAGGAATCCAAACTCAACCTTTGATACCAGTTGATATGGAAATTTCTGGAGTCGCAATGATAGAAATAAATGATTTACAGAAGAGTAAAAAGGAAAAAACAAAAGAAGAAGAAGAATAACTTGGACATAGAGATTTACGTGGTTTGGGAAATGATCCCTACATCCCCGAAGAGGAAAAAGTTTCTATTGTGGTTGATGAGTCATGGATTGGTAGACAAGACCAACCAGTAACAACAGGAATGAAAAAATTAATGGTGTCTATGATACAATCTTGAACCAAAAACAAGATGCAAAAAGATAATTTGATGAAACATAAAAGAACAAGTGAATTTACGTGCTTCAGATACCCTGGATCCTACTGCACAACAAGAACACCACGCACACACCCTATTTATTAATCTTCAAAAGAAATAAATACAGTACAATGAAATCGACCTATAATGGCGCAAACCAGGAAAACTATTATAGTTATATTTATAAACTAACAAAAGAGAGGGACAACTTACAGTGCCAGGAAGAAATCGCTCGGCAGTCCAGAACTCTTCTTCTTCACCTGGATCTGGTTCAAAATATCTCGTGTGCTGGTATTTGGGATACTGAAGCTGAGGATGACCATGACAAAGTTGCACCAAATGTGACACACCAGCAGTGTGCTGTGGAGTTCGTTTCCACCGAGAATACCCCAAACAACCGGGGTTCGTGAGCTAGGATCTGAGGGAAGGATCACCGAGTGTTCTCTTGGAATGAAAGGGGAACTGAACCGATCTCGATGTACACCCTCGAGAAGAACCAAAGTAGGGATTATGAATGCCCCTGTGAGTGGCCATTCCCAAAAACTGAATGCCCCAATTAGGGCTCACCATGAATTAAGAACCAAATCGTAATCAGATGAGCTGACGATTCAGTTTAAATGGAAATGGACAGGTGGACAACCATAAATATTTGAGCGGCGAAACAGATCAATGGTTGAGAACAAAACAGACAGTAAAATTGGGATTTCAAGAATGGATATGCGATGAACAATAATTAACAAAACAGGTGATATAAAAATAAATGGCAGAATAATGGAAATTGAAATAATAATTTTTTTTAATATAAAAACAAATAAATAATTCAAACATGTTAATTCAAAAATCTCCACCATTTTTAATTAAAAACAGTGATGTTCTTGCACCTATGGGTCATGGAATCTGAACCATGTTTAATCTATCTAGGAAAAAATTAAACTTTTACAAGACCACAACTTTAGTCAAACTATCAACCGGGTTTATGTCAGTGTGTATCTTGTTGATACACATGGTTCCAGATTCCATGACATCTGTAATAAAATGTAACCTAATGTCTATATGTTTTGAATTACCATGGAAAACAAGGATTTTTTATAAATTAATAGCTAATTGACTCTCTGAATAAACATTAATTGCAGAACTGTAAATACAATATTCTGAGGTCATACCTTTGGTCCACAATGCTTCCTTGACCACCTCATTAAAGGCTACCTACTCAGATTCTGTAGTTAAAAGTGCAATGATAGATTGCATGTTTCACTTCCGAGAAATGGTACCACCAAATGCACTAAACACATAACTGGTTAGAGATTTACGGGTATCTACATTTCCATTATAATCATCATCCACATAACTGCAGATAAGGTCAGCAGAATCAGTATTCCTACCCTAACATAAATAGACACTAGGGGTGCTAGAGAGATATCTAAGAATCCACTTAAGGGTATGCCTGTGTGGCTTCCCTGGTGTGGCCATGAACCTGCTAAGGGTGAAAAAAGCAAATGCAATGTCAAGGCGCATACAAATCATAACATACATTATGCTACCAACCATTTTAGCATAAGGAATTTTGGACATAAATTCAATATCTTCTTTCACAGTAGGGGATTGAGACAAAAACAATTTAAAATGTTGAGAAAGAGGAATATTAACAATTTTATGAGTTTCAAACATATATCTCTTTAGAACTTTTAAAATGTAGCTATTCTGATAAAGATAGATTAATTTATTAGGTCTATTCCTAATGATTTATACACCAAGAATTTTCTTGGCTGCACCTAGTTCCTTCATTTAAAAAGTGTTTTTCAACTGGGTTTTGATAGAAGAGATAAGATTCTAATCCTTACATATGATGAGAATATCATCAACATACAATAAGAGATAAATGATGTAGGTCCTGGTTTCCTTGAAATAAACACAAGCATCATATTTACTTCTAGTGAATTTGTTTCCTAACATGAATGAGTCAAACTTTAAGTACCATTGTCTTGAGGCTTTCTTTAAGCCATATAGAGACTTATTCAGGAGGCACACTTGATGTGGTTTGAATTCACTAGGATAGCCTTCAGGAGGCTACATATAAATATTTTTCTTTCAGTTCAAGCAGTCTTACTATCTAACTGCTCAATGTGGAAGTCTTTATAGGCACCATAGGCTAACAAGATCCTAGTAGAAGAGTGCTTCACTACTGGGGAGAAAATTTCAGAATAATCAATTCCCTCTCTCTGGAGGAAACCCTTAGAAACTAACCTAGCTTTGAACTTGATTTTATTTCCCTCAATATTATCCTATTCTCTTTTAAAAATCCATTTGGAACCAATTACTTTAGCATTAATTGGTTTTTTCACAACGCTCCATGTATAGTTTTTCAATAAAGAGTGCATCTCTTCTTTCATAGAAAAGACACACTACTTGGAGTCTTTGTCTTTCAATTCTTTCCTATATGACTGAGGATCATCATCAATGAGATCCTGAGCCACATGAAAAGCATAAAAATCCATGTCATACTGGATGAACCTAGAAGGAGGTCTTGAGACCATTATTTATCTATCATGGGTCAATTGATATTCCCTGTAGGTATTAGGAGGTTCAGAATCTGAATCTGAACTGGAACTTCTTTTAGAATCAGCCACAACAGTGGGCTAAGGAGCAGGCTGATATGGTTGAAGATCAGTCTCAAGATGAGCCGAAGGCCCGGGTTCATCAGACATAGAAGGGTCTGGTTCATCACTGCTTTGATGTGCAGGCTTGGTCTTAGTAGAGGATGACTCATGAAAGACCACATCCCTACTGATAATATATTTTTGGTACCCGGGTTTATCAACCTAGAGTTTATACCCTTTGACCCCTTCAGGGTAACCGATAAAAATTCCTTTCAAATCTCTTGGTTCTAATTTATTAGTCTTAACATGTGCATAGGTTATGGAACAAAAAACCCTTAGGTAGGAATAGGAGGGAGGCCTCACAGTCTAAAGATATTCAGGAGTCTTGAACTGGTTAGTAGAAGAGGGACACTATTGATAAGGTAAACAACAATGCTTGTAGCCTTATCCCAGAAAGACTTGGGGAGGCCTGAGTATGTAAGCATGCTTCAGACACGTTCTAAGATGGTCCTATTCATTATTTCTGCTATCCCATTCTGTTGGGGAGTATACCTAACATTCCTATGCCTCTTAATCCCCTCTTTTTCACAGAACTCAATAAATTATGTTGAAAGATATTCTAAACCATTGTCTGTCCTCATGGTCTTTATCTTATTTCTGGTCTGATTTTCGACTGAAGATTTCCAGGTCTTGAAGGTGTCGAAGACATCTGATTTGTGCTTCAAAATGTACACCCAGACCTTTCTATAGAATTCATCAATGAAAGCAACGAAGTAATATCCTCCACCATGAGAGGTAGTCCTTGCTGGACCCCATAAATCCGAATGGATGTAATTGAGTGGGGAAGAGGCTTTGAAGGTGGATCTGTTGAAACCAACTCTCTTAGCTTTTCCCATTATACAGTCTTCACAAAATGAAAGATTGATAGGTGTTGTGTCATTTAGCAGCCCCTTCTTGCTGAGCTCTTCTAATCCCTTGGAGCTAACATGCCCCAACCGTCTATTCCAAAGCATAGTATTGTTAGTTTTTGTATTGTAAACACTACCTAATTGACTTGAATGGGTCTTTCCATCCAATACATAAAACTCATTTGTGAGATACCCTCTAATAATGGTCCTAGACCCTCTAGAGATCTTAATAGATCCTGATTCTGATCTAAAGGTATATCCTTTTTTATCAAGGATTCCTAGGGAAATTAAGTTGCGTTGGAGGTTGGGAACCCACCTTATATCAAGCATGGTGATCACAGATTGATTGTCATGTTCTAAAAGGACAGATCCTCTACCATTTACTTGGCACTTCTTGTTATTCCCCAGTAGGACATCCCCTTCCACTCTCTCCACTAGCTCTGAAAATGACTCTTTGTAAGGACACATATGGAAGGAAAAACCAGAGTCAAGGACCCACTCTCTGTCGAGTTTATGGATGTACACATTTAATACTTCGGCGTTGTCATTACCAGAGTCAACAATAAGAGACTGGTCAGTGGTTTGTGTGCGTTCTTGCTCACATTTGAGCTTCCTACATTCAAGATTAATATGCCCGGGCTTGCCGTAATGAAAGCAAGTGACTTTTCGTTCTCTATTATTGTTACTATTTTTTGGTTTTGGTTCTTTCCAAGGTTATATATTGCTTCTAATTTTATCTATATAAAATTGTTTCTTTTTTAATTTTAACCTGGGGTCTTCCCCTAGTGAACAAACTATCAACCTCGCCTTTGGTCTTAGGTTTTGAGTGAAGGTATTTATACAGATGAGCAGACTTGACTTCTTCTAGAGTCAAGGAGTCTCGACCATACATCATGGTCTCGACCAAGGTTCTATAACTATGGTCAAGGGAGATCAGGATAATGATGGACTAATCTTCATCATCTACTGAGACATCTATGCTGGCTAGATCTAACATGATTTTGTTGAACTCGTCTAGGTGATATTTCAAGGAAGTTCCGGGTCTCATCCTAAAGGTGAACATGCGATTCTTCTTATACAACCTACGTATAATGGAGGCATTCATGTGGAGTTTTTATAACTTAAGCCAGATGATGACAGCGATAGACTCAAAAGCTACTTCCCTAAGGACATTATCTCCTAAGGACAAAAAAGAGAACTATGGGCTTTAACAAGAATGTCGGGGGAACAGGTTGGTGTTCAATAATAGTTTTACCAGTTTCATTTACGGATGTTATGGGTTTAGTATGCCTAGTGAGGGCATCAAAAAGACCTTGCTGGACAAGAAGTTTCCTCATTTTTATTCACCATAAATTGAATTCATTGTCTCTATCAAATTTTTTGATTTCATACCTCACTGTAGACATATTTATATAGTGAGTGGATTCCGAGTAATTGGGGACAATGAGATCTTATTCCCCCAAAAGACCGACCAATCTCACTAGGGATAAATTTGTACAATGGTTATAGAAAAAAAAGATCTTAGATGAAGACAATAATTTCATTTAATAAAGAAAATAATGACAGCAATAAAATGGAAGATTTAAACAGATACAAAAATTCAGAAAATAAAGAACCCAAGATTGTAAAGAACCACAAACTACAAGAAATATACAGTGATCAAAATTTTATTGGACATAATTAAAAGAACTATGTTGAAGTCAATGAAAGGGGGATACCAGTAGGGTACTGGTAGTAATCAAGTATAGTAAAAGAACAAGAAATTTGTTTTCAAGGGTCCTGTAAATTAGTGATATAGGAAAGCAGATAAAAATAATACGGCTATGTTCAATCTTGAGCAGTAAGTAGTAAGCTGTAAATTGAAGCAGTAATTCAGGAAAATTGTAAACAGAAGATAGTAGGCAGAAAACAATATAATGAACATCCTATTTACATATGTGTAGTAGAACAATTACCAGTTGTTGTTAATAGAGATCGCAACAAAGGACAATAACCAAGTTACATGCAGTTAGATAGATAATAAGAAAACTATTGGCGATTTGACAGTGTTAAAGAATAAATCATCACAACATCCAAGAGTGGATTTGATACAACTTGTTGTGGTTGATGAGTCATGGATTGGTAGACAGGAGCAACCAGTTACAACAGGAATGGAAAAAAGAATGGTGTCGATGATACAATCTTGAACCAAAAACAAGATGCAGAAATATAATTTGCTGAAATGTAAAAGAACAAGTGAATTTACATGCTTCAGATCCCCTAGATCCTACCACACGACAAGAACACCACGCACACACCCGATTTATTAATCTTCAAAAGAAAGCAATACATTACAATGCAATCGGCCTATAATGGTGCAAACCAGGAAAACTATTATAGTTCTATTTAGAAACTCACAAAAGAGAGGGACGACTTACAGTGCTGGGCACAAATTGACCTGCGGTCCAGAACTCTTCTTATTCACCTGGATCTGGTCCGAAATACCTTGTGTGCTGGTCTTCGGGATACTAAAGCTGAGGATGACCGTGACGAAGCTCCACTGAAGGTGACACACTAGCAGTGTTCCGCGAAGTTCACTACCGCCGAGAATACCCCAAACAACCGGGGTTCGTGAGCCAAGATCGGAGGGAAGGATCACCGAGTGTTCTCTTGGAATGAAAGGGGAACTAAACCGATCTCGACGCGCGCCCTCGGGAAGAACTGAATCAGGGGTGATGAATGCCCCTGCGAGCGGCCGTTCCCAAAAACTGAATGGCCCAATCAGGGCTCGCCACGAAGCAAGAACCAAACCACCATCAGATGAGTCGAAGATTCAATTCGAATTGCAATGGACAGGTGGAGGACCATAACAATTTGGGAAGTGAAACAGATCAATGGTTGAGAACAAAGAAGACCGTAAAATGGGGATTTCCAGCATGGATATATGGTGAAAAATATTTAACAAAACAGGCGATATAAAAATAAATGTCAGAATAATGGAAATTGAAATAATCAATGTTTTTAATATAAAAACAAATAAAGAATTCAAACATGTTAATTCACAGTTTCACTAGTTTTGGGAGCACAAATTTACAAGTAGTATCTCAGAGTTTCTCACTAATAAACCCTAGTCTGAAATTGGTTACAAAAGTAGGAAGATGATCCACTGTTCCACCAACCGCATAGGAATTCCGCATCGATATAGTGAAAGGTGGTCACCCAAGTCAAAAGTGCTACAGTGACTGGAAGGTGGAAGTCTAAGAGCTATAGTACCATTGACTCCAGAGTCTGACCTACTATAGTACCCTATTGGCATCGGTTGGTTAGCTCTGCCATAGTAGTCAGATATGTTACAATGCTCCAAAATTTAGGTCGAGAAGCTTTGGACCCTGGACCCCCAGAGCAGGGGTGCGTTCCTGCAACCCCCAATGAGATCACTGTGGAGCTCAATCAGCAAAGGTTGTGGCATGGTGTGCAGTATGGATTGCAAGTATTTTGCCCAAACATCATCCAAAATGGATTGGGTTACACTAATCCAACAGCTCGGAACTCAACCAACAAAGGTTGCGACATAGTGCATAGTATGGGATGAAAGCATTCGGCCCAAACATCATCCAAAACAGATTTGGCTACACCAATACAATAGCTCTGTGATCATTATGTTACTATGAGTCTCCTAGGAAGAATCTTGGTTTATGGTCATCCCACCAGACTTTCAGTACACATATGTCAAATATGATACTCATATGTTTTATATGATTTATGTGTCAACCAAAGTACTGCTATTTTAATTGCAGTTTAACCTTTTGTCATTATTTGGTGTATTGGATTTGTGTAATTGGATCAGTCCAATTTTGTTGTCTTTGGTCCATCTGGGCTATTGCCCAGGTTTTCTGCTTTGTCTGTGCTATTTGTTTGTGCCTTGTCATCTCAATCTTCCATTTAAGGAGTCCAAGATATATGAATCACTGAGAGAAGGTGAATGTGATTTTATTTTTTAAAACCATTATGAAATTTCTCAAATAAATCAAGTAATTAGTGAAGGTAGGATGATCTATTCGATATTCCCAATGGTGATCTCTCTTTTACGAATGAAAAGATGAAATCTCAACAAGCAGTTGACAAGGATTTTGTAAGGCTCACCTCCTACATCATTTAATTATCAAACAATTAAATATATTATAATTAAATAATTAAATAGTTTATAGTTGATAATGGTAAGTTTATTCCGCCTTTTAAAAATTTCTATTATTGTTTTAATAATGAGTTTTTGAATTTAATTGATATTGTGATTGAATAAAGTAGAAATTCGGAAAATTATTGCAACAGAATGTTATTGAATAAGAAAATATGAGTTAAAATAGCAATTTTTTTACCTTTATTATGTTTTTTTTACCATTTTTTTAAATATGATAATTAAAAAATGTCCTTTTAGTTTTAAAAGGGTTTGTTTTGGGTTTAAAAATTAAAGGAGTGAAATCAAATTTAGAAGGAATGATAAAGGAGAGAGAGATCAGATGAAAATTTTATTTATTTCCTCCCTTTCTCCTCATAGATGGTCAAGATTCCTGTCTCCATTAGAGATATATTCCCCTCTTATTCTTTTCATGTTCACAAGGTAAGGGTTTCTTTCAATTTTATTCTTCTTTCTTCTTTTATAGTGTAAATACTATGTAGGAATCAACAAGTGGGAAAACAACCTCAAGTAGCACGTGAAAAGGTTCATAGGAATCCCTCTTCACATTATAGTCATTAATGAGCACTTGAACAATTGTTACATATAAAACTTCTAAGTGATCTTTCCTCAGGGGTTTCTCTTGTACTGTTCGGAAAGACTACCTTTAACATATGTGAGGAATGATTGCAAGATCTGTGTGCCAATTTAGTTGTTCTGAGGTATACATAGAAGGAACTTTTAATCCAAACCATTTTTTTTGTGAGTTCATCCATTTGTGTGGTAAAATGTTCCGTTAAAAATCAAATGTTCCATTAAACATCAACAACGTAGGCTAAAAATTGCTGTATGGATAGTATGTGTGGAGGTGCACAAAGAAGAGTCACATTCTTGAGGATATCCTATTGAATTGTTATACTTACCCCATAACCATATGCATTTGGTGGTTGACCCAAAATGCTTATGTGTAGGTTGTTTATGTTGATTTGTAAGTATAGATGTTTCGGGACATTTATTTAGCCGAAGATATTGCTAGGGCTTAGAAGTTGGAGTTATTGAGTTGTTATTGTTTTACTTTCCTTTCAGATATGGGCCCCTTATTTTTTCATAACACATCGATTAAATATGTATACAATTGTTCCTTGAATGTTTTATGTGCATATACTGCATTTTATTTTGATATTCCATGAGAAATAGTGTTGTGTCTTTTGTTACTTGGACTCCTTTTTACAAGCACCCTCAATGAGCATGTTTTTTTGGGAGATAACTCAGTGTATGGAAATCTCATATCAAAATTTTGTTAGAATTCATTGTTATTGGTAATGTTAGGTTCAGGGTCTGAGGTATTCCAGGATCCGATAAAAAATGGTGGTGCAAATCATTTTGGAAATTTAGGGTAAAGCTAGTGGTGAAGATAAGTTTTCAGGACTTGGAAAGTAAACTGTTAATTTTCCTTGCCAACATAATTATAGTAGACCTTAGTTATTAGGGTGCTCTAAATGTTATTATGAAAGGGTTAAGAAGAGGCTTTGGTCGGGGTAGTGTGATGGGATAACATCATATCTTTTTGTAGACTAAAATTCCTATGGTGGGGAGTTTATAAGATGTCATGTTTTTTTAAATAATCAAATACAATATAATTGAATAATTAAATGGTTCATAATTAATAATGATACATTTATGACTTTTTTTTTAAAAAAAAATTCATTGTTAAATTTATTATGGGTTTTTGAATTTAAATTACCTTTTGATTAAATGAAGTGAACATTGGGGGAATTATTGTAATATTGTGGTCGATATGGTTGAATTGGTTTGGGTGAGAACTTAGATAAAATTTTATTGAAGTGTGGGGCCTTATTGGGTTTGATGAGGAGGGTTGAGACTCATGTTTCATTGTGTGGTCCCATCGATTTTGGAAAATGGAAAGTGTGTGTGGGTAATGGATTTTCAAAATGGTGGGAATTTTGATGTGTTTGGTTATGGTTTGGTGAAATCTTTGTTATTATTGAAATTTGAAATTTTTTTATTTGTTTTTATAAATTGTCGTGGAAATGGGACATATTTTACAAAATGAATTCAAGGATTGTGTAATTTTAACATTCATTTGGTGCATGAAAAATCTTGGGGTTATCCTATTTGATCTTGTCACTCACCCCCTGCATGTGATGTGTTTGGTTATGGTTAAGTGAAATCTTTTTTGTTTTTGAAATGTGAAATGTTTTTATTTAGTTTTATAAATTGTCATGGAAATGGGTCATGTTTTATAAAACACATTTAAGTCTTGATTTTCATATTCACGTGGTGCAGAGAAAATATTGGGGGATATCCTATTGAGTCTTGTTACTCATCCCCTACATGCACACCTTAGTGTGCATGTAGATTGTGTGCGGTGTAACATGGGTAAAAACAAGACACCTTTCTTCACTAGTGGTGGGTAGTAGCCTCAATGGTGGAGCTATGGAGGTGGAGAGACCTTCCAATGATCGGGTAACAAGAGTTTTTGGATGACATAGAGGAGTTTGGATGCTCTATATTTTTGGGCTATAAATTTTGTGCCCATGCTACCCTTTATTTTGGATTGTGTTATGCTTAATAGAATTGCAGGAAATAGTATTTTTACTGCACTTTGTTTTTTTATCCGTCATGCATTAGGTCTGTTCATTATACTGATACATATTATTGAAATTTCTTGAGAATATATGTATGAAGAGTGAGTTATTGAGGGGAAACCACCCTTAATGATATGATATTTACCCCCTCATACTTATTGTTACCCTTTAATGGCCAGGAAGGTGTATCGAAGACCTAGTAACATTTTGGCTTGATTTGGGTGAGGTTGAGGGGTGATAGGTCATTTATTGCAGTTGTAACACCCTTGTTCGAACCATCGGGTTTGAATGAAGTGCCACATGACTTTATGTGCACCTTCCCATATACAAGAGGTTGTCTACTAGCAAGTCTAAGTTTGTTTGTGGGGAGACTATACCCTTAGGGGTTTAATCGAGTTGAGTCGAGTATCTTAGTACTCGAGCTCGAGCTTGGTACTTGAACTTAGTGCTCGATCTCGGCTCAATGCTCGATCAAGTATTGATTTTCTAGCTCTATATCGACTTAGGTTTGATCGAGCACTTGATTAGGCTCGACTCAGTTCAATTAAGATACTTTTTTAGAATATTAATTACAAAATATAGCTTGAATCCGAGCTCAAACTCGAATTTGTACTCAAGATTGAAAGCCTGAGTTTGAAATTAAATACATATATAATGAATAAAAATAATATATTAAAAAAATTATATTCTCAATTAGGCTTGTGAGATACTCGATTATGTTATAATACTTGAACTCGACTCGAGTTAGTACTTGAGTAACTCGAGCTCAAGCTCAGCTCGAAAAAAAACTGAGCTGAGTTCAAGTCTGAGTAGCTCATGAGTACTCAAGATTTTTTATAGTTCCACATTTAGTATCATTTCATAACACAAATAATAAAATAGAATAATAAATGATATGATGATCTTAGTGTCATGCATAAAGTAAACAATCAAATGTCACACATGACATACATGTAATAAACGGGCTTCAAAAGTGATAAGTCAAACCAGAGTATTAAAGTGGAGTAGGTAAAAAAAGAAGAAGAAAATTATGGAGTCCTTAGGATTTCATCTTGGTCTTCCACCAACTCCTTGATCCATTGCTCAGTTGGCCAACAACCCCTCATCCTTACTTGGATCCTTATATATGAAGTTTTCATGCACATTTGGATGCTCGTGCAGAGTGAGTAATACAATCTATTTGTACACCACAAATGTATCCTTAACAAATGTGCACATATGAAACATATGTATTCCATGATAATAATAAATGTGAAAAAACCTAACAACACACAATCACATACTGAGAACTTGTGTGCTAACTAAGCCGCCACGAACCCCCAACCATACCTGTATCGACTCTATGCCAGATGAATAACAAAGATGTCAGTAAAATCAGTACTAGACACATGGTTGTTGACATGCTACTTGATATCCACATAACATTGAGTGGACATACTACTTGTTATCCATAAGACATCGAGTTGAAACGTTACTCGGTATCCACAAGACATCAAGTTTTGACATGTTCCTCAGAATCCTAAAGGCACTGGGTTATGTCTGGACTACAAGACTATCATGTTCTACCGTCTTCATCATTGCACACCATGTGTACTATCCCTCTAAGGGGTTACCACGACAATCACTTATCACATGTACCAAACACCAAAACTATAAATTCAATATAATACACAATATTGTAAAACATGATAAACAAACATAACATGACATTATGAGAAATTTAGTGGCATCATATAATGACTTGTGAATCAATATAAAATATGGTAAAATACTCTAGTGACCATGGAAAAAAGAATCACATCTGGGTAACATAGGGGTATAATGAATTGTGAATCAATATCAAATATGGTAAAATACTCTAGTTCTCAAGGAAACAAGGATCACATATGGGTAACGCATGGGTAACACGTCAACACACTCACACACACACACACACCCATAAGTGATTACTATGAATGAAGAACACAACCATGGAAACATATGAATCACACCATGGAAAAGTATGCGTATGAGATCCCTAAATGGAAAGGAATTTCCTACATCAAGGTTGTTGATGTTAACGCCAATGTTCATTAAGGTTTCGTCACCCAAATATTGCTCGCACACTAACTGAAATGCCTCGCATGCTAAAGAATCCTAGAACCGGTTCCAATACATTATGAAATGGGTTCTAGAGGTAGACAAAAAGAAAAAAGTCAAATGGTAGAACCAATTCTTACCCAAGTCGATTGCTGCCAACGATAATCTTGAAGTACAGTTGGAAGAAGAAAAGAACGTCTCTCCTGAAACGAAGACGAAGGAACTAGGATCTCTAGAAGTTTGGAAGGGAAGACGAGATAAGCAAGACACTGCAACATGGAGGAGTACAGAATTAGGCACTATGACATAGAAGTGCGCTGGAACAAGACCAACCTGACACAAAATGAACCGATGCGGCATGGACGAGTATTTAATTAGGCACTACAACACAGATAATAACAGATGCAACAAAAAAGTGTGCAAGATCAAGACCACCACGTCCTAAGAAGAACCACTACGGCATGGAGAGACCTCCACGATGCACAAAGGACCACTACAATGTAGTACCATGCTGAGCCGTGAACTGTTGCAGCGTAAGGCGGAGCACTGCGACATGGATTTGTTTTTGCAGCTCTTCGGAACTCTTGAAACGATTGACAAAGTGTAGAGGGAGATTGGGCATTTTTAGGGGAAATCGGAGAGCCAATGATAATTAAAAACCCTCTTAAAAGTATTTCTTAAATTCCTAAAACATTTTCCCCAAATCAATATTGTAACCTATTAAGAAGGCATAACACCCGAAGACCGAAAATTGGTCTCGCTTTAAATAATTGACATGGAGAATCCATTGTGGCATGGTCGAACTCACCACAACACAACCTCCTCAAACATCACTCCACAATGATGGATACGACAAAAAATCCATTAGTTGACATCATCATGACGCAACCATTTCCTTTGTTGTGTGGCCTCAATTCCACTGTACTACCATGGTTCAACCACCTCCACTTAGCGTGTGGCCGTCTATTTTGGCCAAAAAAGTCACCAAACACACATTTAAGTTTGCAAAAGATTCTCAAATCCCACAAGCCCCAAACATGGATCAACTTAAAAAAAATTAAAGGAGAATAAGGAAACAACATCACCATATCTGGATAAAAGATCCTGGACTTTAAAATTTCCCTCTCTAAGGACTTATCATCCCTGAGAAGCATCCATAGGGTTTCTTCTCAAACAAATTAGGCCACTGAGCTTGAACGTCACTCTCCCACTCTCAAGTCTTCTCATGGATTTTACCAAATTTCCGCAAGATCTGGAAAAGTGGTACCGTCTTCCCTCGACGGACTTTCTTGCTCCGATCAATGATTCGCATTGGGTGCTCCTCGTACGATGCGTCAGGCTCTAGTTCAACATCCTCACAGTCGATGACATGCACAAGATTGAATATGTACCTCAGGAGGTGAGACACATGGAACACATGAAACACATCATGCATACCTCGGTAGCAATAAGGAAGATCCAGATGGTACACCACTATCCCAACCTTCTTGATCTTGAAGGGTCCAACTATTGGATTGGTATAGCCCGACCTATTTTGATGATTTTGGGTCGAATTCTAGTGGCCCATAATGAACACTAGACCATAAATCTCACTAGTCGAGCTTCGCGATGAGCTTGTTGGGGGTTGCAGAGGGCAACGTGTCCCTACTACGGGGGTCTGGAAGCTGAAGACCTCTGATCCACATTTTGGGAAAACGTAGAAACTTTGACCAACTATAGAAGAGCTGACCAAGAGACACCAACATGGTACTATAGTAGTGAAGACTTTCACATGACTATTGTAGATTCTCGAACTTTGGAGACAATGGTACTGTAGCTATGTAGACTTCTATCCACCAGCCACTGTAGTAGGTTGGACTTAGGTGGCCGCAACACTATAACAGTGCGAACTTATAGCCATTGTTCACTATAGCACAAATGACTTACTATTCGGTTGGTGACACAATTCTTTGTCTTATTTATTAGCTCATTCGAGCTAAGGTTTCTAGTGATGTAAAATGGACCCATGGCCCGTGGGCTTTCAGATATAGGGCGAATACAGGGCAGGTAAAACCTAAAAATTTTAACTGTTTAAAATGAGAGTCTATGTGAGTTGAGCCCATGAAGATATGGGCTGAGGCAGGTAATCCCACGCGAGTGTGGGCTAGCCCACATGTCTATTTTTTACATAAAATATTTACAGTATGATTTTTTATGTGTTTTTGTGCAACATTGCATGATCTCTGTCTCGTCTCACCAATTCCACAAAACAAATGCTTACATGTTCAAATCCATCCCATTAATCTCATATAGTTCCAAGACGCATTAATACATGGGGCTTCACCTAATTCACCTGTCCAACCATCAGTGTCCTGCCTTATGATGTCTTTAGTTTCCGTATTTTCTCACCAATTGAAGTTGAAAATCCCTCATCTGCGTCGCTTCATCTATCCCCTCTGACCACCCCCATTTTGCATTAGCTCGACCAATCATTCCCCACACATAATGAGGCCGACCATTTATCTTTCATTTCCTTTCTCACTGATCGAAGTCGACCCATTGCCTCCCCCCTTGCAGGACCAGTCTCATCGCCCACCTCTATCACCCCCACGTCAGACTGTAACGACCCGAACATTTATGAATAAAATTACATTTCTTTTAATTAAATGTATTATGGTTATAGAAGACATATTCACTTCTTTTATTATATCCAATTGAATTTAAATGGCTATTAATTATCCTTATTGTTGGTAATATAGCCGTTGAATAATGATCATACGACTAGTATAAATATAGGGTTTTAACAAATCCTTTTGGCACAGACAATGGAAGTGATGATCTTAACCAGTAGAATCATACCATATGAAGCCCATTTATCAGAGCTTCCAAGAGAGATAAAATTTCTGGGCTTTGATCTAGACCAAGCCCAAGACAAGATCCAACAAATTAAGCATGAACGAAACCGTTTACGGGAGAAATTCAAGCTCATCGAGATTACGACTCAAACCATGTTCACCGAACAACCCCATTAAATCCCCACCATCGCACACCTTACTCTTAGGGTGTGCAGGTGTAATAAAGAGATATGTAACAAGACCCTAGAATTATGAGTATGTACATTAGTTTTTTATAGAATAATGAATATACTTTCATTTTATTATTGTTACTTTGTAAATGATTTTCTAAAGTACAAATAGTATTTTTTGGTTGATATTAGAATTCAATTAAGGAATCTATTTTGATGAATTAATGAATTATTGAAATAAATAATATTTTAATAATATTTTATTATTAAATTTTATTTATTAAATATTAATGATCATATAATTTTTATGAAGTCAAAAGTAACTTCTATTAAGGTTTGAAAACTATTTTTTCCAAAACCCATCAATTTTCAATAAATGTCAGTTTTCATTTTAACAGTGAAAATTCACATATTTAAAAAATTATTTAGATATAATGAAAATTATTTTTGAAATCAGGACATAAAAATTATCCAATGGTGAATTTTTCATAATTTTTTGAGTCTAATTTTTTGGTAAAAATTAAATACCATATAAATATATAATGTTTTTTATGATATCATAATGACACAATAGTGATGTAATAAAATACTATAAAAGGTATCTTCAACCAAATATATGTTTTTATTTTAAAATAATTTAATTTTAGATTTATTTGATTTATTTTATAAATCCTTAGTGAATCCACCAAAACATATAAACTATTTTAAGATTTTGAAAATTATTTCTTTGAAAGTGAGACTCACCTCCACACAAGGGAAATATTTTAATATCTTTGGCCCTTAGCCTTATAAAATAATTTATACTACTCCCCTTTACCAGAAATCATGGGAAAAACCATGAGATGATTTGTGGTTTTGAATATTTTATTATGGAGTGTCCAAAACCAAAATAATAAAGAAATCCCCTTCTTTTCCTATATAAATCCACCCAAACACCCATTTCTTTTCACTCTAACTCTTTGAAACTAGACCACCCTCTGCCCCATACTCCATAGAGTCCCCCCAAGGTGCCCTAAAGCTCCCAAGAAGCCTCTTCCAAGCCTTTAGAGTCACACATCCAAGTAAGGTATTTACCTGTCGCCTTTTTCTTCAAGCACTTCTTTTATGTCATGCATTTTAATTTCCATTTTGATTGATTTGAGATATGTTTTTCCATACCTCCTTACTGTACATTTGATGTATATATAATGAGAACTTCCTTTCACTCCCATTAAGACCCCCTGTGATCCTTTAATCTCTCTTGTTATTATACCAAAATTACGTAAGAGATTTTTCTCTTCTCATTTCCATTCAATCAATTCTTTTATATTATGCATCTAAATTCCATTTCACATGTTTGGATATTATGTTACATGATCCCATTACCATCCACCCCATGTATAAATTATGAGAGACCCTTTTTTCTTTCATCAACCCAATTTATGAATTTACATATGACGTCGTTATGCTGCCAAAATTGCATCACGATTTTCCATGCCAAAATCATCATGTAGTGAACACCATACCCAATCTTCTATCAAGGGTATTCACCTTTATGCACATATACTTATTGAATGGTTACTTACATGTATCTATTTCACATTCCTTGATCGTGGAATAAATAATTACATTGAATGAATCCATATTATATGATATATTTTAAAAACTTAAGTATGAGATTGAAATTATTATGATGGGTGCGCCTTGATAATGATCCAATGCATTGGGTAATGTTTAGTATCATGATACATCATGTTGGGACAGAGGTTTATGTTGAAATAGTGGGTGCCCTACACCCAACTATGCAATGATTTTGATTATTGTGTATACAGTTAGTTATGCATGATGTATTCTTACCATTATAGTGTAGATATTTTTACATCCACTATTTAATGGTAATTTCCAAAGATTAATTGTTGTATCAAAAGGTTATATAAGATCCCATTCTATAATGAGAAGTTTGAAATACTATGAAATTAATATTAAATATTTCATATGGTCTGGATACATCATAGTGACTGGACACAATATATGTTAGACAATTAGGTGTTGGGGGCACATAAGCATTAATATTTCTTCTCATGAAGTTCACACTTGGTGATCTCGAGTAGCGAGATCATGAGAATAGACCCTATAATAAGAACACCACATGTTTTTGTGTCATTGAATGTTCCTATCTACGGACATGTGCAATGGTCTCCTGACTTGAGATCATTTCCAATATGTGCCATTTGATTGCGTATTTTGATGCAAGAGGAAAATCATGATATTGAAATCATGAAAAGATAGTTTGTGTTGGGTGTGTCATTGGTGCATGACATTGGTTGAATGGTCAAGAAAGGATTTGTCACTTCTAGGTTATGGAAGTAATATATCTCAGAACATGTTGATCAGGATGGTATTACATTCATATGATCATGACCATGACAGTCGAGGGTAAGTCCATCCAGTTGGATCAAAAAACAATAAAGCAAGAAAAGGACGATGACACGGGTGTGTGTACTGCTTTATGAGATATTACAGATAAAGAGATTATATTACACAGTGCATGTTCATAGGTTAGTTGTTGCTGCTGTGACAATCCTTACCTCTTTAGGGGTCATGATGTGTTTCTAGATCCCACTCTTGGTCTTTGAATACTATTCACTACTATCGAGACAAGGTCTTAGAGGGTCACACACAATAGCATATTTGAGAATCTGCTCTATTCAGTTGAATAGGATTTTTGGACATGGTTAGACTAGGGTCTGAGATTTGTACAAGGTTAAACGATCACCAATTTAATAAATAAATTCATATTATTCAAGTTAAGAATAATAGAAATTGGATTTATTTATTAAATGTATTTGAAAGTTTTAAGAAAATACATGAAAAATATTATTTGAACGAATATTAAAAATATTCAAGGTTTAATTAATATTTGTGGGAATGATGAGTCAAGTTAATGACTCATTTATTGTAACAGAATATATTTAATATATTATAAGAAAGTGAATAATATTTATGAATTAGTTTAGAAGTCATAACAGGTCGTTTATAGAGTGTTACATATTCGAGAGGTCGGGTGACAATACCAGATATTTTCTTAGCACTATAAATAGAGGATAAGAGTTTTCCATATACTATTCATAGCCTCTCTATGTCCTGTTCTCTCTCCCAAATCACAGAGAGAGAGGGTCTCGATCCAAAGAGCTCGGATCAAGCTCTCTCTCAGGCATTGCGAGTAGGGAGATGCAATGATCATCAGAGCATTGAAGGAGTCTTCAGATCTCTGTGCTAGCACTCAGGTTTCGATAAACGGTGCTCCCACATTTTCTTGAAGCACATGTTAGTGATCTAGAGGAATTCAGTTTCAAATTCTTCGATCAGCGATTGTCAATGACGAGCAGACATCGTGGGTGACTTTGAATTTAAACTAGATATTTATCAGTTTGATTTTATGCTTAAACTTCTTCACGCGATATCCTCAAAAAAAACCGGGCTTCTATTCACCGAAGTCGATGAGTTCATGTTGTACGTCAGTGAATTTTTTTAAAATCCAATTTTTGGGGATTTCGTTGCATCCCATTTTCTTCAAGTGGTATTAGAGGAAGTGCATTAAAATTTTAAGCCAAAACAATTAAATTTGCATTATTTTATGAAGAAGGCTTCGTTATGGCTCCAACGCAGCAGATGATGTGAAAATCCGACAACAGATGACCAAGTTACGACCATCCGAAGTTACTTTGCAGATTGATTTATATCTTCAGGTTTTAATTTTTGAAGAACATATATATATTATAAGTTATTTTTATACCTGAATCCATGACATGGGATTTCACCATTAAACCTGGGCACTGGTCAGAATTTCGGTAGCATAAACAATATTTTTTGGCCACTTTGATTTTCCACAGGTGATGTGCAGTGAAAACATTATTATAATAATTTTATTATAATAATGTTATTATTTTATCAAACCCAATTGATTGGATTAATAAAATAATTATAAGATATAAAAAATAATAGGGGCAATTATGGGTGTGGATTTTTCAAAAAGAAAAAAGGGGAGCTTGACTATGTGGGGAAAGGGGGAGGTCCCTCACATGTTGAACAGGGAAAACCACAAAAAGTCCAAAAGGCATGGGGCCGAGTGGCCCCCCACTATCCACACACGGCAGCCCTACCCGGGCCACCTCCTCTATCTGAACGGCGCTGCCAGTGCCTCAGTCACCACAAATCACACCCACAGACGGTCCACCTCTACTCCATCGACCAACTATTTCGGCCACCTCCTTGAACTGACCACGCCCTGCCGGTCCTCTCCCTCAGTGGTCCGTCTCCTCCCTTCACCGACTAGGTATGACTCCCCACCTCCTCTCCGTGGCGCAACAACCTCCCTCGCAACGGTTGGTCAGTCTAAACCCTTCCACGCTCGGCTGGTCCAGCAAGAGCCCTCCCCTTTGGCGCCTCATCGTGGCGCAACAATTCTCCCCTTTGGAGCCTCGTCAGAACAACAAAAGACCACTTCCCCGAACCGCGCCTTCTTATTTCCGGACCGGTATCTTTCCCGCAGACGGCTCTCTACTGCAATGAATTACCTATTTATCCCAGAAATAGGATTAGGGTGGGTCTTCTCAGCTCGAAACGGGCTTGGCCGGACTTTCCTGGTGCAGAACGCCCCAGAACGGGGTCAACATAGCCCGAGATGGGCCTGCAAAGGTTAGACCCAACCCGTACAGGCCCTTCCTGGGGTTTTCAGGCCCCAAATAAGTTAAATAGTTCAATAATTAATTATTTAAATTTAATTAATTTATTTTTTTTCATTAAATTAATTACGGAATAAATTAATTTAATTTTGTGTTTAATTAAATTAATTAATTAAATTAATTTTTTCGTTTTAAAATTAAAATAATTAATCTAGACTGAACGACATAAGTATTGAATTAAAAATATGAGTAAAATTTTAATTCAATTACAATGATCTCAAGTATAATTAATGCAAGTTTAATTTTAATTTTGCATTGATTTTTACATACGCGAGTTAATGCGTATGGACCAGTCATGAGTCGAGGACCGACCAATGCATGTTTGGTACGTGTTTATTTAATTTATTTTTATAATTATTGCATGGTGTTTTAATAATTAGTTTAATTAATAAATGAATATCTGTGTATCGTCTCTGAGTCATTATATGTATAAGGGTCTACGCGTTCACTCCTAAGTTGTATATTTACTTCCCAGTTCCCCTCGCCTACGAGCGAGTAATTTTGTATAATGATGAGACGACCACTGACGCACATTCCGAGTTATGGCGACGCACCAGACAAGACCTTAATGCATTGTGTGGGAAGACACTACAATACGAGTGGCAAGCTATGCGACTCAAGGTATATCTCCTAGGATCTAGGTTGGTTCATTATTCATTCAACGAATCAACCATTATTACCGGTTCATGATCAGATCGTCATTTTATTCATGCATGATTTATTATTGTGATCACATAGAATAATAATAAACAAGAATGCCAGATAAAATGAACTTTTGACGTGATGATTTTTTCTATTTATTGCATAGTCAATTGTGAGTGCAATCACATAGGAAATGTTTAAAAATAGAAAATGATTTCTTTCTTCACACTAAAAAAAATAAAACCTTCAAAGAAATATTAAATCATAATCGTATTCCATAATTCAAATTTGGACACAAAAGACTGTTTGAAGTGTCGGTCATGCCAAAGCTGAGGACGTCTCTTACTACCAAGACGTTCTTATAAGAGTGGTGGATTGACTTAACTAAAATTACAGCAAAAAAAGTCAAAGCTAGCTTGTTGAAATTTTAGAGGCAAGTGTTGAGTACATCGAGTAACGATTTAAGAAGCTGGGACTTCCCTCAACAGATCAAGGAACCACAAGTTAATGTGGTTGGCTAGCCAAAAGCCTATCTCAAACCCACCAAATAGTGGAATAGCCAAATTTTGTAGACTATGAGTGGTGGTTTGTGGATTTTTTCCACTTGAATACCCAAGCAATGGATTATTCTGATTCTAGCATAGAGGGTTCCCAGAATTCGATAAAAATAGTGGGAGACATTTAATGATTTAATTAATTAATCAAAATGTCTAAATCATTAATCCATATAAAAAGTACTAATCTGCTAAAATTTATTTAGAAAAATGGCAAGTTATACCTCAATTTTAGAAATTGGGATCAATATTGGACAAAGTCAATGTCCACATTGTAACGACATGATGTTTTATCAGTGTGAATTCCTTTCTTATAATTATGTCATATAATCACATGAAATCACAACACAATGAACCACTAAGTACTATGTGACTTTTAAACATAATGTTGACACTTCTGTGTCTTGAATTTTGAAAATTCACATACACGGTTGCGTTCATGGTGATTTTGGGGTCTGATGGAATAAACTTGTTTTTTTGGCGAATAGTAACACTCTAATGAATTGTAATATGACCCTTATAAATAGTAAATTGTCCAAAAGAATAGTAACCTCATCCATGAATGCATAAATAAAATTTAGGCATCTTATAAGTGATAATATGACCATATTAAAAGTATTAGAATTTTTATAAGTCATAAATAATTAATTACAATTAGTTAATTAATTTAAAAGAAAATATAGTTTCTTAAAAAGTGTCTATAAATTAACAATTTTATCTCTTTTGGTTTTAAGATATTTTTATAAGACCTTATGTAGTTTTTGAAAACATAATAAAATCAGTTATAGTTTTAAAATATATATTTTCCAAGTAAATTACGATTTTAATTAAAAATTAAATTAATCATATTTATAAAATTATTTTTGAAAAATGGATTTCTTTTTTGGATTCTAAATTTTGAAAAATGGTTAGGGTGAATTTTTGGGATTTTTCTGAAAGACTTGAATTTTTGGTGAATAGTAAAATACATTAATTTACCGTATAAAAACATTATAATTAAAATCCACTATTCCAGACATCATAAGTGATGTAAACTCCCAAATCTCAAACTAAAATGAACTTATTAATATTTTTGATCATGTAATCATCACTATTTACGGTCTTGAGGGAAATTAATAAACTAAGGATTTAAATATTATGAAAACCCTCATCCCCTCAACTATAAAAACCACTCACACTCCCCTCTTCTATTCACTCCCCTAAAGTCTTGAGCCTTCCCTAAATTTTGTTCAAATCTCTCCCCAAGCTCCTCCCTCATGTACAAAATCCCTTATTCTCTTCAAAATACCAAATCCTCTCCTTTTAAGAGGATCTCAAGGAAGATTGATTCAAGAGGTAATTTTTTTTCAATTCATTTACTTTCTTTTCAAGTTCAATTGTTTTCTTTTCTATCCTTACCTCTCCTCATCCAAATTTCCTGACAACTCCAGTACCTTAAATGTATTTTAATTTTGTTATGATAATGGAATAAGTTGTTATTATATCTCCTTTACTCTTATTTTATACTAGTAGTAAAGACACCATTCGATATGTGTTAATTTACCACATTCAAGGACGATGAGTTTTCAATTTCTTTTACCATATTCAATTATGGTCATGAAATAATTTTTGTTATTATAGAACAAGATTATTATGAAATATATCCTATGTAAGGTTCTATAATATTTTTTTATACATTATATTAAATTAAAATGCAAAATGAGTACTTAGTGATAAAAAACCGTTAATAAACCCAAAAGGTTATCACTAAAGTTTTATATAATGATTCAACTTCACTCCAAGTTACCAAATTAAATTTACAACCATGTAACCTTCTAGATATTGAATAAGAAAATATAACTCCAATTCTGGACAACCATCTCCGTTTTACATGTTTCTCCATTCATAAAAATAAGTAAATTGATCGTAAAAACCAAGAAAACAAATGGACCCGAACAATGAAATTGAACCACTTAATCCATCAAAAAGGTCATGAATGAAATTAAAAATGTTATAATAAATCTTTTAAATTTAAAATTGGTTATTTAATTATTAATTAATTAAGCTAATTTTATTATTTAGGTCATTAATATCAAGTGAAGAACACCATCAGACTTAAGGCAAGAGATCCTCTCTATTTCACTTTTATTCAAGAATGTCCTCTATGTTATGCCCTTTTATGTGTAATCCCTAATGATGGGGTATGATTTTTTACCTCCCTCATACCTCCATCATGATGTAAAGGTGATGAAAAACCCCTTTTTCTCTCATTAATCCCTCTTAAGTACATCTGATACCATGTTGATAATCCATAAGCGATTCTACTCGAACCTCCTTTATTCCTTAAGGTTGTCTTATCTTATTTTTATCAAAATGAAGTTATATTATATTTTTATGTTCATATTATAAATTTAATGTATATATACCAAATTAATTTATCAATACTATTATCATTCTCTTTTGGGGATCTATATACGTGTTTTTAAGTGATTCCTTTCTTAACACTTCCCGATAAGAAAACCTGTTTTGAGTGAACTTCCTGAATTCTTACCCAATTTCAAGTGCACTAAATCTTCTATTTTAAGCCACAATTTTATTTATAAAATCAGTATTTTTTATTATGAAAACATTCTTGGTTCACTTCTGTTTTTATATAAAGGATTGTTCCATTTTCTATTTTAAAGGCTCTATAGTATTTTCCTTAAAACCGCACAGAAATGTTTTAATGCTAAAATTTCTTAAATAATTTTCTTACATGTTGTCACTTCTACTTGAAATAAATTACCATGATACATGCCTATTTTACCTTATGAATGTACATGTACATTTTAGTTCATTTCTTTCATGAACATTTTTATGATATGCCCATTTTTTATGATTTATGACATGATTATGGTACTCAATTCTTTCCATGGGTAACCCTGATGTTTATATATGATTTATTATTTATGATTCTTTATGTGAAAAACATATTCATGAAAAGTTAAGATGGGTGAACCCAGATAGCGCTATAATACATTAGGTAAAGTTGAGTCTCATGAGACGTTTTGTGCGACAGTCTTGGCGGTTAGCCTTGACTTGTGCTACCATGTGCAACGGTCTTGGCGGTTAGTCTTGGCTTGTGCTACCATGTGCAATGGTCCTAGAGGTTAGACTTGACTCGTGCTAAATTCATGTTTTATGTTTATACCACATTACTATTACTTCATGTTTATATGATTCCATGTTTATATGTTATGATTCTATATGCCTTTTTATATCATTATGTCAGGATATCTGACCATTGTGATAAATCTCTATTCTTATGCTTATTCCCTTACTGAGATTTTTAGCTCACCCCTTTGTTCATGTTATCCCCAGGTTATCCTATGCCAATATTTGAGCACAATGGAAGTTAGCAGCTCAATATGAAGATTAAATAAAGAATTTTTTTTATGTTTATAGTTTTATGTACGTAGTCTTCCAAGTCACTAAAATTTACGATCGTTGGATTGTATTATAATGTATAAGTATTCTTATAATCATGTTATGTTATGTATAAAAGGATAGCTATAGTTGGTATCAGAGGATGTTCTAGTTATTTTTGGAGATTAGCAATAGAGCACTGTAGAAAGAACCTTAAGGATGATACAAAGTATAAGAAAAAACCCCTAAATTTTGGTTAGTATAGAGTAAGTTATTTATCAAGAAAATACATTCCTATCTGGATACAAACAGGTAGAGGTGGTTCTGACACAGATGTATCTAGGGGTAAAACCCGAAAACATCATTTTGAGTTAGACTCAAACGAGAACTAGTCCACGACAACGGGCCTTGCTGCACTCTTTGTTTGACACTCTTGGGGGATATGATTTGGTAAATTCATGATTTTAGTACAACCATTATTAAGGGAAAAAGACCATAAAAATATATGTTAAGAAATAGATTAAAGATAACCTAGATTAAAACTTAGGGAATCACAAGTTAGGATATACTTCTCATTTACAACTTTATCCTCTTATGTTCAAAGTTTTCTTTTTTATGCTCAATAGTTAAGTATTCTATCCCTCTAATTGTACATTATTTTTCGTAGTTAATGATGGGAAATTGAAATCATGTCAACAATCAATGTGATAGGGGTGAAGACTGCCATAATGATATGCCTGATATGATGGGAACGAGTGCTCAAAACTTAATGACAATACTTTCTCAGCTGGATCAAGTTATGAATAATAACTTTAATCATGTGGAACAACCTCCTCTTCCAAGAAAAGAGCAAGTTTACATTGAATCCTTTATGCGGAAAAGGACTACCATGTTTAGTGGATCATCTGATCCCCTCCTCGTAGAATAGTGGATTAACTCCATTGAAAAGATATTATGTGTCCTCTAGTGCTTAGAAGAAGAGAAAGTCATACTTTCAGTCTATCATTTTGATGGAGAAGCTGATCAGTGGTGGAAACTGATTAAGAATACAAATACCCATGAGGAAATTGATTCCATGGATTTAGAGGAATTCAAGAGAATGTTTTTCAATAAATATTTTCCATGAACCCTCCGTCTCATGATGGAAAGAGAGTTTCTCGAACTCAAGTAGAAGGAAGATGAGTCAATCGGGGTGTATGAAGCAAACTTTACAAGGCTTGCAAGGTATACCTATGGATTTTTCATGAACACTAAAAGAAAGGTGAATCGCTTCTTTAGTAGACTAAAGTAGAGTCTATGAAAAGCATTGGCGATTCTAGAATTCGACAACTATGAGGAGATTGTATGTTGTGCCCTTAAGGATGAAATGGAGATCAGAGAATCTCAGTGGAATCATGGACCCAATGAAAAAAATAGGAAAATGGAATCTAATGTGGGAAGTTCCAAAAATAAATTCCATGATGTAAAGAAGCTTGATCACCTAACTTGTAAAAATTACGGGAAGAAGCATCTTGTGAATTGTTTAAAGGGGACCAAGAATTACTTCAAATGTGGAAATTGGGACATCTGGTTAAAAACTTCCACCGTGATATGAAGAATCCTGATAATGTGGAAGAAGAAAGGAAGGATCAGATAAACACTCACCTAGTGGTGCAGTGTTACAACTTCAAGTAACATGAGCATTATGCGAACAATTTCCCTAAGCCAAGGGTTGTAAGAAGAAATCAACAACAACCTCCAAGTAAACATGGAAGGGCTTATGATATCACTACTATTGAGGTGGAGCCAGACAATGATGTGGTGACATGTATTCTAGTTATTCATTCAATAATATAAAACCTACTATTTGTTTCTGGTTCTACACATTCTTTCATATCTTGCAAGTTTAGTAGAACTATTCAAACACCACCTCAAAATTTGGAGGATATGATCTCTGTGAGAACAACGAATGAGGAAATTATTTCATCCAAGGTTTATAACACATCCCCGGTAAAGTTTTGTGGACTGAACCTCCCAGAAAATATTTTCATACTTCCTTTAGTGGAGTTCGATGTTATCTTGAGCATGGATTGGCTATCTTTATACAAATCCAACATCAACTGTCGGGAAAATGAGATTAGTCTTCACATCTCGAAGCATCCTCCAATTCTTTACAAGTGTAAGGATGAAAATGAATCTTAATTAAAATTAGTGTCTCAAGTGTGTATATTAATTCCTTATGAGCAAGCATGTCTAGCTCAAATAATTGAGACAAATGAGAGAATCATTCTTGAAGATGTGACCATCATGAGGGATTAAACTGATGTATTCTCTGAAGATTTTCTCGGTCTTCCTCCTAATAGAGAGGTTGAGTTATCAATTAAACATATTCTTGGATCTATGCCTATATCAAATACACCTTATAGAATGACTATTATAGAGCTGGAGGAGCTGAAGAAGCAGTTACAAGAGAATCTAGAGAAAATTTTTATATGCCCAAGTGCTTCACAGTGGGGTGCGCCGATCATCTTTTTCAAGAAGAATGATGAATCAATGTGCCTCTGCATTGATTATAGTTAGATTAATAAAATCACGATAAAGAATAAGTATCCCCTACAACAAATAGATGACTTATTCGATCAGCTTCGTGGGGTCAGTTATTTCTCTATGGTGGACCTTCAGCTGAGATATCAAAAATTAAAGGTGAGAAAATAATATATTCCCAAGACTTCATTTCAAACGAGTTATGGAAACTATGAGTTCATAGTTATTCCCTTAAAAATCACTAATTCTCTAAAAAATTTCTTGTATTTAATGAATAGAGTCTTTAGATATTACCTCGACAAATTTGTGGTAGTCTTTATTGATGATATTCTAATATACTCCAAGAGCAAGGAGGAACATGAGGAGCATTTTAATACTATGATGAAGACTTTGTGAAGGGATAAGTTTTATGAAAAGTACAGTAGATATGAGTTATGGATGGAGGAAGTATCATTTTTGGGGCATGTTATCACCAACAAAGAGATATCTGTGAACCCTTCCAAGACAAAGACAATTGAAGAGTGACCACTGCCAACATCTATAATGGAGATCTGCAGCTTTTTGGGTCTAGTCAAGTATTATCGACGATTTGTGAAGAACTTTTCACGATTTTCAAACCCAATGATGAATCTAACATGGAAGAGAGTAAAGTTTTTCTGGACTCAGGAATGTGAAGTCCGTTTTAAGGAGTTGAAAAAGAGGCTAATCACTACTCCAGTACTCACACTCCCAACAAGTGGAGAACTCTTTGTGGTGTAAAATGATGCTTCAAAGAAGGGACTAGGACGTGTGCTGATGCAAAATGATAAAGTGACAGCCTATGCCTCAAGGCAGTTGAAAATCCATGAGAAAAATTCTCCCACGCATGATCTAGAGTTGGCAGTTGTGATCTTTGTGTTGAAAATCTGGTGACATTATTTCTATGAGGAGAAGTGTGAGATATATACTGATCACAAGAGTCTCAAATATATATTCACACAAAAAAATAATAACATGCACCAGTGAATATGGATATATCTCATCAAGGATTATGACTGCTCAATCCACTACCATCCCAGTAAGGCAAACAAGGTGGCGGTTTCTCTAAGTAGAAAAGATCCTGCATCTTTATCAATGATGAGAATTGAAAAGGATCTAATCTTCTTATATTTTTAGAGGATGAACATGAGAATCATTAAGGTAGGAACATCATCAATCATTTCTCAAATGATTTCTCAACCATCCCTCATGGAGAATATAAAGGATGCTCAAAGAAAATATGTGGAAATTTGAAAAAGGGTGGAAGCCATTAAAATTGGGAAATCCTCTGAGTTCATGATTGATAAGGAAGAAGTTGTAAGATTTGGGCCACGATTATGTGTACTATATGATACAGAGATAAAGAAGGAGCTTTTGAATGATGCACATAACTCAACCTTTTCTATTCACCCCGGGAGAACAAAGATGTATTGAGATTTCCAAGATAACTTTTGGTGGGACAATCTGAAAAATGAGATTGTTGAGTATACATCACAGTGTCTGGTATGTCAACAAGTGAATGCTGAAAGACAGAAGTCAAAGGGTATGATGAAACCACTACCCATACCAACATGGAAGTGGGAGAATATCACCATGGACTTTTTCACTAGACTTCCAAGGACATCCAGAGGAAACAATTCTATATGGGTCATTGTGGATCGTCTTACAAAGATAACTCACTTTATTGAAATTTGAGAGAACTTATCATTGGATCAACTTGCACTAATATATATCAAAGAAATGGTAACTCTGAATGGAGTACCACTATCTATTGTATCCGATCGAGATATGAGATTTACCTTGAAGTTCTGGAAAAGTCTCCAACATGATCTCATCACTGAACTGAACTTCAGTACAACCTATCATCCTCAAACGGATGACCAATTTGTGTTGATTATTCATACACTAGAAGATGTATTGAGAGCATGTTCTATGAAATTTAGAGGATGAGATCAACATCTTCCACTGGTTGAATTCTCCTACAACAATAGTTTCCACTCAAGCATTTGAATAACACCATACAAAGCCCTTTATGGGAAAAGGTGTAGAACACCAACATGTTAGGATGAAGTCGGTGAACGTAAGCTGTTAGGACCTGAAATGGTCGAAGAAATGGTGGAGAAGGTGAAAAACATTCTATAACACATTAAGGAATCCTAAAGTCGACAAAAGAGTTATGCAGACAATCATCGATGAGACCTTGAGTTCGAAGTTGGAGACATGGTATTTCTCCCCATATCTCCACGGAAGAAGGTCATAAGATTTGGGAAGAAAGGAAAGCTAAGTCTCAAGTACATCTTCCCCTTTGATATCCTTGACCGAGTTGGAGATGTGTCCTATCAACTAACACTTTCTCCTACCATGTCTAATGTAAACAATGTCTTCTACATATTCCTCTTAAGGAAGTACATACCAGATCTTTCACATGTACTCTCTTCAGAGGTGGTATAGTTGGAGGATGATCTTTCTTACGAAGAGTATCCAGTGAAGATCTTAGATCGTACAAATAAAATTCTACGTAATAAGACTACTCACCTAGTCAAAGTAATTTGGTGGAACCATAAGTATGAAGAGACAACATGAGAACTTGAGGAGGCAATGAAGGAAAAGTACCCACACCTATTTGTGGCGTAGAATGTAAAACGAAATTTCGAGTGTGAAATTTCATAAGGGGGGAATAATGTAACAACCCAATGTTTTATCAATGAAAATTCTTTTCTTATAATTGTTTCACATACTCACATGAAATCACAACACAATAAACTACTAAGTACTATGTGACCTTTAAACATAATTTTGACACTTCTGTATTTTGAATTTTAAAAATCTGACATACATGGTTGCGTTCAGGGTGATTTTTGGGGTCTGATGGAAAAAACTTAATTTTTGGTGAATAGTAACCTACCCTTATGAATATTAATATGGCAATTATGAATAGTAAATCGTCCAAAATAATAGTAACCTCATCCATGAATGTATAAATAAAATTTAGGCATCTTATAAGTGGAAATATGACCATAGTAAAATTATTGATATTTTTGTAAGTAATAAATAATTAATTAAAATTAGTTAATTAATTTAAAAGAAAATATATTTTCTTAAAAGGTGTTCATAAATTTATAATTTTAGGTCTTTTGGTTTTAAGATAATTTTATAATACCTTATGTAATTTTTGAAAAGATTATAAAATCAGTTATAGTTTTAAAATATGTATTTTCCAAGTAAATTATGATTTTAATTAAAAATTAAATTAATCATATTTAAAAAATTATTTATAAAAAATGGATTTCATTTTTGAATTCTACACCTCGAAAAATGATTAGGGTAATTTTTTGAGATTTTTCTGAAATACTTGAATTTTTAGTGAATAGTAAAATATATTAATTTACCATATAAATACATTATAATTTAAATACACTATTCATGACATCATAAGGGATAAAAGAACCTAAATATTTAACTCACGTGCACTTATTACTATTTTTGGTTATGGAATCATTACTATTGCTGGTTTTGAGGGAAATGAATAAACTAATGAATTAAATATTATGAAAACTCTCCTCCCCTCCACTATAAAAACCATCCACACTCCCATTTTCTCTTCACTCGCATCAAGCCTTGTGTCTTCCCTAAATTCTACCCAAATCTCTCCCCAAGATCCTCCCCAACTTCCAACATCCCTTAGTCTCTTCAAAATACCAAATCCTCTCCCCTTAAGCAGCTCTCAAGGAAGATTAATTCAAGAGGTAAATTCTTATTTTCAATTCTGCTACTTTCTTTTCAAGTTCATTTGTTTTCTTTTCTATCCTTACCTCTCCTCATCCAAATTTCATGACAACTCTAGTACCTTACACATATTGTAATTTTTTTATGATAATGGAATAAGTTATTATAATCTCTCATTTGCTTAGTGTTTTTTGTCTGATCTTGAATCACATCAGGTGAAATTGCTTGAATCCTTTTCATGCTTTGTCTGGAAGGGCGGCTCTTTTGAGAGAAGGGTGTGATGATTCCATTCATTCGGCTATCCTCCACACTCCTTTGTTGGTTGGAGAGGTGCTCTGACACGTTTTACTACCATCATGGTACAACTTCTTGGCAGAGGGGGTGATGCAACCTTTGGACCGATCTCACTATTGCACTGTCTAGCAAGGGGGGCTACGAGGCTTTTACTTGAGCTTTCTTGGATGTTTGATTCTGTAAAACATACAACCCATTTTGAACTTTGTCTCTTTTGTTTCCATATGAATTTTCCCTTCTCTGTGATAGGTTCTCTCTTACCTAGTCATAAAAGAGGTTCTTTTGTTTTTTGTTCAATAAAGAGGGCTTGACCCTCAACCTTAAAAAAAACTATTCGATATGTGTTAATTTAGCACATTCAAGGACGATGAGTTTTCAATTTTTTTTACCATCTTCAATTATGGTCATGAAACCATTTTTTTTATGGTCAAACCAAGTAATTATTTAATATATCCTATGTAAGTTTCTATAATCTTTTTGTACACATGATATTAAATTAAAATGAAAAATGAGATTGTAGTGATAAAAAACTATCAATAAACCCAAAAGGTTATCACTAAAGTTTTATATAATGATTCAACTTCACTCCAAGTAACCAAATTAAATTTACAACCATGTAACCTTATGTATATTCAATAATAAAATATAACTCCAATTTTGGACAACCATCCCCATTTTACATGTTTCTCCATTCATAAAAACAAGTTAAATGATCGTAAAAACCAAGAAAACAAATGGACTCGAACAATGAAATTGAACCACTTAACCCATCAAAAAGACCATGAATGAACTTAAAAAAGTTATAATAGATATTTTAAATTTAAAATTGGTTATGGAATTAATAATTAATGAAGCTAAATGGATTATTCAGGTCATTAATATTAGGTGGAGAACACCATCATACTTAAGGTAAGAGTTCCTCTCCATTTCAATTTTTTTCAAGAATGTCCTCTATTATGCCCTTTTACGTGTAATCCCTAATGATGGGGTATGATTTAACACATCCCCATACTTACATCATTATTTAAAAGTGATGATAAACCCATTTCTTTCTCATTAAGTCCTCTTAAGTACATCTGATACCATGTCGATAATCCGTAAGTGATTCTATCCGAACCTCCTTTATTCCTTCAGGTTGCCTTATATTCTTTTTATCAAAATGAAGTTATATTATCTTTTTTATGGGCATATTTTAAATACTGTGTATATGTACTAAATTAAATTATCAAGACCATTTTATCATACTGTTTTGGGGATCGATATATGTGTTTTTTAAGTGATTCACTTCTCAATACTTTTCGATAAGCAAAGCTATTTTGAGTGAACTTTCTGAATTATTACACGATTTCAAGTGCACTATATCTTCTACTTTAAGCCACAATTTTCTTTATAAAATCACTATTTTTTATTATGAAAACCTTTTTGGTTCACTTCTGGTTTTATATAAAGGATTGATCCCTTTTCTATTTTAAAATCTCTATAGTATTTTCCTTAAAACCACACAAAAATGTTTTAATGCTAAAATTTATTAAATACTTTTCTTACATTTTTTCACTTCTACTTGAAATCAATTACCATGACATATTCCTATTTTAACTTATGAATGTTCATGTATATTTTAGTTCATTTCTTTCAAGTAAATTTTTATGATACGCCCATTTTTTATGCTTTATGAATTGATTATGGTAATCAATTGTTTCCATGGGTAAACCTTATGTTTATATATGATTGATTATGTACAATTATTTATGTGGAAAACATATTCATGAAAAGTTAATATGGGTGAACCTAGATAGCGCTCCAATGCATTGGGTAAAATTGAGTTTCATGAGATGTTATGTGCGACGGTCTTTGCGGTTAGCCTTGGCTTGTGCTACCATGTGCGACGGTCTTGGCGGTTAGCCTTAACTCACACTAAATTCATGTTTTATGTTTATTCCACATTACTATGACTTCATGTTTATATGATTCCATGTTTATATGTTATGATTCTATATGCTTTTTTATATCATTATGTCATGATCTCTAACCCTTGTGTTATAGCTCTATTCTTATGCTTATTCCCTCACTGGGCTTTTTATCTCACCCCTTTGTTCATGTTATCCTGAGGTTATCCTATGCCAATGTTTGAGCACAATATAATTTAGGATCCCAATATTAAGATTAAATAACGAAATGTTTTATGTTTATTGTTTTATGTACGTATAATTATGCTTTTCTTATCCTATACTGAGGTTATCCTATGCCTATGCCGATGTTTGAGCATAATGGAGGTTATGCTTTTCTTATAATCGGATGTATAATTATGCTTAAAATCATGTAATGTTATGGGTAAAAGGTTAGGGTCGCTATACACACTAGCATGATTATCCAAGAATAATATGAGTTCTTGCGCATAATATTATGATATAAGAAACTCAAGGTGCCAGTGTCTCCAACACCGGTTAAACTACCTCAAGAAGTGAGGGTGAAATTTCATAGAGGATACTGATGTATAAATCATATGATGGTTATGTTATTTTTATTTCATCAATGTATTATGTTAGTTGTGGTCGCTACATAATCACATGGATGATAAAACATGAAGTTTAATCTCTGAGTGATTTGCAAGGAGAAAATAATGAAATGATATGAATAGGTAGTGGTTACACTGGATCTGTGTAAATTGAAAGGTAGGTTATGATCTTTCAATACATCCTATTCTAAAATCATTTCACCCCTTTAATAAAGTATTGTTTTAAGTTACAAAATAAACCAGGTTTGAGTAAATGATTCATTGCCTTTTAGGTAAGGTTTTCCAAGTGAATAAGAATATCAAAGATAGTTTTATCTTTAATTATTATGGTGAAAAAATTGGAAGACAATGCGAAAAGTCCAAAGGTAAATAATGCCAAGGGAACATTTGCAACGTCCTTCAAGAAAGAGGTATTAACTGTAGTCTATTTGCATTGCGTATCATAAAATAAAACAATGGTAGTTTAAAAGCAATAAAATGAATTAAAGAAGCAAGTTACTGCTTCTTCATCAGGTTTATTCATCAAAGTAAATTACAATGTTTCAATTTTACTTCTTGGGTATTTTATATTATATTCCTAACAAATATGTGAATTGATATATAGTAACCGAGTATAGAAATATTATTAGAAAGTTAGATGTGTTCTCCAAGTGGCTGAGAAAGGGTGATACCTAGGACAATAGTGATAACTACACGACTTCTTTATTGCCAATTATAAGATTCATGTATAACTATTATTGAGTATGACCATAACATTAATCTCATGTGTCCTTGGACATAAGGAGACATTATTCCAGGTTTAGGAATTAATGTTGTCTTTGGTATTTAATACTCAATCACTAGTTCAGTGATACATGAATCATAGGCAATGAGTGGTGAATATAAAAATGTAAGACTTATACCCAGTTGTGACAAGATAATTCTTTTTCATGCAACACTAAAAGTGGAAATCCAGAATATACCTAGTAAGGTATTTAGGCTTGGAACAACTAAACACATTTTATATTATTCATGTTTTTAGTTTAGAAAATGAAACATTTATAAATAAAGGTATGTCATAAAGCTTTTGAAATTAGTTCAACAAGTTATTATGAACTGTTTGAAGGAAAATCTAGAGGTATGTTTTTACTTCATAATATTCCTTTAAGTAATTATGGAATGTTAAAGTGAAGTAAGTGCATGGTCAAAAGATATGAGTTGGTTTGAGGTGACAAGATGAAGAATATCTAGACTATGCAATCGTTGATCATGATAATTTAGCGTAGAGTAATACCTAAACGCACAAAACCTTATATACATCAAAACATTTATGTTAATGAAGAGGATCGTTGATGAAGTCTTACATGTCAACATTGATCAACAAAATGTAGTGTGGAGCAATTTGTAAACGCATATTTTATACATCAATGTATTGATGTATGATGTATCAATGTTACAACTTGTAGAAACTTCCATTATATTTCATGACGTGCTTTGAAAATAACGATGATATCCCATAACCTTATGACAACTATAATGAAAAATGGAAATCATAAAGGTCATAGTATGATGTAAATCCATTATGTCATAAGGACATGTGTTTGGATGCAAAGAGTTTGTTAAGACATAAACAAACTTGCATTAGGAACAAACACATAGTGCATCTATTTCATTGATCCTAATAGTAGTTTAGGATATTACCTAAATCCCTAAAATAGAAAAGTTGTTGTCAAGTGATAGACTACAATTCTATATAAAGGTGTACATATATTTTGAGACAGTGGGATCTAGATTGATTTTCTTTTAGTCAATGCCTAAGATGCACAAACAGTGGACACAAGAATTAGTTACACAAGCACATGTGGAATAGATTATGTTCTAAAGACACATACTGTGTAGGGAGGACACAACCATGGTGATGGTTTTTGTATTTATTACGGTCGGTGATCTATTATTCATTGCGAATAATATTTCCTACAAGTAAGCAGTGTATGACAATTAGCTGAGATTGACAAGACCAATTAAAATTCAATAATGGATTCCATGTATCAAATTACAAAGGCGTTTATAAATTGAATACTACAGTGTGTATTCAAATGAGTTAATACATAGATGGTATAAGGGTGGTACTAATAGGGCTCGATTGGTCATACCAAGTCAGTATGTCTAAATCCATTAGAATTTTACCTATCATAGCTAATTTGTATGATCATATTATTAGGAATTGGATGTCATGACCATCAATCATGGAAGGTGTTTATACGACACAACCAAGAAGGGATGGTCACGTCACAGAATGCTAATAAAGTTTTTCAAGTTACTGAAATTCATTTTAGGGTTGAAGTAAGTAATAAGATCATAGAATATACATTTTCAATAAATTTTTTCCATGTGTCTATGAGTGGTTAATGGGAGAACCATGGTTTTAAAAAGAAAATATGTTCGACAACATATGAAAAACAGATTGTCCTTGAAGTTAGGTAAGACCAGAATGAAAGTAATTATCCAGTGATTGGCTTAAAGTAGCAACCTAAGTTATAAGGAAGAGGATCTACTGAGCTAGATCTAAAGGTTTCTAGGACATATTCAATCGTACATATGGTGACATAGTATTGAAAAATACAATTTGGAAGTATTGAAGAGATGAATTGTTTCCATTGTCACATGACATTCTCTATCCAGGTTCACATGTCCGGGAGATGGGAGGAGATAAACACGATGAGTTAAATCCATACGCTCAATTGATGGATTAATCACGATTCCATGATATGTACAAAAATTCATATTGCTAGAATATGATTTATAGTAGGTGGATATTAATTAAATCTTGGAGTACTGTAAGAGTAGCATTCATAACTATCAGATTGTACTTCGGCAAGTAGAAATGATATGTACCTGGGAGGTGGAGATGAAAGGATACTAGTTTTCAGAGGACACAAACTATTCTTACTTATATCCATGTGATATAGTATCATAGTTAGGCTAAAGTGATGAGCGAGAGAAGCTCATATTATCTATTGGTATCCATACCTACAATGAACGAGTATGTTGTAGCTTTTCAGGTAGCTAAAAAGTAGTTATATGCAATGATTTGTTCTAGTTATTCGAGTCACACATGGTAAGAAAAGTGTTATCATAATGTAAATTGTGATATTCTTACTAGTGAGGATGTGATGTTATGAAAGTTGAAAAGAGGGATATACTCAGGGATATCATCTCTTGAGAAGTTTTACTCAAGGAGATAAGATCATAAATAGAAGATGTGTCACGCGGTGGAATCGTGGTAGGTCCAGCAGTTAAATTTGTTACTCAGTAGAAACATGATCTTTATCATGTGAGTAGCTAACAAGTTTGGTTAACAAGTTGTCTCTAGTGAAAGTGGGAGTGTTTAAATAGTGGGTTCCTTAGACCCAATTATACAGTTCTTTTGATTACCATATTGTGTATACAGTTAGTTATACAAGATGTATTCTTACAATTATATTGTAGATATTTCTGCATCCACTATTTAATGGTAATTTCAAAAGATTAATTGTCATATTGAAAGGTTGTAGTAGATCGAATTCTATAATGAGAACCCTGAGATATTATGAAATTAATCTTAAATATGTCCTATGGTCTGGATACTTTGTACTGACTGGATGCAATAGATGTTAGACTATCAGGTGTTGGGGGTTTATATGCATTGAGACTTCCTCTCCTTAAATTATCACTTGGTGATCTCGAGTAGTGAGATCATAAGGACAGACCCGCCAATAAGAACACAACATGTTTTTGTGTCATTGGATGTTCCTATCTACGAACATGTGTAATAGTATCCTGACTTGAGATCATTACCAATGTGTGCCATTTGATTTCGTACTTTTATGTAAGATGAAAACCATGATATTGAAATCGTGGTGAGTTAGTTTGTGTTGGGTGCATCATTGGTGACATGAAATTGGTTGAATGGTCAAGAAAGGATTTGTCACTTTCGGGTTATAGAAGTAATATATCTCAGGATAAGTTGTTTAGGATGGTAGTACCTTCATAAGACCCTGACCATGACAGTCAAGGGTAAGTATTCCCAATTGGATCAACAAATAATAAAGCAAGAAAAGGACGATGACACGAGTGTGGGTCCTTCTTTATGAGATATTACATACAAAGAGATTATATTACATAGTGCGTGTTCATAGGTTGGTTGTTGATGTTGTAACCATCCTTATATATTTAGAAGCCATGATGGTTTGCTAGATCCCATTATTTATCTGTGAATACTATTCAATACTATCAATATAAGGGCCTAGAAGGTCACACACAATAACGTATTAGAGAATATGCTCTATTCAGTTGAATAGTAGTTTTGGACATTGTGGGCCCCACCACTGGGGTTCGGGATTTTTCCAAGGTTAAACGATCACCAATATAATAAATAAATTCATATTATTCAAGTTAAAAATATTGGACATTGAATTTATTTATTAAATTTATTTTCAAGTTTTAAGTAAATAAATGAAAAATATTATTTGAATGAATATTAAAAATATTCAAGGTTCAATTAATATTTGAGGGAACGAGTTGAGTTAATGACTCGTGTATTCTCACGTAATATATTTAATATATTACAATAAAGTGATAATAATATTTATGACTCAATTTAGAAGTTATAACAAGGTGTTTATAGCATGTTACGTATTCGGGAGGATGGGTGGAAATACCTGATATTTTCTTAACACTCTATAAATATAGGAGGATAGGAGTTTGCCATAGACTATTAAGATTCTCTCTCCCTCATCTTCTCTCTCCCACATCCTAGAGAGATAGACTCTTGATCCAAGGAGTTAGGATCAATCTCTCTCTCAGGCATCATGAGCAGGGCAATGAGGTGATCGTCAGAGCATTGGAGGAGTCATCGGATCTCTACGCTAGCACCCAAATTTCGTTGAACGAATCTCCCACAGTTTCTTGAAGCGTGTGTGAACGATCTATAGGAATTCAACTTTAGATTCTTCGAGCAGCAATCGCCAACGACGGATAGACGTCATGTGTGACTTCATATTTAAACCAAGTATATATCGGTTTGATTTTGTGCTTAAAACTCTTCACACGAGATCCTTGGAATAAACCGGGCAACTATCCGCCGATGTCAACGAGTTAATGTTGTACGTTAGTGGAAAAATTTTAAAATCCCATTTTTTGGCTTCTGTAGTGTGCCCGGTTCCATCAAGTGGTATCATAGAGAACTCATGAAAATTTTAAACTAAAAAAAATAAATTTTCACTAATTTATGAATAAGGTTTCTTTACAGTCCCAACACCGTAGATGATGTGCAAATCCGACATCGAATGACCAAGTTACGACCATTCCAAGTTACCTTGAAGATTGATTTATATTTTTGGGTTTTAATTGTTGAATAACACATATGTATTATATGTTATTTTTATACCCGAATCCATGACATGGGATTTCACCTTTAAACTTGGACACTGGATGAAATTTCAGTAGCCAAAACAGTATATTCCGTCCACTGAGATTTTTCACGGGTGATGTGAAATGATAGCATTATTATAATAATTTTATTATAATAATGTTATTATTTTATCGAACCCAATTTATTGGGTTAATAAAATAATAATAATATATATAAAATAAAAGGGGTAATTATGGGTGTGGATTTTTCAAAAAGAAAAAAGGGGAGCTTGACTATGTGGGGAAAGGGGGAGGGCACTTCACAGGTTGAATAGGGAAAACCACACAAAAAAAGTCCCAGAGGAAGTGGGTCGAGTGGCCCCACCACTTTCCATGCATGACAGATCTACCTAGGCCACCACCTCCATCCGGGTAGGGTCGTCGACCATCCGAGCCTCCACAGATCGCACCCACAGGCGGTCCTCATCTCTTCCATCAACTTACGATTCTTACTGCCTCCTCCTCTTGAACCAACCATGCCCTATCGGTCCTCTCCCTCAGCGGCTCGTCTCATTCCTTCGCTGGCCAGGTATGACTCTGCTCATCTCATTCCTTCGCTGGCCAGGTACAACTCCCCACCTCCTCGTCGTGGCGCAACCCCCCCCCCCCCCCGCAACGGATAATCCGGAGCTTCCACCGGCCTGAACTGTAACAACCGATCCTTCTGGACCCATCCATGCCCCGCCGGTTCAGCAGGAGTGTAATGGCTTAGACCCTCCTAGTCTATGACTTTTCCAAATTTCTAGTGACTGGGGAAACTTGGGGACCATCAGTGACTCATTAAGAAGTTTTCCAAAATCCGGGTCGAATGAACGGTGGCACCGATGGACATCAGTGGCACCGATGGACATCAGTGGCACCGATGGACATCAGTGGCACCAATGGTTGTTAGGGGTATTGATGGTTATTGGCGGCATTGATGGTTGTCAGTGGAACCGATGGTTGTCGGTGGCACCGATGGATTGTCCACAACACCAATCAGCATCTGTGTCAGGGCGACGGTGCCAGGGTGATGGTGCCAGGGTGACGGTGCTAGGGTGACAGTGACTCACCTAATGGTGAGTCCTTCCCAGTTTTTCCTGGACCTTCCACTTTTCCCCAGTAACATATCTTTTGACGTAAAAGTGTTTTAATACCTATTTAAAATCCATTTAAAGAAAGTAAACTATTTTTTAAACCCCCAATAGTCAGGTGACCCTTGAGTCACCAAAACATGAGTTCTTTTTCCTTGATGTCACACCTTTTTTTTTGTGTTTTACAGTTTCACCCCTGTTACACGTTTTTCTTTTTTTAAAGGAAATATATTAACTCACAGTCATTATCTCCACCATATCTAATGGGAATTATTAAATCTAAATTAATCCCAACGTGTGAAACACTCCAACTATGTGGTCGAGCCACGGTCCAACTTTTAAGTACTTTGAAATTGTCTCCCTGATTTTAGGATATGATCTTTTCTTAAACTGAGATCCTATCTTCCTTTTTTCATTCTGGTCTCTCTTAGTTCACCTAGAGATTTCCTTCCGAGATGAATCGTGCGCTCGTTCTGGATCCCTTCTCGCTCATCCTTAGAGTCCTCAGAGTTCTTCCTTTGCAAGTCGTTCATCCCCAATTCCTGGCGTGAGGAGAAAACATCGATCGTTGATCATCTAGGTAGGGGATTTTTCCTTCATTCCTCTTTACTATGCATCATGCGGGGTGGGTGTGATGATGATTTCCCTCAGGACGTAGCCGAAACCAAACCTTAACAAAGATAATTAGTGAAATTTTAAAGAATGAAGGGGTCTAGATGATGAGGATGTTTTTGTATTCTTTTATCTTCATTTTTATGTTATGAATTTTATGGGATAATGCCCACTGAAAATTGTGGCCTTTGGTGGTTCTTTATTTCGCACTAATGAACCTTTGTTTTCTAGATAATACTGTGATTGAATGACTTTAAAATGGAAACTGGTTAATCACGTAAACTCAGTTGATTAAATGGATATCCAGTGAATAATAATCCTTGTGTGATCATCTTAGTTAGCCAAACAGAAAGAAGGAACTTAATTAATGGTGTGGTTAAATCTGAAAACTTTCTTTCTTTGTTTTGATGACATGTGTGGTGGATCAATTTTATGCCTTGTGGGGTGATGTAGAGGGGGGATGAAATGTTATCTTTGATAAATTTGTTAGGGCTTGGTTTGGTTCCAGTACTTCGAGAGATCTCACGGATCCCTTTTGTTGTTGTGACTTTACCAGAGAACCGGGTTTGAATGCTTAAATTGCTGCTTGGACATTTTCTTCTTCAGTCTAGTGTTGTTTCGACTTGTGGTTGTGCTTGTTAGTTGCCCGATAGTGGATAATTATTTTCAACAAAATCACTTGAACATGATAATAAGAATGTGTTCAATTGGGAGACTGTTTTCTAGGAATGGGTTGTGTTTTAGTTGTGGTTGTGGTGAATTTTTTCATGCAGGGATAACAGAAAGAGTGGTTGTATACAGACTGTTTGTCTACTTTGGGACACTTAGGTTAGGATGCGTGCTTGATTACTTATATGTATAACATTTAGTTCTTGTGTTTATTATATGCAACCCAACCATATTGAGCACTTAATTCCGAACACCCCCATCTCATGGGGGAGGGTGTTTTTTCTCAACATTCTTATGAGTGGCTAGTTATTAGCTTCTTTCTTCTCTCTCTCCCAGATAGCCCAAGACTCTTTGGGAAATATGTGATGGAATAAGGTTCATTATGGACCAAGACTCTTCAGGAAAGGTGTGTTGTGGTGGTTATCCCAAGTGTGTGTGGGTATGTTCGTTTCCCAAGTGCCTTCGGGATGAGGCTCATGTGTCTTCAGACGTGACAGTGGTTGTTGTGACCCAAGTGTTTGCAGGTGTGGTGACCTGTGGTTTTCGTGGCCTAGGTGTTTGAGGGCATGGGGATGCGTGGTTGTGATGAACCATAAGATTGTTTTTGGGGAAGCAGTGAGACTGCAGCAGAACTTTTGGGGGACGTCTGATGCGTAGGACGTCCTAAATAACCAGTGGGAAAGAGGTGTGGGGTACCCAAATATCGATGTGATATTACTATTACTTTACCTAAAATGAATTATTTGGGGAGTGCACCTTGGTGAGGTTGGGTGGATAGTTTCCTTGCTAGGTGTTAGTGTTACCTTTACTTTCTCACAGGCATTAGAACGCCTCCCCACTTGTGCACAAGAGCTTCTGGTTTTCCCTTTGGAGTATGCCTGTATAGTCACCTTACGTATATAAAACTACTTTCAGGTTTCCAGGAGGACCTTGAGGACCTTATGAGACCTTACTAGCCTGAGCGTGAGGAGTTTTTGTTGATGATTTTATTTTCCTTTGATACTTTCTTTTGGAGTTTTTCTTGTATTTTGTATCAGTTTATTTTGGACATGCATATGGGAATTGATTTTGGATTTACTTTTACTTTCAACTTTTGGAGTTGTTTGAGATTTACCATCTTATCTCCCAATATTGTTCTATAAAAAGGGTAATTCCTTTCATTTCAGGTGATATTATATACCGTTGGTTCTAGTCACCACTCCGAGGCCTATTGAAGGTGGGACTCGGGGTCACTATCTCTCCTTTAACTTGAAGAAGGAAGGGTCTGGCAGTTTGTTGTCCCTTCCCTCATCTTGGTGAAGACGGGTCGTGACAGAATGATATCAGAGGGAGGTTGAGAGATAGGATGGAGTTAGGAGTTAGGTAAAGTGATTATTTCATGGGATGGTAGGGTAAAAATGTTATCTAATCTTGGTGTGTGAAATAGGCTAGGGAATACTGGCTAGGACACAGTATTTTAGGCCCCCCCATAATCCGATGCAAGAACTCTGGACCAACCGAACGATCAAGTGAGGCTACCCTGATTACAGGGTTGAGACACTAGGAAAGTACATGCATCATAATGACTTGTTTTCTTGTGTGTTCTAGGTGTTTTTAGAACTTAAAATAAAAAAAAGGTTAAGAAAAATTTAAAAGAATTCTTCTACACTACTCGGGTTTTGGCATTCCTTGTTTACCTTGCAGCTATGGCACTCGGATGACGTCCATGAGCAGTACGGGAGAATGAGGCCCAGTAGGCTGATATGGATGATCAACGGAGGACTAACCGAGAGGAGGAGGATGACCAGTGGAAGAAGATTTTTCTTTCCTTTTAGTGGAAAACCCTCAAAAATTATGAGGCCAGCGCTTCAGACATGGAGATGGAGAGATGGTTCGAGGAGCTGGTGATTTCTTTCATCTTGATCTGAGCTCCGATAAAGTACTGGGTTCCTATGGCTATGAGGAAGCTATGGGGATCATCATGTTAGTGGTGGATGCTCTATCTCAGGGAGAAGAAGGAAGCTGAGGTTTCGTGGACTGACTTTGAGATGGAGCTTGGGGCGGAATTACTTTCTTCCACAATGAAGGTTGAAAAGAGACAAGAGCTGCTCTCCATCTAGAAAGGGAGTATGGAAGTGAGATAATTGAGGATCAAGTTCAAGGATCCCCTTAGTTTTCCTCCAGACCTCTTCCCAGATAAGGAATCGAGGACAAGGCGCTTAGAGGAGGTTCTCTGACCCTTTGTTCAGTATGAAGTTACTCCCTTCACTCTACCAACATACATGGAGGTTCAGAACAAGGCAGAAGTGATGGAGAGGATGCACACGCTAAGAGGTGTGCTGCGAGAGGGGATCCAGTTGAGCTCGTCGAAGGGGAAGGCCATTAGCAATAGGCCTCCAGCATCAGGGTCATCTAGGTTTTGTCCATCGGGGAGAAGGCCCCAGCAGTTCCAGTTTCGATCTCCCGGTCCCTTCCCTTTCTCCGCGAGTATAAGACTAAGGTTTTTTATTTGGGGAAATTGTGGGCATCTTCAAAATTAATGCTCAGACTTAGTGAAGTACAATAGAGGTGGGCATGTTCAGCGCCCACCTCAGTAGTGGTAGTTTCCAGCTAGACCCTTTCAGAAGAGCAACAACAGTAGGGGTAGCGAGCTTCCGCTCCACCGAGGGCGGATGGTGTTGGAGGTGGACGACCTCATGGAACTCCTCAGGGACCTCAATCAGGGCATGGTTGGAGAGGTAGGCGATAGTAGAGAGGCAGAGGAGCTGGGCGTGGGCAGTTTCACGCCACGAATACAATAGTTACAGTAGGGATAGAGGTTATTTGAGGTATGATCACCTTGTTTAGTACTCTTTCCTATGCCTTGTTTCATTCAGGATCTTCACACTCCTTTATTACACCCGGCCTAGCCCATGCCTTGGGCATAGACATAGAGAGACTCTCTAAACCACTTGTGCTGATTATGCCAGTTGGGGCTTAGACCAGCCTGTTTGATGTTTTTTTAGAATGCATACTGATGTTAAGGTCGCATCAGTCTAGTGTAGATCTCTTTCTACTGCAAATATATCTATAAAATGACATCCTTGGCATTGACTGACTGTTTTCCATGCATGCTATTATCAAATGCTTCCATAGAGGGGTCGTGTTCTTAGATATGGGCGACCAGTATGTAGCCTTCATCAGTGAGAAGGGTTGTTGGGAGGGAAGCCGACGTGTGGAGCCCCTTCTTTCGGTGCTAGCTGAGCTGGCATTGGAATCAGTAGACTCAAAGATAGTGGGAGTTTTAGGGATCATCAGTGAGTTCCTGGACATCTTCCCTAAAGAGGTGGTGACTCTACCCCCTCAATGTGATGTTGAGTTTGAGATAGACTTACAACCCAGAGCCTGTCCGATTTCGATGACTCCCTATCGAATGACACCTTCTGAGTTTCAAGAGTTTCAGATTCAGGTTGATGACCTAATGAATAATAGTTTTATTCGACCAAGCGCATCACCATGGGGTGCTCTAGTCTTGTTCTTGAAGGAGGTAAATTGTGGTCTCATGATGTGCATAGACTACCAAAGGCTGAATTGGGTAATGATCAAGAACTATTACCCCCTCCCTAGGATCGATGACCTTTTTGACCAGTTGAAGGGAGCATGTTATTTCTCTAAGATCAACCTGCAGTCAGGATATCACCAGTTGAGGGTGAAGGAGGGTGACATCTCGATGACTGCTTTTAGGTGAATATATGGGCACTTTGAGTTAGTGGTTATTCTGTTCGACATTATGAATGCACTAGCCATGTTCATGGGGCTCATGAACTCCATTTTCCATGAATATATGGACCGGTTCGTGGTCATGTTCATTGATGACATCCCAATCTACTCAATATTAGAGGAGGATCACGCCGAGAATCTAAGGATAGTTTTGGAAGTCTTCCGACACCACCAACTCTACGTGAAGTTGTCCAAGTGCATGTTCTGGACATGAGAGATGCACTTACTTGGACACATGGTGTCCTAATAGGGAATAACAGTGGACCCGTCGAAGGTCTAAGTGGTTGTTTTTCTTGGGCAGCACCCAAGAATGTGGTAGAGGTTCGTAGTTTACTGGTCTAGCAAGTTACTACCGGAGGTTCATTCCCAACTTCTCTTGAGTTACAACGCCTTTGACAGCCTTGACCAAGAAAGACCAAGCTTTTGTTTTGAGTGAGTAGTGCCAGGAAACTTTAAGTTATCTAAAGGGAAAACTAGTCAGTGCCCTAGTGCTGGGGTTTACAGAGGAAGGGGTAACATTTGAAATTTTCTGTGATGCTTAGTCTAGGCTTGGGGTGTGTGCTAATGCAGCAACAAGGAATGATCTCTTATGGGTATAGGCAGTTACGTCCTCACGAATGTAACTATTCCACACAAGACCTGGATCTTTCAGTGGTTTTTTTTGCACTGAAGTTGTGGTAGCATTACCTCATAGGGGAACTCTTCTTGGTATTCACATATCACAAGAGCTTGAGGTATGTCTTCTCCCAACAAGAACTGAACTTGCGATAGTGAAGGTGGATGAAGTTTATTCAGTACTACGACTTCGAGATATCCTACACCTCAGGGAAAGGGAACGTGGTGGTCAATGCCTTGATCAGGAAGTCACAAAATGATGTGGTTCGAGATTCAACATATGTTTGGAAATCAATGGAGGAGTTAACTACTTTACATTTGAGCATGAGAGTGGAGGGTGGTAGAGGATGTTTGTTTCAGATTACAGTGCAGTGTTCCTTGGTACTACAAGTGGAGTAGTCTCAGTGGGGAGAGTTAGAAGTTGAAATGATGTGTGATCGTGTTAGCCAGGAAAATGCTCTGGAAGGATGGTCGAAGGATGGTCAGAATATGATAATTTTCTGCGGGAAGTTGTTTGTCCCAGAGATGATGTGCGAGGGAGTTCTCCATGAGTTTTATAACTCACCCCTAGAGGTACACCCAAGAGTTTTGAAGATGTAATGAGGCCTGAGGAAACAGTTTTGGTGGATCGGGGTGAAACGGGAAGTGGCAGAGTTTGTGGCAAGGTTCCTAGTATGTCAGCAGGTGAAGGGTGAACACCGCATCGCAGGAGTTTTGTTACAGCCTTTAGATGTCCCCAAATGGAAGTGGGATGACAACTCAATGGATTTATTCACATGACTACCTAGGGTTCAAGTGGGCTGCGATGCTATCTGTGTAGTGGTAGACTAGCTGACGAAATCAACTCACTTCCAGACGATCAAAGAGTCGAGTGTCGTGGATGCCTTAGCATAGAGATACATGGATGAGGTGGTGCAGTTTTATGGAGTTCTGAGGTCCATAGTGTCAGATCGAGATGAACAATTTACCTCATGAGTCTAGAGGTGATTGCAACATTCTTTCGACAACCAGCTACGACGTAGCACCACTTTCCATCCCTAGACAGATGAGAAGACAAAGCGGACCATCCATACATTAGAGGATATTCTACAACCATGTGTTTTGGACTTCGGGGGATCATGGGTACGGTATTTTACCTTATTATATTTTTCTTAAAATAATATATATCACTCTACTATTGGCATGACATCATTTGAAGCCTTGTATGGGAGGTCATGTCGTTCGCCTGTGTGCTGGACCGAGGTTGGGGAGGTAGGTGTTCTTGGCCCAATGGTAGTCAGAGCATGACAGAAAAGGTTCATCTTGTGCTTGAGAGGATGAAGGAAGCTCAGGACCCGTAGAAGTCGTATTCCAATCATATCAGGATACCCATGGAGTTTGAGGTTGGGGACCACGTGTTCTTAAAGGTCTCCCCTCGGTGTGGGCAGCGGAGGTTCGACAGGGGGAGTAAGCTTTCTCCCAGGTTCAACGGACCCTTCAAGGTGTTACGATGAATCGGTGAAGTGACATATCAGTTGGCGCTACCACTGACGCTACAGAGGGTCCACGACATCTTCCATGTGTCTCAACTCCATCAGTATCTATACGATGACTCACACATCCTCAACTGGGGAGATATAGATATCAAGGATGATACGATGTTCATGGATCGACCGATGAAAATCGAGGATCATGAAGAGAAGGTGCTTCATTGGAATAACATTCCCTTAGTTCATGTCTTGTGGAGGCATGGTGGCCTCGAGGAGAGTACCTGGGAATGGGAGGCGCAGATGCGTGCCCAGTACCCAAAGCTGTTTTGATTTTTGATCTTGTGTTTGCATTGTGCTTTGCTATGATGTAATGCTTGACTTTGTTTTCTATAAGATGAGATATTCTCTTGTTCTCTGAATGTGTGTGAAAATTCCTGGCTATGGGGAGGAGAGGACCTAATCCATAATCAAGATGCGTTAAGGTGGATGTGATTAAACCCATGTGGGCGAGTTAGTTTCACCCAAAGCGAATAATATCTTGACATGGGAAAAGATACTCCCTAATCCGCGAGTGTGGACGGTGTGACCTTTATAGGTCTGTGTGGTTACTTAGGGGAGAAGAGAGGTATTGTATTCTTAGTTGTTCAGGAGACAGACGAGGGAGAGGTGTTCCTAGATATCATGTTTTGTTTTGGGTTTCGAAAAACTCTAGGGTCATTTTTTCCTGAGAGGTATCTTACAGGGTGGTTGTTTGGACCCCTCTCTTTTCTTTGGGTTTACTCTTGATTTCTCAAGGATGAGAATAGTTTGAGAGGTATCTGATATAATGGACCAGACCCCCCTGGTCCATTAGTTTTCCAAATTTCTGGTGATTGGGGAAACCTGGGGTCCATCGGTGACTCATTAAAGAGTATGCCAAAATTTGAGTCGAATGAACGGTGGTACCGATGGGCATCGGTGGCACCGATGGTTGTTGGTGGCACCGATGGGTCATCCTTTGCACCCATCAACATCAGTTCTAGGGAAATAGTGCTAGGGTGATGGTGCTAGGGTGATGGTTCCAGGGTGATGGTGCTAGGGAAACGATGCCAGGGCAACAATGACTCACCTAATAGTGAGTCCTTCCCAGTTTTTCCAGGACCTTCCAGTTTTTCCCTAGTAATGTATCTTTTGACATAAAAGTGTTTTAATACCCCTTTTAAAGCCATTTAAAGACAAAAAAAGATTTTTTATACTTCCAATAGTCAGGAGACCCTTGAGTTACCAAAACATGTGACATTTTTCCTAGATGTCACGCCTTTGTTGTGTTTTACAATTTCATTCCTGTTACGTGTTTTTCTCCATTTAAAGGAAATATATTAACTCACAGCCGTTATCTCCACCATTTTCAAGGATAATTATTAAATCTCAATTAATCCCATCATGTGAAACCACCCAACTATGTGGTCTAGCCATGATATGAATTTTAAGTATTTCGAAATCGTCTCCATGATTTTAGTATCTAGCCTTTTATTAAGCGGATATCCTCTCTTCATTTTTTCCTTCTGGTCTCTCTTAGTGCGCCTAGATATTTTCTTCCGAGATGAATCATGTTCATGTGCTGGAGCCCTTCCTGCTCAACCTTGGAGTCCTCAGAGTTCTTCCTCTGCAAGTTTCACATCCCCAGTTCTTGGCGCGAAGAGAAAACTCCGATCGTTGATCAACCAGGTAGGGTTTTTTTTACTTCGTCTCTCTTTACTGGGCATCATGCAGGGTGGGTGTGATGATGCTTTCCCTCGGGACGTTGATGAAACCAAACCTTAATGAAGACAATAAGAGGAATTTTATAGAATGAATGGGTGTGGATGATGAGAATGTTGCTTTATTCTTTCATCTTAATTTTTATGTTATGAATTGTATGAGCTTATGCCCACTGAAAATCGTGACCATTGGTGGTCCTTTCTTGCGCACTAATGAACCTCTATTTTTTGGATAATCCTATGATTTAATGGCAGTAACATGGAAACCGGTTAATAACGTAAACTAACTTGATTAAATGGATGTCCAATGAATAAGAATCCTTGCGTGATCATCCTAGTTAACCAAATGGAAAGAAGGAACTTAATTAATTGTGTGGTTAAATCTGAAAACTTTCTTGCTCTTTTCTGATGACTTGTGTGGTGGATCTGTTTGATTCCTTATGGGGGTGATGTAGAGGAGGGATGAAATGTTCTAGTTGAGAAATTTTTGGGGCTTGGTTTGGTTTCAGTACTTTGAGGGATCTCACGGATCCCTTTTGTTGTTGTGACTTTACAAGAGAACCGGATGTGAATGCTTAAATTGTCGCTTGACTGTTTTATTCTTCTGTCAAGTGTTTTTTTGACTGGTGGTTGTGCCTATTAGTTTCCCGATAGTGGAAAATTATTTTCAATGGAATCACTTGAACATGATAACAAGAATGAGTTCGATGGGGAGACTGTTTCCCATGAATGGGTTTTGTTTTGGTTGTGGTTGTGGTATATTTCTGCATGTAGGGATAACAACAAGAGTGGTTTTGTACGAGCTGTTTGTCTTCTTCGAGATCCTTAGTTTGGGATGAGTTCTTGATTACTTATATATGTATAACATTTAGTTCTTGTGTTTATTATATGAACCCCACCCATGTTGATCACATCGTGCCAAACACCCCCATCTCATGGGGGAGGGTGTTTTCCCAACATTCTTATGAGTGGCTAGTTATTAGCTCCTTTCTAATCCCTCTCCCAGGTAGCCCAAGACTCTTTAGATAGGATGTGATGACATACGGTTCATTATGGCCTAAGAATCTTTAGTAAGGGTGTGTTGTGGTGGTTAGTTGAGGTGTGTGTGGGCAGATTCATTTCACAAGTGCCTTCAGAATGAGGCCCAAGTGTTTTTGGGTGTGGCAGTGGTTGTTGTGGCCTAGGTGTCTGCGGGCATGGTGACATGTGGTTGTTGTGGCCTAAGTGTCTGTGGGAGTGGGGATGCGTGGTTGTGATGACCCATAATGTTGTTGTTGGGGTGGTAGTGGGACTGCAATAGAACTTTTGGGGGAGGTTTGATGCGTATGATGTCCTAAATAACTAGTGGGGAAGAGGTGCGCCGTACCCAAATATCGATGTGCTATTACTATTACTTTATCTAACTTGGGTTATTTGAGGAGTGCACTTTGGTGAGGTTGGGTGGACAGTTTCCTTGCTATATGTTTGGTTTAACTTTAATTTCTCATGGGGAATTAGAACACCTCCCCACTTGTGCATAAAAGATTTTAGTTTTCTCTACTGAGTATGCATGTATACTCACCCTACGTATATAAAACTGCTTTCAGGTTTCCAGGAGGACCTTGAGAACCATGTCAGACCTTACTAGACTGAGTGTCATGAGTTTCTTTTGCTACTTTTCTTTTTTCCTTTGGTAATTTATTTTGGAGTTTTCTTGTATTTTGTATCAGTTTATTTTGGACATGCATATGAGAATGGATTTTGACATTACTTTTACTTTCATATTTTTGAGTTGTTTGGGATTTACCATCTTATCTCCTGATCTTGTTCTATAAAAGAGTAATTCCTTCCATTTCACATGAGATTCTATACCCTTGGTGCTATTAGCCACTCCAGGGCCTATTGAAGGTGGGACTCAGGGGCCACTATCTCTCCTTAAACTTGAAGAAGGAAGGGTCTAATAGTTTGTTGTCCCTTCCCTCATCTTAGTAAAGGTGGGTTGTGAAAAGGAGCCCACCCATTCAGTGCCTTGACAAAATGCAATAGACCTCCTCTTCGGCACCTTGTTATAACCACAGCGGACTACCACCCCAAACCACGCATTCCACTTTTCGAACTGGTCTCCTTACCACCGACGGCTCTCCACTACTTTGGTGGCCCTTTGGCGAGTGGCTCCTGATCAAGGCAGTTCCCTTGCCATGAGAGGTACCCTTTACAGCCTTGAATTCCTTGTTTAGACTGGAAATAGGATTAGGACGAGTTGTCCTATAAAGGAACGGGCTTGGGTGGACCATCCTGGCACAGAACGCCCCAGTACGGGGTCAACACAGCCCGGGATGGGCCTACAAGGGTTAGGCCCGACCCGCATAGGCCCTGCCCGGGGTTTTCGGGCCCCAGTTAATTTAAATATTCAAATAATTAATTAATTTAATTCAATTAATTCTATTATTTTTTTATTAAATTATTTGTGGTTTAAATTAATTTAATTTGGTGTTTTATTAAATTAATGATTTAATTTAATTTTTAGTTTTAAATTTAAATTAATTAATCAGGTCCGAACAACGTAAGTATTGAATTAAAAATATGAGTTAATTTTTAATTCAATTATAATTCCCTTGAGTATAATTAATGCAAGTTTAATTTTAATTTTGTATATATTTTTACATAGGTGAGTTAATTCGTATGGACCAATTATGAGCCAAGGACCGACCAATTCATGTTTGATGCATGTTAATTTAATTTATTTTTTTAATTATTGCATGGTGTTGTAATAATTAGTTTAACTAATAAATGACAATCTGCGTATCGTTTCTAAGTCATTATATGTATAAGGGTCTGCACGCCCACCCATGAGTTGTATATTTACTCCCAAGGACCGACCAATGTATGTTATTATGAATTGTTTCAAGGAAAAGCTATAGGTATATATTTACTTCATAATATTCTTCTAAATGATTAAGAAATGGTATAGTGAAGTATGTGTATGGTCAGAATGTATTGGTTGCTTTGAGTCGGTATATTGAAGAATATCTAGACTATGTAATCATCGATCATGATAATGTACCGTGGAGTAATTCCTAAATGCACAATACCTTATATACATCACGACATTGATGTTAATGAGGAGGATTGATGATGAAGTCTTACATGTCAACATTGATCAACAAAATTTAGCATGGAACAATTCCTAAATGAACATTCTATACATCAGAGTATTGATGTATTAAGTATCAATGTTACAACTTGTAGAAACTTCCATTATATTTCATGACATGCTTTGAAAATAAAACCGATATCCCATAACCTTATGCCAAATATAATGAAAAATGGAAATCATACAAGTCATAGTATGATGTAAATCCATTATGTCAGAAGGACATGTGTTTGGATGCAAAGAGTTTGTTAGAACATAAAAAACTTGCATTAGGAACGAACACATAGTGCATCTATTGCATTTATCCTAACAACAGTTTAGGATATTACCTAAATCCCTAAGATAGAAAAGTTGCAGCCAAGTGATAGACTACAATTATATATAAAGGTTAACATCTCTTTTGAGACAGTGTGAGCTAGATTGACTTTCTTTTAGTCAAGCACAAGTGGAAGAGAGTATGTTCTAGAGACACATACTGTGTAGGGGGGACACAACCATGGTGATGGTTTTTGTATTTACCATGGTCAGTGATCTATTATTCATTGTGAATAATATTTCCTACAAGCAGTGTATGATAGCTGAGATTGACAAGACCAGTTAAAATTTAATAATGGATTCTATGTATCAAATTACAAAGGGGTTTATAAATTCAATACTGCAGTGGGTATTCGAGTGAGTCGATACATGGATGGTACAAGTGTGGTACCAATAGTGATCGATTGGTCATACCAAGTTGGTATGACTAAATCCATTAAAATCTTACCTGTCATAGCTAATTTCTATGATCATATTATTAGGCATTAGATGTTATGACCATCAACCATGGATGGTGTCTATATGACGCAACCAAAAATGGATGGTCACATTAAAGAATGCTAATAAAGGTTGCAAGTTACTAAAATTTGGTTTAGGGTTGAATCAAGCAACGAGATCAAAGAATATACTTTTGAAATAAATGATTTCCATGTGTCTGTAAGAGCTTAGTGGGAGTGCCATGGTTTTACAATTAAAATATGTTTGAAAGCATATGGAAAACATATTGGTCTTCAATTTAGTTAAGACCGGAATGAAAGTAATTCTCCAGTGATTGACTTAATGTAGAAACCTAAGTTATAGGGAAAAAGTTCTAATGAGGTAGATTTAAAGGTTTCTAAGACATAGTTAATCATACATATAGTGACATAGTATTGAAAAATACAAGTTGTAATAATTCAAGAGATGAATTGTTGTCAGTGTTGCATGAAATTCTCTCTCCAGGTTCACATGTCCGAGACATGAGAGGAGATAAACATGATGAGTTAAATAAATATGCTAAAGTGATGGATTAATCACGTATTCCATGATATGTACAAAAATTGATATTACAAAAATATGCTTTATAGTAGACAAATATCAATTAAATCCAGGAGTACTAGAAGAGTAGTAGTCAGAACTATCATATTTTACTTTGGCAAGTACAAATGATATGTACCAGGGAAGTAGAGATGAAAAGATACTAGTTTTAGGGGACACAAACTAGAATTCCTTAGATCCATGTGATCTAGTTTTTAGTATAAATTTGGCAAGTTTCGAGCCTACAAATTTGTAAGGAGAAGGGGTTCTGAGGGGAGATATTTATAAGGGTAGGAGAGGTATAACAACCCCCACCCTCTAAAGGTACCTCTCGTGAGCTGAAAATTAAGGAAGAGAGACAATGAACCCCCGAGTTCTACCTCCATTAGGCCCCATATACAACACCACACATCAAGCCACAGGCCAGAAGCCAGAAGCCACAAGCTGCATTTCACCTTTCATCACAAGTTAAGCCAATTACAGACTTCCATTACCAACCCATTTTCATTAATCAAGCCCATTTATTTTCCAACCCATTCATTTTATTATTTCATTCCGTTTAATTCACATTTAACAACCATCTAAGCCACACTTCCCATTTTAATTTAATGTTCATTAGCTACTTCAACCCATTCCATTTCAATTCATCATTTATATTTAATTCCATTACTACTCGAGAAACTAGCAGAACACATTACAACACAACAAACCATCTCCTTTTCCCATGCCAAGAAGCCCCACATTTCCACCATTTCACAACCACAACCACTTACTCATCACATCTACCACAATAAAACTACATCTCAGTGTATCCACACCACACATCACCATCGCATAATATGACTACACATCACCCCCACACATAACAACCACTTCACATTACATCCCCCCTCATATCATAATCAAACATCACAACACTTTCCACATCCTTAACATATTTTCTTGATTTAACAAGGGGATTTTCATCACTTCCACTTTATTTCAAGGGCATTATCAAAGAAGCCATAATTTATATGTGAAACCAATTTAATAGTTGAATATACATGGTTATCCATTTTCATTCATGGTGTAACAAACAATCAAACAACAAGGTTTCTATAATCACAACATTTATAGTGAAAACAAAGCCCCCAATAAGTACAATTTCTAGTAAGACGTCAAGCCCGTACAATCACAATATTAATAATATCAAAAAGTTGTAAAGCATACGATTTTATTCTCTTTCCACTTCAATTTCAATTTTCCAATTTTTTATCTTCATTAGGCTGGTGCAAACTATATTCCCAAAGATAAAAGAAATATTAACTCCTCATGCATGATACAATAAGATGAGAAACAAAGGATCCCCTACCTCAAACAAAGCTTTCCGATCCACTGCACAAGGTTTAAGCAAGAGGAAGACCACCACTAAGGACCACAATGAAGGAGAACAACTTTAACATCCTAGAAAACATCAACCACATCATTCTAGAATAAAAAATACCAAAACCATTGATTTCCTTGACAACTACCCTTCCCTAGGTGAAGAAATAGAGAGAAAACAAGGAAGAGAGACTTACCTAAAACTACCAAAGATCGATCCCCTAAGGAAGGGGTCGAAATCCACTTGAAGGGGGATGAAATATCTCTTTGGGACGCATTTAGGTCACCCAAGAAACGAGAGAAAGATTGGAAAAGTGATCGAATTCAAAAAGCTTTTAGAATTTTTAGGTAGATTGTAAAACATAAGACCATGGCGCAACCTACCCACAACTCCATAGAGTTGATGAAAAACTGCCCAAACCATGACGCAACCTAATCCTCCATCATGAAGTGGTACTGGTCAAATCCCTCTGAGAACAGTGATTATCTCAATGTCACAAATCTTGAAAATAGGGGAGAAGACCACGACATAGCCAAAGCCACTACGACACAATCCCTTGACAATCGAAGATGATGCTACGCTGTAACCCTGCTCCATAGCGCAGCCACCCTGAAAAGGGAAGAACCCTAGAAAAACTTTACATGAGCCATTACGCTGTAGCCAGCCACCCTATGCCGCATCCAATTTAGGCATCACTCACCTCTATTCCACATCCTCTCTCCAGGCCGCATGACACCTCTTACTAGATTTTCTCAACTCCAATTCCACCACCAGCTCTCCAACTCCTTAGAACTTCCCCCGAATGCCTTTACCACCAAAATTTCTGCAAGTTAATAGGTCAGATGGTTTGGAATGTTACATCAAACCACTCTCAAACTATTCTTTCCCTTGAGAATCAAAACCAACCAGGAAAGAAAAAAGGAAAATATGTTTGAACAACAATCCCACAAGATACTTATCAAGGATATCATTACAACTGAACACAAACTCCAACCAATCTCACCAATCCAAGTCGAGAACGCTCACTTAAAAAATCCACACAACCCATACTTTACTATCTGCCCCACCAGGCACAACACCACGCCATACATATAGTGACATAGTATTGAAAAATACAAGTTGTAATAATTCAAGAGATGAATTGTTTTCAGTGTTACATGACATTCTCTCTCCAGGTTCACATGTCCAAGACATGAGAGGAGATAAACATGATGAGTTAAATACATATGCTCAAGTGATGGATTAATCACGTATTCCATGATATGTACAAAAATTGATATTACCAAAATATGCTTTATAATAGACAGATATCAATTAAATCCAGGAGTAATAGAAGAGTAGCAGTCAGAACTATCATATTGAACTTCATAAAGTACAAACAATATATACTAGGGAAGTAGAGATGAAAAGATACTAGTTTTTAGGGGACACAAACTAGCATTCCTTAGATCCATGTGATCTAGTTTTCAGCATAAATTTGGAAGTTTCAAGGCTTGAAAGTTGTAAGGAGAAGGGGTTCTGAGGGGTGATATTTATAAGGGGAGGAGAGGTATAACAACCCCCTCCCTCTAAAGGTACCTCTCGTGAGCCGAAAATGAAAGAAGAGAGACAATGAACCCCTGATTTCCACCTCCAGTAGGCCCCATGTACAACACCACATATCAAGCCACAAGCCAGAAGCCAGAAGCCACAAGATGCATTTCACCTTTCATCACAAGTCAAGCCAATTATAGACTTCCATTACCAACCCATTTTCATTAATCAAGCACATTCATTTTTCAACCCGTTCATTTTATTATTTCATTCCGTTTAATTCACATTTAACAACCATCTAAGCCACACTTCCCATTTTAATTTAATGTTCATTAGCTACTTCAACCCATTCCATTTCAATTATTCATTTATATTTAATTCCATTACTACTCGAGAAAATAGCACAACACATTATAACACAACAAACCATCTCCTTTTTCCCATGCCAAGAAGCCCCACATTTCCATCATTTCACAACCACAACCACTTCCTCATCACATCCACCACAATAAAACTACATTCCGGTGCATCCACACCACACATCACCATCACATAATATGACCCCACATCACCCCCACACATAACAACCACTTCCCATTACATCCACCCTCATATCATAATCACAAATCACAACACTTTCCACATCTTTCACATATTTTCTTGATTTAACAAGGGTATTTTCATCATTTTCACTTTATTTCAAGGGCATTCTCAAAGAATCCATAATTTATATGTGCAACCAATTTAAAAGTTGAATATACATGGTTACCCATTTTCATTCACGGTGTAATAAACAATCACACAACAAGGTTTCTATAATCACAACAATTATAGTGCAAAAAAAGCCCCCAATGAGTACAATTTTCAGTAAGACGTCAAGCCCGTACAATCACAATATTAATAATATCAAAAAGTTGTAAAGCATGCGATTTCATTCTCTTTCCCATTAAATTTCAATTTGCCAATTCTTTATCTCCATTAGGCTGTTGAAAACTATATTCCCAAAGATAAACGAAATCTTAACTCCTCACACATGATACAATAATATGTGAAACGAAGGATCCCCTACCTCAAACCAAGCTTTCTGATCCACTGCACAAGGTTTAAGAAAGAGGAAGACCACCACTAAGGACCAAAATGAAGGAGAACAACTTTACCTTGCTAGATAACATCAACCACATCATTCTCCCATAAAAAATACCAAAACCATTAATTTCCCTGACACTACCCTTCCTTAGGCGAAGAAATAGAGAGAAAACAAAGAAGAGAGACTTACCTAAAACTACCACGGATCGATCCCCCAAGGCAGGGGTCAAAATCCACTTTAAGGGGGATGAAACATCTCTCTGGGACGCATTTAGGTCACCCAAGAAACGAGAGAAAGATTGGAAAAGTGATCAGGTTCGAAAAGATTTTATAATTTTTAGGTAGTTTGTAAAACATAAGACCATGGCATAACCTACCCACCACTCCACAGAGTTGCTGAAAAATTACCCAAACCATGACACAACCTAATCCTCCATCCTGTAGTGGTGCTGGTTAGAGCCCTATGAGAACCGTGATTATCTTAATGTCACAGATCTTGAAAATAGGTGAGAAGACCACGACGTAGCCAAAGCCACTATGACACAGTCCATTGACAATCGAAGATGATGCTATGACGTAACCCTGCTCCATAGCGCAGCCACCCTGAAAAAGGTATAACACTAGAAAAACTTCACATGAGACATTACGTCGTAGCCGGCCACCCTATACTGCATCCAATTTAGGCATCACCCACCTCTATGCCGCATCCTCTCTCCAGGCGGCATGACACATCTTACTGGATTTTCTCAGCTCCAGTTCCACCACTTGCTCTCCAACTCCTCAGAACTTCCCCCGAACACCATTACCACCAAAATTTATGCAATGTAATGGGTCAGATGGTTTGGACTGTTACATAAAACTACTCTCAAACTATTATTTCCCTCAAAAATCAAAACCAACCTGGAAAGAGAAAAGGAAAATATATCTGAACAACAATCCCACGAGATACCTCTCAAGGATCTCGTTACAACTAAACACAGACTCCAACCAATCTCACTAAGACAAGTCGAGAACGCTCACTAAAAAACCCACACAACCCATCCTTTACTATCCGCCCCACCTGGAAAAACACCACACCAATTCATACCAGCCAAAAATAACCTCCCTTCCCCTCCCTTCCACATAACCATCTTCACAACCGTCTCAACCTCCACATAACCTAAACCAACGACCGCAAAAACCACCAAACAATAGAGCCCCAAACACACAAATCAAGAAATTCCATCTCCCGTGTCAAGATATTATCTTACTTTGGGCGACACTAACTCATCCACTGACATGCCCAGTGAATTGAATTTGTTTTCAATAAGTTCTTAGGGGAAACTATCAACATGTTTTGAGGTTTTTAATTGTGAAGATTGTAGATCTGGTCTAAGTTCAGATTAAACATGTCATTGGTTACTCGACAAAATGTTTACATCAAGGTTTGGAAGAAGAGTAATCATGAAAAATAGTGATTATTTTGCATAAGGAATATTTTAGTATCTTGGATTTGGTATATTTGAATGATAATTTTGTTGAACTTTGATAAAATTTGGGCATACACATGATAGCCACCTTAGGAGGACTGCATCAATTGCTTAGGTGGGAAGTCGAATCCCTAGCCAGCCATCATGGGTGGAATGGGTGTACATGAGTGCATAGTGCGCCCACAGAGGCACATGAGCATAGGCAGAGCCATTGTGCAGGGTGACACGATGGTGGAGGTGGATGACGACACGGGGCGGTTCCAGTGAGTAAGGGGAGCTTAAACCAGTAACTAATTTTGGATAGTGGTAGAAAAAACTTGTATTAAAAAGGATCGCATGACCGAATTTCATTTTGATGTGGGACGTCCTGATTGCGGTTGTTGTACCTCCATTTTTAAAAACATAGAAAGAAGTGAGGTTGTCCGAATTTCATTTTGAAGGATTGATTTTCAAGAGGGAACAACGAAGTTGTTTCACATGATATACTTGTGTGAAGCGGAGCAGTACCATTTGTGCTTTCACAAGGATTTCACAACAAGTGTGCGTACAATTTTCATGAATAACTTGTGTTGAGAAGGTCGTATACTTATGTGATGACTGAAAAATGTGTGCATGAAAGTGAGTAGAATCATGCACACGCGATTACTTAATGTCTTGAAGAAACATGGAGGCATTATACTTAAGACAATGTGTGATTTTCTTGCATGAAGGTAGTATCAAATCCTTGTAAAAAATTCATAAGGAAGTTTTCATGAACATGAATTAATACATGCATAAAATTAGAAGACCATGCAATATATTATATATATACATGAAGTTTGAAGAGCAGCCCACATGAAAAATAATTTGCATGAATTGGGTACAATGATTTGATATTGAAGCTGAAACATTATTTTAGAAGAAATTTATATTTGAGTTATTCAATATGCAGTGAGGTCAAGTCTTCAGCAGAAGAAAGAATTTTTTCCCAAGCAGTGTTGCACTGAGGCAACTAATCATATACTATGATGAGATATTGTTTGAGAAATACGAGTAATGGTGTAAAGGTACTTGAAGTTATGCATGAGCCAGTTTGATCCAATAAGATCATGTAGAAGGGTCATCTAAAGATCTTTCTATAGTGGATCAAGCCATCTGAAGAAGGATGCTTCAACCAGGGGGTCTAACCAGTTGTTGAAGATTATGATTGGGGTTCTAACCAATCACTGTGAAGAAGGTGCATTTGGGGGGTATAATCAACCGTTGAGGGCTAATTGGAACTGGTGGGTATAACCAGTTTTTAATTGGGGGTCTATCCAGCTACTATGGTAATCATCTTCTATTATAGTGGAGAATTCATGTTTAGGGGTCTAACCAACACGACATTTAGTAGGTCTTTGTACCGAATCTTTTAAATCCCTATGTGTTGTGATTTCTTTTTTATTATTTCTTGCAGGGTGAGGCTGAGTACTAATGATGAGGAATAGAGACTTCAATCGGTCATAGTGGTTAAATCAAAAGTAAAAGAATTTGTAAAAACTGCATACCACTGATTCACCCCTTCTCAGTGGTAGCTAACCAATCCTTGGACACTACAATTGGTATCAGAGCCAGCTCCCCTTTTTTGATCCGAAAAAACTTTCTGAGAAATGAAGAATTTGAATTCAGTAAACCGAGGAATACCTACTTTTTATGGTATAAACTATGACAACTGGAGGAATATGATGCTTCCTTACCTTCCATATCTTGACCTGGAAGTGAGATATGTAACAATAGTGGACTTCACACCCATTAATGAGAATATTTATATGACTTAATATGACAAGAGAAATCTAGAAGTTGATGGAAAAGCTCAGAATGAAATCTTGATGAATTTATCAGAAAAGGTATACACTAAAGTGATGGGTCTCCAAACTGCCAAGGAGATGTGAGATGAACCGAGAAGCAGTTATGAAGGAAATCTTAAAGTCAAAGAATCCAAGTTGGAAATCGGGAGAAGTAAGTTTAAAGATATCAAAATGGATGATGATGAAACTATTGATGACTACTTTACATGAGTAAATGGAATTTCCAGCAATATCAGAGGTTTTGGTGAGAAGCTGGATGATTCTACTCTTGTGAAGAACCTTATGAGAAATTTTCCCGATAGATTTGACTCAATGATTTCAACTCTGGAAGAGTGATAAGATCTATCATTGGATTAACTTCATAATACTCTCATATTATACTAAATGAGAAAAGTGTTAGCATTTAAGAAAAAGGAAAATGATGAGATGGTATTTGAAGCCATGATAAAAGGTAAAACTAAAATAAAAGAAGAACCAGAATCAAGTGATTATGAATATGAGGAAGATGAACAAGACTTTAGTATAATGATGGCCATATTGAAAAGAATTTTTAAAAAGGGAATATGAAAAGGAAATATCAAAAAACCACCAAAGTGCTAGAATTGACACAATAATGGTCATTTTGCTGGAAATTATCCAAAGAAGAAGGCTGATGATGCTAACTCAGATGAAGAGGATAAAGGTCCTAGAAAAGGAAGTGGAAGAAACATAAGAATAATTTTACTTCTAAGAAGAGAAATATGATTATTAGATAAATGGATGAATTTTCATCAGTAAGTGGTGAGTCAGAAGATGGAAGATATTTTAATAATCATATGTGATTTATGGAAAAATCTAAGAAATATAGAGACTCATTCGAAGATTATGAAGGTGATGAAGGTGATGAGAGAATTGAATTGGAATGGATGTTAAAAGAAAATTTGGAAGATAATTTTATGGACAACATGCAACTCAAGAAGGAAAAGAAAAAACTGAAGAAAGAAATTGACAAGAACTCTATTGAGAATAAAGAACATGTCAAGAAAGAGGAGATTCATCTTAATGAAATAAGAGAAAATAAGATGAAGATAGTTTAGTTAGAAGGAAATATGAAAACTATTGGAAAGAAAGATATTGACAAAGAAGAATCAACATTTGTTGAATAAAATAAACAAAACTGATTGAAATTAGTTGAATTTGAGAAGAAGGTGAATGATCTTGAAGAAAGGCATGTTGAGAAAGGGGAAGAATTATTTGAGACAAAATCTATGTGCCTTATATCTCAAAGTTAGTTTAAGAATATGAAAGAAGATTTCACCAAAGTTGTTGAGTTTAAGGGTGAATTTTCTAAGGCCGCTGAGAAGAAGGGTTCACAAAAAAAGATTGATTCTGGATCAAATGAATCTCAATGTATATTTGGTATTTCTAAAAGTGCAATCTTAGAAGACAATACTAGAACCAACTGGACCAAAAGAACAAATGAGAAAATATCTTCCACAAAGGAAGAGTGGAATAATTCATCCAGAGGGTTTCCTCCTAAGAAGATACATCCACAATATGTGAAAAAACAACAACTACAATCCTTAAAGAAGAACAGTTATCAGTCTGGAAGACTAAGGTTTAGAGGTTACTGTGTTGTGGAGTGTCTGGTCATAAAACTTATTTATTCTAGGCTTTCAGGCCATTGGTTTGGGCCTCGGGTCCTTCAAGGCCTTCTGTCCACCCAAGGCCTTCGGGTCATCTCAAGGCCTCCAGGCCACCTCAAGGCCTCTGAGCCACCTCAAGGACTTCAGGCCACCTGAAACTGTACTTAATGACTAGAAATAATCTATAAGGAGAAGAATCTAGGTGGGGATTCAGATTAGGAACATTCACCAGAGCAGAAGCTAAGCAGATTTTTCAGAAAGAGAGGGTATGACATTGCCATCGAGACCAGTCTGTGCATGCACGGGAAGCCTAGACGAACAAACCATGCAAAGTTGGAGAGTTGACATCATGATGAAGAATCCAGGGAGGATTATTTCCATGTAGTTATAGTTTATATAATTCCCTAAAACCTATGAGTCATGTAATCTCTAATCTTACGTGCCATGTAAGGGTTCCCCCTCATCCCTTGAAATGAAGGTTATCAAAAATCGATAAAAAAAGAATTCCTTCAGGCCTTTCGAGCGAGATTAGATTATCTAGAAGATAAGCTAATGATCATGACTTCATTTAAACTATCAATGTAGGACTTATATGAATGCATGAATGAAGTTTATGGTAGATGTTGTCAAGAAGGTCACAAAGCTGAGAAATGCAGAGTCTGTTTATCAAGTGAGATTCCTCATAATGAAAATGTGAAAATAAGTCTTATAGTGAAGAAATATACAATCATTAGTAAATTGTGTGCGAAGATGAAACAATTTTAAAAATATCAGAAGATTTTCCAAGAAGAAAAAATCAAGTGGTGATAGTTGAAAAATTTAAAGATGACGAGGAGTCATATACAAATAATGACTTGAAAATTATGAAGTGTGAAAGGTGTGAAAAAATTGGGCATGACACAACCTAAGAGATGAAGAAGAACCCTTCCGCATATTAGTTTAAAAGGAAGAAGGGGAAAAAAAGGTTGAGAGGCAACTCTCATCCTGAGTGCTATTTCTGAGAAACAAACATGTTCCTCCTTATTCCCTTATATAAATGCTTTTGTATTAACATGTATTGAATTGAAGGAGATGGATGCATCCCTTGAGGGGGAGCATAGATGATTTGAAGTATCCAAATATTCATAATTTTTTGAAAATGATGATCACTCTAAAATTGTAACGCCCCGACCCCAGCTACCCGGAGTCGGTGCATTACTTCGTAACATTGGCATGATCACAAAAGATCAAGTCTCGAAAGACTGATTAGTTTAGTAGCCTTGGAAACACTAGATACATTCATAAATGTTACATTACATTATAAAGTGAAAAACTAATAACAAAGTCTTCGTAGTCCACACTCATATCCTCTTCTGACTATCCCTGCAGGTCATTCATAAAATACTTCTTCACATCCTGGATAATATTAAAACATTGAAAGGGGTGAGCTCAGATGCTCAGTAAGGATAACAATATTGCGGAAGATTTCATAAATAAACATAAAAATTTAAGGCAATGTATAACTAAAACAAAAGCCTTTTAAACTTGAACATCAACATAATATGGAAAAAGTAAAATGAGATAATGCCATTCACTTCTTCACATGGATATCCTACTGGTCGAATAATCACATGCAATATCAATAACCACTTTCATAATGAGGGAATGTATAATGCCAGACATTCTGAAACATTTTGTCAAGGACTCGGCCAAGACGTCTAAAATGATTAAGGCCTCGGCCAAAACCATAAATCAAATTGGGAAAGGGCCTCGGCCAATTCCACTTCTAGTTGTCTCATGAGACCTACCGATGCATCGAGGAGCTATAGCGGGCTCCACCCGTCACTTATTAAGTCCAATACATTCCTCATATGAATAGGTTTAAACATATCATAAACCATAACATAATCGTATCACATAAAACATGCATAAATGAAACATAACATTTCCACATTTCAATCACAAGATATCAATACAACACATTGATATAATAAAAACGCTTTCAAAACCATTTTCAATACCAAAATAAAAGAAAGTTAAAACTTTGTATTTATTTTTCATTAAAAAAATGATGGCTTGTAGAGGAAGCCGAAACTCAAATAATGGTCACGGCGGCAGAGAAGTCGTTGTCGCTACATAAGTACGGAAATAAAAACATTCCCTTTTGTCGTTTAGCAAAACGCTTCGTATAAAAAAGATTCCTTTTGAATAAACGTAAAAGTCAAAGGGGTTTATACACTGTACAAAAGAAATTTGTGTATAAAACAAAATATGCCTCAATGAATGGAGATTGAGACGAAGTCTCTTAAAAAGATCATTTTTAAATAAAATATATCTATTATGTGTATTCACTATATGTACACATAAAGAAAGTATAAATACAATATACGACATAATAATATCATGACATAATTTGAAAGTAGGAGATTAACCCAAAGAATGGAAGTTGGGTTATGAAATTCCCTTACCTCGTGTCTGACTTGACTCAACCATTCTTCAACCTCCTGAATAATAAACTAGAGTTAATATATACATTATTAAGAACCATTTTCAATTTCATTATCCTTTTTATATCACTTATTACAATGATATGAACATTATGTAATTATTTAAGTTAATAACGGTCGTTTTGTCGATCTTTGGTACTTGAGTCAACAATAAACTTCTTATAATTACAAGTTGTTTATGTGGTGGAATATCCATTATCTACAGAATTATATTCATTATTTAGATGTCATATATATCATATATATCCAGTATATACATTCATTTATAATATTACGTAACATTTAGAGGTAAGAAATGAAATGCACCATTCATGGAGACGGTAACCCGTACGTACGCATGACCGCTACTTTCATTTCTATTTCATATTTAATGGAATTAAATCATAATGATATAAATGTATAATATAATTACAGTATAATATAGTGTATAATACCATTTACTCTATCCTTTATACATCCCACATATGGCATTAACGATTCAAATCACTTTGAGGGGGCGGTAGTCCGCACTTCCTAAAATGAAATTATCGCGTTTACCCATAATGGAAATCATAAAGTATGAAATAAATGAGAAATACAGAATAATAAGTAAAACATAAAAATATTATATATATAAATATAGTGACATCTTAATGGCCACCTTTGAAGGTGTTATATGAGTGTTGAACAATCATCGTTTCGTGAGGCAGAAATTCACCACCCACAGAAACCGTATGTTCTTTAACCATTAGATGTAGGTGTGTGTAAGTGTAGCTATAATCCTTCTTATAAAAACATCCTAGTATATTGAGGATACTGGTGTTGTTACAAAAGAAATGAATAAAAAGAGTTTAGGGAGTTGGAGAAGAAAAATAAAACAAAACAACATTAGAGAAGACATTACCTTGAAATCGGGTAACTCTTTTTGATTTGAGCCAAAGGCTTCCTTGGGAAGAGTTCTGCACAAAGTGAGGATTCTAGGAGTAATAGGGGGAAGTTGGGAGAGTATTTTGGCAGAGTTTGGCCAAACCAAATGGCTTGAAAGTGTGAATGAGGTGGTAGAGGTGGGGGCCTTTTATAAGTGGAGAGGAGGGGCACTCTTGGAAAGTAAGGAAAGTTTACATTATTATACAATGATTTTAGGTTTCTAAAGGTCCCACACTTATATAATTCGTGGATAAGGTGATAAGGGTTCGAAATATACTCATCCAATAGGTTTTTTACAAGTGTATTCCTTTGATTGTACATTATCTTTTCATTTTATTAAAATTGTTAAATAATGAGGTCATCGCTGCATCATCATGATGTCATAAATAATTTAATTTATTTAATGTCTAAAATTTATAAAAAAAATACTATGATGTACTAAATCTTTTTAGCTTTCCAATGACTATTTATAGTCAAAAATATGACTTGTATAACCCCATGTAAAAATTGTTTTAGTAAAACATTTCATGTTTGTATCATTTTTTACTTTAACATTAAATAAAAGGTATTTATGTCATTTTCCAACTAAAGTGGCTCCATGGGGTCCCCAAGTTGACCCATGGATTGTATTGGTCGGACATGGCACATCCAATGAGGGTAGGACATGTGTCAATCTCATCTCATATTATTAAAACATTATTTTTACCTTAAACTACACTAATTACCTCTAATCGCGATTAAGAACTTAAAAGTTACTATTCACCAAAAAATTATTTTAATCTCATTGAACCACATTTTACTTCTTATTGAAAAACATGTATGTTGGATTTTTGAAAATCAAATCACAGAAGTGGTAATATTTCATTTAAACGAAAAATCAGTTATTTAACTACCACTTAGTGGTTTCACTATTCATCAAAAATTGAAGTTTTTCAGAACAATGCCAAAATTTCACCCTAAGCTATAATCGATATTCCGAATTCAAAAATGATGTCTATTTTAAAAAATTACAAACATATAAGTTGCATTAATTAATTTTATAATTAATTCTCGTTGTCACAACAAATAGCGTGTTTTTAAGAAATAATTTATATCAAAAGATTGGCAATTGTTTATGTCCAATTTCAATGTTAAATTAATTCTAATGACCACCATTGGATAAAATGGTAAAAATATATTCTAATTATACTTTAAAACAACTAAATAGTATAATTTATCACTATAAATTATTTTTATTAAAAAAGTTGTTTTTAAGTATTTTTCACTATCCATAAAAAATTAGAAGTTCTCAGAAAAATACAAAAAATTCAACATAGGCAAATTTCGATATTCCGAATCCAAAAATGAAGTCCATTTTAAAATATATAATTTCTATAATTTTAAAAAGTGGTTATTACTATTCATAACGAATACTTTAATTAGTCGCTGTGTTTTAGAACTCGAAGTTGCGTACAATGCAAGCCATTGCATTATTGAATGAGAAGCGTATCGTGGAAGCTCGGGGTGTTACAAAAATTAATAATATGGATATTTTTAGAAAACTATTATCATAAGAGAGTTGATATTCAGTTAAAAAATGGGAGCTATATGTTTTTTCCCACTTGAACTTTCTGATGTGTTTGTTGAGATGTGTGTAGGAAATATCTTAACAGTCTTTCTCAAATATCCCCTATTATGAAGTTGTTGAAACAAGTTTGATATTGGTATCACATTATAGAATTTAAACAACCTTGATTATTATGTGACATCTCTCTTGTTTTCTACACCGGTCTTTCCCATGTAGACTTAGAGTTGATTAACTGAAATATCATTGTTTTTGTTGAGCGTGGTTTCATTATTTTGGGAAGAAATTGATGGGTAGGAGAAGTGTAATGACACACTTATTCCCATTGGCATAAGAATACAATGAATCATTACTAGGCCTTAATCAGCATCCCTAAGATGCCAAAGGATGACAATAATTACTGAAGGGTTTCAAAGGCAAGTGGGGGATGATTTACCCTTTTTGAATAAAACCATTATCTCATGAAACCATAACCAAACAACTCACTATATGATGATTGAATAAATTAAATAAATCTCAACCACTTCACTTATAACAAAATCACACCAAAGTGTACTATAACGGAAGACAAAGAAACTATCAAAGTGAATAGTGGAAATACAACCAAAAACTTAATGACAACCATAAAACTCCATGCTCCACAAGCTCTGTGCTCTATCACCACCAAACAACCCAAGTATCACGAGGTGGTGCTAAAAACATGTGATAATTTACATTTTTTCATGTCCCGGAAGATAGAATCTACAAAAGCATCAATGTTCCAAAGCATGTGTGAGTATAAAACTCAGTAGGCTTTCCCCAATGACTTCCCTACTCATACCACTAGGATATAAAGATTAGAAACATTTATATAAAACAGTTTACATAAAAAAAATTCCCAAAATAGTTTATAACTAAATATAAACAAGATCCAAAACCATTTATAACCAAATGTAAACAAGTACTATTTTCAAGCAATTTTCCATCAAGTCATACTTTCATAAAATCAAACAAATAAGGCATAAAAACATTTCTCAATATCATTTTGGCATCACCATTCCATGGTTCATAACACACCCATAGATGCATGCCTCATTTCGACAGTTCCATACTCATGAGCGGTCTCTCGTCCAATCACCTTGTGACCCACTGACACACGCCCCCGATCTAGGGTCACACACCTTGTACCCCAATGAGACACATCTTTTATTTAGGGGCACATCAAGCATGAAATCACAAAACCCAATATATGTTAAACCATTCCTAATCACCAATTTAAACCATTTCAATAAAACTGTACTTTTATTGAAAATTAACGAACAAACCAATTTCAAAACAACCATTTCATTTGAATAAAAAATTTCATTTTATTGAAAATATCTAATCAAATCCAAGTGCCACAAATCTAGAAAATCCCCTTTTTAAAATTTATATTTTAAAATCAAGAAGAAAAACACTTTATTCAAAACACCTAATTTTCCTGATTTCCATAATTTACCAAACCATACCAAAAGGTTTCCACCAATTCATAAATAAAAAATTCATGATCAATTCATCACAAGTAACCTAATTTGAATGTATTCCAATCAGTTCTATTAATAGGAGTCAAGAGTGAAGCCACTTACCTACCTCAACCGTTTTGACACAAATCGAAAATGGATGAAGAACTCTCAAGAAATCGGGCTAATTCTCAATGAAATCACCTTAGCTCTATTAACCTATCATGATCAAGACAAAATATAAACATATTTGGAATCTAAAATCTTAGATCTACCCATAAAGGGCGTAGATATAATAAAATGAGAAGAAAGGAGAATTATATCTAAGTAAATATAAGAAACCAATCAATAATGATGAAGAACGATCACATACATCAAGAATCTCGCTTCGAATCACTAAGGGAAGCCTTCAGATTGAATCCAAATTTCTTGGGAGAGGCTCTACAACCTTTAAGGAATGGAAATCTTGGGTTATGAACACTTAAGAGAAAAAATAAGTAGTTTAGAGGAAAAAATGTGTGAGATCCACTTTTCTAGGATCTCACTTTAACCCCGCGCACGGTTAGTTCACGCGGTTAGAAAAATCATGTGATAAACATGAATTAGTTGCTGCCTTAAGGAAACTCTTGCATGGTATCCTAAAACGGTCTCCATAACCATTCACACACCATGTCGAAGCTACTATCCAAAATCTGCAACTTCACACGGTTTCTACTAGGCTTTCCACACGGTTTGGACAAACCATGTGCAGCCCATGCACCTCTCCTTTGGACCCAAAAACTTATTGAAAGTTTTCCCAACTCTACCATCCTTCACCCTCATTATAAACATAAAAAGAAAAAAGGGTTACATACCAGAAACCGAGGGTACTACATTCTCCCCACCATTGGTCTTTCCATCCTTGGAAAGTTGAAAACCCTCACTACCCTGAAAGAGTTACGACCATTGATCTTTCATTTCCTTCTCACTTTCCCAAGTCTCTTTGTGAATCTTACTATGTTTCCATAAAACCCGCACTAGACGGATGTTTTTTCCACACAAGACTTTCTCTTACCTATCCACAATCCACACTGGGATATGTACCAATGTAGAATCTGACTCTAGGTCAATATGATCCCATCTAATCATATGGTCAGGATCTGGATGATACTTTTTCAACTGTGATACATGGAACACATTATGCACCACACTGAACTGTGGTGGCAATGCCAACCGATATGCCATATCTCCAACCTATTATAATATCTCTAAAGGGCCAATATGTCAAGGATATAACTTTCCTTGCTTCCCAAAATGACAATTTCCAAGCCTTGGAGAGATTCTCAAGAACACATGATCACTCACCATGAATGACAACGGTCTTCGACGATGATCCACATATGATTCCTGACGACTTTGATCCGTATCCATCCTCTTTCTGATCAACTAAATTTTCTCTGTTGTTTCTTGGACAAGGCTCGGCCCAACTAGTGAAGTCTCACTGGTTTCCACCCAACACAATGGAGAATGACAAGGACGCCCATACAATGCTTCAAAATGTTCCATATGTATCGAGACCTGATAACTGTTATTATTTGATAACTCCACTAAGGGTACATGATCCTCCCATGATCCACCAAAATCCATTATGCAAGCCCGCAACATGTCTTCCAACGTCTATATCGCCTATTCAGATTGGCTGTTTGTCTAAGGATGATACGCCATACTCATAGTCAACTGAGTCCCAAGGTATTTCTGTAAGGATTTCCAAAAAATGAGATGTGAACCTCAGATCTCTATCTGAGACTATCGATACTGGTATGCCATGTCTCTTTACCGCTTCTTGAATATATATTTTGGGTAGATCCTCCACCGTATGAGTTTCACAAATTGGAGTGAAATGAGCTGACTTGGTAAACTAATCCACTATCACTCATTTGATATCGTGTTTCCGAACCGTTCTTAGGAGACCTGTAAAAAAATCCATTGTTATCTGCTCTCATTTCCACATTGGGATCAGTAAAGAATGCAATATACCTGTTGGTCGTTGATGTTCTACCTCAACTTGCTAATAAGTTAAGCACTTTTGAAACAAAATCAACCACTTTCATTTTCATGTCACTCCACCAAAACTGCACCTTCAACACCTTATACATCTTCTATATTCTCGGTTGAAAAACCCATCTCGAATGGTAGTAATCATGATGAAGTTTCTCCTGAAAAGCCATAGGTACAACCATCTAAGCTCTGAACCACAACACTAAACTCTCATCAAGTTTCCATCCCTCAATGGTCTCCCCACCCTAGAGTTTTGAACTCATAACCAAGCATTTTGTATCGGATGTTTGTGCCTCTCTAACCATCTTCACCAAATCAGGAACCACAAAAATTGAATAGAAAACCACAACATCACCTCGGTCTTCACATTCCACGTGCATGTCATCTAGGACCGAAATCAAATGCCATTCATCTGAAGCTTACTTTACCAACTGAGTGTATGAATTTCTGCTTAATTCATCAACCACCAAATTTCCATTTCCTTATGTATACATCCAGTCGAATTCAAACATATGGAAATACTTCATCCATCTCCTTTTCCTAAGATTCAAATCACTTTGTGGTAAAATGTGTTTCAATCTTTTATGATCCATGAACATAGTAAATTTTTCACCAAAGAGACAGTGACACCAAGTATTCAAAGAATGAACGACTATAGCTAACTCTAAATCATGTGTTGGGTAGTTATTCTCATGCTCTCTCAACTAACTTAAACCATAAGAAACCACATGGTATCCTTTCATGAGAACACAACCCAACCCCAATCCCGAAGCATCAAATTACACCACATACCCCTATCATGATTCTGGAAAAATCAAGATAGGTAATGATGTAAGTCGAACTTTCAACTCTTGAAAAGACTTATGTCATTACTCATTCCATTGTAATGAAGCATTCTTCTTTGTCAAAGCTATCATAAGAGAAGCTAGTTTTGATAAGTCACACACAAAGCATCAATAATAACCAGCTAGACTCAAAAAGCTTCACATCTCAAAGACATTATTCAGGGGTTTCCAAGAGATAATAACTTCTATCTTTTTAGGATCCACTGAAACACATTTTTTAGAAATTATGTATCCAAGAAAGCGTACCTCTTGTATCCAAAAATCACACTTTGATAATTTTACATACAACCAATGATCTCTCAAGATTTATTACACTATCTGCTAGTGTTTCTCATGCTGAGCCTTTTTCCTTGAATAAAAAATTTTTTCATAAAAAAAAAAACAACAAAAGAATCCAAATATCTTTAAAATATCTGATTCATCAATGCCATAAAGACCACTGGTGTATTCATAAGACCGAGAGGCATGACTACTTATTCGTAGTGGCGATATCTGCTTCTGAAATATTTCTTCAGAATATCTTCTTTCTGAATTTGAAATTTATGATATCCTAATCGCAAGTCAATTTTAGAGAACCACTAATCTCATCTCAATTGATCAAACAGATCATCAATGCGTGTAAGTGGATACCGATTATTTATTGTAACTTGGTTAAGCTTATGATAATCTACACAAAACCTTAGTGTTCCATATTATTTATTTATGAGAAAAACCTATGCTTCCCACAAATTCATACTTGGCTGAATGAAACCTTTTCTTTCCATCTCTTCCATCTGCAATTTTAGTTCCCTTAATTATGTTGGTTCCATCCTATAAGATGGAAGGGAAATAGGACTGGTCCTCAGAAGAAGATCAATCATAAACTCCACTTCCCTTATAAGTGGTAAACCTAAGAAGTTATTTGGAAATACATATGGAAATTGATCCACAACTTCTGAAAAAATGATATATTTGATCTCTTCCATTGATGCCAAATTCAACACTACCAACTGGTGGGAGATTGTTCCCACCATTGGTGCCAACAAGCCCGTTGCACCTGTCTTTACAACCCTTTCTCATTTAAAGAGACGTTTAATGCCATCCTCATTTTTGAAACTAACCATTCTTCTATAACATTCGATGTGATATTTGAATGTTTTTAACAAATCCATACCTAGGATTATATCAAATACATCCATCTCCAACACTGAGAAGTCCCACTTTAGCTCAGCTCCATGAACCCTTATAGAACATGCTCTACACACAAAGGCTCACCATTCTCTTTCATCGAGAGGGGTTTGAAGTTTTAACACAAAAGACATCATCTCAAGTTTTAAACATAAAAAATAAACAACACGATAGTCAATGAAGGAATGTGATGCACCAATATCAAACAACATTTTCATAAGGGTATAATTCTAAATAATCGTACCTCTCACTGTAGATGGTCCAACCTGATCATCTACAATCAACTGCTCAGCTCCATAAAACTACATCATTGTTGCACTCTGCTTTTTGTTGCCTTGTTGAGATTGCCCTTGCTTAGGATTCATGGTGTTCTTAACATCACCATGGATAGCCCTACTGTGCTGCTGAGACTGAGTCTGTTGTCCTCAACCCATCGAAGCATAAGATGCTTGCAACACCTGAGAAATGACTCGAGCACTTGACTTTGGATCACTGTGACAATAACGCTAAAGATACCCCATCTGCTTGCAGTTATGGAATGCTCTAGGTTGTGCTGTACACTCTCTCTTTATGTGGTCAAGCGAAAAACATTGGAAACAACCCGCTTTGCTCTTGGGTCATGGAGGAAGGTTCACTGATCCAGTCGTCTGATTCTAAGTCCCACTCCCACCTTGGAAATATGTGTCCCTCTTCCACTTTCTCCTAGCATTCGAGTTCCCACTATTTCTCATAGGAATCATCATACTTACTCTTCCCACAGATCCTGATATTGTTGAAAGTGGGTTCCCTACACCCAACATGTATTGTACTTTGATTACCACTACATGTATGTAGTTTTTTATATATACATGTGTTTATCTTGATATAATAGTGTAGATACTTCTGTATTCACTTTGTTTATGGAAATTTCTTTAGATTACATGTCGTATCAAAGGGTTATAGCAGATACTAGGCTATAATGAGAACCCCGAGATTCCATGATAGTAATCTTAATGTAATTTCCAATGCTCTAGTTACGTAATTATGAAAGGACACAAAGGATCTGTGAACGTCAGGTGACGGGGGCTTATAAGCATGGAGACTTCTTCTCATGAAGTTCTCACTTGATGATGTCTAGTTATTGAGATCATGAGGAATGACCCACATAATAGGAACACCACATGTTTTAGGTGTCATTGGTCATTTCTATCTACGAACACCTGTAATGGTCTCCAAACATGAGATCGTTGTCAATGTATGCAATTTAATTGCGTACTTTTATTCAAGGTGAAAACTATGAAAATTAAGTCATGACAAGGTAGTTTGTGTTGGGTAAGTCATTGGTGACATGACATTGATTGAATGATCAAGATAGGATTTGTCGCTTCCGAGTTGAGGAATAGATATCTCGAGCCTGGTTGATTAGGATGGTTTCACCTTCATTAAATCCATGACCATGGTAGTGGAAGGTTAGACCATCTGGACATATCAAAAAATAAAATAAAGCAAGATAAAGGATGATGACACTAGTGTGCATTCTGCTTTATTGATATATCGATGATGAAGATATTATATTACACATACCATGTTCATAGGAAGGTAGTAATTTCACTGACTTTACCTTATCTATATAGAGGCCTTGATGGGTTTCTAGACCCCGCTCTTGGTCGATGAATATCATTCACTACTATTGGGATAAGGGCCTAGAGGGTCACACACTATAGCGCCTTGAGAATATTCCCTATTCTATGAATAAGAATATAGAACTTGGTTTGCCCTGACAAGGGGTCAGAGTATTATCCAAGTTCTATGGATCACCAAGTAATAAATAAATTCTTTAATTATTCAAGTTTGGAATAATTTGTTGAATTTATTTATAACATGTATTCACAACTGATTAGTAAATACAAAGATAAAAATATTTTTCGAACGGATTTAAATATCTAGGGTTCGTTTAATATTTTTAAAAGAAGTGAGTCGATTTATGGACTCAAGTTTATCACACAATATATATTTAATATATATTTCAGTAAGTGATAAAATTACAAATATTTATGGAATAATTTAATTTGTCATAAATAAATATTTATAAAAATTTATACTGCAAATATCTATTACACGGGGGCCAAGAACCCATATTGAGTATTCTAGATATTCTCTATATAAGTAATAAAGATACTCTCCCCATGGAACTTTTCATGTGTTAGAATTGAGAGCATCTCTCTCCTCCTAGATTCTAGAGAGGGATTCTCTCAAGAAAAGAAGAACATCAAGCTCATAGTTATTGTATTAAAATCTCTTGCCTTAAGGTGATGACTGTTGCGTCGAAGAGCTCCTTGGTGTACTGTGCTAGCACCCAGATTCTAATGAATGATGTGCAAGCAGACTCAAGAGGTTCATGTGGATGATCTAGAGGGCTTCAATGTCGGAGACTTCGGGAAACAGTCGCCGCCATCCTGCGAAGGACTTGCACACATCAGATCTGAACAAGGTACTTGTTCGATTTTATTTTTGTTCTCTATCAAATCCACGCATGGCCCTCAGACTATACCAGGATAGTTCACTAGAGTCAATGTTGTAACGTTGCTCTGGTGATGTGAAATTTTTTAAATTCCCGGCCCATAAGCTCCTTCTACCCATCCCAAGAACTAATAGTGGTATCAGAGGGGCGCATGATTTCTCATAGTCAAAGAAAAAATTTAATTGCATTAAATTTAAGTATGTGGCATAAAATCAGTTCCAATAGATCTGAATGTACTTCGATCCGTTTTTGAATGGCCAAGTTAAGGCCATTTGAAAATTTTAATTGGATCGACGTTGTCAGTTTAAAATTATTCAGATTTTTTTATGAAGAATGAATTTTAATTTTTCATATGTTCATCCAAGTATCGAAATCTGACTATGTTTCAGCCAGAATCTGGTCACCGGAATAGTTTTGGAGAAGATCAATTATTTGAGAATTAATCAAATATATTATAATATTTTTTTTATTTTTCTCAAATAAAACAAAGTTTGGGGTTAAACTTTTTTTATGTTTTATATAAGTTTTTTTTAAAAAGGGGTGAGTGGTGTGTGTTTTTAAAAAAGAAAAAACACAATAAAAAAAGGAATAAGACCCAAGGTATTTTTTTAAATGGATCCACCACACCACCAAAACCCTAGCCGCATGGGAGTCGCCCCTGCCTCCCTTCTCCATGTGCGGGCTGACCTCTGATCACTGTCCCCTTTAGGCCGCCACGCCGTTCCACCCCAGGCTACGCCGCCACATGCCGCCTCCCTTCACGCCTCGCTGGAGAGCTGCCTGGAACCCCCACCCCACTCGCTAATGTCGGGCCAGGCTGACTCGCCCCGGGTCCCCTCCTCCTCGCGTGGTCCTGGAGGAACACCCCCCCCTCGCCGCAGTCAGACCAAGTCAGCTCTCCCCGACTCACCCTGCCTCCCTCCTTGCCGCATCGGACCGGGCTGCCACCATTGCGGCTGGCCGGAGCAGTGGGCCACCTCCCTCGCGGCTGGTCAGAGCGGTACCCCGCCCCTTTCGCACCTCGCTGGAATACTCTATCGTCGTAGGGTGTGGTTGGACTGAGCCGACACACCACTATCAAACGGTCATGCCACGTTAATGCCACGATCATGTCGCGGTTACACCGTGACTCAACTATACTCCAGTATCACACTCTCGCGGTGGTTTTCGGTCCAGTTGGAGTCCTTCCCTTCCTAGAGGTAACTCCGTTAATTAGTTTTAATTAATTTAGTTTTTTAAATTAAATTAATTTGAATTATTTTGGGGTTTAAGTTTAACTAAAAATCCAAAACATTAATTTAATTAATTTTAAAATTAAATTAATGGTTTAATTTTATTTTAGAGTTAAAATTAAATTAAACAGTTTGAACTAATGAAAATAAATTAATTGAATTTATTTAAATTCATTTAATTTATTAGAGCACCCTCGTACTATTTAAATTTTATTACAGTTTAATTTTTAATTGTGCTTTATTTATACCGACTGGTTTTGAGAAAATGACTGTACCATGCATGTCTAGTTTATTTATTTAATTATCCATTCAATGTGTGTGATGATTGTAATAATTAATTAGATAAATGACAGTCTTTGAATCATATTTTAATTCAAATATGTATAAGGGCCTGATTGTCCATTTCACAAGTTGTATTTTGTACCTCTAGACCCCCTTGCCTACATGCGAGTATATTTGTAATTAAACGGTGATGATACAAGATGCAGACCCCACCAAGTTGAGACAATAATCTTTATGGGAGCTGAACGCATTGCACTAGGATAGCTACGATTCAAGTCAAGTGTCGACTCAGGTATGGATGCCCCTAGGTCAAGATTGATCCATTTATGGATCGATCATAAAATAATGCTCAAGACCTGTTGGATTTCATGATTTACCATTATGCATTGTTTATTTTTGTATGCGAATTCATGATTATTGCTTGATCACGTAGAATAATAAACAAGATAAGAAATGGATAAAGAAGTGACAAATGTATTTCTATTACATGTTCAGTTGTGAGCGCAACAATCTAGGTTGAACATATAAATAGAAAAGGATTATATTCATCAATAAATATAAAAATTCCTCAAATATATATTAAGTCAAAAAGCATTCCATTTCTCACATCTAATCAAAACAGGTGTTTGGGGTGCTCGACAGCCATAATTGAGAGTTCCTATTTCTATCTGGGCATTTTCATGAGAGAACTGGGTCGACTTAACTAAAGTGAGTAGTCAAAGATTAGCCATAGATAATTTTCTATCACTTTAGAGGCAAGATGTCGAGGGAATCAAGTTCAGTTTCCAAAAGCTAAGACTTTACCCAACAACACAAGGAATCGGAATTCTAGTGGTTGACCAGCCTAGTGCCTACCTTGAAACCCTCCGAGTAGCGGTGTAGCTATAGCTTGTAGACTATGAGGGAGGTTTCGAAGATCTTTTCCACTAGAGTACTCAATAGACAGAGTATTTTGAATCTAATAGTGAGGGTTATTAAGGTTTGAAAAAATAGTGGGAGACATTAAAATGATATAATAATTTATTAATCATAAATGTCAAAAGGTAATCAACAACAAAGTACTAACTGATAAATGTTTATCTGATGTAGATTTCAAATGGAAATCACCAACACCACAATTACATTATCACTGTGATCAATTATAGATAAAGAAAATATCCTGACTGACAATAACATTCAGAAGTGGTACATGCACTTTCTCATAGTACTACGCCAAGAAAAGAAGTTATTTGTGCTGGAATCACCAGTTCCTGCTAAGCCTCCTCAGTGAGAAAGTGAGGCAGAAAAAGATAAATGGAAAAAGAATGTAGATGATGCACTTGATGTTTAATGCATCATGTTTCCATCCAAAACAATGCTTGAGGATGAGGATGCCTACAAGATGCTTTCACATCTCCAATAATTATATCATGATAGGGCCAGAAAGGAAAGGTATGAGATCTCAAGTTCCCTTTATAAGTGCAGGGTAGCAAAAGGGCACCAAGCCAGTCCTCATGTACTCAAGGTGATTGGGTACATTGAGAGGCTTGAATCCCTTGGGTTAAAATTGAACCAAGAACTAGCAGTGGATCTCATTATAGCCTTGTTACCACCTAGATTATCAAATTTTATTATCAATTATAACATGAATGATATCACAAAGTCGCTCTCGAACCTTTTGGATTTAGTTCGCCAAGCTGACAAGGATATGAAAAATACCAATTCATCCGTCCTTATGGTGAACAAGAAAAAAAGGGAAAGACAAAGGGTTATAAAGACAATTCAAGGTCAAAGACACCAATGCATCATCCTGTAAATAATAAAAAGATTCATAGGAAAAGTAATGACCAGGAATCAGTCTGCTTTGGATGTGGAAAGAAAGTCCACTGGAAGAATAATTGTAGAGTTAGGAAGAAAAATCAAACTGATGATTCTATTTCAGGTATTTTTTTTTCATTGAATGCAATCTATCTTTATTCTACATATTGGGTATTGGATATGACATGTGGCTCACACATTTGTATTCATATACAGGAACCAAGTAGGTTCAATAATATTGAAAAAGGTGAAGTAGATATTCGATCTGCAAATAGTGCATGTCTGGCAGCCTTGGAAGAAGGGGACTATCACTTAACCTTTCTAAGTGGTTTGGTTCTAGTTTTAAACAATTTTTATTATGTACATTATGTAACTAAAAACAGTATCTCTGTGTCGAGTTTAGACACTATGATATTTTATTTCATGTTTGGAAATAAATATTTTCTCTTTTATAGTAATAAAATATGTTATGGTATGACACATCTTAACAATGGTTTATACATGCTGGAACTTGAGAACCCCGTAATGGCAATCAATGAAAAAAACAACCAACATGAATCATATATCTACCGCCTATGGAACTTCAGGCTAGGTCATGTAAACCAGAAGCGATTGCGAATATTACATCAAGAAGGGTATTTAGACTCGGTATAGTAAGAACCCTTGGTTATATTTCAAGCTTGTTTACAAGGCTAAATGACCAAATCATCTTTCTTAGGAAAGGGAGAAAGAGCCAATGCAGTACTAGAATTAATACATACTGAGGTATATAGTTCATTTCCAGTAGAGGAAAGGGGTGGTTTTTCATACTTCATTACTTTTATCGATGACTATAGTAGGTATGGATATATCTACTTAATGTGGTATAAGTATTATCCATTTCAGATTTTTAAGGAATACCAAAATGAAGTAGAAAACCAAATTGGTAAGAAGATAAAACAACTCCACTCAGACTGAGGTGAAGAATATCTTAAACAAGCATTCATTGATCACTTGAAGGAGTGTGAGATAATATCCCAACTCAATCCTCCTTATAAACCATAATGGAATGGTGTTAGTGAAAGGAGGAATAAGACCTTTCTTGACATGGTCAGATCAATGATGATTCATGAAACCCTTCCATTATCCTTTTGAGGATACACTTTGCAGACAACAACATATAGCCTTAATTGAGTACCATCTAAACCTGAGATTCCATATGAGTTATGGTATTGAAATAAACTCAGTCCAACACACATACGTGTATGGGGGTGCGAGGCATTTGTCAAGACTTTACCAAGTGACAAATTAGCACCCAGAAGCATGGAGTGCATCTTTATAGGTTATCCTAAATAAACCATAGGATATTACCTATATAACCCTATAGATAGAAAATTTGTGGAAAGATACTCCATATTTATTGAAAGGGAACACGTTTCTATTGGAAATAGTGGGAGCAAGATTGAATTCGATGAAGTTAATGCTCCGAATGTACAAGAGTTCATAGAGGAACAATCTCCACAAGAGAACATGGAAGACACAATTGTTCCTGAGAAACAAATACTACGTAGGTATATGTGAGAGGTTAGAGTAATAGAGCGTTATTGTTTTCTTATCACCAAGTTATATGACACATTAGTCCTTGAGGATGATAAACCTCTAACCTACAAGGAAGCAGTAGAAGGCAAATAATCTGCTAAATGGCAAAAATCCATGAATTCTGAGATGGAGTCCATGTACCAAAATCAAATTTGGATTTTGGTAGAACCTCCAGCTGATGTAAAGCTCATTGGATGAAAATGGGTATTCAAAAAGAATCTAGACATAAATGGTGAGGTTAATGACTTTAAAGAAAGACTGGTTGTAAAGGGTCTCAGGCAATGTCAAGGCATTGACTATGATGAAATCTTCTAACTGGTATCAATGCTTAAATCCATCACAATATTGCTTGAAATAATATCCTTTCATGATTATGAAATTTGGAAAATGGATGTCAAAACTACTTTTCTAAATGGGAAGTTGGTTAAATACGTCTATATGACTCAACCCGAAGGGTTTGTCAAGTCAAAGAATGCCAATAAAATATGCAAGCTGTAGAGATCCATTTATGGATTGAAGCAGTCCCCAAAGTCATGGAATGTTCATTTTGATGAGGCCATAATAGAATTTTGTTTTGTCAAAAATGAAAGAGAGATACGTTTCTATAAAAAGGTTGAAGGTAATTCCATTGTTTTCATAGTGTTATATGTTGATGACATATTAATTATGGGAAATGAGGTGCATGCCTTATATTCAGTTAAGACTTTGTTAAATGAATGCTTCTCCATGAAATAATTAGGTGAAGAAGCCTATATTCTAGAGATCAAGATCTATCAAGATAGATCTCAAAGGCTGCTTGGGAAAAGTCAAAGGACATATATTAACAAGGTACTCAAAATGTAAAATATGGAACAATCCAAGAGAGGATTGTTGCCTATGTCACATGGTATAAATCTCTCGAAGAAAATGTGTCCACAACAACCTTAGGATATTGAAAGAATGAGTAGAATCCCTTATGCCTCGGCAGTGGGTTCTATCATGTATTTCATGCTATGTACTAGGTTTAATGTCTCCTTTTCTCTAAGCATGGTGGGTAGATATCAATCCAATCCAAGAGAGCTGCATCAGGAAGCTGCTAAAACTATCCTAAAGAACTTGAGACGTACAAAGGATATGTTTTGAGTGTATAGAGGAGATGAGGAACTAGTAGTGAGAGGATACACTATTGCTAGTTTCCAGACAGATCATGGTGATCTGAAATCGTAATCAGGCTACATATTTTTCCTGAATGGTGGTGCAGTGAGCTGGAGAATCTCAAAGAAAGATGTGGTTGCTGATTCTATAGCAGAGTTTGAATATACTGCAGCTTTCGATGCAACAAATAAAGCATTTTGGATACGTATCTTTATCTTAAACATTGGTGTTATGCCTAGAAGTTCAGACCCTGTTCTAGTATATTGCGATAATACTACTGTAGTGGTGCTTTCCAAGGAGCCCGGGTCTCACCAGAGGACAAAGCATATTCTTCAGAAGTTTCATCTCTTGAGAGATTTTACATAAAGAGGTGAAGTCCCAGTCATAAGAGTAGCCATAGAGGACAACGTGGCTGACCCCCACACTAAATCCACTTCTCAGTAGAAGCATGATGTTCATGTGAGAGCTAATGGATTGAAACCAGTGAGGAGTTGGCTCTAGTGCAAGTGAGAGTGTTGAAAGTGGGTTCCCTAGACCCAACTTGTATTTTACTTTGATTACCACTAAATGTATGTAGTTTGTTATATATACACATGTTTATCTTTCCATAATAGTGTAGATACTTCTGCATACAATTTGTTTATGATAATGTCCTTAGATTACACGTCGTATTAAAGGGTTATAGCAGACCCCAGACAATAATGAGAACCCTAAGATGCCATGACAGTAATCTTAAAGTAATGTCCTATGGTCCAGTTACATCATTCTAAATGGACACATATGATGTGTGACCATTAGGTGTTGGGGGATAATAAACATTGAGACTTCTTCTCATGAAGTTAGCACTTGACGATCTCTAGTTATTGAGATCATGAGGACTGACCCACAAAATAGTAACACCACATGTTTTAGGTGTCATTGGTTGTTCCTATCTACAGAAACATTTAATGGTCTCCATAATTGAGATCATTGTCAATGTATGTCATTTAATCACGTACTTTGATGCAAGGCAAAGACCATAAAAATTAAGTCACAGTTAGGTAGTTTGTGTTGGGTACGTCATTGGTGACATGAAATTTATTGAATGATCAAGATAGGATTTGTCACTTTAGAGTTGAGGAAGAGATATCTCGGTCCAAGTTTATTAGGATGATTTCACCTTCATTAAATCCATAACCATGGTAGTGGAAGGTAAGACCTTTTGGACACATCAACAAATAAAATAAATCAAGATAAAGGATGATGACACTAGTGTGTATTCTTCTATATTGAGATATTGACGATGAAGAGATTAAATTACATAGACCATGTTGATAGGAAGTTATTCATTACTTTGACTTTACCTTATCTTTATAGGGGCCTCTATGGGTTGCTAGACCCTGCTCTTGGTCGATGAATATCATTCACTTCTATTGGGATAAGGTCCTAGAGGATCACACACTATAGCATGTTGAGAATATTCCCTATTCTGTGAATAGGAATATAGAACTTGGTGTGCCCCGCCAAGGGGTCAGAGTATTATCCATGTTCTATGGATCACCAAGTAATAAATAAATTCATTAATTATTAAAGTTTGGAATAATTTTTTGAATTTATTTATAACATGTATTTACAAGTGACTAGTAAATACAAAGATAAAAATATTTTTCCATTGGATTTAAATATCCAGGGTTCGTTTAGTATTTTTTGGAGTAGTGAGTTGAGTTATAGACTCAAGTTTATCACACAATATAGATTTAATATATATTGTAGTTAGTGATAAAATTATAAATATTTATGGAATAATTTAATTTTTCATAATTAAATATTTATAAAAACTTATACTGTGAGTATCTATTACACATGGTCCAGAAACCCATACCATGTATTTTATATATTCTCTATATAAGTAAGAGAGAGGATCTCCCCATGGAACTATTCATGTGTTATAATTTAGAGGCTCTCTCTCCTCCTAGATTCTAGAGAGAGATTATCTCAAGCAAGGAAGAACTTCAAGCTCATCCTTCTTGGGTAAAAGTCTCTTGCCTTGCAGTGATCACTGTTGCGTCGAAGAGCTCGTTGGTGTACCACACTAGCACTCATATTCCAACTAACGACGCACGAGCAGATTCAAGAGGCGTTTGTGGATGATCTAGAGGGATTCAACATTAGAGTCTTTAAGCAAAGGTCACCACCATCCTGCAACGGACTGGCACACGTCAGATCTGAACAAGGTACTTGTTTGATTTTATTTTTTTGCTATGTCAAATCCACACAGGGTCCTTAGACCGTACTGGAAAAGTTCACCGGAGTCGATTTTGTAATGTTGCTCCAGTAATGAAAATTCTTTAAATTCCTAAACCATTGGCTTCCACTGCCCGTCCCACGACCTAACAAAGATATCACATTCAACCACTATCACTATATTCACCAAATCTGTATAATCCTTAATACAGAGTACCACAATCTTCGAGAAAATCTCCCACCATAGCCCTGATTCAAAAATGTGTGCATTTAAGGGCGTATTAGCTGCAAAATATGGTGAAAAGCGCACTAATTGCATGAATTTATCTGCATACTCTGTGACAAAGAGATTTTCCTACTTCAGGCTGAAGAAGTATTTCTTTCTCTGGATCGTGAATGTGTGAGGGTAGAATTGTTTGTTAAAAAATTCCTCAAAATCTTCCCAACTAAGACCGTGATCTAGTTTAGCCTACACCGCCAAATCCCACCACTATCGTGTGAAATCCTCAAGCATATAAGTCACCAGCTTTACATTCAGCTCTGATGGTGTGCCAATGAAATCGAAGATACGATTCATCTTATTCAGCCACACCTCTTCCCTTTCAGGTTCTGAATCACCTTGGAAGATGAGTGTATTCTGTTTTATGAACTGGATGGAATGATCCATGTCACGACCCGTCCTCGAGGCCAGTGCCGTGACTACCCCAAGCCCGCCTTCCATAGGCCAGGGGTTGGCGACTAGCACCAAGGTGTAATTCCCGATAAAAAGGGAAGGCATTGCCTTTGTAAAGTAAACAAACACCACAGAGCAAGAAAGCAATAGAAGTAAACACTAAGTAAACTGGGTACAACAGTAAGTGTGGAAAAGTAAGTGGTCTAGTATAAAAACCCAAACTAAAAGTAAAGTACAACTGGAAAGGGAAAAAATCAACTGAAAGTAAAACCACAGCCTCGAGCCATCCACTGGAATTCCCACCTGAAGGGTGGGTACAGATAGCCTCCACAACTCCTCGGGTCCAGTCGTCCACTCCGAGTACGCCCCGCCTAGTGGTCCACCTCTGGGTACCAACCTGCTCCCCGTGCCTCAACCACGATCAGCGCTGTCCGTCGTCTGCAACCAACACAACGTAGTGCAGGAATAGCCCATGCAGGGGTGAGCATAAGCAACTCAGTAGGGACCCCGAGACCCCCAAAGGTCTCCCAAAATCCACAAAGGATAATACACAAAGGAAAGATACAATCACGAAGTAACATCCAACACTACTTAGGTATATTCCCATACATATACCTAAGTCATCAATTCTTGTTCATCTCCAACATCCGAGCCCAAGTACAACCCAGTCCACACAAGAAATCACAACCAAATCCACACAGGAAGTCACAACCCAATCCACACAGGAAATCATAACGTAATCCACACAGGATATCAAGTCAATCTTATCGAAGATAAGGATTGAAAGTCAAGATTCATCTCACATAGGTATACTTCTTCGTAAGACGATAGAGATGATCAGATGTAGTCACTGATTCATCTAAGCCGTCAGACCCACATAGGATCCATAGGTACTAACCCCCGCGATGAATCACAAAGGATCGATAGGTAAATAACCCCTGCAATGACCCACACAAGATCGGACCCACAGAGGATCTATTGGCGTTGGCCCACACATGACCGCTGAGCACTGACCCACACAGGATCTGACCCAGACAGGATCGGTAGCACTGATTCATGTAGGATCTCTGAGTGTTGTAGTCATCGCTGTCGAATCCACGGAGGATTTCTGTATAGTCATCATCACCGTCGCAGTCGCAGCCAGCTCTAGGGTTCCCGCACACAGCAAGCTCGTTCTGGAGGGTCCGCTCAACGAGCCGAAGGGCTGATACATCAACTGACACATAGTCCAGAGTTGATGTATCGAAAAGTTCCATATTGTCAACAGGAACTCAACGTCACAGACGACGCGTCAGTCGGACGCTCGGTCTGAGAGTTATTGGATTTTTCGTCCCAGGGGCCCGGTTGGTTTTTAAGTCAAAACCAACCCGATCGTACTCCAACTGCGTCCAAATCTTGAGAGGAGTAATCCAAAAGATCCTTCTCACTTAGAGGAATCCAACAAAGTCGACGGCACGCCAACCGGATGTCCGGAGCTCAAGTTATAAGCGTTTCCGCTCTGAGAGCCTGGTTGGTTTCATGTACGAACCAACCCGGCCGAACCCAAAGTACTCTGAAACCTTGATTGTAATATATTGAAATGACCGCCTCGTTCCAAGGATCGTATCACCGCTGACGTTGCGTCGATCGGAGGTCTGCAGCCCAAGTTATGGGTAAAAGTCCAAGAGAGGTCCGAAATTATGGGGGGTTCGGGCCCGGTCCGACCCGGCCCGGTACCCCCTGGGTCGGCCCGAACCAGGTCAACCCGACCCGGGTCCGGGTCCGGCCCAGTTAGGAGCGGCCCGGCCCAGCTGGCGCGTCTCGGCCCGGCGCGCTGGCCCCAGCCAGGTGGCTCGGCCGTTTCAGCCGAGCGGACAGAGGTGCGGGGGAGGGGGGGGGGGCGCTGCCCCCAGCCCGTTTGTAATCTTTGGCCCCCATGTGGGGGGCCGCTCATGTCCGGCCAGCCGGGGGTTACGAACCCCAGGCTCTTCCTCTGTCCGGCCGGCCGGCCGGCTGTTGCACCACGGGACCGGCGCTGGCCGGTCCCCCTGCTCATATGTCGGTGGCCTGGAACCGGCCGCCGGTCCCAGCTCTGCCGATGCCTATGGCCGCGGCCTTGGTTCGTCTGACGTGGCGCGACGGCGCCACGCCCCTCCGCTATGGCCCCACTCCAGCCGCGATGTCTTCAGGTTTTTCCGGCGCGGCGTGATGGTGCCACAACTTGGTTCGATTTTCAAATGCGCGGCGTGACAGCGTCGCGCATCCTTGTCGCTCATTCCCGTGCGGTGCGATGGCACCGTGTCTCTTTCCTTCGAACCACAACAAAAAAAAAATAATAAGGGAGGAGGGTCGGCCGGGTCTGTGCAGTCCGGCCCCCTCCCGTTAAATGATAGCAAGTGGTCCAATTGAATGAGGATAGATGACAGAAGAATTCACAAAAAAACACATAAATCCCCTACCTCATCGAATTTGTTGAGCGAGGGTTCGTCGCGGAAATAACCATCGCGGAAGAAGAAAGTCGCGTCGCGGAGAAATGATTCATCAGCTTTGTTTCGTCGATCTCCGAGGATCCGGCGTTCTTTTCGACCTTCATCGGAGGTCGGCGTTCTTCACGTTCTTCGTCAAGGAAGAAGAACTTCAAGAGATTTTCCCTTTTCTCCCAAATCCTCCCAACGCAACAAGTTCCAACCAAAATAAAATAACAACTTCCCTTATTTTATTAACATGACTTATGTTTTAAATTCAAAAGTTGAATTAACCCTCTCAAACTAAACTCAACTAATTAATTAACATATGTTATCAAATTTAATGGTGAGTTGAAGGAGTTAGGGAATATGAAGTAGTGGGGTTCGTGTGCGCCCCACTGCCCTCATAAACTCTCATGGGATGTTGGGTGGTTACCCAACATCCACCCAAAGGTTTTAATTACCAAGTAAAAATAAAAATTGAAGCTCATTTTTTATTTTAACTTCCACAGTTTTTTTAACAACTTTTCTCGAAAAAACGCAACTCCGGAAACGGTGTTCCTAAGAAATTACTGGTGCTTCGAATCTATCAGTGCCCTTATAATTCGATTCCGAGCACCAGTTAAAAAGTTAGGAAAACCCGCTCGTTCTTTCACTGAACGTACCCGAGCTAAACTTCGGATAGAAATTCCAGGCACATAGGGCCTCTGAATCAAGTGTCGTCAGAAACCGCGTTCTTGTAAAATCCCAAAGAAAATTAAGAAAAAAGTTCCCTTGAATTTTACGGGTCTTTACATTACTCCCACCTCAGGGCTTTACGTCCCCGTAAAGATACATCAAAAACTAGGGGAACAAATGTGGGTACTGTGCACGCATCTGAGCCTCCCGCTCCCAAGTGCTCTCCTGAAGGTTCTCGTTCTTTCATCTGATGCGCACTAGAGGAATCGACCATCCACATAGGACCCGCTCCTGTCGATCCTCGATCTCCATTGGGACCTCCGCAAAAGTCTCCCCATCATCAATGTCCAGCTCCCCATGGTCAATGATATGCATCGGGTCGTGCACGTATCTCCTCAACTGAGATACGTGGAAGACGTCGTGCACTCGGTGCAACTGAGGTGGTAGATCCGGGCAATAAGCCACCTCGCCAATCCTACTGAGGACCTAGAATGGTCCGATGAAGCATGGATACAACTTGCTGCCTCGGACAAATCTCCGTATACCACGTCGAGGTGAGACCCGCAAGAAGACATGGTCGCCATCCTCGAACTCCAGTGGCCTCCACCTCCTGTCAGAATAAGACTTATGCCGGCTCTGAGCTGTCTTCATCTGCTCCTGGATGACCTGGAAATTCTATGTCGTGGGCTGGACCATCTTTGGTCCCACAAGTGATGACTCCCCAGGGTCTGTCCATCACAGAGGTGACCTGCAAGGTCGGCCGTACAATGCCTCGTATGGTGCCATCCCGATGGTGGAGTGGTAGTTGTTGTTGTACGCGAACTCCACCAAGGGTAGGTGGTCCTCCCAACTGCGAAAAAAGTCAAGGACACATGCGCGGAGCATGTCCTCGAGAGTCTGAATGGTCCTCTCCGTCTGACCATTTGTTTGGGGGTGAAAGGTGGTGCTCAGACGTAGCTGCGTTTCGAACGCCTCCTGCAACCCTTTCCAAAGTCAGGAAGTAAATCGAGCATCTCGATCGGAAAAGATGGACGATGGCACACCATGAAGCCGTACAATCTCCTGAACGTAGAGACGTCCCAAGCTCTCTACTGAGCCCTGCTCTCTGATGGGTAAGAAGTGAGACGACTTGGTGAGTCGGTCGACAATCACCCAAATGGAGTCGTGACCTCTGGAAGTGCGTGGAAGTATAGTCACGAAGTCCATAGATATGTCATCCCACTTCCACTCCGGGACCTCCAAGGGCTGTACCAAGCCTTCTGGTACCTGGTGCTCTGCCTTCACGTGCTGGCAGGCGAGGCATCAAGAAAAAAACTCTACCACAACCTTCTTCATGCCCAGCCACCAGTGCTGTCGTCTGAGATCCTAGTACATCTTCGCCACTCCAGGATGTACCGCCAAAGGGGAAGTGTAAAACTCTCTCAGCACCTCATCTCTTAAATCAACTGGTACCAAGGTACATCCTCTGAAAAGGACATCGTGATCTCCTCCTAAAGAGAAACCATCATGTGCCTGTCATGAGGATATCTGTGCACATCATGTCTCACAGTTCGCATCCCCACGCTGTGCCTCTCTGACCTGCTGCAGTAGTGAAGGAGTGAATGTGAGTGACTGAAGAAAGGCTGCTCCATCTCTATCCATGAAGGATATCTGCAAAGCGGTTAGCTGCTCTATCACCTCCCCAAGTAGCTGAATGCCCGTCCTTCTACTGAGAGCATCGACAACCACGTTCCCCTTTCTAGGAGTATAGACTATCTCAAAGTCATAGTCCTGGAGGAACTCGAGCCATCGCCGCTGTCTCAGGTTCAGGTCCTTCTGCGAGAAGATGTACCTAAGACTCTGGTGGTCAAAATAGACTGTAAAGTGCTTTCCAATCAGATAGTGTCGCCACATCTTCAGGGCGAAGACCACTGCTTCTAACTCCAGGTCATGGGTAGTGTAGTTCTGCTCATGTGGCCTCAAATAACATGATCCAAAGGCGATCACGTCCCGCTCCTGCATCCGGACACATCCGAGTCCGGTTCCTAATGCATCGCAGTAAACTACGTATCCAACTCCCTCCTCCGGTAGCCTCAAGATAGGCGTGCTGATCAATCTTTTTCTTAGCTCCTGGAAGATCTGTTGACATCTGTCTGACCACACGAAGGGTTTACCCTTCTTCTTCAAAGCTGAGAGTGGTGCCACAACTCTAGAAAAGTCTGTCATGAATCTCCGGTAGTACCCATCTAGTCCCAATAAACTCTGCACCTCCGTCACGCTCATGGGTGTCTCCCAAGCTAGCACTGCCTCGATCATCGCAGGATCCACTGCAACTCCCGCCTCAGAGATGACGTGTCTTAAGTAGTGGACCTCACGTATCCGGAACTGACACTTAGAGAGCTTTCCATAAAGCTGGTTCTCTCGGAGTGTGTCTAGTACAACCCGCAAGTGGTAGGTGTGCTCCTCCTCAGTGGTCAAGTATATCAAAATGTCGTCGATGAAGACCACAACAAATCGATCAAGGTATGGATGAAAGATCCTATTCATGAGGTCCATGAACACTGTTGGAGAATTGGTTTCACCGAATGGCATAACCAAGAACACATGGTGGCCATACCGACATCTTAAGGTCGTCTTCTGCACGTCCTCTTCCTGAACTCTGAGCTGGTGATAGCTTGACCTGAGGTCTATCTTCGAGAACCACCGTGCTCCCTTGAGCTGATCGAAGAGGTCATCAATCCTCGGTAGTGGATACTTGTTCCTCACTATCACCTGGTTCAGGCGACGATAGTCGACACAAAGTCTCAATCTCCCGTCCGCCTTCTTGGCAAACAATATCGGGGAAGCCCAAGGTGAAACACTGGGTCGGATGAATCCCTTGCCCTGCAAGTCCTCCAACTATATCCGTAGCTCTCGAAGCTTAGTGGGGGCCATCCGATATGCTGGGGTGGATATTGGGTTGTCCCAGGGTACAGGTCAATATAAAATTCTACCTCTCTACGAAGAGGTAGTCCTGGAACGCCGTCGGAAAAAACGTCCGCATACTGATCCACCACTGCAGGAAAACCAGGACTCCGCATGTCAACTACTCCTAGGATGAGGCTAGCCAAATGATAAGTGATGGATTGTCCCCTCCTCTGCGTGAGTCCATCCTGTGCTGCGAAGGCTCCCTTCTCGCCGGTGAAGGTGAACCTGCTCCCATCGGTGCGTAAACATCACTCCTTGCGCCTAATACAGTCAATCTGAGCATGGACTGTAGATAACCAATCCATGCCCAAGATGACGTCGTAAGGCCTCGACGCCGCTATAAGAAGATCCCAGCCGAAGCTCTCACCTCCTAGAGTAAGCTCACACTTTCGGCACCAGTGCGTAATCGTCGAGTCTGTTCCCGTAAGAGTCTCTAGCCGTAAGGATCGAGCCAACGGCTCTGTCAGAATCTCCGAGCTCCGAACAAGGGCAGCGTCTATAAAAGAATGACTCGCTCCTGTGTCTATAAGAACTGCAGCAAGGGTGTAATAGACACAGATAGTACCTCGAATCATCTCGGGTGCACCATGGTCATAGGCCTCTGCTACATGAAGTTGTGCCTGTCTCTTCCCGCCAGCTCCCTGTGGTCAGGGTGGACCTCCTGGTGGTGGTAGTGGTGGTAGAGCCTCAAAGCGTCGCCCACCACCTGCTGCTCGGCCAGCTCCTTTGCCTCGTCCTCCTGCTCCCTGAAGACCGCCACGACCGACCCTCTGCCTCTACATGGGTGGTCCCTCAATCGTCTACTGCTCCTCTGCACAGCGGGTCGGGCAGTCGCGATCCATGTGGCCCTACCCGCTGCATGCGTAGCACTGTCTTCCTCTCAAAAGACTAGCTCGGCGTTGTATGCCCCGCACCACTGAGCCAGTGTCCTGAGGTTGTCTGCCTGAGGGTCTGGTCTGCCTGGACCCATGAGTCATCCGTCGACTTCCTGCTGCAGAAGACTCTGCTACGTGCCGCCCCTACGGTGGGTCTCGCTGCTGATATTGGCTCAGCAAGGAAGCTCTCGATCATAAGGGCTCGCTCCAGTACCTCTTCCTGTGTCGGAATGCTGAGGGAGATCGGCGATGCCCTGATCTCATGCCTCAATCCATGCTCAAAGGTCCGAGCCCGGAAGAATGGGTCTCATACCATGTCCGTCGAATAGCGCGAGAGATCGGTAAATCTCGCAGAGTACTGGGCGACCGTCAAGCTGCCCTACCGCAGCTGAAGAATCTCCTGGATGTGCACCGCACGGAGGGTGGCTGGGACAAACTTTGAGTGGAAGAGGCTCTCAAAGTCCATCTAGAGGAGAGATGCCTCGTCGTGCACCTAGAGTATCAAGCTCCACCATCTGCCTTTTGCTGCATGTAGTAGGCTCGCTGCGAGGATCACCATGAGGTCTGCTGGTGTCCTCACTGACCTAAAAAATCGTAAAATTGCCTCCAGCCAATCCTCGGCTACCTGAGGGTCCGTCTCCCCACGGAACCTGGGCGGTCGCTGATGATGAAACTCGTGCAGTGCACTAGGGTGACGTGCATCGTCAGCGGCTGAGGCTGCTAGCATCGGTGGCCCGGCGGGTAGAGGTACCGCAGGTTCCTCTGTTGTCAAAGGGCCCTATACCGAGGCCTCGTCGCTTGGTGGTATGTCATCATGCACAAATCTCGAAACCCTAGCTGGCTGCCGTCGTGGGGCCATCCTGAAAAGAAACAGGTGCGCCATGGTCAAACAGTATACCTGGTGAGCTGACATAAAGTAATCAAAAGAAAACTTGAAACACACATGCAATCAATGTTTTCGTGTATTAAGTTGGAAATCAGAAGTCAGGGTCCTGGTGTACGGATACGTCGACTGCTGCACCAACACTGGACTCCCTAGACTGATAACCACACTCAATACTCTTAACACTATTTCTTCACATAGAAAAAGATCGGAGACCTGAGTTCTGCGGTAGAACCAAACTCCTCTAATACCAATTTGTCACGACCCGCCCTTAGGGCCCATGTCATGACTATCCCAAGCCCGCCTTCCATAGGCCAGGGGCTGGCGACTAGCACCAAGGCGTAATTCCCGATAAAAAGGGAAGACATTGCCATTGTAAAGTAAACAAACAACACAGAGAAAGAAAGCATTAGAAGTAAAAACTAAGTAAACTAGGTACAATAGTAAGTGCAGAAAAGTAAGTGGGCCAGTATAAAAACCCAAACTGAAAGTAAAGTACAACTGGAAAGGGAAAACAAAAACTGAAAGTAAAGTCGCAGCCTCGAGCCATCCATTGGAAGTCCCACCTGAAGGGTGGGTACAGATAGCCTCCACAGCTCCTCGGGTCCAGCCATCCGCTCCGAGTACGCCCCGCCCAGTGGTCCACCTCTGGGTACCGACCTGCTCCTCATGCTTCGACCACGATCAGTGATGTCCTTCGTCCGTAACCAACACAACGTAGTGCGGGCATATCCCGTGCATGGGTGAGTATAAGCTACTCAGTAGGGACCCTGAGACCCCCAAAGGTATCCCAGAATCCACAAAGGATAATCCACAAAGTAAAGATACAATCACGAATTAACATCCGACACTACTTAGGTATATGCCCATACATATACCTAAGTCATCAATTCTTGTTCAGCTCCAACATCTGAGCCCAAGTACAACCCAGTCCACACAAGAAATCACAACTCAATCCACACAAGAAGTCATAACCCAATCCACACAGGAAAGCATAACGTAATCCACACAGGATATCAAGTCAATCTTATCAAAGATAAGGATTGAAAGTCAAGATTCATCTCACACAGGTATACTTCTTCGTAAGATGATAGAGATGATCAGATGTAGTCACTAATTCATCTAAGTTGTCAGACCCACATAGGATCGATAGGTACTAACCCCCGAGATGACCCACAAAGGATCGATAGGTAACTAACCCCCACAATGACCCACACAGGATCAGACCCACACATGATCTATAGGCGCTGGCCCACATAGGACCGCTGAGCGCTGACCCCCATAGGATCTGACCCACACAGGATTGGTAGCACTGATCCACGTAGGATCGCAGAGTGCTGTAGTCGTCGCCGTCAAATCCACAGAGGATTTCTGTACATTCGTCATCGTCGTCGCAGTCGCAGCCAGCTCTAGGGTTCCCAAACACAGCAAGCTCGTTCGGGAGGGTCCGCTCCACAAGCTGAAGGGCTGATACATCAACTCACAAATAGTCTGGAGTTGATGTATCCAAAAGTTCTGTATCTTCAACAGGAACTCAATGTCACAGACGGTGCGTCAATCGGATACCCGGTCTGAGAGTTATTGGATTTTTCGTCCAAGGGGCCCGGTTGGTTTTTAAGTCAAAACTAACCCGACCGTACTCCAACTGCGTCCAAACCTCAAGCAGAGTAAGCCAAAAGTCCCGTCTCAGTTAGAGGAATCCAACAAAGTCGACGGCACGTCAACCGGACGTCCGAAGCTCAAGTTATAAGCGTTTCCGCTCTGAGGGCCCGGTTAGTTTCGTGTACGAACCAACCCGGCCGAACCCAAAGTACTCCGAAACCTTGAGTGTAATATATCGAAATGACCATCTCGTTCCAAGGATTTCATCTCCGCTGACGGTGCGTCGATTGAAGGTCTGCATCCCAAGTTATGGGGAAAAGTCCAAGTGAGGTCCGATATTAGGGGGGGTTCGGGCCCAATCCGACCCGGCCCGGTACCCCCTGGGTCAGCCCGAACCGGGTCGACCCGACCCGGGTCCGGCCCGGCCCGGCCTGGGCGTGGCCGGACCCAGCGGGGCACGGCCCGACCCGGCGCGCTGGCGCCAGCCAGGTGGCTCGGCCATTTCGGCCGAGCGGACAGGGGTTCGGGGGGGGGGGGGGGGGCTACCCTCCGCCCGTTTGTAATCTGTGGCCCCCATGTGGGGGGCCGCTCATGTCCGGCTATCCGGGGGTTACGAACCCCCGGCTCTTCCCCTGTCCGGCCGGCCGACTGTTGCACCACGGGACCGGCGCTGGCCGGTCCCCCTACTCTGATGTCGGCGGCCCGGAACCGGCTGCCGGTCCCAGCTCCGCTGCGGCCTATAGCCGTGGCGTTGGTTCGTCCGGCGTGGCGCGACGGCGCCGCGCCCCTCCGCCGTGGCCCCACTCCGGTCGCGGTGTCTTTGGGTTTTTCTGGCGCGGCGCGACGGCGCCTTGACTTGGTTTGATTTTCAAATGCGCGGCGCGATGGCGCCACACATCCTTTTTGCTCGTTCCCGCGCAGTGCGATGGAACCGTGTCTCTTTCCTTCAAACCTCAACAACAACAAAATAATAAGGGAGGAGGGTCGGCCATGTTTGTGCAGTCCGGCCCCCTCCCGTTAAATGATGGCAAGCGGTCCAATTGAACGAGGATAGATGACGGAAGAATTCACGAATAAAAACACATAAATCCCCTGCCTCGTCGAATTCATTGAGCGAAAGTTCGTCGCGGAAATAACCATCGCGGAAGAAGAAAGTTGCGTCACAGAGAAATGATTCGTCAGCTTCACGTTGTCGATCTCCGAGGATCCGACATTCTTGTCGACCTTCGTCGGAGGTTGGCGTTCTTCGCGTTCTTCGTGTTCTTCATCTAGGAAGAATAACTTCAAGATCTTTTACCTTTTCTCCCAAATCCTCCCAACGCAACAAGTTCCAACCAAAATAAAATAAGAACTTCCCTTATTTTATTAACATGACTTAAGTTTTAAATTCAAAAGTTGAATTAACCCTCTCAAACTAAACTCACCTAATTAATTAACATAAGTTATCAAATTTAATGGTGAGTTGAAGGATTTAGGGAATATGAAGTGGTGGGGTTCGTGTGGGACCCACCGCCCTCATAACCTCTCATGGGAAGTTGGGTGGTTACCCAACTTCCACCCAAAGGTTTTAATTACCAAGTAAAAATAAAAATTGAAGATCAATTTTTATTTTATCTTCCACAATTTTTTTAACAACTTCTCCCACAAAAAAGCAACTCTGGAAAAGGTGTTCCTAAGCAATTACCGACGCTGCGAATCCATCGATTCCCTTAGAATTTGATTTCGAGTATCGGTTCAAAAGTTAGGAAAACCCTCTTGTTCGTTTACTAAACGTACCCGAGCTAAACTTTGGATAGAAATTCCAGGCACATCGGGCCTCAGAATCAAGTGCCATCAGAAACCGCGTTCTTGTAAAATCCCAAAGAAAAATAAGAAAAAATTTCCCTTGAATTTTACGGGTCTTTACAATACTCCCACCACAGGGCTTTATGTCCCCGTAAAGTTACATAAAAACTAGGGGAACATATGTGGGTACTGTGCACACATCTGAGCCTCCTGTTCCCAAGTTCTCTCCTGGAGGTTCCTGTGCAGCCATCTGATGCGCACTAGAGGAATCGACCATCCATGTAGGACCTGATCCTGTCGATCCTCGATCTCCACTGGGACCTCCGAAAAATTCTCCCCATCATCAATGTCCAGCTCCCCATTGTCAATGATATGCGTCGGGTCGTGCACGTATCTCTTCAACTGAGATACGTGGAAGACGTCGTGAACTCGGTGCAACTGAGGTGGTAGAGACAGGCGATAATCCACCTCGCCAATCCTATTGAGGACCTGGAATGGTTCGATGAAGCGTGGAGACAACTTGCTGCCTCGGCCAAATCTCCGTATACCACGTCGAGGTGAGACCCGCAAGAAGACGTGGTCGCCATCCTTAAACTCCAGTGGCCTCCGCCTCCTATCAGCATAAGACTTCTGATGGCTCTGAGCTATCCTTATCCGCTCCTGGATGACCTGGACCTTCTCTGTCATGGACTGGACCATCTCCGGTCCCACAAGTGCTGACTCCCCAGGGTTTGTCTAGAACAGAGGTGACCTGCAAGGTCGGTCGTACAACGCCTCGTATGGCGCCATCCCGATGGTGGAGTGGGAGCTGCTGTTGTACGAGAACTCCACCAAGGGTAGGTGGTCCTCCCAGCTGCGACCAAAGTCGAGGACACATGCACAGAGCATGTCCTCGAGAGTCTGAATGGTCCTCTCCGTCTGACCATCTGTCTGGGGGTGAAAGGCGGTGCTCAGACGTAGCTGCATCCCGAACGCCTCCTGCAACCATTTCCAAAGCCGGGAAGTAAAGCGAGCATCTCGATCGGAAACAATGGACGATGGCACACCAAGAAGACGTACAATCTCCTGAACGTAGAGACGTCCCAAGCTCTCCACTGAGCCCTGCTCTCTGATGGGTAAGAAGTGATCCGACTTGGTGAGTCGGTCGACAATCACCCAAATGGAGTCGCGACCTCTGGAAGTGCGTGGAAGTCCAGTCACGAAGTCCATAGATATGTCGTCCCACTTCCACTCTGGGACCTCCAAGGGTTGTACCAAGCCTGCTGGTACCTGGTGCTCTGCCTTCACCTGCTGGCAGGTGAGGCATCGAGAAACGAACTCTGCCACAGCCTTCTTCATGCCCGGCCACCAGTGCTATCATCTGAGATCCTGGTACATCTTTGCCACTCCAGGATGTACCGCCAAAGGGGAAGTGTGAAACTCTCTCAGCACCTCCTCCCGTAAATCAACTGGTACCAAGGTACGTCCTCTGAAAAGGATGTCGTGCTCTCCTCTTAAAGAGAAACCATCAGGTGTCTGTCCTGAGGATATCTGCGCATGTCGTGTCTCACAGTCAGCGTCCCCACGCTGTGCCTCTATGACCCACTGCAGTAGTGGAGGAGTGACTGTGAGTGACTAAAGAAAGGATGCTCCATCTCTATCCATGAAGGATATCTGCAAAGTGGATAGCTGCTCTGTCGCCTCCCCAAGTAGCTAAATGCCCGTCCTTCTGCTAAGAGCATTGGCTACCACGTTCCCCTTTCCAGGAGTATATACTATCTCAAAGTCATAGTCCTGGAGGAACTCGAGCCATCGCCACTGTCTTAGGTTCAGGTCCTTCTGTGAGAAGATGTACATGAGACTCTGGTGGTCAGAATATACTGTAAACCGCTCGCCCGTCAGATAGTGTTGCCATATCTTCAGGGCGAAGACAACTGCTTCTAACTCCAGGTCATGGGTAGTGTAGTTCTGCTCATGCGGCCTCAACTGACGTGATCCAAAGGCGATCACGGCCCGCTCCTACATCAAGACACATTTGAGTTCGGTTCCTGATGCATCTCAGTAAACTAAGTATCCAACTCCCTCCTTTGGTATACTCAAGATAGGCGCGCTGTTCAATCTCTGTCTCATCTCCTGGAAGCTCTGCTGACATCTGCCTGACCACACGAAGGTTTTTCCCTTCTTCGTCAAAGCTGAGAGTGGTGCTGCAACTCTAGAAAAGTCTGGCAGGAATCTCTGGTAGTACCCAGCTAGTCCCAAGAAACTCCGCACCTCCGTCACGCTCCTAGGTGTCTCCCAAGCTAGCACTGCCTCGATCTTCGTAGGATCCACCGCAACTCCCGCCTCAGAGATGACGTGTCCTAAGTAGTGGACCTCACGTATCCAGAACTGACACTTCGAGGTCTTTCCATAAATATGGTGCTCTCAGAGTGTGTCTAGTACAACCCGCAAGTGGTAGGCGTGCTCCTCCTCAGTGGTCGAGTATATAAAAATGTCGTCGATGAAGACCACGACAAATCGATCGAGGTATGGATGAAAGATCCTGTTCATGAGGTCCATGAACACTACTGGAGCATTGGTTACGCCGAATGGCATAACCATGAACTCATAGTGGCCATACCGACATCTGAAGGCCGTCTTCTGCACGTCCTCGTCCCGAACTCTGAGCTGGTGATAGCCTGACCTGAGGTCTGTCTTCGAGAACCACCATGCTCCCTTGAGCTGATCAAAGAGGTCGTAAATCCTCGGTAGTGGATACTTGTTCCTCACTTTCACCTTGTTCAGGTGACGATAGTCGACACAAAGTCTCAAGCTCCCGTCTGTCTTCTTGGCGAACAATATCGGGGAAGCCCAAGGTGAAACATTGGGTCAGATGAATCCCTTGTCCTTCAAGTCCTCCAACTGTACCCGTAGCTCTCGAAGATCAGCGGGGGCCATCCGATATGCTGGGGTGGATATCGGGGCTGTCCTGGGGTACATATCAACATAAAGTCTACCTCTCTGCGAGGTGGTAGTCCTGGAACGTCGTCGGTAAAAACGTCCTCATACTGATCCACCACTGCAGGAAAACCAGGACTCCACACATCAACTGCTCCTAGGATGAGGCTAGCCAACTGATGAGTGATGGGCTGTCTTCTCCTCTGCATGAGTCCATCCTGTGCTGCGAAGGCTCCCTTATCGCCGGTGAAGGTGAACCTGCTCTCGTCGGTGCGTATACATCGCACCTTGCGCCTAATACATTCAATCTGAGCATGGACTGTAGATAACCAATCCATGCCCAAGATGATGTCGTAAGGCCTCGACGTCACTACAAGAAGATCCTAGTCGAAGATCTCGCCTCCTAGAGTAAGCTCACACTACCGGCACCAGTGCGTAATCATCGAGTCTGCTCCCGTAAGAGTCTCTAGCTATAAGGATCGAGCCAACGGCTCTGTCAGAATCTCCGAGCTCTGAACAAGGGCAGCGGCTATGAAAGAATGACTCGCTCCTGTGTCTATAAGAATTGAAGAAACGGTGGAATAGACACAGATAGTACCTCGAATCATCTCGGGTGCGCTGTGGTCGTAGGCCTCCGCTACCTGAAGTTGTGCCTGTCTCTGCCCGCCAGCTCCCTATGGTCGGGGTGGACCTCCTCGTGGTGGTGGTGGTAGAGCCTCAAAGCATCGCCCACCACATGCTGCTCGGCCAGCTCCTCTGCCTCATCCTCCTGCTCCCTACAGACCGCCACAGTCGACCATATTCCTCTGCCTAGGTGGTCCCTCAAACGTCTGCTTCTCCTCTGCACGACGGGTCGGGCAGTCACGAGCCATGTGCCCCTACCCGCAACATGTGTAGCACTGTCTGCCTCTCGAAAGACTGGATCCGCGCTGTGTGCCCTGCACCACTAAGCCAGTGTCCTGAGGTCGTCTGCCTGAGGGTCTGTTCTTCCTGGACCCATGATTCATCTTTCGAATGCCTGCTGCAGAAGACTCTGCTATGTTCCGCCCTACGGTAGGTCTCACTGTTGATGTAGGCTCAGCAAAGAAGCTCTCGATCAGAAGGGATCGCTCCAGTACCCATGCCTGTGTCGGAATGCTGAGCGAGATCAGCGATGCCCTGATCTCATGCCTCAATCCCTACTCAAAGGCTCGGGCCCAGAAGAATGGGTCTCGTACCATGTCCATCGAATAGCGTGATAGATCAGTAAATCTTGCCGAGTACTGGGCGACCGTCAAGCTGCCCTGCTGTAGTTGAAGAAGCTCCTAGATGTGCACCGCACGGAGGGTGGCTGGGACGAACTCCAAGCGGAAGAGGCTCTCAAAGTCCTTCTATAGGAGAGATGCCTCGTCGTGCACCTCGAGTATCAAGCTCCACCATCTGCCTGCCGCCGCGTGCAGTATGCTCGCTGTGAGGATCACCATGAGGTCCGCTGGTGTCCTCACTAACCTAAAAACCTGTATAACTGCCTCTAGCCAATCCTCAGATTCCTAAGGGTCTGTCTCCCCGTGGAACCTGGGCGGTCGCTGATGCTGAAACTCGTGCAGTGCACTAAGGTGACATGCATCGTCAGCGGCTGAGGCTAGTAGCATCAGTGGCTCGGTGGGTAGAGGTACCGCCGGTGCCTCTACTGCCAAAGGGCCCTGTATCGAGGCCTCATCGCTTGGTGGGCTGTCGTCACACACAACTCTCGGAACCCTAGCTGGCTGCCATCGTGGGGCCATCCTGAAAAGAAACAGGTGCGCCGTGATCAAACAGTATACCCGGTGAGCTGACATAAAGTAATCACAAGAAAAATTGAAACACACATGCAATCAATATTTTCGTGTATTAAGTCGGAAATCAGAAGTCAGGGTCCTGGTGTGCGGATACGTCGGCTGCAACACCAACACTGGACTCCCTGGAATAATAACCACACTCAATACTCTTAACACTATTGCTTCACATAGAAAAAGATCAGAGTCCTGAGTTCTGCGGTAGAACCGAACTCCTATGATACCAATTTGTCACGACCCGTCCTTGGGGCCCGTGCCGGGACTACCCCAAGCCCGCCTTCCATAGGCCAGGGGTTGGTGACTAGCACTAAGGCATAATTCCTGATAAAAAGGGAAGACATTGCCTTTGTAAAGTAAACAAACACCAGAGAGCAAGAAAATAGTAGAAGTAAACACTAAGTAAACTGGGTACAACAGTAAGTGCGGAAAAGTAAGTGGGTCATTATACAAACCCAAACTGAAAGTAAAGTACAACTAGAAAGGGAAAAAAACAACTAAAAGTAAAACTGCAGCCTTGAGCCGTCCACTGGAAGTCCCACCTGAAGGGTGGGTACAGATAGCCTCCACAGCTCCTCGGGTCCAGCCGTCCGCTCCGAGTACGCCCCGCCCAGTGGTCCACCTCTGGGTACCGACCTTCTCCTCGTGCCTCAACAACAATCAGCGCTATCCGTCATCTGCAACCAACACAACATAGTGCGGGCATAGCCTGTGCAGGGGTGAGTATATGCTACTCAGTAGGGACCCCGAGACCCCCGAAGGTCTCCCATAATACACAAAGGAAAATCCACAAAGGAAAGATACAATCACGAAGTAACATCCGACACTACTTAGGTATATGCCCATACATATACCTAAGTCATCAATTCTTGTTCATCTCCAACATCTGAGCCCAAGTACAACCCCTTCCACATAGGAAATCACAACCCAATCCACACAGGAAGTCACAACCCAATCCACACAGGAAATCATAACGTAATCCACACAGGATATCAAGTCAATCTTATCGAAGATAAGGATTTAAAGTCATGATTCAGCTCACACAGGTATACTACTTCGTAAGATGATAGAGATGATCAGATGTAGTCACTGATTCATATAATCCATTGGACCCACACATGATCGATAGGTACTAACCCCCGCGATGACCCACAAAGGATCGATAGGTAACTAACCCCCGCAATGACCCACATAGGATCGGACCCACACAGGATGTGTAGGCGCTGGCCCACACAGGACCGCTGAGCGCTGACCCACACAGGATCTGACCCACAACGAATCGGTAGCACTGATCCACGTAGGATCGCTGAGTGCTGTAGTTGTCGTCGTCGAATCCACATAGGATTTCTGTACAGTCGTCATCGTCGTCGCAGTCGCAGCCAGCTGTAGGGTTCCCGCACACAGCAAGCTCGTTCGGGAGGGTCCGCTCCATGAGCCGAAGGGCTGATACATCAACTGACACATAGTCCAGAATTGATGTATCCAAAAGTTCTGTATCGTCAACAAGAACTCAACGTCATAGACGACGCGTCAATCGGACGCCCGGTCTGAGAGTTATTGGCTTTTTCGTCCCAGGGACCCGGTTGGTTTTTAAGTCAAAACCAATCCGACCGTACTCTAACTACGTCCAAATCTCAATCGGAGTAATCCAAAAGGTCCGTCTCACTTAGAGAAATCCAACAAAGTCGACGGCACGTCAACCGGACGTCCGGAGCTCAAGTTATAAGCGTTTCCGCTCTGAGGGCCCGGTTGGTTTCGTGTACGAACCAACCCGGCGGAACCCAAAGTACTCTGAAACCTTGAGTGTAATATATCTAAAGGACCATCTTGTTCCAAGGATCGCATCGCCGTTGACGGTGTGTCGATCGGAGGTCCGCAGGCCAAGTTATGGGTAAAAGTCCAAGAGAGGTCCGATATTAGGGGGGGTTCGGGCCCGGTCTGACCTGGCCCGGTACCCCCAGGGTCGGCCCGAACCGGGTCAACCCGGGTCCGGGTCCAGCCCGCTTGGGAGCAGCCCGGCCCGGCCCAGCCTGGGCGCGGCCCGGCCCGGCTGGGCGCGGCCCGACCTGGCGGACCGGCCTGGGCAGCCGGCCCGGCGCGCTGGCGCCAGCCAGGTGGCTCGGCCGTTTCGGCCGAGCAGACAGGGGTGCGGGGGGGCGCGCTGCCCCCCGCCCGTTTGTAATCCGCGACCCCCATGTGGGGGGCTGCTCATGTCCGACCAGCCAGGGGTTACGAACCCCCGGCTCTTCCTCTGTCCGGCCGGCTTGCTCCGGCCGGCCGACTATTGCACCACGGGACCGGCGCTGGCCGGTCCCCCTGCTCCGATGCCGGCAGCCCGGAACTAGCCGCCGGTCCCAGCTCTGCCACAGCCTATGGCCGCAGCCTTGGTTCGTCCGGCACGGCGCGACAGCGCCGCGCCCCTCCGCCGCAGCCCCGCTCCGGCCGCAGTGTCTTCGGGTTTTTCTTGCGCGGCACGGCGCGACGGCGCCACACATACTTGCCGCTCATTCCCGCGCGGTGCGACGGTACTGTGTCTCTTTCCTTCGAACCGCAACAACAAAAAAATAATAAGGGAGGATGGTCGGTCGTGTTTGTGCGGTCCGTTCCCCTCCCGTTAAAAAATAGCAAGCGGTCCAATTGAACGAGGATAGATGACGGAAGAATTCACGAATAAAAGCACATAAATCCCCTACCTCGTCAAATTCGTTGAGCGAGGGTTCATCGCGGAAATAACCGTCGCAGAAGAAGAAAGTTGCGTCGCGGAGAAATGATTCGTTGGCTTCGCGTCGTCGATCTCCGAGGATCCGGTGTTCTTGTCGACCTTCGTCGGAGGTCGACATTCTTCACGTTCTTCGTCGAGGAAGAAGAACTTCAAGTTCTTTTCCCTTTTCTCCAAAATCCTCCCAATGCAACAAGTTCCAACCAAAATTAAATAAGAACTTCCCTTATTTTATTAACATGACTTACGTTTGAAATTCAAAAGTTGAATTAACCCTCTCAAACTAAACTCACCTAATTAATTAACATAAGTTACCAACTTTAATGGTGAGTTGAAGGAGTTAGGGAATATGAAGGGGTGGGGTTCGTATGGGCCCCGCCACCCTCATAACCTCTCATGGGAAGTTGGGTGGTTACCCAACTTCCACCCAAAGGTTTTAATTACCAAGTAAAAATAAAAATTGAAGCTCAATTTTTATTTTAACTTCCACAATTTTTTTAACAACTTCTCCCATGAAAACGCAACTCCGGAAAAGGTGTTCCTAAGCAATTACCGGCGCTGCAAATCCATCAGTGCCCTCAGAATTCGATTCCAAGCACCGGTTCAAAAGTTAGGAAACCCCACTCATTCATTCACTGAACGTACCCGAGCTAAACTTCGGATAGAAATTTCGGGCAGACCGGGCCTCAAAATCAAGTGCCGTCATAAACCGCGTTCTTGTAAAATCCCAAAGAAAATTAAGAAAAAATTTACCTTGAATTTTATGGGTCTTTACAATCCACATGCCTTGGCTCATCCCTCCAGTTCCATGTATCCACAACTTGAAAATCTTGGATGATACTCCGAACCATATCTTTGTTCACCTATGGTTTAGGTGAAACCACATTCTCTACAGCTTCTTTCGGTTGATTTCAACGATTCCTATCGAGTTCCATTTGCTAAACAAACAACAAACTCGGTAAGTCTCACTCTCTAGAAACTGATGGATTAGAATTTCAAATTCTATCACATCAACTATCACAATATTGCTTTCCAAAATCAACTCTTTACTGTTCAAATGTTTCTGAAAATTTCTATTCTTGATTTTTAAAATCAACCCATTTTCAAAATACACCAAGTATGCTCTTTTCAAAATCTTTCATTTGAAAAATCAATTTTCACATTTTTCAAAAATTTACACATTTGCACAAAATTAGAAATCATTATTCGAAATGAAATATGAAATCCTAGTGGGAATTCATTCCTCTACAATGCATGTCATGCTCGTCTCATTGGCTAAACCCATAATAATGTGATTTCCAACATCCTATAAGTCTCTCCAAAACACTTATGTACCCAACTCCTAGTAACTTGAAGTTCAACATAAATGGTTTAGTTACGTCCTTCTATGCTATACATTTCATGTCCCGACAATCCTACTCCTTTCTAATATCAAAACCTAAGGAATAGACAAACAAATTTTAACTCCAAGAACAAAAAAACTTTTGACTACTTGTTCTACAAGGACCAAACAAACTGATACCATTTGTAATGACCCACTTATTCTCATCGTCTTGAGAATACAATGAATCATTACTAGGCCTTAAGCGACATCCCCAAGACTCCAAAGGCTGACAATAAATGCCAAAGGGTTTCAAATGCAAGTGGAGGACAATTTATCCTTTTTTGAATAAAACCATCAACTCATCCAACCATAACAAAAAAACTCACTATATGATGCATGAATAAATGAAAGACAACTCAACAACTTCATTTATAAAAAAATCACACCAAAGTGTACTACAACGGAAGACAAAGCAACTATCAAAGTAAATTGTGGAAATACAACCAAAGACTCAATGACAACCACAAGACTCCATGCTCCACAAGCTTTATGCACCACCACAAAACAACCCAAGTATCATGAGGTGGTGCTACAAATAGGTGATGCTTTACATTTGCTTATGTCCCGGAGGATAGAATTTGAAAAATCACTAAAGTGACAAGGCAGTGATGAGTATAAAACTCAGTAGTCTTTCCCCAATGACTTTCCAACTTACGCCAATAGGATAGAAAAGTTAACAAAATTTATATAAAACAATCTTTATAAAACAATTTCCCAATACAGTGTATAACTAAATATAAACAAGATCCAAAACCATTTATAACCAAATATATACAAGTAATATTTTCAAAAAAAATTCTAACAATTCATACTTCCAAAAAATCAACCAAATAAGACTTAAAAACATTTCTCAATATCATTTTGGCATCACCATTTCATGGTTTACAACACACCCACACATGCATGCTTTGTTTCGACATTTCCATACTCATGAGCGGTCTCTCATTCAATCATCTTATGTCCCAATGACACACGGTCCCAATCCAGAGTCATGAACCTTGTACCCTAATGGTACACATCCCTTATTCAAGGGCACATTAATCATGAACTCACACAACCCAATATATTCCAATCCATTCCAAATTACCAATTCAAACCATTTTAATAAAACAGAACTTTTATTAAAAATAAATGAACAAACCAATTTCAAAACAACTATTTTGTTTGAATAAAACATTCAATTCTATTAAAAACATCTAATCAAATCCATGTTCCACAATTCTAAAAAATCCCCATTTTAAAATCCATATTTTAAAACCAATAACATAAACAGTTTATTCAAAACACCAAATTTTCCAGATTTCCACAATTTACTAAACCATCAAAAAAGAAGGTTTCCACCAATTCATAAACAGAAAATTCACAGTCAATTCATCTCAAGGAAACTAATTTGAAATCATGAAAATTAGTTCTACTAAGAGGATTTGAGAGTGAAGCCACCTACCTCAACCGTTTTGACACAAACCAAAAACGGACGAAGAACGCTCAAGAAACTGGGTTGATTATCCACAAAACTACCTTAGATATCTTCTCATATCATGATCAAGACCAAATATCAATATATTTGACATCTAAAATCTTATATCTACCCATAATGGGTGTATATCTAAGAAAATGAGAAGAGTGGAGAAGTAGATCTAAGTAGATCTAACAAAATCAATCAAGAACCATGAAGAATGATTACATAACTCAAGAATCTAGCTTCGAATCACTAAGGGAAGCCTTCGAATAAACTCCAAATCGCTTGGGATAGGTTCTCTAACCTTCAAGGAAAGAAAATTCTGATTTAGGGCCTCTTAGGAGCCAAAATGAGTGGTTTAGAGGAAAAAACGTGTGAGATACACTTTTTTAGGATCTCACTTTAACCCCGCGCATGGTTAGTTCGTAGGGTTATACAAACTATAAGATAACCGTGTGTTAGATAATTCCCTAAGGAAACCCTCAAATGAACTCCTCACACTGTCTCCCTAACCACGCACACATCATGCCAATGATATTGTCCATAATCTGCAACTTCGCACGGTTTCTACTTGGCTTTCCGTACAGTTTGGATAATCCTTGCACAGGTCGTGCGACTCTCCTTGGTCACTAAAACTTATTGAAAGTTCACCAAACTCTCCCATACATCACCTTTACACTTTATAAACATAAAAATCACAAAGTAAGGGTTACATACCAAAAATCAGGGGGTAGTACAAGAAGTCTGTTGTAGTAAGAACTCCTAAATACACCTTTGTATTCATTTCCAACAAGGGGGAGAAAGAAAAGAAATTATATTGACATATAAGTATTGAAAAAAAAATACAAAGGGGGGGGGGGTATTGAAGTTCCTGGTGAATTGCTTTTGTTATCAATATTTTCTTGGGAGAAAATATCAATATGTTATGAGGTTTTAAATTGTGATAATTATAGAGTTTGTTTAAGTTCAGAATACATGTGTCATTGGTTAATTGACAAAATGTTTACTTCAAGGTTCGGAGGAATAGGAATCACAAAATATAATGATTATTTTTTATAAGGAATATTGGAGTATCTTGATTTTGTTATATTTTAATAATAACTTTGTTGGACTTTGATAACAATTGGTCCTACACATGACATCTAGCTTAGGAGGACTGCAACCACTGTTTAGGTGGGAAGTCGACTCTCTAATCAACCAGCATGGGTGAAATGGGTGTACATGAGTGCATGGCATGCCCATATAGGTGCATGAGCATAAGGAGAGCCACCATGTGGGGTGACATGATGGCGGAGGTGAACGCCAGCATAGGGCGGTGCCAGTGAGTGAGGGGAGCGTAAACTGATGACTAATTCTGGACGATAGTAAGAGCGACATGTATAAAAAAGGATTGCATGAAAGAATACCATTTCTACATTGGATTTCCTTCTTGTCATTAGTATAGATCCGCTTTTAAAAACACTTAAAGAAGAGAGGCCATCCGATCATATCAATTCAAGCCGCATGATCATCACAACGTGTCGTCTTCTACCTCGAGCTCACCCGATGAGTTTTGTTCATCGGATTTCTATATGCAGTGTCATCTGACGATCCACCCGAAGCCTCCAAGCTCCATTTCAGCATCCTGACAATTCTAACTTGATCGAATCTGTTGCGGAATCACCGGGAGACAGAACGACAGAAAACGAGAAAACGAAAGAAAGAAAAGCAACAAAGAACACGACGATTTACGTGGTTCGGGAAAAATCCCTACGTCCACGGGAGAGGCAGATTTTCACTATGATTCGGGAGCACAGAAATTACAGAGGATTTCTAACATCAAACCCTAGCCCGAAATGGGCTATAAAACAAATGGAGAAGACGATCACTATTCGAAAAAGTGGTCCGCGTCGCTACAGTAAATATTTTTTATGATGACGATGATTTCTCACAAAGCGTAACATTGAGGAAGTGTCACATGAACTATTGAAATAGATGGATATTCATGTTTTTCAGAGCACTCATTCGGTGGGTAGTTGTCTATAAATACCCTAGGATGAGATTATTTGCAGTTAGAGTTTATCACACATATGAGATTATTTCTTGAGAGATAAATAGAGAAAACAAAGTGCTCTATATTTGCACAAGAGTTCCATGCATTCGTGCTCATCATCTACATTCATGATCGCAAGATGATAGTTTGAGATTATGCAAACTTGTTTTCGAAGGTGAGAGAAGAACTCGTGTAAACTGTTAGGCGAAGAAGAATATAGGTATCACGTATTCTATTAGGTGACAGATAATGAGAATTACACATGAAATAATATTCATGCATGGAGGGTGATTTGCTTGAAGTTATTTTTATTTCATAATTGAGTTGCGTACATGAATACTATTTACATAAATGGTTTGAGTAAGAAGATCATGTGTATGATTTGAGAAAGAGCCTCATATTGAAAGAAAAGGCTTTGAGATATTGTGAAGGATTGATTTACAAGAAGGAACAATGAAGTAGTTTCTCATGATATACTTGTGTGAAGATGAGCAGTATCATTTGCGCTTGCACAAGGATTTCACAAAAAGTGTGCATACAGTTTGCACAAACAACTTGTGTTGAGAAGGCTATATAAATACATGATGACTAAACAGTGTGTGCATGAAAGTGATTATACCCATGAATAAGTGATTACTTAATCTATTGAAGAAACAAGGAGGCAGTATACTTAAGACAATGTGTGATTTTCTTGAAAGAAGTTAGTATGAGATCCTTGTAAAAAAATCATAAGACAGTTTGCATGCACATGAATTAATACATGCATAAAATGAGAAGACCATGCAATGTATTATATAAATGCATGGAGTTTGAAGAGTAGCGCACATGGAAAATACTTTGCAATAATTGGTCATAATTATTTGTAACTCAAGTTGGAACATTATTCTAGAAGACATTTATATCTGAGTTATACAGTATTTTGTGAGGTCATGTATTTAATAGAAGAAAGAATTCTTTCCCGAGAAATGTTGAACTAAGGCAGCTGATTATATACTATGATCATATATTTTTTGAGCAATAACAACATCATTTCAAAGGTACTTAAAATTTTATACGAGACAGTCTGATCCAACAAGCCCATGGAGGAGGTCCATCTAAAGATTTTTCTACAGTGGATCGAGCCATTTGAAGGAGGTTGTAGCTGGGGTGTCTTACCAGTTGCTGAATATTACAATTGAGGGTTCTAACCAATCACTGTGAAGAAGGTGCAATTGGGGGGTCTGACCAACTGTTGAAGACTGATTGGAACTGGGGGTATAACCAATTTGTAATTAGGGGGTCTAACTAGTTACTATTGAAATCATCTTCTATTATAGCGGAGAATCCGTGTTGGGGGGTTTAACCAACACAACAAGGAGAAGGTCTTTGTACCTAACCTTGTAATTCCACATGTGTTGTGATTTCTTTATTATTACTGCTTACATGGTGAGGTTGAGTATTAAAGATGAGGGAATGAGACTTTAATCAGGTAAGGTGGTTAAATAAAAATTAAAAGATTATGTAAAAATGATGTACCACTGATTCACCTCCCCTCTTAGTGCTAACAAACTGATCCTTGCTCACTACAGTCCACATGGTTTTAATCATGTCAAAGTATAATGCATCATAATTAGGAATTATATTTTCCCCTCTTCATATGCTTGAATCCTTATCACACATCACATCATCAAGGGAAAATCACATCTCATAAAACATTAAGATCCAAACATCACATCATTAAACAAAACATAACAAGAAAAAACTCAAAACAACTTTGGGTATGGGGAATGCATGTTCATCTCACGCACCCAAGTACTCTCTTCTAGGCCACCATGCCTCCATGATGCACAAACCAAAAAAATGGTCTATCCTCACAACACCTTCCCCTGATGATATTGGACCTCTATTGGCCATTCCAAGAACATCATGTCATCTTCGATATTCAAACCTCCCCAGTCTATGTCATGAGATTCATCGTGAAGATGCTAATGGAGATGGAATATGTTGAAGATGATGTGAACCCGGTCCAGTTGTGTCGAAAGTGATAACCGGTAATCCACCTTGCCAATGTGCCCCAACAGCTTGAAAGAACTAATAAACTGAGGTGAGAGCATACTCCCCCTAGAAAACTTCCACTACACACATCGAGGAGAGACTCTCAATAATACATGTTCTCAAATCTCTAACTCCAAGAGTATCCTTCTATGATCAACACAAGTATTATTCCGGTCCCGCACAACTTACATCCTCTTATGAACAACCCAAACCTTCTCTAGTGTGCTCTTTACCACATCAGGACTGAGAAATGATGACTCCCCAACCTTGGTCCAGCACAACGACCTCAAACAGGGTCATTCTAATGGATGAATGATAGTTTTTGTTATAAGAAAACTCAACCAAAGGCAAGTGTTTTTCCCAAGATTCACTGAAGTCCGAGATACACACCCATAACATAGCTTCCATCGTCTGGGTAATCCGCATCGTCTGATTATAAGTCTAAGGGTGGAAAGTAGTGTTGAGGCATAATTGAGTTCCAAAAGCATACTGAAATCCCTCTCATACTCACAAAAATGAGTTGTTAAACTCATGAAGGACTCCCTCATGCATCACCATCTGAACAAACATCCTCCCTCGAAACAACATCCAGTTTTGACCATCCTCTCACTATCCCTTCAGAGCACCACCCTGGATAACACAATCGCATATCACCTTCACCTCTGAATCCCTCTAGTAAGACTCCTCCTGCACATCATGGAAGACTACACTTTTATATGAAACAAGTAACCTCCACCATCAAACACCTTGACATCTAAGTGTAGGGTGTCCAAGTCCTCCATCGCCCTCCAAGAATCTCCAAAATCTCGAATAAAATCCTTCTGTGATTTCCTTCTCAGAGTGTCAGCCATGACATTCTCCTTTCCTAAGGTGTAGGATATCTAAATGTCATAGTCTTGAAGAAAATTCATCCACCTTCATTTTCTCAGATTCAGATCACATTGAGAAAAGATATGTGCCATGCTATTGTGATCTGTAAAGACTACAAAACACTCCCCAACAAAGTAATGTCACCACAACTTTAGTGCAAACACTACCACTACATGCTCACGATCATGGGTGGAATAGTTATGTTCATGGGAATGTAACTGCCTAGACCCATAATAAATCACCACTTTCTGCTGCATCAAGACGCATCCCAAGCCACGATGAGAAGCATCACAGAACACCTCAAACACCACCCATTTCTTTGGAAATTGGAGCATCAAAGCATATATCAATTTCCTCTTTAGGTAGTCAAACTTTGCCCGATGCTGACCAGTCCAGATAAAAGTATGATCATTCCTGGTCAAAGCTACCAACGAGGTTACAATCTGTGAGAAATCAGACATGAACCTCCAATAATAGCCCACAAGTCTTAGAAATCTATGAACCTCTACCACATTCTGGGGTGATTCCCAAGAAACAACCGCTTCTATCTTTGATATGTTCATTGCCACTACCTGTTGGGACACCACATGCCTGAGGAAATGTACCTCTCATATCCAGAACATTCACTTGGACAAATTTTCATAGACCTGGTGGTGTCAAAGAACTTTCAAGACAACTTTGATATGATCAACATTCTCCTCCTTTTACTTTGAGTAGATCAATATACTGTCGATGAAAAAAACTATAAATTGGTCTATGAATAAATGAAACATGGTTTTAATGCACCCCATAAACACATTTTTTGCATTCGTGACATCGAACGACATAAAAAAAAACTCGAAGTTCTAATACTCGCATCTGAAGGCAGTCTTCTGGATATCAACCTCATTCATCCTCAACTGGTGATATCCATATCACAGATCGATATTAGAAAACCAACTAGTTATTCAATTAGATAAAAAGTTCATCGAGTCCTCATAAGAGGATAATGATTCTTTATCGTCATCCAATTAAACCTATGATAGTCTATACAAAGCCTCATACTACCATCTGCCTTTTTGATGAATAACATTAGATCACCCCATGACTAAAAAATTGTTGTGGAAACATCAGGAGTCCCAACAATAGAAAATGTTTGCAGATGACAAAAAGGTGAAAAAAATGAGAAGACGATTGCAAGACACAGAGATTTATGTGGTTTGAGAAAAATCACTACATCCATTGAGAGGTAGAATCACTTAACTAAAACTAGGATCATAATTACATGAAGATAATTAGAGTTTCAAACATAAAACCTAGTCTGAATGAGCTAATAAAGAAGACGATACACTATTCCACCAACCATATAGTAAGTCCACCGTGCTACAGTGACACAACCACCCAAGTCTACACTATTATAGTACCACAACCACCAAAGTCCAAACTGCTACAATGTCAGTGGAAATAAGTCTGTGAAGAAATAGTGAACACTGCATCCAAAGTTTGAGATGCTATAGTATTTTTTTTCATACTGCTAGAGTGAGTCTGAACTACTACAGTTCCCTATCGGTGTCATTGTTCAGCCTTTTCGTAGTGATTCATCATTACTACAGTGCCCCTAAAATTTTGACTGGGGACCTTTGACCCCCAAACCTTCAAAGCAGAGCCACATTCCCCCTACGACCCCAATGATCTCATCACCATGAAGTTGCAGTCTGATGTACAGTTTGGGCCACTAGAATTAGGCCCAACTTCTTCCAAAAAAAATCAGGATACACTATTGTAATAATATTTCACTTGGAGTCTAATACTCTACGCTATCCTATTTCAATTTTACTGACTTACATCCTACTTAATCTGAGATCCTCCTATTTTTCACTCACCAGTGTCTAATTCCATTCACAACTTTAATTTCAAGCTGACGATTCATGAAATACCAGATTTTACCCTTTTTTTCTTTCATAGTATTCCCCTATATTCTACCTTTCATCCTCCATTTATCAGTGGAGACCAATAGAGGCATATTAGTGCCTCAAATTCTACATTATCATCTACTTCATCAACATTTTTGTTGGATTATTGTTTCCACGAATCATCTGTAATGTTAAAAACCCATCCTGTATCAAGTCTCTGATAAAATGGCACTACAAATGAATATGTTTCATCTGAGCATGAAACACCGAGTTATTTGCGAGATGTATAACACTCTGAATATCAAAATGAAAAACATTTTACTATTGATTTCTACCCATTTCATCCAAGAAGTTCTTCAGCTAATTAATCTCATTTCCATATCTCGTTACAACAATGCATTCTACCTCTATGGTGGATAATGACACCACCTTCTAAAATTGAGATATTGAGCTTACTACTGTTCCTCCATAGGTAAATACATAACTTTTGGTACTCCTCCTGTCATCAACATCACCTCTAAGCTCAGTATTCACAAACCGCAATAATGAATTTCCTTTCCTAAAGCACAAACATACTTCCTTTTTTCCCTTCATGTATCTCAGTATCCTCTTTACAACTTCCCAATGTCACTTTCTAGGGTTAGCCATGTATTTTCTCACAACTCCCACTTCATGAGAGATATCTGGTCAAGTACACACCATGACATATACTATACTTCCAACAACTAATGCATATGGAACCTTTGTCATGTACTCAACCTCTTCTACCATATTTGGTGATTGGTACTTTGATAATTTGAAATGCCTCACCAGGTGAATAGAGACTGGCTTTTCTTTCATCATATTGAATATTCGCATAACCTTTTTAATGTAGTCAAACTATGATAATATCAAGGTTCTAGTTGCACAATCTCTCTTGATCTTCATCCCCAAAATCTTGCTTGTTTCTCCAAGATCTTTCACCGTGAACTTCTCGGCCAATTGACCTTTCAACTCATCAATACTTTAAATGCATGATCTTGCAATGAGAATTTCATCCACATATAGAAGAAATATAATGCATTATCAAAAAAATACTTGGTGCAACAACATTGATCCATGCCACATTGTTTGTATGCATTTTTAGTCATAAATGCATCATATGTTTTGTTTCACTGCTTGGGTGTATTCTTCAACCCATATAATTTCTTATGGATTTTACACACCAGGTCTTCCTTCCCTGACTCTATATCTCTTTGGCTATTGTATGTAGATTCCCTCCTCCAGATCTCCATGAAGGAAATCATTCTTGACATCAAGCTACTCAAGGTATAAGACTTTTGATTCCACAATACTGAGAACCACTCATATGGTGATAAACCTCACTACATGTGAGAAACTTTTAGTGAAGTCCACACCTTCTGTTGAAATCCTTTCATCACCAGCCTTGCTTTGTATCTTCTCTTACCATCATGTTTTCCTTGACTCGATATACCCATTTGTTTTTTAATTAATTCTTTCCTTGTGGAAAAGGTGTCAGCTCCCAAGTGTCATTACCACACAATGAAGAAATATCCTCCTTCATAGTGAACTCCCATTTGTTTGACACATTCAATGCATTTTCTCTTCAAAAAATTCTAGTTCTCCACCTATAGTCAATAAAAAATAATGTAAGAATGTTGAATATCACTGTGCAAACATTCTCACTCTTGTTGATCTCCTCAACTCTACTTGTGGGGTAGGCTCCACTAGTGTTGGTGCTTAGGTACACATTCAAGCTCCACTTGCACATGATGCTATGATTATTTATCTCCATTATCAACTTCATCTCCATGATGATCCTTATATGTGACACCTTCATTAAATATCACATTCTCGGTTCTGATGATTGTATTATTTTTATCATTCCAAAAGTGATAGAAAAACTCCTCATCACTATATCCAATAAAGAAACATGGTTTGGACTTAACATAAAGCTTTTACCTTGAAGAATCATCTATATATACATATGTCAAACTACCAAAGACTCATAAATGCGAGTCTTACCTCATTTTCAGACTAGATCTCCTCTGGTATACATTCTCCCATAAATATAGATGGATTCCTGTTGATGAGATATGCTGCCATGTTTACTACCTCTGTCCAAAAAGTCTTGGGTAACCCTGAGTGCAACCTCATGCTCTTGACATGTTCATTCAGTGTTTTATTCACCCTTTTAGCTAAACCATTCTTCTATAGTGTAACAGGTAGATTTTTCTCCCACTAAATTCCATTATTTTCATATAATTCATTGAACTCATTATTTCCATACTTTCCACCGTTGTTAGATATCACCCATTTCAGCTTTTATCCGAACTCATTCTCCACCATGGCCTTCAACTTCTGAAACACCTTAAATCATTAGATTTTATTTTCATAAAGTAAACCCATTCCTTGTTTATTCATCAATAAATGTCACATAATATTGTGATCCTTCAAGAGAATGTACTCGTTAAGGCCACTAAACATTAGTGTGCATCAGGTCTAGCTTCCCAGCCTTCGGTGTTCTGCCTCCTTTCACAAAAGATACCTTCTTCTACGTTTTGAAGATACAATATTTACACAGGCCAACATCCACTGACTTCATCTCTAGTAATATTCATTTTGTTTCCAACACCTTCATCCCCTTCTCACTCATGTGGCCTCACCTAGAGTGCCATAATTGTGAATCCCTGACAGAGTTTATTAATGCAAGCATGTACATGAAAGTTTCTATCATGTTGTATAGGGTTCCATTCTTCACTCCACGAGCTATAACCATAGCTCCCTTGGTAACCTTCTGTGCACCCCCAGTGAATGTTGTAATAAAACCTACATCACCAAGCTTCCCACCAGAAGTGATTTTTTTCTCATTCCAGGGATATATCTTACATCATCCACAACCAGCAAGCTCCCACTGTTGGTCTTGATATGTGAATCACCCTTCCCCACAATCTTCAAGAGTGCATCATCCACAAGATACAACTTTCCAAAATTTCCAGAAAAATATTTTTCAAGAAACCCTTCTCTAAAGTAGAATAGAAAGATGCATCTGAGTCTAAAATACAAGAATTAATAGGGATATCCACACTCAACATCAATACATTATCATTTCCTTTATCTATTTTGTTTGTAGTATTGGTTTTAGGCGCCTTCTATTTCTCTCTACACTCCTTGACATGTCCTTTCTTCCCACAAATCCAAAAAATAGGACTTAACCTCTTTGCCTTGTCTCAGCTCTTTACTCTTGATTTTGATCGCCCTTTGTGATTATATCACTACACATTTCTTTCTCTCCCTTATACATTCAGAGAAAAACCAGTGAATCTTGTGGATTATCTTCAAATATCTTCACTGGGGATCAGGTCTCACACATCCTTCTGAATAAAATTTGTATTCCCTGAAGAATTGCTCATGACTTTTACAGTCTCTCCGCAATTGTCACATAATGATGACCATAAAACCAATGAACATACCTCATCATCCAACACAATTACCATCGAAGTCAACAAACTTGTGATGGTATTGAATTAACTAAAATGATTTGAAACAATCCTCCCTTAAATTATTTTCATATTGATCATTTGTCACATCATGTGCACCTTGTTCAATGCAGAAGGCTTATTGTATATATTTGCGAGAGATCTCATCAACCTAGTCATCATCTTCTCCTATTTAATGTTTAATGACATGTTTTTTTCCAACACGAGACACACATCACCAAGAACCTCTCAATAAAGTATCTCCCAGTCTATCTGCTCCATATCCATTGGTTTTACACCCAAAAGCATGAAGTTACACTTTTTCCGATAAAGATAATCCTTGATCTTCACACCCTAGTAACTGAAGTTAGTTCCATTGAAGTGACTGATCTTTACCTTTTCATCCATAGCCAATATTCAATTCAAGAAAACACAAACTTGATCTTTTGAACTCGAGCTCTGATATTAGTTCTTTTAGAAACATCAAAAGTCATAGTAAACAAAATTGCAGATGAAGAAAATACAGAAGAACCAAAGAACGAGAAGAAGACCGCAAGACGCAAATATATACGTTGTTCGGGAAAAAACCCTATTTCTCCATAGAGGAAAAATCATGTCACTAAAATCAGGAGTATAATTACAGGGAGATAATTAGAGTTTCACACACAGAAACCCTAGTTCGAATGAGTTAATTAAGAGGACGATGCATTGTTCCACCAACCACATAGTAAGTATACTTTGATACAGTTCCCTATCCATTCAAGTCTACACTACTACAACACTGTAGACACCCAAGTCTAATATTCTACAGTTTTGGTGGTAAGAAGTCCACGAAGCTACAGTGATCATTGCCACCAAAGTCCGAGATGCTACAGTGTTCTATCACATACTGCTATAGTAAGTCCGCACTACTATAGTCCCCTATCGATGTCACAGATCATCCCTGTTATAGTGAGTTATCATTGCTACAACACCCGAAGTTTGGGTCTGAAGCCTTCGCTCTAGGAACAGGGGTGTGTTGCCCCCTTCAACCCTAACGACCTCACTGTGGAGTTGCGGTATGATGTACAGTTCAAGATGCTATCATTCGACCCAACTTTAGCTAAAATGAATCAGGCTACACCTTTCCTACAATCTCTCACTTGAAACTTGATCCTCTATGCTATACTGCTTCGATGTTAATGACTTAAACAATTTATTTAATATGAGCCCCTCCTTTTCTTCACTCACCAGTGTCTACTTCCATTCAAAACTTCAATTTCAAACCAAAGATTCCTAAAATACTAGATACTTTACCTTTTGTGATCTCATAGTAATGTTTTAGAGACACATACAATGTAGGAAGGAATAAACCATAATAATTGTTTTACATTCAATATGGTCGGGGACACTTTATTCATTCAGAATAATGAATCCTACAAGTATGAAGTATAAGAAAAATAGATAAAATTGATAAGATCAATTAAAATTCAATAATGGATTCCATGTATAAAAGTACAGGGGGTTAGTATATTGAATACTATGGTGGGTATTCATGTGAGGTCATACATGGGCTGTAAAAGTGTGGTTCCAATAAGGTTCTATTGGTTATACCAGATTGTTATGCCTAAATCCATTAGAATTTTACTTATCATGAATAATATTTATGACTATTTTATTGAGAATTGGATGTTAAGACCACCAATCATGGACTATGTATATATGACACAATCAGAAAGGGATGATGACACCATATGCCACGAACCAGCCTGGGTACCCTGGTAACCCGATAAATGAGCCAGTCCTGACATAGCCCGAAGGGCGTTCCTGATCCCCATGGGTCTTCAACTAGCACCTGACATCATTCAAAATTAACATGATAACGATTTTGTCACAAAAATTGTGGAAGCGAAAGAAACAAGACAATATGCATACAAAAGAAACTCCACAAAAAGTAGTGTATCAGAAGTTAAACAGGTATAAAGCAACCCAAAGTACTACATTAAAGTACCAGAAAGTAGGAAAGAAAACATTCCAAGTTCCAATGGACGCAACTCTCCATGTTCACAGATCAACAGCTAGAACCACCTCCAAGTGGTGCTTTAACCTTGCTCAAACCTGGAAAGAGATAATCTACAAACAATCGAAGGCACAAGTAATGTGTGAGGTAAAAACCCAGTAGGGTCTCACCAAGAATTCCATAATAGATTCTAACATTTAATTAACCAAATAAATAGCTTTAAATTTTCAAATAAATATGGTTGAAATTTCAAAATCATATTTAAATAAATCATGCTTTACATTTCAAAGGATGGGATACATTTCAAATGATGAAAATACTTTAAACAAATGTCTTAAATAAACACCTTTTATATAAAACACTTTATATAAATCTGAAGTCATGTAAAATAGTTCACAAAAATCACATATTTTCATTTGAAATACAAAAAAATAAAGAAACATGGTCATACGCCTAAGAAGGTACAATATTTTCAGGCTATAGGGACCCCACACTCAAGGTGACACAATAATATGTACATATACCCCATTAATCTCAGACCAAAGAGGACTTGTCACCATCACCTAAGGGATGCCATGTGATTAATTTATGTTTTGGAACATTGTAGATCGTAAAGTATCGTCCAAGTAACTCACTAACTACTTAAGGCTTACATGTGATCTAGTATAAAAACAATGATGGGTAATTTATTTTAAAACTGTTTGAAATATAATTCATTCAATTATTCATTTCAAATATGCCAATTTCCATTAAAAAACCATGATAAAGGTTTTTAATAAAAAACATTCCCTTTTTCCAAGACGGAACCCACAGGTTCCTATCAAAACCATTTAATACCATTTTTACCAAATACAATTTGGAATCGATTTCATAAAATTAATTTCAAAAAATTTCCATAAAACCAATTTCAAAATTTAAATTCAATAATTTAAATTTCACCAATTTCCATCAATTTCTCAAACACACCCCAATTAACTAGAATGAGGGGGGTGGGGGTTCCCAATTTCATGCCAAAATGAAATTTCAATAACCAAACTCCCAAATTCAACGGAATTGAGTTTTAATAAACCAATTTAAACAATTTTCAAACTAGTGAATTTAAATCAAACAATTGAGATCAAATCAAGAAATTTAGGTTCAATAAAATTTGGCCATCATAACGAAACCACTTACCTTTCATGGAAACATAAGGCCCATAACAGAACCCGCCAACAAGCACGAAGGCACAGAAGATCTAGGAACTCAACCTAGAAAAAAAATTCAACAACATGGGGTTTAGGACCATTTATCCTATAAAAATGTAAAAAACTCGAAGGAGATAAAGAGAAAGAGATGAAGAGACAGGGTGAACACTTACCTTGAAAGTCACACCGCATCTGCAACAAAGATCAATCATTGATTGAAATGACTCGGAAGGGTTTGAGGCATAAAAATATCGCCTGGGGAAGGCTCTAGGTTGAGAGAAAAGAAAACTGGAGAGGGTAAAAAGAAAAATCAGCCAAGCTTGTTGTTAAAAAACAACCATCAAGACTTTACACGACGTGTAACCCAGTTACAGGTTGTGAAATTCAAAAAAAAAATCCCAAAATCACTGAAAAACCAATCACTTTTTGATAAAATCATATTTATTATTATTTTATAATTTTAACATTGTGCAACCATATTGAACGACATGTAAATCCCCAGTAGACTATAGAATAATCATTTCTCTATTGAGCATCCATCAAATCTCTGACTTTTCCGTTATAGGTATCCTCTAAATTCCTTCTCGTCCCTACCCAGACAACGAAAAAGGAAAACCCTGACAAAGTTCAAATGAGATGTTACAACCTACCCACTATAAAAACTTTCTATCCCCATAAATCCAGTTAAGAAGCTTCCATATCAAAAAGGTGGGGCTACTACTCTCTCATCCATGCCTTGCATTCCCATGTCTAATGAAAATCATAACCGTTATTCCATAGCATTCTAACCAAAGGTATCAACTTCTTACAAAGTATATTGGTTTCAGAATCAACTATCTTGACTGGTCATTCAATCATAGATAAACCAGGTTCAATCTCAAGATCACTCCAGCTCAGAAAATGAGATGGATTTGATAGATACTTTCGTATATGAGATACATGGAACAATACATGTATTGACGTCAACTGTGGTGGAAGTTCCAAACAATATACAAATTTCCCCACCTGTTCAACAACCTTAAAAGGTCCCAAAAAATGAGAAGAAAGTTTACCTCACCTCCCAAGACATTGATGACCCAACCAAGGTAAAAATTTCATGAACACCTGGTCACCAACTGATAATTCCCACGGTTTATGATGACGATCAATATAAGAATTTTACCAGCTTTGTGCAGTCAATATTATCTGAAAAATCAATTGAATATTCGATATCGTCTCTTGAACCAAGCTCAGTCCAACCAAGAAACTTTTACCAATCTCTTACCAACATAATAGAGATTTACAAGACCAACCATACAATACATAAGAATGATCCATTCTGATCAAGGACTAGTAATTATTGTTATAAGAAAACTCAACCAACCCTAAGTGATCATCCCAAACTCGACAAAAGTCGAGAAAAAAAGCACAAATCATATCCTCAATATTATGTATAACACGTTCTGTATGGCCATCCAACTGTGGATGGTATTACATACTCAAATGGGCGTGAGATCCTAGTGGATTCTAAAGGCCTCTACAAAAGAGAAATTTGAATCGACGATTCCTATCAGAAACTATTGCAGAAGGAACTCCATGAAAACGAAAAATCACTTTCATATAGATATTTCCCAACTCCTTAACTTTGGTTGTATCACGAATGGGTATAAAGTGTGATAATTTAGTGATCCTATCAATCAAAACCCATTCCACATTCTTCTTTCTATGGAAATGAAAAAACTCAAGAACAAGGTCCATAGAGATCTTATCCCACTTCCAAGTAAGAACTAGAAGTGGCTGAAGTAAAACCTAAGTTTTTTGGTGCTTGAACTTAACCTGTAGGGATGTATAACAATGAGAAACAAATTAAGCAATGCCCCATCTCATACCTAACCACCAGAACTTCTGCCGAATGTCATATAATATCTTCATGGATCCTGGGTGCATTGACCAAATAGAACTATGGCAATTCCCCATTACAACTTTACTTACCAAATACGGTACCACAAATGGTTCTGAAACCATAGAATTCCCTCTTTGTAGAATGACCAATCAAAAACAGTCTCCCCATCATTAATAGAGTCTATAATGTTACATAACTCATCATCAAGATGTTGTTCTAGAAAAATAAATTCGAGAAGAGAGGATGTGAACTGAAAATAGGCCAAAGAAACCTCAACCCCTGATTCCTAGACTCTAATATGCAACTCTGCAAAGAGGTCCATCAATTTCCACTCTTCTGATGATTCCTTTACAATCTAGGTTGGAAGTTTCCTTCTTAGAGCATCTGCAACAACATCCCCTTTCCCAAGTTAGGTTATAGGCGATGACGAAATCAAAAGACTACAGGTATTCCACCCAATACATCTAATAGAGATTTAAATATTTTTTAGAGAAGATATATCTCAAGGTCTGGTTATCTGAATACATGATAAAACTTTCTCCGTAAAGGTAATTCTACCAAATATTAAGCACGTGCATCACAAATGCAAGTTCAAGGTCATGGGTTAGATAATTCTTCTAATGTTACCTAAGTTGATGAGATCCATAAGAAACAACCTGATCACCTTGCATAAGAACGTATACCAAACCTGAACTTGATGCATCAAAAAAGACCAAATAGCCCTGCGAGATCTCTGGAAGAGTTAACACCGACATAGTAGTCCAAATAAATTTTAGCTTAGAAAAATAATTATGACATTTATCATCCCAAACAAACTTTACTCCATTCTGAGTTAGTGCAGTCATCAAAGAAGCCAACTTTGAGAATTCCTTCACGAACCAGTAATAATATCAAGCTAAGAACAAGAAACTTTGAATCTAAAAGACATTTCGTGGTTGTTCCCAATTCATGAAAACCTTCAAATTCCCAGGATAAACTGATATTCATTGTTATGACACCACGTGTCCCAAGAAATTCACTTCCCGAATCTAGAAATCACATTTTGAAAAAATGGCATAAAGTTGGTGATTTCTCAGCAAACTCATAACTGTCCTTAGATGATGCACATGATCCTCCTCAAACTTAAGTAAATAAGTATTTCATCCACAAAAACTACCACAAAGGAATCAAGATACTCATGTAAAATATTGTTCATCAAATCCATAAATACGACAAGAGAATTGGTTTGACCAAAGGGCATAATAGGGTACTCATAATGGTCATACCTACTCCAAAAGGCAGTTTTCTGGATGTCAGATTCTTTTATCCTCAACTGATGGTAACTAGATCGAAAATTAACCTCCGAGAACCACCATTCCCCTTTCAACTAATCAAAAAGATCATATCTCTATAGCAAAAAATACTTGTTCTTTACCATAACTCAGTTGAGCTTTTGATAATCAACACATAAGTGAAGAGAAACATTAGCCTTCTTAGCAAAGAGAACAACCGCCGCCCATGGTGACACGGTTGGGTGTATGAGTACTTTCTCAAGAAGATCATCTAATTGAGACTTAATCTCTTTCATTTCAGCTGGTTCCATATGGTAAGAGGGAATAAATACTAGTTGATTACCAGAAATTATATAACAACACTGATCTTTATACCATAAAACTGGGTTTCCACAAAGTCATCCTTTAACAACACTTTTTTTAGTAGCGCTGATAAAGGGGGGATTTATCAGTGCTTTTTCCTAGCATTGATAAATTTTAAATTTCAAAAAAAAATCATGAAAAATAATATATTGTTATATAAGTATATTTATATTGATATAAATATAATATATATTATTTAAATATGTTTTAGAAAAGTATAAATAGACTACTACATTTAATATATAAGAAATTTAGTGAAAATAGATTTAAATTTTTTTAAAAAATATTATTAATTAATAATTTACTAATTATCATCGATTAATAATCATTTAATAAAAAATTTAAGACAAAAAAAAATAAAAAAATAATAAAAGATCTATAATATGTTGAAAATGTAACTCAAACTTCAAACGACCATAACTTTTGATCCGGGTGTCCATTTGAGCTCTACAACATATCAAATCAAAGCCTGCAATGATCTATATGCACTAGTGACCTAATAAAAGCATATGTCACATTTTTAGAGCCCCCAAAAGGACCATAAGGCCTCCAAAACTGAGTTTTTAGTCGGCATACCCCAATTTTTTAACATTCAAACAGGTATAACTTCTGATCCGGATGTCCATTAGCCTTGTACCACATATCATATCAAATATTGTTTCATTTTCTTCAATTTGACTGGTTGTAGAGTTGAAACGAGCTTCTAGATTATATGTTATGGTTGTTTTAACATTCTATGGATTTTTAAATACACATATATATGTATTTATTCGTAAATATATATATATCTATGTGTGTGTGTGTGTTGTATATATGTATGTATGTATTTATTTATTTATTTATAAGCACACATAAAAAACTTTTATAAATGTAATTAAAACTAATCTTATAAATATATATTAATATACAAATAAATATACGGATAAAATATTGTAACTACAAATATATATATATATAAATAGATATAAATATATATTAATATACGAATGGATATATATATACTAATATATGAATAAACATATATGTATTAATATAACTAAATATATTTATATTAATATGTATCTATATTAATATACGAATAAATATAACTATATATATGTAAATAAATATTAATATATATTAATATACAAATATATATATATATATTACTATATGAATAAATATATATTATTTATATAACTAAATATATTTATAATAATATGAATCTATATTAATATAAAAATAAATATAACTATATATATATATAAATAGATGTATCATAAAATAGATAAAAAACAAAATGGATTAGTGGTAAAGGTGCAGGCGCGCAAGGGGGAGAATGCACGGGAGTGGGAGGGAGCCGCCTAGCATTGATAGGGGGGGGGTCAAGTGCTGTTAAAAGCTCCCCCCGAATATAAATTATTATTTATTTAGTATTTATTTTTTTGAGTTTTATCATCACTTTTTAAAAGCGCTGATAAAAGTCTCATTTTATCAGTGCTAAAAAAAGGGCTGATAAAAGGGGTCTTTATCAGCACTTTTATGAGCACTGATAAAATGGACCCCCCCCCCTTATCTTCGCCTCGATTAACAATTCTTTTTTTAGCGCTGTTAATGAGATTTTCTAGCGCTGATAAAAGCCATGATTGTAGTAGTGAATATTACACATTAATACTTAATTTATTACATAAAATTACTCTTAATAGAACCTAAAAGATCAATAATTCTAGTGGCTTTTGGAATTTGGTACATAACATAACTTCTTGAACATGGGATACAACAAAATTTTTAAAAACTTCCTTAACATGATTTATTAAAAACTTCTTTAACATGCTCAAAATACTTCTTCAAACTTAAAACTACATGGGATAACCTAGGGACATACATAAGAAATGTGTTAGCTATAAAGGACAATAAGAGAATAAACATGGCATAATTGATACATGTTATACAATAGGAATATCAATGAGGAATAAAAAGAAATGAACCATAAGGCATGGTATAGCATGATAATCATAACATGAGAAATATGACAGCAACTTAAAACTGAATCATGAACATAGGTCAATGCTAAACTGCCAAAACTTCATGGTGTACAAAGTCCAATAAAATAATCATGTACACCTCTATCCCAACATGATGTATTATGATACTAACCATCACCCAAAACATTAGAGTGTTATCTGGTTGCACCCATCATAATCATTTTATTCTCATGTTTAAGTGTGCCACATAGATCATATGACATGGATTGATTCATCATCATAATTTATTTCACAATAAAGGAATATAGATTGCATAAATGTAAGTCCTCAATCAATAATTATATGTTTATAAAGGTGAAAAACCTTGATATAATCATTTGTATGGTATTCACTACACAATTGTTTTGACATGGAAAATCATGGTGAAATTTCTACAGCATAATGAAGTTACTTAAAAATTACTAAAAATGGTTGATGATAGAAAAAGAAGCCTACCATTTTCTGGACATCAGATTGGAAGTAATAGGGACATGAAAAAAAATATCCCAACATTAGAAATTTGTAAATATAAGGCATAAGGTAATGAAGAATCATGAATAGAGAAAAACAACATTACCAAATTTCAACATGGTAATAGGTGTACATAAAATATCATGAGAGGATTAATGAGAATGAAAGGAAGCTCTCATAGTTTATACATCAAATGGATAGTAAGGGGAATATGGAATATCATATCCCATCATAAGAAAATGAAAAGTAAATGACATAACATAAAAGGAGGGCTTGATAAAAGAGGGGAGTGGAAGATCCCTTACTTGAGTGTGTGACTCCAAAGGATTGGAAGCGGCTTCTTGAAAGATTGTATGCACCTTCGAAGGACTCTAGGGAGTGTATGGAAGAGTAAGTATGTTCTCAAAAAAAAATTAGTTAAGATAAATGAGAGCCTGGGTGAGTTTATATAGGAAAAGAGGGAGATTTCTCTATTATTTTGGTTTTGGATTCTACATAATAAAATGTCCAAAACCACAAACCAACCCATGGTTTTTTCCAAATGGGATTGATTTTAATTGTTTTAGAATTCCAATGGCCGAAATTATTAAAATATTATCCTTGGTGACGTGGAGGTGAGTCACACTCTTAATGAAATGATTTTAAAATCTTAAAGTATATTACAAGTATTAAAGGATTCATAATGGATTTTCAAAATAAATCAAATAAATTTAAAATAAAATTATTTTTAAGGGAAAACATATATTTGGTCGTGGATTCTAATTATATTACTTATTACATCACTTTTGGGTCATTTTGATGTCATAAAATAAAAAGTATATTTATATGGTATTTATTTTTTATCTGAAAATTTGACTATAAGAAAATTATGAAATATTCACCATTAGATAATTTTAATTTCTTGATTTCAAAAATAATATTAATTTTATCTAAATAATGTTCTAAAAAAGTGAATTTTCACTTTTAAAATAAAAATCGTCATTTATTAAAAATGACAATTTTTTGGCAATAACAATTTTTGAACCCTTATAAAAATTAAATTTGACTTCATAAAAATTATACAATCATTTTTTTATAAAATTTATTTAATAATAAAATTTTATTTATTTTAAGGATCCATTAATTCATCAAATATAGATTTCTTAATTGATTTTGAATATTAACCAAAAATACTATTTGTATTTTATTGAATCAAAATAAAAATCATTTTTAAAGTAACAATAATAAGAGGGAAATATATTCATTATTATATAAAAATACAATATACATATTCATATTACTAGGGTCTTGTTACATATCCCTTTAATACACCATCAAATGTCCTAAGGGTAAGGTGCACGATAGTGAGACTTTCATTTGGCGGTTCAGTGAACATGTTTTGGGCTGTGATCTCAATGAGCTTGAACTTATTCTATAAATGGTATTGATCATGCTTAAGTTATTGGATCTCATCTTGGGATTGGTCATGGAGAAAATACCAGAAATACTATCTGCCTTGGAAGATCTGATAAATGAGCTTCATAGGGTACGATTCCACTGGTTGAGGCTATCACTTCCTTTTTCTGTGACAATAAGATTTTCTAAAACCCTATATTTATACTAATCATGTGATTAGTGTTCAATGACTATATTTTCAATGGTAATGATACATAATAGTTTTTTAAATATAATGGGCATAATAAGGCAAAATAAATTAATGTGTTTTCTAGATCCATATTATATAAAAAAACATTTAATAAAATATAAGGAGAATTTTATTTATAATAGTTTGGGTCATCACAATATCCCCCCTTAAAAACATTTCACCATCAAAATTTTCTTTTTACACACTAAAACAGTTGTTGGTAACTCTGATTCGTCACTTCCTATGGTTCCCACGTTGCTTCTTCAAACTTGTGGTTTCTCAACCACACTTTGAGTAGGGGCATTGTCTTATTTCGTAGAACTTTTTCTCTATGATCTAATATCTTCACCAGTTGATCCTCATAGGAAAGATAATTCTCTAATGTTACCACCTCTAGATTGAGTACATGGGAGGGGTCTAGTATGTACTTTTTCAAGAGGGATACATAGAATACATCATGTACTTGAGATAAGTTCGGTGTGAGTGCTATTTAATAGACCACCACTCTGATGTGATCAAAGATATCAAAAGGTCCGATGTACCTTGGATTATGAGTTCTCTTCTTCCAAAATATCATCACTTTCTTCTATGGAGATATATGGAGGAATACCATATCTCCTATATCAAACACTATGTCTCATCTATTATTGTCAACAAAACTCTTCTTTCAACTCTAAGCCACTTTGATGTGATGCTGAATGGTTTTAGCATTATCCACCATTTCCTAAACCATTTTAGGACCTAGTAGTTTTCATTCCCCAACTTCATCCCAATATGAAGATGTTCTACCCCTCTTCCCATAAAGGACTTTATAGGGAGCTATTTGGATGCTCAAGTGGAAACTATTGTTGTACGAAAACTAAACCATAGGTAGATGTTGGTCCCATTATGATTTGAAGTCAATTGAGCATGCTTTCAACATGTCCTCAAGTGATTGGATAGTCCACTTAGATTGGACATTAGTTTGAGGGTGGTGTCCATTAGTCCGCTCAGATTGCCCATTAGTTTGAGATGAATTTCAGCTATGTGTTTAGAGAATAATGGAGACTTTTCCAAAACATAGAGGTGAATCTTGGATCTCGATTGGACACAATTGATAGTGGTACTCCATGTAGCCTCGCCACTTCTCTGATGTATATCTTTGTAAGTTAATCAAGTAAGAAATCCTCTTGAATTGTAATGAAGTGTGTAATCTCTGTAAGACGATCCACAACAACCTAGATAGTATTGTTTTATTTGGATGTATTTATAAATCTGATGACAAATTCTGTGGTTATGTTTTCCCATTTCTATGTTGGAATGGGTAATGATTGCATCATCCCCTTATAATTATACCTTTTGGCCTTCACTTGCTAACATATCAAGAACATTTATGTATATTCAATAATCTTCTTCTTCATGTTTTCCCACCAATAGTGCTCTCGGAGATCTCGATACATATTTTTGTTTCCTAGGTTAATGGACAAAGTTGAACCATGTGCGTCATCCAATAATATTATTTAACATAGTATTTGATAGAACACATAGTCTTGAACCAAATATCACAATTCCTTCTTTATTAACATTAAACTCCAAATATTTCTCTTTTTTTATAGTTTTCACTTTCTTCTGAATTCCCACATCATCTTTTTAAGTATGATTTAACCTTTAAAAAAGAGATGGTTGAAAATAATTTGTGAAGGTATTGATGATGTTCCTACCTTCATGATTCGCATGTCCATCCTCTTCTATTCTAAAAATATTGAGTCCTTCTCAATTCTCATCAATGATAAAATTATAGGATCCTTTATATTTGGAGCATCCTCCACTTTATTCGCTTTATCAGGATGGTAGTGAATTGAGAATTCATAGTCCTTGATCTACTCTAATCATCTTAGTTGGCACATATTAAGCTCGTTTTGCGTGAATATATATTTGAGGCTCTTATGATTAGTATTTATCTCAAAATTCTCCCCATAGAGATAATGTCTCTAGATTTTCAATGAAAAGATCATAGTTTCTAACTCCAGATCATGTGTGATATAGTTTTTCATATGAACTTTTAACTTCCTTGAGGCATAGGCAATGACTTTTTCATTCTGCATTAACTCATAGCCCAATCCCTTCATTTAAGTATCACTGAATACTACAAAAAGTTCTCCAATTGTGGGTAGTGTGAGCACAAGGGTAGTGATAAGCCTTCTTTTTAACTCTTTGAACCTTTATTCACATTCATCATTCCAAGAAAACTTGACTCCCTTCTGAGTTAGATTGGTAATAGGGTTCAATAATTGTGATAAATTTCTCACAAATCAGCAATAATACCTAGAAAACCTAAGGAAACTATGAATATCTATCATAGTTGTTGGACTTTTCCATCCTTGGATTTCTTTTTTATTTGAAGGATCCCCAGATATCCCATTGCTTGTGATGATATGCCTTAATTATAAGAATTAAACTAGAACTCACACTTTCTATACTTGGAATAATGCTTCTCCTTTCATAAGGTCTTTGATACAATGTTCAAATTCTCCTCATGCTCCTCCTTAATTTTGGACTACATTAGAATATCATCTATAAATACTAAATTTTTTTTTTCGAGGTAATCACTAAAGAATATATTAATCAAATCTATGAATATTTACAGGGAATTAATGAGACTTAATGGCATCACTATGAACTCATAGTTCCCATACCCTGTATAAAAAGCGGTCTTGGGGATATCTTCATTCTTCACCCTTACTTGATAATATCCCGACCAAAGATCCACCTTAGAGAATTATTGTGCTCCACATAGATGATCGAACAAGTCATCAATCTGTGGCAGGGGATACTTTTTATTTATCATGATCTTTTTGAGCTCATGAAAATAAATTCAAAGGTGAATTGACCCATCATTCTTCTTGATGAAGAGGACTAGTGCACTCCATGGTAAAACACGTGGGCCTATAAACCCTTTATCCAAATTTTCCTGTAGTTGTTTCTTTATCTCCTCAATTTCAACAAAAACCATCCTATACAGAGTATTGGATATTGGAAATTCCCCAAGTATAGACTCGATTGAAATTTAAATATCCTTTCTAGGAGGAAGACCAGACAATTCCTTGGGAAACACATCAGCGTACCCCCTCAAAATAGGCATTTCTTCGAGGATGATCCTTTCCTTAGACTCAATCATTTGAGCCAGATATTCTTGCACATAGGGAAATAATATCCATGTTTTAGATGACGGTGTTAATGAAAATTCCTCCTCCTCCTTGCACTTGTATAGAATTAGGGGTTGATTCGGCATACAAAGTGTGATTTCCTTCTTGGGGAAATTTATGTTGGATCTATAGAGGGAATTCCAATCCTTGCTCAGAATTGCATCAAATTCCACCAAAGGAAGTATAGAAAGATTCACTAGGAAGTTTATCACACAAATTGTGACAGGGGAGGAGTTATATAATGGGATGTAATAATTTCTCCATTTCTCATTTTCACCGACATCTCTACCTCCATGCTTTGTGGTTGTGTTTGAATAGTTCTACTAAACTTTCAAGATATAAAGGAATGTGTAGAACCAGAATCAAATAGTATGTTCACTATTCTTGAATGAATAACTAGTGTAACTTTCTCCACTTCATTGTAAGGATTCACTTCAGTGGTAGTGATGGAAAAATCTCACCCTTTCTACCATGGAGGTTGTTGGTTGCCTTCAAAAACCCTTTTCTTAGTAAATTGGTTTGCAAAGTGCCATGGTTCCTTATAGTTGTAGAAATAAACAATGCATTGGGGGTTGAATGAAGCATTCCTTTCCTTCATCGCATTAATGGATTTCTCCTGTCGGTAATTATTAGCTAGGTGTACTTCCTTCCTGCTCCTAAAACATTTCTTAACCCCCTAGACAATTTCCAAAGTGCTTATTTCTACACATTTGAAAAGTGTTATGCTGAATTTGTATAGCACCGTTAGATTTCTCCATCAGACCACCAGAATTAAACTCCACTTTCTATTTCTTATCCCCATAATACCTTTGGGATTTTTCGATCTCCATTTTGACTTTGAGGGCACATCAAAAAATTTCCTCATAGCTATCAAAGTCATGGACTGCTAAGGATTTTTGTAGACTAGGTTTTAGACCACCAAACACTACAATAAAAATCGGGTTTAGCAGCGGTTCACAAAACCACCGCTAAACGTTTTCGCCGAAAGGTTTCACGGCGGTTTTTAATAAACCACCGTGAAACACATATTTTTTTTTAAAAAACCCGACCCTTCCCTACCCCCACCCCGCGTTTCCCCCCAAACCCTCACGACCCTTCTTTCCCTAACCCCCCGACCCTAGAGACCCCCGCGCCCTCCCTTCTTCCCCTAACCCCCCCGGCCTCGGTGACCCCCAAGAGTCTGGCGACCCCCGCACCCTCCCTTCTTCCCCTTACCCCCCCCCCCCCGGCCCAGGCAACCCCCAACCATCCGGCGACCCCCAACCGTACGGTGACCCCGTCCGGTGACCCGTGACCCCCAACCGTTCGACGACCCATCTCCGGAAACCCCTTTATTTTCCAGGTATGTATCCATTTAAGTTTGGGGTGGTTTTATTGTGGCACCTTAATTAATTTTATGAGCTATTGGGGTTTTAAAACTTATATGATATATCATTGACTATCATAACTATTATCTTGGTCATGTTATATCCATTGTGTTTGGTTGATTTTCTATCATGCATCATATTTATGTTATAACATTTTTTTGGTCTAATTCTGGTTATGTTGTGTTTGAGAGTAAACCACCACAATGATTTCATATACCATTGTAATTTATAGTCATCCTCTAGTGTCTGTGGGATGAACCTAAGTTTATTGGAATTTTGGCCCTACCTAAGTCAATAGGTTGGGGTCGAGATGTTGTAGTGGTAGCCCTTCCCATTTAGGTTTAATTACCCTCAATTAAAATTTCCATTTTTGATCAGTTGTTTAGGAATGAGAAATATCAACTCTGACTTGATGAATTAGAGAAATTTGATGAAAAATATTTGCACACACTTCACATCCTTGAGTTAAATAATAATAATATTATATGAGAATTCCATAAGAAGTCCCACATGTGATTATTCATCCAAGGAGAAATAGTATTATCTATGAGAACACCTATGATACCTAGGAGGAAACCTATAAATCTAGAGTAAAATGGGAAGGGACGTATAAAATACAAAATTTATACTCCAACAATGCCTACTCCATGATTATAATGGATTGAGAGCATATCATATCTACCAAAAACATAATTATTCTCAAAGAAATACTTTTCATAACTTTACAATGGGGATTTGAAAGTACATTTTTAATGACTTTAAACTTCTTATAGATGGTTCCATTCATAAGACCACAAACTGCAAGACACGAAGGTCCTTGGTGTAGGACCATAAAATGTATGAAACTAATGTCATTTTCATATAACATATGATCCATCCTATAATAGTGTAAACTAACTTGAGTGGTATATTTTTTTATGAACTTATTCCCTTTTATATTAGACATATCTATGTAATAGTTCTTAGTGTAAGGGCTTACATGTTTTCAGTGGGTCTTCACCAACAAATTTATACTAGGATGAAACCATTTTATTATCTCATATACATAATCCAAATTTAAATAGAGAATCATTTTCCAGAACTACATATGGATTGATTCCTATTCTTATAGGTTACATAATGGTTTCGATATCTCTTATATGAATAATGGTTAATGATATATTTCATTTATAATCTTCTACACTATCCTAGTTTATGTGTTTTTTCATTCATGTCAGGTTTCCTCTTATTTACATAAACATGTATGAAGCAATCCTATATTAAGAACTGTGTGTGTATTAATTCAAGTTAAGTCCATATATATAGTTATTTCCAAATCATTTATATTGGACCAAACGAAAAATTTAATTCCTATAAAAAACCAACCTCATCCTACTATTCATGACTTCATCTATTCAAATAAAATTTTCTTTATTGACTTGACACTAAGACTCAAGAATTTCATATTTAATAAAATCCAGATATACACAAAGCTTTCTTCACATTGATCATAGTCATAGGAACTTAAAATGAATGACATAAAGTTCCTCACCATACCACATTATACTACATTGCACAAAAGTCATTTTTTTAATTATATCATTAAACTAAATGACATATGGTCCCCCTTAAATTACATTTAAACCTATTTCATAAATTCAATATATACAATATAATTTCCTTACATGAGATAAATATCCACATAATAATCCTCAGTTAAGAGTTACTTCTCAAAAAACCTATGAAAAAATAAAATTCCACAATTATTTCCTTGGATTATATCATATGGGATTCATGGATTCGCATCAAACCTTCCTTTATGTAGCTTGAAACTGGACAACATCATTTTCCCCTTCACAAGAGATAGATTTGTGAAGATATATTATAAGAACAACATGTGACATGATTCTTATTGTTATGAGATATATAGTGACACACAAATTTTCCATCCTAGGAAATTATGTAGTTCCCATTTAATTTCCCAATTCTTACCCAATGAAGATACATTTAACAATTAAAATCAATTTTCATCCTTTCAATTCCCACCAGGGCACCCATACATGTCTCCCTTTCTCTCGTATACAATATCTAGATATTTGTTGAGACCTTATAGAAACTACATATGTATTTATTTCTATTATTACTGGATATATAGTGATGTTTGAGCCACTAAACCTGGACCCAAAAACACATTTCATCACCATAAAAGCTATTATAGTGTATAATACCCTCATTCATGTTGGGTCACTCCATATTTGAATCTATACTATGATAATATATTTTCTTCCAAGAACTACATGTGTCATGATTCCTATTATTATAGGATATATAGAAACACCTAAACTATCCATATCGGTATTAGTCACAATTCATCATCTACTTTCACTCCCCCTCAATATTCTATAATTTCTTAACCTTGGATAGATTTGAACTGGAGTGTTCCAGTTACCTTTTATATATCATACTTATATAAGAAACACTTTATACATTAACTATTTTAATCACTCCAAAACTCTCATGGCTATTGGTAGTGAGTGTATCTAATTTTTAAATAACACCACAATTTGGAAATGACATTACTAATGTATATTATTCCCACAAACAAGAGATGATTTGTGTTTAATGCACAGAGGTGTAATTTCATGGTAATTCATACCTTTTTAGTATTGAAACCCCCTTTCAAAAATCCCTTCATGATTTCCATTCTATAGATTCATTCCAAAAATTCATATATGAATGCGCTAAATTAAAATAGATTGTGAAAAGATTGAAAAACATAAAGATCGATGAAACATGACCAATTTTCATGAACTGACCTAGGTTACCCATAATCCAGGTACCCAAGCTAGCCTAAGATAAGTCTCAAAGGGTGTCATGTAAGGGCTAAATATTTCTAGTAATGTCGTTGTACTAATAGTATGAAAATCATGCATCTTTGGTGTGTGCAATGACATCACTTTCAATGGGGTGTTGTTTGAGGCAACATAAATGTGTGATCGACAGTGTTATGATAAGTGTGTAACCCGATATTCTTACTGCTCCTCAATGAGGTGTTGTCGTTGTCTCTTAGGGACCAGACTTGTTCGATTTGTCTGGGCATGCTAAGTAAGTGGTAAATGTGATCAATGTATCATCTTTATTATATTATGCATACTTTATGATCAATGAGTCATCTTTATTATATTATGTTTCTATAATCTTACACTATCGTATATATGAAACTTTTTCTCTATTTAGTAGTAACTATGTGTTTTAATTTTTTTTATTATTGTGTAGGCACATTGTGATATACATGGATAAAAGCTGGATCACATTACCGAGGAACACACCTCAATATGTTAAGGGTTTGAATGAGTTTTTAGATTTTTCAATTTCTAATCGACCCGTTGAAGGGAGAATAATATGTCCATGTCCTAAATGTAAATTTAGAACATGGTTGAAGAGAGATGAAGTTTATGAACATTTAATACTGAAGCAATTCCCTGATCAATATTTTTGTTGGATTTGGCATGGAGAATCGAACAATAAAGAAAGATTGAGCACTGATGTTAATCCAGATAATGAGGTCCCAAGTTCGTCGACAATGGAAAATGAAATGCAAAACCTCATAAATGATGCATTCGGAACTGTAAGACACCCCTATGAGCATCAAAACATATCAGAACAACCAGAAGAGGGTGCTACAAATTGAAACGTGACAAGTGATGTTTTTGAGACTGTAACACAAGCAGATCAAGATTGTAACATATCATTAGATCCTCCTCTTTATTTTGTAGAGCCAAATATAAGGGAAAAATTCAGTGAGGAAAATGCGTTTCATGATTTAGTTGACGATGGAAATAAAGAGTTGTATAATGGGTGTTTGAAATATTCAAATCTTTCATTTCTGCTAAAGTTGTACCATATCAAATGTCTATGTGGAATTACAAATAATGCAATGTCTATGTTATTGGAATTGATTCGTGATGCATTTACGGAAGCAAAAATCCCAGAATCTTTTTATGATATGAAAAAAGTTGTTAACAAGCTTGGTCTGAATTATACAAAAATACATGCGTATCCCAATGATTGTAAGCTTTATTGGGGAGAGGATTCAAGTAGACAGATTTGTAAGAAATGTTCTTCTTCTAGATGGCAGTCAAAGGGTGATGTTGGAAGTCTAACTGAACATAATTTCATGGAGAAGAAGAAAAGGAACACACCTGCAAAAGTTTTTCATTACTTTCCTTTGAACCCTCGATTGCAAAGATTATTCATGTCATCAAAAACCGCCGAACACATGAAGTGGCATTCTGTAGATAATACCAATGATAGGTTAATGAGACATACACGAGATTCCCAATCGTAAAAGACATTTGATTCATTATATCCAGATTTCTCAGCTGATCCTAAGAATGTTCGATTGGGATTGGCTGCCGATGGATTCAACCCATTTGGGACTTTGAGTACCAGTTATAGCATTTGGCCAGTTATTTTGATCCCTTATAATCTGCCTCCGTGGATGTGTATGCAACAAACATCTTTTATCATTTCGATGATTATTCCTATAAAACAAATGCCTGGAAATGATATTGATGTATACCTGCAGCCTTTGATTGAAGAATTGCAGGAGTTATGGAGCAACGGTGTTGAGACATTTGATGTTTCTTCTAAAACAATGTTCAAAATGCATGCTTCTTTAATGTGGAACATTAGTGAATTCCCTGGGCTTGGAAATTTATCTGGTTGGAACACTTATATGGGTTTGGCTTGTCCCATTTGTAACTTTTATTTTGAGCCCAAATGGCTACATCATAGTAGAAAATGGTGCTTCTTGTGCCATCGAAGATTTCTTGATGCATCTCATAGATTTCAGCTAAAAAAATAAAAATTTAATGGTTCCATTGATTGTAGACCACCTCCAAAGTTGTTAACCGATTATGAAATATTGACACAACTTGAAAATGTTAAAACAGAATTTGGGAAGGTTTATCATTTGAATGATAGAGAAAAATGAGTGTGAAGTGCTTCGTCAAGTGAAATCAGAACGCAACAATGGAAGAAAAAAAGAATATTCTTCAAACTTCCATATTGAGAATTTAATTTGTTGTGCCACAATCTTGATGTGATGCATATTGAGAAGAATGTATATGATAATTTGATTTTCACATTACTTAATGAGCATGGGAAGTTGAATGATCATCTCAATGCTCTCAAAGACTTACAAGTAATGAACATAAAACGTGATCTCTGGCTAGATGAGAATGAAAAGTATGATCCAACCATTTTTTTCAATGAAAAATAGGGATAAAGATACGTTCCTTCAAATTTTAAATAATGTGAAGGTATCTGATGGGTATTCAAGTAACATCTCGAGGTGTGTTGACTTGAATAATCGTAAGTTATATGGATTGAAAAGTCACGATTCACATATTTTGATACAATAGTTACTACCATTGGCATTTCGTACATTATTACCTGAAAAAGTTACTACTGTTGTACCCCAATTCTGCACATTTTTCAACCAATTATGTGAGAAATCTCTACATCCATTTCATCTTCACAACCTCCAGGAGAGGTTTGTATTGACCCTTTGTGCAATGGAGATGATCTTTCCTCCATCGTTTTTTACTGTCATGATGCATTTAACTGTGCATTTGGTTGAAGAAGCTAAATTAGGAGGCCCCGTTCATTATCTATGGATGTATCCAATTGAGAGGTATTTTATTTATATGTTTCCAGTTAAGTAAAAAAAATTTGGCATTTAAATAAATTCATAATATTATTATTTTATTTCACAGATATCTTGGGCATTTGAAAGTATACGTGAGAAATAAAGCTCAACCAAAAGGCTCTATTGCTGAAGGCTATTTGGCAGAGGAGTGTCTCACCTTTTGTTCCAGATATTTGGATGATATTGAGACAAGATTTAATCGAGTTTGACGTGTTGACAACACATCAACTCAATCTCAAATGCATCAAAAATAAAAAATATTTCCTGTTATTGGCCGATCAGTTGGGAGGACCTCATATGTGACACTGACAGCATTGGAATTATTACAGGTACATAGATATGTGCTGCTGAATAGTGAAATTGCATATCCATTTATTAAATAGTTGAGGATACAAACAAAGAGATGAATGAGAGGCCGAACACGAAATGAGAAAGATATAATGAAAGCTATGAATAAAGAGCTGGTAGAATGGTTTCCACAACGTGTAAGTTTATAAATATTACAATAAATACCAATATTAGTTTGACACATACAATTTGTAAATCTATTAAATTATATTTCTTTTTTCAGATCATGAATACTGATACTCGAGCAGACTTGTCAGAATATTTGAAGTTTCTTGCTAGAAGTCCTATAAAACAAGTTATAAAGTTCAACACTTATAATGTGAATGGCTTTAGATTTCGTACAGTCGATCGAGAAGTGGGTTTGAAAACACAAAATAGTGGTATATTTACATTTTCTGAAGTGGGATACTATGGAAAGATGCATGATATTATTGAATTAAACTACCTCAGGCATTTTTATGTTGTTTTATTCAAATTCAAATGGGTCGCTATTATCAGAGGTGTTAAAAGAGATTCCTTGAAATTTACTTATGTAAACTTCTCTCGCTTGATGGATGTTGGTGATCATGAACTGCATGATCCATATATCTTAGCATCGTAAGAAAAAATGGTATATTATGTGAATGATGTTGTGGATGAAGGGTGGAGTGTATTTACTCATGTAATAAAAAGATATTTGTATGATATGGGTGATGAAGTGGAAGATTTGACCTCTGCAATTGAATTTCATCAACAATAGGAAGCAAAATTATTTTTTCATCGTGATATTGAAAATATTAGTCTAGAAAGGATGAATGAAGTGGATGATGTAATGGAGCAGGAAACCGACATGATTTAAGGGAGAAATGATTGTATTTACAATTATTTATTCATTCAGCAACCACTTGTTTCATTTTTACAGTCATTCATTATCATTTTTAAATATATTTTGTTTGTTAGTACTGCGCATCTATTATCATTTTTAATTTTTTTTGCATAATTTTTTTGAAATATATATTCTGAACATAATTTTATTTTATTAAATGACAGGAATGGCAAGGAAGAAGTGGTACACTATTTCATCTAGTTCTACGACATATGATGATCCGTCTGTCCCCACGGCATCTGAGGCACCAACTCCCTACACCCCTGCACCATCTCCCTCTGCACCATCTGTAACACCATCTGTGGATGTCTCATTAGAGGATGAGTCATCGACTCCCCCTACAGGATCCTCAACAGTGGGGCAGCAACACGCCCCTTCCAGTTCATCACGGACATTCTGGAGGGTCATAGTCATAGGTACAAATTTTATTTAAATAAATTTATTTCATTTTGTTTATACTAATTATTTTCTCATTGTAGATGAAAAAAATGCAACCGTGAAAAAACAAATAAAAATTTCAGATGTTTGGAACATGAATGGCGAGAAGATAGTCGTTCCATTTGATTCTTATGGGGTCCCGACAGATGATGCCATGGGGTTACTTGGCCAGATTATAGGTCAGCTAGCAGCGGAGCCCATTTCCCTGCCTATTTCATATGATGATTGGAGTCATATGCCTCAAAACTGGAAAAATGAAGTTTTTGATTCTCAGATAAAGATAATTTTATTACTTTATGGTTTAATTGAATGTCATGTTACTAATATGTTCAAAATGAATTTCTGTATACAGATGTTCTTCTACTTTACCGTTGCTGATGTGATATCACAGAAGTGGACATTGAAAAATCTTGGTAAAAAATGGAAAGATTTAAAATGGAGGTTGTGGTGTGATGTCAACGATACTTCGTTGACTGTGCAACAAATGTATGAGAAGTTACCCAGTGGGGTACTGAAAGAACAGTGGAAAGTTTTTGTCGATAGATATCGTGATGAGAAGCGGATGGTACAGAAATATATATTATTATATTATCCTCATTTTACATTTATATATGTATATGAAGAGGATATTAAATTGAATACATTATTGTTAAATTGAATTTTATTTATTTCAGGATCTCTCAAGACAGAATGCATCAAACCGGGAAAAGCAAGTCATCCCGCACACTGCGAGCTCAAAAATATTTTCTAGAAGCCGAATGTCATTGGTAATCTTTTAATTAGTTTAAATATTTATAAGACAATATTATCTATTTAACATATTAAATTGTTGATTTATTTTTGTTTAATGCATTCACAAAGTTTAGGGCATGAAGCATGCTAAACTAAACTGTGGCTGGATGTTTATAAAAAACTAGATGGAAGTTTTGTTAATGAGCCTGCCAAAGAAGTTGGGGTATGAAGTCAATTTTTTATTATAATAACTTATTATTAGTTTGTGCTGTGTTAATATATATTGATATTTGATTTATAGGTAAAAATTAAAGAAATATGGGATTCCAATCCTGGGCAATCCTACTCAGTCTCCCAAGATGACCCGGTTGCTAAAGTCCTTGGGAAGGAGCATCCTGGTAGAGTGCACGGGATGAGTTTGGGACCCATACCATCTGAGGTCTTTGGCAGGCCACCAGTGATTCCAGCTGCATCTACTCCTATTTATAGCAATTTCATACCTGAAGATTCTTAGAGGGAGATGTCTTCTCTACGAAACATAGTTCACCAGCAGGGGGATCATATATCTTCTTTGTAGAAAGAGTTACTTGAAATACATCATCATATGACCAGATATACCCCCGGTGGTAGTGCATCGACTAGTGGTGAGCAGTTAAATCACAAAAGTTAAAAATCATTTAGTTTGAAAACTTTTATTGGTTTTAATTTTAATTATAAATATGCAACAATATTTAATTTTCAATATAATATTCATATAGGTGGCAGCAGGTAGTGGATATGGAGGTGGAGAGGGTGACGATGCATCATCAGACCATTAGTAGTAGTATTGTTAATGTATTGAACAAATATGATAATGGTTGGTTTGTATATGTAACATGCATGGCACATAGTTGCCACCAAACATTTCCATGTATTAACATTTTCTTGATTTCTCATGTTTCCTTCTATGCATTTTTTTGATTTATGATGTTTCATTTTATGTCTTGATTTCTCGAGTGTGGTATAAATCATTCCATTTAGGCCTGTGTTTGAATTGGTAGTCAAGATTTTGGATGACTAAAGAGTGATCCTTTTGTTATATTGTTCTGGTTATATAAATTGGAACCTAGTAGGCAGTATAGAGACCAAACATAAGAGGATGATGGGAATGTGGTTTAGCCTAATCATGTGATATGAATCATATACTCACCAATAAAAGTAGTTGGAAACAAAAATGGTGAACCTAACATGGAACCTTAAACAAAATGCATGTGTCACCCACATGTGAGGCTCCTTTTTCTCTCTCAAAATATGAAATGTGGACAAACATGGATCCGATACAATTGATTATACATGTGTTTATTTATTGATATGATGATTTCATGAGGATTTCTTATAAATGTTTCTCATAAGTATTCTGGCACTTTCAACTAGAACCCCCTTTGATCTAAATGACATTTTACTACTTTAAGAACACATATGCTTCGACTACTGCACAAGTTAGATCCTCATTTAAAACTAGGGCTCTATTATCAACCTTTCACCCTCAACATTGGGTCTCAAATTCACTGGTTTGGGAGTCACACCTAAATGGTACCTTTCCATCTTCAGGGAAAGATAAAAAATCCATTCATCTCAAAAATCCCTACTAGATGTATACTCGACAATGACTAGTGGAACATAATTTGTTGTAAATAGTTTCCATCTCAAACCATTTCATGGTCATATACATGGAAGGAAATAACATGTTCCTCCCTTATCTAGGGAGGTTGATCAAGATTTCACTGATGGACTCATCTAGATAGCATAAGGGACCCTCCAAAGGGCTCCTTCTCGCATTCACCATCACCAATGCTACAAAGAAATAAAACCTCTATATGATGTGTGTATTTAGCTTGGGAGTCTGACCTAAGTCTCCCAAACCTACGTAGTAAGGAAAAACCACTGAGGGTAGTGAACAATCAACCAAGAACATGGACCTACATCTATACCCTCCAAAGAATCCCACTAACTAAATATGGTGGAAAACTATGAGCAAGAGGACACATTTTCCCAAATTTACTAATCTTGTCGGTATAATATGGTATTATTCAAAGAAATAACCAAGAATATTTTGGTAAAAAATATAGGGAATACCCACATCCTTTCCCACTGACTTGATTAACATCAGTATATACCTATATGAAATGGAGGAAAAGATTAGGCCCATACACATTCTCCAACAATAGAATAAGAAAATATGCATGTTCTGGTCACTGAAGTCACCTAGAATAATCTAAAAATGGTTAAAGGGAAGATGCACAACTATTCTACCATAATTTGGGTTACTCATTAACACAATATGAGGGTATTTAGAGAAGATACACATCTTTTCTCCCAATGTACGGTGTATCTAGTTGAATGCAGAGGTTATAGGAGTTTGGGTCATATCTTGCACATCTTCAAAACTTTTCCACCAGTTCCTCCTAGGGGGATAAGATCTTTACCTATTCCACATTATTATGTGAGTCCTCTTAATTTTTAGTACGGATGTAGCTATAATACCACATACTGCTGAGGCCAAGGTGGTAGTTGACATAGTTGATACTAGAATCAGGAATTAATGTGCATGAAATGTGATCCCACTCAGAATAGTCAGGTTGTAGCATAGAGTCATGGTATGGGAAAACTAAATGACGTTAAACATATGATATGGATCATAATTCAAATTCAGATATTGTTTGAGGTACTAATCTAGTAACCCCTACTATAGATTCTACATTATTTGACAAAAGTGCATCATACAATGTTATATTTGATACATTTCTAGAGATTCTGGTCCTTGATATAGTGTATTTATGTGTCATTAAGAATCTGTAAACCTTATTGGTTATTCGATCAATGATTGTTAACTGATGGAATTATTTTCCCCATCAGATAGGAAAATTTTTTTATATAGAATTAATTCTTTCCCATCATGTAACTGTATGATGTAATTATTGGAATGGATTTCATGCTTCCCTATAGATCCATTATTGGTTATTATTACTATATAATTATGGTTGATTGTTTGTATGATGTCTCTTGTTTCATCATGTTGGGGATACAAAGTTAGAAATAACATTTTATTTGTTTGTATGATGTCTCCTGTTCCATTTTCTGGTTTGATTTTTTTTTCAGGGTAGTGGGGCTGTAGAAGAAAAACTGCATTTTTTTTTCTGGCCAGTCATTTTGCGGCGGTTTTAACCACTGCTAATGATTTACTAGTCAGCATTTTGTGGAAGTTATAACCGCCACTAATGCTTTACTAGGAAACCATTAGCGGCGGTTAAAACCTCTGTGAAATGTAATCGGTTTATATTTAGTGGCGGTTTTAACCACCGCGAAAGAGGCGCATCAAACGCCTGAATTGTTGAGTCAATATGGTTTTCCTTATGACTTTTCCATTCCTTCTTGTTTTGAAAATCACAAACACCTTATATTTAAGAAAATTGCTTTCTTAAGGAAATTTTCTTTTATAAGGAAAATTGTTTTTATAAGGAAAATTTCTTTCTTAAGGAAAATCGCTTTTATAAGAAAAATTATCCTTATCATATTTTCATCCATATTTTTCTTAAGTATGAGATTCGGATTCATTTTCTCAGAATCATTGAAACTTTGATATAAAGCATTCTGTTTTAGGATTCGGATTCTGGATAAGAACTATAAGGAAGTTTCATTCCGAATTCCGGATATGAACTCTGACTAAGTTCTATTCCAGATTCAGGATACGAATTCTGAAGAAGAATTCTCATTACGAATTCTAATGAAGAAATCTCATTCCGAATTCCCGTTACGAATTCTAATGACGAATTCTCATTACGAATTCTGATAAAGAATTCTCGTTACGAATTCTAATGACGAATTCTCATTACGAATTTTGATGACGAATTCTTATTACGAATTCTGATGACGAATTCTCATTACGAATCCTGATGATGAATTCTCATTATGATTTCTGATGACGAATTCCTATTCCGAATTCTCATTCTGAATTCACCTATTAAACAGAATTTGAGTATCTTTGTTTTATACACTCTGAATTAATTTAGACTCCGAAAAACATATTTTTTTGACTCCGAAATTTTATATTGCTTACACTTATAAAATTTGTCTACTCTTTAATATTGTTCTTTACACTCCGAACCTTCACTCCGAAGTTTTCATTCTGAACTTTTATGTTAGAGTTTAAAACGATGTCGTACATTCTGTTACATTTGTTTTGTTATAAAATTATTTCGTCTGTTTTGTTTTAAACTAACCGTTGTCTAAGTGACACGTGTATAGGTCCCTCCGATCTTTAAGGAAAATATGAACATTGGAGAAGGATCCGACCTTACCTATAAATAGGAGCTCATTTGAAAGAGCTCGGGACTGATGACAGATGAACAACTTGGTTTTGTGCATACATGCTATTGAAGTGAATTCTAGAGAGAGAGGCTCTTATTAACTCTCAAATCTTTGTGCGACTCCGAATGTTGGTGATTACATTCGAGGGCTTCCGGGGATAGGAAGACAGAGGTGCCGACTACCTTGAAGTTCGAGGGCTTCCTTGTTGAGGAAGACAGAGGTTTCCAACTACCTTGAAGTTGAGGGCTTGCGAGGATAGCAAGACAGAGACTCCGATCTTCGTATCGAGGGCTTACCCTGGTGTGGGTAATACAAACTTGCTTGAAAGTATAAATCAAGGGACCTTTATCCAAGGTTGTTGGATACCCTTCTCTTTGGGTTAAAAGACTTATATCTTGTTACTTGTAGTTTTACTAATTGTTTTATTTCCGCTGCATTTTGTATTATAAGGAAAGTATAACTTTCTTATACTTCCTTACTTGTACTCTGATTAATTTAGATTCTATACTCTTTAAGGTAGAATCTCATATAGTAACCTTTTGTTAAAGTTTCATTTTCCGGAACCATCTTTCCGGAACCTTCTTTCGGAATTTCTTTCCTAGTTTGCATTCGGTGTTAAGAGGCGTTGTGAATTAGCTTAGTTTAACTTTGTTAAACTTAGCCCTTTCCTTTTCTTAAGGAAAACATAGTTATTCCTAACTAACTTTAAAGGTTCCAAAGGAATTTTTTAAAGTATACAATTCACCCCCCCTCTTGTATATTGAGCATCTACATTACTATTTCGATCCTACAATTGGTATCAGAGGTTGGAAACCTCTTACTCTATACCAATCTTACATTTGGTATCAGAGAAGGTCTCTGAAATACTTGTACTCACATACATGTTTTTCTTGCTCACTTTATCCTTCCGAACTTTTTCATTCCGAATTTTTCCATTCCGGACTTTCTCATTCCGAACTTTGTAATTACGATTCTTTGCTACTAACAAGTTTGTGTGCAAAGTTATTTCTAGTATGTCAGGAATTAATGTTGGATATATTGACAATCTAAATCCGACAAGACCACCTATATTTGATGGTAATGACTATGAATACTGGAGAGATCGTATGAAGACATTTGTTATCAATACTGGAGTAGACAACTTTTTCATACTTACTGGTGATTATAAAATTCCTGACAAGGAAGTCAGATCTTTTACTAACCAGGAAAAGCAAGAATATCAACTCAATTATAAGGTATGCAACACTTTACTATGTTCAATGACTAGAAATATATATAGCCAAATTTCTTCTTGTGAAGCAGCTAATTGTATATGGAAGAAGTTAGAGGTTACACACTTTGGGACTTCTAAATTGATTGAGACTAGAAGAGCTATGCTTAGAGCTGAATATCATGGCTTCAATTTTCCTTATGGAGAACCTATCTGTAAAGTTCAACAAAGATTTATGACCATTGTCAACAGTCTACAATCTATGGGAGAGAAAGGCTTAGATGATGAAGCTCTTGTGGATAAGATAATTGACGTTATTCCCAATGAGTGGGAATCCAAGAGAACAGCTATAGATGAAAACAGGAAGGTCACTCAAATTACTCTTGATGAATTATTTGGAACTCTTCTACAACATGAAACAAGAATGAAGAGAGATGCTGACAACATCAAGAAGAAGAATGGAAATGATACTGTTGCTTTTACTACAACTTCAAATCAAATGAAAGCTAAGACTCCTGAGAGAGTTACTAGATCCAAGTCTAAGAAAGTCATTTTCCAATCCGAATCTAGTGAGAGTGAAGTCTCAGAAAATGAATTAGCCAATCTTTCTCGAAGGATGAACAAGATAGCTGGACAGAGAAACTTTCAATCTAAGTATAAGAAGAAGGACAGGAAAGATAAGAAAGATGGAGAAGTTACTTGTTATGAATGTAAAAGAGCTGGACATATTAGACCAGATTGCCCTATGCTCAAAAAGAAAGAAAGGAAGGAAAGACATTCAGACAGGAACAGAAAGAAGTATTATAAAGCTAAAGCTAAGAAAGTTCTGAAAGCTAATGACACCTGGAGTGCCAGTGGTGGTGACTCTTCAGATGAATCTTCTGATTATGAATCTTCAGGACAGAAGAATCTTGGTCTTATAGCCAGATTACCTATTGATAATCATTGTCTTATGGCTAAGGTACGAAATGCTGAATCATTGACCAATGTTTCTTTAAATTCTAATGATAGTAAGTATTATAACTCTTCTGATGAAGAATCATCTTCTGATGAAGAAAATACTTTACCTACTTATGAAGAAGTCTCTAGGTTTGCTGAACTTCTTGAGATTGAGAATTCAAAACTCAACAAGAAACTTGATAAGGAAAACTCTAGGAATTCTATTCTTACAAAAGAGATATCAGATCTTTCTAAAGATCTTGATAAGAAAAATGCTGATTTTGAAAGTATTTCAAAAAATCTTGAGGAAGTAAGTTCTGAAAAGAACAAACTTTCTAAAGAGTTAGAAAAAGTAATTTCTAATAAAAATATTTTCGAGCCTAACTCTAGTTCTAAAACTAATGATTTTGAGGATAAAAACTTGGTTGTAAAACTCAAGTCCAAAATTTTTTCCTTAAAGAAGTGTTTATCAAACTTTACCCATGGTAAGGAAAATTTTGATAAGATGTATTCCCAAATACGACCTTTAAGAAATAAATCCGGATTTGGTTATACCCATGAAAAACCAGTTTTCAGTAACAATTATCTTGTTCCTCAAAGTGCCCCATTTTGTACCAAATGTCAATGTGGTGGTCACTGGGCAAAAAGTTGTTCCTTAAACAAAACCCAATCTCTAGGTTTTCATAAAGCCTACTTTGCTAAGAAAATATGGATACCTAAAATTTTATTGTCTGGAAATCTCGGATCCAAACAAGTTTGGATTCCGAAAGTCTAATTTTCTTCTTGATTTCAGGAAAATAAAGAAAGTACCAGAAACAATACATGATACATGGATAGTGGATGTTCCCGGCACATGACTGGTAACAAATTTTTTTTTGAAAAGATTATCAAAACAAAAGAAGGAAAGGTAACTTTCGGAGACAATGCTAAGGGAGAGATTTTTGGTATTGGTAATATTGTTATTTTAGGTAAAACCTTAATTTCAAATGTTCTTTTTGTTAAAGGGCTTAAGCACAACCTCATTAGCATAAGTCAGTTATGTGATGAAGGTTACCTTGTGAATTTTAGGAATGATAACTGTTTAGTTCACAATTCCAAGGAAGAATTTATTCTCTCATCCAACAGGCAAGAGAATGTTTACACCTTAAACTTAGAAAACCTAAGAAGCCAAGATTTACCTTGCCTAAGTGCAATGGAAGATCATTCCTGGTTATGGAATAGAAGATTAGGACACTGTAACCTTAGGAACCTATGTAAACTCTCTTAGAAGAAACTAGTTAAGGATCTACCGGAGCTTAGATTTGATTCTTCTAAAGTTTGTGATCCTTGTCAATATGGCAAGAAACATAAATCTAGTTTTAAGTCAATCAGTGAAGTCTCAACAACTGATGCATTACAGTTAGTGCACATGGATCTTTTTGGTCCAACACAAACTGGAAGCATTGGAGGCAAATACTATGTGTTTGTTCTAGTTGATGATTACACTAGATTTACTTGGGTCTATTTTCTAGAAAAGAAATCTGAATCTTTTTCCTATTTCAAAAGTTTTAGAGCTCAAGTTAAAAATGAGAAAAACCTTCCATTGAAAACTATTCATAGTGATCATGGAGGAGAATTTCAAAATTCTGATTTTGAAACTTTTTTGTAGTAAGAAAGGTATTACTCACAATTTTTCAGCACCCAGAACTCCTCAACAGAATGGTGTAGTTGAAAGAAGAAATATAATTATTCAAGAGATAACTAGAACCATGTTGAGTGAATATTCTATTGCTAGACATTTCTGGGCTGAAGCTGTAAGTACTACTTGTTATACTATAAATCGAGTTTTGATTAGACCTTTTCTTAATAAAAATTCTTATGAGTTATGGAATGGTATAAAACCAAGACTTTCCTACTTCAAGGTTTTTGGTTTCAAAGTATTCATTTTTAATACTAAAGATAACTTACATAAATTCGCACCAAAATCTGATGAAGGAATTTTCTAAGGTTATTCCACAACTTCTAAGGCTTATAGAGTTTTTAATAAAAATACCTGCACTGTTGAGGAAACAGTACATGTAAAATTTGATGAATCAGATCCTTTTGTTTTTAAACCATCTCAACTTACATCTTCGGATGTGTTTTCAAAAACTGATTATCAACCTTTGATAGAAGAATCTTCTGATAAGGAAATTTTTCTAGAAGATACTTCTGAAACATTTACCCCAGAAGACTTTCTACCCTATGTTGATGAACAGGTTTTACAAAACTCAAATCAGGTGTTTCTTAAGAATCATCCCAGTGATAGTATCATTGGTGATGTAAATCAACCTGTAAGGACTAGAAGTTCCTTAAGAAATGAAGTAGAATATCTAGAATTTCTTTCCCAATTAGAACCTAAAAGCACAGATGAAGCTTTAGGTGATGATGATTGGATTAAAGCAATGCAAGATGAACTAAATGAATTCGAAAGGAATAAAGTCTGGACCTTGGTTGAAAGACCTAAGGAAACTTCTGTTATTGGAGTAAAATGGGTTTTCAGAAATAAATGTGATGAAAATGGAGTCATTGTTAGAAATAAAGCTAGACTTGTTACTAAAGGCTATAATCAACAAGAAGGAATAGACTATGAAGAAACCTATGCTCCAGTAGCTAGACTTGAATCTATCCGTATTCTACTTGTCTTTGCAGCATTCTTTAATTTCAAACTTTTCCAAATGGATGTGAAATGTGCTTTTCTTAACGGTTATGTTCAAGAGGAAGTTTTTGTTGAACAACCTCCTGGCTTTGAAGATACAAAACATCCTGATCATGTTTTTAGACTTACCAAAGCTTTGTATGGTCTTAAACAAGCCCCACGAGCATGGTATGATAGACTTAATGGATTTTTGCTTCAAAATAACTATGTTAAGGGAAATGCAGATCCAACTCTTTTTATAAAGAAAGATAAGAAAAATGTTTTGATTGTTCAAATTTATGTTGATGACATTATATTTGGTTCAACTCAGCAATCTTTGACTGACTCTTTTGCAAGTCTAATGAAATCTGAGTTTGAAATGAGTATGATGGGTGAGTTAACATTTTTCCTTGGTTTTCAAATTTCTCAAAAACCAGAAGGAACCTACATATCTCAACATAAGTATATTAAAGATCTTCTTAAAAAGTATGGTTTTGACAACAATAAGAGTATAAGTACTCCCATTGGTACCTCAAACTCTTTAGATCTTGACGAAGATGGGAAACCAGTAGATCAAACATCTTTTAGAGGTATGATAGGAAGTCTACTTTACTTAACAGCTAGTCGACCAGACTTAATGTTTTCAGTATGCTTATGTCCAAGATATCAATCCAATCATAAGGAATGTCACTTAAAGGCAGTAAAAAGAATTTTTCGCTACCTTAAGGGAACCATGGATCTAGGATTATTTTATACTTCTGGAAATGATTTTGTTCTAAAAAGCTTTTCTGATGCTGACTTTGGTGGATGTAGAATGGATAGAAAAAGTACATCCGGAACTTGTCATTTCTTAGGAGATTATTTAGTTTCTTGGTCATGTAAGAAGCAACATTCTGTAGCACTCTCCACTGCTGAAGCTGAATATGTAGCAGCTGGAAGTTGTTGTGCACAAGTGTTGTGGATGCAACACACACTCACAGACTATGGCTTGAGTTTTACTAAAACTCAAATTTTGTGCGATAACACAAGTGCCATTGCCCTAAGTAAAAACCCTACACATCACTCTCGTGCAAAACACATAGATATTAGGCATCACTTTCTTAGGGATCACACACTTAAAGGAGATATTAATCTTCAGTTTATCGGAATTCAAGATCAACTTACTGATGTTTTCACAAAATCTTTGCCTTCTGATAGATTTGAATATATTAAACAGAAGTTAGGAATGATAACCGTAAGGTAATATTTCTTAATTAACTTTCTGTTGAAAAAATCTCCTTACAGTAATAAACTCCTTTTCATAGGGGGAGTACATTTGATTGTTTATTTAACAAAGTTTTTCAAAATTTGTTTTCAAAATTTTCGGAACGAAGATTTCCGGAATGGAACTTCCGGAACTAAATTTTTTGATTGGACAGTTTCGTATAGAATACTTCTGGAATGGAAGTGTTCTTATTGAAAATTTCCGGAATAAAAATTTACGTACTGGCAGTTTCCTAACCAGGTTTTTGTATCGATGTTTTTACTCATAATGTATTTTTCGTAATGTATTTTTCGTACTAAGTTCTTCGTACTGTTTTTTCTTCTTAAGTTTGTTCTTCGTACTGAGTTTTCCATAATGAGTTTTTCGTACTATGTTTATTTTTCATAGTAATTTTTTTTGAGAAATCAGCCATTATGAATAATTCCCTAACCCAATCCGAAAGGTATGATATCCTTCCTCATGTTTTCGTAGTCATATTTTACTTGCTGGAATCTTCTTGTACTAAGTTTTCGGATTATAGTTTTCTTAAATCTTTGTTTTAATAAAAACCTCAAAAAGATCGGATTCAAGTTTTCAACCGTCAGATCTGATCGCAGCTCTTTCCAATCGTTAGATCAACTGTGGAATGTGAACCGTCATCTCGTCGCCTATATATAAAGGGGACCCAAATTCTCGTCCCACATTGATCTCAAGCTCTCGCATCCTGAATCTCTGCCTCTCTGATTTAAGGCCGTTCCGAACTACAGTTGTCTCCATTCCGAACTTCTCAGAGAACTTCAGATCCGAATGTCTGCGGAGTTAGCATCTCAAGAAATGTCATCCACTAAACCTATTTCTCAGTGGTTAGTTTACAGAGAAAGGTTAGTCCATCCGGTTTTCTTCAGCAACTACGATTCTATCATTTCAAAAAATATTAAGTTGAATGGCTGGGAAGATGTTGCGGTATCAAAAACCGGGAACCAAGATGAAGTATATTCAGATTTACTTGTCGAGTTTTATGAGTCAGTTTCTTTCTTCAAGGAAGATAATAGGGAGAAGTTCTCTTTTAAGTCTTATGGCAAGACTTACAAGCTTTCTCACACCAAGGCTGCAAGCTTGGTAGGGCTGTCTTATGAAGGAGAAGCCTAGTTTATTTCGCATGTGTTTCCAGACTCTAAGGGTAGATTCAACAAGGAAAAGGCCTTAGAAACTCTCGGACTGGCTGATGACAAGGCTCCGAAGATTGCAAGTCTATCTACAAACTTCCGGATTCTGGAGTTATGGGTGAAAGGACTTATCGTACCGAGGAAAGGTGATAAAGATAGCTTGAAGAAGAGTGAGATCTATATCTTAGATTTCCTGATAAATCTAAGGAAGTTTAACTTGATGAAGCATATTCTTCTTAATATTGAAAATTTGAAGAAGGGGAATCTGAGAGCTCAGATTATTATGTATCCAGCAATCCTCTCCAAGTTGATTGTTCGGTGCCTTGAGTCTTTCAAGGAGGCTTGAAAATCTAAGCCAAGAGTTTTCAAGATCATGCTGGTCAGCGATGGTAATCTGAAAAGGATGAATGTGGCTTTCAACAAGGAAACTGGTGAATTCTTCGATTTGCCAAATCAAGAAGAAACGGCTCCGAAAGCTGCTGAACCGGAATCATCTAAGCCAGTAAGGAAGATAAAGCTGAAAGAAGTGGAAGTAAAAGCAGAGAATCCTAAGTCTAAGGAAGTCCATTCCGCACCTCCAAAGCCTAAGAAGAAGAAAGCCTATCCTGATGAGGTTGTTACAAAGTGGAGAACTGATAAAGAGAAAAGGAAATAAGGGGATCCGCAGTTCGGATTGGACCCTGCGGAGGCTAAGGCCATGAAGGAGAAAACTGCTGATGAGCTTGAAAGACAAGCAAAGAAAAAGAAGCTCAAGAAGAAGATGTCTGAGGCTGAGGTAGCTCAGGCTTTATTGAAATTCAATGAAATGGTTTCAGCAACTATTCCAGTTCCGAGATCTTTCTCCTTGGAATCTCTACCTGAGACTCCAGGAAGAAATCTTGTTGCTCCGGAAGAAGCTGTTGCTAAGAATACTGAGGAGGTAGAGCAAGTTGAACAAGTGGAACAAGTAGAAGAGGGTGATAAAGGAAGTGGTGAAACCGGAGATGTGCTGAAACAAGTAGATGATTACAAAGGGACACCTTCGGAACACTTATCACTCCGGACTTCAGAAGCTGAATCTTCGAAGCTAGTTACTCCAGCAATGGAAGAAGAGAAAGGAAAAGAAGAAGTTGCCTATCATGGAGAAGAAGAACAACTTTTAGATGATATTTCTCAGATGAAAAACGTAGAGGATGGTATTCAGGAAGTTGCTGATGAGGAAGATTTTGTCGTTCAAGTTTCTGACAGTGAGAAGAGAACTCCGGAACAGGATTCAATTCCGGAAAAAAACAAGGGAAAGAAAATTCTTGCTGATACCCCGAGCTCAGAAGTAAAGAAGAGAAAGGAAGTTGGTAGATCTTCAAAGAGAAAGCTTCAACTTGTTGAGGAAGAAAACTCTCCAAGCAAGATTTCAGATTCGGAGTCATCCTCGTTGGGGCATGACTTTTTTGTTCAGTCCTTAAAGAAGTTGGTGGGAACCATTCCGACCTTCTCTAGTATTGACTCAAGATGCCAGATGCTCCAACATGCGTTGAATCAGAAAACCAACTCCGTATCTATGGTTATGGATAAGTGCGTTGAGATTGAGGCTCAGTTCAAAACCTTCTTTGTTGGTTACGAAGCTCATAAAAGATCTTGCAAAAGGATGAAAAGCTGGTCGAAGAAGACTGTGGAAGAGATGAGGTTGCTTGATGAGTTTCAAGACAATGTTAAAGATGCATTTGAGACCGAGGACAAGAAGATAAATGAGCTCTCTTCCTCCTTTGAAGAAAAGTTGACAGAAGAAAAGAACTTCCGGATCCAAGAAGTCAGGGATCTGAATGGGAATTTGAATTCTGTTTCTTAGAATTGGAAATTTGAAAGGGATCATTGGATAGATTTTGAAGAAAGGATGAAGGCTCAGGAAGAAAAGATCCAAGCTCAGGAAGAAAAGATGAAAGCCCAGGAAGAAAAGATTGAAGCTCAATCCGCAAGAATAGTGGTCTAAGAGAAGCAATCTGAAGAAGATCATAAAGACCTGAAGAAGATCAAGACTATTCTTAAGGGGATCATGTCGAAAGAGAAAGATCCGAAATAACCAAATCCGATCTTTTTGTTGTATTCTTTTTGTTACTGACATTCCAAATCTAATGAAAATTGTGTATCTCGTTTCCATTGTTGTCATTACTAATCTTTCAGGTACTTTTTTATTTTTTTTCCATTCCCTCCAATTCTTTTTGAAAATCACAAAGGGGGAGAAGGAAAAGATCCTTAATAAAAAGAGGAACTCTAATAAGAGTTTATCAAAGGGGGAGAAAGAAAAAATACCCAAGGAAAAAGAACTCTAATAAGAGTTTGTTTAAGGGGGAGTTTTTTTTTCTTAAAGAAGAACTTCTTATGAAATATCAGTCCGGAAATATGAATACGATCCTTAGAGTTTCAAAGCCTAAGGGGGAGTTAGTCGTATTCATCTATATCCTTAAAACAAGGGAGATAAGCATTAATATGTTTCTTTCTTCTTAGATTTTTTTTCGTAAGGATGTTTGTGCTTTCCAAAAAGGGGGAGATTGTTGAGTCAATATGGTTTTCCTTATGACTTTTCCATTCCTTCTTGTTTTGAAAATCACAAACACCTTATCTTTAAGAAAATTTCTTTCTTAAGGAAATTTGATTTTATAAGGAAAATTGCTTTTATAAGGAAAATTGCTTTCTTAAGGAAAATCGCTTTTATAAGAAAAATTATCCTTATCATATTTTCATCCATATTTTTCTTAAGTATGAGATTCAGATTCATTTTCTCGGAATCATTGAAACTTTGATATAAAGCATTCTGTTTTAGGATTCGGATTCTGGATAAGAACTATAAGGAAGTTTCATTCCGAATTCCGGATATGAAATCTGACTAAGTTCTATTCCAGATTCAGGATACGAATTCTGAAGAAGAATTCTCATTACGAATTCTAATGAAGAAATCTCATTCTGAATTCCCGTTACGAATTCTAATGACGAATTCTCATTACGAATTCTGATAAAGAATTCTCGTTACAAATTCTAATGACGAATTCTCATTACGAATTCTGATGACTAATTATTATTACGAATTCTGATGACGAATTCTCATTACGAATCCTGATGATGAATTCTCATTAAGATTTCTCATGACGAATTCCTATTCCGAATTCTCATTCCGAATTCACCTATTAAACAGAATTTGAGTATCTTTGTTTTATACACTCTGAATTAATTTAGACTCCGAAAAACATCTTTGTTTGACTCCGAACTTTTATATTGCTTACACTTCTAAAATTTGTCTACTCTTTACTATTGTTCTTTACACTCCGAACCTTCACTCCGAAGTTTTCATTCCGAACTTTTATGTTAGAGTTTAAAACGATGTCGTACATTCTGTTACATTTGTTTTGTTATAAAATGATGTTGTCTGTTTTGTTTTAAACTAACCGTTGTCTAAGTGACACGTGTACAGGTCCCTCCGATCTTTAAGGAAAATATGACCGTTGGAGAAGGATCCGACCTTACCTATAAATAGGAGCTCATTTGAAAGAGCTCGGGACTGATGACAGATGAACAACTTGGTTTTGTGCATACATGCTGTTGAAGTGAATTCTAGAGAGAGAGGCTCTTATTAACTCTAAAATCTTTGTACGACTCCGAATGTTGGTGATTACATTCAAGGGTTTCCGGGGATAGGAAGACAGAGGTTCCGACTACCTTGAAGTTCGAGGGCTTCCTTGTTGAGGAAGACAGAGGTTTCCAACTACCTTGAAGTTGAGGGATTGCGGGGATAGCAAGACAGAGACTCCGATCTTCGTATCGAGGGCTTACCCTAGTGTGGGTAAGACAGACTTTCTTGAAAGTATAAATCAAGGGACCTTTATCCAAGGTTGTTGGATACCCTTCTCTTTGGGTTAAAAGACTTATATCTTGTTACTTGTAGTTTTACTACTTGTTTTATTTCCGCTGCATTTTGTATTATAAGGAAAGTATAACTTTCTTATACTTCCTTACTTGTACTCTGATTAATTTAGATTCTATACGCTTTAAGGTAGAATCTCATATAGTAACCTTTTGTTAATGTTTCATTTTCCGAAACCATCTTTCCGGAACCTTCTTTCGGAATTTCTTTCCTAGTTTTCATTCGGTGTTAAGAGGCGTTGTGAATTAGCTTAGTTTAACTTTGTTAAACTTAGCCCTTTCCTTTGCTTAAGGAAAACATAGTTATTCCTAACTAACTTTAAAGGTTCCAAAGGAATTTTTTAAAGTATACAATTCACCCCCCCTCTTGTATATTGAGCATCTACATTACTATTTCGATCCTACATGAATATCACAGCGGTTAAAACCACCGTGAATTAAAAAATATCCGGCACCTATCAAACTGCCGCTAAAGTCACTAAAACCGCCGTGAAATGAGGCATCTACAACGCTTCCCTTAAACCGCCGTGAAATGGAAAAAACTGCCGCTAATAGATTGCCGATTCCCAGTTTAGCGGTGGTTTCTGTAAACTACTGCCAAACCATATAGCGGTGGTTTAAACCGCCGTTATATGAAAAAAAATCCGCCGGTAATATCCGGTTTTGTTTTAGTGAAATAAGAGGTAAACTTTTCATTTGGGGGTAATGACAAAGATGGAGGTGTATCATGAATTTCTTGTGAAGTTTTCCTCTTACTCCCCGATATATTCATCGTCTTTTTTTCTTTAGGGTGAGGAAATCCCTTTCTATTTTAACTCGGAGAGTGTGAGGAAAATATTTATCGAAAAACATTTTCTATAATTCTTTACACTCAATTGATTCGATCTCTTCCTTAGGCTTTGTATTCTTAATCAATGTCCACCACTGATCAACTTCTCCATCCATACAATAAACAACCAGTAGAACATTCTCTTACTTAGAACATTGAAGGATGAAAAAGATATTTTCAATGGAGTTTATCCATTGTTCCGTGATTAAGGGATCAAATGATCCATTGAAAAGTAGGAGGCCTTTATCGCATGAATCTATCGATTGTGGACTATTCTCTCTTAGGGGGGTTTGGGGGATTTTTTGACCTAGGTTTCTATTCAGGACTCGAGTCAGCTGAGAGAGAATCGTGATAAAGTTTTTGATTCTTTCTCCCATCGGATTGGGTATCTCGTTAGGGTAGTCATCACATTTCCTGCCACGTTGATTGTTTACCTGATTTCTATAATTTATGGTCATTGGATATAATAAAAGAAAAATTAGGGATGAATATTTTAAACAATCAAACACATAAAGGGTAATCCAATGACATTAAAATGATAATTTATAAGTTACATTTGTCTCCTTGAATTTTGAGTTTATAGGCTTCAGTCCATGTTATCCATGATCTATTTACTAACATATATTTTTATGGGAATTTCCTCCTTAATAGTGGTTCATAATGAGATTATAAATTTACCAAAGTATATCCTCTGAGAGTGTCAAACCAGATACACAGTAAGACTCATTTTCATATACCAGGTTACCTAAAGTTAGGCCCGGAACACCTTATCGGATTAGTTACTCATAGGTACATCTGTGCCAGAACTACGTCTATTTGTAGTATTCATATATAGATGTATTTTCTTGATAAACCACTTACTATATACTTACCAAAATTTAGGGATGTTTTCTTATACTTAGTCTTATCCCTAAGTCCTTCTAGAGTTCTCTAATCCTACCAACTATAACAACCATGCTCTTTATTACACACTAATACTTGATTTATTACATAAAATTACACTTAATACAACCCAAAAGGTCGATAAGTCTAGTGTATTTGGGAATTAGATACATAACATAATATCTTGAACATGGGATATAATAAAATTATTAAAAACTTATTTAACACAATTTATTGAAAAATTCTTTAACATGCTCAAAATACTCCTCCGAACATAAAACTGTATGGGATAACCATGAGACATACATAAGAAAGAGGTGATCTATAAATCCCATTTATAGAATAAAAATGAAATAAGTGATACATGTTAGACAATAGACATATCAACGAGGAATAAAAGGAACATGAATAATAAGGCATGCTATAACATGATAATCCTAACATGAGAAATGTGGTAGAAACTTAAAAAACTGAATCATGAACATAAGTCAAGGATAAAACACTAAGACTTCATGGTGGAAAAAATACCATAAAGTAACTGGTACAACCCTGTATCAACATGACGTATCATGATACTGAACATTACCCAATGCATTGGAGCACTATCTGAGCACACCCATCACAATCATTTCATTCTCATACTTAAGTGTGCCACATAGATCACACGACATACATTCATTCATCATCATAATTTATTACACGATCAAGGAATATGTATTTCATACATGAAAGTACTTAATAAATAAGTATATTTTCATAAAGGTGAATACTCTTCATAGAATAATGGCCATGGAATTCACTACACAGTTGTTTTGGCATGAAAAATCATGGTGAAATTTCAGTAGCATAACAACGTTATTTAAAAATTCAAAAAAATGGTTGATGAGAGAGAACTACTCATCTCATTATTTGGACATAAAATGGGAAGTAATAGGGACATGAAAATTCATATCCCAACATTATAAATTTGGAAATAGAAGGCATAAGGTATTAAATAAACATGAATATAGAAAATAATCCTTACGAAATTTCAGCATGGTAACAGGTGTACATAAAAGATAATGGGAGGCTTAATGAGATTGAAATGAATCTCTAATAATTTATACATAAAATGGAAATTAAGGATAATATGGATTATTATATCCCATTATAAGAAAATGAAAGTAAAATGCATAACATAAAAGAAGTTCTTGATATAAGAGGAGAGTGGAAGATGCATTACTTGAGTGTGTGCCTCCAAAGGCTTGGGAGAGGCCTCTTGAAAGCTTGTGGGAACCTTGGGAGGAATCTAGGGAGTGTAGAGTAGAGTAAGGACATGATCCAAGGAGATTGAGTGAAAAAATGGGAACTTGTGTGGGTTTATATAGGAAAAAAGAGATCTTTCTTTATTATTTTGGTTTTGGATTCTACATAATAAAATATCCAAAACCACAAACCATCCGATGATTTTTTACATGTTTTTTCCAAAGGGGATTGGTTTTTATTATTTTAGAAGGACAAGTTTCGAACTTAATAAAATAATACCCTTGGTGATATGAAGGTGAGTCATATTCTTAAAGAAATAATTTTAAAATATTAAAATATATTATAAGTATTGGAGGATTCATAATGGCTTTAAAAAATAAATCAAATAAAATTAAAATCACATTATTTTAATGGAAAACATATATTTGGTCATGGATATTATTTATTTTACTTATTACATCACTTTTGGGTCATTGTGATGTCATAAAACACAAAACGTATTTATACTATATTTAATTTTTACTCAAAAATTCAATTGTCTCAGAAAATTATGAAAAATTCACCATTAGATAATTTTTATGTCATGATTACAAAAATAATATTAATTTTATCTAATTAATTTTCTAAATATGTGAATTTTTACTTTTAAAATAAAAACTGACATTTATTGAAAATGATGAGGTTTTTGACAATAACATTTTTTGAACCCTTATAAAAATTACATCTGACTTCATTAAAATTATATGATCATTTATATTTAATAAAAGTAAATAATTTTATTTTATTAAAATTTTATTTATTTCAAAGATCCATTAATTCATCGAAATAGATTTCTTAATTGAATTTTAATTTAACCAAAACTACTATTTGGATTTTATTAAATAAAAGAGTCTTTTATAAAGTAAAAATAATAGGATGGAAATATATTCATTATTCTATAAAAAATAATATACATACTCATATTTCTAGGGTCTTATTACATATCCCTTTAATACACCAAAAAACTCCCTAAGGGTAAGGTGCACAATGATGAGACATTCATGGGACAGTTCGATGAACATGTTTTGGGTCATTATCTTGATGAGCTTGAACTTATCCCATGAATAGTTTTTCTTATGATTAATTTGTTAGATCTTAGCTTGGGCTAGAAGATCCGATAAATGGGCTTCATAGGGTATGATATTGTTGGTTGAGGCTATCAACTCCAATTTCTGTAACAATTTGATTCGTTAAAACCATATATTTGTACTGATCATGTGATCATTGTTCAATGACTATATTATCAATGATAATGACACATAATGGTCTTATAAATCCCTTGGAAATAATAAGACAAATGAAATGAATGTGTTTTATATAACCATATTATATAATAATACATTTAATAAAATGCATGGGGAATTTTATTTATAACACTTTGAGTTGTTACAATCTCCCCCTTAAAAAAATTTCAGCCACAATTTTTTTCCCGCATTAATATAAATGAATGTAACTCCGCTTAATCACTTCATCCGATTGTCACGCTATTTTTCAAACTTTTTGTTTCTCCATAACACTTTAACTTGAGGAATTGTCTTATTTGTTAGAAATTTTTCTCTATGGTCTAAGATCTTCAACGACTGCTTCTCATAGGAAAAGTCATTCTACAATGATACCACCTCTATATTGAGAATATGCAAGGGGTCTGATATGTACTTTCTCACGAGGGATGTATGGAATACATCATGTACTTCAGATAGGTTCGGTGGGAGTGCTAGTTGATAGGCCACCACTCTGATGAGATCAGGATCTCAAAAGGGATGATGTACCTTGGAATAAGCTTTCTATTCTTCCCAAATCTCATCACATTCCTCCATTGAGATATGCAGAGGAATACCATGTCTCCAACATCAAAGACTAGATCTCATCAATGATTGTCAACATAGCTCTTCTATCGACTCTAATCATCTTTGATGTGATGCTTAATGGTTTTAACCTTCTATACCATTTCCTTAACCATTTTAGGACCTAGTAGTTTTCATTCAAAAACTTCATACCAACATGCAGGTGTTCTGCACCTATTCCCATGAAGTGTTTCATAGGGATCCATTTGGATACTCGAGTGAAAACTGTTATTGTAAAAGAACTCGGATATGCGAAGATGTTGGTCCCATCATCATTTGAAGTCAATTGAGCATGATCTCAACATATACTCAAGTGTTTGGGTAATATTCTCATATTGGCCATCGGTTTGAGGGTGATAAGCCATACCAAAGTTCAACTTAGTGTTTAGAGTATACTAGAGACTTTCCCAAAACTTAGAGGTGAATCTTGGATCTCGATCAGACATAATTGATAGTGATACTCCATACAGTTTCACCACTTCTATGTTGTATATCCATGCAAGTTGTTCCAGTGATAAATCCTTTTAAATTGCAATGAAGTGTGTATTCTTTGTAAGACAATCCACAACAACCAAGATATCATTGTTTTCTATAGATGTCTTCGGAGGTCTGATGAAAAAGTCTATGGTGATGATTTCCCATTTCCATGTAAGTATGGGTAATGGTTTCATAATCCCCTTAGACTTCTACCTTTCAGTATTCACTTACTGACACACCAGACACTTTGATGTATATTCAACGATCTCCTTCTTCATGTTGTCCCATCCATAATTCTCTCGGAGATCTCGATACATCTTTATGTTTCCTTGGTTAATAGAGAAAGCTAAACTATGTGCATCATCCAATAGCCTTATTTAACTTAGGATTTGATGGAATACATAATATTGACCCAAATCTCACAATTAATTCTTTATTAACATTGACTCCAAAAAATTTCCATTTTATTATAGTTTTCAATTTCTTCTGAATTTCTATATCATCTTTTTAAGCATCCTTTAACCTTTCAATAAGAGACAATTAATAAATCATTTATGAAAGGATTGCTGATGTTTCTTCCTTTATGATTCTCATGTCCATCCTCTTCAATTATAAGAAGATTGGGTCCTTCTCAATTATCATAAATGATAAAATTTCTGGATCATTTATAATTAAAGCATTAAACACTTTATTCTCTTTACCAGGATGGTAGTGAATTGATCATTCATAGTCCTTAGTCAGCCCTAACCATCTTCGTTAGAGTATATTAAGTTCTTTCTGGGTGAATAAATATTTGAGGATCTTGTGATCAATATATATATCACACTTATCCCCATAGAGTTAATTTCTTTATATTTTCAATGTAAAGATCATAGCTACTAACTTCAGATCACATGTGAGATAGTTTTCTTATGAACCTTCAACTGTCTTGAGGCATAGACAATGACTTTTTCATTATGAATTAACACAATGTGTAATACCTTCTTTGAAGCATCACTAAATACTACAAAAAGTTCTCTACTCGTGGGTAGTGTGAGCATAGGGGAAGTGATAAGCCTTCTTTTAACTCCTTGAATATTTCTTTACATTCATCATTCCAAGAAAACTTGAATCCCTTCGAAGTTATATTGGTAAGAGGGTTCAACAATCATGATAAATTTCTCACAAATCGATGATGATACCTAGCTAACCCAAGAAAACTATATATATCTATCACATATGTTGGTCTTGAACATCCTTCTATTGCTTTTGTCTTTGAAGGATCCATAGATTTCCCATTTTTTGTGATGATATGACCTAAGAATGAGACTTCATTCCACCAGAACTCACACTTGCTGTACTTTTTATAAATCTTCCTATTTCATAAGGTCCTTAGCACATGGTTCAAGTGTACCTCATGCACCTCCTTTCTTTTGGAGTATATTAGGATACCATCTATAAAGATTACCACAAATTTTTTTAGGTAATCTCTAAAGACTCTATTCATCAAATCCATGAAGATTGCTGGAGCATTAATGAGTCTGAATGACATCACTATGAACTCATAGTGCCCTTACATTTTAAGAATAGTGGTCTTAGGGATATCTTCCTTCTTCACCCTTACTTGATAATATCGCGACCGAAGGTCCATCATGGAGAACTATTATGATCCATCTATCTAATTGAAAAATTCATCAATCCATGACATAGGATACTTATTCTTTATCGTGATATTGTTGATCTGATGATAATCAATGCAAAGTCACATTTATCCATCATTATTCTTGATGAAGAGGACTGGTGTACCCCATGGTGAAGTACCTGGGTGTATAAACCCTTTATGAAAATTATCCTATAGTTGTTTCTTTAGCTGCTCAAGTTCCAAAACATTCATCCTATACAAAGTCTTGGATATTGGAAACGCCCAAGGTATAATCCTGATTCAAAATTCAACATCCCTGCTAGAAGGAATACCAAAAAATTCTCTAGGAAACACATCAGCGTATTCCCTCACAATAGGAATGTCTTTGAGGATGATCCTTTCCTTAGACTCACTCATTTGAGCTTGATATGCTTTCTCATAGGGAAATAATATCCATGATTGAGATGATGGTGTTAAAGAAGATTCATCCTCCTCCTTGAACTTGTACAGAATCTGGAGTTGATTCACCATACAGAGAGTGATTTCCTTATCTCATCAATTTTTGTTGGCTATATACAGGAAATCCAATCCATGCACAACATTGCATCAAATTCCACCAAAGAAAGTATGACAAGATTCACTGGGAATTTCAACCCACAAATTGTGACAGGGAGGAGTTATATACATGGGATGAAATAATTTACCCATTTTCCATTTTCATTGATATTTCTACTTCCATGCTTTGTGGTGGTATTTGAATAGTTCTACTAAACATTTGTGATACGTATGAATGAATAGAAGCAAAATAAAAAAAGTACATTTGCTATTCTTGAATGAATAACTAGCGTACCTGTCCCCACTTCATTATTGGGATTCACTTCAATGGTAGTGATGGAAAAAAGACCACCCATTCTACCTTAGAGGTTATTGGTTGCCTCTGAAAACCCTTGTCTTAGGGCATTGGTTTGCAAAGTGTCATGGTTCCTTGCTGTTTTAGTAATGGACAATGCGCTGAGGGTTGACTGGAGCATTCCTTTACTCCATCGCATTAACGGGTTTCTCCTGTCTGCAATTATTAGATTTGTGTCCTTCCTTCCTACACATAAATCATTTCTTCTACCCCCTTAGGAAATTTCCAGTGGGCTTCTTTACCCACCTTTGACAGGTGGGATGATGGAATTTCTTAGCACTGTTAGATTTCTTCATCAGATTGCTATAATTAAACTCCACTTTCCACTTCTTATCCCCATAATACCCTTGAGATTCTCCGATATCTATTTTGACATTGAGGAAACATTAGACAATTTCCTCTAGACAATTTCCTCATTGCTCTAAAAGTCACAGATCACCAATTATTTTCATATGCTAGGTTTTAGCCCACCAAATAAGTGTTTAACCTTGCATTCGGGGGTAGCGACAAAGCCTGAGGAATATCATTCAAGTGTTGTGAAGTTTTCCTCATACACCCTGATAGATTCATCGTATTTTTATTTGAGGGTGAGAAAATTCATTTCCATTTTAATTAAGAGAGTATGAGGATAATATTTATCAAATTGTTTCTTGGAATTTCATTCACTCCATCGCTTTGATCTCTTCCTCAGGCTTCATAGTATTGATCAATGTTCACCACCAATCAGATTCTCCCTCCATACGATAAATAATCAGTAAAACGTTCTCTTGCTTAGAATATTGAAGTATGGAGAATATATTCTTAATGAAGTTGATCCATTGTTCCACGATTAAGATATCAGAGGATCCATTGAATGTAGGAGTCCTTTGTTGCATGAACCTCTCCATTGCAGCTTGTTCCATCTCTTAGGGGGTTTGAGCGCTCTTCCTAATGTAGGTTTCTATTCAAAACCCTAGTCAGCTGAGAGAGTATCATGTAAATGTTTGCAATTCATGATCCCATTGGATTAAGTATCTCATTATGGAAGTCATTACATTACCCATAACATTGATTTTTTACCCGATTTCTCTTATTTATGGCCATTTCTAGAATAAAAGGAAAATTAGGGATGAGTGTTTTAAACAATTAAACACATAAAGTGGAATACAATAACATTAAAGGGATAACTTATAAATTACATTTACCTCCTTAACTTATGAGTTCCTAGGCTTCAATCTATGTTATCTATGATCTATTTCCTAACATATATTCTTATGAGAAAATTTTACTTAATAATGGTTCTTAATGATATTTTTAATTTACCAAAAAATATTTTCTAGGAATTTCAAACCCGGTGTGTAGTAAGGCATATTGTCATATACCAGGTTACCCCAAGTCAGGCCTAGAACACCTTGTCATTGTTAATCCTAGGTAAATTTTTGAATGAACCATGTCCAATTATAGTATCTAGATAGAGATTTATTTTCTTTATAAACCATTTACTCTATACTTACCAAAATTTAGGGATGTTTTCTTACAGTTAGTATTATCCCTATGACTTTCACTAGAGTTCTCTAATCCTAATCTCAAAAATAACTAAAATTTTTCTCTGACACAAACTATAACAACCATGATCTTTATTACACATTAATGCTTGATTTATTACATAAAATCACACTTAATACAACCTAAAATATCAATAAGTCTAGTGTCTTTGGGAATTAGGTACATAACATAACATCTTGAACATGAGATACAATAACATTATTAAAAACTTTCTTAACATGCTCAAAATATTATTTTGAACTTAAAACTACATGGGATAACCTGGGGATATACATAATAAAGGATTGATCTATAAAACTCAGTAAGGGAATAAACATGGAATACGTGATACTAAACATTACCCAATGCATTTGAGCGCTATCTGGGTGCACCCATCATCATCATTTCATTATCATGCTTAAGTGTGTGACATAGATCATATGACATGGATTCATTCATCATCATAATTTATTAAATGATCAAGAAATGTGTATTTAATACATTTAAGTATTCAATAAATAAGTATATGTTTATAAAATTTAATACCCTTGAAAGAATAATGTGTATGGTATTAACTATACAATTGTTTTGGCACAGAAAATCGTAGTGAAATTTTGGCAGCATGATGATGTTATTTAGAAATTCATAAAAACATTTGATGAGAGATAAATGAGTCTCTCAGTGTTTGGACATAAAATGTTATGTAATATGTACATGGAAAAACAAATCCCAACATTAGAAATTTGTAAATAGAAGGCATAAGGTAATGAAAAAAACATGAATAGAGAAAAGAATTCTTACAAAATTTCGGTATGATAATAGGTTTACATAAAGGATCATGGGAGGTTTAATGAGAGTGAAAGGAAGTTATAATAATTTATAAATATAATGGATATTAATATTAATATGGAATATCATATCCCATAATAATCAAATGAAAAGTAAAAGACATAATATAAAAGTAGTGCTTGATAAAAGTGGAGAGGGGAATATCCATTACTTGAGTGTGTGACTCCAACAGCTTAAGAGGGGATTCATGAAAGTTTGGGGGTTCCTTGAGAGGAATATAGGGAGGGGAGGGAAGAGTAAAGATATCATAACAAGAGTTTTAGTGGATAGAAATGAGATTTTGGGTGAATTTATATAGGAAAAGAGAGAGATTTCTTTGTTATTTTGGTTGTGGTTTCTACATAATAAAATATCCAAAATCAAAAACCATACCATGATTTTTTCCCATAGTTTCTGCCAAAGGGGAGATGTTTTTATTTTTTTAGAAGGTAAAGGACCGAATTTATTAAAATATTACCCTTGGTGATGTGGAGGTGAGTCACACTCTTAAAGAAATGATTTTAAAATATTAAAATATATTATAAGTCTTGGAGGATTCATAATGGCTTTAAAAAATAAATAAAATAAACTTAAAATAAAATTATCTTAAAGGGATAACATATATTTGGCTGTGGATACTATTTATATTAATTATTACATCACTTTTGGGTCATTGTGATGTCATAAAACACAAAGTATATTTATACAATATTTAATTTTTACCCAAAAATTCAACTGTCTCAGAAAATTATGAAAAATTCACCATTAGATAATTTCTACATCTTAATTCCAAAAACAATATTAATTTCATCTAAATAATTTTATAAATATTTGAATTTTCTCTTTTAAAATAAAATCATACATTTATTGAAAATGACGGGTTTTTTGAAAATAACATTTTTAAACCATTATAAAAATTACATTTGACTTCATAAAAATTATATGATGATTTTTTTATAATGATTATTTAATAATAACATTTTATTAAAATATTATTTGTTTCAAAGAACCATTAATTCATCAAAATATATTTCTTAATTAAATTTTAATATTAACCAAAAATACTATTTGTGTTTTATTGAATCAAAATAAAAATCATTTATAAAGTAAAAATAATAGGATGGAAATATATTCAATTTTATATGAAAAATAATGTACATACTAATATTTCTAGGGTCTTGTTATATATCCCTTTAATACACCATCAAACGCCCTAAGGGTATGGTGCACGATGGTGAGACTTTCATGGGGCGGTTTGGGGAACATGGTTTGAGTCGTGATCTCTAAGAGCTTGTAATTATCTCATAAATGGTTTAGATCATGCTTAAGTTGTTGTATCTAAGATTGGGCTTATTCAAGAGAAAGTCCCAGAAATTCTATCTCCCTCAGAAGCTCTGATAAATGAGTTTCATAGGGTACAATCCTACTGGTTGAGGCCATCACTTCCTTTTTCTGTGATAATTAGATTTGTTAAAACCCTATATTTATACTAATAATGTGATCAATATTAAATGACTATATTATCAACGTTAATGATACATAAAAATATTTTAAATCCAATGGGAATAATAAGAAAAAATAAATTCATGTGTTTTCTATAACCATATTATATAATAAAAAATTTAATAAAATGCAAGGAGAATTTTATTTGTAATAGTTCAGGCCATTACACATTAACTCAATAGAAAAATCAACCTCCCTTATCGGTGTAAAACCAAATAATTCAGAAGGAAACACATTGGGAAACTTTACAACCACTGGAGGGAGATCTCCACTCAAATACCCCTTCTCTAGATCAAAGGCAAACACATGATGTCACTTTCCCCAAATCCGGATAAGAAGGTATGACTATACTCGACCTTGGGTCCCATTCTTCTTAGAAAACATGACACACACAAATAAATCTAGTAAAGAAGACCCATCAAATATAGAAATCAATCTAGTCTTTATTGGTGATGGTCCAATCCATCCAGAATATGACATCATGAGGTTTCATGTTGAGGACCAAAAAACTCAAAGAAATATCCACCTCTGATAGAGAGAAAATACAAGAGGGACTACGGAGTCCCTACTCTCTCTTCGTACCAAGGGGTGTAGTAATGTCCATTTCACAAGACAAAATCTCCATAAGAAGATTTAGTATATTAACAATACAGGTTGAAATAAATGAATGAGATTCACCGGTATCGAATAAAGCAATCAATAATGATGAAGCCATAGTAATGGTACCTCTCACAGTCACTCGAACTGTATCCTCTTCCTCTGGAGACTCTTCCACTACGTGAAGAAACTTTGTTCTGGATGCCTATGGCTGGAACACTTTTGTACATGAATTATTTGATTTCCCCACGATTTTGGAAAGATCTGATGATCCCGTGTCACTATGCGGAGTGGGAAACATATGAAAAAACCACTTTAAGTGACCCAAATGTCTGTATGAGTTACAATTCTTGGGTGATTTAGTTCAAAACCTATTTGAATTCCATGACTTTCCACACTGATAGAAAATTATAGGACCTCTTCCAGGCATTGTAGGAGGCTTGTAATGATCCTTCCATCGATAACCACCATGAGAATCATCACGCTTTTTCTTTCCTTTAAAAGAACCCATGATTCCAGTGGGAGAGGAATAAAATCCCAATAACATAGACTTTCCAACAAGATCCATTTAAATCATTAATGCTCTATCTAGTACATTAGCATAAGATAGAAACTTCAGCAAGAAAAAACTGAGAATTAACATCATTTCGAAGTACTAACTCAAACCATTGAGTCTTCATATTCTCATTTGATATTATCTCATGTGAAAAATGAACTATCTCTACAAAATGATTCACATACTCTATCAAGATCCTATCAGATTTCTAAATTTTTTAAAGATATATAGCCTTGGCCAACACTCTTGACTCTAGATAGAACTGGTCGGTGAAAAGGACATTGAAATATTTCCATTCTAAGACCTTATGTTTCTTCACTATCACCATCTTGTCCCACCAACTCCTGCTCGGTCCTTCCAGCATGATGGTGGCACACTTCACCTTGATTTCATCATATGTCTCTAAGAAACCCAAAAAAATTCTCGATCCTGCTCAACCATTTTTCAAACTCTTGAGGATCATTTGAGCCCTCGAATGCTGGTGGCTTCTAGTGAAGGAACTCCTAAGAACGGTTCTGATGATCATCCCTATGAGTTTCCACAACTAGAACCTGAATAGGAACTGGTGGTGGTGCCTGTCCCAGATATACACAATCAACTCAACCATATTCATATTCATAAGGGGATTATCTCACTAAGGTTCTACATCAACTTCCTCCTAGGTCTGATTCACACATCTTCTCGGAGGCATGATGCTACAAAATATCAACAGACAACAAAAAAGAAATCAAATTAACACTTGAACTGGGTGACGTGGAAAATTGATCCCAACATATAGAACAATTTTTTTTTGGATTTCACTATATCCAAATCAAAATAGGTAAAATACTAGAACTAATTCACATGAATTCTTTCCCTAACCATCCCTGATGACTTAAGGTTCATTGTGGTGAGAGATGAATATACACTCAATCACAACTACCTCTTAAGTCCGGACAAGATTTTAAAATGCATACTGACTTCTAGAAAAAAATCTCAACCTAGACCCTCTAACACCACATTTTGTATGAACTAGTCCGGGTACCCTGGTAACCTGATAACTGAGCTGGTTCTGACATAGACCAAAGGGCATTCCCAATCACCATGGGTCAACGACTAGAACTTGACATCATACAAAATGAAATTGGGAATGATTTTTCCACAAACATTTCAAAAGTGAAAGAAACAAGAAAATATTTATACAAAAGAAACTCCACTGGGAGTAGTGTACCAGAAGTCAAATAGATGTAAAACAACCCAAAGTACTACAAAAAAACACTGAAAACCGGGGAAGAAAACAACCAAAGTCCCAATAGATGAAACTCTCCAACACCATGGATAAACAACTAAAACCATCTCCAAGTGGTGATTTACCCTTACTTGAACTTGGAAGGTGATAATCCACAAACACCTGAAGGCATAGGTAGGGTGTGAGATCAAATCCTAGTAGGATCTCATCAAGGATTCCATAATAGATGTCAACGTTTAATTGACCAAATAAATAGATTTCAATTTTCAAATAAACAGGTTTGGAATTTCAAAAGAATATTTAAAAAAATCATTATTTACCTTTAAAAAGATGGAATACATTACAAATGATGGAAATACTTTAAACAAATGGCTTAAATAAACACCGTTTATATAGAAAAATTTATATAAATCAAAAGGCATGTAAAGAGGTTCACAACAATGACATATTTTCATTTGAAATAAAAACAAACGAGCAACATGGTCATATGCCTAAGAAGGTATGATAGTTATAGGTTATAGGGACCCTACACTCAAGGTGACACTACAATATGTACATACTCCCCTTTGACCTCAGACCAAAGAGGACTTGTCACCATCACCTAAGGTATGTGATGTGCTTTATATATATTTTGGAACATTGTAGATCGTAAAGTGACTTCTAAATAACTCCCTATCTACTTAAGGCTTGCATGTGATCTAATACAAAATCAATTATGCAAAATTTATTTTAAAACTATTTATAGTACAATTCATCCCATTCTCCATTTTAAATATGTCAATTTCCATTCAAAAACCATAACAAGGGTTTTTAATAAAAACATGCCCCTTTTCTAAGATAGAACCCTAAGGTTTCTACCAAAGCCATTTAAATCCATTTTTAAAAAATAAAATTTTAAATCAATTTCATCAAATTAATTTCAATAATTTTACATCAAACCAAATTCACAATTTAAATTCAAGAATTTAGATTTCACTAATTTCCATCAATTTCTCAAACACACCCCAATTCACTGGAATTGGGGAGTTTTTTCCAATTTCATGACAAAACCAAATTTCCAAAACAAAACCCCCTAATTCAATAGAGTTGGGTTTTTAATAAATCAATTGAAAGAAGTTACAAGAAAATAAATTTAAATCAAACAATTGAGATTGAATCAAGAAATTCAGGTTAAATCAAATTTTTCCATTAGAACGAAACCACCTACCTTTCACAAAAACACAATGACTGCAACGAAAATCACTAGTAAGCACGAAGGCATAGAATATCTAGGAACAAAACCTTGAAAAAAGATTAAAAAACATGGGTTTTAGATCCATCAACCCCAAGATGAAATATCAAACTCCAAAGAAATAAATAGAAAGAGACAAAGAGACAGAGAGAACCCTTACCCAGAAAGTCACACCACAACCGCAATAACAATCAATCAATGATTTAAATGACTCATAAGATTTTTAGGGATCCAAAAATCAGATGGCGAAGGCTCTAGGTTGAGAGTAAAGAAAAATGGATAGGGTGAGAAGAAAAATCATCCAGGCTTCCTATTAAAAAACAACCATCAGAACTTTACATGACGTGTAACTCAATTACACATCGTGAAATTGAAAAAATAAAAAAAAAATCTCTGAAAACCCCATCTCCTTTTGGTAAAATAGTATTTATTATTATTTTATAATGTAATCATCATGTAACCATTTTACAAAGCATGTAAATCCCATACAGACTGTAGAAAAAACAATTTTCTGCTGAGAATCCAACAAATCTCTGACTTAACCATTATAGGTATTATCCCAATTTATTCTTAGCCATACCAAGACAACCAAAAGGAAAAATATGACAAGGTTTAAAATGTACATGTAAGAAGATTAACAAGATGTTACACCATAGAATTATAATATGGGGTGTTAGTTACTGAAATCTAGTTTAGGATTATAGTAAACAACAAGATCATAGAATATTCATTTGGAATGAATTGTTTCCATGTGTCTACAAGAGGTTAGTAAGAGTGCTATTTTTTTCCAAGTAAAATATGTTTCATAACATATGGAAAAAAACTATTGACCTTATAGTTAGTTAAGACCAGAATGAAAGTCACTCTCTAGAGATTGACTTAATGTAGCAACCTAAGTTTTGGGGAATAGAATCTACTGAGGTAAATATAATAGTTTCTTAAACCTATTCAATAGTACATATAATGATAATGTGTTAAAAAAATAAAATGTTGGAAAAATTTGAGAGATAATTGTTACCAATGTCACATGACATAAATCTCTTCAAGAAGTCATGTACATGACATAGGAGAAGATTAATGTGGTGAGTTGAATTCCATATGCTTCTGTGATAGATCATCATGTATGGAATGATATGTATAATAAATGATATTTCCAACATAAAATTTATGGTAGGAAAATATCAGATCTAGGAGAACTATGAGGGAAACAGTCAGAACTGTCCAAGTGTACTTAAATAAGTACAAAGGATATGCACCTGGTATATAGAGAGGAAGGGATACTTGTTACAAGGTGATACAAACTAGTCTTCCTATAGGCCAGTATGATCTAATATCATAGTTATGATAAGGTAATGATCAAGACAAAATAATTCGAGTTAGTGGTAACCATATATTGAAATACTGAGTGCATTGTGACATTTGAGACAGCTAAAGAAGTAGTGTAAAATACACAATAATTTTTTCCAATTCATGGAATTAAACCAAGTATATAAAGTTTTATCATACTATAAATTATGATAATTCTACTACTATTACAATCCAATATATCAAGTTACGATATTGGAAAAAAGTAATACACTTGAGGATATCATCTATTGAGAAGTCTTACTCTTGAAGTTGAGGTCACAGATTGCAGAATTGCCACACAACAGAGATGTGGAAAACCTATGACTAAAGCTATAACTCATTAGAAACATGATCTTATCATGTGAGATCTAATAAGGATGGTTAGTAAGATAGCTATAGTGAAAGTTAGAGTATTTTAATAGTGGGTGTCTTAGACCCAACTTGAACAATACTTTATGATTACCTTACTATATATACAATAAATTATTCATTATGTACACATACCATTATAGTGTTGATATTTCTACATCCACTATTTAAATGGTACTGTCCATAGATTATTTTTCATATCAAAAGGTTATATTAGATCCCAGACTATAATGAGAAACTCGAGATACCATGATATTAATCTTAAACATATGTCCAATGGTGTAGATGCATCATACCGATAATACATAGTTAATGTCTGACTATTAGGTGTTGGGAGCTCATAAGCATTGAGACTTCTTCTCATGAAGGTCACACTTGATGATCTCTAGTAGGTGAGATCACGAGGACATACCCACCAATAAGAACATCACATGTTTTGGGTTTCATTGGTTGTTTCTATCTACGAACATGTGTATTGTTCTATTAAATTGAGATCATTATCAATATTTGTCATTTGATCGCATATTTTGATGTAAGGAATAAACCATGAAATTGAATTCATGGTGAGTTAACCTGTGTTAAGTGCATCATTGGTGGTATGACATTGGTTGAATGATCAAGATAGAATTTGTCACTTCCGAGTTGAGTAAGTGATATCTCGGGCCTAATTGACTTGGATGGTAGTGCCTTCATAAATCCTTGACAGAGATGGTCGAAGGTAAGTCTGTCCAGTTAAATCAACAAATAATAAATAAATAATTAATAATAACTCAAGTGTGTGTCCTTATTTATGAGATATCATGAGACAAAGAGATCATATTACATAGTGCATGTTCATAGGAAAGATTTTTGTTGTTATGACTTTTTCTTATCTCATTAGGGTCCTTGATGGGTTGTTAGAATCTGCTCTCTGTCTATGAATAATATTCACTACTATTGAGATAAGGGCCTAGAGGGTCACACACAATAGTGTATTCAAGAGTCTGCCCCATTCTGGTAAATAGGTGTATAAGACATAGTGGGTCCCACCATAGGGTCAAGAGTTGTCAAAGTAATTGATCACCAATGAATAAATAAAATCATTATTATTTTATTATAGAATAATTATATTTAATTTATTTATTAAAATTATTCAAAAGGTATTAAGTGAATAAATGAAAAAATAGTATACAAATGAAAATTATTTTAATATTCAAGGTTCGTTTAATATTTGCAGAAATTATGATCTGAGTTAATGAGTCGGATTTATCCTGTAATATATTATAAGTATGTGATAAAAATATAAATGACATTATAATGAAGTTAGTTCATCATAAAATGTATTTTATTTCTTATTTAGTGGGTCTTGGATATACGGGGGTCAGAGAACCCTTTCTAAGTATTTTGGACATCCACTATATAAATAGGGAATGAGCTCTATTATGAAAACTATTCATTCATTCAGAATTTAGAGCTTTACTCTCCTCTCACATCATAGAGAGAGAAAGTTTCTCTCTAAGCAATTGATCCAAGAACACATTCAACAGATCGAAGAGACGATATCAAGGTGATCATCACAGCATCGAAGGAATCATCGAAGCTCCACGCTACCACCTGAAATTTGAAAATCGACATACACATGGATTCTTGAAGGGTGTGTGGATTATCTATAGGGGTTCAAGTTTGGATCCTTTGTGAATCAGTCGTTGTAAACGAGATACGGCTGAGTGCACTTTGATTTTAATGAGATAATCGTTAGGTTTAATTTTTATGATTTGATAATTCACACAAGATCCTCAGACCTCTACCGGGACTCTGATCACTGGAGACGATGAAGTTACGTTGCTCTGATGATGATTTTTTAAATCCCTGACCCACATGATTATGTTGTGTGGCCCAATACCAACATCAGACACCAGAGCCATCAAATCACATCACATCACATCTACCCCGTAGACACCTGATCCATCATATCACATCACAACCAGATAAGCATAGTAGTAGGGTATCATGAAAATGAAGAACATCAAACTCAGTCCCTCCTCTTACCATACATGACCCCCACCATGAGCCATCTCATAATCTAATAAAACATCACCACAATGAAATTTTGAATTCTGGAAGTTATATTCTGTGTCTGTCAATGTCTCCTAGAAGAGAGTAGGGAAGAACGGGTCACTAGTCATCCATCCTTGCCCGCCCGCACACCCGCAAATCATAGAAAAAGCTAAAACTAATGAGAAAAATTATAAAATTACTCAAAAATTATCACAAAATGTTTGATAAATGGTTTCATGAACCAATTCTCACAATACCTCCATTATTATCAAATTTTGGACTCACGTGTCTTGAATAGTGACCTTTTCTATTATTTTATTATAAAAAATACCATTATCCTCACATATAAAAGGAGACTTCCATCACACCTTTACACATGCAAACACACACTAAAAAGTTGGATTTATATTAAAAAATTCCTATTTTACTTCATCTATATGTCTCTCCTATGTTTTTGAGACCCTTGATCCAAGGAAAATTCTTAAATCCTTTATTTCTAAGAGGTCCTCAAAGAGAAGGTTGAAATTCTCAATGTGAGTACTAATCACTTCATAAACTTTTTCTTTTATATATTTCTCCAAATATATTATAATAATTATAATATAATAAAATTAGTATTATTAGTATATTTAAATGTTATCATATTAATGGTATAACCATAATCTATTCTTCCCTCTTAGAAAAATGAGAATGTGTTTCTTGTGTATGTGCGTACGTGCAGACTATCGTCTCTACAAAGTGACAAATTTTGTTTTTCATAATAACCTTACATAGATAGTTATAAAATTGTATTTAATGAATAAATATTATATTTATAACATAATTATGTTTATTAAATGATAAATAAATCTCTACCTTATTTATGTTCTATGGAAAACAAAAACACGTCCATGTGTACTTACATACTACCGTCTCTATGTAATGACGTATTTAATTTTTCATCACCACCATACTTGTATGATTATAAGAATTTATATAATGAATTAAATATTTTTTTTTGAAATTATTATGGTTCTATAAAAGTTATATCATTATTTAACTCATTATTAATTTAACAACATTCATTCGTAAAAAACTACTAAAATAAGACTATCGTTGTACCGTCTTCACGAATCATGACTAAAACTCTCATGGAATGAAATTAGAAATATATAAATCATTTTAAATTATCTATTATAGTAACTTGTATAATCTATGAATGATGAATAGGATATTAAATAATAAGGATTGACATCGATATTTTAAATAATGTACAAAATAATCAAAATTGGTAACATTCGATAATGAAAATAAAATATAATTAAGTAATACATGTATAATTAATGATTATAATTGAAGAGTATATAGGGTAATATATGTTAATAATTTTCTTAAATAAGGTATTATTATAGTTATGTTTATTATACAGGATGTTAAAGGGCTTTGGTGGAAGTTAAGAGTTAAAGTAAGGGTGTTTCTCAACTCAATACCCCTTCATTGTGTTATAATATTTATTCTTGAACTTCATTGTTATAAGTTGGTAAAATAATTCCATATGATTATATTATATTATATTTCCTATTTTTTTTATTGGTGATTTAAATTTCTATCACATAAACCCATTTTCAAATATTCCTTCATGAATTATGATGCATGTAAGGGTTTTCATCTTAATTTCCTTTCATGGAGGCATGTTTTTATATTGCACAAGTATTATTATTTTATATGGTGCACTTACTACCCAATGTATTCTCTTCTCATTAGTAATGATTATTTCATGGATTTTACAAGTCCTTTCATAACCCATCCTTTATACTATTTGATTTCCTTTAATATCAAAACAGTAAGGGTTTCTCGTCTCACTTTTCTTTCTTTGAGACATAAACCATATTCAAATCTTTTTTATATTATGTGGTTTATATATTTCCCTATGGATATTTTATCATATTTTCATGAAATTAAATGGATTTAAAATTCCTTCTCAAGTTCTATCATTAGTGAGATTTCAATTCAAGAGATAATAATGTTGTATGGGATCTTGATAACTTGAACCCACTTTCAAGATAATGTTGGAAAAAACCTTCATTTCAATTGCTCAAAATATGATATTTTTGAAAGGGAATCACAAATTACATTTATGAAAATGTTAATAAATATTTTCTAAATACTATTTTTCATTTCAATTCCCTTTTAATATTTAACTCTAAAAGATCTAACTCCTATAAAGTTATGTTTTATGAATCAGCTTCTAGTTGAATTTGCGAATTAATTTTCTTGGGTGATTGAATTTTTAGTATCAACCAATCTACTTTTAATATCATTTTATGAAATACCATTTTGAAATGTTATGAACCCCATTTTTTCTATGAGTTTTCATGATATGATGAATGATATCTCATGACACACATGTGTATGAATATTGATTAGTGGGATCCTATATAGACCTCTAATTCATTGGGTAAAGTTTGATATTTCATGATATAATTATGTGAGGCATGGATGAGAATTTTTGTCCCACTATTTTATGGGAGATAGGGATGTGAATTCCTGACCCACTATGTTATGGGAGACATGGACATGAATTCACGACCCACTATGTTATGAGAGATATGGACATGAATTCCAGACCAACTATATTATGATTTTTGTGATTATTTTTGTGTCATAGTTCATTGTTATGATATGTTTCTATGAAATTCCACATTTTTATGCCACATGTCTATTATTATTCTCCATAGATCATGTTTATTACCTCACACTCTTATGCCATGGTACATGTTTGTTCATTTGAGTTATATGTATTGTTATCATAACTTATGGACAATTATTATTAATCCATGTTATTTTTAATAATATATTTATCTCATGACCATGTTTTTTCATATGGATATGATCTAACCCTTGATGAAATGTTGATGAGTTTTCCCCTTATCTAGTTCTTGAGCTCACCTATTTCTTATGTTTTCATTTCATAGGTTATGAAGACAAGTATAACTTATGAGAAGTCTAGAAGGGGGTCAAGTGTAGTTTCATTATGGAGAAATATTGAAAGTTTTATAAAATAAGTTGTTTTTATAGATGATCCTACAAGACACTAAACCTTTGAATTTTGGGATTTTGTGATTATTGTGATATTTAATGTTTAAATTATAGAAATATATATAAGTTTGGATTTAGTTATCTCACTTGGTATCAAATCCTGAAATTAGAGTATTTGTTTTTAACACCATATATGGGTGTACGAGTCGGGGGTGTTTTAGTTGGAATCAGAGTAATGTTTAACTATTTTTTGGGATTAGTTAATTAATTTTTGAGGATTAGTTTAATTATTTTTTGGGATTTTGTTTGTTATTTTTAAGGATTAGGATGAGATAAATTTAGTAAAAATATTTGGATAAGTCTAAGTATAGGATAACATCTTGAAATTTTGGTAATATAGATATTATGTGGTTTCTTAGCAATGAAATACCTATTTGGATACAAATGCACCAAAGGGTAATAACCCTAAAAAGGCGGGTTTGGAATTAACTCAATTTTTACCCGATGCATGACAAAGAGGCCTAAATCCACACCTAGTTTTACATTCCTGAGGGATATGCTTTGGTTGATTCACATGCTCTTTATGAACCATTATAAAGTATTTAAATGGAATTTGAGGTTGTAATATATAAATAGTGAGGTTAAAGAACCTAATAGGAATATGAACATGAATAATCTAGATTGAAACTAGGATATTCATAAGTTATGCACACCATTTATGGAGTCAATTCTTCTATATTTATAGTTTCCTTTTAGAAATTTATTAATTTAATCATTCTCATACCTCAACTTTACTTTATTTAAGTGATGGATGGAGTAAGGGGAGATCGAGTTAACAAGGGATACGAGAGATAATGAGATGGTTATCCCAATGAGAAACCAAATTGGATAAAAAATAACATTGAAAATATAATGTTTATTCTCACCCAAACATCATGAACTATGATTAACAACCTGAACTTTAACAAATCGCTAGAGCCACTGAAGAAGTGAAGGATGGAGTTTTGTATAATTTTAGGTTAAAATGTCCATCTAGGAAAGAAAATTCAACTTCCCATCTGTCAAGAATGTGCTAAGAAGAACCAAAGAGAATTTATAATAGGAATCGTATTATGTATCAAGTGTGGAAGGATTGACCATTGAGATATTTATATTAGAAGATATATAAATAGGATGAAAAATACAATAAAAGATATAAAAGTCCCAACTAATGCTCTAGACAAACTTAAATGCTTCTAATGTAAGGAGTTTGGGCATTATAGAAATCAATACCCCAATCCTAAGTCCAATTCGGATAATATACCATAGTAACCTCTAAGATCAAGGGAATAAGGAAGAACCTATGAAATGACTACCACTTAAGTGGATCATGATAATTAAGTCACACATATCCTCCACTCTAAATATTGGTTCTATCCACTCCAATATATCTATGAAGTTTTATAAGGGCATAAAATCATCTACTTAATGATTTGATATTCGATTAATGGAGATAACATCTAGTTGTATGATAATTGTAATAACTTGGGTATTTATAAAATTATTTGTTTTTATATTTATTAGTATTTTTTATTTAAATAGTAATTCAGAAAAAAATAATTTACCATATGGTTATTTATTTTATAACATTAACTTTTCAATTATATAATTACTTTGACAAAAATACTTTCATTTTCGAATTCATCATGTTGAAATTATCTTAGTATGAATTTTTGAGAATTTTCTATAATTTTTTTAATGAATAGCGAAAAACAATGCATTTAATTTAAAATCTAATTTTTCATCTAATTTATTTATATAGATAGATTATAATTTTAATTGGTTTTAAGGTATAATTAAATCAATTTTTTTATCAGTTAATACAATATAGGTCATTGGAATCAATTTCATATTGAAATTGGATATAAAAACATTATGAACTTTTGAATGTTTTTACTTTAAAGACCCATTCTCTTGATCTGTCAATGAGGTAAATTTTAAATTAATTTTAACTAATTATGTTAATTTAATTTTTAAAAATGGAAATAAATGTTTTTAATTCATCTGAAATTTTTGGTCTAATAGGGACAACTTAATTTTTGGTGATTATTAACTTTAGTTTTTTTACCGCAGTTAAGGGTAAATCAGGTAATTAAGGGTAAAAATAATATTATAAGTATTATAAAATTACCCTAAAACTTGTACTAATTTCATTTGATGAGTATATTTTGACCAAAGGAATCCATGTGTTGATTTTAGGGCAACTTTGAGCAATTTAGATGATTTTAATTCATTTATAGTATTTTATTCAAATAAAATCCAATTTAAAAAATTAAAGAAGTTTCATTATCATGGATATAAGTAAATATACATGATGAATGAATCTAAATGATTATTTTAAACCTAATTAATTTTTTATGATGGTAATTTATTTTTAATTTTAATGTATGTAATAATTAACATTAATGCATGTGCAACACTGATGCAGTGCTTGTGTAAGCATAAGAGAAATAAATTAAATTTTTTTATTAAAATTGTAAGAACTATTATATGAAAAAAATTATTACTAAAACAATTTATATAAGAAAATAATGACCATTATCATGTTTTTATTTTAATTGGGGGCATTATGGACCCACATTGATCATATTAGTCCCTTTATGTTATGTTATTAAAAAGAAACACAACTTGTTCACACTATAACTTTTATTTAGTATAATATTTTAATTTGAACATTTCTAGAAGTGTTTTTAGAAAAAATATATTATTTGGAAATAATATCTAATTATATTTCTCATAAAAATTTATTTTTAATTTTTAGGTGATAAATAATTATTTTAATGGCTTGAACAATTATAATGTCGTAAATATTTAATTAATGAATAGATCAAATTAATGATGTTAAAAATAGTAAAATAAATATAATTTGATATTTATATGTCAATTCAATATTTATATAGGTAATTATAATATTTATAAGATATAATAATGAATTTAATTCAAATTGGAAGCTTTTCTTGATGTGTTTAAAGTCATGATTGTGAATAGTTTTTAATTTGACAAAATTATTTTTACACGAACAAAATGTTTTATTAAATTATTCAAAAATAAAAAATTTATTGAACATTGAAAAAAATGAAAGGATTTTTTCAAAAAATTTATATACTATTCTTTTTATCCCATTTTCAATGTCATAAACCCTATAATAAATTTATTATATTTTAATAATTTTTGTAATTCCTATGTTACCCCTCACCTCAATTATAAAAAGAGTCTCCCTCCTTCACCAATTTTTAACACCTCAAGAGATATTTTTTAGCTAACCTATGTAAAATTCCCTCCTCCTCATCCCTTTAAACATTATTTTACTTTTGTTCTCTCACAAAATACCCCTTCCAAGATCTTTAAGGGGTTCTCAAGGGGAATTTTTCAAGAAGTAAGATTCCTTTTTATTCTTTTTTAAATTATTTTCACTTATACCTTATCCCCACCTCTTATACAATGTTTCATGAAAAATTCAATATCACATATATAATGGATTTTTGTTATGTTTATGTTATATGTGTCATAAAATCTCTCATCTTCTCCTTTATTTATTAAATAACAAAATCACCGTCTATGGTGTGTTAATTCACCACCTTCGTGGATGATGATTTTTCATTTCCCTTTTATCGAAATCATGGAAACTTTAATTTCACATGTAATTGTTTAAAATTGCTTATATATATATATATGTTATCACTTATGTATTATTATTCCATTTTGACAAGGAATACCATAATAAACCAACCATGGAAACTATGAAAAGAATGCACCCTAAACAACGAAAATAAAAAAATATTATTAATAAATAGGTGTAAAATATTATAAGAAGAAAATTTAATGTATTATAAACATGAATTTAGTTTTTAATATATTAATAACACTATTAAAACCAATATACAAATTTTTTTAACACATTTGAAGGAAGTCAAACCTGATATAAGAGACTTTCTTTTTAAAATCCTTTTAAATGTATCTTTTACAAAATTCAAAACGATTGTTCTTTTTTTATATGGCATGAGTGGTTTCTCCTGATTTTATGATGCTATATTACTATGATGTTTACCTTATATGTTTTCATAGTTATTTTTGAAGAATATTATTTCATTATTATGTGCATGTTTTTTATATTTTAAAAGTGATTTGTTTTAAGGGAAACATGTATTTTGAATATATGAATGTGTTTTTTTCAAGGGTTCAAATGAATTATCAGGTAATATATTCATGATATGTTCCTTAGACATACTTTATGTTGGGTTGATCCCATTATAGCTCATGATATGATGGTTTGAGCCCCATAATAGCTCAATATATGTTTGGTTGAGACTATTATAGCTCAAGATATGATGGGTGAGCCCCATTATAGCTCTCTAATGGATTGGGTCCTCCAGAGATGGAAGTTTACTAAATGGTTATTACATGTTTAAGGGTGAATGTAAGAGTAATATGGTAAATATGTCCCAAGGAAACTACATGATGTTACTATGAATGCTTATTAGTTTTCAAGAAAAGGGTTTATAATGGGTTTTCATGATTTCACTGGACTAATGGTTTTTATTTATTTATGTCCCTTACTGTGTTTTTTGTGCTCATACCAAGTTTTTAAATGTTTTTCACAGGTTATAAGGATATTTAAGAGAAATAATGAAGTCAAGTTAAATGTTATGAATATTTTTCAAAGAAAAAATGTTTTATTTTTAAATGTTTTATATTATGAAAAATGGATATTATTTTAGTAGTATCCTCTTTCTATGAATATGGATCGTTATGTATTATTTCCTAATATTCTAAAACTATAAACCTAAAAAGATCCCCAATGTGAAAGAATGTAATTTTTTGACTAAAATTCAAGATTATGTAATTTTTTAAGGCTGAGTCCATATATTTGGTATCATAGGATGGTTTATAAAAATTTAGGGGTTAGGATAATATTAATAGAATACTATAAATGATTTTGACTTTATGGTTTATTTGAAATGATATAGTATTTAAAGATTACTATGTTGCTTCATCTAAAATATATCTATTTAGAATGGTTTTTCATAGAATAAATAGGGAAGCTGAAGTAGAAATGCACTGATAGAACGATATCCTTCCAAATCTATAGTCTAGAATGGTGGGAATCGAAACCAAGAAGTTTGTGAGAGTAATGGATCAGTTTACTCATGAAATAAATGGTGGTGGTATCCATGATATAGAGGAACCTGATCTACCATGAAAAAACAAGTCTTTTATGAAGCATTTTATCAGGCTACATCCTCCAACATTCAATGGAACCATAGATCCAGTGATATTCTAAGGATGACTCAATTCTCTAGAAAGGATATTTGATGTCATGGGATGTTTGGAATTCCAAAAGGCAATACTAGCCATTTATCATTTTGAAGGTGAATCCAATAAATGGTGGTCTATGGTTAAGAAAACGAGAGAATCTTATGACCCTGATTCTTCAAGATGAGGGAAGGGATACCAAGATGCAAAGATCTTCCTTCCTCAAGATGAAGGAGAGATAATGACCCCCCGAGTCCAACCTCTAATAGGACCTGGGGTGGCGACTGACACCAAGGGTATATAAATATCACAAAAATGATAGACATTACCCTTTTTTATAGTAACCACGATCAGGAGATAAGATGTATCAAACTCAAAAAACTAAAAGGAAAATATATATATAAACCCCAAATCCATCCCACATACATGTTTAAATTTAAACTTCTAGAAATATAAAAAAAACTCCAAAGTAAGTAAATAAATAAACTAATAAGTGACATGAAAATCGTCCCCAAAGTATGAGCTATTATGTTCCAGAATGGTCTGTGTAATCTCCCTGGAAACCAGAAAAAAAAATTTATATACGTAGGGTGAACATACAAGTATACTCAGCAGGGAAAAACCAAATCCACCCGTGAAAAAGTGGAAGAAGCATACTAATTACCCTATGAGAAAAAATCAGAAACCAACAAAAACTATCAAGGAATACTAACCACCCAATCGCACCAAAACACACTCACCAAGTAATGAAAATCAAGTAATGTAATATAATAAGAACATTGATATTTGGGTACCCACAAAACATCCCACTGGTTAACTAATCATCCCTAATGGAGAACGTCCTAACACTACCACGCTCTTCCACAAGCCCCACTTTCACAACCTGTCAGCACACACTTGATCCACAAGCCACACAATATCCCACCCGAACACATCTAAGACACAACCACATCAAACCTCGCTTGAAAACACCTGGGCCTCATCCCAAAGATACCTGAAAAACAAACAACCTCTCAATCTTCCCAAAGAGTCTTGGGCTACCATATCTGGTAATAACCTCAAGACATTACAACCTACCCGGATACACATGAGTGGTAATAACCTCAATCCATTACAGCCTACCCAGATAACTCAAGTGGTCTAGAAGAGGGAGTAGAGAATATCCAATAACCATCCATCCATCCTCCCACTGTGATGTTGGGAAAGACACCCACCCCCATAATGATAGGGGTGTTCGGCATGTAGTGCTCAACTCGGGTGGGGTGTGTATAGAAATCACAAGGAACTACATGTTTATATATATAGGTAAGAAAACACTTACTCCAACCTATGGTTTTCCAAATAATAACCAGTCCACAAAAAACATCCTCTGCTGCTACCTCTACATGCACAATCACACAAAAAACCACATAAAAAACATAAACCCAACCTCGTTTTCATTTAACCATGTTTTATTCTTTACTAAGGGGTTTACTTATTTCCTTCCAACACTACTGGGAAACTACCAACCAAAATCGTAAAACAAAACATTTAGAAACACAAACAACACACCACCAGATTGCATTCCCACTACACAACGTTGTTCAATAGAAGCCACAACACAACCCAAGAGCAGTCCCACTACTCTACAAGTTCATCCATTCCACAATCAATCAATATATGAACCTGAGATTATATTACACCTCCTGTACCAACCCCCACACAAATCCCACAACAAAAACCATTGAACCACATCCCCGCTTCTCAAACATCCTACACCCTACCCACACAACGCAAAAAACCCAACAAAAACACAACACATAGATACACCTATCAAGCAGAGCATATTTATATTTGTCCAACACTATTATTTAAATTCCACTTTGATAAGAAGAGGTGATCACAAAAATGTTTTCTTCCTGGGGAATCCATTTATTTAACCAAGTGTATGAGATTAATCAGATTGATATTTATAGAAATTATTCACAAGAAAACAACAACAGTTATAAAGCATCACCCATGCACAGAAAAAGACCACAAATGACCATGATTTTCAGAGGCCAAACTACCACAATAGATTACATCATAAAAAAAGATAACAAATAAAAAAGCGATAAATATCAATCCACTCCCAGCCCCTTATAAATTCATTATTTCATCATTGTCATTTATCTTTGTTAAAAGCTGGATTCAGCAGTTTTTCAAAAAATAAACTTACTATGCCCACCCTGCATGATACACAATTAAAGAGAGACAGTGGAATCCCTACTTGGAAAAAAGGTTACCAAAACTCCTCCTTGCACCAAAATAGAGGGGTCACATGAGAAGAAGATTCCAAGGAAAACCAAACGGGGGGGGGGGATATTACATAGGCGTATGGATTGTCTGGAAAGAAAAGTTCTTCGCGCACTAAGAGAAAAGAGAAGAGAGGACCTAAACTTTAGAAAAAAAAATCCAGATCCTATATCAATGAAATGAAATGGTTTCAAAGGCTATTAAAGTGGGATTGTGGATAAGATCACACAATTTGACTATTTCAAAATCCCCTGAGCATTAGGATATTAAATATATAATTAATATCCCTTGAAACTCCCTTAGAAACTCCCAAAAAAGGCTTTAAACTTGATTTACTTCAAATAAAACATAAAACAGGAGATACTGGAAAAGATGGGAAAAACTAGAAATGAATTACCAACAACAATCCACTGACACCTATAGAGAGTCACCAAAAGCAAGCCACCAATAGTGAGTCATCGACACTGAGCTACTAATGCTGATTTACCAAAGATGAGGTACCGATGATGTGCCATCGATGTGACCTACCGACATCTGACTCACTGACACCCTGACTCACCAACACCCTGACTCACCGACACTCTGACTCATCAATGCCCTAACTCACCAATTCTCGGACTCACCAATGCCCTCGATCTACCGACTCCTCGACCTACCGATGCCTCAGACTATCGATTACTTGACCTACTGATGAAAAAATTGGAAATTTTAAAAAATCATGAAATGAGATATTGTTGCCTCCCAAAACACCCAAAACACTAGATTTTGACAAACTAATAGAACTTGGAGGTTCGAGCCATTACATTAGATACCTCTCAAACTATTCTCGTGCTCGAGAATTCAAAACCAAACACAGAAGAAAGAGGGGGTCTGAACAACCACCCCGTAAGATACATCTCAAGGATAACCACCTTTTTGGAGTGAAACCTCAACATCCATGAACACCTCCTCTGAGATTTTATAACCTAAAAACGGAAAATACATACCACAAAAGCACTGAAGGTCACACCACCCAAACATATGGATAAGGGAATTCCTTCCCCCATGTCAAGATATTATATTATTTAGGAAGCACTAACTCACCCACACAGGTTTAATCATATCCACACTAATGCATCTTGATTAGGGATCAATTACTCTCATCCTCGTACATCAGGACTTTATCATACGTCACGTAACAAGGAAACAACTCATCTCATAGAAAAAAATGTTCAAGAATTACATCACAAAGAAAAACACATGACCAAAGCTCAAAAACAACTCTGGGTATTGGGAACACATCTACATCTCTTACACAAAAGTACTCTCCACTAGGCCATTATGCCTCCACAACACACGAACCAAGGTAATGGTCCTTCCATGCATCACCCTCTCCCTATGATCTTGGATCTCCACTGGTCTCTCCATGAACGTTACATCGTCCTTGGTATCCAAATATCTCCAATAAATGACATCCGAGTCATCATGAAGATACCGACGAAGCTGGGAGACATGAAAGACATTATGGAACCTCCCCAACTGCGGTGGAAATTCCAGTTGATATGCCACCTCGCCAACTTACCCCAATACCTCTAAAGGTCTGATGAACCTGGGAGAAAGATTACTCCCTCTCCTGAACCTCCGCTACCCACATCAGGGGGAAACCTTCAAGAATATGTGGTCCCCAACCTCAAAATCCAAAGGACTTCTCCTACGATCGACATACGACTTATGCCTATCATGTTCTTCCTTCACCCTCTCATGGACAAGCTGCACCTTCTATTTCATACTCTGCACCACATCTAAACTACCTCCTTCTGTGACTTCCTGCTCAAAAAATCAGCTGAGACATTTCCCTTCCTTGAGGTGTAAGATATATCATAATCATAATTTTGGAGAAACTCTGTCCACCTTCAATATTGAAAGTTCAGGTATCACTAGGAAAATATATACGTCAATCTCTTATGATCTGTGAAGACCAAAAATTGCTCCCCAATGAGGTAATGCCACTGCAACTTCAATGCGAACATGACCATTGTAATCTCTAGGTCATGGGTGGAATAGTTACATTTGTGGGGACATAAATTCCTAGACCTATAAGAGATCACTCCCTGATTCTGCATCAGCACACATGCCAAGATTAAACCAAAAGCATCACAAAACACCTCGAACATCACCCCTTCCTCTGGTAGCCTGAGCACTGGAGAACTTACCAACTTACCCTTCAGATAGTCGAACGCTGCCTCGCCCTGCTCGCTCCACACAAAATCTTGTTATTTTCTATTTAGAGACATCAATGGGGCGGCTACTCAAAATAAATCAGGCACAAATCTTCAGTAGTATCCTATCAGATCAAGAAAATTGTGAACCACTGCCACGTTCTTTAATGCTTCCCCAGAAACGACTGCCTCAACCTTCAACGGGTCCACTGTTGCACTATACTAAGACACTACATGTCCAAGGAAGTGGACCACCCCTTTTCAAAACTTGCATTTGGACAGCTTTCCATAGAGTTGGTGGTGATGAAGGACCTATAGGAATGTCTTGAGATGCTCGGTATGCTCCTTATATAAATTTGAGTAGATCATGATGTCATCGATGAATACAATGATGAACTAGTATAGGAAATCATGAAAGTTAGATTTTATGAGCCCCATGAACATGACTGGTGAATTTGTAACACCGAATGTCATAAATACAAAATCTAAGTGCCCATACTTGCATCAAAAACCAGTCTTTGGGATGTCAACCTCCTTCCCCATCAAATGGTGATATCCAGACTATAGATCGATCTTGGATAACCAACTCACTCCCCTTAGTTGGTCGAAAAGATTTTTCATCCTTAGAAGAGGGTAACAGTTCATTAACATTACCTGATTTAGTATTTGGTAGTCTATTCATAGACTCAGACCACCATTACCATTCTTGAAAAAAAAACAGGATCACCCCATGATGAAATACTAGTCCATATAAAGCTCTTATTCATCAGATCATAAATCTAAATCTGCAAGTCCCGTAGATCAGAAGGTTCCATCCGATAGGGATCCATTTAAATCGGATGAGCACCGGGATGTAAGTCTATCTTGAACTCAACATCACATTGAGGGGATAGAGTCACATACTTTTATGGGTAAACAACTAAGAATCCTCTAAAAACTGTTGTAACTTCCACCATCTCAGCATCCACCGATTCCACTAACAGCTTGGCCAACAAGGAAAAGAGGGGCCCCACACGTTGACTGCCCACTTGACAACTCCACTCACCAAGGAAAGCTACGCGCTATCCGTTCAAGTTTTAGAACACGACTCTCCTCCAGAATCATTCGATAACATAATGAACAGAAAAAACCATTAAAATGCCAAGGATGACACCACATGGATGCATATATAGCAGATAGGGATCTCCACTAGATTGATATGTCCCTAACATCAGTCTACATCCCCATAAAATATCAAACAAGCTGGTCTGACCTCCGATTGTTGTACTACACACCAGGGGAATAGAAAGTGTCTCTATGCCCAATCCTAGAGCATGGTCCATACTAGGTTCAACAAAGGAGTGTAAAGATCATGAATCAAATAAGTTGCCAGAAAGTGTGCTAAACAAACTGATCGTACCTCAAATGATCTTCAGCCCTACTGGAACTACTATCTCTGCAGCATGAAACTGCCCATGCACATCTCATATACCCCTCATCTGTTGCTACCCCCCAACCACATCTTGGTTGAGGTCCCAGAGAAGCATCCTGAGGTTGGCCTCCTCTTTCACTATATGCCCTTGGTGGAGCATGGACCTTTTGTCCCTACTACTAGAAAGGACTAGATGGAAACTGTTGATGAGGTGGGAACTGAACCTACCCACCTTCACCATAATGATCTAGAACTGGGCACTAACTCTAATGGTTCTCTAGGACTCCACAAGTGGAATACCTTAGACCCAAGCCCGTGGGAAAGGGGAGAGGACCAGAGGGTTGAAAATGAAACTGCTGGGGTCAGCTCCATACTGGTCAAAACCTAGAAGGACCTGACACCGAAGACTTGCTGTTGAAAACCTTCCCCTTCAAAGAACTCAACTGAATTACCTATCATTACAAAACTTCTCATGAGTTTATCCTTTCAACCACCTCATCCTTCTTCTAAACCAACAAGTATGTCAGTGGAGTGAAGGTAGTAACCGTATAACGAAGAGAAGGAAAAAGTTAATCCTCTAAGTGCCTCGCCAGAGACTCCTCATCTAGAAAGAGATCCGAAGAAAAATGTAGGAGACCCTTTAAATTTATCCCAAGCTCCCTCATCAATACACTCCCCTGTTGGAGGGAGAGAATCTCTTGCCTCTTTTCAACTATCATCATGGAAGAATAAAATTATATCCAGAACTTCTTCTCAATTTCATCCCATGAAACATCAGTCTCCTTCCTCTCCCCGAGAAAAAGTGTCCACCACTGATGTGTTTCTCCCCTCATCTAGATCATCGCTAGAGTAACCCAGTACTCCATCGAAGCCTAGATCAAGTTGAAAGTGATCACCAGATCCTTGATCCAACTCTCTATCTCCATGTTCGAGGCACTACCCTCATACTTTCCAAGAGTCTACCGCTATAAAGAACAATGCATATTCTACCATTGATCCTCCTACTCCACTGTTTTTACCCTCTTCTAGTCAACCAGGTCAGCCTACTGACCCTCCACTTCTCTTACCACACACGGGAAACATCCGGGAGCCATAGGTGAAAGGAAAATAAGGAACTCCTAAGCCCATGTAGTGTGGAATTTATTTATGATTCATTTTAACTCATTATTTATTTTAATTTCTTGAAAATGAAAAAAACATATAATAAAAAAATTCATTATGATTCATGTACCTTTCCTAGGGTCTCCACCCTGCAAATGGTGTATCCTCACTTGGTCGTTCGGTAAGCTTAGAGTCCTTACATCAGATCATGGGGGCCCTAAAATCCTGTGTCCTAGATGGTATTATCTAACCTATGTTATGAGGTTTCCCATGTGGCCAATACCATGGGAAAATACCATGGGAAAGCCCATCAATTTTCAAATACCACCGACGAGGTGTCCCATGGAAATTAATTAAATATTCCCTCACTTTTCCTATAAATACCAAGCCATTACCTCATTCATTTCATTCCAAAATCCTCCTAAACAAAGCTCTAGTCTCTTTACCTCCCAAGGAGTCCTCCCAAGGTGCCCTCAAGACTCCCAAGGTCCTAACCTTCAAGCTTTCGAATTTACTCTTCAAGGTAAGGGAAACATTCACCCTCCTCTTTTAAGTCATGACTTCCTTTATGTTATTTCTTATCGTTCCATTTTATTATGTGGGGGATTGTTCTTATATATCTTTACTACTATCCATTTCATGTCCAAATGATGAGAGAACCTTTTCGCTCTCATCAATTGATTTTTTGAATTTTTAAGTGACGCCATTAGGATACCAAATTTTTCGTAAAAGAAATCACATATTCTCTTTTCTTTCATGTTTCCTTTTCATGTGGTATGTCATTAAAATATCCATGACATGATCTTATTCTATACCCATACTATATTATTAATTAATTATGAGTTTTTAACCCTTGTTTCATCCCTTTTAACTGTTTTCTAAAACCATGTTGTATAGCCATTATGCTGTAGAATTTTCATCTCAAAACCTCTCTCTTATTTTCTCAAGAATTCTCTTGTATTATTTATGTGAATACCAAAATCTATTTTCATTTCCATGGGTATTAAACAAAACATAAAATTCATCTATTAGATTCTGTAAGTGACATACATATAACCATCACTCCCTTTTCATGGGTTATAAATGACATAACGATCAAGTTTTTAAAAACTTATAAAATGTCGCGATTTTGAAATAAAACCCATTTCTTTGATTCTCTATGGGTTATTTATGAAATTGTTTGATTATGATCTATGTGGATCACATGAAAATAAATACATATTAAGGTTTTGACCTGATATCACTCAAATTCATTGGGTAAAGAATTAATCTCTAGAGATGACAAGTTTCATGATACCTTGGTGAACCATGGTAATGTTTTTATGACACCTTGGGGATGAACCTTGGTGACATGTTCATGAATGTATAAATGAAATGTTGTAGACACATATTCAAGTTATGATTCATGTTTTTTTATCATGATATTCCTATCATTACATTGCTCATGCCTTTATGAAATTTATCATGTTCTTATTAATATTGATCATGATCACATGTCAACTATTTAACTTGTTTTACTTACTGAGCCTTCTGCTCACCCTTTACTTTGATGTATGTCTCCTGGTTATGAGATGCATTAATTGTACTTAGGATGAACTTATGATAAATCCTTACAAGTTTATTAGACGAATGTTTATGTTTTCATGTATTTTTGTTCCTGATTTCCAAGACAATGGGCTTTTAAGATCCTCTGTTTGTAAAATGTAATGAAAAGTTATGTAATAAGAAGGTGGGATTCCATAGCTTGTATAAAAGGATAGTTTAGTTATTTATGAAAATTAGGCTATGAAAAAATTACGAATAAACCTATAGAAAATTTTAAATATAAGAAAACTTTCTGGTATTTTGGTGAGTATTGAGTAAGTTTTTTATCAAGAAAATACATCCATGTCTGGATACTAGTAGGTAGAGGTGGCTCTGGAACATATGTACATAAGGGTAAAACCCGGAAACACCACTTTGAGCTAGACTCGAATGGGAGCTGGTGCACAACAAAAGGACGTGATGCACTCTTGGTTACGAAACTCATGGGGGATATGTTTGGTTAATCATAAGATTTTTATGAATCATTATGAAGGATTTATAGAGAAATGTAATTATTTAAGAATGAAGTTTTAAGACATAAAATAATTTATAGTTACAATATTCATAAATGAAATAAGTTTATCACTGAGGTTTTATTATTTTAGAAAATGGCGGGCAATAGGGGGAACCGTTCAAATGGTGACCACAATGGACCATGCACTGACAGCCCTCCGATGGAAGCTTAAATGGAAACTTTCATGCGAATGATGAACCAACTGACTCAAGTTATGGGAAATAACTTGAATGAAGCTGAGAAACCGATCTCACCACGAAGGGAACAACTTTATTCTGAATCCTTTATGCGTCAATTACCACAAACCTTCAGTGGATATACTAACCCATTGATTGCTGAAAAGTGGATCAGCTCTATCGAGAAGATATTTTATGTGCTCCGTTGTTCTGAACAAGATAAGTTTACCTTGGCTGTTTATCACTTAGAGGGAGAATCTGGTCAGTGGTGGGATCTGAATAAAAACACAAGGCCCAGAGTGGAAGTTGAAGCTATGGAGTTGGAAGAGTTCATAGGGATATTCTTCAACAAGTATTTCCCTCGATCGATGAGAATAAGAATGGATTAGGAGTTTCTCGAGCTGAAGCAGAAGGAGAATGAATCTGTGGGAAGCTACGAGATGAACTTCAAAATGATTTCACATTACACCTATATCTTTGTCATGTATCCTAGTGGGAAGGTTGATAGATTTTTTGGTGGACTAAGACCTCATCTGTGGAAGAATCCAGCCAACTGATATTATGATAGCTATGAGAAGATCATGAAAAGGGCGATGAAAGTCGAACATGATTTTGGTGAGACACAATGGTCTCAGAAATCCAATGAAAATAAGAGATCGATGTATCCAAGCTTAGGGAGGATCTTAGAATAGGGATGAGGAGGAAAGAAAGTACAACGTCCCACATGTAATAAATGTGGGAAGAAGCATTTGGGGAACTGCCTGCTCGGGAGTGGGAAGTGATACAAGTGTGGAAAAGATGGCCATATTGCACAGAATTGTCATAGTGAGGTGAAGCCTCAAATCCCAAACACTAAAAACAAGGGGAAGATGGTGTAGGTCCTACCTGATGTCCAATGCTTTAAGTGTGGAAAATTTGGGCACTTTTCCAATCACTGTCCAAATCCGAGGGAAATGGAGGGGAATCACCATCAACCTCAGCAATGACCAAGGGAACAAGGTTGTACTTTTTCAATCACTACGACTGAAGTTGAAGTTCCAAATGATGTGGTGGTAGGTACTCTTGTTGTTCTCTCAAATATAGAAATTACTTTATTTGATTCTGGTTTTACTCATTCCTTTATTTCCTCTATGTTTGCAAATAATTTAGAATCAAACCTTGATTTGGTAAAAATAGAGTTATCAGTCAAGACTCCCGGTGGGATTATCCAAGCATCGTCAGTGTTTAGAAATGCTAGTATTTACTTTAGTGAGCACAATATTATCATAAATCTAGTAGTCATTCCCATGATGGAATTTGACATTATACTAGGGATGGACTGGCTCTCAAAGTATAATGCTAAGATCAAATGCAGAAGCAAGGAAATATCGGTAGTTTTGAATGGAAAACCTAGAATTATCTTCCAAGGAGAGATATCTCAACCTGATCTTTGTCTATAAGAATCACCTATATCCTTCTTTATGGAGTTTATTGGTGAAGAAGAAGAAGCAAATGAGAGTTTAAGGATAGAAAATATCCCCATCATCCTGGAATATGTTGATGTATTTCCCGAGGAGTTACCCAAACCTCCCCCAGAAAGATAGGCATAGTTATCCATTGAACCCGTACCTGAATCTCATCCGATATCTGAGACCCCCAATATGATGAAGAATGTGGAGTTAGAGGAATTAAATAAACAACTCCAATATCTTTTGGAGAAGGTGTTTATCTAACCGAGTGTGTCTCCTTGGGGAGAACCGGTTCTCTATGAAAAATAAGGATGGATCGATGCGGCTATGCATCTATGCATTGATTATAGAGAACTGAATGGGATCACAGTGAAGACCAAATACCCTCTTCCAAGAATTGATGACTTATTTGACCATCTTCATGGGGCTCAATTCTTCTCTAAGACTGATATTTTATCTGGTAATCATCATTTGAGGGTGAAGAAAGAAGATATTCCAAAAACCGCCTTCCGATAAAGATATGGGAATTATGATTTTGTTTTTATTCCATTTAGACTGACTAATGCACCTAGTATTTTTATGGATTTGATGAATAGAGTCTTAAAGGTATACCTTGATAACTTTGTGGTTTTTTTTATTTATGATATTTTGATATATTCCAAATGTCGCGAAGAGCATGAGGATCATCTAAGTGTTATTTTGTAAACTCTATAGAAAGAGAGGATTTTTGGAAAGTTCAGAAAATGTGAATTTTGGTTACAAGAAGTTTCTTTCTTGGGGAACATTGTATTCAATGAAGTAATCATAGTTGACCCTGCAAAGAAACAAGTTGTAAAGGAGTGGCCTCAGTTTAAAAAAATCACTGATATTTGTAGTTTTCTTAGATTAGCAGGATATTATAGGAGGTCTGTGAAAAACATTTCATGAATTTTTAATCCATTAACAAAGTTAAATTGAAAAGGGGTCAAGTTCATCTGGAAAAAAGAGTGTGAGGAAAGTTTCCAAGATCTGAAGTGGAGATTGGTTACTGCACCCTTGTTAACTCTACCCTCAATTGGAGAAGGATTCATTGTTTTTAGTGATGCATCTCTAAAATGGCTGGGGTGCGTCCTCATGAAAAATGAAAAAGTAATTGCTTATGAATCTCGACAGTTGAAGACTCATGAACAAAACTATCCTACACATGATCTGGAGCTGGCTGCGGTCATTATTGTACTGAAGATATGGATTCACTATCTTTATGGGGAGAAATGTGATATATACACAGACCATCAAAGTTTGAAGTATATTTTCACACAAAAGTAATTGAACATGAGACAAAGGAGATGGTTGGAACATATTAAAGACTATTATTGTTCAATTCATTATCATCTCAGAAGAGCAAACAAAGTTGTTGATGCATTAAGAAGGAAAGACCCAATTTTTATTTCCATGATGAGGATTCAAAGAGATCCTTTGATCAATGACCTAGTAAAGCTAGACATGGGAATTACAAGGGAAGGGACATCATCAACCCTAACCCAAATGATTTATCAACTGTCATTACTAGAGAAGATCAAGAAATATTAAAAAGAAGATCCTTTGTTACCAATGTAGTTTGAGGCTATAAAGGATGAAAATTTTACAGAGTTAAATATTGATCAAGAAGGTGTACCGAAATTTCGTACAAGACTATGTGTTCCATCTATTCTGGAAATATAGAAGGGGATGATGGATGAATCTCATAACTCTAATTTCTCTATAAATCATGGGAGCACAAAAATGTATAGGGACCTTCGTGATCATTATTTGTGAGATAATATGAAAAGGGAGATTGCTGACTACACTTCAAGTTACCTAGTATGTCAGCAAGTGAAGTAAAAATGAAAACTTCCTAAAGGGGTATTGCAACCACTAACCATACCAGCATGTAAGTGGGACAATATCACTATGGACTTCGTCACTGGTCTCCCAAGAACTTCCAAAGGGAACAATGCGATATGGGTTATTGTAGACCGTCTAACCAAGACTATGCATTTTATCTCCATTTGGGAAGATTTCTCCCTTGATCAACTTGCCAGGATTTACGTGAAAGAAGTTTTAAGGATACATGGAGTTCCACTTTCTATCATATATGATCGTGATCCAAGGTTTACATCAAAATTATGGATAAGTCTTCAACATGCTCTGAGCACTGAATTGAATTTCAGTATGGCCTATCACCCCCTAAGTGATGACCAATCTAAAAGGACTATTAAAACACTCGAAGACATGATGAGAACATGATCAATAGAGTTTAAAGGTTGATGGGATCAAAATCTCCCTTTAGTTGAGTTCTCTTACAACAACATCTTCCACTCGAGCATTCAAATGGCACCCTATGAAGCTCTATATGGGAAGCGATGTATAACTCCTACTTGTTGGTATGAATCTAGTGAGAGAAATCTTCTTGGGCCAGATCTTGTGCAATAGATGATAGAAAAAGTCCATGGCATCCAACAAAACATTAAGGATGCTCAGATTTGAAAAAAGAGATATGACGACAACCATCAAAGGGACTTGAAGTTTGATGTTGGTGACAAATTCTTTCTTCGAATTTTACCTTGTAAGAGAGTCATGAGGTTTGGTAAGAAAGATAAGCTCATCTTTAGGTACATTGGACCCTATAAAATCTTTGATCGCATAGGATCAGTGGCCTATCGACTTTCACTTCCTCCAAATATAGAATAAGTTCATGATGTCTTCCACATATCACTCTTGAGGAAGTACATACCTGACCCTTTACATGTACTAAACCTAGAGGTGGTACAACTGGAACATGACCTCTCTTATGAGGAGCAGCTGGTGGAGATCTTGAATCATAGAGACAAGGTTCTGTGCAACAAGACTACCCATCTTGTTAAGGTGTTGTGGAGAAACCATAAATGTAAAGAAGCCACGTGGGAACTAGAGGAGTCTATGATGCATAAGTACCCACACCTTTTCCCTTATTTGGGTATGAGTTAAAATTTTGGGGATGAAATTTCTTAAGGGGGGAAGAATGTAACGACCCAAACTTTTTAATACTATTTGTTTCCTAATTTTGTGTGTTATTTTATTTTATACTCAACAAAACTATATCCTTTAATTAATGAAGTGATTATAATTAAATGATATTGTTGGGTTTCGACTGTTATATGATCGTTGGTCAATATGACCATTGGAAACTAAAATCATAACGTTACAATTATTGTTTACAAATACAAGTAATCTTAGTTAATTAATACAGAAAGAAGAGTCGATGGCCTCATCTAGTAGACTCGGGTTGTACAAAGCCCATCTATCAGAGCTTGGGAAAGAGGTAGAATCTCTGGGATTTTCTCTAGACCAAGACCAACCTGAGCTTCAACATGCGAAGCTTGAACGAAATAGCCTAAGGGATAAGTTCAAGCTGGTAGAAATCACCACTCATGCAATGTTGTCCGAGCCTCCCCAAGATTATATCACCATAGCACATCTTACACTAATGTCCTATGTAGGTGTTATAAGCAGCTATGTAATGAGGCATTAGATACTTTTTTGTAATCCCTTGGTATAAATAAAATTGTTATTTCTTCTTATGGTGAAATCTGTGATTTTCAAATGTCCGGATAAATATAGGATGAATATTATTGACAAATTTTGGGGAAAAGGGTATTTTGAAATATTTATGTAAACTTTAAAAAATTAATAATGTAAAATGAATTTCAAAAAATGGTCTTCTACAATTGTGATCAGTAAGAAATTTAGAGTCTAATAAGACCAAATTGACTTTTAGTGAATAGTAAAGTATGAATAGTAACATACCCTTATGAATAGTAATGAATAGTAATGAATCGTAAATCGGCCATAAAAAATAGAAACATCACCCATGAATGTATAAATAAAATGTAGACATCTTAAAAGTGAAAAAACAATCATAGTATATGTTTTGGTATTTTTGTATGTCATAAATATTTTTTTCAATTTTATAATTAATTTAATAATTTAAAATGGAAATTTATTTTCATAAAATTTAACAATAAATTTTTACTTTAATGTATTATGGTTATACGATAATTTTAGGGGACCTTGATTACTTTCTTAAGGTGTTACAAAACGAGTTATAATTTTATAGTTGTTTTTTTAAATAAGTAATAATTTTATATAAAAATTAAATTAAAAATATTTAGAAAATTATTTTCATAAAATTTAGTTAATTTTTGAATTCAGAGCATCGATATTAGGTAAGAGTGATTTTTTGGAATTTTCTGAAATAGTTGAATTTTTGGTGAATAATAAAAATACAGTTTTGAGTTTTGAGTGTTAATGACATCATTGATGATGTAATCATGATGTAATAAACCTGGTCGACTTGTGAATAGTAAGATATTTTATGAGGTTTCCCAAATGGCCAATACCATATGAAAATACTGTGGGAAAGCCCATGGTTTTGCAAATACCACCGATGACCTGTCCCTTAGAAATTAATTAAATATTTCCTCACTTTTACTATAAATACCAATCCATTCTCTCATTCATTTCATTCCAAAATTATCCTCAATGAAGCTCTGGTATCTTTACCTCCCAACGAGTTCTCCCAAGGTTCCCTCAAGCCTCCCAAGGTCCCGACCTTCAAGCTTTGGAAGTTACTCTTCAAGGTAAGCGAAACTTTCACCCACCTATTTTAAGTAATGACTTCATTTATGTTATATCTTATAGTTCCATTTTATTATGTGGGGGATTGTTCTTATATATCTCTAATACTGTACATTTCATGTCCAAATGATGAGATACCCTTTCCTCTCTCATCAATTTATTTTCTGAAATTTTAAGTGACGTCGTTATGCTGTCGAATTTTTCGTAAAATAAATCGTATCTTCTCTTTTCTTTCGTGTTTATTTTTCATGTGGTATGTCATTGAAATATCCATGACATGATATTATTCTATAACCATATTGTATTATGAATTAATTATGAGTGGTTGACCCTTTTACCCTCCCTTTTCAATGTTTTGTAAAACCATGTTGTATAGCTGTTATGTTGTAGAATTTTCATCTCAAAACCTCTCTCTCTCTTTCTCAAGAATTATCTTGTTTTATTTATGTGAATACCCAAATATATTTTCATTTGTAGGGGTATTCATAAAGTCATAAAATTGATCTATTTGATTCTTTAATTGATATACATATAACCCTCACTCCCTTTCCATGGGTTATAAATGATATAAGGATCATATTTTTAAGCACTCTTAAAACGTCATAATTTTGAAATGAAACCCATTTCTTTTATTCTCTATGGGTTATTTATAAATTTTTTGACTATGATCTATGTGGATCACATAAAAATAAATCCATATTAGGGGTGCGTCCTAATAGCGCTCCAATGAATTGGGTAAAGAATTAATCTGTAGAGATGATAAGTTTCACGATACCTTGGTGAATAACCTTGGTAATGTTTTTTATGACACCTTGGAGAAGAAACTTGGTGATATGTTCATGAATGTCTAAATAAAATGTTGTAGCCACATATTCAAGTTATGATTCATGTTATTTTATTATGATATGCCTCTTTTTCCATTTCTCATGTCTTATGTTTTTCATCAAGTTCTTATTTATATCACAAGTAAATTGATTCCCTTGCTTTCCTTACTGTGACTTCTACTCACCCTTTCCTTTGATTTATACCTCCAGGTTATGAGATGCAGTAATTGTACATAGTATGAATCTATGATGAAGCCTTAAAAGTGGTTTAAAAGAATGTTTTATATTGTTTTCGTGTATTATGCTTCTGATTTCCAAGACACTAGACTTTAAATATCCCCTGTTTGTAAAATGTAATGAAAAGTTATGTAATAAAAAGGTAAAATTACATAGTTAGTATCAAAGGATAGTTTATTTATTTATGAAATTAGGCTATTAAAACTTTAGGAAGAACCCTATAGAAAATTTTTAATATAGGAAAACTTCCTGGTATTTTAGTGAGTATTGAGTAAGTGGTTTATCAAGAAAATACATCCCTATATGGATATGAGCAGGCAGCGGCAGCTCTAGAAGAGATGTACTTAGGGGTAAAACCTGAAAACACCACTTTGAGGTAGACTTTAATGGGAACTGGTGCACAACAATGGGTCTTGCTGCACTCTTGGTTACGACACTCCCAGGGGATATGTTTGGTCAATTATAAGCTTTTTATGAATCATTATGAAGGATTTATAGAGAAATGTAATTGTTTAAGAATGAATTTTTAAGACATAAAATCCCTTATAGTTAAAATATTCTTAAATGAAATAAGTTTCTCACTATGGTTTTATTCTTTTATAAAATGGCGGGCAATAGGAGGAACCGTGAAAATGGTGACCGCAATGGACCATGCGCTGAAGACCCTCCGATTGGAGCTGGAATGGAAACTTTCATGCGAATGATGAACCAATTGACTCAAGTTATGAGAAATAACTTGAATCAAGCTGAGAGACTGATCTCACCGTGAAGGGAGAAACTTTATTTTGAATCCTTTATGCCCCAATGACCACCAACTTTTAGTGGATCTCCCGAACCATTGATTTTCGAACAGTGGATCAACTCTGTTGAGAAAATATTTTATGTGCTCCACTGTTCTGAACAAGATGTTAAGTCAAAAGTCATCTTTTATGTATTTTGTTTTGGAAACCACAAATCTATTTATATTATTTTATTTTACTGACTATATTTATCATACTGACAATGTTTATCGTACTGACTCTATCAATCGTACTGACTCTTTCAATCATACTGACTCTGTCAATCGTACTGACTCTGGAAATGGTACCGACTCTATCAATCGTACTAACTCTATCAATCGTACTGACTCTATCTACCGTACTGACTCTATCAATCATACCGACTCTATCAATCATATTGAATCTATCAATCATATTGAACCTTTCAATCATACTGACTATTGTGCATCATACTCACTATCCATAATATCAATACATTTCACTAAGTAATACTAATAGTACTCATATTTTACTTTTATCACATGTATGTTTTTATAATTTTATCAAAACTCATGTTTTATATCAATCGTACTCATGATTTTAATTTTCATATATCTTTTTTTTAACCAAAATGATGTCTTGGAGTTAGTTATAAACTAATCAAAATGATGTTGTGTTTTCTGTTTCAATATGACCCTTATAATGCCAGGTGTCTAAGTCCCTCCGATTTTTTCAAAGAAATATGACCATTGGAGGAAATATGACCATTGGAACCTGAGGCCTATATATAGAAGGTCATTTGAAGCTGAGAAAACAACTGAGAGACTTTTATCATCCTTTTCTTCTATCAAGTTATAGAGAGAGACACTGTGACTTCTCTCTTACTTCGTGCGAAAGCCTTGAGATTACAAAATGTGAACAACTTATTCTTAGTTTTTGTATTTCAATAAGTGATTTGTTTTGATTTGTGCGACCGACCAGGTGATAAAGATTCGATGGCTGTTGGGGATAGACAGATGGTGCATCTGATCATCGTATCGAGGGATTTCAAGTGTTTGAAAGACAGAGGTACCGATTACCTATAAAATCGAGGGCTTGTGAGGATAACAAGACAGACCAGCCGATCATCGTATCGAGGGATTGTGGGGATAGAAATACAGACGTTCCGATCATCATATCGAGGGCTTACCAAGGTGGTGGTAAGACAAAACTTTTATCCTAGTTGAAAGGATACCCTTATCTTTGGGATAAAAAATTGTAATACTTTTATATTTCTGCTGCTATTTGTATTAGAAAGGAAATTTTATTGTTTCCTCATTCATTTCATATTCAATTGTAATTGTTTAAATTATGATTATTTTGTTACATATTGTATTAATATATTCTATAAACTATATGGTAGAATCTTTCACATTTGTATTACTCTGATTATTGTATTCATTTTGAATAGAATTGATTTATATTACTTATAGTATTACATTGTATCATACCTTTTATATCCAAGAAAATTGTGGTTAATTGTATTGTTTTATAATTTTATTAGTTTAAGATAATTGAAACTAATTTCTTAAGTTTTTAAATACAAAGTTTTTAAATCTAAAATTCACCCCTCTTGTATTGTTCCATATAATATACATATACATTAATATTTCGATCCAAAAATTGGTATCACAGGAGGTTTCCACTAATTTGTTAAACTTACTTTGATTCTTTTGACAATACGATTGTATTTTTTTTATAAATTTATGTTCATAACTAATTAATAGACTAACGTGTGGAGTGGAAAAGATTTTGTTCTATTAGATGGTAGGAATAAATATTGGATCAATTGAAAATATGAATCCAACTAGACCACCTATTTTTGATGGGAATGATTATGAGTACTAGAGAGATCGAATAAAGAAATTTGTTATTAATACTAGGGTAGACAATTTTATTATGCTTACTTGAGGTTACAAAATCCCAGACAAGGAATTCAGTACTTTCACCAATCAAGAAAATCAAGAATATCAACTGAATTACATGGTACACAATACTTTGTTATGTTCTATGACCATGAATATATACATCCAGATATCATCATTTAAAGTAGCCAATTGTATGTGGAAGAAATTGTAAGTCACATATTTTGGTACATCCAATGTTATAGAAACAAGAAGAGCAATGCTTCGAGCAGAATATCATGGATTTCTTTTTTCCTTATGGAGAACTAGTATGTAAGGTAAAACAAATATATATGACAATTGTCAATAGATTAAAATCTATGGGAGAAAAAGGTCTTGATGATGAAGCTCTTGTAGAAAATATTATTGATATAATGACAAATGAATTGGAATCAAAGAGAATAGCTATTGATGAAAAAAAAGTTACATAAATAACTCTTGATGAGTTATTTGGAACTATTCTACAGTATGAGACAAGGATGAAACGAGATGATGATTTCAATAGGAACAAAAATGTAAATGGAAGTGCATCTTTTACTACTACATCCAAAGCTAAAACACCTAAAAGGATAACAAGATCCAAATCTAAGAATGTTGTTATGTCAGAATCAATTGATAGTGATCACTCAGATAATGAGTTATCCAATATTACTCGAAGGATGAACAAGATTGTTAGAAAGAAATACTTTTAATATAGATTCAAAAAGAAATATAGGAAGGATAATAAAGACTCATAAGTAACTTGTTATGAATGCAAGAGAGTAGGTCATATTAGACCTGATTTTCCTTTACTAAAAATAAAAGACAGAAAGGAGAAACATTCTGAAAGAAACAAGAAAAAGTATTTCAAGTCAAAGACAAAGAAAGAATTGAAATAAAATGATACTTGGAGTGCAACTGGTGGTGATTCATCAGATGAATCTTCAGAATATGAATCTTCAGAACAAAGGAATATTAGACTTATAGCTAGACTACCAATTGAAAATCATTGTTTCATGGCCAAGTTAAACAATGCTGAAGCTATTTAAAATATATCCTTGAATGAAAATTATACTGATGATAAATATTATGAATCTTTAGATGATGAGCCTTTTTCATCAGAAGATAATACATTACCTTCCTATGAAGAAGTGTCTAGGTTTGATAAACTCCTTGAGAATGAAAATTCTAAACTCAATAAAAATCTTAGTGAGGAAAATTCTAGAATTTCTGTTTTAACTAAAGAAGTATCATATCTTTCTAAGGATATTGATAAGAAAACTTCTGATTTTGAAAGTATTTTAAAAAACCTGGAGAAATCCAATTCTGAGAAGGATAAACTTTCTAAGGATCTTGAAAATGAAATTTCTAAGAAAAATATTTTAGAGAATAACTCTATTTATAAAAATAATATTTTAAGGATAAAAACATATTTTTAAAACTAAAGTCAGGAATATTTTCCTTGAGGAAGTGTTTGTCAAACTTGACCTATAGTAAGAAAAACTTTGAAAAAATGTATTCTCAAATTCGACCTTTAAGTAATCATTCTATTTTGGGTTATACTCATTCTAAACCACTTTTTAGTAATAACTATTTTGTTCCTCAAAGTGCCCCATTCTGTATTAATTGTCAAAGTGATGGAAACTGGGAAAGAAATTATTCACTTAACAGAACTCAGTCTTTAGGACTTCAAATAGCACATTTTGCAAAACAAATGTGGATTCCTAAAATTTATTTATCTAACCCTTCTGGATACAAACAAGTTTGGGTTCTAAAAAACTAATTGTTTCTTTTTTCGGAAAATAAGAAGTGTACCAACATCAAGAATATTTGGTACATGGATAGTGGTTGTTCTCAACACATTACCAGAAACAAATATTTCTTTGAAAAGATTATCAAAATAAAAGGTGGAGAAGTTACTTTTGGAGACAATGCTCAAGGAAAGATTGTTGGGATAGGTAATATTGTTTTTCATGTAAAATATTTAATTTCAAATGTTTTGTTTGTTAAAGGTATTAAGCACAATAACATCAACATAAGTCAATTATGTGATGGATAATACCTTGTGAATTTTAGAAATGATAAGTGTTTAGTTCAAAATTTCACAGATGAATTAATTCTATTTTCCCATAGGCAATAGAATGTATACACTATTAACTTAGATGACCATAGGAGCCAAAACTAACCTTGCTTAAGTGCAATAGAAGACCAATCTTGGCTATGGCATAGAAGACTAGGACACTTCAACCTTAGAAACCTTTGTAAACGTTCAAATAAAAGACTTGTAAAGGATCCACCAGATCTTAGATATGATTCTTCAAAGGTTGGTGATCCTTGTCAATATGGAAAGAAAGATAAAACTTTCTTTAAATCAATAAATTAAGCTTCAACTTCTAATACATTACAGCTAATGCACATGGATCTTTTTGGTCCTTCGAAAACTAAAAGCATTGGAGGAAAATATTATATATTTTTTTTAGTTGATGACTTTTCCAGATTTATATGGGTTTATTTTTTAACAAAGAAATCTGAAGCCTTTTTCTATTTCAAAAGTTTCAGAGCCCAAGTTAAAAATGAGAAAAATGTACCATTTATAACTATTCATAGTGATCCTGGTGGTGAAGTTCAAAATTTTAATTTTGAAACTTTTTGTAGTAAGAAAGGTATTACTCACAAATTTTTAGCTCCAAGAACCCCTCATCAAAATGATTTCCTTGAGAGAAGAAATTGTATTCTTCAGGAAATGACAAGAACCATGTTGAGTGAATACTCAATTGCTACTCATTTTTGGGCTGAAGCTGTTAGTACTGCTTGTTATACAATAAATATTGTTCTAACTAGACCTTTCCTTGATAAAACACCCTATGAATTGTGGACTGGCCAAAAACCTAAAGCTTCATACTTTAGAGTACATAGAAGCAAAGTAGTCATATTGAATACAGAAGATAATATAGATAAATTCACACCATAATCTATTGAAGGAATATGTCTAGGTTATTCTACAACTTCTATGGCTTATAGAGTTTTCAACAAAAACTCATGTACTGTTGAAGAAACAGGGCATGTTAAATTTTATGAAACCAATCCATTTTCTTTTAAACAACAACAACCTACACCCTCAGATGTTTTTTTAAAAACTGATTATCTACCCATGATAGAAAATCATTCTGATAAGGAAAATGTCCAAGAAAGTATTTTTGAAACTTTTACCCCAGAAGATTTTCTATCATATATTGATGAACATGTTTTAAATAACCCAAATCAATTGTTTTTTAGGAATCATCTCAGTGATAATATCATTGGTGATGTAAATCAACCTGTAAGAACCATAAATTCCTTGAGAAATGAAATAGAATACCTTGATTTTCTTTCTCAATTAGAACCTAAAGGTCCAACTGAGTCCTTAAGCGATGAATATTGGATTAAAGCAATGAAATATGAACTAAATTAATTTGAAAGGAATCAAGTTTGGACTTTAGTTGAAAGACCTAAAGAAACAACTATATTGGTGTAAAATGGGTCTTTAGGAATAAATGTGATAAAAATGGAATCATTGTAAGAAATAAATCAAGGATTATTGCTAAATGCTATAATCAAAAAGAGTGAATAGTATATAAAGAAACATAAGCTCTGGTAGCTAGACTTTAATCTATTCATATTCTATTATCCTTTGCAGCAAACTTTAATTTCAAATTATTTCAAATTGATGTTAAATGTGATTTTCTAAATGGTTTTGTTCAAGAAGAAGTTTTTGTTGAACAACCTCCTGGTTTTATAGATTCAGAATATCCTAATAATGTTTTTAAACTTACTAGAGGTTTATATGGCCTTAAACAAGACCCTAGAGCCTGGTATAATAGACTTACAAGATTTATTTTACAAAAAAAAATTTCAAAAGGTACCGCAGATCCAACCCTTTTCATAAAAATGAAAAATAAAAACATTTTAATTGTTCAAATTTTTGTTGATGACATTATATTCGGGTCAACTCTGCAATCTCTAACTGATTCCTTTGTGAATATAATGAAATATGAGTTTGAAATGAGTATTATGGGTGAGTTAACATTCTTTTTAGGTTTTCAAATTTCCCAAAAACTAGAAGGAACCTATATATCTCAACATAAGTATATAAATGACTTACTCAAAAAGTATGGATATGAAAATACTAAAAGTATTAGCACTCCTATTGGTACCACAAATACACTTGATCTCAATGAAGATGGAAAACTATTGGATCAAACAACTTATTGAGGTATGATAGGTATCTTGTTATTCTTCACAGCTAGTCAATCTAACTTAATGTTTTCTGTATACTTATTTGTGAGTTATTAATCAAATCCACAAGAATACCATTTAAAAGTTGTGAAAAAGATCTTTCGGTATTTAAAAGGAACTTTGGATTTAGGTCTTTTTTATTCTTCTGGAAATGATTTTGTTTTGAAAAGTTTTTTAGATGCTGACTTTGGTGGTTGTAAAATGGATAGAAAAAGTTCATTTGGAACATGTCATTTATTAGAAGATTCTTTAGTTTCTTGGTCATGCAAGAAACAACACTTAGTAGTACTTTCCACTGCTAAAGCTGAATATGTAGCAGCTGGAAGTTTTTATGCTCAAGTGTTGTGGATGAAACAGACACTCACTGACTATGGATTGAGTTTTTCCAAAACTCAAATTCTATGTGATAATACTAGTTCCATATACCTTAGTAATAACCCCTCACATCACTCTCATGAAAAACACATAGATATTAGGCATCAATTTCTTAGGGATCACACACAAAAAGGAGATATTATTTTACAATTCATCGGAATGAAAGAACAACTTGCTAACATCTTTACGAAACCATTACCTTATGATAGATTTTAATTTATTAAACAGAAGATAAGAATGATTACACTAAAATAATCATTCATATCTACTTTATGTTTTACACTTCTCCTTACATTAAGAAACTCCTCTTCAAAAGGGGAGAACATTTTTTTATTTCACTTGATGTATTTATTAACATTATATTTAATGGTTTTATTTATCTCATTATTCCTTAGGTTTTCTATTCTATATTTTTGATTATCATCTTTACTATCCAGTTATCATTTTATCTTTCTGTTTATCATCTTGTCTACTTAGTTACCATATTGATTTTCTATCCATCGGTATGAAAACCTATGGTAACAACTTTTTTTTCCATCAACATGATACACTATGGTAATAACTTTGTTTTTCATCGGCATGAAAACCTATGGTAACAACATTGTTTTTCATCGGCAAGACAACCTATGGTAATAACTTTGTTTTCCATCAGCATGAAAACCTATGGTAACAACTTTGTTTTCCATCGGCTTGACAACCTATGGTAACAACTTTGTTTTTCATCGGCATAACAACCTATGGTAACAACTTTTTTTCCATCATCTTGACAACCTATGGTAAAAACTTTGTTTTCTATCAGCTGGACAACCTATGGTAATGAATTTGTTTTCCATCGGCTTGAGAACCAATGGTAATGACTTTGTTTTCTATCATCTTGATAACCTAAGGTAATGACTTTGTTTTCTATCATCTTGATAACCTATGGTAATGAATTTGTTTTCCATCATCTTGACAACCTATGGTAATGAATTTGTTTTCTATCCGCTTGTCAACCTATGGTAATGACTTTGTTTTCCATTGGATTGACAACATATGGTAATGTGTTTGTTTTTCATTGGCTTGACAACCTATGGTAATGAATTTGTTTTCCATAGGCTTGACAACCAATGGTAATGACTTGGTTTTCCATCAGTCTCACAACCGATCGTATTCATTTTCTTTCCATGAATGCTTGTATTTTATTTTTGTTATAGTATTATACTAAGTTTACTTTAATAATATTATGAAACCAACAACTTCCTTAAGAATCTCCGACATGTATATTCTTTATTTCTTTTTTATTGTATTTCATTCGTTTTAAAAAAATAAAAATAAAAAAAACCTTTAAATCTCCACCATTGGATTCTTTTTCTTATAATCTCAACTATAGAAGAACAACAGTAATTTTTTTCTTGCCTATAAATAGAGAACCCCCCTCCTATAACCCACACTGGTTTTTCAGTTTTCATAGTGAAACTCTACTTCTTCATTTTAATCCTCTGTATGATCTTTTCTTTGTCTCACCTTTATGTCTCAGTCCTCTGCCAACACTCCCACCAAAATGACTACAAATATGTTTTGAGAGAAATATTTCTTCAGAGAAAGGTTAGTCTCTCAGGATTTCGTTGATAGTTATTATTCAACAATCAAGAGGATTATTTTGTTTCAAGGCTGGGAACATATTTATGTTGAGAAAACCATATCTCAAGAACTGATTCTTTTTGAATAGGTTAGTAAATTCTAAAAAATGGTGTCTTTTGAAAAAAAATATGATGATCAATTTTTCTGTGTATGATAGAAATTTCTCAATGTCTGTGAAATAAGCATCCCATTTCCTTAATGCTTCAACAGAAGGTGACTCTTTTTTTCTATCTCATAAACTACCAGAGGAGGTTGGTATGTTTAATAAAGAAAGAGATGAAAATCACTATTTATCATAAATGAAGAGAAGAGAAAAGTAGCTCATTTATCTCCAAATAAAAGGTTTTTTGTTCTTTGGATGCAAGGCTTTCTTATCTCGAAGAAAGGGGGTAGAGAAAACCTTAAGTTTTCGAACATCTTTATGATGAATTATCTTGTAAACATGAGAAAGGTAAATATCATGGGATAAATTTTTGAAACAATCAAGAATGTGAAGTCAGGAGTAATCAAGTCCCATCTAATTATGTATCCTTTTATTCTTAAGAAGTTCATTCTTGAAAGTTTAATGTTTTGTAATATTCCTCTGAAATGAGAGTTGAAAGAACTAAAGCCTTATTGAATAAGTAAGAATACACTGAAGAAGTTGTTTGTTTGTTTTGATGAAAATTAATTTTTTTTGTTAAATATGTAGAAGAAAAATCAGCACCAAACCAATTGGCACCTATGCCAATTGAATCAATTCTAACTATTGTTTCTCCTCAAAAGTTAGATTTTCAAATCAGTACTAAGCCGAAGAAGAAAAAAAGATATAGAAAGGAGGTTGTGGCCAAGTGGAGAAAGGATAGAGAATAAAGAAAATAAGGGGATCCTAAGTTTGGTCTTGATCCAACTGAAGCTTTAGCTGAGAAGATAAGGGTAGAGGATACTCTACAAGCATAGAAGAAAATGAAGACTCTTTTGAAAAAGAAATCTCAAGATTTTGATGTTACTAAAATCTTGAAAGGTGTTGAGTGGAAAGTGCCCAATTAACAGATAAAGTGAAACAAGAACCAATCGTACAGACTTTTACAAAAAAAGAGAAAGGGAAACAAATTATGAAAGAAGTTCAGGAAGTTAAAGAAGAGGAGGAATATTTTCTTTTTGAATTTCTGCTGAGTTCAAAAAAGAGTAGAGAAGAATCTTCTCTTCAAAAGAAAAGTGAAGGAATTCAACAAAATCCTTATGCCGATCAAGCACTTGCTCAGTCACTAGAAACCCATTCTGAAAGAATTATTTCCCAAGTAAAGAAAGGTGATCAATATTCTCATACCGAAAAATTAATTGTTATCAGTGAAAAAGTGGAAGAAGAAATAAAGTAAAAATAGAAAGCAAAAGAAAAACATCTAGTTGAAGAATAAAGCCGATAAAATGTACTAGAACCACTTGATGATGATATTGATTCAGAACACACAATTTCTCTGAAGAAAATTGATTACGTTGTTCATGTGTTGAAGAGAATTTATAATACTATTCCTTATTTTCTTATAATTGAAGGAAAATTTGATTTCATCACAGAAAATCAAAGGAAGAAATTTGGTTCTGTAAGATAACCTAGAAAAAGAGTATTGTCCCTAGAAGTTGATTTAAAAGTTCTGAGTGACAGTTCAACTATTCATAATAAATATTGAAATAAGATGACTGAGTAGTCATATAAAATAGAGAGTTTAGTGAATGAACATGAAGAATCAATTGAATACTTGAGGAGGATTTAAAATTATTTGGTTATTGCTTTTAATAAGCTTGACAGAGAAACTTTTAAAAGGATGAATCAGATCTCAAAAACTCATGGAGATGATACTCCTTTAATAAAAGAGTTACAAGATAGGATGAATGCTTTTTGGCTAGATTTTTTGAAGGTTTCATCTTTCAGAGATGAAATAGTTTTATTTAAGAAGAAAAATTCCATGTTGACTCAAGACAATAAGAATTTACAAGACAGAATTGATACCCTTGAAGAAGTAATCAGAGTTCAAGAAGTGACTATCAAGAATCAGGATCATATTTTTGCCGATCAACAAGATCTTCTCAAATACCAGGGTGATTCTATCTCAGAATACAATAAATAAATCAAGAAGATGAAAGTTGTTCTCCATGATCTGATCAAGAAAGAAAAATAAAGAGAAAAAAAATGAATATTTTGTTGTATCTTTATTTCTTGATTCACTTTTTGAATTTCATAGACTTTCGTCAATTCAATGATTTTTATGTTTTCATTTCCATTGTCTTTCATTTTTTCTCTCTCTATCCTTTTCAGGCAACCCAAAGACTACCCCATTCTTTTTGTAAATCACAAAGGGGGAAAATGTTTTATAAAAGGGGGAAAATGTTTTAATCAAATATAATATATCTAAATCGAGGAAAATATACGAATACAATACTTAGGAAAGTAAATACCTAAGGGGGAGTTAGTTATATTCAATTTCATATTCAGAAGAGTATTTATAACTCATGGGGGGATAATTATTTCTTTCCTTATTTTACTTTGTGTTTTGTGCTTTCCAAAAAGGGGGAGATTGTTAAGTCAAAAGTTCTCTTTTGACTTTTATGTCTTCTGTTTTGGAAATAAAAATTTTTTTTATATGCTTTTATCATACTGACTATATTTATCATACTGAATATATTTATCGTACTAACTCTATCAATCGTACTGACTCTGCCAATCGTACTAACTCTGTAAATCATACTGACTCAGTCAATTGTACTGACTCTCTCAATCTTACTGACTCTGTCAATCGTACTGACTCTGTCGATCATACTGACGCTATCGATCGTACAGACTATTTCAATCATACTGACTCTGTCAATCGTACTGACTATATCAATTGTACTAACCCTATTAATCATACTGACTATTGTGCATCATACTCACTTTTCACCATATCAATACATTGCACTAAGTAATACTAATAGTACTCATATTTTACTTTTATCACATTCATGTTTTTATCCTTTTATCCAAACACATGTTTTATATCAATCATACTCATGATTATAATTTTCATATATATTTTGTTTTAACCAAAATGATGTCATGGAGTTAGTTATAAACTAATTAAAATGATGTCGTGTTTTCTGTTTCAATATGACCGTTATAATGCCAGGTATCCTAGTCCCTATGATTTTTCCAGAGAAATATGACCATTGGAGAAAATATGACCGTCGGAACCTGAGGCCTATAAATAGGAGGTCATTTGAAGCTAAGAAAACAACTGAGATACTTTGATCATATTTTTCTTCTATCAAGTTCTAGAGAGAGATGTTGTGACTTCTCTCTTGATTCGTGCCAAAGCCTTGAGATTACAAAACATTAAAGGCCCGTTCTTAGTTTTTGTATTTCAACAAGTGCTTTGTTTTGATTTGTGCGACCGATCAGGTGATAACGATCGAGGGATGTCAGGGATAGGAAAATGTTTCATCCAATCTCCGTATCGAGGGCTTTTATGTGTTTGAAAGATAGAGGCACTGGTTAACTATAAAATTTAGGGATTATGGGGATAGCAAGACAGATGAGCCGATCATCGTATCGAGGGCTTGTGGGGATAGCAAGACAGACGTGTCGATCATAGTATCGAGGTCTTACCAAGGTTGTGGTAAGACAGAAAATTTATCCTAGGTGAAAGGATAACCTTCTATTTTAGATAAAAAAAATTTAATACTTTTACATTATAGCATCTTTCCATTTTATAACATAACTTTTCATTACATTTTACAAACAGTGGATCTTTAAAGTCTAGTGTCTTGGAAATCAGTATCATAATACATGAAAAAAACATAAAATATTCTTGTAATACAATTGTAACGCTTCATCATAGGTTCATCCTATGTACAATTACTTAATCTCATAACCTGGAGACATACATCAAAGGAAAAGGTGAGCATAAGGCTTAGTAAGGAAAATAAGTGAAACGGTTGACATGTGAACTTGAGAAATATTAATAATAACATGACATAGATCATAAATTCATGAGAAATAGAAGAATATAAATATCATAATAAAAAGAACTTGAATCATAACTAGAATATGTGGCTACAACATTTCATTTAGACATTCATGAACATATCACCAAGGTCCATCCCCAAGGTGTCATAAAAATTACCAAGGTTATTTACCAAGGTATCGTGAAACTTTTTATCTCTAGAGATTAATTCTTTACGCAATGAATTGGATTACTATCAGGGTACACCCTTAATAAGTATTTACTTTAATTTTATCCAAATATATCATAATTAAACATTTCATAAATAACCCATAGAGAATAAAAGAAATGGGTTTTATTTCAAGATCGTGATGTTTTAAAAGTTCTTAAAAATAAGATCATTATGTCATTTATAACCCATGGAAAGGGAGTGAGGCTTATATTTATGTCAATTCTAGAATAAAATATATCATATTTATATTTTTATGAACAACCAAATAAACAAAATAGGTCTAGGTATTCACATCAATAAAACAATGCAATTTCTGGAGAGAAATCAATAGAAATTTTGAGGCAAAATTTCTATAGCACAACGGCTATATGACATGGTTTTAGAAAACATTGAAAAGATAGGGGAAAAGGGCCACACACTCAAAAATAATTCATAATACAGCATGGGTACATAATAATATCATGGTATGGATATTTTAATGACATACCACATGAAAAAGAAACATGAAAGAAAAGAGAAGATACGATTTCATTTGCGAGAAATTCAGCAACCTACGACGTCACTTAAAAATTCAGAAAACAAATTTATGGGAGAGGAAAGGGTCTCTCAACAATTATACATGAAATTTACAGTAATGAGAACATATAAGAACATACCCTCAACATAAATATACGGAAACTAGAAGACCCAACATAAACGAAGTCATGGCTTAAAAGAGGAGGGTGAAAGATCCCCTTACCGATTTGGTAACTTTCAAAATGTACACCCCATGAAAGAAGGATCATATAAAGAATATGTAAATACCAATAAATTAAAGTATATTTCACAAATATTACAATAATGGGTAGTAAATACATCACACAAAAGGAAATAGTGGCAAATATACCATGAATCTCACAGGAATAAGAAGTGAGATGAAAATCCCATACCACGTTGTATTCAATCGAATCGTATGACCAAAAGTTAATAACCACCAAATGATTCATAGAATAAAATAAATATAAAGAGAATAATGTTAATATATATCAAATTTAAGTACACAATACAACACATGTAATGAATTAGTGGTGAATAATGGAAATCCCAAAGAATTAAAAGTGAGATAAGAAACCCCTTACCACGTTGTCCCACTTGACTCGCTCATATGTTCCTTGTTATTCATGAATAATAAACTTAAGTTACTTTATACTTGATTAAGAATATTTTTAAATTTTATTATTCTTTTTATATTACTTATTACCTTGCTATAACAATTATTTAATTATTTGAGCTCATATCTGACATTTTTGTCAATGTTCGGAACTTGAGTAAAAAAAACTTTTTATAATTATAAATTGCCCATGTGGTCAAAAGTCCATTATCTCCAGTATTATTTTAATCATTTAGATGTCATATATCATATATATCTAGTATATATATTTATTTATAATAGTACATAACATTTGGAGATAAGAAATGAAAAACACCATTCATGGAGACGGTAAGCCGTACGTATGCATGAACGCTACTTTCATTTCTATTTCATATTTTAATGAAATGAAAACATAGTGATTAATAGGTATATTATAATTTAATTATAATATTTATGTCCTATATTTTGCATAAGTTCATAAATTTAATCCTTTATACGTTCCATGTATGACATGAACGAGTCATATCACTTTGAGGGGGCGGTAGTCCGCACTTGCTCTAATGAAATTATCGCGTTTACCCATTATGGGAACCATAAAGGTATGATATAAAAAGGAAAATATAGAATCATAAAAAAACATAAATATAATATATATCATATATATATACAGTTCCATCATAATGGCCACTATGATAGGTGGTAGGAGATAATTGAACTATCATCGTTTCGTGAGGCAGTAGTTCACCGTCCACTGAAACAATATGTTCTTTACCCATTAGATGGAGGTGTGTGTAAGTGTAGATCAAATAACTCTCATAAAAACATCCTTGTATATTTGGGAAACTGGTGTTGTTATAAAATAAATGAATAAAAATATTTAAGGGGGTTGGAGAAGTAAAATAAAACAAAATAACTCAAGAGAATACGTTACCTTTAAATCGGGTAACTCTCTTTTGTTTGAACCAAAAGGGTTTCTTGAAGTGCTTTCTACCTAAGGTAAGTCTTCTAGGATGAATATATGGATATTGGGAGCTTTTGGGAGAAGAGGTTGGACAATCCAATGTCTTGAGAAGTGTGAGAAATGGGTAAGAAGTGAGTTCTTTTTATAAGGAAGAGGAGGGGCTATTTTGGAATGTTTCATAATATTATTTTATTATATAATGATTATCAGTTTCTAAAAGTCCAAAATCATTAAAGTAGAAGATAAGGTGTACCATGTTCTAAATAAAATCATCCAATAATAATTGGACAAGTTTTGGATATTGTTTTAATTTTTATCTTCTTGTTTATTTAAATTATCCATTAATGACGTAAACATTTCATCATCATTGTGTCATAAATAATTTTATTTATTTGATGTCTAAAAATTATAAAAAAATACCATGATGTAGGAAATATTTTTAGATTGCCAATTAATATTTATAGTCGAAAATATAAATTATATAACCCCATTTAAAAATTGTTTTAGTAAAACAATACATGTTTATGACATTTTTATTTTTACTTTAAATAAAAAGTTATAAATGTCATTATCATACCGAAGTGGCTCCATGAGGCCCCAAAATTGACCCATGGATTTTCATGGTCGGCCATTACTCCTCTAATAAGGTTAGGAAAAGTATAAAGGTAATTTTTTATTATTATAACATTATTTTTACCTTAAATTACCCTAATTACCTTTAATCGTGGTTAATAAAAGTCAAAAGTTACTATTCACCAAAAATTATTTTCATCTCATTAAACAACATTTTACATATTAATGAAAACCATGTATATCATATTTTTGAAATTCAATTCACAGAAGCAGTAAAATTTCATTTAAATGAAAAAGTAAATTTTTTAACTACTACTTAGTGGTTTCATTATTCATCAAAAAATTAAAGGTTTTCAGAAAAATACCAAAAAATCACTCTAAGAAAAATTTGATATTCCGAATTCAAAAACGAGGTCTATTTTAACAAATTCAAAACATGGAAGTTTCATTAATTAATTTTATAATTAATTCCCGTTGTCAAAACAAAAAGCGTGTTTTTATGAAATAATAACCATTAAAATATTGAGATTTGTTAATGTCCAATTTCAAAGTGAAATCACTTACAATGGAAAACATTGGGTTAAATGGTAAAAATATAATCCATTTATACTTTAAAACCAATTAAAAAGATAATCTACCCCTATAAATAAATTATATTAAAAAGCGGTTTTGAATTAAAATACATCATTTTTTCACTATTCATTAAAAATGTACATTATCAGAAAAATATCAAAATTTCATCCAAAGTAAATTTTGATGTCTCAATTCTAAAGATGAAAATTATTTTGTCAAATATAATATGTAAAAGTGACAAAACTAGATTTAAAAAGGGTTCACCATCAAAAGGCGGTAATTCGCCCTTTTAAATTAAATTATGCTTAAAATTAGATTCATTTACATTTTAAGACTATGAATTTTATTGGATGAATGTAAAAACATTTAACAAAAATATATTATCATGTTTAAGTTAGTTCTCTTAATTCCTGCCAATACAATAGCTAGGTGTTAACTACCATTTAAAATAATAATATTATATTATTAGTGTGCAACATAAGATTTCAAAGAAACCTGTTGTTGCGTTTTAGGTACGCCATTAAATATAGAATCCCCATTAATTCAAAAAAATTAATAAATATGAAAATGTCATATTCTTTATTTTCTTGGGATCTTACATACATTTCTTCTTTTGTTTGTTTTAGAAAAAAATTGTATTATTTCCTCTTTCATTTCATATTCAATTTTAATTGTTTCAATTACGATTATTTTGTTACATATTGTATTAATAGATTCTATATGCCTGCAAATCGTTTTTTTTCATTTTATAAAGCCAGCTTAGGGGTGTTCGATTCCCAACATAAAACGCCAAAGAAAAACAAAACAAGAAGGAACACCGATCACCACAGAGTTATACATCATAATAACTGTAGTCATCACCACACCCCAAACTGGACTCCTCTTATCCAGTAGTTGATTCCCACTCTGGGTATCTACAAAAACCCACACTTTGAACGCGATTCCTAAGCTGGTCTAGAGCAGCCATATCTGGTAATGTCTTCTTAATCCTGTTGCCCTTCTTGACCGCAAGAACCACCTGGTTATTACTTTTTGAAGCGGACCTGGTCCGCATTGGTCACGGGAGATCTAAATAGTCCTTCCTTGGTCTCCTTGTTGATGTTGCATCCAAAGGCCCTTCACCTGCAACCTCTTTCTGATTCCCATTTTGAACAATATCACTGAATGAACTGCCAACTGGGGTACTCAAGATCTTCTTTCCTCCCCCAGAGTTATCCTTTCCCTCCCCGGGCTGTTCAACATTGGTTCCCCACCTTTGATCTAGCGTGTTATTCTCCCTCAAAGGAAGACGCTTATCCTCCATAGAAATATTCTCCACAACTGTGGTATGTACCTCTATCCCTAAAACTCCAACCTAGAAATCTCCTGGTCTCTGATCCGTACCTTCCACCAAAGTGTATCTCCTTACCATATTGGGGTTGGCTTCCATATTCAGGACAACTGGATCTTTCCCCATGCCTTCAACTGGTTGAACCTCCACAATCTCCCTTCCATTCCTAGACTTTTCAATCCCCATGTCTTTAGCCTACGGATTTTCCAGGACCACCACCTCACCCCCCTCCCTGCAATATCCTCCACCTCCATTTCTTTAACCAACATGTCCTCAGACAGTCCGTTAAACCTGTTACTCAATCAAATAAAAGGTACAGCCAACGGATCCAGACCTATAGAATTCCTATCACCAGTCTTGACAACCACCTCTTCTATGTTTGAAACCCTTTCGATCCCAGCATGTTCTGAACTCATACCAACCATTAAACAAAAATATTTTCAAACTTCCTGCAAGGAAGCCTTACTAGACCCTGTTGTTTTACTCTCTATAACCAAACTAGAAACACAGGAGACCCTCCCTCTGTCAATAGGTCCTGTCAAATTCGAGTCCCTGTCCATATCCACGCCAGCCCCAAGGATTTGCTTCTATCATCATCACCAGTGATCACAGGAACACCTTTCCCCTTACTTCGATCCTCCCTCAACCGTGCGGGATGTCCACTTCGGCATACCTCAACCGAGTGGCCCAGTCTCTTGCAAGAACCATAGAACTCGGTCCAATTCTCATAGATAACCCTCTTCTTACAATGGTATTCTTCTCCAATCATTATCCAAACGAAATCAAATGGGATGCGAGACGCATCAACTTCAACACATACCCAAGGATTCACCAAATGGAAAACTGCCTCAGTGCGGCTATCAGAACAAAGAAATCGACCCACCAGATTCCCCAACATGCGGATAATCGATGGATTTTGAAACAGGAACAGAATCTTAGGAAAACTTACCCAAACCGCCGTCGAAGGCAAGTCACGATTCATATGGAGGTCAAAGGACCACCGAAGAAGCATGAAGTGAGATTTATTGAAGACACGTGGAGCCCTCGACCACTCTTGAATAAGATATACCTCAATCTCAAACCGAATCATGATTTGTTTTCTATCGAGCAATCCAACCACCGATCGTTCTTGCAGATCCCAAGACCCAAAGACAAAATGGTTGAAGGCATCAACTAAAGACCTATTTTGTTTGAATCAGGCCACTAGTGTAAGATTCAACAACCCTGAAGCTTCAGAAAACCCATAAGGAGAAAGATAAAGATTTGGAACCCCGTCAACTAAATCAGGAACCTTAGGGTTTAGCACAGCTTTCAGAAAGGGAGGAAGAAAATACGGGTTGGAGAAAGACCGGAAGAACCTTGCTCTCTCATGCAACGACGATTCTCCCTCCCATGCCATGGGGGGAGGAGCTGGAGTGGAGGCCGCCGTTGTCACCGGAGGGGGTGGAGCATCAAGGGTTCCTCAGGCGAGAATCTATATGCTATATGGAAGAATCTTTCACATTTGTATTACTCTAATTATTGTATTCATTTTTAATACAATTGATTTACATTACTTATAGTATTACATCGTATCATACCTTTTATATCCAAGACAATCGTGGTTAATTGTATTGTTTGTGAATTTTATTAGTTTAAGATCATTTAAACTAATTTCTTATGTTTTTAAATATAAATCTTTTAAATCTACAATTCTCCCCCTCTTGTATTGTTCCATCTAATATAAATATACATCTATATTTCGATCCAACACAAGAGAAGGTTACCTTGTCTATTTATCGCTTAGAGGGAGAATCTGATCAGTAGTGGGAAATGATTAAAAACACAAGGCCAAGAGTAGAGGTTGAATCTATGGAGAGTGAAGAGTTCATAGGGATATTCTTCAACAAGTATTTCCCTCGATCTATGAGAACAAGAATAGAGAAGTAGTTTCTCGAGATGAAGAAGAAGGAGAATGAATCTGTGGGAAGATACCAGATGAACTTCACAAGGCATTCACATTACACCTCTATCCTTGTCATGGATCCTAGTGGGATGGTTGATAGATTCATTGGTGTACTAAGACCTCATCTGCAAAAGAATATAGCCAACCAAGATTATGATAGCTAGGAGGAGATCATGCGAAGTGTGATGAAAGTCAAACTGGAGTTTGGTGAGACATAGTGGTCTCATAAATCCAATGAAAAAAGAGATCGATGGAGCTAATCTTAGGGAAGATCTTTAAACAAGTAAGAGGAGTCAAGAAAGTACAACGTCCCATGTGTAATAAATGTGGGAAGAACCATTCGAGGAACTTCCTGCTCCAGAGAAAAAAGTGAAAAAAGTGTGTAAAAAATAGGCATATTGCATGGAATTGTCGTAGTGAGGTGAAGCCTCAACTCCCAAACACTAACAACAAGGGGAATATGGTGCATGCCCAACCTGATGTCCAATGATTTGAGTGTATACAATTTGGGCACTTTTCTAATCACCGTCCAAATCTGAGGGCAGTGGAGGGGAATCACCATTAGCCACAACAACGACCAAGGGAACAAGGTCGTACTTTTTCAATCACTACGACTGAAGTGGAAGCGCTAAATGATGTGGTGGCAGGTATTGTTGTTGTTCTCTCAATGCTTGAAATTAATTTGTTTGATTATGGTTATACGCATTCCATTATTTCCTCCATGTTTGCAAAGAATTTTGAATCAAACCTCGATTTTCTAAAAGTAGAGTTATCAGTCAAGACTCTTGGTGGGATTATCCAAGAATCATTAGTCTGTAGAAACTCTAGTATTTACTTTAGTGAGAACAAAATTATTGCAAGTCTAGTATTCATTACCATGATGGAATTTGACATTATACCAGGGATAGACTGGCTCTCAAACTATGATCCTAAGATCAAATGCATAATCAAGGAAATATCAGTAGTCTTTAATGGAAACCCTATAGTTATCTACCAATGAGAGATATATCAACCTGATATTTGTCTAGAAGAACCTCCTATATCATTATTTATGAAGTTGATCAGTGAAGAAGAAGAAGGAAAAGAGATTTTAAGGATAGAAAATGTCCCCATCTTCGAAGAATATGTTGATATATTTCTTGACGAGTTACCCGGACCTCCCCCAGAAAGAGAGGTAGAGTTCTCCATTGAACTCATACCTTGATCTCATGTGATATCTAAGACCCCCTATAGTATGGAAAATGTAGAGAAAGAAGAATTAAAGAAACAACTCCAAGATTTTTTGGAGAAGGGGTTTATCCAACCCAGTGTGTCTCCTTGGGGAGCACCAGTTCTCTTTGTGAAGAAGATGGATGGATCGATGCGGCTATGCATTGATTATAGAGAACTGAATGGGATCACAATGAATAACAAATACAATCTTCCAAGAATTCATGAATTATTTGACCAAATTTGTGGGGCTCAATTATTATCTAAGATTTATCTTCGATCTGGATATCATCAATTGAGGGTGAAGAAAGAAGATATTCCAAAAACTAAATTTCGATCAAGATATGGGAATTATGAGTTTGTTTTCATGCCCTTAGGACTCACTAATTCACCTACTATTTTTACGGATTTTATGAATAGAGTCTTTAAGGACTAACTTGATAACTTTTTGGTAGTTTTTATTGACGATATTCTGATATATTCCAAAATTTGTGAGGAGCATGAAGATCATCTAAGGGTTATTTTGAAAACTCTATGGAAGGAAAGGTTTTTTTGGAAAGTTCATTAAATGTGAATTCTGGTTACAACAAGTTTCATTCTTGGGTCACATTATTACAAATGAAGGAGTCACAGTTGACCTTGGAAAGACAAAAGTTGCAGAGGAGTGGCCTCAACCTACAACAATAACTGAGATTTGTAGTTTCTTTTGATTAGCGAGATATTATAGGAGGTTTGTGAAAAACATTTCATGACTTTCTAATCCATTAACAAAGTTAAATCAAAAGGGGGTCAAGTTCATTTAGTCATTTAACCCTTTATCATTTGGGGGTGTTACAGGTGCCTCCTCATGAAAAATGAAAAATTAATTTCTTATGCATATTGACAGTTGAAGACTCATGAGAAGAACTATCCTACGCATGATCTGGAGTTGGTTGCAGTCGGTTTTTCTATGAATATATAGAGGTACTATCTTTATGGGGAGAAATGTGATATATACACAGTCTATCAAAGTTTGAAGTATATATTCCCACAAAATGAATTGAACATGAGACAAAGGAGATGGTTGGAACTTCTTAAAGACTATGATTGCTCAATTCATTATCATCCCAAAAGAGAAAACAAAGTCGCTGATGCATTAAGTAGGAAAGACCTATTTGTTCTTTCCATGATGAGGATTCAAATAGATCATTTGATCAATGACCTAGTGAAGATGGACATGGGAATTTTAAGGTAAGGGATATCATCAACCCTATCCCAAATGATTTCCCAACCGTCATTACTAGAGAAGATCAAGAAAGCTCAGAAAGAAGATCCTTTGTTACAGAAGAAGTTTGAGGCTATGAAAGATGGGAAGTTTTTTAATTTAAGTATTGAACAGGAAGGTGTACTGAAACTTCATACAAGACTATGTGTTCCATATTTCCCAGAAATAAAGAAGGAGCTGATGGATGAAGCTCATAACTCTACTTTCTCTATACATCCTAACAGCACAAAAATGTTTAGATACTTTCGTGATCATTATTGGTGGGATCAAATGAAAAGGGATAGTGCTAACTACACTTCAAGGTGCCTGGTATGTTAGCAAGTGAAGGCAGAGAGAAAACTCCCTAAAGGGGTATTGCAACCACTACCCATACCAGCATGGAAGTGGGACAATATCACTATGGACTTCATCACTAGTCTCCTGGGAACTTCCAAAGGAAACAATGCGATATGGGTTATTGTGGACCATCTCACCAAGATGGACCATTTTATCTCTATTCGGGAATATTTCTCTATTGATCAACTTTCCAGGATTTATGTGAAGGAAGTGGTAAGGCTGCATGGAGTTCCACTTTCTATAATATCGAATCGTGATCCAAAGTTCACATCAAAATTCTGGAGAAGTCTTCAACATGCTCTGAGCACTAAATTGAATTTCAGTATGGACTATCACCCTCAAACTGATGGCCAATCTAAAAGGACTATTCAAACACTCGAGGACATACTGAGAACGTGATCAATGGAATTTAAAGGTGGATGGGATCAAAATATCCATTTATTTGAGTTCTCTTACAACAACAGCTTCCACCTGAGCATTCAAATGACACCCTATAAAGCTCTATATGGGAAGTGATGTAAAACTCCTACTTGTTGGGATGGATATGGTGAGAGAAAGCTTCTTGGGTCTGATCTTGTGCAAGAGATGATAGAAAAAGTCCATGCCATCCAACAACACATTAAATCTGCTTAGAGTTGACAAAAGAGTTATGCCAACAACCGTTGAAGGGATATGGAGTTTGATGTTGGTGACAATGTATTTATTAGGATTTCACCTTGGAAGAGAGTAATGAGGTTTGGGAAGAAAGGGAAGCTCAGCCCTATGTGCATTGTCCCCTACGAAATCCTTGATCGTATAGGAGAAGTGGCCTATCGGCTTGCACTTCCTCCAAATCTAGCATAATTCATGATGTATTTCATGTATCCCTCTTGAGGAAGTAAATAATTGACCCTTAAAATGTACTAAACCCAGAGGTGGTACAACTAGAACATGACCTCTCTTATAAGGAGAAACCAGTGGAGATCTTGGATCATAGAGACAAGGTTCTACGCAACAAGATGACCTACCTTGTTAAGGTGTTGTGGAGGAACCAAAAATGTGAAGAAGCCACATGGGAACTAGAGAAGTCTATGAGGCAGAAGTACCCACACCTTTTCTCTTCTGAGTGTACAAGTTAAAATATCGGGGACAAAATTTCTTAAGGGGGGAAGAATGTAATGACCCGATCTTTTTATTAATATTTGTTTTCTAAATTTTTGTGTAATTTTATTTTATACACAACAAAACTATATCCTTTAATTAATGAAGTGAGTATAATTAAATGATACCATTCGGTTTCGACTATTATATGACCATTGGTCAATATAACCATTGGAAACTAAACTCTTAATGTTACAATTATTGTTTCGAATACAAGTGATCTTGGTTAATTAATACAAAAAAAAGAGTCGATGGCCTCATCCAGTAGACTTGGGCCATACGAAGCTCATCTATTAGAGCTTGGGAAGGAGGTAACATCTCTGGGCTTTGCTTTGGACCAATCCCAAGCTGAGCTTCAACATGTGAAGCTTGAATAAAATCGCGTAAGGGAGAAGTTCAAGCTGGTAGAAATCACCACTCGGGCTATGTTATCTAAGCCGCCCCAAGATTCAATCACCAGAGAACACCTTACACTTGGGTCCTATGCAGGTGTTATAAGGGGCTATGTAATGAGGACTTAGATACTTTTTGTAATCCCTTGGTATAAATAAAATTTTTATTTTTTTTATGGTAAAATTTTTGATTTTCAAATGTCCGGATAAATATAGGATGAATATTATTGATGAATTTTGGGAAAAAGGGTATTTTGAAATATTTATGTATACTTTAAATAGTTAAAAATGTAAAATTATTTTCAAAAAATGGTCTTCTACAATTGCGATCAGTAAGAAATTTAGATTCTAATAAGATCAACTTGATTTTTAGTTAATAGTAATGTATGAATAGTAACATACCCTTACGAATAGTAATGAATAGTAAATCAGCCAAAAAAAATATAGAAACTTCTCCCATGAATGTATAAATACAATGTAGGCATCTTAAAAGTGAAAAATGATCATAGTATATGTTTTGGTATTTTTGTATGTCATAAATAGTTTATTTAAAATTTTATAATTAATTTAATAATTTAAAATGGAAATTTAGTTTCATAAAATTTAATCACAAATCATTACTTTATTTTATTATGGTTATACGATAATTTTACGGGACCTTGATTACTTTCTTAAAGTGTTATAAAACAAGTTATAGTTTTGGAGTTATTTTTTTGAATAAATAATGATATTATTTAAAAATTAAATTAAATACATTTAGGAAATTAATTTCATAAAATAGAGTTTATTTTTGAATTCAAAGCATTGATATTAGGTTAGAGAGATTTTTTGGGATTTTTTTGAAACAGTCGAATTTTTAGTGAATAGTAAAAATACAGTTTTGAGTTTTAGGTGTTTAATGACATTATTGATGATGTAATAATGATGTAATAAACCTAGTATATTTTTGAATAGTATGATATGTTATGATGTGTCCCAAGTGTCCAATACCATGGGAAAATACCATGGTCAAGCCCATGGTTTTTCAAATACCACCGATGAGGTGTCCCTTGGAAATTAATTAAATATTCCTTCACTTTTCCTATAAATACCAAGTCATTCTCTCATTCATTTCATTCCAAAATCCTCCTCAAAAAATATCTGGTCTCTTTACCTCCCAAGGAGTCTTTCCAAGGTTCCCTCAATCCTACCAAGGTTTCGACCTTCAAGATTTCAAAGTTACTCTTCAAGGTAAGGGAAACTTTCACCCTCCTCTTTTAAGTCATGAATTCCTTTATGTTATGTATTATAGTTCCATTTTATTATGTGGGGGATTGTTCTTATATATCTTTAGTACTTTATATTTTATGTACAAATGATGATAGACCCTTTCCACTCTCATAAATTGATTTTCTGAATTTTTAAGTGATGCTGTTAGGCTGCTGAATTTTTTCTAAAAGAAATCACATCTTCTCTTTTATTTGGTGTTTCCTTTTCATGTGGTATGTCATTAAAATATCCATGAAATGATCTTATTCTACACCCATACTGTATTATTAATTAATTATGAGTGGTTGACCCTTTTACACTCCCATTTCAATGTTTTCTAAAACCAGGTTGTATAGCTGTTATGCTGCGGAATTTTCATCTCAAAACCCTTCTCTCTTTTTCTCAAGAAGTATCTTGTTTTATTTATGTGAATACCAAAATATATTTTAATTTATAGGGGTAAATTTTATCTATTTTATTCTATAATTGACATACATATAACCCTCACTCCATTTCCATGGGTTATAAATGACATAATGATCTTATTTTTAAGCACTCTTAAAACGTCACAATTTTGAAATGAAACCCATTTCTTTTATTCTCTATGGGTTATTTATAAAATTTTTGATTATGATCTATGTGGATCACATGAAAATAGAGTCATATTAAGGGTTCTCCCTAATAGCACTCCAATGAATTGGGTAAAGAATTAATCTCTAGAGATGACAAGTTTCACGATACCTTGGTGAATAACCTTAGTAATGTTTTTTATGACACCTTGGAGATAAAACTTGGTGATATGTTCATGAATGTTTAAATGAAATGTTGTAGCCACATATTCAAGTTATGATTCATTTTATTTTTTTATTATATTCATTTTTTTCATTGATCATGTCTTATGTTTTTCATCAAGTTCTTATTGATATCACAAGTAAACTGATTCACTTGCTTTCTTTACTAGGCCTTCTGCTCACCCTTTCCTTTGATGTATGTCTCCAGGTTATGAGATGAAGTAATTATACATAATATGAACCTATGATGAAGACTTACAAGTGGTTTAGACGAATTTTTTTATGTTATTTTCATTTATTATGTTCCTGATTTCCAAGACACCAACTTTAAAGATCCTCTGTTTGTAAAATGTAACGAAAGGTTATGTAATAAAAAGGCGGGATGCCATAATTATGCTTTTTATAGTAACCAAGATTAGGAGATAAGATGTATCAAACTCAAAAAACTCTAAGAAAGATATATATAAAGATACTAAAATCCACCCCACATGCATGTTTAAAGTAAAATTGCTAGAAATACAAAGAAAAATCCAAAGTAAGTACCAAAATAAACTAAGTAGTGACATGACAATAATCCCCAACATCTGAGCTATTATGTTCTAGCATGGTTTTTGTAATATATATAGAAACATGAAATTGTTTTATATACGTAGGGTGATAATATAAGTATACTTAGCAGGGAAAAACCAAAGCTACCAGTGCATAAGTGGGAGAAGCATACTAATTCCCCTGTGAGAAAACAACAGAAACCAACAACACCAATCAAGGAATACTAACCACCCAACCTCACCAAGGCACGCTCACCAAGTAACAAAAATCAAGTAATGTAATATAATAATCACATCAATATTTGGGTACCCAACACCACTTCCCACTAGTCAACATTTCATCCCTAACAGTGAACGTCCTAACGCTACCATGCTCTTCCACAAGCCCCAATGTCATAACCTGCCTGCACACAGCTAGACCATAAACCACACCACATCCCATCTGTAGACACCTGGGCCACAACCACATCACAGCTCACCTGAAGACACTTGGGACTCATCCTAAAGACACCTTGGAAACAAACCACCTCCCAATCTGCCTGAAGAGTCTTGGGATACCATATCTGTAAATAACCTCAAGCCATTACAGCCTTCCCGAATACACTCGATTGGTAATAAACTCAAGCCATTATAGCCTGTCTAGATAACTCGAGTGATCTAGAAGAGGGAGAAGAGAATATCCAATAACCGTCCATCCATCCTCCCACTGGGATGTTGGGAAATAAACCCTCCCCCATAATGATGGGGGTGTCCAACATGTAGTACTCAACATGGGTGGGGTGTGTATAGAAATCACAGGGAAATAATGGTTTATCTATATAGTTAAGAAAAGACTCAACCCAACCTATGGGTTTCCAAACAACAACCAGTCCCCAAAAAACTGCCCTTGTTGCTACCCCTACATGCATAGTCATATAAACTACCACAACAAAAACATAAGCCCAACCTTGTTTTAATTTAACCACTTTTTATTCTTTATTAAGGGGTTCAATTATTTTATTCCAACACTACCAGACAACTACCAACCACAACTATACCCAAAACATTCAGTAACACAAACATCACACCACCAGATTGCAGTCCCACTGCACAACACTATTCAACAGAAGCCACAACAAAACCTAGGAGCGGTCCCACTACTCTACAAGTTCATTCATTTCACAATCAATCAATCTCTCAACCTTGGATTCCATTACACCTTCTGTACCACCCCCACACAAATCCCACAACAACAACCACCAAACCTCAAACCCACTTCTCAAACATCCCACACCCTACTCACACAAGGAAAAAAAACAACAGAAACACAGCACACAACCACACCTATCAAAGAGAGTGTATTCAGATTTGGACAACACTATTATTTAAATTCCACTTTGATAAGCAGGGGTGATCACGCAAGGGTTTGCATCCTGGGGAATCCATTTATTTAACCAAGTGTATATGATTAATCAGATTGATATTTACAACAATTATTCATAGGTAAACAACAAAAATTACGTAGAATCACCCATGCATAGGAAAAGGCCACCAACGACCATGATTTTCAGAGGTCACACAACCAAAATAGACCATATCATAAACAAATATAACAAATAAAACAAGTGATCAACATCAATCCACTCCTATCCCATTATCAAGCCTATATTTCATCATTATCATTTATCTTTTTTTAAATATGCATTCAACAGTTATTAACAAAATAACATTACTACACCCACCCCATATGATACACAATTAAAGGGAGACAATAGAATACCTACTTTGAACAACAAGAGACCAAAAATTTTCCTTGTGCCAAAACCGAGGGGTAACATGAGTAGGATATTCAATGGAAAACCAAATAGGGTGGGTACAACATAGGCGTATGGATCGTCTGGGAATAAAATTTCTCCATGCACCAAGAGAAAAGATAAATATGACCTCTACTTTAGAAAAAAAATCCAAATCCAATATCAATAGAAGGAAACGATTTCAAAGGCCATTAAAATAGGATTGTGCCCAAGATCACACAATTTTACTATTTCAAAGTCCCCCAAGAATTAGGATATTAAAGATACAATTAATATCCTTTGAAATGACTTTATAAACACCTGAACAAGGATTTAAACTCGTTTTACGTCAAATAAAACATAAGAGGGGAGAAACTTGAAAAGATGGGGAAAAATGGAAATGATTGATCGATGAGTGATTCACCGACTGCAAGCCACCGACACTGACAACGAGTCACCGATAGCAAGCCACCGACAACAAGTCACTGACACTTAGATTTTGACACTGAGTTACATACATTGACCTACAGATGATGAGCCACCGACGTGACCTATCAACACCTAACTCACTGATTCTTTGAATCACCGACACCATGAATCACTGACGCCCTGACTCACCAATGCCCTCGACCTACCAACTCCTCGACCTACCGATGCCTCGACCTACCAACAACTCAGCCTAGCAATGCCTCAACCTACCAATGGAAAAACTAGAAATTTAGAAAACTCGTGAAATGAGATACCATTGCCTCTTAGAACACCCTAAACACTAGATTTTGACAAATTAATGGACCATTTAGGTCTGGTCCATTACAGATAAAGAGATGATCTTGATAGTTTGTAATGATAAGATTTTAAGACTCAATTTATAGAAAAATGTTTTATTAAAACCATTCAACTCGGAATAGAGAAACAATTATTTGAACTCAAGAAGAAAGATGATGATTTTGTGGTAGAATATGAATCCAATTTTACAAGACTGGATAGGTATGTACCATATTTTTCTTGAGACATTAATCATAAATTTAATAGATTTTACTCTAGTTTGAAACCATTTTTACGAAGAGCTCTGGATTCATGAGAGTTTAAAAGCTATGAGAAACTTTTTTTTTGTGATGAAAAAGTTGATATGGAGTAATTTCACATGTGTGTTCCCCATTATGAAAAGAATAAGAAGTGGTCAAGTTGTTAGACATTATTTAAGAATTCATCAAAAAATCTACAGGTAAGAAAATCAATCTACCTTCTTGTGAAAAGTGTGGTAAAAAGAATCATGAATAATGTCTTGTAAATTCTGGGAAATGCTACCAATGTGGAAGGTTTGGGAACATGTCTCATGAGTGAAAGAAAAATTATCCAAAAATTAACAATAATCCGATGGTGAGATGGTTTAAATATAAGGAATTGAGTCATTTTTTTAATGTGTGTCTGAAACTTGTCACTCAGGTAAAAAATCAGACAAATTGGAAGTAGAAGGGTGTGGAAAAATCCTATTTAACCACTTCAGTGGATGTTGATCCATCAAAAGAATTGGTATCAGGTATATTTCTTATTTTTATAGATTTTTAAAATGTGTTGTTTGATTTAGGGTTTACACATTCCTTTATTTCTGAGAAATTTTCTACTAAATTGGAAATTACACCTTTTGAAATGAAGCCAAAACTCATGGTAAAAACACCTGGTGGAAATATTGAGGCAAAAATAAATTATAATAATCTACATATCTTTTTCTATGTAAAGAGTTTACCTAAAAAACTTTTTGTATTTATTTTAGTAGAGTTTGATGTTATTATAGGTATGAACTGGATTTATTTTATCATGCTAAGATATATTCTAGATCCAAAGAGGTTGTTTTTTAGAAATAGTTTCAATTTGTGTACAAGAATGAACCCATACCATTGATAAAATATTAGGAAGATAAGAAACTATTAAAACAAGGAAATTAATGTTATCTTGCACACATTGTTGAAAACAAGGGCACCGTTCAAATTAATGATGTTCTAGTGGTAACTAAGTATTTTGATGTATTTCCTGATGATTTTCCTGGTGTTATTACTGATCTATAGGTTGATTTTACTATTGAATTAGTTCCTGATTCTAAGAAAATTTCTAAACCCCCTTATAAAATGGCTCAAACAGAACTTTTGGAGTTAAAAAATAAGGTACAAGAATTATTAGTAAAGGATTCATCCGACCTATCACTTCACCATGGGGTGATCCTATATTTTTTTTAAAATAAAGATAGTTCAATGAGACTTTTCATTGATTATAGAGCCTTGAATAACATCACCATTAAGAACAAATATCATTTTCATCATATCGATGATTTGTTTGATCAGCTCCAAGGAGCATAGAAGTTTTCAATGTTTGATCTGAGGCCAGGGTACCATCAGTTGAAATTAAAGGAAGAATACATTCTGAATACCGCGTTTTGTACTGGATATGGAAATTATGAATTTCTTATTATGCTATTTTGTTTAACTAATGAACATAATATATTCATGGATCTTATGAAAAAGAATATTTCATGAGTTCTTAGATAATTTTGAAGTTGGGTTTATTGATGACATTTTGGTATATTCTAAAAGTAATGAGGAGCATTAAAGACATCTAAGGGTTGTTTTTAAAACCTTAAAATAAAATAAACTCTATAGAAAATTTAGAAATGTGAATTTTGGTTAAAAAAATTTCTTTCATTGGTCATATTGTATCTAAATATGGCATAACTGTTGATCCTACTAAAATGAGATTTGTTAAATACTGGACTAGACCCGAAAATATAACCGAGATTTATAGTTTTCTTTGTTTGGAGGGCTATTACTAGAGGTTTTTTGAAAAATTTGAACGATTATCTAGCCCACTGACTAAGTTAACTCAAAAAGGAGTTAAATTCATCTAGACAAAAGAATGTGATGATTGTTTTTAGGAATTGAAAAGAAGATTAGTGAATGCTCCAGTTCTAACCCTACCTTCTAGAAGTGGTGATTTTTTCATCTAAAATGATTCTTATTTTAATGGAATTGGTTTAATTCTAATAAATAATGATTAGGTAATTTCTTATGCTTCATATCAGTTGAAACCTCATGATTTAAATTTCCCTACACATGATTTTGAATTAACTGCTATTGTTTTTGCATTAAAAATTTGAAGGCATCATTTGTATAGAGGAAAATGTAAAATATATACTAACCATAAAATTTTGATGTATATATTTACTCATAAGGAATTGAACATGAGAAAAATAATATGGCTGGAACTAATCAAATATTATGATTGCAGGATCCATTACCATCCTAGAAAAGAAGAAAGAGTGGATGATGCATTGAGTCTAAAAAATAATGCTACATTAACCATGATACGTTTGGAACATGACCCCATGGTGAATGATTTGATAAATTTTTTCTTTGAAGTTGTTGGTGCAGGAAAAACCTCTATTTTGTTTCAGGTGTCAGTTAAATCATCTCTATTAAAAACTGAAAAAAGAGTTGTTATTTGAATCTCATAGTTCTTTGTTTTCAGTTCATCCTAGAAGAACTAAGATGTACAAGGATCTTCAAGAGTATTACTGGTGGGATAGAATGAAAATCAATATTTCTGATTTTACCAAGAAATTTTTGACATGTCAACATGTTAAAGCCAAATAATAGTTACCTAAGTGGATGCTTCAGTATTTTTTAATGTCAGAGTGGAAATGGGAAAATATATCCATGGAATTCGTGGTGGGACTACCAAAGACATCTCGTGGTAAAAATGAAATATGAGTTATTGTTGATCATTTGAATAAATCTTATCATTTCCTCCATATTCGAGATAATATGTCTTTGGATCAAATTTCTCAACTATACCTCAAAGAAATTGTCAGGTTGCATGGAGTTCCCCTCTCCACTGTATCAGATCATGATCCCAAGTTCACTTCTAAATTTTGAAAATACCTAAAAAAGTCACTAAGAACAATATTAAATTTCAGTACAGCTTTTCATCCACAATCATGAAAAAAATGGTGGCCCTCAGTGGAAGTCGGTGGGTTTGGGATTTTAGAATTTTCATCGACGGGATGACAGAACTTGTCGCCACCAATGATCCGAGCCCCGGTAAGATCCAAGGATCTCACATAAATTATAAAGAGAAAAACAATTATATGAAAACATAACCATTTAAAATATGAATATGTGGTCAACTGAAACTAGTTGATGGTGATCCTTGCTTGAATGATCCATAACAAGAACCCTCTAGATCGTCCACACGTGCTTCAAAAACCCACAAGAGCATCGATCGTCAAATTCTGGGTGCTAGTGCGGAGATATGATGATGCCTTTGACATCCCAACGCTCACCACATCGAGATACCTTAGATGCTTGAGAAAGATCTTGATCTGAGTTCTTAGATCGATATTCTCTCTCTAGAGAGTGGGAGGAGAGAGAGGATCTCGTTTTTCATTCCCTAAATTAATTAATAGTTACTTGAGAGAGAGATTCCTCCATTATTTATAGTGGTGTTTCTAAATATCAGGTTGGGTTTCCCAGCCCCAGTTTATTTCAACATACAATTAATAAATAATTTTGAAAAACTAAACTATGTTAATATTATTTATTATTTTATCACATTCATGTAATATATATAAAATATACTATGTGATAAAAATCGATCCATTTAATTCGACTCGCAATCCCACTTAATATTAAACTAATCTTGAATATTAAAATAATATTCATTCGATTAATATTTTCCCTTATTTACTTAACTTGTAAATACTTTAAATAAATTCAATCTAAATTATTCTTAACTTGAATAATAATGAATTCATTTACTTATTTTGGAGATAAAAAACATGAACAATACTCGGACCCTATGGCGGGGCCCACCATGTCCATATACCTATTCAAATGAATAGGGCGGATTCTTGAATACGCTATTGTGTGTGACCCTATAAGAATTTATCTCGATAGTAGTGAAAAAAAGCCATAGACCAAGAGCAGAGTCTATCAACCCATCATGGCCCATAAATTGATAAGGATTGTCATAGAAACGACAACCAACCTACAAATACCGAATGTGTACTATAATCTCTTTATTATTAAAAAAATCATAAAGTAGGACACAAACTTGTTTCATCATCCTTTTCTTTATTTATTATTTGTTGATATATTTGGATGGATTTACCTTTTGACTGATTTGGATAAATACTTATGAAGGTATCACCATCTTGATCAACCAGGCTTGAGATATATAACTTTTTAACTTAGAAGTGACAAATCCTTTCTTGACCATTCAACCAATGTCATACCACCAACGACACACCCAACACAAGCTACCTTTCCACAATTTCAATACCATGGTTTTTTCCATGCATCAAAGTACACAATCAAATGAAACACATTGGTAATGGTATCAAGTCCGGAGGCCAATACACCTGTCTGTAGATAGGAACAACCAATGACACCGAAAATATGTGGTGTTTTTATTGGTGGGTCTGTCCTCACGATCTCACTACTAGAGATCACCAAATGAGAACTTCATGAGAAGAAGTCTCAATTCTTATTAGATCCCAACACCTAATTGTCAAAATTCTACTGCGTCCATCCAGTAAGATGTATCTAGACCATAGAACATATATTTAAGATTAATGTCATTGTATCTCAAGGTTCTCATAATATCCTGGGATCTACTAGAACCTTTCGACAGGACAATTAATCTTTGGACATTACCATTTCAATAGTGGACGTATAAAAATCTACACTAAAATGGTAAGATGAAATAATGTATAACTAACTGTATAAATGATATGGAAATCAAAAGTATTGTATAGTTGGGTCTACGACACCCACTATTACAACACTCCCACTTTTACTAGTGCCAACTTTCTAACCATACTTATTAGCTACTCACATGATGAAGATCATGTTTCTACTGAGTTATGGCTTTAGTTGCTGGGCCTACCACATTTCCACTACATGGATATTCTTCTATATGTACCTCATATCCTTGAGTAAAACTTCTCTAGAGATGGTATCCCTGAGTATATACCTTTTTTCCACTATCATAACTTGAAACCTTGGCTAGTAAGAATATCATAATTTACATTATGACAATACTTTACTTACTAGGTGTGATTCCAAGAACTGGAACAAATCGTTTCATTTAATAACTGCTTCTTAGCTGCCTTAGAAGCTATAATGTACTCGATATTTGTAGGTATGTCCACCACTAGGTTTTTATGAGCTTGATTCGCTCACCACCTTTTCCTAACTGTGATACTATATCAAATTGATCTAAGGATTAATAATTTATGTCCCACCATAACTAGTATACCTTCTTCTCCATATACCAGGTACATATCATTTGTAATTTTTGAAGTACAAGATGATAGTTCTGACTACTTAACTTCAAATGCTCCTGGATATAATTGATATCTTCTTACTTTAAAGTATATCCTGGAAATATCAATTATTGTACATAACATTTCATACATGATTGATCCATCGATGAAGAATATAGTACTCAACAAATAATGTTAATCTCTTCCCATGTTCCGAACATGTGAACCTGAAGAGATTAAGCCATGTGACATTGAGAACAATTACAAACTTTAATTGTTCAAACTTGTATTTTTCAATACAATGTCACTTTATGTACAATTAACTAGGTCCAAGAAACTGTTAGATCTACTTCAATAGATACAGTTCCCTAGAACTTAGGTTTCTACTTTAAGTCAATCACTGGAGAATTAATTTTAACTAGGTCTTATCTAATTGTAAGACCATGATCTATTTTCTATATGTTTCCAAACATATTTTTCTTTGAAAACATTGGATCTCCCACTAACCATTTGTAGACACAAGGAAAAGATTCATTCGAAATGAATGCTTTAAGATCTTCTTGCTTACTTGAATCCTAAACTGGATTTCAGTAACTTGGAACCCTTATTAGTGTACAATGGTGTCATCATACCTTTTCAGTTGTGTCACATAGACACCTTCCATGAAAGTTTATTTTGACATCCAATGGACAATTTAATGATCTTAGAAGTTATATATGACAATTAAAATTCTAATGGATTTTGGAATACCGACTTGGCATAACCAATCAAGCCTCATTTGTACTACTCTTGTACCACCCATGTATTAATTTCACTTGAATACCCACCACAACATTCAATTTATAAGACCCTTTGCAATTCGATATATGTAATCCATTATTGAATTTTTAATTATCTTGTTAATCTTAGTTAATTTCCATATACTGCTTACTTTTAGGATTTATTATTCTTAATGAATAATTTATCACCATCCATAGTGAATATAAAAACATCACCATGGTCTCATCCTTCCTACGCAGTATGTTTCGTTGGAACATTCCTCTTCCACACAAACTTGTGAAACTTGTTACTATGTAAACCATTTGTGCATCTCGAGCATTGACTAAGTCCAAGTCAATTTATCTCCCACTATCTCTAATAAAGATGTGTACCCTTATATAGAAATTTAGTCTATCACTTGACCACATCAATTCTATATTAGGGATTTACATAATATCCTAATAAACTTTTAGGATATTTACTTAGATGAACCATGCATTTAGCTTGATGCATGTTTGTTTGTTTTTACTTAATAAACACTTTGCATCTTTAACACATGTCCTATGACATAATGAAATTTCATCATACTATGACTTGTATGATATCCATTTGTAATTTTAGTTTTCATATTGGTTATAGGTTTATGCCGTTATTTGAAAATCACATCTTGAAATATGATGGAAGTTACTATTGGTTGTAACATAACTTTGATGTATAAAATGTGTGTTTAGAAATTACTCCATAATAAATTTTTTATCAGTGTTAACATGTTGGATTCATCATCTATCCTCCTTATGAACATTAATGTTGTGATGTAGATAAGGTAATGTGCGTTTAGGAATTACTCCTCACTACATTATCATGATCGATGAATGTTTGGTCAAGGTATTCTTCGGAATGCAGATCCAAAGCAACTCATATCTTCTGACCATGAATATACTTCACTATTACATTCCTTAATAAATTAAAGGAATATTATGAAGTATATTTACCTCTAGCTTTCATTTGGAATAGTTCACTCTCTTGTTGAACTAACCCCGAAAGCTTTTTGGCACACCTTTATTTCTAAAAGTTTCTTTGTCTCAACTAAATATTTCAATAATACCAAAGGTGTTTAGTTGTGCCAAGCCTAAATACCATACTGGGTATATTCTTGATGTCCACTTTTAGTTTTACTTTACAAATAATCATCTTTCCACAACTGGATAAGTCTTACATTTTATATTCATCATGTATTGTCTTTGATTCAAGTATGTCTAGACTATTTGTTGAGTACGTAACACCACAAAAAACATTCATTCCTAAAATTGGAATAATGTCTCATTATGAACAGAAGGGTATGTGGGATAAATGTTTTGGTCATACTCAACAACTTATTCAACTAAAATCATTCACTTGGAAATAAGAAGTTATTTATTTCTCACCGCTGACTTAGGAATCACCGTTTCTCAGCTACTTGGAGAAGATTCTTTACTTATTATAATGTTCCTATAATTACATGGTTACTGTATTTAAATACACATATTTTATTGTCATATTGTATTCAACACCCAAGAATTATGTTAGAAACATTAATTTATATCAATGAATATACCTGAACGAGAAGCGAGTACTTTCTCCTTGTATTTCAGTTCATTGCGTTTTTAAACTTCCATAAATTTATTGCATAATATGAGATGAAAATAATCACCTATTAAATAACCAACCTCATAATTAAAATACATTTTGAATGTTCCTTTTGTATTACACTTTCCATTTTCCTTTTCACTTTCTCTTCAAATTCATTCATCATAAGAATAAAAGATGGTACTTTCTTTAATATTCTTATTACTTGGAGAATGTTACCTTAAAGGTAATGAAGTGCTTACTCCATACCGTTCATTTTTATCCTTAAACTAAACTAGAGTAATTGGGTGTAAATGGTATAATAATGGGATTCCATGAAAGATTATGAACTTTCTTTTACTTTAAAAAAAGCGAGTGCAATCATCAAATTAAAATCTTTCTTAGATTTCTCCTTGGAAACTTATTGGAGATGAGACTACATATAAAATCATCCATGTCATGATGTAGCGACCGAAACTAACATCAGACGTTGATGATAGAATTATGACAGAACCATAATATTCTTTATTCATGAGTCACCTGTAAATATTTACACCCACACTTCTGGAGGTGGATTAACAGGTATGGGGACACCAGTACCTTGAATTTCCAATATAGTAATATTATGTGAAAGCGTCTGTACTACACTTGAAATTCATGCTAGTTTGGACATTACCATTTTCCAATATTTATCATAGATTTATTGTGATATTACATTCCATTTTTACAAAATAAACTTTAGTAGATTAGTACTTTTATGTTGATTACCGAATTAGACATCACCGATCAGATTAATCATTAAATGTCTCCCACTAATTTATCGAATTCTAGGAACCCTCTGTAATAGAATTTGAATACTCTGTCACTTGAGTATTCTAGTGGCAAGGATCATTGAACCTCCCTCCTAGTCTATAAGATTTGCCTATGCCACTACTCGGAGGGTTCAAGGTACGCGTTTGGCTCGCCAAACGTATTAACTCGTGGTTCCTTGATCTGTTGAGTGAAGTCCCAGCTCCTAAAATAATTTTTTGATTTACAAAATGCTTGCCTCTAAAATGATATCAAGTTAGCTATGGATAATCCTCACTACAACTTTAGTTAAGTCAACGCACCACTCTTATAAGAACTCCCCGGTAGTAAGAGACACCCTCTTCTATGACATGACTGACACCCCAAACACCCCGTTTTGTTCAAACTTGAATGATGGAAGGATGTAAGAACTTAATATTTCTGTGAGGGTTTTGTGTTTTTATCTGAATTAATGTAATCTATTTATATTAGTCTTGTTCTTCTATATTGTCGCTCTCACAACTGAACATTAATAGAAAAACACACATCGCTTCTTTATGCATTTTATTATCTATTATTTTATGTATTCCTCCCGCTGTTTATAAATTTATAAAATAATAAATAAATGCATGAAGGTATACTACTACCTGACTGGTCTTGAGCATATAAATGACCTAAGGGCATCATACCTGAGTCGAAGTTTGAATCTTGATGCTGCTCACCCCTATTCTGTATATCTTCTTTGCATATGGAGTATCACCTTGTCTTGGTAGGGTCCACATCATGTTTTGGAGTACCGCCTCATCTTGGTGGGGTCCATGTCACGTCTTGAATCATCTTGGATAGTGAACAGTGCATCATCTTGGTGGGATCCACATCGTACACCATCTTCATCCGAAGTATAAAGATAATCGCGCGCAGGCGAGAGAAACTAGGGGTATAAATGTACATCATGAAAATTGGACGTGGTTGCCCTTATACATTTTAACCAAAAAGAAAGACGATGTGATGATCATCTATTTTATTAATTACAATCATCGCACACTGTTAAATAATTAATTAAATAAATTCAAACATACACGGGTCGGTGCTCAAGACCAGTAATCGAGTAAAATAATGCACGATAAAATTAAATTGCATTAAATAAATACGAGGGTTATTCAATGGATTACCAGGGAATTTGGGAGCAACATCTTTCATTATTTGAGTTTTCTTACAATATCAGTTTTCATTCCAGTATACAGATGGACCCTTCTGAGGAATTATATGGAAATTGGTGTTGAACTCCATCATTTTTGAATGAAGTTGGGGAATGAATGTTGATGGGACCAAAATTAGTAGATGAATTGGAAGAAAAAGTTCAGTTGATTTAGCGACACATGAGGACAACTCAGAGCATGCAGAAAAGTTAAACAGATAACAGGAGGAAAGAACATTATTTCAAGGTAGGTGATCATGTTTTCCTTAATATACCTCCTTGGAAAAGTGTTTTGAATGTTGGTAATAAATGAAATATAATTCCATGGTTCATAAGATGTTTTTGAAATCCTATAGAAAGTTGGACCATTTGCCTACCGAGTAGCTTTGCCTTTGAGTTTGTCTCAGGTACACAATGTTTTTCATGTTTCAATATTAAGAAAGTATCTGATAGATCCATCTCACGTTTTGAGCCCAGAAGTGGTTCACCTAAAAGAAAATTTTCTTATGAAGAGAAAACTATTCATATTCTTGATTGTAGTGAGTAGGTTTTGTGGAACAAGGCAATTTACCAAGTTAAGGTTTTGTGGAGAAACCACTTGGTAGAAGAAGAAACATGGGAATATAAAAATTCTATGAAGGAAATGTATCATAATTTGTTTAATAATTGAATTAAAATTTAGAGGATGAAATTTCAAAGGGGGGGGGGGTGAGAATATAACAACCCAAATATTTATAGAATAATTTGTTTTTATATTTATTCGTATTTTTGATTTAAATAGTAATTCTTAAAACAGATAATTTATTATATGGTTATTTATTTTATAACATTAATTTTTCAATTATATAATTATTCTGAAAAAACTGTTTTCATTTTTTAATTCATCATGTTGAAATTATCTTAGTATGAATTTTTGAGAATTTTTTGAAAAAGTTTAATTTTTAATGAATAACGAAAAACACTGCATTTTATTTCAAAAGTAATTTCTCATCTAATTTATTTATATAGATAAACTACGCTGTTTATTGGTTTTAAGTTATAATTAAATCAATTTTTATGAATTAATCCAATTTAGGTCATTGAAATCAATTTCACATTGAAATTGGATATAAAAACTTTTTGAACTTTTGAACATTTTTATTTTAAAAACACATTTTCTTGATCTGTCAATGAGATAAATTTTAAATTAATTTTATAAGTATTATAAAAATACCTTAAAACTTGTACTAATTTCATTATATGAGTATTTTTCAACCAAATAAATCCATGGGATTATTTTCGGAAAACTTTGAGCCACTTGGATGATTTTAATCCATTTATAGTATTTTAATCAAAGAAAATAGAATTTAACAAATTAGAGAAGTTTCCTTATGAGGGATATAAGTAAATATACATGATGAACGAATCTAAATGATTATTTTTTAACCTAATTAATTTATTTTCATTATGGTAATTTATTTTTGATTTTTATATATGAAATAATTAATATTAATTCATGTGCAATGCTGATGCAATACTTGAGCAAGCAAAAGAAAAATTAATAAAATGTTTTTATTAAAATTATAAGAATTAGTAAATGGAACAATTTTTTGCTAAAACTTTTTATAAAAAAAAATAATGACTATTATAATTTTTTTATTTGAATTGTGGACATTCAAGATCCACATGGAGCACATTATTCCCTTTATTTTCTTTTAATAAAAAGAAGAAAACTTGTTTACACTATAACTTCCAATTATTATAATATTTAAATTTGAGGTTTTCTAGAAGTTTTTTTCAAAAAATATATTGTTTGGAAAGGTAATTGAATGATATTTCTCATAATTGTTTTTAATTTTTAAGTGATAAATAATTACCTTAACGACTTGAATAATTGTGATGTAGTAAATATTTAATTAATGAATAAATCAAATTAATGATTCTAAAAATAGTAAAATAAATATAATTTGATATTTTTATTTCAATTAACAATTTATATAGGTAATTATAATATTTATAAGATATAATAAAGAATTTAATTTTAATTGTAAACTTTGTTTTGATGTGTTTAAAGTCATGATTGTGAATAGTTTTTAATTTGAAAAAAATTAATTTTCCATGAATAAAATATTTTATTAAATTATTTAAAAATCACAAAAATTATTGAAAAAGGACAAAAATTAATTTATTTGGTCTAAATCAAGATATACTATACTTTTTAGTGCCTTTTGAAGTCTTAAACCCTATAATAAATTTATTATATTTTAATAATTTGAGTAATTCCTATGTTACCACCAACCTCAATTATAAAAGGGGCCTCCCTCCTTCACAAATTTTCCTCACCTAAAACCATAATGTTTGACTAATATATAGAAAATTACCTCCTCCTAATCCCTTTACACATTATTTTGCTTCTGGTCTCACAAAAAGACAACTTCCAAGATCCTTTAAGTGGTTCTCAAGGGGATTTTTTCAAGAAGTAAGGTTCCTTTTTCTTCTCTTTTAAATTCTTTTTCACTTATACCTTATCCCCACCTCTTATCTAATGTTTCATGAAAACTTCAGTACCACATATATGTTGGGGTGTTGTTATGTTTATGGAATATGCATTATAAAATCTCTCATCTTCTCTTTTATTTCTTAAATAACGAAATCACCGTCCATGGTGTGTTAATTCACCGCCTTTGTGGATGATGATATTTCATTTCCCTTTTACTGAAATCATAGACAGTTTAATTTCACATGTAATTTTTTAAAATTTCCTATATATATATATATATATATGTTATCAGTTTTGGATTATTATTCCATTTTGACAAGGAATACCATAATAAAACAACCGTGAAAACTATGAAAAGAACGCACTTGAAACAACAAAAATAACAAAATATTTTTAATAAATGGGTGAAAAATTATATAAGAAGAAAATGTAAGGTATTATAAACATGAGTTTAGTTCTTTAATATATTAATAAAACTATTCAAACCATTATATAGGAGTTTGAACAGATTTGAAGGAATTTGAACCCGAGGCAAGGGACTTTCCTTTTAAAATACTTATAAATGTTTCTTTTACAAAAATAAAAAATATTATTCTTTTTTTATATGGCGTGAGTGGTTTCTCTTAATTTCATGATGCTATATTACTATTATATTTCCATTATATGATTTCATAGATATTTTTTAATCATATTATTTCATTATTATGTGCACATGTTTTTATATTTTAAAAGTTATTTTTTTATAGTAAAAAGGGTATTTTGAAAATATGAATCTGTTTTGATAAAGGGTTTAAATGAGTTATCAAGTGATTTATTCATGATATGTTCCTCGAACATTGTTTATTTTGGGTTAATCCCATTATATATCTTAATATGAGGGTTTGATCCCCATTATATCTTAAGATACGTTGGGTTGAGCCCATTATAGCTCAAGATATGACAGATGCACCCCATTATAGCTCTCCAATGCATTGGGTACTCCGAAGATGGAATTTTAACAAATGGTTATTCCATGTGTAAGGGTGAATGTAAGAGTTATATGTTAAATATTTTCCAAGGAAACTACGTGATATTTCTATGCATGCTTATGAGTTTTGAAGAAAAGAGTTTATATTGTGTTTTCATGTTTTCACTAGACTAACGTTTTTTATTTATTCATTTTCAATACTGTGATTTTTGTGCTCATCCCATGTTTTTAAATATTTTTCACAGGTTATAAGGATATATAAGATAAAGGATGATGTAAAGTTAAATTTTATGAATATTTTTTAAAGAAAACATGTTTTATTTTTAAATGTTTTATATTATGAAAAAATGGATATTGTTTTAGTAGTATCCTTTTTGTATAAATATGGTTAGTTTAGTATTATGTCATAATATTTTAAAATTTTAAACCTAAATATATCCTCAATGTGAAATAATGTAAGTTATTGACTAAAATTCAATATTATGTAATGTTTTAAGTTTGGGTCATAATAATTTTATTTGAAGTTGAAGTTTATGGGAATCTGATTCGTGTAAATCTTATTAATTCTTTATTTAATTTTAGATTCCATTAGCTATTTTAATTAGAAAATGATAGAGTAAGTGATAATTAAAACTGTGAGGAGAGAATTTATTTAAGGAGGGAGAATACAACACCCTATTTTTTCCCTTTAAATAAATACAATTTTGAAAAAGTTGATTCACATGTAACTCTGAACTAAGATGAAACTGTGTTACTTGAAAATAAAATTATTAAATTTTAATGTCATAATATATCCATTAAATTAGAGGGTATAAATAGAATTGTCTACATTATGAAATCTATCTAGAAAAAATAAATAAATGACAATCAGGTAGTAAAATTATTCCTTATAAAGCTCATTTTTTTAGAGTTTAGAAGGATAGTAGATTCACTAGGGTTTTCCCCAGAGGAAGCCCAAGGTGAAGTCCAATAATTACAATTTGAGTGAAACTGTTTACGATAGAAGTTCAAGATCGTTGAAATTTTCACGATATCCATGCTAGTTGAACCACCACTCGTGAAAGCCACTAGATCTTATCTTATCCTTAGGTCTTACGCGGAGATATTGAGGGGTTATGAAAGTAGTGTTTAGAATAATATAAACATGTAATTATTAATGTAATAAGTTATTTACATATCACATGTATTTTATAAATTTTTCATTTCAAATTTTAAATGAAAAGTGTATTTTTAATACTAATTCATTGATTAAATTCAATTAGTGTAACTAAATAACTAAAATTATTTTATGCTTACAAATGTATTTTTTTCTCAAATTAGTTTTTTATGTTCTATTAATTTTTATTTCAAGAAAATAAATATTTTATGGTTCAATGATGATAATATATATTGTTCATAAGAATATTATATTAAAAATAATTTAATTAGTAATTGATATGATATAAAATAATAACAGTTAATATTTGAAAAAGGTATTCTCTTATAAAAACAGTTTTTCATTATATTTTATGTTTACATTTAAAATTAAATCCTTAAATTTTAGAATTTTAATTTTTAAAAATAAATATTTTTGGATTGATCAAAACAATATTATATTAGGACAATTTTTGGAGATTTTTATTGAAATATTAATTTTTAGGTGAATAGAAAAAAATATATTTTTTACCAATATCACAACTTTTATGACTATTATAATGTAAACACAACGTAAAACATTATAAAACAATTTACTCAACTAAAGCTGTATTTATGGAGTAAAATTCTGTATTTAAAAATACTATGTTGAATTTAGAAAGCCTATGTTTAACATTTTGGAAATCAAGTAATATTTTATTCTAATAAAAATATTTTTTAGTCTTTTCTTTTAATTTAATATTCACATGGTGGATTTTGGTTTTGGATTATTTTGAAAACCATATAGCTCTTATTTTTTATTAATAAACCAATTAATGTTATGAAAATCAACAACATTGATAATTTTATCTTAAACATATATTTTATGCTTAAAAATAAAACTTTTCTAAAAAATAGTTCTTACGCATTATGTGCACTAATATTATAATTAATTTGTCAAACTTGAAAATTTTATTTGATAAAGTGATTTTCATATTTGAAATTTTCATATTCAAATTAGTTAATAAAGTCAATTTTAATTTTTTTCATTAAAATAAATTACCAAGGTTACCACGATAAGAGTAAATTTTTTTAAAGTTAAAACTATGGATAAAAGCCTAAATTTCCTCAAACCTTTTCTCAAAATGTGTGGTGAAGGGTTTGGTTTACTCAAACCTCATAACACTTCCATTATTTGAAGGAACCTAAGGCATAATGGAAGAATGAAAAATAAGCAATTTAAATTTTTTGGTTTGGATTCATTTTGAAAAAACTGACTCCCCAAAACCCCTTTCCGAGATTTCTCAAAGGATCACATGCGATTAAATTTATGCATGAAAAATAAAATTGAATAAAAGTATAAATGGTACCCTGTTCATTTGAAATTATAGATTTTATTTGATTACCGTTAGTGTTTCATGGATCAAAGGCTCAGATATTGGCATCCTTTAGACTGTCCACACATGAAACACAACTCTTGGATTGTCGATATATTATTCTTAAGTGCTAGAATGGGAAATTAAAGAGTTTTATGATGTATCTTCGAACACATAAAGAACATAGACTTGATTGAGAAAATGAGGTTGGTATGACTTTGTTATATCTTCTGAATATCTCTCTAAGAGATTGATATTAGATGATATGGGAACTTATATCTCTAAATTAATCTAAACGGTGTAGTTTACTATTCAATAGGCTAAAATGAGTTTTTATACCCAGGTTATACTTTCCAAAATTGCACCTTGTTCCCTAAAAATTAATAACCTTCATTTTAAACACCTTTCCAAACTTATGAATTAATTAAGATTGTCCTTAATTTCATGAAGGTTTTATCGCTAAATTGTAACACTCTAATAAGTTACGTGATAAAATATGAACCATTAACTCGTCCTGTAAGATCCCAAAACAATTTAACTAACCTTTAAAGTGTTATGTTTATTCAAAAAATTATATTTTCTTGTGTTCAATTTTACGATCAAATAATTTATTAATACCTCAAGAAATAAATTCAATAATAATTATTCTAAAATTGAATAACATAATTTAATTAATTTACTTGTGATCAATCACACGTGGACATTCATCTACCCTCACACATGGGGCTTACTTATTCCTAAACTCATACTCACATGAATAGCTGGAACTCATGGATACACTTAGTGTGTAACCCTCTAGGCCATTTTCCCTATAACAGGAAGTCTAACCCATATACCAAGAGTGGAGTCCAAAAACCCATCATGACCCCTAATGAGATAAGGAATTTCATATCTATGAATACCACCCATGAACAGGTTATGTGTATTATAATCTCTTTGTCTCGTGATATCTCATAAAGAAGGATACAAACTTATGTCATCATCCTTTTGATGATTTATAAATTTTTGATAATACGGGATAGACTTACCTTCTTGTACCATGACCATGGATTTAATGAATGTACCACTATCCTGGTCAACCTTAGGCCCCTGAGATATCTTTTTCTCAACTCAAAAGAGAAAAATTCTATCTTGATCATTCAACCAATTCCATATCACAAAAAACACTCCCAACATAAGATACCTCTCCATGAATTCAAAGTCACAGTTTTTCCTTGCATCAATGTATGTGATCAAATGGTGAAAATTTATAATGATCTCAAATCAAGATACCAATATACATGTTTATAGATATAAAAAATCAATGACACTCAAAACATTTGATGTCCTCATTAGAAGGACAGTCCTCATGATCTCATCAACTTGATATTAGAAAGTGTATACTTCATGAGAAAAAGTCTCAATAATTATAATCCCCCAACACCTGATAGTCATACATCATTTTTTTCCTATTAGTATTATCTATCTAGACCATATGACATATATTTAAGAAACCTATCATAGTATCTCGAGGTTCTCATTATATCTGGGAACCACTATAAAATTTTGAAACAACACGTAATCTAAGGACATTACCATGTAAAAAGTGGTTACAAAATTATCAATACTATTTTTTTAAAGATTAAATACATGTATATATCAAACCATGTACATTTAATTATAATCAAAGTATATAACAGATTTGGTTCTTGTGCACCCACTCACAACACTCCCTCTTGAACTAGAACCAACTACTAACAATTCTCAACCCTATAGATCTCACATGAGTATCATGATTCTAATGAGATATTATTTTAGTTAAGGGTATTTCATGTTATAATATATAGATACTCTGCTAACAGTGAATTCAAATCTCTAAGTAAAATTTATCAAGAGATGAAACTTCTGAAGTGTATATGATTTATCCTCTGGTGTAACCTACACTCCTTCGAAAACAATACTTTCCTAGTATTATCATAGTATATTGTGATAGGGTCTGCACTACTAGGTATAATATCAATCTCAGAAACAAATATTCATATCCAAACTGATTCCTTAGCTGCATCGTAAGCCACTATATACTCATATTCTACTACATAATCATCAACCACAAATTGGTTTGAGCTCCTCCAACTCACAATACCACCATTCAGGAAAAAGATGTAGTATAACTATGATTTTTGATCATCTTGATCTATTTAGAATCTAGCATCAGTGTATCCCCTTATAACTAGACCCCCATCTCATCCATACAGCAGAAACATATTCTCTTTTTGTTTCAATTACTTTAGGATAGTTTTTATAACTACCCAATGTATCTATCATGGATTAGATTGATATCTACCAACTATTATTAAATAAAAGGCAACATCAAACCTAGTACATAGCATGACATACATGATAGATCCCACTGCTAAAGAATATTGAATTATATTCATTATTTTAATCTTATCCCATGTATGTGGACACATTTTCTTGGAGAGATTAATTCCATATAACACCGAATGCAATCCTCTATTTCATTATTCTATATTATACTTTTTGATTACCTTAGAAATATATGTACTTTTACTTATCCCAATAAGCCTCTTTCATTTATCTAGATAGATATGGATCCCTAGAATATAGGCTCCTTCACATATGTCTTTCATGGAGAATCATTTATTTAACCAATTATTCATTGATTATAAGACTTTAACTTTGTTTCCCATTAACAATATGTCATAAAAATATAATAATAGGAAAATGACGACTCTCCCCTTAAACTTATTATATAAACACATCTCTCTTTCATTATTAATGAAACCAAATTTTTCTTATTGACTCATCAAAACAAACATCCCATGACCGAGATTCATTCTTAAATCCCTAAATGGATCTCCATTTCCTGTATAATTTATTTTCACTCTTTAATGTAATAAAACCTTTGGGTTGTGTCATATAGATGTATTAAACTAACTTCTCATTTAAAAAATCAATTTTGACTTTTATTTCCCAAATTTTATATTCATGTAAGTCTTCTATTGCAATTAATATTCTGATGGATTTTAGAATTGTTCCCGGTGAGAAGGTTTCATCATAATCCATGCCTTGAAGTTTCCTAAAACTCTTCATCAATAGCCACGTTCCTTATAGGTTCTCACTTGACAATCCATGTACAAAATTTTCTTGAATACTCCTTTACACCCAATAGTTTTTACATCAATTAGTGGGTATACCAAAATCCAAACATGATTTTAGAACATGGACTCCATTTTAAAATACATGGATTATTTCCCTTTAGCAACATCCTTTCCATATACTGCTTCCTTGTAGGTGAAAGGTTTAACATTCTCTTGGAGTAATGTTTCACCTAACCCGGTGATAGAAAAACTATATCTCTTTAGTTCTCTAATATATCTAGTATACCTATGCAGTACTTATGTCTTCGGAACATCTTCCTCTCCCACTATCTCTTGTTCAGATTATTCCCATACCAACTCTTGTGCATTTATAACACCAACTTCATCAAAGTCAATATCATTCCCACTATTTCCAATAGAAATGTGTTCTATTTCCAGAAATATAGGATGTCTTACTACAATAACCTTTTTATCTGAAGGGTTGTATAGGTAATATCCTTTAGTCTCTTTATGATGACCTATAGAGATTCACTTCTTACTCCGAGATACTAAATTTTCACCAGATATAGTCTTGAAAAAACCCTCTAATCCCCATACACAAATGTGTGATAGACTGTATTTATTTCCATACCACAACTCGTATAGAATACCATTTTCTGCTTGAGTTGGTACTCAGTTTAGTGTATATTTCACAATCTGCAGTGCATATCCCCAAAATTATAATGGAAGAGTTTCATGACTCATAATTGATTTGACCATGTCAAGAATAGTTCGATTACTCCTTTTACTAAAACCATTACACAAATGTGTATTAGGAAGAGTGAGTTGGGAAACAATCTCACACTCCATTAAAAGATCGATGAAAACTGGTTAATATATTCTCTACCATGGTTTGATCAAAGATTCTTAATCTTTTTTCTAAGTTGATTTTCTACTTCATTATGATATTCCTTAAACATACTAAAGGACTATAACTTATACCTAATTAAGAAGATATATCCATATCTTTTATAGTCTTCTATAAAAGTAACCATGTAAGAAAAAATACCCATTTCTTCTATTGTAAATGAACCACATACATATGTTTGAACAAATTCCAATGGTCATTTAGCTCTTTCTCCTTTACCACTGAAATGCTATCCAGTCATTTTAACTTGTAAACAATCATGGCATACATCCTTGGGTTTTAAATCAATGGAGTATAAATACACCTTTTGATGTAGTTTTCATAAATTCTTCTCATTTACATGACCTATCATGAAGTGTCGTAGGTGGGTATGATATGATTAATTCTTGTTATATTTTTCATTGAATTCCAAAAATAGATCTTCTAGTTAAAGTATATATAACCCATTTTTAATATGTTTCATACCATACCATATGTTATCCTTATACATAAGACAATATTTATTTTCAAACATAAAATTAAATCCTATAGTGCCTAAAATCAACACTAAGATTATGTTTTTGGTAACAAATGAAACATAATAAAAATTATTTAGTACAAGAACCATTCCACTAGGAAAAGTAAGACTATAATCTCCCATTGGTAATGATTTTATTTTCATACTATTTACTACCTAGAGATCTAATTCAACTTTTAAAATTGTCTTGAATATACTTGGTTAATGTATTTAAATATAATTGTGTGAGGTACATGAAATATCCAACAACCAACATGTAGAAATAGATAAATTGAATTCAATGGAAAATATACCTAAAGAAGAAGCATCAACTTGATTCTTCATCCCATCTATGCAATTATTATTCCAGTGGTCTTTCTTTCCACATGCAAAGAAGACTACCTCATTCTCATTACTCTCCCTCTATATTTTTGAATTCTTGGAAGGATAGTGCATTAGTGTCTTTGACTTAGACTTATCCCTTGACACTTTAGCCTTACCTTTCCTCATTTTTTTCACCATAAGGACCGAAGAGTTATAATTCTTCCTATCTTTATCTACATTGAGAACTAAAACTAATAAATATAGGAGTGACTTATTCATGTTATTAATATTATAATTAATAATGAAAATTGATAATTTATGTGGTAAAGTGGAAATAACTAGATTAATTTTTAGTTCTTGTTTCAGTTTGAACCCAAGGGACTCAAGTATCTCAATGTACCTGATCATCACGAGTAAATGAGGTATTTTCTGATTCCCTTTTTCCAGCCTGTATAAAAGGAAGATATCTTAAACATCACATAATATAGTATATATAAACTAAAATTCACATTCTTTCATTCCTAAGGATGTTTCATGTATATAGTTTTAGAAATTCAGTTCATAAATATTATATAACAAACCCATATGTACAAAGTGGAAACTTCTAAATCAGTATCCATTTTCCCATAAAATAACTCTTTAAAAATTAAACATGATTTTTTTCATGATAAATATTTAAAACTTTCAACTTGACTTATTTTTTTATCTTAACTATCTTTAAATCCTGAAAAAAATTTAAAACATGGAGTGAGCACAAAAATATTTGTAATGGGCATAAAAATAATGAAAACCATTAGTCCAGTGAAAAACATTAAAACCCATGAAACACCTTTTTTTAAAAACATACATTTTCATCTAAAAAAAGAATAATTTTCCCTTTAAAAAATCATTATCGTACCTTTTGGAATCAAATGATTCCCATGAGAAATCATTAGAAATCATAAAAAATTATTTTAGGTGTCTTGGGACATCATTTACATATCACTCTTACAATCACTCTTACAATAACTCTTACAATCACTTTTAAAATTTGAATAACCATATTGCCGACTTCTAAATTTGGAGAACCCAATGCATTGAAGCACTATCTGGATTAACCCATCATATAAGCCATTAAAACTCACCCGTGAGATATAATGGAGCTTAACCCTTCATAAATAATGTAAAAGGACTAAATTATGAATAAAAACCTTGAAAAATATTTTTAAACCACATACAAAACACTTTCAGATATCAAAAAAATATTTTCTTATAAAAATAATTTTTAAAATCTAAAAACCACACACATAATAAAGAAACCATTTTCTTTGAAAAGAACTATGAAAAAATATAATGTAAAATTTCAATCATTGAAGTGTATTGATGGCGGGAAAATCCACTCATGTAGTATAAGTTAAAAAAATATATTCCTTTTAGATTTTTAAAATAGTTGAAAGGGGAACATTAAAAGAGGGTTTTTAAAAGAAATTCCATTACCTTGAGTTTGAATCATCACATGCACTGTTTATCTTCCCGAATATTATACTTAGGTTAATTTATACCTATTCAAAAAACTTTTTTCAAGTTCATTATTCTTTTATTATATTTAAAACCATGTTATATTCAATTACTCAATTAATTAAGTTCTCTTTGGAAATTTTGATGATATCTAGTTCATAAGTCCAAAATGACTTAGGTATGTTGAATATGGTCGAAGTGGTAATTATTACACCATATTAAGAATAATATTCATTACATACTTATCAATTTTATGTATCAATTATACTTTTAAATCCAACAATGAAATATGATTATGAAAAATGAACTACATTACAATCATGGAGACAACAGGCCGTACATACGCATGAATAACGTTTTCTTTTTTTCAACGATCATTATGGAAAGAAGGTAAATATTATTTTATCTTTTCATAATAATAATAATATAATTAATATCATATAATTATTCAAATATACTTATATATATATATCATCCAAGTTATTTGGTGATTTAAAATGAATCACATCGCTTCATAGAGGTGGTAGTCCACATGTACACATGAACGAAGCTATAATTTTTATGTGCATAGAAAGGTAAGAATTAAAATGATATATTATATTTTAATAATGATAAATATTACATTAATATCATACATAAACACTAATTCCATCATTATAACTAGTCTTGAGGGACGATGATGGAAAACAGATTACATTGGTTCATGAGGCGGTAGTCTGCCATACACACTAATGATGAATTATTTTCCCATTTGATGGAAGTGGAGACAGATATAGGTCATGATGATAACATAATAAAATCTCACTATATAAAAGACACTGAAGTTATTATTTTATCATGGTTGAATATGTCACGTCCCGTCCCCCGGGGCTCATGCCGTGAAATACCCCAAGCGCACCTCCCGAAGGCTAGGGGTTGGTGACTAGCACCGACGACATCAACCTGTGAGTGGGAGGTATTTTCCTAAGTACCTTTATGCACACACATGCCCAACCACATCCCACAAATTGAAAGGAGAAAAAAGTATACTAAAACAAGTGCTGAGTACAAGTATAACTGAAAACAAGTGGGCCAGAATACAAACCCAACAAAAAGAACTAAAAACAGAAAAGTACAAAGGGAATTAGGTAGCCATCTGCTAAAAAATCCACCTGATGGTAAGAGTAGTGTAGCTATTGGAATCCGAAGAAGTATGTCCTTTCTGCCTGATCCTATTGGGCCCCACCCACTCTTTGGCCACCAAGTCCTCCATCGAAACGTCCGTCGTCTGCACAAGACACAACATGGGCAGGCAAAGCCCATGCAAGGGTGAGTAACATATAACTTAGTAGGGGACACCAGTACACTAAGGATAAATACCACAAAGAAACCAAAAATCAATGCCATAAAGCAAGGACAACTCACACCAGGTGTATTCTAGAGTAGGAAAGGTTCATCAGTTATAGTGATTAATGTTTTGTACTATTGAGGGACTCATCCCTGATGAGTTGCTAAAGTCTAACATTCCACTGAGGTACACATGGATACTGGTGTTCCAGGACACTAGGGACCATGCAACTCCTCATCTTCTGGGCCACTGTGGTCCACATGGCTGCTGCTCGTTTGCGCACTTGATACTAGGAGAACCTCTCCCCCAAGCCATATGTTGAAAGTCAACTTCCTTGTAAGTATCCTTAGAGCATACCAAAAGACCTTCTTCATCGAGAGGGTTCCAATAATACAAATGGATCATCAGTCTAACACCTGATTTGAAAGTTATTAGCATTTTAGTAGTTAGGGACTGGTTGCGTCTAGGCCCGGTCTGACCCGGTCAGACCGACCCGACCGACCCGACCCAGGGGTCCCACATACCCCAATTTATTTTGACTGACTCAACCTGGCCTAGTTTGGGTTTGGGTTGGTCCGGTCTAGTCTGGCCAGTGGGCCAGGCCCAATGGGCCTTGTTGGACTCAGCCTGATTTAGACGAGGGTCCAGCCTACCGGGTCACTCGATGACCCTGTTTCGTCCGGCCTAGCCCAAAGGGCTTGAGTTTGGCCTGCTGGCGCTGATCCTACCCACTGGATGCGGGTCCAGCCCACTGGGCTGTGGGTTTTGGAAATTGGGCATGGGACCGGCCCATTGGCTGGGGGCCCAACCCACTAGCTGAAGCCCGGCCTGCTCGAAGCGGGCCGATGGTGTGCTCCAGGCCGAGACGCAGCCAGTTTCCACAACAGGCTCCCCGCCTGCCCCACGATTCATTCGAGGGGAGTCCATTCAAATGTGTTGGAGTGACTTCATCTTTTAGCTCTCATGGGTGTCCTGGACACAGCTTCCCCTTCCACGTCACCTGTGGAAATAGTCTACAGGTTTGACCCATCAACGCGGTGCCAGGCTCGCACCGTGGGTCTTCAGCACCGTGGCCCACATTGACCACGACTTCTGCCACCTCGGTGCACCTTCAGAGCGCACCGCTCCACCAGGCCAACAAAACAGCCGATAGCCTGCTATCCCGTAATTCGGCACGCAGCCGGTAGAATCTTCGACAGACCACCAGATGCGCTTCGTTGGTCCGTTCTTTGAACTGCCTTTTCCAATGGCCTCTGAGGAACGTCCTCTTCACTGCAAAGGTATCAAACCCACCTTGAATTTGATTTAGATGCTTGGAAATGAAGAACATAAATGTAGGAGGGGCTCAGGCCTTGTTCGTGTGCCCCCCCCCCCCCGTGTTAGGATTTCATAACATGGGGGAGGTTCGGGGAAGATGTCAAATGTAGTAAGTAATAACATAATCACCGAAAGAGAAAACCCAAAAGAAACGTCACCCTCCCGCTAGAACGCACAGTCCGTGGATAAACCTGTTTGTGGGTTGACCCACATTCATCATTTAGAATAAGAATGGGGAAGAACTTCCAAATAAATCAAACCCCTACCTCATTGAATTTCGTTTCCACAACGTTTTTTCCTTGAGGTTCCAAGAGGTAGATGGTGTTTGTTGTTCTTTGAAGTATGTCAAAGTCGATAATGTCACACTGGTGTTCTTCATTCTGCGTTAGGGAGGAAATCTGTCGAAGGTTCATTAGAGAATCCTCAGAGTTTAATCCTTGTTTCACTAATGTGTCAAACAGTTAAAAAGAAAACATGTCATAGTGTTTTTTTCATGCTGTTACACATCACTAAAGCGTTGTTACGCTGCAAGTTTATGAACCATTAATGAGTCTCACTAATGCGCCTCGTCGTCGCCTCATTGCTGCAATACATCATCACCATCTTCCACTCAATGGTGAGAAAATAAATAAAATAATTCTTTTAAAATTAATTTATTTTTTTCTGAAAGGTATGAAAATTAACTTTTCTGTTCAGACTGTGTTGACCGAAGTTAAGTTCTTTCTAGGAGAATCCTGGTGTTCTGAGTTCAACGGTGCCCTTAGATTTTTGATCTGAGCATTGGTTCAAAAGTTATAAAATCCATCTCAGACATTTACTAAACACACCTTAAAAAAAGTTCAAAATTTTATTCTGGGCTCATCAGGCCTCAGAATCACATTCATTAGAGCGTGTAGTCTTGAAATAAATCTATATAATTTAAAAAAAATCACACAAAAATTACGGGACATTAAATTCTCCCCACCATAGGTATTTAGACACCCGAAAGCCAAAAAAGGGATAATAAAACAAATGGGTGTACTAAGCACGAATCTAAGCCTCCCACTCACATGTGCTCTTCTAGAGATTCCTGTACTGCCACCAAATGCACATTAGAGGAATCGAACACCCATGTAGGACCCGATCCTATCGATACTCTATATCCATTGAGAACTCCGCAAACGTCACCCCATCATCAATGTCCATATCGCCCTAGTCAATGACATGTGATGGACCATGCACGTATCTCCTCAGCTGCAGCATGTGGAAAACATCATGCACCCAGTGCATCTATGGGGGAAGAGCCAGGTGGTACGCCACCTCAATAACTCTACTCAGGATCTAGAAAGGTCTGATGAACATCATATATAACTTGCCTCCCTAGTGAAATCTATATAATCCCCATCAGAGAGAGACCCAAAGGAAAACATGGTCTCCCTCCTCTAACTCCAAGGGTCTCCATATCCTATCGACATAAGACTTTTGTCTGCTCTGTGCAGTCTTTATCCGCTCCTCGATGACTTCTACCTTCTCAGTGGTAGCCTGTACCAACTCTGGACCCATGAGTGCCGACTCCCCTAAGTCTGTCCAGCATAGAGATGATCTGCAAGGGCTCTCGTACAAGGCCTATAACGGTGCAATGCCAATGGTAGAGTGACAACTGTTGTTGTATGAAAAATCCTCCAGTGGAAGGTGGTCCTCCCAACTATGACCAAAATCTAGGATGCAAGCATGAATCATGTCCTCCAAGGTCTATATGGTCCACTCTATCTGACCATCTGTATGGGGATGAAAATTTGTGCTCAAGTACAGCTGATTCATGAACACCTCATGTAATCCCTTACACAACCGGGATATAAAGCGTGCATCATAGTTTGAGATGATCGTCGAAGGAACCCCGTGAAGCTGTACAATCTCATGGACGTAGAGGTTTCCCAAGCCCTCTATTGTTCCCTGATCCCAGATGGGAAGGAATTTAGCCAACTTGGTAAGTCTGTCAATGATCACCCAGAAAGAATCATGGCCTTGGGATGTACATGGCAACCTCGTCCTGAATTCCATCAAGATATCATCCCATTTCCACTCTAGTACCTCAAGTGGATGATTCAAGCCCTCTGGAAAATGATGCTTGATCTTTACTTACTAACAAGTGAGGCATCACGAGATGAACTCAGACACTACTTTCTTCATTCTTGGACACTAGTACTGGCGTCAGAGGTCCTAGCACATCTTCGTCACTCCAGGATGTACCGCCAAGGGGGATGTATGGAACTCCCACAACAAATCCTCCCACAACACTAGTGTTACTATGGTGCACCCTCTGAAAAGGATGACGTGCTCCCCACCTATCGAAAATCCATCAGAAGCATGTCTTGAGGATAACTGAGCACGTCGGGCCTCACAGTCAACATCCATCAGTTGTTCCTCCCCGAATCACTGTAAGAGTGGGGGTGTAATAGTTATCGATTGAAGCAAAGTTTCTCCATCATCATCCACGAAGGATATATGCATCGCGTCTATCTGCTCTATCACCTCACTCAGCAGCTGCAAACCGGTCCTCCTACTAATTGTGTTTTCTACCATGTTCCCCTTCCTAGGATTATATAATATCTCAAAGTCATAGTCCTGGAGGAACTTTAGCCATCACTGCTATCTGAGGTTTAGGTCCTTCTGGTAGAAGATATACTTGATACTCTTATGGTTGGATTAAACTATAAAACATTCACCTATCAAGTAGTGCCACAACATCTTCATGGAATTGACCACTACTGCTAACTCTAGGTCATGGGTCACATAGTTCTTCTCATGATGCCTCAAATACCATGAGCCGTAGGTGATCACCACCCGCTCCTGCATCAGGAAAAAACCTAGACCGGTTCTTGATGTGTCACAAAAAACTACATACTCAAATCCCTCCTCTGGTAGTCTCAAGATGGGGGTACTATTCAGTCTCCACCTCATCTCCTGGAAACTTTTCTAGCATTTCTTCTTCCACATGATGGGGTTTCCCTTCTGTGTTAAAGCTGATAAAGGTTCTTCCACTCTAGAAAATTCAGGCATGAACTTATGATAGTAACCATCCAACCCCAAGAAGCTCTACACCTTAGCCACACTCTTGGGTGGCTCCCAAGTGGGAACTTCCTTTATCTTCACCGGATCCACTTCAATTCCAGCATCCAAGATGATGTGTCCCAGAAAGTGGACCTCTTGAATCTATATCTTTCACTTTGAGAGCTTACCATAAAGCTGGTGCTCTCAAAGTGTATCCAGGACTATCTGCAGGTGTGTAGTGTGCCTTTTCCTCCAACATCGAGTACACCAAGATGTCTTCAATGAAGACCATGACAAATCAATAAAGGTAAATCTATAAAATCCTGTTCATGATCCCCATAAACACTATTGGGGCATTGGTCACACCTAAAGTTATCACCAAGAACTCATAGTGGCCATACCGACATCTGAAGGCTATCTTCGGTATGTCCTCATCCCATACCCAAAGTTGGTGATATCCTGATCTAAGGTCGGTCTTCGAGAACCACCTTTCTCCCTTCATCTGATCGAAGAGGTTATCAATCCATGGAAGTGGATAATTTTTCTTCACGGTCACCTGGTTCAGGTGCCAGAAGTCCATGTATAGCCTCAATCTCACGTATTCCTTCTTGGAAAACAACATCGTGGCTGCCCATGGTGAAACACTGGGTCTTATGAAACCCTTATCCTTCAAGTCCTTTAGTTGTACCCTTAGCTCGCAAAGCTCCACGAGAGCCATACAATATGTCGGTGTAGATATTGGTGTCTTCCTAGGGTATAGGTCGATGAAAAAATATACCTCTCTGTGAGGAGGTAGTACCAGAACATCCTTAGGAAAAACTTCCTTGTACTTTTCCACCACTATAAGAAAGCTTGGACTCCTCTCATCCACTGCACTGAGGGTGAGGCTAGCCAACTGGTGAGTGATCAGCTGCACACTCCTTTGAGAAAGTATGTCCGATTTTTCAAGGGTTTCCTTCTCACCGGTGAAGGAAAACCTTGTCCTATCCTCACAGACACACCACACTTTGTGCCTAAAATAGTCAATCTTATCATGTACTGTAGATAACCAATCTATACCCAAGATGATGTTGTAAGACCTCGACACTACTACTAGTAGATCCCAGCCAAAGCTCTCACCTCTTAGTGTAATCTCACACTATCATCATCGGTATGTAATCATCGAATCCCCTATCGTAGAAGTCTCTATCAATAAGGATCAAGCTAATGGATCCACCAAAATCTTCGAGCTCAGAATGAGAGATGTGGAAAGGAAAGAGTGACTAGAAAATGTTTCTATATAAACTAAAGCAAGGGTAGAGAAGATACATATTGTACCTCGAATCAACTCTAGAGTTCCTTGGTCATAAGAATTCGCTGCCTCAAGCTGAGCTCTCCCCTATCCGCCTACTCCCTGAGGTAGGGGTGGACCACCTGGAGGTGGTGGCGGTAGTACCTCGAACCGTCACCCACTGCCTACTACTCGGCCTGCTCCTCTACCACATATGCCACCCTATGGACCACCACGCTCGATCCTATGCCTCTATCTCAACGGTCCCTTGACCTTCTTCTGATCGTCTGTACGGCGGGTTGGGTAGTCACGGGCTATGTGTCCCTGCCCACTATAAGAGTAGCACGCCCTACCCCTCTACTATCTCCCACCGTCCTAATAGCCTCGTACCATAGATTTTTAGTCCTAGGGTCATCCACTAGATGATATTGACCACTTGGACCATTGCACCATCTGTTGGCTGCCTTCCATAGATGGCTCAGCTACCTGTCACCCGGTGGTGGCACCTACTGTCGGTTCCTGCTCTATGAGGAATCTCTCTACTAGTAGAGTTCTCTCCAGCACTCGAGCCTGCATGGGGATGCTAAGAGACCACCCTAACGCCCTAATATTCTAGATTATCCCCTGCATGAAGGATTTATCCCTGAATAAATGGTCTCACACCATGTTTTTAGAGTAGTGGGAAATCTCAGTGAACCTTACTGAGTACTTAGCTACCATAATGTTGTTCTGTTGAAGGTAAAGCAGCTCTTGAATGCACACCGAGCGCAACGTCTCGAGGAAGAACTCCTCCCAGAAATGATGTCCGAAGTCTGTCTAGGTGAGGGTCTTCTCATGGTGATTCTAATTCATCAGACTCCGCTATCTCCCTGTCGAACCCTGAAGAAGGCTCGTAGTTAATATCACCATATTGTCAAGCAGTGTCCTCACTAAGCGGAAGACCCACATCACCACCTCCAGCCAATCCTCAATGACCTGAGGATCTGTCTCTCCCTTGAACCCGAGAGGTCTCTGTATCTAAAACTCATGCAAGACACTAAATCTGCAAATGTCCTCTACTGGTACCACTAGTAGTGGATGCTAACCAACGGGTGGTGGTAGCACTAGGGCACCACCCGGTGGGGCCATCTCTAGAAATGGTCACTGAACGAACAACTCATCACTAAGCGGGTTTTCCTTCTAACCACACATCAGAATCCTAGCTGGTCGTCCTCATGGAGGCATCCTGAAATAGATCAAGATGGGCCATAGTCAATAGATTATACCTAGTGAGATGACTCATATAAAAAAGAAGATAAGATACACTTTTTCAACCAGTGTTTTTATGCATTGAGCTGAAAAGTATAATTCTAGGTCCTGGTGTGTGGATACATTGACTGCCCCACCAACACTAGACTCCATGAATCTAAATGTCTGACTCGCAACATTTAACAACGTTTCCCCAAAACAAAAAGAAAAACAGACAGTCAGTCTTTGAGGCAGAACCGACCACCATTTATACGACTTTGTCATGACCTGTCCCTTGGGGCCTATGTTGTGACATACCCCAAGCCTGCCTCTCGAAGGCCCAGGTTTGGTGAATAGCGCCGAAGGCGTCAACCTATAAGTGGGAAAAATTTTCATGAGTACCTATACACACACACATGCCCAACCACGTCCCACAAAATGAAAGGAGAAAACAAGTATACTGAAAAAAGTGCTGGGTACAAGTACAACTAAAAACAAGTGGGCCATAATACAAATCCAACAAAAAGAACTAAAAATAGAAAAGTATAAAGGGACTTGGGTATCCATCTGTTGAAAATCCCACCTGATGGTAAAATTAGTGTAGCTACTAGAAGCCGAAGTAGTACATCCTGTCATCCTGATCTTACTGGGCCCTGCCTACTCTTAGGCCACCAAGTCCTCTGTCGAAACATCTGTCATCTGCACAAGACACAACATGTGAAGGCAAAGCCCATGTAGGAGTGAGTAACACAGTACTCAGTAGGGGACCCTAATCCAATAAGGATAAATACCACAAATTAACCACAAATAAATGCCAAAAATTAAGGATAGATCACACCAGGTAAATTCTAGAGCAGGAAAGGTTCATTGGTTATAGTGATTAACATTTTTTACTATTGAGGGACTCATCCCTGATGAGTCGTTGAAGTCTGTCGAGCTACTGAGGTCTACATGGTTGTGTCTCTTCTACCGAGCCACTGAGGTCCTGTCAAGAACCACCTTTCCCAAGATGAGGGAAGGGACATAAAATTGCCAGACCATTACTTCTTTAAGTTGAAGGAGAGAAAATGACCCCCCCGAGTCCCTATTTCAATAGGCCCCAGAGTGGAAACTAGCACCAAGGGTATAAAATCTCACATAACATGGAAGACATTACCCTTTTTAATATAACAAGATCGGGTGATAAGACTGTAAATCCCAAACAACTCCAAAACCGAAAGTAAAAGTAATGCCAAAAATCCTTTTTTCACACATGCATGTTCAAAATAGAGTTATATAAAGTACAAGAATAATTTGAAGAAAAGTACCAAAATAAAGAAAAAGTAGCAAAGACAACTCCTAGCACCCGAGCTAGTAAGGTCTGACATGGTCCTCAAAGTCCTCCTAGAAACCTGATAGTAATTTTATCTATTAAGGTTGAGTATACAGGTATACCCAGTAGGGAAAACCAAAAGTTATCATGAAAAAGTGGGGAGACATTCTAATTCCCCGTGAGAAATAGAGATAACCAAAACACCTAGCAAGGAATCTATCCACCCAGCCTCACCAAGGAACCCTCCCCAAATAACGCAAGTAAAGTAAAGTAATAGTAATAGAACATCAATATTTGTCTACCACACACCACTTTCCCACAAGTTATTTGGGAAATCCTACGTATCAAACCTCCCCCACAAGTTCAACTGCAGTCGCACTGTCACCCCCCCAAAACAAATATATGGGCCATCTCAACCACACGTTCATCCCGCCCGAAAAAACCTCGGCCACCACAACCACACATAACCACACCAATAGACACCTGGGATAAAAGAACAACTACCACGCCTGAAGACACCTAGTCTAGAACAACCATTATCATGCTTGAAGACACCTGGGCCTCATCCCGAAGACACTTGGGAAACAAACCATCTCGCACACACTTGGTCCAACCACCACAAAACCCCCTATTGGGAGATTCTTGGGAAATAATAAACCTTATGCCATCACAACCTACCATAAGAGTCGAAGGTTACTTGGGAGAGGGATCATAAAGGAGCTAATAGCCCACCACTCATAGGAATGTTAGGAAAACACCCTCCCCCATGAAATGGGGGTGTTTGGCATGAAGTGATCAACATGGGTGTGGTGTGTATAAGAAACACAAGAACTAAATATTATACATATAGGAAATCAAGCACTCATCCCAACCTAAGGGTTCCAAAACCAACAACCAACCCATACAAAAACACTCTTTCTACTATCCCTAAATGCATAAGTATACAACATCCCAAACTAGAGCGCAACTCATTTCTAGAAAAAAGTTCCACATCGTACCAATTCTTGTTATCATGTTCATGTGATTCTATTTAAATATTTATTCACTACTAGAAAACATAAAGTCATAACCATGATCCAAAAAAACCACAGAAATAAAGCATCCAAGAAAAGGTTTAATCATTCACACCTGGTTCTCTTGTAATTAACAACATCAAAAGGGATTCTGGAAATCATGTGAAGTACTGGAACCAAACAAAACCCCAACATACTAACTCCATATATCCTCAGATTAAAAAACCAACAACTTATTGACCAGAGATTCCATTCCCATCCACACATCACCTCACCAACATTAAACAGAACAACCGTACATTTCACCAGAACAAGAATGGAAGTTTTTCAAAGTTAGCCAAAACCATTCATTAAGTTCCTTCTTTCCATTTGGTTAACTAGGGTGACCGTACATGGATTCTTATTCATCGGGAATCCATTTAATCAACCATGTTTATGTGATTAACCAGTTTCCATAATTCATCCATTCCATCACATGATTATGCACAAAATAGAGCTTCATTAGTGTGCAATAAAGGACCACCAACAACCACAATTTTCAGTGAACATGAGCCCATACAATTCACAATATAAGAACAAAGGTAAAATACTGCAACCTCACCAACAGTCCCACCCCTTCATTATTTAAAGTCTGTATATTATCTTTGTTAAAGTTGGATTCATCTAAGTCCCAATGGAACATCATCAAACCCACCCAACATGATGTAAAACAAATAGAGACAAAGGAAAAACCCATACTTGGATGAAAAAGGATCAAATTTTCCACTTGGCACCAAGAACTGGGGATGGTGTGACTTGTAGGAAAATAAGACTCTAAGGCTGAGTGGGTAGGGCTCCAGAATGGGTGCACGATTTTTCTCTGGGGGAAGTCTCAAGGTGTACTAAGAGAAATATAAAGGAAGAAAGAATAGAGGATCTCGACTAAAAAATAGGCCATATCCTAAAATCCATGAGATGATTTCTAAGTACTTAAAAGTTGGATCATGGCTCGACCATGCTGCTTGGTGGTTTCACATGTTGGGATTAATTGAGATTTAATAATTTTCCTTGGAGATGGTGGCGATAACGACTGTGAGTTAATAGATTTACTTTAAAAAGATAAAACACGTAATAGGGGTGAAATTGGGAAAATAAGAGAAGATGGAAAATGCGGAAAATGGTGTTATAGGCCAAACTTTTTGGTAACTCAAGGGTTTCCCAACTCTTGGGGGTTTAAAACATATTTTACTAGATTTAAATCGCTTTTAAAGGGGTATTAAATCACTTTTTACATCAAAAGATACGTTACTGGAGTGAAACTAGAAATTTTTGGAGAAACTGGAAATGAATCACCGATGAGTGAGTCACCATCACCCTGGAACCATCACCCTAGCACCATCACCCTGACACCATCATCTTGGAATCATCGTCCTGGAACCATTACCCGGTCACCATCGCCCTGGCACTGTCGTCCGGGCACTGTCGCCCTGTCACCGTCGCCATGGCACCGTCACACTGGCATCGTCTCCTTAGCATCGTTTCCCTAGCACTGATGTCGATCAATGCCTTTGATGGCCCATCAGTGCCAATGATGTCTGATCGGTGCCGTCAATGCCCATAGGTGCCACTGACGCCCATCGATGCCACCAATCGTTTGACCAGAAAATTTGGAAAACTCTTTAACGAGTCACCGATGGTCCCCAAGATGCCCCAAACCTGAGAATTTAGAAAATTAATGGACTAGGATGGTCTGGTCCATTACATTAGATACCTATCAAACTATTCTATCCCTCAAGAAGTCAAGAGTAAACTTGAAGAAAAGAGAGGGGTCTGAGAAACCACCTCGTAAGATTCCTCTCAGGGACAAACCACCCTAGCGTTGTTTGAAATATAGAATAAAACCTCGACATCCAGGGACATATTTCACACATCTATTTCTTGAAAAACTATATAAACACTACCACTATTCTCCCCCAAGTAACCACAAAAACACATAAAGGTAACACCGTACAAACTTATGGATTAGGGATCTACTTTTCCCATGTCAAGATGCAATCCTCTTGGGGAAGCACTGACTCGCCCGCACAGGTTTAATCGCATCCCCCTTAATGAATCTTGATTAGGGATCAAGTACTCCCCTCTCCACAGTCAGGATTTTTTACACACATTCATTGATCAAGGGAAACAACCCATCTTAAAGTAATCAAGGTTAAGCATTACATCACAACAAAGCACAAGGAAAAAAAGATCAAAAATCAAAACAACTCTGAGTATTAGGCCCAAATCTTTCCCTCCCATTCTCAGGTACTCTCATCAAGGCCACCATGCCTCCACAACACACGAACCAAGGGAATAGTCCACCCAAAAAGAACTTTCTCTTTATGATCCTCGATTTTCACCGGTCGCTCCACGAACATCGCATTTCCCTCGATATCCAACTCTCCCCAGTCGAGGATATGGGAGTCATTATTTAGATACTGATAGAGCTGAGATACATGGAATACATTGTGGATCCTTTCTAGAGGCGGTGGTAACTTCCACTGATATGAAACCTTGATGACTCGTACCAGCACCTCAAAGGGTCCAATGAACCTAGGGGAAAGCTTACCCCCTTGCCAAACCTCTACTTCCCACACCAAGGGGAGACCATTAAAAACACGTGGTCTCCAACCTCGAACTACAAGGGTCTCCTCGTATGATCAGAATATGAATTATTTTGGTCCTAAGACACATTCATCCTATCACACACAAGCTGAACCTTCTCCACTGTTCTCTGCACCACCACCAGGACAAGAACACCTACCTCCCCAACCTCTATCCAGCATACGGGTGAACGAAATGGTCTCCCGTACAAGGCTTTAAACAATTCCATTCCAATTGTAGAGTTATATATATTGTTGTAGGAAATATATACCAGAGGAAAGTGTCGCACCCATGATAATTTGAAGTCCAGAACACATGCTCACAATATATCCTCCAATGTCTAGATGGTCCTATTTGTCTTCCCATTCTTCTGCATGTGGAAACAAATGCTAAGGTATAGCCGGGTGCCAAAAGAATTCTGAAATAATTTCAAAACTCATGAAGTAAAGAATGTATCCTTATCTGAAATGATGGTTCTAGGAACTCCATACAGCTTCACAACTTCACCCACGTACTTCTGTGCTAAGGAATCCACTACCCTCGACTCCTTAACCGCTAATAAGTGAGCCGATTTTGTCAAACGGTCCACCACTACCCAAATGGCATCACAAACTCCCTCATACCTGGGTAGTCCTGTGAAGAATTCCATCAATAAGTCTTCTCAATTCCACTCAAGAACATATAAGGGATCAAACAGACCACTGGGAACACAGTGTTCAACCTTCACCTACTGACACTCATGACACTTTTCCACAAACTCTTCTACTTCCTGCTTCACTACGGGCCACCAAAACTGACCTACCAAGCCCTGATGCATCTTGGGGACTTCTAGATGTACCTCTAGGGGTGAGTTATGGAACTAACAGAGGACTCCCTCACATATTTCCACCAGGAAAAATAGATTCCCATGGAAAAGCATCTGATTCTGACTATCCTCCAACCATCCATCCAGAGCATCTCTCTAGCTAACATGATCACACATCACTTCGGCCTCTTAGTCTCCCCACTGAGACTCCTACATCTCTTATACCCATGAGGACTACACTATAATCTAAAACAGACAGCCTCTACCATCCTCCACTCTCATTCCCAGACGCAAAGCATCCAACTCCTCCATTGCTTTCCAAGAATATGCTAAATCTGAAACCACATCCTTTTGTGACTTCCTGCTCAAGGCATCATACACCACATTCCCCTTTCTTGAGGTGTGGGAGATCTTAAAGTAGTAGTCATGAAGAAATTCAATCCACCTCTGATGCTGAAAGTTCAGGTCTCAATGGGAGAAGACATACCTCAAGATCTTCTGTCTTTTTAAAGACCAAGAAGCATTACCCAATGAGGTAATGCTGCCACAACTTCAGTGAGAACACCACCACTAAAAGCTATTGGTCATGGGTTTCGTAGTTATGTTCATGAGGAAATAACTTCCTAGACCTTTAAGAGATCACTCCTTGCTGCTGCATTAGCACACACCCCAAGCCTAGACCGGAAGCATCACAGAATACTTAAAACATTACCCTTATTCTAGAAACCTTAGCACTGGTGCACTGACCAACTTCTCTTTTAGATAACTAAACTCTTCATGGTACTTTTCACTCCATAAAAAATCCTGGTCTTTTTTGGTCAAGGACTTCAAGGGCGCTGTAACTCGATAGAAATTAGGTACGAACCTCTGGTAGTAACCTGCAAGTCCTAGGAAACTATGGACCTCTACCACATTCTTGGGTTCTTCGCAATAAACAACTACTTAGAAATTCGATGGTTCCACTGCTATTCCATGATGGTACACCACGTTTCCAAGGAAGTACACCTATCATGTCTATAACTTTCACTTGGACAACTTCCCATTGAGCTAGTGGTGTCAAAGGACCTCCAAAACTGTCCTCAGATGCTCGACGTGATCCTCCTCTAACCCTGAGTAGATCAGGACGCCATCAATGAACAGAACTATGAACCAGTCTAGATACTTGCAGAAAACAGAGTTGATGAGCCCCATGAACATAGCTAGTGCATTCGTAACACCGAATAACATGACCAAGAACTCAAAGTGACCATATCTGAACCCAAAAGAAGTATTCTGGATGTATCCCTCCTTCACCCTCAACTGGTGATATCTAAACCGAATTTTGATCTTAGAGAACCAACCTTCTCCCTTCATCTGGTCAGAGAGGTCATCGATCCTCAGATGGGGGTAATGGTTCTTGACCGTCACCTGATTCAGTATTCGTTAGTCTATGCACAACCTGAGACTACAGTCTTCATTTTATGAGAAAAAGACTAGAGAAACCCATGGAGATGTTCTTGGTTGAATAAAACCCCTCTTCATCAAGTAATCAACCCGAATCCACAACTCCCTCAACTTAAAAGGTGCCATCCAATAAGGATCCATTGAAATCGGATGGGCACCAGGTTTTAGGTCTATCCCGAACTCAAAATCACGTCGATGGGGTATATTTACAACCTATTCGGGGAAGATTTCAAGGAACTCACTGGAAATTTCCAGAACTTCCACCATCTCTGAGTCTGCTGACTCCACTGAAAGCTCGACTAACAAAGAAAGAAGGGGATCCACTTACCAGCTGCCCTCCTAGAAACCTCACTCACCAATGAAAGATACATGCTGGCCACCCATATATGAGAGAACATCATTCTATAGAATCAGTCAATAACAGTGTGCTCATAAAATAGCCATTCAATGCCTAGGATGACATCGTACGACAACATTGGCAGCAGAAAGAGATCCCCACTGGACAGATGTGGCCCCAACATCAGTCTGCATCCTCAACAAACATAAAATAAGTTGTTCGGACCTAAAAATTTCATTCTCAACACCAAGGTCATGGAAAGTCTCTCTACATCTAGACCCAAGGCATGGGTTAGATTGGGTGAAAAAGGAGTGAAAATCTCATGAATCAAACATGGCACATGAAAGAGTACTAAAAAAACTAATCGTACCTCAAATGACCTCCAATCCTAATGGAATTGCTGCCTCTATGGCATGAAACTTCCCACGCCCAGATCCTCTACCCATCGACTATCGGCTGCTTCCCAGACCATGCCCTGGTCGAGGTCCCTGAGAAGAACCCTGAGGTTGGCCTCCTCTATCACCGTCTACTCTTGATGGAGTGGGATCTCACTGCTCCTACTACTGCTACTGAAAAATCCTGGACAACAATCGGTGATGATGAGGTGGGCACTAAACCTTCACACCCCCACTGTACTAATCTTGAACTGTGCATCAAATTTGGATGTGTCCAAAACCCCCACAATAAAATCACATCGGTCCCGGGCCTATGGTGAAAGGGTGAGGACCAATAGATTGAAACGGGAACTGGTGAGGTCTGCTTCTCTTTAGCCAAAACCTGGAAGGTCCTGATATTGGAGGCCTACTACTGATAGCCTTCCCCTTCGATGAACCTAGCTGGATCCCCTCTCACGACACACCTCCCAGCATGTGTATCCTCTCTACTACCTCATACTTCTTCTAGACCTCCAAGTATGTCGGTAGAGTGAAGGGAGTAACAACATACTGAAGAGAAGGTCAGAGCGCCTCCTCTAAGAGTCTTTCCTGCAACTCCTCATCTGAGAAGAGGTCTAGAGGGAAATGAAGGAGATCCTTGAACTTGATCTCCAACTCCCTTACCGATAAACTCCCTTAATGGATGGAGATAATATCTTTCCTCTTTTCAGACTTCATCTTGGAAGAAAGGAATTTCATCCAAAATTCCTTCTAAAATTCAGTCCATGAAACCTCAGTCTCCATCCTCACTCTGAGGTAGAGAGTCTACCACTGACACATTGCCCCCCTTATCTGACTAACTTCCAACAGAACCTAGTACTCCATCGGAACACGGATCAAGGTAAATGTGATCACTGAATCCTCAAGCCAACCCTCTGTCTCCAAGTTTGAAATACCACCCTCATACATTTTGAGGGTCTTTCTCTACAAAGAACGCAGAGTCTTTTCCCACTTTTCATCCTCTTCCTCTCGGTCAATCCTTCGATGATTGACCAAATTGAACTACTGGTCCTCAACCGCTCTCACTACTCATGGATTTCATCAAACTGCTATAGCTGAAAAGATAAAAAAGAATTCCTAAGCCTGAGTAGTGTAGAAGGACCCTTTTAAATTTTGTTTAAATTTTTTATTTATTTTATATTCCCAAAGCACCCAAGAAACAAAATAAAACAAGTTATTATGATACATGTACCTTTCCTAGGGCCTCTGACCTACAATCAGTGTAGTCTCACTTGGTCATTCAGTAGGTCCAGAGTCCTTACATCATATCACGACCCCCCCTAAAATCCTATGTCCTAGCTGGTCTTCCCAGGCCGATTTCACACACCAAGATTGCCAAACACTATTTCCATACCATCACATACAATACTCACTATTCCTAACCCCAAACTCCATATTATCTCTCAACCATCATCCTTTGATACCATTCTGTCATAATCCACCTTCCCCAAGATGAGGGAAGGGACAAAAAATTTCCAGACCCTTCATTATTCAAGTTGAAGGAGACATAATGACCCCCGAGTCCTGCCTTCAATAGGCACCAAAGTGGTGAATAGCACCAAGGGTATTAAATATCACATAACATGGAAGGAATTACGCTTTTTAATAGAACAAGATCAGAATATAATATGGTAAATCCCAAATAACTCAATAAATAGAAGTAAAAGTAAAGACAAAAACCTTTTTTCCCCACATGCATGTTCAAAATAAAGTGGTACAAAGTACATGAAAAATCTTAATAAATGTACAAAAAGAAAGAAAAATAAATAATGACAACTCCTAGCATTCGAGCTAGTATGGTCTGACATGGTCCTCAAAGTCCTCCTGGAAACCTGAAAGTATTTTTATATACATAGGGTGAGTATACAGGTATACTCATTAGGTAAAGCAAAAATCTCTCATGTGCAAGTGGGGAGACATTCTAATGCCCCTTGAGAAATAGAGATAACCAAAACACTTAGCAAGGAATCTATCCACCTAGCCTTACCAAGGAACACACCCCAAATAATGCAAGCCAGGTAAAGTAATAGTAATTTCACATCGATATTTGGGTACTAACACTACTTTCCCACTAGTTATTTAGGACATCCTACATGCCAGACATCCCCCATAGGTTCCATTGTGGTCCCACATCTACCCCAAACAACAACCATATTATCCATCTCAACCGCACACTCATCTCTCTCATAAACACCAGATCCACCAGAACCACACATAACCACACCCCCAAACACCTGGCCCCCCACAACCACTACCACGTATGAAAACACCCAGGCTAGAACAACCACTGCCACACCCAAGACATCTATGCCTCATCCCAAAGAAACTTGGGAAACAAACCTGCCTGCACAAACTTGGGCCAACCACCACAACACACCCTACCTGGATAGTCTTGGTCCATAATGAACCTTTGGCCATCACAACCTACCAAAAGAGTCTTTGTCTACATATGAGAGGGAGTATAAAGAAGATAATAACCATCCACTCATAGGAATGTTGGGAAAACACCCTCCCCCATGAAATGGAGGTGTTCAACATGAAGTACTCAACATGGGTGGGGTGCATATTAGAAAAAAATAATAGAATATTATACATATAGGTAATCAAGCACTCATACCAACCTAAGGGTTCTGAAACCAACAACCAGCTCGTACACAACCACTCTTGCTAACATCCCTATATGCACAAGTACACAACATCCCCAACCAGAGCACAACTCATTTCTAGAAAACAGTTCCTCATCATACCAATTCTCATTATCATGTTAAATTGATTCTATTTAAATATTTCTTCACTACTGGGCAACTAATAGTCATAACCACCATCCAAAACAACCTATGAAAGAAAACATCAAATCAAAAATTTAAGCATTCACACCCAGTTCTCTTATAAGTAACAACATCAAAAGGTATTCGGGAGATCCCTCGAAGTACTAGAACCAAACCAATCCCCAACATAATGGCTCCACACGACCTTAGATTCACAAACCAACAACTTCTCGACTATATATTCCATTCCCATCCACATGTAACCTCAAAAAAATTAAACAAAACAACTAGGCGTTTCACTAGAAAGTTTATTTTTTCCGTTTTGTTAACCGGGGTGATCAAACATGTATTATTATTCATCGAGAATCTATTTAATCAAACAAGTTTACATGATTAACTAGTTTCCCTAATTCAGCAATTCAATTACATGATTATGCAGAAAAAAAGATTTATTAGTGCACAAGAAAGTACCACAAATGGCCAAAATTTTCAGCGAACATGATCCAATACAGTTCACAGCATAAGAACAAAGGTAAAATATAGAAACATCACCAATAGTCCAACCCCATCATTCTTTAAAGTCTGTTTATTATCTTTGTTAAAGTAGGTTTTATCTACATCCTAAGAGAACATCATCACACCAACCTAGCATGATACACGGTAAAGAGAGATGAAAGAAAACCACCTACTTGGATGATCAAGGATTGAAGTTTCCTCTTTGCACCAAGAATAGGGGATGTCGTGACTTGATGGAAAAGAAGACTCCAAGGATGAGCGAGAAGGGCTCCATCACAGGTGCATGATTTGTCTCCGAAGGAAATTTGAAGGCATAGTAAGAGAAATTGAAAAGAAGAAAGAAGAGATTATCTTAGCTTAAAACGAGGCTAGATCCTAAAATAAGGGAGATTATTTCTAAGTACTTAAAGGTCGGATCATTGGTTGACCATGCGGCTTGGCAGTTTAACACATTGGGATTAATTTAAATTTAAGAATTATCCTTAGAGATAGTGGAGATAATGTCTGTGAGTTAATATATTTCCTTTAAATGGAGAAAACACGTAATAAGGGAGAAACTGGGAAAACATGAAAAGCTAGAAAACACAGTAAAGGGTGTGACATTCACACGTTTTGGTTACTCAAGGGTCGCCTGACTCTTGGGATTTAAAACATATTTAACGAGACATAAATCTCTTTGAAAGGGGTATTAAAGCACTTTGTATATCAAAAGATACATTACTGGAGAGAAACTGGAAAGTTCTGGAGAAACTAGAAATGAATCACCGATGGGTGAGTCACCATCACCCTGACACCCTCACCCGGGCACCAATGCCGACCGAGGCCAGTAACGGCCCATCGGTGGCACCGATGGACGATCGATACCACCGATTCCCATTAGTGCCACCGATGGCCGATCAGTGTTTCCGATGCCCATCAGTGCCACTGAGGCCCATCAGTTTCCCTATGCCCATTGATTCCCCCAGTTCCCTTTAATGCCACCGACACCCATCGGTGCCACCAATCGTTCGGTCTAATTTTTTTTCAAACTTATTAATGAGTCACCAATGGTCCCCAGGATGCCCCAAACACAAGAATATGATAAAGTAATATACTAGGAAGGTCCGAGCCATTACAGGTCCACACATCTCTGTCGGACCACTGAGGTCCACACAACTGCTGGTCTGCCAGGCCATTGAGGTCCATGCGGCTCCTTGTCTGCCGGGCCACTAAGGTCCACACTGCTGCTTCTTGTCTACGTGCTTGATCCTTGGAGAACTGATCCCCTAAGCCATACATTGAAATTCAAATTCCTTGGATGTCTCTTTAGAGTGTAAAAAAATCTTGGTCTCGTTGAGGGGGTTCCAATTCTGCAAATGACTCATCAGTCGGATTCCCAATTTGCAAGTTATTAGCGTTTTAGTAGTCAGGGGCCGGTTACATCTGGGGCCAGTCCGACCCAACCTGAGGGTCCCACATACCCCAGTTTAATTCGACTAACTTGACCTGGCCTGGTTCAGGTATGGGTTGGCCCGGTTCGGCCTGACTAGTGGGCTAGGCCCGATGGGCCTCACTGGACTGGGCCCGGTTTGGATGAGGGTCTAACTTGTCGGGTCGCCTGAAGACACAGTTTCACCTGGCCCGATTAGAAGGGTGCGGGTCCAGCCCACTGGGCATGGGACCGGACCGTCCCGTTGTGCGTGGGACCAGCCTGACCCGCTGGCTGGGGGCGCGACCTGCTAGCTGAAGCCCTACCCACTGGAAGGAGGCCAGTGGTGTGCACCTGGCTAGGACACAGCTGGTTTCCACGTCTGGCTTCACACCTACCCGACATTTCTTCCACATGGCCTCCATCCTGCCGGGGGTCAAGCGACCACGGCTGCCAGCTTTCCCGGGTGGCTTGGACATGGCCTCCCCTTCCACATCACATGTGGACTCAGTCTACAGGTTTGACCTATCAACGCGGCGCCAGGTTGGCACCGTGGGTCTCCATCATCGCATCTAGTGTCAGCCGAAGCTTCCTCCACCTCATCACACTGTTGGGGCATGCCACGTGCCACCGCCGCTGCCGATAGATTCTTCAGTGGACCACCAGACATGCTCGAGTGATCAATTCCTCACACCACCTATGCCTATGACCTCTGGGGAACGTCCTCTTCACTGTGAAGGTCTCAAACCTTCCTTTCCATCAATTCAGATGCTTGTCCATGAATAAAACACACAGTGGAGGGTCTCGGACCTTGTTCATGTCGGCCCGTGCCCCCCACATTAGAATTCCAAAACATGGGGGAGGTTCGGGAAAGATGTTCAAACATATCATGTAATAACTTAATCCCAGATAGAGAAAACCGAAAAAAAAACATCACCCTCCCGCAAGAATTCATGGTCTATAGATAAAACTATTCATGGGTTGATCCACGTTCATCGTTTAGAATAAGAACGGGGAAGAACATCAAAATAAAACAAAACCCTACCTCATTGATGTTCATTGATGCAACATTTCTTCCTTGAGGGTCTAAGAGGTCAATGACATTCTTTATTCTTCAAAGTACGTTGAAGTTGATGATGTCCCTCCGACGTTCCTCATTCTTCATTTGTAAGGAAATTTGTTAGAGGTTCGTTAGAGAATCCTCATAGTTTAATCCCTATTTCACCAATAAGTCAAAAAATTAAAAAGAAAACACGTTGCAACATTTTTGTTACGTTACGACGTCGTGTCGTTATGCTGTTTCATTTACGAAACAGTGTAGCTGTTATGCATCACTAAAACGTTGTTACGCTGTGAGATTACGATCCATTAACGAGTATCATAAATTCACCTCGTCTTTGCCTCATCTCTGCACTACAAAGTCATCGCCCACCACTCAATGGTGAGAGAAGAAATAAAATAATTCTTTTAAAGTTATTTTATTTTTTTCTGAAAGGTTCAAAAATTTACTTTTCTGTTCGTCCCTTGCCGGCCAAAGTTAAGTTATTTCTAGGAAAATCCTGGAATTCTAAGTTCAATGGTGCTATCAAATTTTTTTTCCGATCACTGGTACAAAAGTTAGAAAAAACCCGCTTTCACGTTTACTGAACGTACCTTAAAAAAGTTTAAAATTCTATTATGGGCTCACCGGGCCTTAGAATCACGTAATTTCAGAGCGTTTAGTCTCAAAATAAATCCATATAATTTTAAAAAAATCACATAGAAATTCCGGGACATTACATGATAAGGTTTTGGGGATGTGTAAGAATAAACAAAACATAAACGCTCGATTAAAAACAATACATCATTTTTGAAAAATCTAATTTTCTCAACACCTTAAGAGCACTAATGTTGATTTTATATCTAAAAAAAGAAATATATAATGAGGGTAGAGATTATAGGAAGGTTTTTGGAGAAGGGATTTTTTGAACCAAAAGAGTTTTGAAGTGTGAAGAAATGATAATAATATGTGTCCATTTTATAAGAGAGGAGAGGGACACTTGAAATTTCACAAAATATTAAATTAATATAAATTAATTTTTAAATATAAAAGTCTCTAAAGTGAGTTATTCATAAGTAAAGATGGTTATGGGTCAAAATCACCTCATACAATAAAAATTAGATATGTTTTGACTATATTTATACCCTTATCTTTTGGTTTTAACCCCTATTTAACCCCTTTAACTCTTACTGCACCAATATAAATTTTTACGTTTTTAGGGTCAATATAGTTATTATAAAATGATAAAAGACCCATAAATGTACCATGATTGATATTTTAAACTTTACCCAAATTAATTTTCTATATTTTAAATTTTTAGGAATTTTATATCATTTAATAAAATATTGTTTACTATAAAATATCAATAATGTCAATTTTAAGAACTATTCATTACTATGACTTTAAAAATATCAATATAACGCTTATAATTGAAAAAATATATTTTATTATATCCCTAACATGTCAATGTTATCTATAAAATTCATGTATTACATTAATTATATCAAATTATATTTATTTTAATATTTTTAATATCATTTATGTGATTTTTCCATTAATTAATCAATTATTACATTAGTGTTGTGCAAGCATTTAAGATAATTATTTTTTCAATAAAAATTAAAAAAATAAATTTCCATAATAAAGATAAATATATTATATTTCAAAATAATATTTATAGTCAAAAATATCCTCTAGATAACATCATATTAAAATACTACACTTATTGAAAATAATAGTGTGGCATGTTTGACTTTTCTTTAAATAAAATACTATAAAGGTTATAAAATTATTCAAGTGGCCCAAAAGGTCATAAATTAGACCCTTGGATGATTATTATTTATATATACTCATATAATGAGATTTATTCAAGTTTTTGGGTTATTTAATGGTTCTTATCATTTTATTTGTAACTTAAATTATCTGATTTACCCTTTACTATGACAATAAAATTACTAAGTTTACTATTCATACTGACAAAAAATAAAAGGGATATATTTACTAAACTTGGAACCAATGATTCCAAATATAAAATAAATTTTTAAAAATTTAAAACCCAAAAGGTTCAAAATTTAATTTAAAATTAAACCACCAAATCTTAACGAAAATAGTTTTTTTTTCAGAAAAATGCCCTTTTTAAATATAAAATGTTGTTATACTAAATTAAAGCATAAAAATCCATTTAAAAAAAAAATTATTATTTTAAATCAAAATGTACTAATGAAAATTTAAAACCAATAAAAAAATAATTTTACCTTGTAAATATTTTAAAATAAAATACAATTATCAATAAAAATTAGTTTTTTCCCTATTCTTTGAAAAATCAATATTTTTAGAAAATTCTAAAAAATTCATCATAAGATAATTTTGACATGATGAATTTAAAAATGTAATTAATTTTGTAAAATTAAATTCTGTAATATAAAAATTGAACTTTTAAATAAATTATTTTAAGAAATGAGTTTAATAAAACCATTTCCTTTTTTATTTTAAGAATTACTTAATATATTTATGATAAATATAACTACATAATTCACGAATAATAATAAATATTAATACAATTTATTCTATCATTACCTAGATTTATACACTATATATATACATATCACTTGATATCTCATATCTTTCTTATCATGCTCTCTCCTGATATAACTCTTGGAGATAAAACAACATTTGGAAAACATCTTTTTCCTCCTGAATTATCTGCAACTGACGTGACATAGATGAAAACATGAAGCACTAGATGTCTAGGAAATCATCTATATGATTTTTTATTTATCTCTATCCATATTAATTGTTCCCTCAAAAGGCTCAACAGGAAGTGGAGACTCAAGAACATAAAACATCATCTCTTGGTGTGGTACTATGTTGATGTGCCTGTACCACTCCTGAAAGTTATGGTAAATTATAATATTCTATTTATCATTTATTTATTATAGTAAAATTGAATTATTTTTGATTTCTATTTAATCCACAAAAAGTAAATTTTATCAAATTAGTACATTTTCTTGATTACCAATATACATTTTCAAATTATTAATTTTAAATGTCTCCCACTATTTTATCAAATCCTAGTATCAGTGAACAACTAGATTCCAAATTTTCAGTCTCTTGAGTATTCTAGTGCATAAACCTATCATCATAACCCGAGCTATGACATCACCACTACACCTAGAGTCTAAGGTATACTTTTTAATGACCAACTGTATTAACTCGTAGTTCCTTGATATGTTGAGTGGAGTTTCATATCCTGCAAAGAATTAAGTTGCATTGTTCAATGATTTGCCTATAAAGTTTCAATAAGATAGATATGACTACTCCTTTTATTATAAATTCATTTAAATCGATCCACCACTCTCATAAGAACTCCCTGATAGTAAGAGTCACCCTCAATTAGGGTTGATGAGCACCTAAAACAATCGATTGCATCTACATTCAAGCAATGTAATACATTTAATGAATCAATATTTTCTTTGAGGGATTTGGTAATTTAATCTCAGTGAATGAAATAATTTTATATTTACCATTCTTGTTTTATGCAATCACACTCATAAATTAACCATGATTTAAATAGAAAACATTTTCCACACTTGTTTATTTTATCTATGAATGCTTGTTTATTATTATATTATGTGATCGTGCGTAACAATTACATATTAACAAAATAATAAACCGTGCATATGTTAAAATGAATAAATAATGTCATTATCAAGATCTGTTAAGTCAATAATGGATTAATATATACCCTAGGGGAATTCCTTAAGTAAATAATTGACTTGAATTACAACACCAAAAACTCCTATGCACTTCACCTATTTGGTTTATACTGGCTCTTAACCTGAACCGCTTTGCTAAAAACTCTTTTTATCTTTACAATGTATACTCACACATAGGTGAGGGGGACTTGAGGTGAAAAAATACATTTTATCACTTAAATTTGGATAGACATACCCTAATAAAAATTAAAGATGAAGGGGCAATGTGTAGATTGTAAAAATAAAATAATTATTACATTTTAAAACATAAATTAAATAATTAAATTAAATAAATAAAAAACCAAATATGCACAAGTTTGTATAGTTTCATGACAAGTTAATAAGAAATTATATTTCATAAATAAATTAAATTTTATAAAATTTAACATGAGGTTATTTTTAATTAACTAACTTATATTAAAATAATTTTAATTAATTATTTCTATGTCCCAAAACACCCAAAATAATTTAATTTAAATTCCATACCATTAAATTTTAAATATGAAATTATATCATAATTTTTCGGGTCCATTTGGACCAAATGAATATACTTAGATATTAATTTAGTGATTGTGATGGGGTTGGCGGGTTGGGCATGTTAGAAGCAAACTAATCTGGTCGGACCCAAGTTTAATTGGGAATCTATTTAAGGAATTATATATATATATATATATATTATAAATATATATAAAAGGTGAAACCATCAACCTCCCCATAAATGGCGAGGGAAACAATTCCACGCCCAAACAAATAGGGCATGGACACATTTTTTTAAAATTCATCCTTATCCTTCCATTTAGAAGGATATATATATATATGTGTGTGTGTGTGTGTGTGTGTGTGTGTGTATACAGATACATATATATATATATATTTGTTTTTATGGATTTTAATTCAATATTTATCAACAAGTCATCAACCCAAAAGGATACGCCAAATAGCTACCAATATTTCTTCGTAACATGAAATGAACTTTCATCATTTTTTAACAGAAAATACATAGAACAGTTATTCATAAAATATGAAGAAAAAAACTTTTAAATATCATCACATTTAAACCCTAAAACCCACCATTATTTGATCAGTCATATCATGGAAATACAAACTCGGATTTTCATGTCGTTGGTTTCATTGAAATTGTATCAAAAACATCTTTCTGAATCATATAAAATTTAATTAATATTTCTAAATTTTAAACTTAAATGATTACACGTTCACTTTGACACCAATTGAAGGAACCCGAGGCATAGGGGAAGTATGAAACATATGTAATTTAAAATTTTGAGTTTGGATTCATGGTAAAACCACTGAATCTAAAAAACACATTTCCTATATTTCTCAAAAGATTTCTTTCAATTCAATTTAATCATGAAAAATAAAATCTAATGAAATCATAAAGGATAACTTATACCTTTATAATAACTCATTTGACTTGCTCACTGTCTGGTTGTTGTGGATCAAAGGTGTTAAGATATACATCCTCTAGATCGCACACACAAGAATCAAAGCTCTTGGATCATTGATCTATAATTCTCAGGTGCTATCATTGGACATTGAAGAGATTTAGGATGTCCCTTCAATCATGTTAAGAATACAAACTCAATCGAGAAAGAAGGATCAATCTAAAGTTGTTCTTTCTTCAGAATATCTATCTAAGAGTTTGAGAGTATATGAGAAGATATATTCTCTCACTAAATTCCTCCAAATGGTGGATCTATCTATTTAAGAGAATAAAATGAGCTTTTATACCTAGGTTATACTTTCCAAAATTCCACTTTAGTCCCAATAAAGTAATTACCTTCATTTCATATTCTTGTTCACACTTATGGATTAATTAATCTTTTCATTAATGTCATGAATATTAAATTACTCATATGTAACACTTTAACATGTTAATTTATAAAATATGAACCATTAAATTAGCCCATAATCTCCTAAAATAATTTAAAAAACCTTGAACATTTTATGTTCATTTGAAAAATTATATTTTTCTCATATTCAATTTTATGATCAAGCAACTTGTTAATGCCTTGAGAAATAAATTCAATCATCATTATTCTAAACTTGAGTAATATAATTAAATTATTTTACTTATGATAGATTATAGTCGGATGTTCCCTAGCCCCCGCACATGGGACCCACTTCATCCTGAACTTATATTCTTTTGAATAGGTGGAACTCATGGGTACACATTACGTGTGACCCTCTAGATCCTTATCTCGGTAGCCGTGAGTACAAACCACAGATCAAGAACAGAGTCTACCAACCCATAATGGTCCCTAAAAAGATATAGAATTTTATAACTATGACTACCATCTATGAACATGTTCTATGTAATTTAATCAATTTGTCTCATGATATCTCATAAAGTGGGATGCACACTTGTGTTATCATTCTTTTGATTCTTTATATATTTCATGACCTTACTGGATGGACTTACCTTCTTGTACCATGACCATGAATTTAATGAATGTACTACCATCCTATCAACCTAGTCCCACAAGGTATATCTTACTCAACTTATAAGAACCAAATTCTATCAACCAATTCCTTACCACCAAAGACACACCCAACACAAGCTACCTCACAAGGACTTCAATGTAATGATTTTTTCCTTGTATCAAAATATGCGATAAAATGGCACACATTGATAATGATCTCAATTAAAGAGACCAATAAACATTTTCATAGATAGTAACAACCAATGACACATAGAATATGTGGTTTCCCCATTGGTGGATAAGTCCTCATGATCTCATCTACTTGAGATCACCAAGGGTGAACTTCAAGATAAGAAGTTACAATTCTTATGATCCCCCAACACCTAATAGTTATAAATAATCTACATATCATCAGTATAATGAATCTAAAACATAATAAATATATTTAATATTACCTTCATAGTGTATCATGGTTCTCATTATAGCTAATAACTTCTATAACCTTTTGATATGACGCGTAATATAAGGTCATTACCATGTAAACAATGGATGCAGAATTATCAACATTATTATAGTAAGAATAAAAACATGTATATATCAAACTATATACAAATAATAATAATCAAATAAAATAAATTATTTGGGTATAGTACATCCATTCACAATATTATTTTCAAATTCGGATTCACATGCCTTGAATAGTGACTTGTCCTTTTATTGTAGTACAAAAATTCCACTCCCCTCACATATAAAAGGATACTTCCACCACCCCTTTACATAAACTCTAAATATTTAAATTCCTCTCGAACCTCAACCTATTTTACTTATCATAGAAAAATATACCACATTTTTAAGACCATTTATCCAAGGAAAATCTCTAAATCCTCCATTTTAAGAGGTCCTCCAAGAGAAGGGTCAAATTCTCAATATGAGTACTAATCAATTTTTAACCTTTTTATTTATCTATATTTCTCCTAAAAATCTATTTTAACTATTCTAATTTAATTAAATCAGTATTATTAGTATAATTAAATGTTATTATGTTAATGGTATAACCATAATCTACTCTCCCCTTTTATAAAAACAAGAATGATGTTCATGCGTACGTGCTGACTACCACCTCTAGGAAGGGACACTTTAATTTTTCATCACCAAATTACATGGATATTTCTAAAAGTTAATTTAATGAATAAATTTTATATTCATACCATGATTATGAATATGAAAATATAAATCAATTTCGACCTTCTTTCCATTCTATGGAAATTGAGAACATCATCCATGTGTACATAGACTACTGCCTCCATGGAATGATGTATTTCATTTTTCATCACCACCCTACTTGGATGATTCTAAAAATTTATATAATTAATTTAAATGATATTTATGGAATGATTAAGGTTATGGACATTTTATATTGATATTTAACTCATTAATATTATACCAACTTTTGTTCGATAAAAAATATCAAAATAAGCTTGTTACTGACCCTGTCTTCATGGATCGTGACTCAAAATTACATGGAATGAAATTATAACTTTATAAATAATTATAAATAATATATTAAAATACCATATATAGTTTATTAATGATGAACTTGGTATTAAAGAATGAGGATTAGAATCAACATTTTAAAGTTGTAGCTGAAGCCTCGGTTTATTCTGGGAAAGGGGCTACATTACATAGAAAATAAAGCAACATACAATGTAGGGAGTTACATAGTGAGACTCGAATCTGAGACCTCACCGAGACCCCACAAGATCTTATACAAACTAATCTACACCCTAGGGTCATCGGCATCATCATTTTAAATCACACACAAAATAATCAAATCGCTAACATCCGATGATGAAAATAGATTATTACTAATTAATAAATGTATAATAAATTATTATAATTTAAGAGTATATGGGGTAATATATAAGAATAAGGTTATGAAATAAATAATTAATATTCTTGTGTTTAGTATCATGGGAGTCAAAACTTAAGGTTTGGGTGTTTCTTAACTCAATACCCTTTCATTGAGTTATAATATTTATTATTAAACTTCATTATTATAAGTTACTGTAATATGATTGTATCATATTGTATTTAATCTTTTTTTCTAATGATTTACATTTACTTCACATAAAACCCTTTTCAAATGTTTTTCACTTCATGAATTATGATGTCCATAAGGGTTTTCATCTCAATTTCCCATCATGAGGAATATTTTCATATTATGCACCCATTATTTTATATGGTGGAATTAATGCACAATGCAATCTATTCTCATTAGTAATGATTATTTAATGGATTTTACAAGTCTTTTCTTGACCCATCCTTAATATTGTTTGATTTAATTTAATATCAAAGCAGTAAGGGTTTCTCACCTCACTTTTCTTTCTTTGAGACATATGCTACATTCACCACTTGTTTTATATTGTGTGGTGTATATAATTACATATAAGAGTTTTTATCATACTTTTATTAAATTAAAGGGATTCAAAAATACATCTTATTTTTTATCCTTCATGGGCTTTAAATTCAAGATAAACTAATGTTTTAAGGGGTTTTGATAACTCAAACCTTCTTTCTTTGAGTTAGAATGATTCTCCATAAAATTCCATCTTTTATATTTGGTTTCTTCCACCATAATATTTTATTATATGATACTTTATCTTTCTTTGGGAAAATTTACATGTTTAATTATAAGAATATTACTTTATGACTTTATTTATCATAAAATTATAATGTTTTTAAGAATAATTCTCATCATTTTTAATGACTACTTCCCCTACATATCCATATTATTTCTTCAATACAATGTTCTGTTTCTTATTTTGAAATCTAAAAATATATTATTTCTTATGAAATTCATATGTCTCTTTATCTTTTTTTAAAATTATGTTTTTAACCCTTTTTTATGATGTGGGATTCAATAAAAGCATTTTTTAAAAAACTTTAAAAAGCTTTCCTTTTTTGATCCTAAATTTTATCTTCCTCTCCACATTTCATTTGGATAAACTTTATGTACTTTCGAAGTTCAATTATTAGAATTTATTTCCAGACAACGTTTAACAAATTATTCAATTCTATTTCTCAAGAAAAATATTTTCAGAAATAGATCATCACTTATTCTCTTTATGAAAATGTGAGGAAATGTTTTATAAATAATATTTTACATTCCACTTCCATTTTTCTATTTAAATCCAAAATATATAAATCCTATAGGGTTATATTATATGAATCAAATTATAAATTCCTTTATGAAATACTTATTTCGGGTGATTAAATGTTTTGTATCAACTGATATAATTTTGATATCATGTTATGAGATACCATTTGGAAATGATATTAAACTCTTTTTATTCAAATGAATTTTCATTATATAATGATTGATTGATATCTTATGGCACACATATATATATATGTTGATAGGTGGGGTCTTATATATTCCTTCAATGACTTGGGTAAAGTTTTATATATCATTTGATAACTTTGGGATAAAAAGACATGAATTACTTGACCACTATGCTATAGGAGATAGGGATATGAATTCCTAAACCACTATTTTAGGAGAGAAAAACATGAATTTCTAACCCACTATGTTGTGAGAGACAAGAACATGAATTCGTGAACCACTATGTTATGATTTATAGTATTATGTTTATGATAAGTTCATTGATATGCTATGTTTTAATGACATGCCTCGTTTTTATGAAATATGCCTATTATTATGATCCATGGATCCTTTTTTATTATCGCATACTCTTATTCCATGGTACATGTTTGTTTATTTGATATTACATGTCCCGCTATCATGAATTATAAAAAACTCTTATTATTCCATGTTCTTTTTTAATAAGATATTTCTCTCATGCCCATGTTTTCTTATATCCCTATGATCTAAACCTTGATGAATTTTTTATTAGTTTTCCCTTATCAATCTCTTGAGTTCTCCCCTTTATTATGTTTTTATTCTCGAGATTATGAAGATGAATATAACTTATGAGAAGTATAGAAGGGGGTTTAGTGTGGTTCGATTAGGGAGAAATGATCACAAGTATTACAAAATAAGTTAGTTATGGAGTTTATTCTCAAAGACACTAAACCTTGGGTTCTAAGATTGTGTGATTATTATGAGATGTAATGTTTAATTTATGGAAATATTTGTAAGTTTTTTTAATGAATCTCAATTGGTATCAAAATTAAAAATTAAAAAATTTATTTTTAGCATCAGATTCAGGAGTGTTGGTATGGGTTATCTTGTTAATCTTACCTGAACAAGAAAAATTACCATCTAATAATACATGGCTGGCTAAATTATTTATGAAAATAGGGAGTTACTCATATGCAGCTGGTTGAAAAACTAGTTTATTCTTACACAACTCGATTCCCCTTGGATTCTTTTTTCCTCCCTTTGAACAACCGTGAAGTTCCTAAAAAGAGAATTAAATCTATTATGTTTGTAAATTATAAATAAATATTAAATAAATAATGAATAAAATTACAATATAAGAAATTATTTTCAAAATAATTTCTTAAAATATAAATTAAATATTAAATCATGTCATACAAAGACATAATCAATGTGTTTGAGTATAGAAATGGTGTAAAAAATATGATGAATTAATTATATGAAAAAATAACATGAATTTTTAATTAAAATTAATGTTTAAAAAAAGTATGATTAAAACAAAAAATAAGTAAATCAATTAATTACACGTGTTTTTGGAATTAAAAAATGTCCAAAAATAATAAGACAAATTATTTTAAAATTTTACTAATAATTGACCCACACTTAAACCATGATTGTATTCAAGAATAAACCTCAACATTATCACAAATGAATTTTCTCCATAATGTGAAAAATATTCATATTCATTTTGACTCGGTAAATCATGTATTTTCATGAATTATTAAGTTTAACAAGATTAATCTTCTTATTCCATCACATTAAAGTCAATAAAAGTTAGTAAAAGTTGCTCTATTCCACATTTAAACGTTAAATGATTAATTTATTTTGAAAATTAAAATTTTCATATGTGAAATACATATTCTAATCCCCAATTCTATATTATATTTGGGTGCAAACACCGCACTATTAGTATTTCTAAGCCATTTTGTGCTATATACCTTTTATATCATGGATTAAACAATTTTGAAACTAAAACATTATAATCAACATGCATCTCTCAAGGTTAAGTGTAATAACTAAGGCATGGAAGTAATATTGGACTGCATACTCTGAAACAACTTTTTATTCAGCACAAGTATGACTAATCTAAAACTAATTAATTCCAATAGAAGGAACCCCTAAGAATATTTGTGATAGTCAAGACATGAAAGCATCATGGAAAACAAATTATAAGATAGTTTTTAACTCTTATTTATATATTCTATTGTTATAAATATTTTTATACACATACACAACCCATCCATAATTTAAAATTTTAAATATATTTTTTACATTACTAGTACCACTTCAAGAGATTCCACTATTTATTTTACTTTTAAACTGAAAATTTAAAACTTCCCCACTTACAATAACTCATCAACTCACCCATGTTGTGTCCTCATATTCCAATCTATTATGATGACTCATTAATTCATGCATACTCATTTTATTTAAATATTTAAAGATATGATAATATCAAAACCAAAATTTTAAATCCATTTTAACGCAACATGTCTCCCAGGTCATCATATAAGAATAATCTAAGTGGGTATCCAAGAAAACTGTTCCCCTATCACACTTAGTCTATGATATATATAAGTAACATATCTAAAGTGAGGTATACTATATATACATTTAGAATTTAAAATCATTTTAAGAAGGAGAAAAAACAATAAAAAGAATACATATACTCTCTTATAATTAATATAATTCCTTTCTTAAGGAATGGTTTTTGAGACTCTCATCCTATTATTCCATGAGAATACATGACCTATAAGATAAATGGAGGGGTTTATAAAATAGTGTGAAATTATTGAAAAACAAAAAACAAAAAATAAAACAAAAATAAAATTATAAAAAGAAAGTAAATAAAACCCCTAAAATTTTATTAGGTTGTCTTCCAACCAGTGCTTATGTTTTGATCCATTCATCCAGAATCTCACAGTAAACTATCCTCAGATAGTTTTCGGGGGGGGGGGGGGAAGTGTATTATTTATAAAAAAAATGGGTTTCTCACATAATCCTAAAAATGATAAATTCTACTTTATGTGACAGAGGCTCCATTATAGAAATCACAATCGGTAATATTGTAAAAACCATTTGGAGTTCCATCTTTATCATAAAAAAATGAAGAAGTCTACCTCCTCTTTTATAAATGTATTTTTTTCTAATATTTTTTATGGTGGTAAAATAGTGGGGATATCACCCTTGGGTGCTTCAAGTTATTTACAAAACCATGACACTTTCCACATGGATTTTCCTTCTTCTTAACTATGATCATCCTCATAAATTAATTGAACTTGTGTTTTAGGTTTCGCTTCATCCGGTTCCCAATCATTTATTTACGTAACCACAATCTAAAATTTACATTGTAATTTATGAATTCACTATTTTTATTCTAATAAATTGAAAATCCACTCTTTATTTTTAGATTGGATGACCAAATCATGGTTTAATAACTTAGCTTCCCTCTTATCTTGTTCCTCTTTGATCACTTTGAACTTCTCCAAAATTATATATTTTGTTTGGGTCAAAGATGAAATAGTATAATCTTCAAAATGTTGGGGGTTTCATGACCTAAAATTAGTACAACACCAAAATGGGTGTTTATATCCTCCACAAATATAACAAAAATTCATCAGTTGAACTATTCTCCAGTGAATATTCATTTTCTATAGAAATATATTATAAAAGTGAAATAAAAATGGAGGAATAAAATATTATAAATCAATGTTACCAACATGAGTATTTATAATGAATTTAAACAATAATATAATCAATTAAGTTCTTATGTTTTTTTGGTATTTTTGGTTTTTTAATTTTATGGATTTTTTAGTTTTTTCAAAAATTTCTTATTTTTATTCCTAAAAACATAAAACAAATTGAACAAACTATCCCTAAAAATGGTTCTGATTAGTGATTTTAGTATTTTGGAGTACAAATAATATTTTTACTGAGAGTCTAGGTTGATCCACATTGATAGGTTTGGTGTTACTAGTTCTTTGGGTTTAATTAAATTAATATCAATAAAATGAAGGTTTGATACCAGTTCCTTACTTAGTTTGAGTGTTCAGTTTGGGTTTTTCAGACCCTTACTGGTGTGCTTGTTAATCAAACATGTTCAAAGTGTTGCACCTCTACACTATCCTCATCAAAAAAAGCAATGACCCACCAAGTATTCTTTGTGAAAGTCCAACCTCTATATATACCTCACACTCACAAGTGTCAATTGGTCCCAAAGGGAAGATAACAGAATAACAAATAGGGGGGGGGGTGAATTGTAATTTTAAAATAAATTTAAAGATTATATCATAGTTTTAAAGTTAATGTAGTGGAAATAAAATAATTAGACACAATATAATTTTCATAATAGTTCAGATAAAATTAATCATACTCTACTCTTTACACCTCTCAAACATAGGGAGAGTTTACACTCACTAACTATGGAATATTACACTAAATTTTCACACCTAGAGTCACAATCCAATTAAAAAACATTTTTACCTTAGATGATTAAACCTAAGACTAACCAACATTTTTCTACTAGGAGGCACAACCCGAACAATACTACCTTTTCCCCTTAGAGGAACAACCCAAACTGAATTTTGTTTGGGAGTCACAACCCACACACATGTACCTTTTAAAGGAGAAGTGTAACCCACACATGATTTAGAAAAAAAGAATAGAAACAATTAAAGCACCATCGAAGCTAGTTGAAAAAATGAAGCCAGTAAATATTGAGGTAGTATAGATCACTCTAGTTAATTAATGTTAGAAAATGAATTCCATCAAATTGATTCGATCTATAATGATCCCATGAAGTAAAGGGAGGTTGAATAGATTCACAGTTCTTATATCCTTGAAAATTTATTATCTTTCACTAGTTCTATCAACTCTATATATAGAGTTTATTCTTGTAAAAAATCTTTTAAATTTGAAGACTATTGCATGTTTATTTTTACCAAAGAAAGATTTTCATATGTAACTTAAATGAACTACTTCAGAGAAGTTATTTCTTATTTATCAGATAATTTTCCACATGTAAATTGTTCATAAAAAGAAAAGTATTATTTAAATGGGTTCTTATTGATATAAAATAATAGCCCATACAATGGAATAAATTAGAGTAATTAATATAGTGGTAAAAAATAAATATTAATATCCTTGGAAGACTCCCTAATAATATAAGAGATTGACTTTTTATATTTTAACCAGTTTTAATTTGAATATATCAAGTTCCAAAATCCCAATGTGGATATCGGTATATGCTCAATCCCATGAGGATATCATTAAATTCATTATAAAACAATCTAAAACTTATTTTCATGACTTCTAGATAATTAAGGTGAAATTTTTGAACAAATAAAACACTAGGAATATTCATAATAAAATTGCAGCAAATAGAAAAGTGAAACATTACATAAAATAGAGAATATTTTTATATTTAGGACCTATAGAAACTTACATGACCATGTAGGTGAATTTTATTATGTAGGTAATTTTTTTCATAGTTTATTTTCACTTTTGAGAATTCATATAAGCGAATTCACATAGTTGAAATCACATAGTCGAATTCACAAGGCAAATTGATGTAGCTAAATTCACATAAGAGAATTGATATAAATAAAGAAACATAATCAATTTTATGTATAAAAATTCATATAAGTTAATTTTTGTATCTGAACTGATATAAGTGAATTTATGTATCCAAATTCATGTAAGAGAAATCACACAACCAATTTTGGAAATTTGGATTTGTGGTTAACAATTTGAATGCATGGGATATTTGGATACATGGTTTGTATATGTGGGATAATTAGATATGTGAAAAAATGGATATGTGTAAATATTAAAAAACATGTATAAATTATATTGAATGGTCCCAAATGAAATATTTATCCTAGAAAAAAATATGAAACTTATATAACATGTTATGAATAATCAAAACATAAAATATAAATATATTTTAAGAAAAGAAATATTATTATATAAAAATTCTAATAATACTTTAATAAATACATAAGATAATAATTATAATAACTCAATTAATTGTATTAAAAACTTCAAAGGAAACAAAAAAAATAAATCTTTTTAATTAGAAATACATGAAGTAGTTCAAGGATCCACTTAACAATCTCTCCCTTTTTTGATAATTAAAAAAGTGAATATCAATTTTGAAATTTATAACCCTTCTTAGAATTGATAAAAAAGATTTAAAAATTAGAAAAAATCATTTTCTCCCAAAATTAAGGCATAATTATCAATATTACAAACATATTTTATCCCCAAAATAAAAATTTTCATCTTAAAAATAAACCCCTAAATTAAATAAAGATATTCCAAAAATAAATCTATCCCCCTAAATTAATGGCTCTTGAAATAAAAATTTCTAAAAATAACCCAAAAAACAAATAATATGATATTAATGGATTTTTTTAAATGATATACAAAGAATTAAATAGTAAAACACTATTTAAAAACATTCTAGTGAGCCAAAAAAAATAAAACAGATTCAATAGGCACACTAGCCAAAAGGAACACATTTAATGTTTTACCACAAAATATGAGTAAAAATACTCCTAAATACTTGTTTTATGATTAAATTTACATCATTAAAGGTTCATATTTTATTTTATCAAAATATTCTAAATCTAGTGGTTTAGTAAAGATATTAGAAAGATGATATTTAAATAAAAAAATTATAGACTAATATTTCCCCTTTGAATATGGTCTCTAATGAATCATTATCCAACTCTATATGTTTAATCCTAGAGCATAGTAATAAATTTTTGGAAGTGTAAATGATATAATTGTTTTTATATAATATAACAATTTTATCAAAATAAGAACCAAAATTACGACGTGTTTCCTTAATCCATAATGATTGAGCATGAAGAGATGTATAAGGTATGTATTCAGATTCAATAATTGAATGAAAAAAATAATTTTGTTTCTTTTAATCCTAAGAAACTAAATATTTACTAAGTAAATTAAATATAAATGAAGTTATTTTTCTATATATATATTGTATCCTCAAAAATCAGAATCAAAATAGCTTATAAAATCAAAATTTGTTTTTTCCTAGCTAATATCCAATTAGAATAATTTAAATCTTCATAAATATTCTTAGTTACAAAAATCATAAATGAAAGCTTGATAAACATAAATATTCATAGTATATTTTCTAGTTTATACATTTGATTCAACATTTCTAATCATAATTTTTATTGGATGATATCTATGAGTCTTCCAAGATCTTTCATGAATAAGTTCATTTTGAGAAGAAATATCCCCCTTAATATGTGCATATTTATATTAAGGTTCTTCTTTTTAAAAATTCAATACTCTAAATTCATCCTCATGTTGATAAATATCATCATCCCTTTTATTCAAATATTTTCAATTAAACTTAACATGAATTGATTCTTCAACAACCATGGTTTGTTATTGTATACTCTGTATGTCTTACTATTGTTTGAATATCATAATAAAATACCTTCATTATATTTTTCATAAAATTTATCTAAATAATAATTAATATTTAGAGAGAAAATTTTACACCCAAAGACTCTAAAATATCCAAATTTAGGTATTATCCGCATCCAAAGCTCATAAGGTGTCTTTTTCAACAAATTTCTTAAGATAATTCTATTAGAAACATAACAAGATGTATTCATAGATTCTAACCAAAAATATTTTGGTATATTAAACTCATTTAATATGGTCCTATCCATTTCTTAAAGAGTTATATTTTTCTTATCTACCACACCATTTTATTTAGGTGTTTTAGGATCTAAAAGGTTGTGAAAATACCCATTTTCTTCATAAACCTGGATAAATTATAGATTCTATAATTCACCACCATGATCAAATATAATTGAATTATTTAAGTTTCCTTTCTCATTTCGAACCAATTTAAAAAATCGATAAACTTATACAAAGTTTCATATTTGAGTGTAAGAAAATAAACCCATGTGTATTAATAATAAAAAAACAATATTTCTTACCACCTAAACTAGTAGGTTTGATAAGACCAAATAAATCTAAATGAATAAGATTAAGAGTACTTATTGTTTATACTTTAATGGTATTATAATATAAATTATTAGGAACCCAAAATGATTTCAAACACTTGATTATTGTTAATTTAGAAGATAAAGATTTACAAATGAAAGCCGTAATATTTCTAAGAGATTGTAGAAATTTGAAGGAACACTCATTTTCATAATGAATGTTCATTTTACATCTGAAACATATTATAGTATATATGATTCCATTAGTGCTCTTAACAAATAAATTTTTATACATTTTGGGTAAATTATTTTAATAACCAAGACCAGATCTATTTTTGTTCATTTTATTGAAATTCATCATTTAGTCAATGTTTTCTACACCTTGAATAAAAATGGATATATTTGAATTTAGACTTTCAATTTCATTCCTGATTTTTTCATTCTCTTTAAGAATAGTATCAAAATTCCTTAATCTAGCTTAATGTTATTTCGACATGAAATCAATTTATCTCTTTATTTTTTAATTTTTCTTAAGAGCAGTGTTTAGATTTTATTAATAATATTTTAGATTTGAATATCTATTTTTTATGTTTTCCTAGATATATTTATTTAGCTATTCATTTATCTTAAGAACAACATTATGTTTAATCTTAAGGTTCCTATATAAACCAATTATATTTTCAACTTCATGATTCAGTATTTCAACCTCTTTAAGAAAATCCTCTACAGTGGGTCTTTTAGATTCTGATCTAGAGGAAGAATAATATGTAGAGTCACTCACTTGATTTGATGAATCTATTATGAAATTTGTTTCCACATCCTTTCATGAACCATATACTTCATCAGAATTTGAATCCTCAGTGTAACTCCATATATATTCCATTACTTTCTTTTATTTATTACATTTTTCCCACATATTTTTTTCCTTCTTTAATATTAGGTATTTAGGCTTGATGTGCCACCTTTTTTTCACTCATAACAAATAATATCTAAAACATCATTGGAAATAAAATTACTCTTCTTATTCTCCTTGAAATCATCTTTAGGATGGTATTTTTGAAATATTTTTGAATAACCTTTCTTTTTTCTATATCACCCCATTATGACATATGTAGTATCATTCCTATAATTTCTTTGAAACTAAGAATTAGAATAGTAGATAGAATTTTTTTACTTAAAACTCAATTACCTTCTTCTTTGTATTATTTTCTATAGCATGTTTTTAAGCTCTAACTCATGTTGTAATAATGATCCAATAAGATAATCAAGTTTATATTCCTTGATGTTTTTTACTTTCATCGATAGAAACCTTTTTAGCATGCCACTCATTAGGAAGTTCTCTAATAACTCTTTTAACATGAATAATATTTTCCAGAGTTTCTCATAAAAAACTCATACCATTTACAATGCTAGTGAATCTATGGAACATTTGGTTAAAAATTTCTTCTCCACCCATTTTAAATTCTTTATATTTAGATCTTAACATAACTAACTTAGTTCTAATGACTTTTTTTGATCCAATATGTGTAACTTTAAAGATTTTCCAAATGTCATGTGTATTTTTACTTGTAGATACATAAATATAAACATTTATATTTATTTAATAATTTAAAATATTAATAACCTTATAATTTAACAAATACATTACTGCATCATTTCCAACTAATGATTTAGTTTTACCTTTGAAAAGTTTGTATGGGTTTTCCATGATTTTAGAGTGATCAATGATAGGTTTTTTTAAGAATGATCTTATCCAATATTTCAAGTATCCATAGTCATTTCCATCAAAATGATGAGGTCTTTGACGTGTCTATACATCATTAAAACTTTTTCACATTTTATTAACTAGATATTTTCATCTTGATGATTATGTCTAGAAATGGTTAACACAAATAAAATCATGTATCAAGCTAGGGGTTAATCTATGATACAAATTGCTGGTCTCAAAGATAGCAGAATATCCAAGAGGGGGGGGGGTTGAATTAGAATTTTTAAATAAATTTAAAGATTATATGAGAGTTTTAAAGTTAACAAAGAAGAAATAAAATAAATAGAAATAATATATTTTTATATTAGTTCAGATAAAATTTATCCTACTATATTCTTCATCCTTCTCAAATATAGAGAGAGATGACACCCACTAACTATGGATTCTTAAACTGACTTTTTCACACCTAGAGTCACAATAGAATTACAAATCCCTTTCCCCTAAGTGAATAAACCCCTAAATAACCTACTTTTTTCTACCTATATGCATAACCTGAATATTTTATTCCTTTTCCCCTGAAGGCATGACACATACTGACTTTTTTTGGGGAGTAAAAACCCTCAAACATATATATTTTAAAAGGGTAGTATAACCAACACATGATTTATAAAAAAGGAAAATAAATAGTAAAAGCACCATAGAAATTAGTGGGACAAATAAATCTCATGAATTTCAAGGCAGTATGGATCAATCCAATAAATTAACATCAAAATATAAATTCCAACAAAGTGATCAGATCTATAATGATCACGTGAAGTGTAGGAAGGGTGTAGTGCTTCACAGTTATTGTATCCTAAAAAATTCATTATATTTCACTATTTATATAAACTATATATATATATATAGATTTTCTTCATGTACAACATTTTTCATATTTTAAGACCATTTCATATTTCTTTTTCCTAAATCAATATTTGTGTATATAAATTCAATGAACCACTTTAGATTTGACCACGCTTATTTCTTAGATAACATTACACATGTAAATCTTTCTTAAATAAAAAGTAATATTAACATGGTTCTTCTAGATAAAAAATAGAATCCTATAAAGTGTAATATGTTAAAAAAATTAATATAATAGTAAATGATAAGAATTAATTTCCTTGGAAAACTCCCTGATAATATATGAGACTGATTCTTCATATTTCATCCAATTTTAATTTGAAAATACCAAGTTCCAAAATTTTAGTGTGAATATCCATATAAACATCATACCATGAGTATCTCATTAAATTTATCATAAAACAATCTAAAACCCATTTACATAACTTTTAGATAATTAAGGTCTAATTTTAGAATAAATAAAACACTAAAAATATTTATAATAAACTTGCAGTAATTAAAAATGTGAAACATTACATAAGGAAGAATATTTATAGATATAGAACAACATGTAGAAACTCACATAAAAATGTATAAAAATTTGACCACATAGGTTAATTTTATATGTAGATGATTTTCACCTAAGTGAATTCACTTGAGGGGATTCACAAAGGTGAGTTCACATAGCCAAATTCACGCAACTAAATTCACATAAATGAATTGACGTAGCTGAATTCATGTAAGTGAGTTGATGTATCTGAAATCACATAAGTGAATTGATATAGACTAATTCACATAATCAAATTAACATAGTGAATCTCACACAAGAGAACTATCATATCCATATTCATGTAAGAAAATTTATGTATCCAAATTCACATATCTGATTTTGGAAAATTTGGCTACATGGTTAAGGAGAAGCAGGAATCACCAATGAACACGCCTCACGCGCCGCCCCCATTTTCAAATTTCTCGACCATTCCGGCTGGTCCCTCCTGGCCTCCCCCACCTCTCCCGATGGCGTTTGACCCCGGTTCGTCCTCCTTCCCCGCTTCCCCCCTAGCGGCCCCGCCTTCTCCAAGCTTGGCCCGCTCCAATGGTGTTGGGCCTTCCTTTAGGGATGCCCTCTATGGATCTTTGCGGCCTGTTCCCCCTTGCTTTCTGGAGATCTCTGTGTCTCCTGTGAAATCGTCGCATGAGGTCAATAGGGTTCTTCTGAATGTCTCGGCCTTTGCGTTTGAAGAGGCTAAAGCCTGCCTCAAATGGACTTTGATAGCTAGGTTTGGGGTGTCCACTCTGCCTCTTGCTGCTTTCCAACGCGGGATCTCATCCTGGGGTCTTCAGCAGCCGACGTGGGTTTTGGTTCTTCATAGGAATTCTTTCTGCATCATTCTTGCTTCAGAGGAGGACTTTCTTCATGTCTGGTGCAAGGTCCCACAATCCATGGGTCGTTGGGGCTTTAGCCTGGCCAGATGGTCCCTGGAGGCTCACTGTGGAAAGGAGAGTTCGTTGGCCGTGGTGTGGATTTGTCTTCCAGGGTTACCTCTGCCATTTAAGAAGGAGGGATTCCTGAGGTTGATAGGTGACTCAATTGGGATCTTCCTGTGCTCTGATGATAGGACGAGACAAGGTCTGTCGTCAGCGGAGGCCTGCATCTGTGTTGAGATTGATCTTTCCCGCCCCCTTCCGGAGAAGCTGTAACTTCAGGTGGAGGATTATTTCAACTGGGTTTAGGATCTGGTGTACCCGGTGTTCCCCAGATATTACTCACATTTCCTCCTTCAAGGTAATTCTCTCCAAGTTTGTCGGCGCTGACGTATTAAGGGCCGCAGTAGAGCTTTTGGAGGCGAGGCTAGGTAGGAAGAGGGTGAGTGCTCTTCCCTCTCGGCTTCTTCTGAGGTGACTCCAGTTCTGGACTTGTATCCTATGCTTGCTTCCCCTCTTGTTCTCTCAGCGGCTAAATCAGTGGTCTCTCCCGTGGAGTTGGTTTCGGAAGCACTAGAGGGGGATATGGCCCTTGTTTCCTGTATCCCGAGGAGTATTCCCTCTTCCCAGGCCTTATTTTCTCTGTGTGCTCTTGGAAACCCCTTGAAGCTCTCTCTAACAGGTGGTGTGTTGATGGGATTGGGCTTTCTCTATATTCCTCCCCTCGCTGCGAGTGCTTCTGGTTCTGTTTCAGAGCAGCACCAGTGGGATGTAGTTGTGTTTTCCCTTCCCAAAGGAGTCCCCTCTGAGGGATTCTCCCCTACATTCTCGGATGCCCCTCCACAGCTACCTTCCGTGGATCCCTTCCCTTGGCCAGATGAATCCAATTCAGGTGGACGATCACCCGTGGTGGCCACCAGGAGGAAACGGTCTTCATGTAGGGTTGGTAGCCCTACCACTCCCATGGTGTTGTCGGGTGAGGTACCAAGGGTGTGCACAAGATCAAAGTCCAAGATGCATCAAGGGAGATCCTACTCCCACTATGAGAAGGCGAAGATCTCTGGTTCCATTCCCAGGGCACTCTCTTTCCAATGATACCTTTGCTCATATGGAATGCTTGGGGTCTTGGAGCTCGGGTCAAGTCGGACTTTCTTGCCTCAGAAATCTCCAGGCACAAAGCAGTGGTGGTAGCAGTCCTCGAGCATAAAAAACAACCCAATATAATTGGGGAGTTCTCCAAAAGGCTTTGGATGCATGGAAGCACGCAGGATGAGCTGGTTAATAGCCATAATTGGATCCTTTGGTACAAGAGGTGAAATGTGGTCCTAATTCAAGCGGGGGATCAGTTCCTCACTGTTAAGGTAACTCTTGGCCCTGTTCCTGTTTATGTTTCATTTGTGTATGGAAGTTGCAACAGGCACTCTCAGGAAGCCTTATGGAGAGATTTAAGCTTGTTTGCTCTTGGCCCCGTGCCTTGGATTGTGGGGGGATACTTTAATGTAGTGGTTTCTCCAGACGAACGGCAGGGTAGAGGCCCCTTCCCAAGGCAAGCTAGTCTTGATTTCGTTGATTTCATGGCTGGAAAGGGCCTCTCAGACCTAGGATTTGTGGGGGACAAGTTCACATGGAGTAGTAATCAGCAGGGATCATGTCGGTCGTGGGGGCGTCTGGATCGCTGCCTGGCTAACATCCATGCTATCTCGGTCTTCTCGACCACTAAGGTGACTCATCTGGTTCGGGGAATCTCAGACCACTCACCTATCCTTGTGTCGCTTGACCCCTCACCTCATCCACCAGAGTGGTTCAGATTCAGTCAGTACTGGGTGGACAAACTAGGATACCATGACCTGGTTGGTGCAGTTTGGGAGACTCCTTTGCAAGGTAAGAAATGGATCATTTTGCATAGTAAACTGAGGAGGCTTAAACTCAAGATACAATCATGGGTGATGGAACTGGATCCCTCAGAAGAGTTTATTACTTCTGTTATGCAGGAAGTGGAGAGTCATGATCTTGGTCTCGAGGTGGAGTGGGATGAGCGGTCCTATGAGGCTCTTGTAGAGAAGAAGGGAATTTTGGCTGATCTACTTCTGAAATAGGAGCATCTAGCTAGGGAGAGGGCTCGAATCAAATGGATTAAAGAAGGATATAAGAACACATAATTTTTTCATGCGTGCATCAAGGAGAGGGGGAATCTGTTCAAACAAAACATCCAACTGGAGGACGGTTCCATCACGGAGGACAGAGACATGATTGGAGGCATGGCCAATTCCTTCTTCCAAGAGCTTTTGTCTGGTCCTAATGAACGATTAGCTACTGGTTATCCTTCAGAACCTTCTGACATTTTTGATGTGATTTCTACCTATGTGTCCGGCCAAACCAATGAAAGTCTGGGGGTTGTGCCTGGTGAGTCGTATATCAAAGAAGCTCTCATGCATTTGAACCCGAAGAGCATGGCAGGTCCTGATGGTTTTCCTGCTTCGTTGTACAGGGCCTCCTGGGTCTCAGTGAAAGAGGACTTGATTGATTCAATACATGATTTCTTTAAGGGAGGGAGATTACCCAGAATTGCTTGTGCCACCACTCTCGTTCTGCTTCCTAAGTCCAAAAACCCCTCATCGATCTCACACTACCGTCTGGTGAGTATGTGTAATGTTCCATACAAGATCTTTTCTAGCATTATTAACTTGAGGATGGTTATCCATATCCCTCACTGAATTTCCTTGGAATAACATGGGTTCATTAAAGGTCGCTCGATCCAGGAGGCCATCGCTATGGCTCAGGATATGATCAGTGATATCAAATTCAAGACCAGAGGGTCTAACATGGTCATTAAACTTGACATAAGCAAGGCCTATGATCGGGTGGAAGGGATATTCATTAATAGAGTTCTCTCAGGTATGGGTCTCAACTCTTGGAATGTTGATCTCTTCTTCCGTTGCTTCAGATCTTCATGGTTATCTGTGTCCTTTATGGGCAAATCGTACGGGTTATTCAAGTCTACTCGAGGCCTCAGGCAAGGGGACCCCATCTCTCTATCTCTGTTCATTCTAATTCAGGATGTCTTGAGTTGCCTCATCCAGAGGAGCATCATCAATGGAGGTATCCTTCCATATCGGGATCGTCTGAAGGCCCCGAAAATCTCTCATCTTATGTTCGCGGATGATACCATCTTTTTTTATGAAAGCTAAGACTAAGTACATTCGTAGCATTAACAGAGTGCTTGATGTTTATTTTCGATGGAGTGGTTAGTTGATCAAAAAGGGTAAGAGTGTCTTCTACATCTCCAATAAGTGCTCCATAGAGAGAGTGGAGGTTGTCGGCAGCTTGATTGGCATTCAGAGGGGGGTTTTACCTATGATTTACCTTGGTGCTCCCATATCACCGGGAAGGCTTCGAATCCACAACTTTGATGACTTATGTATCAGGATCTCAGATAGGGTTCTGAACTAGAAAAATAAATTCATGTCTTTCAGTGGAAGGATCTCCCTGGTGAACAGTGTGCTACTGGCCTTTCCAATCCATGGTTTATCATCCAAAAAAGTCCCTAAGGGGGTGATAAAATCCATTGACATGATCCTTTACAATTTCCTTTGGGATCCGACTTCGGAGGGAAAGAAACACTGGGTGGCATGGGGTAAATTGGCGAGGTCGGTGAGGGAGGGAGGGATTAATGTGCACCACTTAGAGGACACACTTTACTGCATGCATGCGAGGATCGCTTGGAGTGTTCTGGAGTGTCGTACTCTCTGGGGGACCATCATTCAAGTGTATTCCTTGGGCTCTAGGGGTTTGGTGGAGCGGAAAAAAGTATCCCTCTAGTATTTGGTTGGCCCCATTGTTGAGAAGCTTCAGCCCTTCGCTCGGTGGATTGTTGGAAATGGAGATCTCTCCTTCTGGCACCAAGATTGGAGCGGTGCAGTGCTGGGGTTTCCTGGATGTCTGATCACCAATATTTTGTATAGGGATGCTATTGTTTTCCAGGAGTCCATCAACTCGGTTTTGGATGAAAATCAGCTTGAGTGTTTCAATCTCATTGATCTTAATATAGAGAAATATAAATGTGTCTTCACTGATTCCTCCATGGGCCCGTTCTCCTCGAAGGACTTCCGATGCATTGCTTTTGAGCCAGGTTAGGCAGGGAGCTGGGATGAGGTCGTCTGGGTGATGGACATTCCAACTAAGATCAATTTTCTAACCTGGAGGATTCAAAATAGAGCACTTCCGATGGACAAGAATGTCAGGAGGTATGAAATCTAGCTTGCGTCTAAATGTTTTTGTTGTAACATGCATAGAGAAGAGATCACTTCACACCTATTCTTTGGTAGTGTTTGGGAAGGCGAGGTCTGGAAGGCTCTTGGCAAGTTCTCTGAAACCCTTTCTTTAAACGAGACATTATCCGCCTTTCTTGTTAAGTGTTATCATGGCTCAGAGGGTGGGGGACCTGAGAGAGTTGATCATTCGGTTTTTCTACATGCGAGGTGTTGGTGTCTTTGGCAGGCGAAAAATAGAGCAATGTATGAGGGTGTGGCTATCTCCGCTGAAGTTATTATTTTATGGGAAAAAAATTGGTTACTGGACCTGTACAAGGCAGTGCGACATTGGAGGGCAACTTCTTCCTTTCACCAGTTTCATTCCAGTTCCAGTGAGGACTGTACCTCTAGTAACAGGAAGGGCAGTTGGGTCTGCTGGTGACCTCCCTCGGGTGGCTTGAAGCTCAATACAGGTGGCTCTTGTGTCCAGGGGTGCATTCGCGGAGGAGGTGTGGTGAGGGATAGTAAAGGCTCGGTTTTCTTAGCATTTTCAGCCAGCCTGGGCCATGGATCTTCCCTTCAAGAGGAGGCACTGGAAATGCTTACGGGACTCAGACTTTGCAGGCAGCAGGGGTTGGAGGTATCCGAAATTGAAACAGACTCCTTAATTATCTATAACTCTTTGGAGGAGAATGGTGAAGTCCCCTGGTCGATATGCTATGTCATAAGGAAATGTAAAAGCATTATTAAGAAAAACATCAGAATTCTTCACACCTGGAGAGAGGGGAACAAGGTTGCTGACTACTTGGCCTCAGTGGTCCTTAATGGCATAGAGAAGGTGTTTCTTCACTATGCTGCAAGTATTACACCTAATGGGATTGAATTTATTAAAGGGGATTCATTAGGGCTACATCATTTTAGGCCCCCATAGTTTCTTTTTTTTGGGTGGGGGCGGGGGTGGGAGAGGGGTTTCCCTCTGTGCTTCTCCTTTTTTGTATTTTTCCTCCCTATCCCTTTATAAAATTACATGATGATGATGATGGCTACATGGTTAACAATTTGGCTATGCAGTTTGGTTATGTGGTTTGGCTATATGGGAGAACTAGATATGTGGGAAAATTTTCTATGTGTAAATAGTAAAAACATGTATAAATGGTATTTAAAGTCCCAAATGACATATTTAACCTAGAAAATCAATATGAAACTTAGAAGACGTGTTATATAAAATCTAAACATGAAACCTGAAGATATTTTAAGAAAATAAATATTATTATATAATCAAATTTCATCATATTTTAATCAATTAAAATGATAATTATTATAAAAACATAATCCAAGTGTTAAGACTTTTAAATAAAACAAAGAAAATAAAGCTTTATAATTATCACAACATAAAGTGGTTCATGGAGACACTCAATAGAATCAACCTAGAAATAATATATAAATACTATGTGGTTATGTGATGTTATAATTTTATAACTTCACTAACAATCACTATAAATCCTTTCAATATCATATAAATAGGCATTAACTTCTAAGTAAAAATTCAATAACATAAGAACCAAATTAAGTTAATAAACACAGATTCAACTAAAATCAACTCACACATTTACACATTTAGAACAACTCAAGTCCTCACATTATTAGATAAGTAATTAAAATATATAAAAAAGATTATAAAGCTCATATATATAGTTCTTAACTTTTTATTATAATAAAGATCCTCATATATTTAGATCACTCTTTAAAGTCTCATATTTTCCTTAACAATACTCCAAACATAATCTCTTATTCCTTACATCCACCAAGGGATGATCCTTGATCTATATTTTTCCTTTAAATAATATACCCCTTAGAATTCCTTAAATGGTATATGGATCACTTCCATATAGAATAGGCTAGGTTAGATGATCATTACAAGTGAACAAGGGATTTTTATTTATTTTTTAAAAATCAAATTTAGTGACCAAACCGTTATTTATTCTCTCTCTAAATACTTCTTCCACAAATATTTCTCACTGAAGCTTTACATGATTTGGTTGAATAGGTAAGTATGAAAAATGAATTTGGTCCCCTTATGATTTCATGTTAGTCAGGTGAATTTTCATCTTCATCATAAACCCAAATTGATTCTCCCATGATCAATCATGAATCTATTGGGAATATCAACATCACTCCTTCTGATAATACAACCATAAGTATGAAAAATTTATCAACAGAATTAACCCACCATAAGAATATCACTGGAAGATGTGAAACAAAAAACAAGGTCATTAGAAAGGACTCCATCAACGAAGTGTACCATAAGTAGGAATTCAAAGCACCATACCCACCGCACTAAGTCAATACTCACAATTGCACAAGAAAAATCGTAGGCATTCTATGAAATCAAAATATGTTGGGAAGAAATGGAAAGACCTAACAATAAATAGATGATAGAGCTAATGTTCTATAGAAGATCATATTCACCGATGCTTCTACACAGTGGAATCAAATCAACAAATCTTTCCTTCTGTCTTAGAGAACCAAAAATATGAAGTATGATTCACTCTAATCACCACTTCCAAGAAGCACCTTTCATATATTCCAAAAAACTCACAAATATGTATTCAAAGTAACAAGATAAAATAGGATGAATACAAATCTATATGGTTCATAATTTTTTCTACATACCTAGAAGAACACTTCTAACTATTGTATTATCATGAGTAAAAAGGATAAAAAAATGTAGTAAAGGAGTTAATGTTATACTTTTATTCATCTTATAGTTATCCATACTTCTAGTAACTAGTACCACATCTACTTTATAGAAGAAAATATCTAGTAAAATTGGTTGTATCACCATATTAACTTTGTGGTTAACCATATGTTAAATTCACCATTCTTTAAGTATTTCATCAACTCAAATTCCCTAAATGGAGGACTGTTCACACCCACCATCCATTGAATTGGTTAGCTTGAAAAACATCATCAAAAGTTCACTAACTTCCAAAAGATCGAAGCATGTATGCTTAAGTCTCTAATGTCACTACCATGAAAAGAACAAAGTGATTTAACAAAGTTTATTCAACTAGTAAATGATATTTTTATAAATTAAAGTAGCTTCACAATCCCAAAAATCACCCACTTAAAGATTATATCAAGTTTTCATCTTGACATGCATCGAAACTTAATAAAATATCATCCTCTTCCCCCATGAATGTATTGTTTTCCATCATCCTTTATTTACCTGGGTCCTACCGAGGCACATTTTTGCCTCATAATTTCAAGGAATAAAACCTTCATGAACATATTAGCCAAAATTTTCTTCCCTATTATCTTATAGAGATATAACAACTTGTCTTTTAATTGATTCTATATGAAATGAAACTTTAAGTCAATGTGTTCTTTTCTTGCATGAAAGACTAGATTTTGAGCAAGGTGGATGAAAATATGATTATCATAAAATAAAACTTCTCCTTATACTGACTTTATAAGATCCTGTAGTAGGCATATCAAAAAGAATAAATCTTCTCCATCTTTTTTAGCTGCTATGAATTCTGATTCTACTGTAGAAAAAGTAACCACATGCCACAACTAAGACATCTAACTAACTATTATTTTTCCAAATTTAAACACAAATGTTGTCATACTATTCCATGTGTATGATTAACCAAAAAAATCCACATCAATTTAGACTTATAAAGGATAATAATGGACAAAATAGAGTGCTATATATTCTAATACCTTTAAGTATATGATGATCCACTTAAAGACTTCTCAATGTTCCCTTCAGGGGTTTGACATGAATCGAATTACCAATCCCACTGGAAATGAAATGTCTGTGTATGAATATTTCATTTTATACATTATTCTCCTAATATTGGATGCATACAAAACCTTATTCAAGTACTAGACCTCACCTTCTAATGATGGTTCCCATGCCTCAGATAACTTGAAGTGTTTGGAAAGGTGATTTGAGACATATTTACATCCAGTCAAACCAAATTTCTTGATGATCTCCCAAATCTATTCCTTTCGGTACAACAACATAGTACCATATTTTTTATCACTCTCTATCCTAATATCCAATATTTTATTATCTTGTCCATGATCCTTCATTTCAAATCTTCCAGACAATTTCCTCTACATCTCTTGAATCTGTGAACTCTTCAGAACTGTTATCAACATGTTACACATGTAGAGTAAGATAATGATGAAAGTACCATAATTTTATGAATTTTAATAAAAAAAAAGATCAAAGTATCATCTATTTAAACCTTCCTCTATCACAAAGGAGTCCAAATCATGGTTCCATTAATGAGGTGCTTATTTCAATAAGTAGAGGATCTGATTCAACTTACAAATAAGGGCCTCCATTCAATGGCCATAAAATCCCTTAGGATAATTCATGTAGATATCCTACTCCAAATATCTATAAAGAAAGAAACTCTTAACATCTATCTACTATAACTATAGATCATTATAAGAAATAATTATTATGGTATTATGCTTAACTTCCAATGAAAATAATTATGAGAAATTGATTCCTTCCTTATGTTAGAATTATTTCACTACTAATCATGCATTGTATCGTCTAATTTTTTTAGCTTCCTCCTTGAAATAGAAATCTCATTTTTCCTCAAAATATCTCTTTCCTTTAGATAGTTCATCCATATCCCATGTTCTATTAAACATTTAAGTGTTCATTTCTTCCACCATGCCTAACTCTCACTACTTTGAGTCACTGATAATTGCTGCCACTTCTAGGTATTTGGTTTCCCAAAAATTTATTATAAGTAAAAAAATTTCATCAACCCTATACCTATAGAATGGTCATTTTTATATAGAAGGTATTATCAACTATACATGATACTATGATCTATTTGGGTCCGCAATTTATGGTGCCCTAAATATTAGCTACTCAACTTTCATACCTTTCCCTTGGGCTTTAGTATACCATGGTAATTCTACCATGTTGTACATTGATTGTATTTCCAGTGATCTCGTGTTGAAATCTAGTACCATCATAACTTATTAAATTCTTTTTATTTCATCCAAATCCACTTAAACTTTAGTAGTTGGATTATTTCGCTCAACTTTTATTTTTTATAAGTTTTGGTCCTTATATAGGATCTTCCTATTAAAGATAATGCTTAAACTTTTGATTATAGCGTGTGTGTCATCATCCCATGGCCTGAAACAAAAATCTTCATTTCCATAAATCATGAGAATATAAGCTTTTGACTTAGCCTCCAATTTTTCTATGTTGTTTTCATTGATCAAGGAATAAGCTAAAATTCCAAATATTTTTAGGTGTCTAACTTCTAATGTTTTTTATAGAATATATATTATGGTATAATATTTCCCATATTAGTTAAAGGAATTTTTTAGACAAGTATTCTATCATGTTAATTTCATCCTCCCAGATGGATTTGGTCATTACATATTGAACACACATACATATTTCCTTCTCAATCAAAGTATGATTCATTCTTAGTATTACTCCATTATATTGTGGAGTTATGGGAACTAACCTTTCAAGATTGATCTTTTTTTTGGAAAATTTCTTGGAAGTTATTTCCATTGTACTCTCCATAATTATGAAACCTAAGAAATTTTAACTTATGGAAACTTTATAATTCATCCTTTGATTTAAACTATATGAAATCACAAAAAACATTAGATTTATGATTAATAAAATACACCCATACCTTTCTTGTATCATTATATAAGAATGTGATAATGTAAATTGATCCTTCATGAGATTAGATTGGACCAGTTCCCTATATCATTGATTGAACTAACTCCATATTCTAGGATCTGAGATTCTGACCACTCAAATTGAATAACACCTAATTTTTTACTTTCCCAGCACAAAGTTCTCATAACGTATGATAATTGTGTGATAAAGATTTTCAATCCCCTTCCCAACTAGAACCTTCATGTTATTCTTACAAAGTTGGAAAAACCTATAATACTAGACATCCAGAACTTATGAGGTTGTACTTATGACCATTGCACTTCCATATGAACTTCTAGTTAGTTAAAGGGTATATTCCTTTACTCCTTGCACCAAAAACATTGATCCTTGATTAATTTTATAGAATCCATTAGCGAAGGTGGTCCTATATCATACATCTTCTAGATTCCCCATAGATTTGATATTTCATTTGAGACCTAGAATGTTTTTAACTTCATTCAGTCATAGGGAGAACCCATTATTCATATGAATATTTAAATATCCCTTTATAATTACTTACAATGATTTTTCATCTTCTATATGAACTTTCCCAAATAATTTAGATACGTATATTTTCATGCATCTGTGATTAGATATCTAGTGAAAATATGCCTAATGTTAACCACCCATGAATCCACTAGAGAACTGGTATTGTGTAGAAGGTCCCTATCACCCTACATTGTGTTAACATATTTTTAACTTATAGACTCTATTATTCCATTAAATTATTTAAAACTTCTAAAATTCCCCTAAATATGTTCATGTTTCCAAAAAATCCATCATGTGAGTCTTGGACCAATTAAATTTCCTTTAATCTAATCTCTATACTTATCTTCCAACCATCGAAAATTCTTTATCTAAGGTGAGTGTACCCTTATATCATCATTTAGTGTACTATCAGAAGGAACTTGGACCTCTCTTCTCTAGAGTTCCTCATTGAGGATAAAATTCCAAATTTATTCAAAAAATAGATTGGACTTTCTATAGGATTTATTTATTTTATTATCTATTCTATCCAAATATTCTCATAGTGATGATAATAAAAATATTGCCCACACAACATCCATGAATGTTACTTTCATTACTTAGACTTAACTTCTGATCCTGATGATGTCATTCACATGATCTGATGTTGAACATCCTTCTAATAACCTCATGATAAACAACCTTTTCATTATAATCACCTTGTTTAACTCTATAATTTTTTTTACATGTTCTCCAGGGCCACCATATGCTTAGTTGTGATTTTTTCTCCTAGATGTTGAAGGCTATATTTTGTTCCAATGATATAACCCCCAAGACTAATTTTTTTCTATCAATATTTTCTCATTCTAATTTCTCAATATTTTCAAGTTTATTTCCACACAATATAAGTTTGATGTCCTTTACGATCTATCTCCACTAGAAGACATAGTTAGTTCCATAGAACTAACTATTCCAAACCTTGACTTATTTAATTGTCATATCTTTTGATGATAGTATACCCAACTAAAATCAATATGACTCTAAGAAAAGTGATAATTCCACTTGATTTATCAATTTGATTAACCAATATATGATTCCACTTATTGGGAAGCAGTGGAAACACCTAATGATTGATGGATGATAGAATTAATGTTCTAAAAAAGATCATATTCACTAATGGCTCTACACATCAGAATCAAACTCCAGAATCTTACCTTCCATTCTAGATCATCGGGACTATGAAATCAGATGCACCCTAATAACTACCTCTAGGATAAACCTTCTAGAGCTTATGTATAACTCCCAAATAATAATTATGATAAATAAGATAAAATAGAAAACACAAAGATTTATATAGTTCATACTTGCATCCTACATATATGGGAGAAAACTGGTAACTCTTGTATTATCAAAAGTGTAAAGGATTATAAAAATTCGAGCAAAGGATATAGTGTTACACTTTGATTGTTCATACAATTACCCATAATTCCAGAAAATGGTCCCACATCTACTTTATAGAGGCAATTTTCAGGTGAAATAGGTTTCAACACCATCCTATATTAGTGGTTATCTATCTGTTGAATTTATCATTCTTTAGAGGATTCTACCAACTCAACCACCATATTCATTAGAATATTCACAGCCTCTATACATTAAAGTTACTATCCATCCAAATCATATTTTTATTCGAAAAAAAGAGAGTACAATAAGTACAAAGATATAAGGGTGCCTGAAATAGTGCAAGCCAAGGGAATCCCCTCTGATCAAATTCATACCCTATGGTTTCAGGTAATTATTATATATGAGTAGAGTGGTGATGGAGCTATGGTCCGATAAATAGTCCAGATGATCCGTGACCCTATTCCCCTCGCACCAAGTATGGGTAACTCAGATGTTGTAACCCAGAATGGATCTACATTTGTGAAAAATGTATTCTATGGTCCAAGGAGGAGATCCAATGCCATGTAGGGAATCATGCAGGATAATAGAGTCAGTCTCCACCTAAGTGATGCCAAGGTTCTTCTACATGCACAAGGTGAGTCCAATGAGCGTCACATTGGCCTCAGGATGAAAGGAAGATCCATTTCCATAGAATGAAGTGTAAGCCATAACAATATTTCCCATGATCCATGAATGAATCCCACTCTGCTCATGGCGCCCATCTTACACGACCCATCTGAATTAAATTTGAAAATTCTAATGGGAGGGTGCCAGCAGACCCATCATCCTTGGGGAAGGGAGAGACATGAGGAAGGGGTCATGACCTGAAGAAGCCTTAATGAAGGATCCCCTTGCTAGTCCGTGATGAGAGAAACCATATCCACCAGTAGGAAGTGAGTCCTTATGATGATGGACCACACTAAAGGAGTATGGCCATCAAATCTAGCCTGGTTCTTAGCTTGCCACAGACACCAGCACCTGGCACTAAAAATCAAATACTGAGCCTTCTGTTCCATACCAACTTTTGAAAGACTAAATCCCATTTTTCAAAGACTCTATTGCCAATACCTTGACAAAATTTAAGTGATTTACTGAATTGTAATCAAATAGGTTTCACCTATATACTATATTTATATTCATCAATATGTTAACTTCACTATTCTTTAGAGTATTGCATTGAATCAACCACCATAACTAGTAGACTGTTCACAACTTCCATCCATCAAAGTGACTAGCTTTTGAAACGTCATCAAAAGTTCACCAACTTACAAAATACCAATGATCATGTGGTAAAGACTTTATTATTGCTACCTTGAAAAGACCAAAGTGATTTACCAAAGTTCCTCCATCTATTAAACAAAATTATGATGACTTGAGGAGACTTCACATTCCAAACAAAATGAATGTAATGGAAGAACATCAAGAAAGAAAGGACATAAGATTTTAATGTGATTTGGATAATGAGTCCCATATGCATGGGGGAAACACTACTGCTACCTTTAAATTATAATCAGAAGTACATGAAATTTTAAAATAGATTAATAAGTACAAGTAATCTACCAAATCTCTACATCTATCCTTGATCTCTTATTTATAGGTACTATGAAAATCACTCAAAATCAGCATGATTAGCACTGAATTATCATGAACTTATATAGTAAGTTACATCCATTCAACAAGTTGAATCTAATCCCCTAATGTATAAATCAATAAAGCATGAAAAAAATAGTTGGATTACTAACCTAATGAGACCTTTCTCACTGAACTTCTGGATCTCCATCACTCTATCATAACTCTATCAGAAGATACGAACTTCTGATGGAACCAATTTACCTAGAGATATTCTTATTCTATTTTATACACACCTTACCACTCTATATTCCATTCACCTATCTTCTAGTGAACCAAATGTTGGACTCGTGATACTCCTGACAACAAACGAGAACCCTATAGCCCACTAACTCGTGGGCTTTGAAAAATGGACCCTAACTTGGTCCATGTTCAAAAACTATCCCCTATCTAGTTGGGGATTTAATATTTCCTCTGAATAGATTTAAACCCAGGTATAACTATAATAATAACCAACAGGGAGCATCCTCCACTACCACTATGACATGTAGTGGTACTCGTGATGCTCCCTGGTGGCTGTTATGCCTTAGGTAACAGGTTCGAATTACTGGGGAGGCGAGATAAATCCTAGCGGGGCTCAGGGATAGTATCCACCACATGGAGGTGTAAATCCCCAATGGACCATTCCATGAGTTATAAGGTGTGGTGAATGAAACAAACTATGGCCTAGTTAGTGGTGTAGGTCTGTTAAAATGGTGCATTTTTATTGGACCCATGATGCTCTATACAAAAGACTAGAACCCCACAACACAGTAACTCATGGGATCCACACAATAGGCCATGTAACACCCGAGACTTTTATGTTATATAAATAGTCAAAGGAATCTTTTTCTACACAACACTTGCTTGGCTTGCTTTACACGCAATCGCGACCTTCCTCGATAGCTTGCGTCGTACGCAATACCGAGTTTCACTAAACAACAATATGCTATTAAAACTAGCCGTTATAACCACTTTTTGAAATTTTATAAATTTTATTTTTCAAAATGGACTTCATTTTTGGACTCAGAATATCGAAATTAGCCTAGGGTGAAATTTTGGTATTTTTCTGAAAACTTTCTATTTTTGATGAATAGTGAAACCACTAAGTGGTAGGTTAAAAACTGAATTTTGCATAAAACTTAATTTTACCGCTTCTGTGAATGGAATTTCAAAAATCCGACAGACACGGTTGATGTCAGTAAGTAAAATGTGGTTCAATGAGATAAAAATAATTTTTTGGTGAATAGTAACTTTTTACTATTTTTACCGCGGTTAATAGTAAATAGGGTAACTAAGGGTAAATATGATATTAATATTACCCTAACACATGTCCTAATTCTATTGGACAAGTGTAATTCGACCAAAAACAAACTTAGGAATAAAATATGACCATTTAGGCCCACTTGGATTAGATTAGGACATTTATTATTAATTTATTTAAAGAAGGGTTAAAATAGTTAAAATCAAAGTTTAATAAGTAAATCATTTTTAACATGGGGTTATACATAAGATAAATTCGATTGTAAATATTCATTAGAAAGCTAAAAAGATTTCATACATGATGGTATTTTATTTGTAATTTTTAGACATCAAATAATTTAATTTATTTATGACACAAAGATGATGCAGTAATTATCTTATTAATGAAATATTGACAAAATTGATAATATAAATACCAAAATAAATGTAATTTGAGACTTTTTATGAATTCCACTAATTTTCTAAGTTACTATGATATATTATTGTTGATTTAATTAACTTGGTTCGAACATATAATTCTGTTATGACTTTCACAAAAATCATATATCAAATAGTGTCAAAATTGACACAAAATAGTTTTTAAATCAAATATTATATTACTAATTGTTATTTTATTCTTAAAAATATAAGGTTCGGAAAAATGACTTATATAAGGATATATATATTAATAATAAACAATTTGGGGTTCTTTTGGCATGTTATAGTAAGTGTATTAACCATATAGTGAAAGAAAACAAAAAGACACGGTAAAAGTTAAATTAATTAACTTAGAGTTAAATCTAATTGATAAGGTTAAAATAATACCCTAAACTTGTCTAAATCCTATTGGTTGATAGTATTTCGACCCATCCCCACTTTATCTTCGAAATAAGACCCTTTGGAACCATTATAAACCGATTTTGACTTTAATATAAAATAATATTTTGAGATATTCCTAAGGTGCCCCTCTCCTCCCTTATAAAAGGGCACCTCCTCCCCCTCCTCCTCACACCAATATGAGCACTCAAGCTCGGCCAACCCCTGACATTTTCTCCTCTACACTTCCCTAGAATAATCCTAGAGGTCCTGGTCTTCTCCAAAGACCAATCTTAGTTCCTTAAGTGGAGGATTCAAAGAGGCGTTCCAAAGAAGAGGTAATATCCATTACCGATCTTTTCAATTTCTTTCTTCTTCAACTTCTTCTTCTTTAGTTTTTTCATGATAAAGTAATAGCATCAGTATTACTTACATACTGATATGTTATTATAAATATGAAACAACCCTAATTCACCTTCTATCCATCCTACGGAAAAATGAAATCACCGCGCGTGCGTACGTACGGAATACCGTCTCCACGCCGTGGTGTAATCTATTTTCCACCATCACCTTACAAGGATGGGTATAATGGTGTAATGAGTAACTATATATGATTATTATTAAGTAATATTGATACTGAAATAATATATATATATACTCCAATACAATTCCACGATCATAGGAACGATATCATCACTCGTGCGTACGTACGGAATACCGTCTCCACGATGTGATGTGACTCGTTCTACATGATCTTCATTTCATAATGATTATATAAATGAATTGAATGAATGAATATGATATATACTACACTAATACCATTATGGAAATGAATTATATATAACCTAAAGATAAGAATAAGAATTTATTCGACAAAACACGCATAAGAACAAAAAGTTATAAAGACCCGAGTAACAAGTAACAATGAAATATTACTAACAAGAAGCTAATAATATGACCATATATGATCTCATATCAATATGTATGATTCTGGAATAAGTCAATAACATTATTTAAACCATTATACAGGAGCTTCGGACACGAACAAAGCAAATCGGACCTAAGGTAAGGGAAATATCACAATCTCATTTTTATCCGAGATTGTTTATTCGTAAGTATTTACTGGGGTGTATTTTATCATCCACATCCATGTTTCATCAATATGTAATATTATTTCCATCCACCTACAATTTTTTAAATCCATTTTTACCCTTCGGTGAGTTTTTAGTAATATCTATGAAAGGAATCTTTTGTCGTACGAGGTACTTTTTGACTTTTCCGACAAAAGTACGAAGAATGTTTTTTTTAACTTATACGGCATGAATGGATTTTTAAAACATTATTTCCAAGAAACTTCATTTACAAGTTTTCAAGTTTATTTTTAATCAACTTATTTTATTTTAAAGTCGTATGACATGTTATGAAAGGAAAAATGTTTTTGAAGTAGAAAGGATATTTTCCTCAAGAATGGAGTTCAAGTGTTTTATCAAAATTATTTTCCATCTAAGATAATAAAGGGTTCTGTTTTAATCCCTATTATTACATTGGTTTGATTATGTTGTGATGGAAATATTTTTATGAATTCCTTTGTCTTATATGAATTATTTTATGATGTCATGTTGTTTAAGAATCCCATTTTTATTACATGGGTTATGCTATGATGTATGGTTTATGATTATGTGGAACACATAAGAAAGGATTCATTATAAGATGGGTGGGACCTATATCTCCCTCCAATGCATTGGGTAAAGATTTTATATCTCATGAGATAGACAGGTCTGGAACGGTAGGTTATACCGGTTCAGTGAAACAGGACTGAAACGAGGGTTACTCGATTCAGAAAGGGACTTTGTCCATTAAGATAGTCTTGGCAATGAGTCTTGACTAACAAGAAATGATTTTCCATGATTATGTGTGCATGCCACAAAGTTTCAAGTTTTATGTTATGATTATGGGGATCTCATTTTCACTTCTATGAATTATTCCATGATAAGATATTATGATCTCTTTTGCAGGTTTTGATTTTCAAAAAGATATGATATGATTTTTATTTCCTTTATTTGCCCTTGCTGAGCATTTGAGCTCACCCTTTTATGTTTTCTTTTCCCCAGGTCAGGAAGATGGATATTAAGTATAATATGCTAAAAGGGACCCTAGATATGATGAAATAAATGGGAGACACTGTAGAAGATTTATGAACCAGTTGTTTATGTTTCCCAGTTTCTAAAGACACTATACCTATACGGTCCTTTGTGGTTTTGTCATATGTTGTAATAAGTGTGCTTCAATTTCGAAGTATTAACAATGTATGTAAATTATGGGTCGTTATAGTTGGTATCAGAGGAATGGTATAGTCAACCTTTGGAAACTAGGATGTGAAAGCCTTAGTAAGAACCCTAAGGATAAGTCTAAGCATAGAACACAATCTTAGAAATGGCCATGAATAACCTAGGATAAGACCATAAGCATGAAAAAAATATTTTCTTGAATTATGTGGTTTCCTATTATAATTAGTGTTGCTCACACTATTCTTCTTGGTTTTAGTCAATGGCTGGAACCCGAAGGAACCGTGTTAATGCGGAATGCGATGGGAAATGCAATGATTGTCCCCCTGAGCAACCAAACGATATGGGAGCTGGAATGAAAAATCTTGTAGCCATTCTCACACAACTTTCTCAAGCTATGAATCATGCAGGATTTCCAAACGAACAAAGGAGGGAGCAACATTCTGTTGAATCCTTCATGAGGCAGCGTCCACCATCTTTCAGCGGGTCTACTGATCCATTAGTTTCTGAACAATGGATTAGTACTACTGAAAAGATATTTTCAGTTCTTCAATGTTCTGAGCATGATAAAGTCATCCTAGAAGTGTATCGTTTGGAAGGAGATGCGGATCAATGGTGGAATCTTGTTAAGAATACGAGGCAAAGGGATGAAATTGAGTCTATGGAATGGGACGAGTTCAAGAACTTATTTTTCAATAAGTACTTCCCTCGTATTCTCCGAACAAAGATGGAGAAAGAGTTCCTTGAACTGAAGCAAAGGGATGATGAATCTGTTGGTACCTATGAAGCAAATTTTACCAGACTTGCAAGGTACGCTTCTGGTATTATTATCCAACCTGAGAGTAAGATCGATAGATTCTTTAGTGGCTTAAAACCAAGTCTTCGAAGGGCGTTAGCCATAAGGGACTTCAATAGCTACGAGGAAATCGTTCGATGTGCTCTCAAAGTCGAGATGGAGATTGGAGTAACCCATCAGTCACATGGGTTTGATAAGAAGAGGAAGATGGAATTCAAAGAAAAATCTAAAGAGCACACGGAAAAGAAGATGAGCTTTTCCTTATGCTCAAAGTGTGGAAAGAAACATGGAGGGAGTTGTCTTAAAGGGACAAGTAAATGTTTTAAATGTGGAAAAGAAGGTCATCGGGCATTTGAATGCCGTGATAATGGGAAGAATATGTCTAATGAAGCAAACAAAGGAAGGGATACACAGAATGAACCTACTACACTTCAATGTTTCAAGTGCAAGGAGATGGGGCATTATGCCAATCAATGCCCAAATCCAAGGGTTGATGATGATGGTCGACGTCAAAAAACTCTTAAGGCTAAAGACAAAGGAAAGTCACATGAAATTTCTATCAGTGATGTGGAGTACGATAACGATGTGGTGAAAGGTACACTTACCATCCACTCTAAAGTAGAAAATGTTTTATTTGATTCTGGATCCACCCACTCTTTTATTTCTGAAGACTTTTCTAAGGGTATCACCTTATTACCTCAACAATTAGATGTTGAGTTAGCTGTGACAACACCTAATGGCACATCAATCGCATCAAAAGTTTATAATTCTTCTCCGATCGAAGTTTGTGGGAAAGTGCTTCCTGCAAATCTTGTGATCCTTCCTTTAGTGGAATTTGATGTGATTCTTGGCATGGATTAGCTTTCTCTACATGGAGCTCATATCAATTGCCAAAGAAGGGAAGTCACATTTCATATTCCAGATCAATCTACGATCGTCTATCAATGCAAGGATGAACATAACCTTCCAGTGGAAATTTCTTCCATCTTATGGGTATTGATTCCACTAAATGAAGGTTATTTATCTCAAATGGTTGGTGAGAAACTCACGATTAAGAATATGCCCATTGTACGGGAGTTTGATGATGTCTTTCCGGAGGAATTGTCGGGTCTTCCACCAAATCGTGAAGTTGAGTTTTCAATAGAACTCGTACCGGGTGCTTTGCCTATTTCAAAGACACCTTATAGAATGGCCCCAATTGAGTTGCAGGAATTGAAGAAGCAACTCCAAGAGAATCTTGATAAGGGATTCATACGCCCTAGTGCGTCACCTTGGGGAGAACCTGTTCTATTTGTTAAGAAGAAAGATGGATCAATGAGACTCTGCATTGATTATCGAGAACTTAACAAGATCACTATCAAGAACAAATATCCTCTCCCATGCATTGATGACTTATTTGACCAACTACGCGGAGCTAAATACTTTTCCAAGATTGATCTTCGTTCAGGGTATCATCAATTAAGGGTCAAAAGGGAGGATATACCAAAGATGGCTTTCCGTACAAGGTATGGACACTATGAATTTATAGTGATGCCATTTGGTCTTACTAATGCCCCTGCTATCTTCATGGATCTAATGAATAGAGTCTTTAGAGACTATCTTGATCAATTTGTGGTAGTCTTTATAGACGATATTCTTGTCTATTCAAAGAGCAAGGAAGAGCATGAAGATCACTTGAGAATTATATTGAAGACCCTGAGAAAGGAGAAGCTTTATGCCAAATTTACCAAGTGTGAATTTTGGCTTCAAAAAGTTGCATTTTTGGGTCACATAATCTCAAAAGAGGGGATATCTGTGGATCCAGCAAAAACAGAGGTTATCGAAAGATGGTCAAGACCAACAACAGTAACTGAGATCCGAAGTTTTCTTGGTTTGGCTGGATATTATCGACGTTTTGTAAAAGATTTTTCATGATTATCTAATCCACTCACCAAGTTGACTCGGAAAGGAGTTAAGTTTGTCTGGACAGAGGAATGTGAAGAGAATTTCAAGGAGTTGAAAAGAAGGTTATCCAGTGCACCTGTGCTCACACTGCCTTGTAGTGGAGAAAGGTTTGTGATCTACAGTGATGCATCCAAGAAGGGATTGGGGTTTGTTCTTATGCAAAATGATATGGTGATAGCTTATGCCTCACGACAGTTGAAAATCCATGAGCAAAATTACCCAACACATGATTTGGAGTTGGCTGCGGTAATCTTTGCATTAAAGATTTCGAGGCATTACCTTTATGGTGAAAGGTGTGATATTTATACTGATCATAAAAGTTTAAAGTATATTTTCACACAAAAGGAGCTGAATATGCGTCAAAGAAGATGGTTGGAGCTGATTAAGGATTATGACTGCTCAATCCATTACCACCCTGGGAAAGCAAACAAGGTGGCAGATGCATTAAGTCGACAAGACCATGCTAGTTTATCCATGATGAGGATCACAAAAGATCCAATATTTATGGATTTACAAAGGATGGATCTTGGAATTATAATGGAAGGGAAAAATCTTATCTTTCTCAAATGAATGTTCAACCATCTATACATGTGAAGATTAAAGAGGCACAGAAAGAAGATGTCGAGTTACAAAAGAAGGTGAGAAATGTTCTGTAATTCAACCTTGATTGTGATGGGATAATAAAGTTCAGGAATCGGGTTTGCGTTCCTCCCATCCCCGAATTAAAGAAAGAGCTGCTGGATGAGGCTCATAGTTCTTCATTCTCTATTCATCCTGGAAGCACGAAGATGTATAGGGACCTGAAAGAGTACTTCTGGTGGGATGGCATGAAAAGAGATGTTGCTGAATATGTCTCTCGATGCTTGGTTTGTCAACAAGTTAAAGCTGAGAGACAGAAGTCTAAGGGGATGTTACAACCATTACCCATACCCGAATGGAAATGGGAAAACATCACTATGGACTTTGTCACAGGACTTCCTAAAACATCAAAAGGCAATAATGCTATCTGGGTCATAGTTGATCGTCTTACAAAGTCTGCACACTTCATTGCTATTAGAGAGGATTTCTCTCTAGATCAGCTTTCCAGGATATATGTAAAGGAAGTGGTAAGATTGCATGGAGTACCACTTTCTATTATATCTGATCGAGATCCGAGATTTACCTCGAAGTTCTGGCGAAGTCTTCAGCATACTCTGGATACAGAGTTGAGTTTCAGCACTGCTTATCATCCCCAGACAGATGGTCAGTCTGAGAGAACAATTCAAACCCTAGAAGATATGTTGAGAGCTTGCTCTATGGATTTCAAAGGAGGTTGGGATCAACACCTACCTTTGGTGGAATTTTCTTATAATAATAGCTTTCACTCCAGTATTCAGATGGCTCCTTATGAAGCTCTCTATGGAAAGAAATGCAGGACTCCAACTTGCTGGGATGAAGTTGGGGAAAGAAAGCTATTAGGACCTGATCTCGTTGATGAAATGGCAGAAAAGGTTAGATCTATTCAACAACACATAAGAGCAGCTCAGAGTCGATAGAAAAGTTATGCCGACAACCGAAGAAAAGACCTAGAGTTTGAAGTGGGCGATAAAGTGTTCTTACGAATATCTCCCTGGAAGAGGGTTATGAGATTTGGAAAGAAGGGGAAGTTGAGCCCTAGATATATCAGTCCTTTTGAAATACTGGATCGTGTTGGGAAGGTAGCTTACCGATTGGCGCTTCCACCGAATCTCTCTCAAGTTCACGATGTGTTCCATGTATCTCTCCTGAGAAAGTACATACCAGATCCTTCACATGTACTCAGCTCAGAAGTTGTACCGCTGGAGAAAAATCTTTCTTATGAAGAACAGCCGATAGAGATTCTGGATCGTAGCGAAAAAGTCCAACGAAACAAGACCGCTCGCTTGGTGAAAGTTTTATGGAGGAACCACCAACTTGAAGAAGCTACATGGGAGCTTGAGGATATGATGAGGGAGAAGTATCCTCATTTGTTTGTTACAAAGTGACGAATTTCGAGGGCGAAATTCTTTTTAAGGGGGGTAGAATGTAACACCCGAGACTTTTATGTTATATAAATCGTCAAAGGAATCTTTTTCTACACAACACTTTCTTGGCTTGCTTTACACGCAATCGCGACCTTCCTCGATAGCTTGCGTCGTACGCAATACCGAGTTTCACTAAACAACAATATGCTATTAAAACTAGCCGTTATAACCACTTTTTGAAATTTTATAAATTTTATTTTTCAAAATGGACTTCATTTTTGGACTCAGAATATCGAAATTAGCCTAGGGTGAAATTTTGGTATTTTTCTGAAAACTTTCTATTTTTGATGAATAGTGAAACCACTAAGTGGTAGGTTAAAAACTGAATTTTGCATAAAACTTAATTTTACCGCTTCTGTGAATGGAATTTCAAAAATCCGACAGACACGGTTGATGTCAGTAAGTAAAATGTGGTTCAATGAGATAAAAATAATTTTTTGGTGAATAGTAACTTTTCACTATTTTTACCGCGGTTAATAGTAAATAGGGTAACTAAGGGTAAATATGATATTAATATTACCCTAACACATGTCCTAATTCTATTGGACAAGTGTAATTCGACCAAAAACAAACTTAGGAATAAAATATGACTATTTAGGCCCACTTGGATTAGATTAGGACATTTATTATTAATTTATTTAAAGAAGGGTTAAAATAGTTAAAATCAAAGTTTAATAAGTAAATAATTTTTAATATGGGGTTATACATAAGATAAATTCGATTGTAAATATTCCTTATAAAGCAAAAAAGATTTCCTACATGATGGTATTTTATTTGTAATTTTTAGACATCAAATAATTTAATTTATTTATGACACAAAGATGATGCAGTAATTATCTTATTAATGAAATATTGAAAAAATTGATAATATAAATACCAAAATAAATGTAATTTGAGACTTTTTATGAATTCCACTAATTATCTAAGTTATTATGATATATTATTGTTGATTTAATTAACTTGTTTCGAACATATAATTCTGTTATGACTTTCACAAAAATCATATATCAAATAGTGTCAAAATTGACACAAAATAGTTTTTAAATCAAATGTTATATTTCTAATTGTTATTTTATTCTTAAAAATCTAAGGTTCGGCAAAATGACTTAGATAAGGATATATATATTAATAATAAACAATTTGGGGTTCTTTTTGCATGTTATAGTAAGTGTATTAACCATATAGTGAAAGAAAACAAAAAGACACGGTAAAAGTTAAATTAATTAACTTAGAGTTAAATCTAATTGATAAGGTTAAAATAATACCCTAAACTTGTCTAAATCCTATTGGTTGATAGGATTTCGACCCATCCCCACTTTATCTTCGAAATAAGACCCTTTGGAACCATTATAAACCGATTTTGACTTTAATATAAAATAATATTTTGAGATATTCCTAAGGTGCCCCTCTCCTCCCTTATAAAAGGGCACCTCCTCCCCCTCCTCCTCACACCAATCTGAGCACTCAATCTCGGCCAAACCCTGCCATTTTCTCCTCTCCACTTCCCTAGAATAATCCTAGAGGTCCTGGTCTTCTCCAAAGACCAATCTTAGTTCCTTAAGTGGAGGATTCAAAGAGGCGTTCCAAAGAAGAGGTAATATCCATTACCGATCTTTTCAATTTCTTTCTTCTTCAACTTCTTCTTCTTTAGTTGTTTCATGATAAAGTAATAACATCAGTATTACTTACATACTGATATGTTATTATAAATATGAAACAACCCTAATTCACCTTCTATCCATCCTACGGAAAAATGAAATCACCGCGCGTGCGTACGTACGGAATACCGTCTCCACGCCGTGGTGTAATCTATTTTCCACCATCACCTTACAAGGATGGGTATAATGGTGTAATGAGTAACTATATATGATTATTATTAAGTAATATTGATACTGAAATAATATATATATATACTCCAATACAATTCCACGATCATAGGAACGATATCATCACTCGTGCGTACGTACGGAATACCGTCTCCACGATGTGATGTGACTCGTTCTACATGATCTTCATTTCATGATGATTATATAAATGAATTGAATGAATGAATATGATATATACTACACTAATACCATTCTGGAAATGAATTATCTATAACCTAAAGATAAGAATAAGAATTTATTCGACAAAACACGCATAAGAACAAAAAGTTATAAAGACCCGAGTAACAAGTAACAATGAAATATTACTAACAAGAAGCTAATAATATGACCATATATGATCTCATATAAATATGTATGATTCTGGAATAAGTCAATAACATTATTTAAACCATTATACAGGAGCTTCGGACACGAACAAAGCAAATAGGACCTAAGGTAAGGGAAATATCACAATCTCATTTTTATCCGAGATTGTTTATTCGTAAGTATTTACTGGGGTGTATTTTATCATACACATCCATGTTTCATCAATATGTAATATTATTTACATCCACCTACAATTGTTTAAATCCATTTTTACCCTTCGGTGAGTTTTTAGTAATATCTATGAAAGGAATCTTTTGTCGTACGAGGTACTTTTTGACTTTTCCGACAAAAGTACGAAGAATGTTTTTTTTAACTTATACGGCATGAATGGATTTTTAAAACATTATTTCCAAGAAACTTCATTTACAAGTTTTCAAGTTTATTTTTAATCAACTTCTTTTATTTTAAAGTCGTATGACATGTTATGAAAGGAAAAATGTTTTTGAAGTAGAAAGGATATTTTCCTCAAGAATGGAGTTCAAGTGTTTTATCAAAATTATTTTCCATCTAAGATAATAAAGGGTTCTGTTTTAATCCCTATTATTACATTGGTTTGATTATGTTGTGATGGAAATATTTTTATGAATTCCTTTGTCTTATATGAATTATTTTATGATGTCATGTTGTTTAAGAATCCCATTTTTATTACATGGGTTATGCTATGATGTATGGTTTATGATTATGTGGAACACATAAGAAAGGATTCATTATAAGATGGGTGGGACCTATATCTCCCTCCAATGAATTGGGTAAAGATTTTATATCTCATGAGATAGACAGGTCTGGAACGGTAGGTTATACCGGTTCAGTGAAACAGGACTGAAACGAGGGTTACTCGATTCAGAAAGGGACTTTGTCCACTAAGATAGTCTTGGCAATGAGTCTTGACTAACAAGAAATGATTTTCCATGATTATGTGTGCATGCCACAAAGTTTCAAGTTTTATGTTATGATTATGGGGATCTCATTTTCACTTCTATTAATTATTCCATGATAAGATATTATGATCTCTTTTGCAGGTTTTGATTTTCAAAAAGATATGATATGATTTTTATTTCCTTTATTTGCCCTTGCTGAGCATTTGAGCTCACCCTTTTATGTTTTCTTTTCCCCAGGTCAGGAAGATGGATATTAAGTAGAATATGCTAAAAGGGACCCTAGATATGATGAAATAAATGGGAGACACTGTAGAAGATTTATGAACCAGTTGTTTATGTTTCCCAGTTTCTAAAGACACTATACCTATACGGTCCTTTGTGGGTTTGTCATATGTTGTAATAAGTGTGCTTCAATTTCGAAGTATTAACAATGTATGTAAAGTATGGGTCGTTATAGGCCATAACTTGGGCCATTTTCAAGCATTATACCTATATAGGGATTTTATCTTGTCTCTGAGGAGATTAAAACTCGGGGATGACTGGCATAATAACCACCAGGAAGAATCCTCCGCTACCACTACATGAATAAACCATGATTTACCAGATGATAAAATGGTAATATTACATGAATATATCATGATTTACCAAAGGATAATAAAAATAAAGATAATTATTTTGGATGTATATCATGGTATTTCAACATTGTATAATTAATCATAAACAATCTTGATTAGTGATGATAATGTAACACGATATGCTTACCACTTTGGTAACAGAGAATCATTGGTCCGATTATTTAATAACATAACATGAACCATAAAATATAATAATGATGAATAAATTCATGATATTACATGTAAAAGGGGTATTATATACAAATTGTGAACAAATATAGGTGCATAACATAACATATGTCTCAATGAAGGAAAATTGAGAAACAAATCCCTTACCGATTTGGTAACCTATGAACCATAAACCTCTTGAAAAAGAGAACCTAAAATGGATATGTAAATATAAATAATTTATAGTTTAAAAATCATAAAATACATTATTGGTCATTATATACACCACATTAAAAAAATAGATGGTGAATATGGAATGAGTCTCACAGAGGTCAAAAGTAAGATGAAAATCACTTACCTTTTGTATTGAATTCCATTATAATCATAGAAAAACCTATATAAAAAATAAATTTCTATTATAAATACATTATATAACCATACTCTTATATATGATACTATATATTACTTTATTATGAACATTTTTTACTCATTTATTAAAATTTCCATGTTAATGTTTTGTTTTGGGTAATAACCTCTTTGTTTTTCATATTAACATTTTCGTAATAATTAAATTTTTATATGATGAATTAAAAAATTAGGTTTATTTTATCTAATTAAAATATCTAAAATTTTAAAATTTATCTTTTAATGGAAAATGAAAAATATAAAAAAAAATGTTTTCATTAGAAATAACCGTTTTTAACATTAACTCATATCAACTATTTATCTTCTAAAGGTAATTAATTTTAATTTATTAAAAAATTAGGTTAATTACTAATGTTATTATAATATTTTTTTTGTCTCATTTATGTCTTGTGTAATGTGAAATAAAAGTTATTGAACATTGCATTATTTTTTACAAGTTCTAAAATCTTGGGTCATTACAGTCCAACCGAGTACTAATCATTGACTACATCAAACTTATGATCCCTCATGCATATGAAAAATCTTTTATGTAACAAATAACTTATTCTATTTCTAGTTCTCATGCCTTGGAAAACTTAAGGTGACTAGAAAATGGGTCAAAACTAGCTTGAATCCAATTGTTCCAAATGTTCCAATGACCTTCCATATGTATTATATTTGGGATACCACCAATGTTCCAGCTTCAGAATCTCTTAAATTCTCATAAAAAATATATTATTAGCTTACCAGAGATCCTAAATTTTAAATCCTTTAAAAAATTTATTCTTTAGTTCCTAAATCCATGAAACCTCTGTACCCTTTAGAAACATTTCATTCATATAGAGTAGTAGTATGATTAATGTACCATATTTCTACTCCTTAAAATAACAAAAAATGGTATTCAATGAACCTTCTAAATCATTTTTTTGAAATGAATTATTCAAACTTCAAATTACATTGAATTAGTGCATGCTTCAGCCCGGTAATATTTTTTTTCTATTTTCAAACCAAATTCCTATTTTTGTCTACAATGAAACCTACTAGCTAATTTATATAAATTTATTCCTCTAATTCACTATGAATAAATGTCGTATTTACATATATATGTTCTAGGTATAGATCTTAGGATTATACCATTATCATTACCATCTGGATAGTTGTATATTTAATTATTGAAGATAATATTTTCAATAAATCAACTATTTCATTCTGTTGAAAACCATTATCCACTAGTCATGACTTGAACCTATTATTTCCATTAACTTCTTCTTTCTACTAGAAAATCCACTTATTTTGAATTTTCTTTTTCCCTTATGGTAAGTCAGTTAGGTCCTGAGTTTCATTGGATTTCCATGAATAATTATTTAAATCCATTATTTATTTCCACTATTTGGCATTTTTAAGTGACATCACTTCTTCTATGAATTACGTTTCTCTATAATTTTTTAAGAGTAGAAAGTTCATGTTAGACTTAAACCTTTGAACCAATATTTTGACCTTAGTAGATATCCTAAAATATGTCATCTTTATTGTACTTATCAAATCTTTTCTATCTTATAAATACCTAACTTTCAATACTCCCACCCTAAGATTTAGTAATTATTGAACTTTTTAACACATATTTTTATAACCCAACTCCAATAATTTTGGTTATATCACTTGAGTCCTAATTTTTTTCCCTTTTTAGTTATTTTTCTCTAATCAACTTAGAATTTGATAATTTAGTATTTTACCCCAACTTCTTCCTCTCATAATTTATAGTTCTTCCATAGAACCCATTTGTTTATGTGAAAAGCTTAGCTTCTGTTGAATTTCCACTTCTCATCATTCCTTAGCCAATAGATGAAGTTCTCGTAACCATTCCCAATGAAAAAAAATGTTCTTAATTTTTTATCACTCTTGTCTTGATCATTAGCATCAATATTCACATACACCAAACTTCCATTCATTTACTGGACCATAGATCCTCTAGAAGTTCATTCTCATCCACTAATGATAGAATTTTGTTGACAAGGTATGAATCTATATTGATTTACTTCAAACAAATTCCTTTGTAAAATCCAAAGTGAAACTATATGCTTCAATCATTCTTCATTAACACCCGATTCATCATTTATTTCCACACCATTTGTGGTGTTCTGGGAACCATCTTCACCAGTTTTATTCCATTATTTTTCAAGAAGTTCCAAAATTTATATCTACTGTATTCACCATCATTTTCAAAAAATAAACATTTTAAATTTTTACCATTTTCATTTTCCACCACATATTTCCATTTAATGAAACTTTGAAATACACCAGGTTTGTAAATTAGAATTCAATCTTAATTTTTTTTGTAGAATAATTAATAAAAGTTTCAATGTAAAGAGAATAACCAAGGGACTGAACATGGGTAATACCCTAAACATCCATGTGAATCATTTTTAACTTTCATGCTCTATGCTTTCATCCATCAAAGTTGAAGGAAATCCTCCTCTATTTCTATAGTAATAAAATTTCACACCTTTTGATGTCCATGTGATTATTCTAATGTATTATTTTAACTATTATTTTTCATATTTTTCTCACTAAGATGACCGAGCCTGCAATTCCAAATATCTGGATCTTCTGATGATGTGCTTCCAGGTAATAAAATTACATTTGTGCTACTAGTCAAATACAAAATCCCTTATTTTACTCCTTCTTGAACCATTATGGATCCTTGATTCACTTTCCATACTCCATTCACAAATCTAGTCCCATAGCCCACATCATCAAGTTGTCCTATGGAAATTATGTCCTTCAATAGCCCTAATATATGTCTAACTCTTTTGAGTCTCAAGATGCCCCCATTCTTCATTTGATATTGACATATCATTTCCCAGTGATCTCTAGAGATTTATCATCTACCAAATATACCTTCCCAAACAATCCTGATACATAATTCTCTATGAATCCTTTCTCTTCTATTGAATAGAATTATGCCCCCGAGTCAACCACCCATTAATCCACCAGAATATTCATATTGAGAAATAGTTGGATACTTCCTAATTCCATAATACCAATGAAATTTTAGATTCTATAATTTTATTGTAACTTTCTGACTCGGTAGCCACTGAAATGGTGCATGATCTAGTTTTCCACATGGACTTAAGCATATCTCTTCATACACCATAGGTTGTCGACTAGTAGCGTGGGTCTAATGATGGTATAGTGGGAAGAATACACCCTCATGATTAGAGTGGTGTAATGGTATAAAATAGATAATCAACAACATAAGCAGTAATAATGACACAAAAATAAAAGATAATAATAATTAATAAAATGTAAAACACTAAATATAAAACCATGCATGAAAATTATATAATGCACAAAGAAGTAGACATACAATACATGCATAATGAGAAGAAAAAATCCCCGAGAGAAATATTTACGAGAATCCTGAGAACTAACTCAGTCCTATACTCCCATGCCTATGAGAAATAACACGCCATACAATCAAGAACCTAACCTACAACCTAGAGGTCTGTCTGTGTACTAAAATATGGCCCAAATAAGGTGTGAGAAAAAACTTAGTAGGCCACCACCAAAGGTGTATATGAAATATGGTTCACAAGTATAAAATTAAGCAGTGTGTAGATGTAATAAAATAGTGAATAAGTAAATGACAATAGGTAATCTTCTGTTCCTCAAAGTTCACCAGGATGATGATAACCACTTTACCCTATTTTGTACTATCTATAATCACAAAGATAATGTAATGAAATTAATACAATAAAAGAAAAGAATACAATATAATGGTGATGGTAGAAATGTAGTCATAGGACCCATGTCTATAATCCTAGACATCCCTATATATCAAGATGATGATATAAGGTTCTATATGTCACACAAAATTTATAGTCTAACATCGGGGTAAAAAAGATATAAATCAAGAATAAAGTAAATTCATTTAACTTTTAAACCCATCCAAGGAATTCCATATCAGAACCCAGGTATCGATCAAGTCATATTGTGGTTTTATTTATACTATTCCATCCATGGTTGTATCTATTAGGATTATAGGCTTCTCTCAAGGAATGTATCATGACATGAAACCTATGATTCTGTCCAGGGTATTGTGTATTAGTAACCCAGTATCTCTCAAGGTGCGTCATAATTCATTTTTTCACATGAGCCTCAGCCCAGTTTGTGAGGTCTCTCTAAGTGCATCTACTTGACCCAGGCTCGAAACTAGGTGGAGGTATAATTCCGGGTTACTATAGCAGCACTTTAGTAGACATTATAGTAGCATTGTGCAGGTACTGTAGCAAGTACTGTTTGGTACAGTAGCAGCCAGAACTATTCATCTTGGGCCACTAGTTTGGGCTTGGAGTCCTTATGGCCTTTGGGTTAGTAAGGATTTTGGGCCACCTTTACATCCTTTGGGCCACCTAAAGGCCTTTGGGACACCTCAATGGCCTTCAGGGCCACCTGATATGCAGATGCTTAGATAGATTCTACAAAGAACTAGCTCCATAGGAGGATTCAAGAGTAGGTTTCATTCACCCAAGCATGGCTAAATAGATTTGGAAGAATGAGAGGGCATGACATTGCCATCGGTACTGGGCCTGTGCATCTCTTCACAGGACAGCAAGCTGAAAATCCATGAAAAGGTGGAGAGATGATCATGATGTAGATGCTGGGGTGAAGCAGTTTCAAGTAGTCATAGTCTATATGATTTCCTTAAGACCTACAGGTCCTGTGATGTCACCAAATCCTACTATCAATTTAATATTTAAGCCTATGGGTCTTGTAAGGTTTCCCCCTCATCCCTTGAAAGGAGTGTTATAAAAAAATAAATAAATAAAGAAGGCCTTTGGACCATTCATATGTCATAATTCATTTAACAACTAAGATTTTACAAGGCATTTCATATCAGAAATCCATGTATCACTCATGGTGTATATGTAATATCAAACCACCTATGAGCCCATATAAGGTATTTCATAATAATAATCCATGTATCACTTAGAATGAAATATAATTTCATTTAACCTATGATATCATCTAAGGAATTTTATATCAGGAATAAAATTATCACCCAAGTATTAATATGATTTTATTTAACCTATGACCCCAGACAAGGTGTCCCATATAAGAAAACCAAGTATCACTCAAGGTGCAAGGAAATAATCAGGATCACTACATTAAATAATTACACATAGGCCATGGGAAAGTCCATACCAAATCACAACTCATAACTAAACCACTCATTTAATAAAATCACTTCCAAGTGATAAAAGGGACCATGAAAGTATGCATTCCTTATAACCATTCATCATGATTTATTTAATTTACTAATTCACTTCAAAAATTAAGAAGGTCCATGTGAATAGACCCAACATTTAACAATTCATTATTACTCTTTTGTAACAACCTGATATTTTATGATAAGTATTCTTTTTTAATTTATTGGATGTCATGTGTTTTATTATACAACAAGATTATCTTGTGCTATACGAAACACCGTATTAGCTTTCAGTATATGAAACACTATTCTTAGATTGTGTTACACACAATTTCAAGTTCATTTGATAATAGTCATTCTACAAAACATTGAGTGTATATATATACATATTCAATGTATAAATTAAATATGGTTGGATTCTATTATATGAAACAACAAAGGAGTCTTTCAAAACACACAACCCTAACTTGGCTTTCATTACACGCAATCACGACCTTCCTCGAAAGCGTGTGTAGTACGCAATACCGGGTTTCACAAAATAACGATATATTGTTATAATATTATTATGGACTAGTAGTTATGAATAGTATTAACTACATTTTTAATTTTATAACATTATTATTCATATTACATATTTTCTAGAACATGGTATGAGAACAAAATAAATTTTTCGGGTAAAATAAGTATTTTTCAAAAAATGCAGTTTTGCCGCCTTTTGATGGCGCACCCACTTTAAATCTAGTTTTTGACATGTTTATAAGTTAAATTTGAAAAAATAAAATTTTTCCTTGGATTCAGGATATAAAAAATTAATTTGGATAAAGTTTTGATATTTTTCTGATAACTTTCATATTTTAATTAATAGTAAAAACACACTATCTTTTAATTAAAAACAACCTTTTTTCATCGTAATAATTTAAATGGTTAAAATATAATATTTTATGGTTTTAAAGTATAAATAGAATATATTTTTACCATTTAATATAATTTATGTCATTAGAATTGATTTTATCTTGAATTCATAGGTTAAATTAATTCAAGCTTTTGTAATGTTTTAAACAAAAACCCGTTTTCTTTCGACAACATGATTAATTTTAATTTAATTTCTGAAACTTTTGTGTATTGAATTTGGAAAAATGGATTCCATATTTGTAATCATTGTGTCCAAATTATGTTAATAAGATGCTTTTTATTTTTGGGCATTATGAATAGTAACTACGGTAAATTTGTTTACCATAGTTAAAGGTAAATCGGGTAATTAAGTGTAAATATATGATTATAAAATTACCCTAACACCTGAAAAAATTCTATTGTATGGATAAAAGTCGACCCATATCACCTAAGGGTACGATTAGATTCATTTTATGGACTTTTTACAATAAAAATAATTTAATTATTATTAAAACCAAAGAAAGTGACAACATGTCACTCTCTTAAATCTTATAAGTATATTAATTTTAATTTAGTGATAAACTTCATGAAACTTCGAAAATGAATAATCTCAATAAATCCAATAAAATTATCTACATCATGTGAATTTATTTATAATTTTTAGGGATTAAATAATTATCATTAATTGTGACACAATAGTGATGCAGAAATTGTTTATCTAGTGAAAAATCAAGAATATAGTTTTTATTAAACTAATAGTGACCATAAAAGGCACAAAACCCTGACCAAAACATATTTTTCATGTAAATATAATCCCTAATCATCCAATGGTCTAATATTTGACCATTTAGATCCTTATAAAAGCTATTATGACACTTATATTATTTTATTTTAAATGATGCCAAAGTTGTCACCTCCATAATTTAATAAATATAAAAATTTAAATATTGTGATTTTAAGATAATAAATTCGAGTAAAAGTATTATTGTGAAAGATAATAGATTTATATTCATCATATGATTTTTTTTTTAATTTTTATGCAACAAATAAGTATATTAAATAATTATACAAAAATGTTGTAGTAATTATTTTATTAAGAGATAAACTAAATAAATGGTTTTAAAAATAATAAAATAAATAATATATGAACTATTTAATGTTCTACACTAATTTTATAGATACATATGACCTTTTATGAATCTATTAAAGCTTTAAGTTCGAATATATCTTCTGTATATATTTTATTTAAATTCAAATAAATGAATAGTGTCAAAAATTGACACTATTGTTATTTTATAAAAATAACATCTTATAAAATTGTTTAAAAATCACATAAATATTTATAAATTATAAATTTAAATTTATATGGTATAAAATGTTATAAATTATCCAATTATGGACAATTCACAAAAAATAAGTAATTATTTGTTATAATTTAAAATTTAGAATGTTATTACCACAAATAAAATAACATTTATTAAATAAGGATAAATCAAGTTGATAATGTTTATAATAAATTCCTAACATGTCTAAATTTTATTTTTTTATGATATTAAAACCCTAGATCATCTAATATTATAATTTGAGTCATTTTTGGTGGTTTTTAAGTGGGTTTAGAATTATTATAAATTAATATTTTTAAGATTTCCAAAGGTGCCCCTCTCCTCCCTTATAAAAGGGAACCTACTCCCTCTCATCTTAACCGTTACGTTTCATACATTAGTTTTTAAAGTTAAGTTTTGGTGTTTCATTTTATGATGTGGGTTTCAATTAAAGAAACTTTCAAGTAGAAAACCATGTATAACCCTGACGAATTTCGAGGGAGAAATTAATTTTAAGGGGGGGTAGAATGTAACAACCTGATATTTTATGATAAGTATTCTTTTTTAATTTATTGTATGTCATGTGTTTTATGCTACAACAAGATTATCTTGTTCTATACGCAACACCGTATTAGCTTGCAGTATATGCAACACTATTCTTAGATTGTGTTACACACAATTTCAAGTTCTTTTGATAATAGTCATTCTACACAACATTGAGTGTATATATATACATATTCAATGTATAAATGAAATATGGTTGGATTATGTTATATGAAAAAAAAGGAGTCTTGCACAACACGCAACCCTAACTTGGCTTTCATTACACGCAATCGCGACCTTCCTCGAAAGCGTGTGTAGTACGCAATACCGGGTTTCACAAAACAATGATATATTGTTATAATATTATTATGGACTAGCTGTTATGAATATTATTAACTACATTTTGAATTTTATAACATTATTATTCATCTTATATATTTTCTAGAACATGGTATGAGAACAAAATAATTTTTTTTGGGTAAAATAAGTATTTTTGAAAAAATGAAGTTTTGCCGCCTTTTGATGGCACACCCATTTTGAATATAGTTTTTGAAATGTTTATAAGTTAAATTTGACAAAATAAAATTCTTCCTTGGATTCAGGATATAAAAATTTAATTTGGATAAAGTTTTGATATTTTTCTGATGACTTTCATATTTTAATGAATAGTAAAAACACACTATATTTTAATTAAAAACAATTTTTTTTCATCGTAATAATTTATATGGTTAAATTATAATATTGAATGGTTTTAAAGTATAAATAGAATATATTTTTACCATTTAATATAATTTATGTCATTATCATTGATTTTACCTTGAATTCGTAGGTTAAATCAATTCAATCTATTGCAATGTTTTAAAAAAAACCCGTTTTCTTTCGACAACTAGATTAATTTTAATTTAATTTCTGGAACTTTTGTGTATTTAATTTTGAAAAATGGATTCCATATTTGGAATCAGTGGGTCCAAATTATGTTAATAAGATACTTTTTATTTTTGGGCATTATGAATAGTAACTACTGTAAATTTTATTTACCATAGTTAAAGGTAAATCGGGTAATTAAGGGTAAATATAAGATTATAAAATTACCCTAACACCTGCCAAAATTCTATTTTATGGCTAAAAGTCGACCCATATCACATAAAGGTCGGATTAGATTCATTTTACGGACTTTTTAAAATAAAAATAATTTAATTATTATTAAAACCAAAGAAAGTGACAACATGTCACTCTCTTAAATCTTATAAGTTTATTATTTTTAATTTAGTGATAAACTTCATGAAACTTATAAAATTAATAGTCTCTAGAAATCCAATAAAATTATATACATCATATGAATTTATTTATAATTTTTAGGGACTAAATAATTATCATTAATTGTGACACAATAGTGATACAGAATTTGTTTATCTAGTGAAAAATGAAGAATACAGTTTTTATTAAACTAATAGTGACCATAAAAGGAACAAAACCCTGAAAAAAACATATTTTTCATGTAAATTTAAACCATAATCATCCAATGGTCTAATATATGACCATTTGGAGCCTTATAAAAGAGATTATGACACTTATATTATTTTATTTTAAATGATGTCAAAGGTGTCACCTTCATAATTTAATAAATATAACAATTTAAATATTGTGATTTTAAGATGATAAATTCGAGTAAATGTATTATTGTGAAAGGTAATATATTTATATTCATCATAGGATTTTATTTTTAATTTTTATGCAACAAATAAGTATATTAAATAATTATACAAAAAATGTTGTAGTAATTATTTTATTAAGAGATAAACCAAATAAATGGTTTTAAAAATAATAAAATAAATATTATATGAACTATTTAATGTTCTAAACTGATTTTATAGATACATATGACCTTTTATGAATCTATTAAATCTTTTATTTCGACCATATGTTCTGTATATATTTTATTTAAATTCATATAAATGAATAGTGTCAAAATTGACACTATTGTTATTTTATAAAATAACATCTTATAAATTTTTTTAAAAATCACATAAATATTTAAAAATTATAAATTTATATTTATATGGTCTAAAATGTTATAAAGTATACAATTATGGACGATTCACAACAAATTAGTAATTATTTGTTATAATTTAAAATTTAGGAAGTTATTACCACAATAAAATTAAATTGATTAAATAAGGATAAATCAAGTTGATAATGTTTAAAATAAATTCCTAACATGTCTAAATTGTATTTTTTGATGATATTAAAACCCTATCTCATATAATATTCTAATATGAGTCATTTTTGGAGGTTATTAAGTGGGGTTAGATTTATTATAAATTAATATTTTTAATATTTCCAAAGGTGCCCCTCTCCTCCCTTATAAAAGGGAACCTCATCCCTCTCATCTTTACACAACTTTGAGCCTTAAAGATCGGCCCACCCCTGACCATTTCCCATTTCAACTTCCCTAGAAATATTCTTGAGGTACTTTTCTTCTTCAAAGACCAAGTTTAGTGCCCTAAGAGGAGGTTTCAAAGAGGCGTGTCGAAGAAGAGGTAATATCCGTTACCGATTCTTTCAAATATATTTCTTCTTCTACTTCCTCTTATTTAGTTGTTTAATTATGAAGTAATAACATCAGTATAACTCATATAATTTTATGTTATTATAAATATGAAACAACCCTATTTCACCTTCTATCTATCCTATGGAAAACAAAATCACCGCGCGTGCGTACGTACGAAATATCGTCCCCACGCCCTGGTGTAATCTGTTTTTCCACCAACACCTTACATGGATGGGTATAATGGTTTAAAGAATAACTATATATGGTTATTATAACATCATAATGATTCTGATATATTATACCATCCACTCCAATTCTATTCAATAATTATGGGAATGATATCATCGCTCGTGCGTACGTACGGACTACTGTCTCCACGACGCGGTGAGATTCATTCTCCATGTTAACCATACATGAATGATCATAAAGTTTATATAATGAATAATAATGAAATATATGAAATAATAATGCTACTAGATTTATGTATACATATATATGTATATCATCTATTTAGTTTCATTCAATTCAATAAGGAAACGAAAACATCGTTCATGCGTACGTACGGCCTACCGTCTCCATGAACGGTGTATTTCATTCCTTTTATTGATCTATAATATATATGTATATGATGAATATATATTATATATAAATCATGATTTACATTCTGGAATTATTTAAATCAGGATATAAGTAATAATATCAAGAACGATAAGTCGAAACACATACGATAAACAAAATGATTTTACCCAAAACGCTGCTTTAACATGGAATTTACAAAATAACGGGTAATATAAATTCATAAGTGAAACATATATGATATCATAAAAATGAAAATTATTATGTAATAAGTCAATGACATTATTTAAATCATTATACAGGAGGTTCAGATCCATACGAAGCATATTAGACCTAAGGTAAGGGATACCTTTTCCAATCTCGTTCTTATCCGAGATTGTTTATTCGTAAGTATTTACTGGGGTTATTGTTCTCATCCATGTCCATGTTTCCTAAAAATGGTTTCATGCATGTTTAATGTCCTTTTTACCCATTTTTGACTTTTACTACATGGTATGTATTAAATCTTTCTTTTACGAGGTACTTTTTTACTTTTCTGGCAAAAGTACGAGAAGAATTTTTTTTAACTTATACGGCACGAACGAATTTTTACGGTTTTATAAAGACTTATTTTCATGAAGCTTACTCCAAAATATTTCATGACTATTTTCAACAAAATATATTTCTTTTAAAATTACATGACATTTTGTGAAAAGAAATTGATTTTGAAGAATAAAGGATATTTTCCTCAAGAATTCACTTCAAGTGTTTTATCAAAACCATTTTTTCATCTAAGATGACATTATTTCATATGTGTATAATGTATCTATGATTTACATGGTTTCAGTTTTCTTATTATGAAATGATATCCATTTCTTTTATATGGATTATGTGATGATGGGATGATGTTTATAAAACCCATTTTATTCGTCGGGTTATTATGAATGATGTATGTTTATTTTGTGGCACAAGTAAGAATGATTTCATTATGAGATGGGTGGGACCTATAACTCCCTCCAATGAATTGGGTAAAGATTTATATCTCCTGAGATAGACATGGATGGAATGGTAAGTTAATCCGGTTCAGTGTTACAGGACTGAAACAAGGAGTGAACTCAATTCAGAAAGGGACTTTGTCCACTAAGATGGTCTTGGCAGCAATGCCTTGGCTACTATGGAAATCATAACATGTGATGAATGGTTTCAACAATTACATGTTTTATTCCCATTATATTTTATCATGGTTGATGTTCCATTATGATATATTCCTTACGTACTTCCACGATTTATGTCTTTTCTCAAGATTTTGATGTTTAAATTTCATGTTCAAGTTTTTGCTTTCAAATGTTTATGGATTGTTTTATGTTCTATATGTTTTCCCTTACTGAGCATTTTAGCTCACCCTTTTTATGTTTTATTTTCCCTAGGAAATAAAGAAAGGTTTTAGGTAAGGAAACAAAAAGGGGAAGATCGTTATGGGAGTTGTTGAAGATCTTTCAACATGATTAGAATTTTATATTCCAAGTTTCCAAAGACACTAAACTATTATAGTCCTTGAGTGTTGGTTCTTGTTATGTATTAAGGATTCCATAAAAGTAATGTAATGTCCATGTATAGAAAACTTTGGGTCTCTACACATTTAACTTACTCTATTAAACAATGTAACCATAATTAATAAGGTCTAATTATGTGTGTCCATAACACGTACCATTTGTTAAGTCCATCTAATCATTCTCTCTAAATGAAAATATTCCAACATGCCTTAGAGGGGTATTTGGTTACATAGGAAACATTTCCACAATAAACACTTAATTACATGATTCTTACATCTCAATCAAACCCTTTTTTATTCAAAGTTAACATATCATAATTTAACATATTTTATGTAAGGATACATGCCCATGAGAAATTCAATCAATTTATTTACCATAATTTAATGATTATTATTTTTATAAGATAGAACAAACACACTTAGAGGTGTTTTTGATAATTATATACACTCTTAATCAAGGTAATATAAGTGAAACACCCATAGTTTGGTCCACATTTATATATCAACCACTAACAATGTCAAAGGACCTCATAAAGGCTGAAGATCATAGTACCAAAAATTAAATATTAGAGTTATGCATTTTATGAGAAATGCATAGAGAAGCCAAAGTGTGACACACAAAAAAACATTTTATAAACTGATGAAACATTGAGTAAAATCTATATACCACTTACCTCATTCTTATAACACTTCACTCATCCATTATCATTATTTTATTTGAGATGAAGTAAGAGAAAATATAAGAATCATCAAATTCCACAAAAATATGGAATATGAGATATAATAATTATAAAATAAAAATAATTAATATAAATCAATAAAATATGTAAAAGGAGATAAATACTAACCATTATGCTTCCATCACACCTAAAAATCATTGAATTAGAGGCTGGATAAAAGATAATCATCCTCTCCTAAGAGAGGGAGAGGAGGGGAGACATGCCTATAGGGATGTGCATTAAAGGAAGACAAAAGGAGGAGGAAAGGTTAAATTGGAAAGGGGATTAATTTCTATATATTTAATGAGATACATGGTTTCTCCACATGGTTTGGAAAATCGTGCACTAACCATGTGGTTCTACTATCCGAAGGGTCACCACCTTCCACAACTAGGTGAACAGTTTGAAAAATTATGCATAGCCTATGATCTCAACTCTAATTTTTTCAATAAAAAAATGCATTCTCTTATGCCCCAAATTTCATGGTTTATCAAACTATTCTCCTCCATTTAGGGGTCACACAATTGAGCTGCACGACTACTACTAATTTTGCGCCTCAACCTGCTCCTTTCTTAAAAGAAGTTTTGAAGACCAATGTTTCCAAAACTCAAATGAAAACCCAAGAAACCTCCTAGGCCTTAAAACCAATATAAAATCATCACATTTAAGTAATCCCGCTCTTATATATACATTCGCAGGCTTAGTTTAAGATTCATCCAATCCACCAAATTAAAATTTCAAATTCTCATGGGGTTTTCAACATGGTCTAAAATGCAGTACGTTGCAACCTATCCACCATAGAATTATCATCCATGAGAAGCCTTGGGGAATAATGAAAACATAAAATGAATTACTTGGGTCACGAATTCTTTCCAAAATGTATATGTTACATTTCCCAAGACCAACATACCTATAATATCTACTTTTAACACATAGTACTTAGGTCGCTAAAACTCAATCCAAGTCCAAAACTGAAAAATCATGAAGAAACATACCAAATACTATCAAAACCAAGACATGATCGCATATTAATCTCTTTAATTATCTAACCTATGGTTCTCCCCACCATTGGTTCCAACTTTCCATGTCCAATTCCAAGCCACGATACTCCCATCATCAGAATTGACTATTAAAACATGGCCCTAGAATCCTAGTGATGCTTCTAGAAATATTATCAACTATTAATGCTCATTCACACACAAGTAATATAATATTAGTCCCTGATTATATTGAAAATTCTGAATTCAAATTGACCTAACTTAAACTAGTTGTGCCAGATTCTCCTTGAAAAGAATTATCTAACCTTCTCACTACACCCGTCTCATCCAAGAATGTTCTCAATATGGTTCCACACCTAACTTCATTCATCTAAATAATAGAATGAAGGTTGAACTATTTTTAGCTGAAAATATTTAAAAAACCATCTTTAAGATCTAACGCATTATCAAAACCATATTCCAACACATTTAACCAAGGCACACCGATATCACTTCGAGCACGCTCACCGATGCTCATAACCGAATTCCAATGTTGTCTCCTGGAAAAACCATCCCTGGTTCTATAATCCAATGATATAAAAGTTTCAAAATGACCATAAAATTACTAGAATAAATATCCCATTACCCTTATCAGATGAGGTTCATCACCCCCAAAAACTATAATGATCTCTTAAACCATACAAATTTTCTCACAATGATCATTGAGTGAAACTCACAAGATCTTACTTACATTAAACCAGAATAGTAACTTGATTATCTAGGTGAATAGAAGATGCTGTCACAATTTACTCAAGATGATGTAAAGATAAGGAACATGGTTATAATTAAACTAGGAGTATATTAAGATGTTATCAAGGATTTCTATCGATAAGCGTGTATAAAACTCTCTATCTATGCTCTATCAAAATAGGTTGTACTTGTTGTGAAAGAAACCCTAAAAGAACATATCTCAAATATTTGTGACCATGTCCAACTATACTTCAACAACCTCCAACAACCAAACACTATAGATCATGATGCACATTTTATGTCCTCATCCTTCCACCGAGATTTAATTATCAAGGCATCAGTCGAACCACTACAGTCTGACCAATTGAGAAACATCTAGATTAATATCCGACTTTGTATTTGGAGGATAAATAACTTTACCTTATATCCAAGGGTACCCATGATCATTATAAACAACCACTATAATTTCTTTCTAACTCTCATCATTCTTAAATGGTTGGGTACTCAACCAACCACCTCACCATCATGATTCCTTTCAAACACAATCACACTACCAACCCATAAAACACCCATATTTCTTATTCCTCATAATCCTAAATCTATAATCTATACAAGGTTTAACCTCACACCTAAGTTTTATAACTCATCATCATGAATGATACGTGAAAAATCAAATTTACAAATTCACTAGATTCAATAAGAAATTCTAACCATTCAAATTGATCCTTTATGGCTACATTCCCTCTACTTGAAAGGACATGATTCAACATGTTTGACACAACTCTACCCACATTAGGAGTTTCATAGTCCTAATTTTCTCAAAATTGAAACTCATACCATGTCACACACTCCACACACCACTGAACATAGGTTACGGATGTGAAAAACACACTTATATAAAGAACCAATAAAAGAGAAGAGAAAATCCATCCACTTAAAAGTTCTCTAGATCATGCTTAAAAGACCAAAAAATCTGATCAATGGTGTTACCACACCTGATCATTTACCCAACATCATTCCCTAGTAGTAGGATAACTTAACTTCTCTAATGCTCATGTCACTTTATTCTAGAGATGACCTGTGAATGTATCCTTCATTTACTCATGACTCTTTCCAAGAAATAATTAAACCACATGGTTTAAAGGATTTTGTAACCATGTTACCCAAATGATATGTTATTAAATACATAACTTCTAAACATTAAGGGAACCGTGTGTAAAAAACATTCTATAATAATATAAAAATAGTATAACAGGCACTATATATACCTGGAATGTGATAGTGCACACATGGATCAACTCAAATCTATGTTATCCATGTGACTATTAACAAGGTATAAAATCTTGAGATATACACCATTAGAAAACCATAAATATTACATGATTATAAAAATATATGACCATGACCAAGGCATTTATAACCTACTGATTGGATCATTACACAACACTCACATCCTTCAAGAGGTTTAGCTTATAGAATAAACACCCATATACCTTGGGTTTTTTGTATTGCTAATAGTCATACTCAGGACATACAACACCCAAATGGTACCACAAATCTCAAATTATTCATATTTTTTTACAAATATTTTATATCTAAGGGTGAAACCACGATAGACTAACCCCTTACTGAGATATAAGCATCAACTTTTTAAACTAGAGTCGTTATTAAAAAAGGTCACCAAGATTTAGCTCCTATAATTTTGGTTCAATGCAAACTAATAATAAATCACATAAGCCCATAGGAAACACTCACCTTCCACTTCTAAGGAAAAACTTAGGGAAACATTCAAAATACCCTTACATGAAGGTCAAGATAAGAACATCACATTAAGGTTTTAGGTTTAGGGAATTTAATCACTGGACATTTATAAAAAAATTTAAAGCACCTTATATATAAAATATATCAAGTAACAATTACAAAAGAAAACTATATTAATTAATTTATTTAGCTGGAATCATGTTTTATTAAAGGAAAATTATCTCATAAATTTCCTTTTACCCATTATTTATCCATAATTTCTCAAAACTAGGATTGATTAAAGAAAATTTCAATTCCAAGCTATAAAGGAAATGACTCTTTAGGTTGTAACTGAAATTTTAATTAACCATCAACTTATAATAGTAAATCTCAAAAGTAAATAAATGGTATTTTATTATTTTAAAGAGAATAAATTTAGTAATATGTCACTATAAATTCATAAGTAACACCATATACATTGATTCTAACACCTTAAATATCCATCCCATACAACATGAGTATACCCCCATTGTAACATCCCATTACCTTTTTTCATGTATTTCTTGACTCTTGATTTATTTTCTATTTATGTTTGGGTGAGATTTGGTACTGTTGAGGATAAAGATATTCTTTTTGGGGAAATGACCTAATTCTTATGTATGTATATGTTTTTTGAGTTAAAGGAATATGGGTATAAATGTATCAGCAAGATCTGTGTTGTGGTGTATGGGATACAACGTGGAGAGTCCATGCTATTCCATAGACCAATATACAATCATTTAGGGAATATTATGGATGGTTTTCATAGATACTACCAATTTTGGAATAAATATTCTAGTGATGAAGGGTTGTGTTATATCCCATTCTGGTGGTTTTTCCCTACAACATGGAGGTCTGGATGTAGCATGGAGGCTCAAGTGAGCCAGTTATAGTGCCAATACCTATATGGGGCATAACTTCAGCATAATGATTGTGATGTTCTATAGCCTTAACTAGGGTGAGAAGGATTCATGAGAGTTCTACATTGTGTTTTCAAGAGTCCAATTGGCCAGGAGGTGTTGTGACATGGTCTAGGGTGGTTTTTTCATGGTATGAATTTTTGCAGCCTTTCTGTTCCATGGCTATGGGTGATGCGGAATGGTATGTGTTTTTACAAACTTAACTAAAACAAGCCCCATTCTATATTTATTTTTCTACATCTAGACTCTCACTCAAACTTTTGGCACTTTAAGTCTCCCAAGATACATTTAAACTCATCCTAACTCCATTCTTCTTAGATCAAAGCTCTGGTGAAAATATTTTATTCCTATTTGATAAGTGATATCTCGTCAATTTTTATTTCCCTCTTTTATACTCTTATTCCATTTGAGAGTGATGAATCCTAATGTTGATGATGGATTTAATTCGTGTTTTTATGGTTAGTGTTTATAGGTATTTCTTCTTGATCTCTTGTGCCTTTTACTCTCCATTAACATTACTATTTTGGGTGTTTGATCATTATATCACTAGTTAAAGGTAGGTGGTTACATAGTGTTTCTTCCAAAAAAAATGAAACTTTGTTTTCTTGATTTAATAAAATTTAATTTAAAACTATTTTTATATTATTTAAATTAAATTATATTTGATGTATGATCTCAAAGGAATGTGTTTTTAAATAAAACCTTGTTTTGGGTGGTTTGAAGATATGGAATTATTAGAGAAAAAAAGGATTATGATGGAAATAGTTTGGAAAAATCATTTGTGTTGATTTGATAAAAATGTTTTTAAATGAATTTTTTTTAAATGGTAGTTAATTTTATGAAAACCTATGATTTGGTTTTGAAATGAGAAATCCATGTTGAAAAACTAAAAGTGGGAAATTGTATTTTGGAACTGATTTGAAATTATTGATTTCCCCATGATTGATTGATTGATTGATTGACTGAAGAACATGTAAAACTAGGTATTTAGTGGTAAATTGGACAAGCATTCTAGGATATGATTCCATAGAACTATATTGATGATGACAACACTGACTTTAGTATATTGAAACATGATTTTTTCCTCGATGGGGAGTTGAGTCCCAATGAAATTATTCATTGGATACATGCACACAATGAGCTGAGATCACTGATTGAGTAGTGTAAGGATCCCATTATCAGAAAACTAACAGACCACAAGTCTTGATAAATGGTTCCATGATAAAATTAATTTTATGGTTACATTTCATTGATTTATGAAACTGTTCTATTCATGCCAAATAATGTATATAAATATTTTATATAAAATGTTCATTTAAGGATATATTTATTTTCTTCCATATCTTTTAATTATGAAAGCATATTTTTCTTAAAATATATGAATTCCATGTCATTCATTATTTTATATAAATAGAAATAATTTTTATTTAAACTATTATAGAATTGATTATGGAACACTTAGGGAGACCCTACTGGTATTTTTAGCTCACATCCTACCTTTTCCTTCAGGAGTTCGTATATTTTCTTATGTTAGATACGAGTAAAGAAAAAGTGACACATAGAGGTGGTGGATGTTCTTAATCTTTGGGACCCAAAGTGATGTAGGTGATTGGTGGAGATGTGATCCATTGGTGGTATGTATTTTATCTTTGAGATTTATCTTTTTAGACGTGGTGTATTTTGATGATGTATCATTTGGGTACTATTTTAACTATTTGTTTTTGGTACTTTCTCCCTTTTTAGTGTTGAGAATAATGAGTTGTATCCCTTCTATTATACTGTTTTATGGAACAAATCATTCCATCACATTTTTTGTATGATTTCAGGTGCTAGTAATTAACCCATGGGGATTAGGAATTCCATTGGAGATATGTTAGTGATGGCTCATGAATCAAGGTGCTGGGGTGTTTGAGATGGTTAATGAAAAAGTGGTATCAAAGGTGTATGATGTTAATATTTCCTTGATGTCATTATGCAGTGGGTTTTCTTGGTATACTGAAAGTTGAATTTTTGGGACTTATGAGGTAGTTGTGAGTGAGTGCTTGACCATATCTCATTGTAACAAGCATTAAGTCACTATGGGTGTATCGTAAACATTTCTTGAGGAATGTTTTGATTTGGTTCTAGTATTTTCCCTGATTTTCGTCTCAATATGTTGAAAATCAAATCTTGAAATCTATTATATGGAATTTATATTCTTGTGACTCTTGTTTGAGTTGATGATATGTGTATCTTTGTTGATGCTTTTAGTGTTATCTATTGATATTGTGTAGCTGTTGGCGCCAAAATATTGGACGAAAAAGGAAGGAAAAGAAGCTCGCGCGCTGCCCCGTGAAGCTCCGCCGCGGAGCGCACCCTAGCAATGCGGCCGCCGTGAAGCAGAGGAGGCGGTACCGCTCCGCGAACGGCCTGACGTTCATGAGTCCGCTGTGAAGCTCTTGAGGTGGTAACGCTCCGCGAACGGCCTGACGTTCGCGAGCCCGCCGCGAAGCAGAGGAGGCGGTAACGCTCCACGAACGGCCTGCCGTTCGCAAGCCCGCCGCGAAGCTCCTGAGGCGGTAATGCTCTGTGAACGGCCTGATGTTCGTGAGCTCGCCGTGAAGCACCCACCACCCATTTGCGCCGCGTGAGCTCTGCTTCGCGGCGCCCCTTGCCTATAAATACTAGGATCCCGCTGAGTCCAAGAGGACAGACAATCCGACCATTCGGCCTCTCAACTCCCGAATCACAAAGCACCCTTTGCCCCGGGAATCATGAACTCCACGAGGTATTTTTTCTTCGCGAGATTCCTTCTCCTTGTCTCGTTTTGAGTCCCTCTTCCGAGAGGGATTCCCTCCATGAAGCCTAAAGGTTTTAGCAAAGGAAGGGGATTCCCAAGGGAACTTGGGCAGCTGCGGAGTGTTTATGCTTCGTGAAACACCCATCCTATACTAGTGATCCACATGCCAAGGCAGGGTCTCTATACATTGTGAAGCTCACTACCTCACAAAACCTTGCTTCTCAAGGCACCTCTGCTTGGCGAGGCAGTGCTCCGAGAATACTATTCCACTTCGCGAAGCACCTCCCATTCAGACCCCTGCCCCATGCTAAGGCAAAGTCACTCCACTTCGCAAAGAATACTCCTTTGCTTGGAAATTCCTCTTCCCGTGCGACCCTCTAGGTTTTCACGATGTGATTTCAAAGTCCCATGGACAACACCACCCGTAGCATTGCTTCGCCTAATGATTCTTCGCATAGGCATACTAACGGCTATTGATTCTTCGCATAGCCATGCTAACATGGACCCCTCAATGGATCTCTCTGCGACCCCCTAGACCATGACTTTTCTGGTACCTTCCCTTCCCCAAGGGGCAGAGGGTATCAGTTATGTATGTCCTAGGGGTGCGGAGTAAACCCACTTCCTCCGAGCTGCAGGACGTTAAACTACCAAGCATCTCATCCTCAACACATGACGTTAAACTATGATCTGACCCCGTGCCTCACACACATGGTCCCCCCGGATTGGACATTCTTTACACCGCTCGTCTCCACGGGAATGGATTCTTCCTCACATGGAATGAGATCCTCCTCACCGGAGTGGCGTTTGTCCACGGGGGAAGGGTTGCCTCATAGCGTAATCCCCTAGACTCTCTTACGGGAGGTTGCACCCATGCACCTCTGTACTTCCCCACTTCCAAGGCTAGTGGATCCCCTTTCCCACTGCGCTTTGTCGCACTTCGGGCCTCCATCCTGGAGTAAGTCCCAACACCATGGGCCATCTAATGCATAATCCCCTCTTCGTTTCTCACGGACGCACCCTTCGCGACGAGATCATAAGGTCTCTGTTGCCTATTGTTTCTCACACTGTGCATGACTCACATGGGCTTAGAGTAAGCATTGTCCATGATAATACCTCATCCAACATGATGTTAACTGTATTCCCTCGTCGAGCATGACGTTAAACTGTATGCTCTTGTCCAGCATGACGTTAAACTGTATGTCCTCATCCAGCATGACGTTAAACTGTATGTCCTCATCTAGCATGATGTTAAACTATATGTCCATTTGAACTACGAGGTCTTTGATCCATGTCAAGGCATGGTAGGTAGGAAGCCTCCATGAGGTTCAACCCCACCACCCATTATTCCTTCACGTCAGGTTCCACCCTCATCCAGCATGACGTTAAACTGCATTCCAGACCGACGGCAAGCCGTTGCGACCAACCTGAACTATAATGACTTTGATCCATGTCAAGGCACGGTACTTAGGAAGACTCCCTGAGGTTCAAGCCCATCTCAAATCGGTCCAAGGTCCTTTCTTCACGTTGGTTCGCCGACACCCACCATTTCCTCCTAAACTACAAGGAATTTGATCCATGTCAAGGCACGGTACGTAGGAAGCCTCCCTGAGGTTCAAGCCCATCTCCCATCGGACCAAGGTCCTTTCTTCACGTTGTTTCGCCGACACCCACCATTTCCTCCTGAACTATGAGGAATTTATCCATGTCAAGGCGTGGTACATAGGAAACCTCTATGAGGTTCAAGCCCACCACCAATAGACCCACGAGTTCACCTCCACGTCGGTTCTCTGACGAAAACCACCACCTGAACTACGAGGTCTTTGATCCATGTCAAGGCATGGTATGTAGGAAGCCTCCATGAGGTTCAAGCCCATCACTCGGTTGTTCCAACCTCATTCACATCAGTTCACCCCCCATCATGCATGATGATAAACTGTATTCCACATCTCATGTGAACTACGAGGACTTTGATCCATGTTAAGACATGATACGTAGGAAGCCTTCCTGAGATTCAAGCCCACCATCCATCGGACCAAGGTCCACTTTCACGTCGATTTACCAGAATCACCCCGAACTACGTAAACTTTGATTCCCTTCCACGGGGATACGTAGGAGGTCTCTTCGAGGCTCAAGTCCAACTTTACTATCTCCCTTGCGATGGTCCCACTTCATTCCCCCTCTACTTCATCCATCCATCCATCCATCATCCACCCTGATTCTTACTCAGGCCGCCACATCCCGGGGAGAACATGCCACTCCACTCCCCTCCACAGCATCTGGGAAGCCGCCCACGAGATGGCCCTGATATTGGCATCCCTTCAAGGGGGATTCCTCAATCTGATCCACTCCAGCTAGTGTTCTGATCAGGTCAACCCATCTCCGCTAGATGTTAAACCTGTGGCATACCCTGGGTTAAACATATGAATCTGAGGAAAACCTCAGATACATGCCTATGGAATATGATTCCCCGTGCTCAATGTGGGATACCTCGGGCTTTCATTCCCTCAAGAATCCCTATGATAAGGGAAAAAAGGTAGACATGCCAATTCCCCAGCATTCAGACACACTACTGATGCCTCGACGTGACTACTCCCCCGACTAAAGGCTGCTGCCCTGACCAGACCCTTTGGTATGTCCTGGCAGAAGCAATGTAATTAACCGGTGTCCATGGAAACATGGAACTGGGAAGAGTTTCACGAACAACGTATTAAATATATGAGGGAGACCCGAACTAGGTGACGAGTTCTGAGGAGGAATCCACGAAAGGAAGAAACGACATCACATCATCCCAGTTTCGATCAAGGAGCATACGTCCATGAATAAAGATCGGATGGAACCCGCCTCTGGAAAGCGAGAATGCGGGAAAACAACAAAGAAATCCGCGCCTGTCGGGCCCCTGGCGGACGGACGCGCCCGCCCCGGTGAAAGCGTCGGAAACAGAAATGGTTCTGTTTCCGACGCTTTTTCCGGGGCGTTCGCGTCCGTCCTCCAGGGGCGCGACAGGGGAGGCTTTCTTTATTGTCTCCCCACATTCCCGCTTTCCAAAGGCGGGCATCAACCGCTCCTTATTCACGGACGTATGCTCCTTGATAGAAACCGGGATGATGGGATGTCAGTTCTTCCTTCCATGGATTCCTCCTCAGAACTTGTCACCTAGTCCGGGTCTCCCTCATAGATTTAATACCTTGTTCATGAAACTCTTCCTAGTGCCATGTTTCCATGGACGCCGGTTAATTACACTGCTTCTGTTAGGACATTCCAAAGGGTCCGGTCAGGGCAACAACCTTCAGTCGGGGGAGTAGTCACGTTGAGGCAACAGTAGCATGTCTGAACGGTGGGGAATTGGCGTTTCTGTCTTTTTTCCCTTATCATAGGGCTTCTCGAGGGCATGGAAGCCCGAGGCATCCCACATTGAGCGCGGGGAATCATATTCCATAGGCATGTATCTGAGGTTTTCCTCAGCTTCATATGTTTAACATAGGGTATTCCGCAGGTTTAACGTCCAACAGAGATGGGTTGACCTGATCAGAACACTAGTTGGAGTGGATCAGATTAAGGAATCCCCCTTGAAGGGATGCCAATATCAGCGCCAGCTCATGGGCGGCTTCCTAGATGCTGTGGAGGGGAGTGGAGTGGCATGATCTCACCGGAATGTGGCAGCCCAAGTAAGAATCAGGGTGGATGATGGATGGATGGATTGATGAAGTGGAGGGGGAATGAAGTGGGACCATCTCAAGGGCGACAGTAAAGTTGGACTTGAGCCTCGAAGAGACCTTCTACGTATCCCTGTGACAGGGAATCAAAGTTCATGTAGTTCGGGGTGGTGCTGGTAAATCGACATGAAAGTGGACCTTGGTCCGATGGATGGTGGGCTTGAACCTCAGGAAGGCTTCCTACGTACCATGTCTTAACATGGATCAAAGTCCTCGTTGTTCACATGAGATGTGGAATACAGTTTATCGTCATGCAGGACGGGGGTGAACCGATGTGAATTTGGTTGGAATGACCGAGTGATGGGCTTGAACCCCATGGAGGCTTCCTACATACCATGCCTTGACATGGATCAAAGACCTCCTAGTTCAGGTGGTGGTTTTCGTCAGCAAACTGACGTGGAGGTGAACCCGTGGGTCCATTGGTGGTGGGCTTGAACCTCAAGGAGGCTTCCTACGTACCACACCTTGACATGGATTAAATTCCTCGTAGTTCTAGAGGAAATGGTGGGTGTCGGATAACCAACGTGAAGAAAGGACCTTGGTCCGATGGGAGATAGGCTTGAACCTCAAGGAGGATTCCTACGTACCGTGCCTTGACATGGATCAAAGTCCTCGTAGTTTGGGAGGAAATGGTGGGTTTCGGTGAACCAATTTGAAGAAAGGACCTTGGTCCGATGGGAGATGGGCTTGAACCTCCGGGAGGATTCCTATGTACCGTGCTTTGACATGGATCAAAGTCCTCGTAGTTCGGGTTTGTCGCAACGGCTTTCCTTCGGACTGGAATGCAGTTTAACGTCATGTTGGATGAGGGTGGAACTTGACGGGAAGGAATAACGGGTGGTGGGCTAGAACCTCATGGAGGCTTCTAATGTACCATGCCTTGACATGGATTAAAGACCTCGTAGTTCAAATGGACATATAGTTTAACGTCATGATGGACGAGGACATACAGTTTAACGTCATGATGGACGAGGACATACAATTTAACATCATGATGGACGAGGGAATACAGTTTAACGTCATGATGGACAAGGGCATACAGTTTAATGTCATGCTGGACGAGGTATTGTCATGGCCAATGCTTAATCTAATCCCAGGTGATTCGTGCTCGGTGTGAGAAACAATAGGCAGTAGAGACCTGACGATCACGTCACGAAGGGTGCGTCCATGAGAAACAAAGAGGGGCTTACGCGTTAGACAGGCCATGGTGCTGGGACTTACTCCAGGATGGAGGCCCAAAGTGCGACAAAGCGTAGTGGGAAAGGGGCTCCACTGGCCTTGGTAGTGGGGAAGTATGAAGGTTCATGGATGAAACCTCCTGCAAGAGAGGCTAGGGGATTACACTCTGAGGCAGCTATTCCTCCATGGACAAACGCCACTCTGGCAAGGAGGATCTCATTCCATGTGAGGAAGAATCCATTCCCGTGGAGACGAGCGGTGTAAAGAATGTCTGAGCCAGGGGGACCCTGCGTGTGAGGCACGGGGTCAGATTACAGTTTAAGGTCAAGTGTTGAGGATGATATTCTTGGCAGTTTAACGTCCTGCAGCTCGGACGAAGTGGGTTTACTCCGCACCCCTAGGACTTATATAACCGGTACACTCTGCCCCTTGGGTAAGGGAAGGTACCAGCAAAGCCATGGTCAAGGGGGGTCGCAGAGAAAACCATAGAGGGGTCCATGTTAGTGTGGCTATGTGAAGAAGTAATAGATGTTAGAGTGCCTATGAAAAGAATCATTAAGTGAAGCAATTCTACGGGTGGTGTTGTCCATGGGACTTTGAAATCACATCGTGCAAACCTGGAGGGTCGCACGAGAAGAGGAATTTACAAGAAAAGGAGTATGCTTTGCGAAGTGGAGTGCCTTGGACTTAGCATGGGGTAGGGGTGTGAATGGGAGGTGCTTCAAGAAGTGTAATAGTATTTGCAGAGCACTGCCTCGCGAAGCAGAGGTGCCTCGCGAAGCAAGTTGCTGTGAAGCAGTGTGCTTCACGATGTACAACGACCCTGTCTTGGCATGTGGATCACTAGTACAGGATGGGTGTTTCGCGAAGCATAAATGATCCGCTGCTGCCCGGGTTCCCTTGGAAATACCATTCCTTCGCGAATGCCTTTAGGCTTCGCGAAGGGCATCCCTCTCAGAATAGGGTCTCAAAACGTGACAAGGAGAAGGCATCTCGTGAAGCAAAAATACCTCGTGGAGCTCATGATTCCCGGGGCGAAGGGTGCTCTTAGATTCGGGAGTTGAGAAGCTGAAAGGTCAGATTGTCCATCCTATTGGACTCAGGGGGAGCCCAGTATTTATAGGCAAGGGGCGCCGTGAAGCAGAGCTCATGCGGCGCGAATGGGCGGCGGGTGCTTTGTGGCGGGCTCACGAATGTCAGGCCGTTCGCGGAGCGTTACCGCCTCAGGAGCTTCGTGGCGGGCTTGCGAACATCAAACCATTCACGGAGAATTACCGCCTCCTCTACTTCGCGTTGGGCTCACGAACGTCAGGCCGTTCGCAGAGCGTTACCGCCTCAGGAGCTTCGTGGCGGGCTTGCGAACGTCAGGCCGTTCGTGGAGCGGTACCGCCGCCTCAGCTTCGCGGCAGCCGCATTGCTTGGGTGCGCTCTGTGGCTGAGCTTTGCGGGGCAGTGTGTGAGCTTCTTTTCCTTACTTTTTCGTCCAATATTTTGGCGCCAACAAATGCCCCCCCCCTTAGACTTGGAACCGTAGATGGATCAATGATCGAAGTATGAGGGAAAATCGCCAAAATTATCAGCCCCTCGCGATGAAGCCTCGCGAAGAGGGCACGCGGGGCGGACAGCGGCCGCGCGGTCCGGACGCACCGTGATGCTCCGCACGGGCGGGACGCACCGCGGAGCTCCGGGGTCACCACTTATAACTAGGGGGATGACCTCTCTTTTGTCCTCTCACGACTTTTGTCCTTTTGTGCTCTCGACTTCGCGAAGCTCCGCGCACTCCGCATTTTCTCTCCGTGAATATAGCTTTGCAGCGAACCGCGAGTCTCCGACTCCGCGACCGCACCAAGAGAACTTCTGTTTTCTGGCCTTGGCCAGGCTCCACGGCTTGGTTTTGTGCCCGAACTTCGCGAGAGATCTTCGCGAGCGACCTTTGCGACCCTACCCGAATTTTTTTTCGAGTTCCGAAACTGAAATGGCCCACCGAGAAGCTGTGCTAGGGGTGCTTGAAGAAGCCGCCCAGAGGGATGATATGGATAACTTTCTGGGCCTTGGAGAGATGGTCCAAAGTCACTCAGACCATAATTCTTTGACAGCACTACTATCAGAGAGTCAGAAGAACTATCTGCAGTGCAAGAAGCTGCCCTTTTATGGATTCGGGCTGAGGGATGATGTCTTCTTCCCTGAGGCGAGTAGGGACGAACTAGCTTGCTGGTTCAAGAGCACGCCATGCCAGCGCCAGTGGTTCAGGGCAAACGATTGTCATGTGTGGGAGGACTTCACACCCATCACCACCGACTGTATATACAACCATGTGAACAATATTGACGGGAATCCACTACAACCGGAGATGTCCCCTCCTCTGTAGCACACCATGCTGAAGGCGGATTTGCAGGATTCAAAGAAGGGGTGGTCCGATGAGTGGGACCTGCGCCAGGGTATTAACTTCACCAACGACTGGGAATGGGCCTACTGGGTAGGTGCCTCATGCGAGGATTTTGGGGCCGAGATGGTCGTCTAGGACCAATACTTTTCACCTGCACCATGGGGAGGTGGGCATTATTCTGTGGGATCTCCACCATATTTTGGGGGTTCCGATCTTGGAGGCCATGTATGATGAGTTCCTCCCCGTCATGAGTGCTTGGGAGGATCCAGATCAGATGTCGCGACTGGCGTCGGCGCTGATGGCACTGGTCCCTAGAGAGGACAAGGAGGCAGTGAGGGATGTCCACTTTAAGAAGTGGTTTGAGTGGTTCCTGATCTTCCTGGAGAATCGAGAGTTCCCTCCGAGGCCTATAACTTGTATGAAGGCGGCTCAACGAGGCAAGGAGCACTCGTATTGGTGGGTCTTGGAGGACAGCCAATGGAAGACTTGGGGTTTCTGTGTCAGCACTGAATAACAGCCGATAGTCAGGATGGCGACGTTCATCGCGACCTTTATCTGCGGTTGGATCCTACCGGTGAGGGATACCAGCATGGGGGTGTGGCCCAACTCATTCATCAGGGAGTCTATGTTGTCCATGGGGCAGCGGGTCAATCTGGGGATTCCAATGCTCGCCAAGCTGTACAGGATGTTGCGGCACGTTAGCGAGGGAAAGAAGCCGCCAAGAATATGAGGGCCCTTCCACCTTCTTTATGGGTGGATTGCGGCGCATATCTGAGGGATTTATGAGTATCCAAACCCTATCTCGTCATCAGGATCAAAATTCCATCCCTCCATTCTGAATGAGGCCGGGAGCCTCCCATTCAAACTAGCCGTACCGATGGTGTTGAACCGGGTGTGGAGGGCGGATGAGTTTAACTTCCACCCATTTCCATTGCCGACGGGGGTACTTACTAACGACAGGCAGGGAACGGAAGAGCACCGTGCTTATCTCCTTTCCTTTCAAGGCGGAGTTTTGGTGGCACGAGTGGATCGTGAGCCACTCTATGAACCGTACACCCCACATTGGTTTGCGAGGCAGTTCCGGTGCCTCCAGTGGCTGACCCCGCTGGTCTACTGGGAGGTGCATCACGAGGAGCACCCGTGTGTGATGAGGTAGTTTTGGCTTATGTTCACATGGGGAAATGGGAAGATGCGAATTTCATTACCTCCATCCATCGCCACTTTTGGATTGGTGAGGGAGTATGCCATCAGCTGGGAGGCTTCTTATCCGGGGGAGATGCTGAGGCAGCCAACCATTCGGGTTGGTGACGGCAGGCCTCCCCTATCCCGAGGTCAGGGTTGGAGGTCAGCAAGGGCCTCTCGCGGTGGAGGGGATGCCATGGCGGAGAGACCTGCACCGGCCGAGGGTGTGGCAGCATCGGCGGATCCAGTGATTCCAGAAGAGAAGAGCCATCTGGAGGGGCGGCCGCCGAGGGGATTTCGTAGGATATCCACTCAGGCTCCGGGGAAGCGACTACGCCACATTGACATGCCAGAGGATGCCGTTTTTCCGGAGGCCTGGGACATTTGGGATGTCAACCGGAAATTCCTCAGTCCACCCGAGATGTGGGCGCACTTGAATCACCTCGGGATGGAGTTATCGGGCATAGGCCCAGTCCGGGATGGTTTCACGGCGTCTCCGGCGGAGGCGGAGCAATACTTGGATGAGATGGAGGACTACGTTCACTCCAGTGGTGTCCCATGCCCAATGACAGACCAGGTGAGGGTACTGATGGATCAAACGGTTCCCCCACAGCTGTTAGCTACCGATCTGAGGGAGCGCTTCCCCCTCCCGGAAGAATCATAGGACTCCTCTCGAGAGGATGAGGCTGGGATGGAGGACTACGTTCACTCCAGTGGTGTCCCACGCCCAATGACAGACTGGGTGAGGGTACTGCTAGATTGGACGGTTCCCCCATAGCTATCAGCTGCCGATCTGAGGGAGAGATTCCCCCTGCCGGAAGAATCAGAGGACTCCTCTCGGGAGGATGAGGCTGGTGGAGGGAGCCCATTGGAGGAGGGCGAAGTCAGAGACCAGGACTCAGATTATGATGATTTCGCAGAGGCTCTTAATGTAGCATTACAAGCTTCTTTCCTCATGGTCCGTTATTGAGACATCATGGATTTCTCACCAATGTTTAAACCGTGCAGGAGGAACTTGTACGCAGGCCTCGATCTCACCCCTTGGAGGGTGACGATGCAGGATCTTTAGAACCCGCGCCTACGGCTGCGTCCAGTTCTATGTCTGGCGGGGCCAGAGCACCCGAGGTGGCTCCTACAGAATCTCCAGACCATCCAACAGTATATGGAGGGCCACGCCTCGGGGTCCCGTCAGCATTGACTCAATAGCAGCATCATGAGTTTCATCTCTGTAAGTTTCCTCTACTAGATTCATTTCTGTCATATGTAGATTGTGCCAGCTAACGTTTATGTCCCTCTCTGTCGTACAGTTCTCCGACTGGCATGGGCTGTTGCGGCAAGGCTGGTCAGGATGTTTGATGGAATCCCTCCTAGGGGCATGCCGGTGATAGTGGAGATAGTCCCCCCATCTCCCCAAGCTGCAACACACACCATCATTGGCGGGACCACCAGCAGGGTCGTGCTCGAGGTTATTGAGGTGGAATCCGATGAAGAGGATCAACCAGCCGCCCCAAGTCCCGTCATGCCTGCATCGGCTCCAGATGTCACACTGGATTCAACGCCAGATGCAGATCCTACCGAGGACTTCCTGCGGGCATATCCTGCATACGAGCCTGCCAATCACGTAGACTGGGACGAAATGGCCTCCGACAAAGAAGACAACAACATAGTCTACTGCCGATCGTGGAAGCTAATCACGTGCTTCATCAAGGAAACCCCCCAAGCGCTATGGATGAATGAAATGGACAGACTTCACTCGTGGCTGCGTGAACTGTGCGCTGGGGGAGTGGATTCCCAACGTTCTCATGTGCTAATCCGAGATCTCATGGACGAGAAGATCTGGGAGTATGATCGTGGGCTCAGCATGGGCTCGCAGCGGAGGAAGGCGACAAACATCAAGAAGCTCCAGAAGGCTGAAAGTGAGGTCCAACAGCTGCAGGCCTGGGCGAATGTGCACTCAGCCTCTCTTAATATACAATCTGAGCGGATCTCATGGTTGAAGGCCCAGCTGGTATAGGCAGAAGAGAATATGAGGTAGGATTCTTGAAAGATGGCTGCCATTCAGGCTAGCATAGAGAGGGCCAGGGCCAAGGCTGATGAAGTGTGCCCCGCAGCTGCTGAGGAGGACCGGAGCTGAGTCAGCGACAACAATTCCTGGACGCCACAAGTCGTAGGGTGGCGAAGCTGCAATGCTCTTTTGACATGATCAACCCATCCATGGGTGGAGTCGACCCCCGGGTACTGTAACAAATTAAAAACCTTTTAATGGTACTTTTATGCTTCAATTTTTCTTCTTTTGAATGTCGTAGCATGCACGATTTCCACTGTTTGCGTCGGTTCATTACATCCCTATAATGTCTGTGGGATGTTTGATGATAATTCCCCAAGCTCACGTAGGTCAAGCCCGATGTGAGAAATAGGAGATAGTTGCCTCATCATCCCACCCAACATAGGAGTGGAAACCAAGCTTCGGGCATCCGGGGTTTGGATAACCAGTCCGGATTTCTGAAAGATGGGTGAGGCTTGGCCGGAGAAGCAAGTTCTCAAAATAGCCGAATTACTGTTTCTTCAATGTGCTCTTATTCATGAATGGTACGATGCCATGGGCACTGAAATCGGTACGAACAAATGGAAATGGGAAGTTTGAATCACGATACCCAAGATTCGGAACACTGTGGGGATGGTGTGACAATAAGGGACAAACATTAATCGTGGCGGAGAAACGATATCCTTACTGCATTAGCCTGAAATGGGGACAAAAAATGATGGTCGTTCATTGACCATGTTCAAAACACGGGACCAGGTCACAAATTTTGTCGATCAATCCTTCGGGACATTGGCCCAAGACAGTAGGCAGACCCTAGGTCGAACATCCATACTGTTAGGGGGTCCTTCCAAACATGACCAGTCTTCCGGAACGTTGGCCCAGGATGGTAGGTGAGCCGATGCGGCATGAGACCAGGCCGTTAGGGGGTCCCTTCAGACATGAAAGGGGACAAGGGTCCGAATAAGGGGTACAGAAAGCATGGAATATGGAGTGACAATTTATCCGAACAGAATCCAACACTCATGTAATTACACCACCGTGGTGGGAGTACGCCAGATGGGCGCATCAGTTTGATTACGGATCCTTCATTCTTTGGGATAGGGCCTCTCTGGCGAGGGGGGTATGTTGCTTCGCAACGGGATCTTGGGGCATCCTGAACTTTTTCAGGGTAGAATCATAGTTACATGGTCCTCTATGAGGGGTCCAGCCCGGGGGCCAGAAAGGGGAAGAATAGGATTAATGATTCCTATGGGCTGGACCCTAGTAAAAATACTAGGGTGTCTCTACGTATCCCATGAGGATGGAAATCAATCCATACGTAGTTCTGAAAGTGTTGTTTAACAACATGCAGGATGATTAAAAGCCTGGCCGTGTTGGTACACATCCTTCCAAAACTACTAAGCCCACGTGAGTCATGCTCGGTGTGGGAAACAAGAAGTAGTGGTGGGACTTTCCAGACACAGAAAGGTGGCAGGTTAGGGTGAGGGGACACTCAGTGAGTACCGGTCCCTTAATACTAACACGACCATGTGGTGCACCTAGATGCGCGAGGAGATAGAGATGAGTACGTTGTAATCCCACTTGAACATGAGGAAGTGGAAATGTGTGAATCATGACACTCGAGATTTGGATCATAATAACGACGGAGTGACGATAGAGGATAAATGTTAACCGTGGCGGAAATGCAGAATCCATATCACGTTATCCTAGAATGGGGATAGACAAATGAGGGTCGACCATTGACCATGTTCAAAACACGGGACCATGTCACAAATGTTGTCAGAGTTCCGTAGGGATGTTGGCCCGAAAAAATCGGAGGTCCCTTAGGTCTAGCATCCATGTAGATCCCTTAAGCCTAGTATCCATGTTGTCTGAGGGTCCTTTTGGATGTGGAAGAGGATGAGGATCCAAATAGCGAGCCCACGAAGCTTGGTCATGGGACGAGGGGAATGTCCATATAAAAATACCACTCTTCGGGCTCTTTGTCAAAACGCATCTGAACACAACAACTAGGCATATTTGATAGAGGGAGCATAGTCCTTTCCCATAGGGGGATCTTAGTTTAGGGTCGTAGAATTCGGACCATGGGTGGGAGGAAGCACAAGAGGCACATGACGGGTACTTGTGAAAACCTGACGTGGAGGGGAACAAGCGGTGTGTACGGTGTGGTGAACAACTCGACATGAACGAGGAAATAATCCCATACCACACCGCACAACCTCCCTTGAGAGGGGTTTTAGGTCAAGGGACCGAAAGCTGAAGTTGAGCTGGGCCCGAATCAATGCGTAAGGGATTTCCTACGTACCCCATGGGAATGGGGATCAAGCTGCACGTAGTTCTCGAAAGGGTCTTAGTTTATGGTATTATAGCTCGGACCATATAGGGGTAAGGAGAGCAGGGGAGACATGGTAATGTGGTTTACAAAACCCGATGTGAATGAGGACATAATCCCTATTTACCATGCGTTCTCTGGGGAGTGCTCGAGTCAAGGGACCAAACATGAAAGTTAGGCTGGGCCCGCGGGGAAGTGCATGGGTGCTCCTACGTATCCCATGAGGATGGGAATCAAGCCATTCGTAGTTATGAAGGGTGGCATGGTAATATACCAGTGCCAGGGAAAAAGGGAAGTGCAGGCGTGGCCCTTGCACCGAAAGAAGCGGAATTTGATAAATCTTGTTTTTCCTTTAAGGTGAGTGGTTTTTTTTGTGAAGCGACAGGACTAGGGTAGCAAGCCCTAGTGTCGGCACAAGAATCAATCCGGCATAGGCATTGAAAAATGGCATGGCATGTGACCAATACCCAACGTGATGTCCTCTACAACGAGGTCATCACAATGCAATGTCGTTTTTATTCGTGCGTCCAGGACGATAATGTCACAGTTTAGGGTCGTGTGATAGGACCAAGCATGTATTTTAACGTCATGTAGCGCAGACGTAGCAGAGATGATGATAGGAGGGGAATGTGTATGGTTTCGTGCGACATAACCGATGTGAATGGGGACATAATCCCACATTATACCATACGCAGTCCCGAGAGAGGAACCTCACGCTGAGGGGCCCACATAGAGGTGAGAGGTAAAGGGGGACAGACTAGCTCCCAAATGAGCTGGACCTGAAAACGAGACGTTCGGGCGGTCTTATGTATCCCATGAGGATGGGAATCAAGATGAACGCAGTTCTGAGGAGATCTTAGTTTATGGTCTTAGAAATCGGACTAGGGGTGGATGAAAACTTTCCAGGTAAGCGCAGACCTCGACCCGATCCCTAAGCCCACGTGAGTTAAACTCGGTGTGGGAAACAAGGGGGGAAGATCCTTATCGCAATATTCGAAACATCCGTCAAGGGGAAGTCAGTGAAGAGCCCCGAAGGACACCTTTGAAATGGCTATGTTCCCCCAATGGGTAGACGTGCACAAGGGAATAGTACCAAGAGTTTCGAAACTCTACTTGGACATGATGAGACCGGAGAAGGATGTGAATCGTGTAACCGACATTTTGGGCTTAATGGGGTTGGTGTGGCGATAGAGGATAACCGTTAACCGTGGTGGAAAAATAGTCTCCATATCGCATAAGCCTGAGGTGGGAACAACAAATGAGCATCGACCGCTGACCATATTTGCAATGCGGGATTTTTATCAATTTGTCATCTGAAACCCTCGGGGGTGCTGGCCCGTAACGGTTGGAGAGCCCTTGGGCGTGGTATCCAGGCCATTCTTGGGGGTCCCTCTGGGTCTAAAAGATGATGGAAGCCCTGATGGAGGGATACACAAAGCCTGAAAAGTGGGTGTGGACGTGTCCAAGTAAAGTCTGGCATTCCAGGTAATAAACCATAGTACCTTTAGGCACATTGGTGAACCACAGAAGAGGGTCGACGAAATAGCTCGGGAGGGAAAGGTACATGGCGTGGTCATTAAAAAACCGATGTGAATGAGGAAATAATCCCACACCACACCATATAATCCCCTCGTGGAGTAAGGGTAGGCCAAGGGGCCAAGGTGGGATGAAGATTTTTGAGAGGTGGGGCTGGACCTGAAGCTTATACATTCAGGTGATCCTACATATCCCATAAGGATGGGAATCAAGCCACACGTAGTTCTAGAAGATACCCAGGGGGTAGGATACCCTATCGAGGGCATGTGCGGCGTAGCAAACAATGAGGAGATAATCCCACACCACTCTGCATAGTCTCGTAGGAAAGTACCTGGGTCAGGGGACCGAAAAGGCCATGGGGCCTGATAGTTGGGTTTTGGTCAGGAATGCCTGGCCTAATCGCAGTTTAACATCTTATAGTAAGGACGATGGTCGGAGAATAGGAATCCTTAGACGGAGGAGGTGTATGGTACGAAGAACAAACCGACGTGAATGTGGACATAATCCCTCACCACACCATACACTCCGGGTAAGAACTAGGGCTAGGGACCGAGATAGCCAGGGGGCCTAAGGCTAGGCCTCAGTGAGGGAGGCCTGAGGCTGGACCTCGGCCAGGACGGCTTGACTAACATGCAGTTTAACGTCTTGCAGCAAGGACGGGGGCCGTGGGCCCGGAAAGGCCAAGGGGCCTGAAGTTAGGCATCGGTCAGGAAGGCCTGACCAGTTTGCAGTTTAACGTCTTGCCATGAGGACGGGGAAAAAGATAACTGTATCTCATCTGGAGATGTTTATGACATGTCAATTAACCCGGAGTGAATGAGGATGTAATCCTACACCACACCGTAAATCCCTTATAAGAGAATCGGGGTCGTGGGCCTAACCGCTGGCACCACCTGGAGGGAAGTGTGTCGCTTTGGGATGGGGCAGAACGAATCATTACATCGATGTTTGGGACATCTCGGGGTGGACCCGAAGATCCAGGACACTATTGACCATGTTTGAAACACAGTTTTCCTATGGTGACCTGATACGGGAGCAACAAATGAGTCTTGATCATTGACCAAATTCGCAAAGCAGGACTTGTATTGGCTTGTTGCTCGGAAACCCTCAAGGGAGTTGGCCCGTATCGGTAGGAGAGCCCTTGGGCGTGGTATCCAGGCCGTTCTTGGGGGTCCCCTCGGGTGAGGAAAGTGATGGAATCCCAGTCAAGGAGTGGGTGAAGCATAGCTGTACTCATCCACAAAAGAGGCGAACATCTCCAAGGGGATGTGCAGCCGGGTCGAGGCTTGCTCGATGTGAGTTGGGGAAAAAGTGTGCACCCTGCCATATGTCTTGAACTGAGGGTAAGATTTTGGCTTTTGGGCTGGGCCAACAGAAGAAATGTCTGGGCGTTCCTACATATCCCATTAGGATGGGAATCAAGCCATACATAGTTCTTGAAGGCCATGCATTTTAACGTCGTGCAGTAAGGACGTGGGAGAATAAAATAACGGAAGTGGGCACATGGTTCAACCCTTATAATACTTGTATGAGTGGGGATAAGAAAGCCTACTCCTCGTCATGAAAGGATCCTCCAAGGAAACTATCCCCAGGGGGGACAATGAAAGAGAAGAGCTCGGGGCTGGGCTCAAGACGAGACGTCTGAGCATTCCTATGTATCCCATTAGGATGGGAATCAAGCCATACGTTGTTCTTGAAGTGTAGTTTAATGACGTGCTGGATGAGAGATGCATCTCATTTGGGGATATGTATGGTACGGCGGGTAACCCGACGTGAATGAGGACATATCCCACACCACACCGTACAATCCCATAAGAGGGCCTAAGTCGACAAAGGCTAAGGGGCCTGAGGCTGAGCCTCGGTCAGGGAGGCATGTCCGGCTTTCAGTTTAACGTCTTACAGTAAGGACGGGGGCCAGGGGCCCGAAGAGGCCAAGGGGCCTGAGGCCGAGCCTCGGTCAGGGTGGCCTGACCGGCTTACAGTTTAACTTCTTATAGTAAGGATAGGGGCCAGGGGCCCGAAGAGGCCAAGGGGCCTGAGGCTGAGACTTGGTCAGGGAGGCCTGACCGGCTAGCTGTTTAATGTCTTACAGTAAGGACAGGGACCAGAGGCCTGAAGAGGCCAAGGTACCTGAGGATGAGCCTCAGTCAAGTAGGCCTGAACGACTTGCAGTTTAACGTCTTACAGTAAGGATGAGGGGGGGGGGGTCTTAGTTTAAGGTCATAGAGCTCAGAAAATTTTGTAGTTTATCATCTTCCAAGACAATATCGCAGTTTTAATGTCATGCTGGACGGTGGTGCAGTTTAGGGTCATGCAGGACCGTAACGTGCAGTTTAGGGTCGTGCGGGACCGTACAGTTTAAGGTCATGTAGGACCATACAGTTTAAGGTCATGGAGGACCATATAGTTTAAGGTCGTGTAAGACCATACAGTTTAAGGTCATGAATGACCATACATTTTAAGGTCGTGTAGGACCATATAGTTTAAGGTCGTGTAGAAACATACAGTTTAAGGTCGTGTGGGACCATACAGTTTAAGGTCGTGTGGGACCATAGAGTTTAAGGTCATGTGGGACCATACAGTTTAAGGTCGTGTGGGACCATACAATTTAAGGTCGTGTGGGACCATACAGTTTAAGGTCGTGTGGGACCATACAGTTTAAGGTCGTGTGGGACCAAGGGTCTTAGGAAAAGTACTGCTTGAGGAACTTGGCATTGGTGGGAGGAGTTATGCACTCACCATCTTTGGTAACCAAGGAGTATGCTCTGTTGCGGTAAACCTTATGGATGACGTATGGTCCTTCCCATTTGGGATCTATCTTGGGCGGTTTCCTACCAGGGATCATTGGCACTCGAAGGGCCAACACTAGGTCGCCATGTAGAAAATATCGTAGGTGAACCTTCTTGTTGAAGGCTCTGGATATCTTATTCGGATGCCTTTCCAGATTGTGCAGGCCATGAAGCCTATTCTCGTCCAGTGCTTCCAATTCATCTAGATGGATTTCAGCCACCTTATCTGGCGCCTACTATTTATAGACTGTGGTGCATAGTGATGGCAGCTAGATCTCAATGGGTAAGACGACCTTAGCCCCATACACCAGGAAATATGGGGTCACCTGGGTGGAATTGCGAGTTGTCGTCCGATAAGCCTAGAGGGCATTGGGGAGCTTGTCCGACCAACTTTTCTTGTTCTGACCAACCATTTTATACAGAATGTTAGAGAGGGTTTTGTTGAATGCCTCGATCTGTCCATTTTCCTATGCATGATAGTGAGAGGTATTATTCGAACGGATATTGTACTTGGCATATAATTTCTTCAGCTCAGCTTCTCAGAAGTTTGTGTTGTTATCGGTGAGGACAACGTGAGGGACCCCAAACTAGTGGATGATATTGGGGCTCACAAAGTTGACGATGGAACGGGCCTTGACCTCTTTGAGTTGAACTGCATCTTCCCACTTGGAGAAGAAATCGGTAGTAGTTAGGATGAACCTACACTGGTGAGCTGTTGCCGGTGGATATGGTCCCACTACATCGAGTCCCCACACCGAAAATGGCCAAGAATACTTGGTGGAGTGTAGAGGTTCCGGCGGCCGATGTAGGAAGTTAGCGTGAACTTGGAATGCATGACATATCTTTGAAAACTCGATACAATCATGGATCATAGAGGGCCAGAAGTACCCCAACCTCCAGATTTGATGGGACAGCTTTGGCCCATCTTGGTGGGAACCATAGGAACTGGAGTGAACCTCTTGCATAACCTGAGAAATCTCAACTCCTTGAATGCAATGGAGGAGAACGTCATCGAAGATCCTCTTATAGAGGATATGCTCAAGAATTGGACCAATTTGGAGTGTAAATTGCAGCGCGCGACGTCGGATCCACTCACGCTCGGCCTGGTCGTCAGGGAGGCAACCATTTTGTAGATATTCGACAAAAGGTGCCCTCTAGTTGGGAGTGGCCTCAACCACTGTGTCTAATGAACCTGGGACCCCTGACGTAGAAGGTCTTACGGTGATATGACTTACCCGTAGGCCGTCATTGTCCTCTGGGGTGACAGGGGCAATGACTCTCCGGTGTGCCACATGTATGATCAAATCATTTTGCTCGGGTTCTGCGAGCGACACAGCTAATCCAGCCAAAGCGTCTTCTCTACCATTCTGTGACCGAGGGACATGGGTAACCTCTGGTCAAGAAGGGAACTAGGCCATTAGACGGAGGGTGCACTCCAGCAATAGCACAAGCTCCGACATCCTGATGACATAGTCGCCATTGACCTGCTTGATGACCATCTCAGAATCCCCTTTCACATGTAGACGGGGCACATCAATCTCAAGGGCCAACTCAAGGCCGATGATGAGAGCTTGGTACTCTGCCTCGTTATTGGTGCAGCCTTCTGACAACAGGAATGAGTATGGAAGGATAGCTTGCGATGGGTTGATGAAGACGATACCCATACCCACTCTTTTAACCTTAGGATCGTTGAGCCTCCTACCGGTGGGGCTCCGAGAGGCACCGTCGAAGTGCATTTTCCAGCATGAGACGACATGATCGACTGAGAGGATCGTCTCATCAGGAAAATCTAGGTCCAGGGATTGATCCGCAGAGGTTGTATGGGCAGCTCAAAAGTTTTCCAATGCCTGTCCCTTGATGGACTTCTGAGGCACGAACCTGATGTCAAAATGCTGGAGGATCACCACCCACCGCACTAGTCGGCCAATCAACATGGGGCAGTTCAAGATGTACTTCAATGGGTCTACCCAAGAGACCAACTATACCTCATGGTGCTGCAGGTAATGCTGTAACTTTGGTACGGAAAAAATGAGCGCAAGGCATCTCTTTTCGATAGGGGAGTATCTGACCTCCGTATCAAGAAGCATGAGGCTGAGATAGTATAGATTGTTCTCTATACCCTCGTTATTCTTCTGGGTGAGAAGTGCACGGAGGGACCATTCTAGGGCGTTCATGTAAAGGACCAGCGGATTTTCAGAGACAGGTGGCATCAAAACTAGAGGTTGGAGTAGATACTGTTTGATTTCCTTGAAGGCGGTCCGATGCTCTTCATCCCATTCGTAGGTGGCGCCTTTCTTCATGATCTGGAAAAAGGGATTACACTTGTCGGCCATATTTGTGATGAATCGACATATATAGTCTAAGTGGACTTGGAGACCTTGGAGCTCCTGAATATTGCTCGGGGGAGGCATTTGGATGATGGCCTTGATCTTCTCTAGGTCGATCTCAATGCCCCGGTATCTAACAACAAATACAAGAAATTTCCCGGTGGTGACCCCGAAGGCACACTTTAACAGGTTCATCTTTAGGTGGCGGGAATGGAGGAAACCAAACACTTTATAAAGGTCTTTGAGATGGTCCTTACACTGAAGAGATTTGAAAACTAGATCATCCACGTAGAATTCCACTAGCAACCTGAGAATTGGCTTGAATATACGATGCATGGCCTACTGATAAGTGGCACCTGCATTTTTCAGGCTGAAGGGCATAACCTGGTAACAAAAATTACCTTGGGGAGCCCTGAAGGCAGTGGACTCCTCATCCTCTGGGGCCATCCGGACCTAGTTGTACCCGGAATACCCATCCATGAAATAGAGGCCTTGGAACCCGGCCGTGGAATCAATCAATAACTCAGTCACCGAGAGGGGAAAGTCATCCTTTTGGCAATGGCGATTGAGATCGCAGAAGTCGATGAAAACTCTGATCTACCCATTCTTCTTCTTGACTGTCACAATGCTGGAAAGACACTTGGGGTACTGGAATTCCTTGACGAAGCTGGCTTTGATAAGCTTGTCAACTTCAACCTCAACCATGGAACCGTGAGAAGGGTGCATTTTTCTGGGAGGCTGCTTAAACCCATGATGGTTTGACGGGAGGCCCATGTGGTGAACGGTTACCTGTGGTTCTAGTCCTGGAATCTCGCCGTAACTCCAGGAAAACACATCATGGTGTTGTTTGAGAAATTCTACATACCACTACTGTTCCTCGGGGGACATGGTTGCACTGATCAATGTGGGTCTCAGATCTGCATCACTGCCAAGATTCACCTGTACAAGTTCATCAATAGTGGTAGAGATGCCTTCCTCAAATGCGGGGGGGGGAGCATACTCCAGATCTTCCTCTCCACCTGTGGAGGTATTTCCCACAAGGAGAACTGCTTCTGAGATATCAAAACCTGAAGGGAAGCTGGTGCTGGCTTGGGCAGCAGTGATAACCATATCAGGAGACCCATGCACCACTGAGACCATATCAATGAAGGCAGTCGATCCTATCCCATCTGGACTTCGGCCTAAGGGGCCACGTTTGATGACATCAAAGTAGTGGTGACACGTCGGCCTGAGTCGGTTGATTCTAGCCCGGAGGAAGAGACACGTATGATGTATTTCTGTTGTCATAAGCTTGACATTATGATACCACACAGGGGTAGGAGGTTCTGGGATCACCCGAGCCAGGTTGGTGTAGGAGTATGAGGTGATTTTCCACCGTCGCTTGGACATGAGAACATGACTTCCTTTTATACCTGAAACAACAAAACACTGCCCCATGTCGGGGGTCGTGACCTCCAATCGATGGATTGGGAAGATGTAGGCATCATCCAGGCTTTCCCAGGGATCAATTGTGACCGGGGCAGGTTCATCCTCTCTTGCTAGGATTTTCTTATCCTTGCTCTTGTAATAGTCGGCGTCCAGATAACGGGATTCACAAGAGGCAAAAGGAGACACATCTCTTTGTAGCATGCCCACTCGACCATTGAGGGAGTATTTGAGGCATTGGTGATATGACGAAGGGACTGCTGCAAGTAGGTGGATCCATGGACTACCCATCAATGTGTTGTAGGCGGTGTCCTGGGAGACTACCATGAACTCAGTGCTGGAAATTAGGCCACCAGACTGGGTCTTCAGGTAGATCTTGTCGACTGGGGATTGCTCGGTCCTGTCATATCCCTGGATTCTGAGGTCGGAGGGAGTTAAATCATCTTCTGACAAACCCAGCTTTTGTAGTGTCCAAGTCAGGATTAGGTTGATCCCAGAACCCGTGTCAACGAGGCAGTGACGGACTTCCACGCCATTGAACTGGCCAGTGATGTACTGTGGGCGAATATGCCCCTGTATGGGAGGGTCTTCATATTCACCAGAGAACTAGATAACTTCCTGGAATTCGACGTTCTCAATTGCCTCAGCGTGGAAGGATTTCACAGCTATTACTTCCGTCTCAAACTGAAGGGGGCTCCTTAGGGCCTCAGCAAGTGCTTCGCGCATTTCAGACGATAGGAGAAGGGATTCATGGATATAAAGACTTGCTGTAATGCCAAACAGGTGCTTCAGGACATCATGTTTTCATTTCAAGTGCAAGACTCTTCTTACAGGAGGTCGTTCTGCAGTTGGAGGCATAGCGGGTCCTGCCGGTTGAACCGGCGGCTGGCTAGTACTGGGTACATCCCGCTGCCTACTAGTTGAAGCTTGGAGAGTAGCCGCCGGATTAGGATCGGACAATGGAGATTGTCCTGTATCCGGGCAAGACTGACCGTGATATGGACGAGGCAGCTCTGCCTGATCTAGTAGCACAAACGGTAGTGGAGGTAGAGCCGAGGGCATCAGATGAGGTTGCGCATGCTGGGATCTGCGCTGAACCTACTTTTTGGTTTTAGTAGCGTGCACAGCTTGACTGAAATCGCCCGCTGACATGCCTTGACGAACTATGTGGTTGCAGTTCCGTTGACATTGGCGTCGACTGGGGATGTTGGGGAGGTTCTCCTGGCATTCCCCCTCGTCAGGAGCCATATAAGGCTTTACTAGCTCCATGGTGTTAACCGAAGCGTACCCCTGACTGTCGCTCGATGATTCATACACCACCGGGCGGACTCTGGGAGGAATCCCCATTTTAGGGAGCATAAATTCGCCAAGAGTGTGGGATGACGATGGCCGAGGTGGAGCACGTTTCTTCTTCTTGCATCATCGCTGCTTACCCTTTTGGGAAGAGGTCGGTTGTGATGACGATGTAGAGGTACTGAATACTTTCTCCGAAGGATCCGGCTGATTCAGGCGTGACCAAATGATACCATGGGCACGAGCGATGGTTTTTCGAGCCATCCAGTCGTCGTATTTCTGGGACCCATAGCTGGGAACCTGCTGCCACTCGCCTTCACTATCGCTACCGATCTCTGACCCTACAAAGACCCCCGCTACTTGTGTTGGTGTTGGGCCCAAACTGACTATATTGTTGTCGACCTGGTCTTGAAGCCAGTCTTTAAAAACATAGCATTGCTTGAGGGTGTGCCCTAGAATCCGATGAAAGGGGTAGTAGTTGGGGTGATCGGTGAGATTCGCCTCTGTCGGCCTTCTGCACTCGGGAAAGCGCACAATCCCTTGCTCTAGAGCACTTCGGAAGTAACAGGGGACCTGATTCTCGTTGAATGAGTAAGTTTGGTTCCTTCTTTCTGGATAGGGGGCCCTGGGATCCTTGCCCTAACGAGGGGCCGGAGGGGCCTACCGAGGAGGCGGTGCCTGATTGTCTTGCCTAGGTGGTGGTGGTGCATTGCGCGAGGGAACCTGTCGATTCTAAGGCGGTCACTGCTGGGCAGGAGCATGCGCTTGAGGTGGAGGACCTCTATGGGGTTGCAGGGCCGGCGCCGCTGATAGTAATTCCAGCTGCCTGGGGGCTTCTATTTGAGCTACCGCGGCGATTTCGGCTCTGGAAGCCCTCTTAACTGGGATCACATGGGGCAGCAGACATGCCTGACTATCCTGTTGCAGAGCCTCCTCGAGGCGCTGAGCATTATCTGAGAAATTCTAGAACCCTCCAGGGTAGTTCTAGGTGATCAGGGAAGGAACCAGCTCCGTTTTAACATTCCCTACACACATCTTCAGTAATTACTCCTGAGTCAGTGGAATGTCGAGGGAGTATGTAAGTCCCTTCCACCGGGCGATGAAGTCCGCGACTCGCTCATCAGGCCTTTGTTTGCACTTGAAGAGGTCTGTGATGTTGGTCTTTCGCGTGGTGGAGCTGAACTGTTATAGGAACTACCAGCGGAGATCCTCCCAGCCGGTCACTAATCTGATAGAGAGCTGGTTGTAATAGACGAATGTGGGGCCCTCCAATGTCTGCACGAAACATCGGAGCTTGGTGGATTCTTGCTGGGCCGAGGTCCCCAACATGGGGCTTCACCTGGAAGAAAAGGGGCCCAAGTGCTTCGGAGGGTCCCCTGTCTCGTTGAAGGGCGAGAAAGTGGGGTTCCCAAAACCCGGGGGTGCGGGCATATCATCTACCCACATGGGATATGGCTTGCCATCCTGTTGGGCTACCACCTACTGTGTTTCCAACGCTTCGAGGAAGGCGATGAGTGCCGCTATAAGATCATCCGGGTGGGGGTCCCTATCTTGATAGGGATCCCTAATCACGAGTGCGTTTCTGGGTTCTTTGACATGGTAGATGGCTTCAGCAGCTCGTGGAGCAACTGGAGGAACGAACTGTGTAGTGGCTTGGGGGACCCAAGATGGATTCCTCAGATTGCCCCATCGTTTAGGAGGGTTTGGAGAGACATATCGTGCCCTCTATCCATGAGTTCTGGCCTCTACCCTGTCTGCGGAAGTAGCGTGATCAGGTTTTCTCGGAGGCATCTCGCCGGGGGGAAATTGTTCATGCCCCTTCTGCCCCGGCTTGGGATTACCATAGTCGATTCACCGCTCTACAGCACGCTCGGCCATGAGTTCGTCAACCAGCCTCTTCTGCTTAGCAAGTTGTTGGCGTAACGCGACCTTCTAGGGATCTTCATCCGTCTTTTGTACAGAGGCGGACGGGTCGGAGTGCTTGATGGTTCCGACATGATCCTTACACTTACTGGCATTTCGACTGAGTACCAGCAACTCGGTGGGTACATGGAGGCCTAGAAGGTTCCTCTGCTGACGGGTAACCCTCCCTGATGGGTCCAGCAGTGGTGGTACACCCTCAAGGGGTAGGTCTCCATCGAGAAATTCAATATCATCCTCCTTGTCCACTACATCAGCCATGTGGACCGAAAACCTCCTTGGGGGAATGTCTTCAATGTCACATAAATAATCAAGATGCCGTCAGATAGGACTGAAGAGGAGGGCGGCATACTGTCCCCAGCCACGGACTTGCACATGGGGGTAGCTTCCCTGATGATTCTTCGGAGTACTTTGAGACTCTGAACGCATTTCCGTTGAAGGGTGCTCTGGAGGCCGGGTGAATCAGGGCATTCGGCCACAAGGAGTGTAGTCAAATCGATTAGGCAGCATTGCTCACCGATTTCTTCAAAGTTCCCTCGGCTCTTGGGGTACACTACCCGCTCATAACGAATGCGGAAGTGTGTGACCCATATGGTTCGGTGGAAGCACCCTACTTCCTCTGGGGTAAAGGACTCCGGTGCGCAAAAGTTCAGCACTGCCGTCGGCCAGAACTTATCTGGGAAGTGATCCGCTATGAGAATGTTCTAGAAGATCCTGGGCTTGGACTCAGGGTCTGGCCCTGTATTGCCCCACTCATCAACCAGAGGCGGCTGAGGGACCAGTAGTGGTGCCGAGGCAGACCGCTAGGACAGTAAACTTGGTGGCGGAGAATACGACGAATGAGCTGACTGGCCACCGAATTACGGGACATCCTCTGAAGAGTGAGGTGACATGACCAAAATACAACGATATGATGGGATGATAGCCACAGCATCTAGCACAGGAATTGCGGCCACCGACGATGCGTCACGCCGTTGCTCTACTGTCGTTGGTCCCCAAAATAGCTCTACGTGATCTCTGTTAGAGGTAGATGGCGATTCTGGTGACGACGGTGGTGATTGCGTGGTCAGGACCTGTGGAATTTCCACAATTTCTTGCTCCTAGATGTACCTGTGGAGAGAGGCAGGAATCTGGTGGACTTCACATTCTGGTAGAACGAGGCTGACGCGCCTTGTTCCTGCCCCAGTCCTTGACACGGAGGAGCGGGGAGAAGGTTCCATCGCTGAGTCGCATTCCACTTCAAAATCCGAGAAACGGGCTCATTTGACCTCCACTCGGGCCTTCCCAGGACTCTTCTTGTGGTGGCGATGACCCGCTCTCCTGTCCGTAGCTGGCTCTTCGGGACAAGGTTGATTCTTGACATGTAGTCTCGGAGCGGCGCTGGCGCCATGGTGGAGAGGACTCCCGCTTGAGATAGCCGGGGTGCGAGGGGTACCAGGGAAAATGTCGAAGGGTACATGGGGAGGACCTCCATGGATAGCACCCATGTGGGTGGAACCTATGTTGGAACCAGCAGGAGCATGGGGGGGGGACCTCCATACTTGGTGTGGGTGGAGCAAGGCTGACCTTCACTCCTTGGGTTGCCGGGGCGAGGAGGAATTTCGCCAGTTGCAGAGAGGACGTAGGGAGGAACCCCACGTTGGAGAGGGACTGGATGGGCAGTGCCTTCACATCGACGGTCGGGAGCAGGAGGAGGAACTCCAATCCCTGTATGGTGGGCATGGGAGAGGCTTCTGCGCCGAGCATCACTGCCACGGGGCAGGTCTTCATTCGGGATGGGAGTAGCACGAGGCATACCCCCATGACGAGCTTTGGAGCGGGAAGGACCACGCTCTATGGAATGGTGGTATGGAGAGGACATCCGTATGGAGTGACATCACCGCGGATTGGTTCGCGACAATCACTGCTCGGGCCTGCGACCCCGAGAGTCAACCCAGCCTGCCCAAGGGGCGGTTGAGGCCTCGATCCTGGTCGGGTGAAGGAGTGCCCCTGCTCAGAGTATGAAAGGACTCCATGATGCACGTCGGAGGTGGCTCGGGCAACAATATCTGTTGACGTCGATGCCCCTTGATGGGCGTACTCATCTCGGGCCCAATGCTGGCGTCGGGTTAGACGAGCTGGTGAAGGCGGTGCAGGGGCATAGCCTACCTGCTCCTCTAGAAAAACCGGATGGTGGTGCTGACGCGGACGACTAGGGGCCCTTTCCTGGATTCCTTGGATTGGGACTCTAACCGGGCTGATCCGGACATCACCCACGTCATCAGCGTAAGGCGAGGAGTCATCGAGGCGTTCCAGGGACAGGCTCCCGAAATGATTGAACGTTGGGGTGGGGAGCAGGGGCTCCCTGCGCGGCCTTTGAGGGCGGCGTTGACGGTGGGGCCTGGATGCCTCCAGGTCCAGGCGATCCATATCCCGAGTTGGGATGACCCCTTCCTCCTCGTACCTGCGTACAAGGTTGTTGATCACCCTTCGTTGGATGATCTCTGACGGGGAGAGGGGACGTGGGAATCCCGTATTCACGGATGTAGAGGTCGTCGTTGCGGCAGTGGAGCCACGCGGAGTGGCTGTGCTGGTACTACCGCCGCCCCTGCGTAAGCGAGTAGGCAGTGATCGTGTCTCCATAGAAGCAACCTAGTTCCTGGGAAGCAGGGATATTGACTCGTCAGTACTGCGAGGAAAAGGATCAACAACCAGTGCCCCAGTGTCATTTCGTCCTCCGTGGTCGGTGAGAGGAATCCACGCCAACACGTTGCAGAATGGAATGCCCCACGTTCTACTACCCCGACCTCTGGTGAGTTTCACGCCAGGCCCACAATTTGCTTGGCGGGACCCGGCGCCGGATATCTGGATCTGGTGACACGTCAATCTACTAATGTCTTGAACGCTACTAATCTCCAAATTGAGGAGAAGAATTTCACGTCGGGCTCACCATTTCTGTTTTTGACGCTTTGTCCGGGGCGCGTGCGTCCGTCCGCTAGGGGCGCGACTGGTGTGGCTTTCATTGTTGTTTCCCCGCATTCTCGCTTTCCAAAGTCAGCTGACATCCGCTCCTTATTCAAGGATGTATGCTCCTTGATCGAACCTGGGATGATGGGATGTAGGTTATTCTTTCCATGGATTCCTCCTCAAAACTCGTCACCTAGTCTAGGTATCCCTCATATATTTAATATGTTTTTTGTGAAACTCTTACCAGTTCCATGTTTCCATGGACGCCTGTTAATTACACTGCTTCTGTCAGGACATTCCAAAGGGTCCAGTCAGGGCAGCAACCTTCAGTCGGGGGAGTAGTCACGTCGAGGAATCAGTAGCTTGCCTGAACGCTGGGGAATTGGTGTTTCTATCTTTTTTACCTTATCATAGGGCTTCTCGAGGGCATGGAAGCCTGAGGCATCCCACATCAAGCACGGGGAATCATATTCCATAGGCATGTATCTGAGGTTTTCCTCAGCTTCCTATGTTTAACACAGGGTATGCCGTAAGTTTAACATCCAGCGGAGACGTGTTGACCTGATCAGAATACTAGCTGGAGTGGATCAGATTGAGGAATCCCCCTTGAAGGGATGCCAATTTTGGGGCCAACTCGTGGTTGGCTTCCCGGATGCTGTGGAGGGGAGTGGAGTGGCATGATCTCACCGGGATGTAGCGACCCAAGTAAGAATCAGGGTGGATGATGGATGAATGGATGGATGAAGTGGAGGGGGAATGAAGTGGGACAATCGCAAGGGTGAGAGTAAAGTTGGACTTGATCCTTGAAGAGACCTCCTACGTATCCCCGTGGCAGGGAATCAAAGTTCGTGTAGTTCGGGGTAGTGCTGGTAAATCGACCTGAAAGTGGACCTTGGTCCGATGGATGGGGGGCTTGAACCTCAGGAAGGCTTCCTACGTACCATGTCTTAACATGGATCAAAGTCCTCCTAGTTCACATGAGATGTGGAATACAGTTTATCGTCATGCAGGATGGGGGTGAAACGACGTGAATGAGGTCGGAACGACCGAGTGATGGGCTTGAACCTCATGGAGGCTTCCTACGTAACATGCCTTGACATGGATCAAATACCTCATAGTTCAGGTGGTGGTTTTCGTCAGTGAACCGACGTGGAGGAGAACCCATGGGTCCATTGGTGGTGGGCTTGAACCTCAGGGAGGCTTCCTACATACCACGCCTTGACATGGATCAAAGTCCTCGTAGTTCGGGAGGAAATGGTGGGTGTCGGCGAACCAATGTCAATAAAGGACCTTGGTCCGATGGGATATGGGCTTGAACGTCAGGGAGGCTTCCTACGCACCATACCTTGACATTGATCAAATTTCTCGTAGTTCGGGTTGGTCACAGCGGCTTGTCGTCGGACAGGAATGCAGTTTAACGTCATGCTGGATGAGGGTGGAACCTGAAGTGAAGGAATAACGGGCGGTGGGATTGAACCTCGTGGAGGATTCCTACATACCATGCCTTGACATGGATCAAAGACCTCGTAGTTTAAATGGACATATAGTTTAACGTCATGCTGGATGAGGGCATAAAGTTTAACGTCATGATGGACGAGGGAATACAATTTAACATCATGCTGGACGAGGGCATACAGTTTAACGTCATGCTGGATGAGGGCATACACTTTAACGTCATGCCGAATGAGGTATTTTCATGGACAATGATTACTCTAAGCCCACATGAGTCGTGCACGGTGTGAGAAACAAGAGGCAACAGAGACCTGACGATCACGTCACAAAGGGTGCGTCCGTGAGAAACGAAGAGGGGCTTACGCGTTAGACGGCCCATGGTGTTGGGACTTACTCCAGGATGGAGGCCCGATGTGCGAAAAAGCGTAGTGGGAAAGGGGTTCCACTGGACTTGGCAGTGGGGAAGTACAGAGGTGCATGGGTGAAACATCCCGCAAGAGAGGCTAGGGGCATACGCTTTGAGGCAGCCCTTCCCCTGTGGACAAACTTCACTCCGGCGAGGAGGATCTCGTTCCATGTGAGGAAGAATCCATTCCCATGGAGACAAGCGGTGTAAAGAATGTTCGAGCCAGGGGGACCCTGCTTGTGAGGCATGGGGTCAGAACACAGTTTAACGTCATGTGTTGAGGACGAGATGCTTGGAAGTTTAACGTCCTGCAGCTCGGACGAAGTGTGTTTACTCCGAGCTGCAAAACATTAAACTACCAAGCATATCGTCCTCAACACATGACGTAAAATTATGATCCGACCCTGTGCCTCACACGTAGGATCCCCCCGGATCAGACATTTTTTACACCACTCGTCTCCACAGGAATGGATTCTTCCTCACACGGAATGAGATCCTCCTCGCCGGAGTGTCATTTGTACACGGGGGAAGGGCTACCTCAGAGCATAAGCCCCTAGCCTCTCTTGCTGGAGGTTGTACCCATGCACCTCCGTACTTCCCCACTGTCAAGGCCAGTGGAGCCCCTTTCCCAGTGTGCTTTGTCACACTTCGGGCCTCCATCCTGGAGTAATTCCCAACACCATGGGCCATCTAACGCGTAAGCCCCTCTTTGTTTCTCACGCACGCACCCTTCACGACGTGATCATCAGGTCTCTGCTGCCTCTTGTTTCCCACACCGAGCACGACTCACGTGGGCTTAGAGTAAGCATTGGCCATGAAAATACCTCGTACAACATGATGTTAAACTATATGCCCTCGTCCAACATGATGTTAAACTGTATTCCCTCGTTCAGCATGACCTTAAACTCTATGCCCTCATCCAGCATGACGTTAAACTGTATGCCCTCATCCAGCATGACGTTAAACTATATGTCCTTGTTCAACATGACGTTAAACTATATTTACATTTGAACTACAAGGTCTTTGATCCATGTTAAGTAATGGTATGTAGGAAGCCTCCACGAGGTTCAAGCCCACCGCCCTTTATTCCTTCACGTCAGGTTCCACCCTCGTCCAGCACGACGTTAAACATCATTCAAGTCTGACGGGAAGCCGTTGCGACCAACCCGAACTACGAGGACTTTTATCCATGTCAAGGCATGGTACGTAGGAATATTCTCTTAGGTTCAAGCCCATCTCCCGTCGGACCAAGGTCCTTTCTTCATGTTGGTTTGCCGACACACACTATTTCCTCCCGAACTACGAGGACTTTGATCCATGTCAAGGCGTGGTATGTAGGAAGCCTCCCTGAGGTTCAAGACCACCACCAATGGACCCACGGGTTCACCTCCACGTCGGTTCGCTGACGAAAACCACCACCTGAACTACAAGGTCTTTGATCCATGTCAAGGAATGGTATGTAGGAAGCCTCCATGAGGTTCAAGCCCATCACTCGGTCGTTCCGACCTCATTCACATCGGTTCACCCCCGTCCTGCATGATGATAAACTGTATTCTACATCTCATGTGAACTATGAGGAATTTGATCCATGTTAAGACATGGTACGCTGGAAGCCTTCATGAGGTTCAATCCCACCATCCATCGGACCAAGGTCCACTTTCACGTCGATTTACCGGCACCACCCTGAAATATGCGAACTTTGATTCCCTTCTACGAGGATACATATGAGGTCTCTTAGAGGCTCAAGTCCAACTTTACTGTCTCCCTTGATATGGTCCCACTTCATTCCCCCTCCATTTCATCCATCCATCCATCCATCATCCACCCTGATTCTTACTCGGGCCGCCACATCCCGGTGAGATCATGCCACTCCACTCCCCTCCAAAGCATCCGGGAAGTCGACCACGAGATGGACCTGATATTGGCATCCCTTCAAGGGGGATTCCTCAATTTGATCCACTCCAGCTAGTGTTCTGATCAGGTCAACCCGTCTCCGCTAGACATTAAACCCGCGGCATACCCTGTGTTAAACATAGGAAGTTGGGGAAAACCTCAGATACATGTCTATGGTATATGATTCCCCGCACTCGATGTGGGATGCCTCAGGCTTCCTTTCCCTCGAGAAGCCATATGATAAGGGACAAAAGATAGACACGCCAATTACCCAACGTTCAGATACGCTACTGATGCCTCGACGTGACCACTCCCATGAATGAAGGTTGCTGCCCTGACCGGAACCTTTGGAATGTCATGATAGAAGCAGTGTAATTAACCAGCGTCCATAGAAACATGGCACTAGGAAGAGTTTCACAAAAAACGTATTAAATCTATGAGGGAGACCCGGACTAGGTGACGAGTTTTGAGGAGGAATCCATGGAAGGAAGAACCGACATCCCATCATCCCGGTTTCAATCAAGGAGAATACGTTCCTGAATAAGGATAGGATGCCGCCCACCTTTGGGAAGCAAGAATGTGGGGCAACAACAAAGAAAGTCGTGCCTGTCGTGCCCCTGGCGGACGGACGCGCGTGCCCCAGTGAAAGTGTCGGAAAAAGTAGCATCATTCTTTTGTGAAGATATTTGAATTGTCCATAAGAGGAAGTATTTGGTGAACTATAGTAGGTGAACCCTTAGGTTGACCTGAATCTTGTTGAAATAGTGGTGCGTGCAGTCCAAGATTTGGGAAAAGCACCAAAACCGATTCCCATTTAGGATCTAGTTGTGAAACATTAAAGGGATGAATATAGATAACATGCTTAATAGTTTCTTCACTACAATCCACTAGTGTTCTTAGGATCAAATGATCCTCAAAAGGTTGAGGATTGGGTGAGGAAGATTAAGAATTTTTTTTGGATTTTTGGTAATTCTTGATTCGATAAAGATAAAGTGTGCTGCCTTCCCGGAGTTCACTGATTACTTTGGTAGCGGAACATCCATTCAGGTGGAGGCTCTTGCCCTCCTTTCATGTCTCACTCTCTACTGGAAAGGGGGTATTGACATTTCTGAGGCTGAAACTAATTCTCTAGGCCTTCTCAATTTGTTTCAAGGTTTTGGTTCTACCCCATGGTCCATCATTTACACCTCCAGGAAGTACCGAGGCATGATTTCTAATAGCACTCAATTGAGACACATGTGACACGAGGTAAATAAGGTGTCTGATCATATAGAGTCACTTGAAACTCAATGTTCTAGTGTTTTATGATCTTATAACTTTAATCTCTTAAATCAATAGGGGTAATCTTATTAGAGGGGATTCTCTCAGGTTTCCTTACTTCCTCCAACCTTAGGTTTTTTCTTCTTGTTGTACCCTTGGTTCTTTCTTTCAATAAATAAAAAAATGATGATGATGAATGGGACTATCAGGAGATGGTGGGACTCAATTGTGATAGAGAATAAGAATAAGGGTATAGATTAGAAATATTTTATTTTTATTTTAAATGATCAGCTCTATCTAGATTCAATGGTCTTGAAAAAATCCACAGAGTTTCTCAACCTTCATCAGGGTGATAGGACTGTGACACAATATTTGAACCATTTTATTGATCTTGTACAGTTTTCTTATAAGGTGGTAAAAATTAAGAATATGAAGGCTTGTGTATTTGAGAATGGTCTTCATTATGATATATGATCATAGGTTTTCTTATTGAATCTCACTTCTTACACTGATGTGCTGGATGGAGTGTTGATGGTTAAGCTTGACCAGGCTGGAAAGTCATGGTTAATGAGAGTTCCTTTTCCTCCTAGTGGAAGTTATATGAGTTCCTTTAAAGGAAATATAAAGCGGGATGAGTCTCATAGTGATTCAATATATTAGGTGTCTTCTAGACCTCCTGTAGTACCTAAAAGAGTCCATTTTACTTGCTTTCAGTGTGGAAAGGTTGGGTATTTGAGATGGGTTTGTATTGAGGCACCCGATATCTGAAGTTTGCATATTATCTTAGGCCACCTACAATAGTTTCTCCATTTCTTTTATACTCATCCTAGTGATATAGGATCATCAGAACCAAAAAATACTATGTTATAATCGGATACTTCAATAACTAAGGGGTTCTAGCTGTAAGCATTTGGAATAAAGATTCTTCACACAATAGAAAATTCTTTATAGTAAGTTGATTTGGGTCTAGTTAATGTGAGAGGTAACATCACTATAGATTCATATTTTGTGACTAATTTTTTATACTAGTTCATCTCACTCAATTATATCAACATGTATTGTAAATTTGATGAATCATCCTATGAAGATATTTTCTTATTTAATGGATATTACTATGCCCCATAGAATGAAGTGACAATAAGGACTTTAGTGTCTTACTTGTGTTTTCTCTTTATCATATATTGAAATTAATTATATTTTTCTGGTTCTTAACATGAAACCTCTTGAAATCATTTTTAGAATGGATTGGTTGATTTCTTATAAGGCCCGAATTGACTTTTATCTTCGATGGGTCTCTTTTACTGTACCCGATGGGGTGTGTCATATTTTGTAGGGAGAGTGGTACCTAAGTTCGAGTGAGTCAGGCATTATTTTCTAGAGTTGGGAAGTGTACTATCAATTTTTTATTTCGACTTGGAGTGAGAATATTATATTGAAGATCTCCCTCTATTTTTGACCAAGTTTCCTGATGTTTTTTCTTCCAATTTCTCTATCTTTCCACTAATAATAGAGTTGATTTTTTCTATTGATTTGGTACCTGTGTAAAAAAATTAATCTGGAGCCACTCAACTGGTGCCTCGTACCCGGTTCTCTACATAACCTCAAGCGCATTTCCCTAAATGCCAAAGGATTCCGACTGGCAGCGAGGGCCTTGATGATTTAGTGGGGAAGCTATTCCCTCATTTGGTAAAGTATGCAGCGGAAGGAAATAATAAAAAATAGCTGAAGTAGTAAACAACACACGACAACTAAACTAAATAGTGGAAGTGATGTATAATATAATAATGATGTGGCATGAAAAATGTTTCTATGGAAAGTAGTAAACAAAACAACATGCTAAAACACAACTGAAACCCAAGTATCAAAAGTAAATAGTAAACTCCAACAGCATCGCAAGCCTAAGCTCGGTCCCATGTTCTCCAGCTCTAACCAGTAATCAAGCACCAGAGGTAGAAGGGCCACAATACCTATCCACACCTTCAACCATATAACCTTTTTGGGTTGAAAAGAAGGACCCAAACAGGGTGTGAGACTAATCCTAGTAGGCAACCACCAAAAGATATATGCCCTACTCTCAGTGAGAAATATAGAAAAAGTAATAAAAATAAATGCAGAAGAGAAAAAAGGCACACTAAAGTAAATAATCCTACAAATCTCTATTCAATTTTATTTATTAATTTAATTCAATCATTTAATCATCAACCAAAGAATCTAGAAAAAACTCTATAGTCCAAAGGCATATCAAGTAACACAACATGTATCTCAACAGACTACCTAAACTACAAGCAGTACAAACCCAAGCTTGTTCTTTGGATTGGTGGACTCATCACAACCAACCAACAATATTTATTACACTGACCCTATGGGTGGCTCACGTGGGCAGGCCCATATGGTCAAGAATTCGAACAAAGGAAAAAAACACTCTGAGGAAGAACTCAACATCAATTCCCCCTATTGGTTTTGCAGCGATACTACATACTCTCTGAGGAATAACTTATGTCTAATTCCCCATTTAGTCTTGATTCGATAATTATCAGAACCTTTGAGAGAGCACAAATTCAATCCCCCTTATGGTCTCATAATTGTAATAATTAAACAGGCCCTCTGAGGAAGAACTCAACATCAATTCACCCTATGGTCTAACTACACCAGGTTCTCGCATCCCTGAGTAAAAGAAATCATACGTAAACAATTTGTAGTAGCCCTAAGTATATTCAGAAACTACTTGGATAATAACTACAATTCAACAAAAGAATTTAAATAGAAGGCAACACATGCAATCATTCATACCAAGACAAGCAATTAATGCAATAATGTTTGCCTCATAGGCAACCTAATCCAAATGGCTGTAAACAGCCAAAACGAAGGAAAACACCCATGGGGTGATCCTTGAACATGCTAACAAGCAAAAAATATTCATCTAATAGACTCAAGCAGATAATAAATCTAAGGAAGATAAATAAAACGGTTCAAAACCCTAACCCGAGATACCTGATACATGGATATCCAGCACTTTTGCACAAAAACTCAAGGACATTCAACGTAGGTAATCAAACCACATACCTCCATCCTCGTATATTTTTATACTTGAACCTCGTCCTATGAATCGGCCTAGAACGGAGTAGATCTGCAAAAACGTCTAAAACTTTCAACCTCAGATAACTCACACGAGATAAAGAAAAAGGAAACTAGGACAAAGAAGAACCAAGAACTCACCGTTGTAATTCTATTGAAACTGACAGTGTTCGATTTGGAGAATCAGTGACGGATCAGTGGCTCAAAGAATATTCGGCCTCCTCGGACACCCTGTACGGAATTAGGTGGAGAAGAAGATGAAAAAAGGGTTAAGATGGGACCCCTGTCTGATTAATGAAATAAAAATAAAAGTGAATGGCATGTAATTTGGTTTTCCATACTCCACTTTAAGCAGTCTCCACGTCACCCCACAAGGCCATGTGTGAGGCCCAGACACGACCAACACACGGCCTCGCGCGGCGTCGAAGTACACGACGTGTACTTATAAAGTACACAGCATGTACTATGAAAATTCCCAAATTTTCCATTTTTCTCAAAAAATGACCAGAAAAGGAAAAAAATACCTGAAAAGAAGGTTCAGGTTCATAAAAACTTCCCCCCTTAAATAAATTCTTCTCCGAATTTCCTAACAAGGCATATAAGAAGAACCCTCAAAAAACTCCAGCCACTGTTATCGCATGTCGGCCTCCCTTTCCCAAGTCTCATTCTGTACATGGTCGTGCTACCATAGCACCTGTACTAGAGGGTCAGACCATCCACAGAGTACCTTTGCACTACGATCAACAATCCTGATAGGATTCTCCTCGAACGATGCATCCTGCTCCAGCTCAACCTCCTCAGGTTGGAAAACATGAGACAAGTCTAAGAAATACCGCTGAAGCTGAGAAACATGGAAGACGTCGTGCATTTCCTGATACCTTTGAGGTAACTGCAACCTATAAGCAACCATACCGAATCTATCCAGAACCTCAAATGACCCAAAGTATCTTGGTGAAATATTTCCCCATCTCTTAATACTCTTATATTCTAACCTCGGGGTAACACAAAAGAAAACCTGATCTCTGACCTTACACTCTAAAGGTCATCTCTGCTGACCAACATAAGATTTTTTCCGATACTGTGCAGTATCCATCCTCTTTTGAATCAACTCCACCTGCTTTGTCGTCTCCTAAAAAAGACGAGGTCCCAACACAGCTGCCTCTCTCTCCTCCAGCCAACACAAGGGTGATCGGCAAGACCTACCATACAAAGCCTCGTAAGGTGTCATCTGAATAGTTTCTTGAAAACTATTATTATAGGAAAACTACAATAGAGGTATATGTTTCTCCCATGAACCTCCAAAATCAAGGACGCATGCTCTTAGAATGTCCTCCAGCACCTGAATCCTGCGCTCTGACTGGCCATTTGTCTGGGGATGGTAAGCTGTACTCAGAAGTACCTGTGTACCAAAATCCCTCTGTAGCCCCTACCAGAAATGCCAAGTAAAGTGGGTGTCCCTATCAGAAACTATAAAACTCGGAACCCCATGCAAGCGTACAATCTCCCGGATGTACAACCTCCCAATCTCATCCACACCGAAGGTCTCCTTGATCGATAAGAAATTTGCAACCTTCATGAGCCTATCCACTACAACCCAAACTGCATCATTCACTCGAGGCAATCTCAGTAAGCTTGTCACAAATTCCATTGTGACATCATTACATTTCCACTCAGGAATGGGTAACTACTGTAGAAGCCCTGCTGGTCGCTAATGTTCTGACTTCACCTGCTGACAGGTGGAGCACCGCATAACAAAACCTGCCACATCCTTCTTCATACCTGACCACTAATACTAACGACGTAAGTATCGACACATCTTTGTTACACCAGGATGAACTGCCCAAGATGAAGCATGAAACTTCCACATCATCTCCTCACGTATGTCTACTGAAACCCATATATGGCCATGAAAAAGTAACACCTCATCATCACCCACTGTCCACCCTAGAGTAGGGTCTCCATCTGACACACCCTCTCGTAAGACTAGGCCTTCTGGGTCTGATAGCTGGCTCATTCGAAATCGATCCAGAAGAGTGGAGGTAACAGATATATAAGAAAGAACCGTCTTTCCCTGTTTGTTATACACCTCCAAATGCATCTTAGAGAACAGAGCCATAAGCTACCACTCACTGCTGGCCTCCCGAACTGCTTGTAATTGAGTTATCCTGCTTAGTGTGTTCGCCACAAAATTGCCTTTCCAAGGCATATAAGCAAGATCAAAGTCAAAAGACTGTAGGTACTTGACCCACCTCTGTTTTCTCATATTTATGTCACGCTGCATGAAGATATACTTGAGGCTCTTGTGGTCAGTATATACCACAAAAATGCTCTCCCAGAAGATAGTGTCTCCAACAACACAAAGCATGAACAATATGAGACAACTCTAGATCATGTGTAGTATAGTTCTTCTCATGTGGCCTCAACTGCCGAGATCCATATACAATAACACAATCCTCCTGCATAAGAACTGATCCAAGACCGATGCCAGATGCATCACAGAAAACTGTATACCTCTTGCCCGGCTCTGGTAAAACTAGAATCGGTGCTGAAGTCAATCTCCCCTTCAGCTCTTGAAAGGCTGAATCATAGGCTTCTGACCAAACATACTTCACACCATTCTTAGTCAAGCCCGTCAACGGTGATTCCAAGCATGAGAAGTCCTTTATAAAATTCCTGTAGTATCCATCCAGTCCTAAGAAACTCCATACCTCGAATACATTCTTCGGTTTCTCTCAGTTAACTACCGATCTCACCTTCTCTAGGTCTACTGATACTCCTGTCTCTGAGATGACATGACCCAGGAAGTTAATCTCGTCCATACAGAAGTGGCACTTAGAGAGATTAGAATATAACTGATGCTCTCTCAGTGTACTCAATACGATCTCATGATGGGTAGCATGGTCGTGTTGAGTGTGAGAGTACACCAAGATATCGTCCATGAAAACCACCATTAAGGAATCCAAGTAAGGACGGAAAAATCTGTTCATCAGTTCCATGAAGACTTCTGGCACGTTCGTGAGACCGAACGACATAACCAAATACTTGTACATACCATACCTGCTCCGAAAGGCTCTAAGAGGTATATTATATGGTCTGACCCGCAACTGATGGTAGCCGGATCTCAATTCGATCTTCGAGAACACTCTTACTCCTCGAAGCTAATAAAAAAGATCATCAATCCTCAGTAAGGGATATTGGTTATTTATCGTTAACTGGTTCAACTACCGATAACCCACACAAAGCCGTAAAGTACCATCCGTCTTCTTCTCAAATAAAATAGGTGAACCCCAAGGAGAAGTACTGGGTCGGATAAAACCTTTTTCCGAAAACTCCTCCAACTGCTTCTTGAGCTCTTGCAACTCAGGCATATCCATCCTATAAAGAGGTATGGATACCGGTGCTGCTCCTGGCACAAGCTCAATAGAGAAGTATACCTCACGCTCCGGAAGAAACCCTGTAAATTCTTCTGGAAAGACATCCAAAAAATGATAAACCACTGGAGGATAATCCATCTGAGAAGTCCCCTGATCATCCAGATATAAACTAGAATTCTGGTCTGTAACACCTCCCAATCCATGATGATCTGGTTCAGCTCTGTTTTCCTGGACAACCCATTCACCCTTGTGAAGAAAGGATCTTCCCTCTGGTGGCGTGAAACTCACCCTGCAGAGATAGAAATCGACAAGGTCCTGAAAAGAAACTAGCCATTCCATTCCGAGAATGACATGGACATAAAGATCCCACAAGAAGTGACACCCACCAACCTCAAGGGGGAACTCCTTGCACTGACGCACACTAGAAGTTATAAGTCCCAATGGAGTCTCTAGTGTCATCATATCCTCATAAGTAAAGATAGTAAGTCTAAGGCTCTCCACCGTGTGCACAGAAAAAAAGATTTGAGAAGCTCCTGTATCAAAAAGTGTAGAAGATAAAACTGAGGCTATTAAAACCATACCTCGCACTATGGAAGGTCTAGGATCCTGCTTCTGATGAATCTGCTCCACCGAAAAGGTCTGGCTAGTACTGTGGCCCTGTGCATCAGCCTGAGATACCTAAGCTAATCCTCCCTAAGAATGACCACTGTGTCCACGACCTCTACCCTGGCCTGAACGGCCCGTAGAACTCCAGCCCCCAGTCTGCTACGGAACTGGTAAACCTGCTCCTGTACGCGGAGTCAAAACTGATCCTCCTTCGCTAGCTGCTGGAAGAAGAGCCCTGCAAAACCACTCAAGATGAACCATCTTGCCCCAAGATTGGTACTCTACTAGGTCCCTCGGGAACTGGGGATTTTTATGCCCATCCTTCCTACACTGGTAGCACACAACCTTGCTACCTGAAGGAACATCTCGCTTCCTCGAGTCACCTCATGTAGAATCTTGGTGGTGCTTCCTGCTGTTAGTAGATAGAGTACTGACTCTGGATGGTGAACCGCCCTGGCTCACTACTCTAGTATCTCTCAGATTCCTCTCAGTGATCAATGCCTGGTTGACTATGAAAGAAATAGAGTTCAACTGGAAGATGTTCACCTGTGATCTGATCTCTGGTCTGTGGCCCTCCTAAAACTTCCTTTCTAAAAACATCTCGTCATTCCCCAGAACGGGAGTGAAATGATGTAACTCAGTAAAATGGGAGGAATACTCAATAACTGATAGAGTACGTTGCTGCAGGTTCATGAACTCTCTGGATTTATCGGCCCTCAGCATCATCGGGTAGAAGTAGTCGTAGAACGTATGCTGAAACTCGTCCCAAGCAACTATCTGCTGATGCCCTACCTGAGAAACTATGTCCCACCATATCTTGGTGGAATCTCACACCATGTAAGTCGTGATCTTCACCCTTATGTCTGAGGGTGTCTCGAGATTATTAAAGATAGAAACTATAGCTTCTAACTAGGATTCACCAGCCTGAGGTCCTCCATACCCTGATAACGTTGGAGGATGCTGCTGCTGGAAGACTCGCATAAGCTCTGCCATAGTCTGGGTAAGTTGCTGAGCTCCCTGAAAGGTCTGTATGAACCTCATGAATCCATCACGGAACTGTGCGTCTGCACCAGTATCCTAGATAACTTCCTATTCCATATCTGGCGTACGATCATCGTCAGATCCCTAACGTGCAACGGGAGGACATCTTGGCGGCATGACTCTTCAAGGTCAAAAGCACACCTTTATTAACAATGAGCACAATTGAAAATTCAAAGGAGCGAAAATGTAAGAGAATAGGAAAACTTTTAAAATTGGAAACACATAGTTACACGGCGTGTAGTTCCCACACATGGTGTGTTCTAGAAAGATTTTACTTGGGCATGTACACTGGCTATCCTGGATGTGTAAACCCCAACTACACAACGTGTTCTATTAATATACACGGCGTGTACCTTTCATTTTCCTCCTGCCTGGTTACTCCTACATGACTAAGTCACACTGACTGTCCCAGCCGAAGACTACACGGTGTGTCTATCCACTACACGGCATGTCCTTAAGGTTTTCCCCTGTCTGTTTTGTTAATAACATGGACTGGTACACAGGTCAAAACTACACGGCTTGTCAACAACATACACAACATGTTTCCCCTAATATTTTCCAGCCCATGTATTCAACTACACGACTGGGTCACATGGAAGAAGAGTACACGACGTGTACTTCAAAGTACACAGCGTGTAACCGTGAAAAGTAGTTCTTCCCGAACAGAAGAACACATGGCGTGTGTTCATAAGGCCACACACCATGTTATCTGGGTTTCTGAGTAGTAGGCATACAAAACTATCCAAAACCACTGAAAAACACTGAAAACTAGAACCTATGTGTCAAATTCTGATCCGTGGGGGACCATACTCCCCGCGAATCAATCCTTGACATCATAACAATACATATAACAAGTAAACAGTATGATAATCCCATGATATGCCAAATTCTGATCCTCGAGGGCCCATAACACCTCTAATACCAAATCTTGGCGTCCATGCTAAATAAAATGTAAAATAAACAATACCCTATCAGTATATTAGGTATCTCTATCACCACAACTATCACAACATCATGCATAATCTATCACGGCATATATCACAATAGCATGCAATTTATAATGCACCTTAGAGGGCATGGTAAAATACATGACATGTGATTTTCTAACCAGTGCCTATATGATGCATGAGATGGCATACCCTCATCTCATCGGATTGCAACAAAATAGAACCACAATCATATAAACTGTAATAGCACAAAACAAGTTCATCACCCAACGATGAAATATAATCAACTGTAACACATGAAAAAACTAAAAATTGAAATTATGAGGTAATATAGCTTTTCCCTATACACAGGTTAATTACTCCCAGGCATAGTTAAATACTAACTACCCATCTCTTCCTACCTCTATCTATTGTTTCCAAACAGTAAGGAAAATAGAAAAGAAGGAAGACTCCCCTGACACCACTTTGTAACGACCCGAATCTAGAGCCACTCAATTGGCGCCCCGTACCGGGTTCACCACATGACCTCAAGTGCATTTCCCCAAATGCCAGAGGTTTCCGACTAGCCGTGAGGGCCTTGATGAGTCAATGGGGAAACTATGCCCTCATTTGGTAAATTATTCAATAGAAGGAAATAATAAACAACAGCAGAAGTAGTAAACAACACACGACAACTGAACTAAACAGCAGAAGCGATGTATAATATAATAATGATATGATATGACACATGTTTCTATGGAAAGAAGTAAACAAAACAACATGCTTAAACACAACTGAAACCCAAATAGAAAAAGTAAACAGTAAACTCCAGCAGCATCGCAAGCCTAAGCTTGGTCCCATGCTCTCCAGCTCTAACCAGCAATCAAGAACCTGAGGTAGAATGGCCATAATCCCTATCCACACCTACAACCATATAACCTGTTTGGGCCGAAAAGAAGGACCCAAACAGGGTGTGAGACTAATCCCAGTAGGCAATCACCAAAAGATATGTTCCCTACCATCAGTGAGCAATATAGAAAAAGTAATAGGAATAAATGCAACAGAGAAACATGGAACACTAAAGTAAACAATCCTATAATTCTCCATTCACATTTATTTATTAATTTAATTAAATCATTTAATCATCATCAAAATAATCTAGAAAAAGTTCTATAGTCCAAAGGCATAGAAAGTAACACAACAGGTATCTCAACACACTCCCTAAACTACAAGTAGTACAAACCCAAGATTGTTCTTTGGATTGGTGGACTCGTCACAACCAACTAACAATTTTTATTACACCGACCCTTTGGGTGGCTCACGTGGGAAGGACCTTATAGTAAAGCATTCGAACAAAGGAAAAAACACTCCGAGGAAGCACTCAACGTCAATTACCCCTATGGTCTTGCAACGATACTACAGACTCTTTAAGGAATAACTTACGTCTAATTCCCCCTTTAGTCTCAATTCGATAATTATCAGACCCTCTGAGAGAGCACAAAGTCAATCCCCCTTATGGTCTCATAATGGTAATAATTAAATAGGCCCTCCTAGGAAGACACTACAACAGAATCTCCATTTAGAGGTGGTTTTTTTTTGCGTTTCACGGTGGTTTAAACCGCCGCAGCATGGTTTGGCGGCGGTTTACAGAAACCGCCGCCTAATATGGCGTCGTAAATCTATTCGCGGCAGTTTTTTCCATTTAGCGGAGGTTTAAGGAAAGCGTCGTAGATGCCTCATTTAGTGGCAGTTTTCCTGAATTTAGCGGCTGTTTTTACGATCCCTGGATATCAATTTATTCGTGTCGGTTATAACCGCTGTGAATAAACTCAAATTCAGTGGCCGTAAAACCGCCGCCGAAGTCATGGGAACCATCGCGGAACGAGGCAGAAACGAGTTGGCTATGTCGCGGCGGTTAAAACCGCCGCTAAACGTAAGAAAAAATTACGTTTAGCGGCAGTTTTCACAGTTTAGTGACGGTTTAAACTTCCGCCCATATAAATGTCGCGGCGGTTAAAACCACTACTAAAAGGTTCCCAGAAAAAAAGAATTCTGCTTTTACTGCACCACTGCCCTGAAAAACAAATCAAACCATAAATATAAACCAACTGAGATACATTATATCCCTCCTACCATGCATAACCCACATCATGTATCATCATAACTATCCCTCCTTCACTACATCACATTCCCACAATCACTTCCTCAATATCAAAAATAACAACATGACAATCACCCACCAAAACATCACTTTCCACAAAAAATCATTTGGTAAGAAATTATATATTATTCATATTTGGTTAAAATGGATTAATTAATTATAACTGATGATAAAATATTATAATTAATTATTTATGATTCCTTTGTATATTATAGGACCTAAGAAAATGGGTGGTGAAAGATTGGTCCATGGAAAGCTTGGGGGTGAGGTCTGTCCATGAGCTGTTAAGTGGTGTGTCAATGGAAAGGGGCTTCAAAATGAGTTAGGCTCTCTAATGTTCTAGAACTATTGTTTTTATTATTATTTTGTGTGGTTTGAGGTGTGTAAGATTTCCATTGGATTCCATTCTCCTTCTATAAACCAAATTATTAATTTTTAATTAAATGGTTAATTTAAATTAAAATGTTAAGGTGATTTAAGACCACGAGAAAACTAAACTATGTGCTAGGGAACAAATAGAAGATTGTGTACTGGCCTGATTCCTCGGTCTCTAAAGGATGAGGCATTGAACATAGAGATCGCAAGTGACTTCCTGACCCCTTCATTGGGGGGGGGGGGGCTTTTGAGATATCTTTTCCCTAGAGGATGAGCCTTGTATACCTTTTTATGGAGGTGGTTTGTGACATAAGATGACCATCCAATGTGGGCTATATAAGACCCTTGAGACACCTCCAACAATTAAGTAATGTTTGAATTAGAAACCACAAACTATCTAGTCTGGAATGTGTCTTGGGTATACCATCAAGTTATGCAATCATAGTAATTGTTTTTATTAACCAAACGCTTTTCCATTAGTTGTGATTTACTCTAGGTGGACGAACATAGGATGGACTAGGATTGGGTTTGTTGAGTGGACCATCAAAGTGTAACCTTCTAACTAAGATGGTCCATGATCCATATTCCTAGAAAACCCATTATTTGGTTTTCGCATTGAGGCCGAGATGTTATTTTATATATTGAAACTGCTAGAAATTGTGATTTTATCGAATGAAAAGTACTAGATTGAGATAGTAATCCATGAACAAGGATCTCAATAGATATTCCTCTATATACATACAGACCTAGAGGACCCATGTGGGTTCCCAATAGATAGACCAACCCTGAATAGGTGCATGTGTTTCTTTAGAGATGGTTACAGGTGTCACTAGAGAACCTGAACCAATGTGGATGCCTGATGGAGCTAAGATGATAATGATGGGAATGGGTGTTCGGTTGACCATGGTTTTATTTATATTTATATTTAGTCTTGATTCATGATATTTAACAAGATTCATTAGAATCTATAATTGGGCATGACACAATTTTCATTACTTAGGACACCTGTGAATCACTTGTTGGGATGGATGAGACCCTTTGATTCTTATTGTGAATCTAATATATTATCATGACATATTTGGGGTGGACAATTAGTACAACTAGCATCAATAATATATGATAGATTTATAACTGATGGTGGTTCCTTTTAAAAAAAAAATCCATCAGGTCCTATGTGCTAGATATATTCTAGTAATTTATATATCTTCTCACTAGAGTGTTAGTTTGGGACATATGAGTAGTCCATTCTAATAATTTTTTTATATAGAACATGATGCTACACATGCATTCACAACCTGGGGTTTATGTTGATAATATACAATTAGATGGTTCTTTATAGCTTTGTAGGGATTATGATAGGTGTGGGTAGAAAATTGGAGCATCCATCGGGTCGATAACCCTTCGGGTAGCATAATGGATCCAAGGAATGAATCCTCTATTTATTTTTTGGATTACGTAACCCTATCATAGTGATAGGACATGGGTCCTCCATTCATAGAGTTGGTAACCCTTTTAGTTGATGCACACAATTCACATTGAGGCATAGATCATTCATTTCAGCCAGTAACCCACTTGAATAACAAAGTATTTAGTGTTTAATGAGTCCATTATTACTTCTACGATTGAGGGAGGATGTAGAAGTGATTGATGTGTGATAGTGTGGGTGAAAGTTAGGACATGAAAATGTGTGGTGGAAACTACCAATTCAAACACAGAACTAAATAGAATGATGTATAACACACTCGAGAAATCAAGACATAAAAATAAACACTAGAAATCAATAAAATGCATAAAAAGAAACATGAGAAATCAAGGAAATTTTAGGACATGAAAATGTGTGGTGGAAACTATGTGCCACAAATGTTACATATACAAACCAACAGTTTCTGTATTTGTTCAACACATCAACAATACAACTACTCAGGGTCCGATGATGCATCATCACCCTCTCCAACTTCATCTTCACTTTCTGATATCACCTGTAAGAACATTATATTGAAAATTAAATACAGTTGCATATTTATATTAAAACTTAAACCCAATGAAAGTTAGAAAACTAAATGAATATTATTTTTTGTGATTTACCTGCATACCACCAGTCAATGTACTACCACCGGGGGCATATCTGCTCATATGCTGACGTATTTCAATCAACTCTTTCTACAAAGCATATATATGATCCCCATGCTGGTGAAATGTGTTTCGTAAAGAAAAAATATCTTTCTTAGAATCTTCAGGTATGGGATGAGTAATGTCAGGAGTAGATGCAGTTTTCATCCCCGGTGACCTGCTAACAACATCAGATGGTACGGGTCCCAAACCCATCCCACACACTCTCCCACGATGATCCTTCCCAAGGACTTTAGCAACTGGGTCGTCCTGGGAGACTGAGTAGGACTGCACAGGATTGGAATCCCATAGTTCTTTAATTTTTTACCTATAAATAAAATATCAATATATATTAACACAGTAAAAACTGATAATAAGTTATTATGAAAAAAAATTGACTTCATACCCCAAATTCTTTAGCAGGCTCATTAACAAAGCTTCCATCTGATCTCTTGTGAACATCCAACCACAGTTCAGTTCTGGATGCTTCATGCCCTAAACTTTGGGACTGCATTAAGAAAATATAAATCAACAATTCAATATATTAAACAGATAATATTGTATTATAAATATTTATACTAATTAAAAGATTACCAATGTCGTTCGGCTTCTAGAAAAACATTTTGAGCCTGTAGTGTGCGGGATGACTTTCTTAGACCGGTTTGATGCATTCTGTCTTGAGAGACCCTGAAATAAATAAAATGCAATTTAATACTAATGTATTTAATATCATGTCCTTTTCATATAAAATTATAATTGTAAAATGAGGATAATATAATAATATATATTTCAATACCATCCGCTTCTGATCACGATGTCTGTCAAAAAACACTTTCCATTGTTCTTTTGGTACCCCACTGGGTAGCTTCTCATACATTTGCTGAGTGGTCAACGAAGTATCATTGACATCACACCACAATATCCGTTTGGAATCTTTCCACTTCTTACCTATATTTTTCAACGGCCACTTCTGTGCTATCACATCAGCAATAGTAAAGTGGAAGAACATCTGTATACAGAAATTCATTTTGAACATATTAGTAACATGACATTAAATTAAACCATAATGTAATAAATTTACCTTTATTTGAGAATAATAAACTTCATTTTTCAATCTTGGAGGCATATGTCTCCAATAGTCATATGAAATGGGAAGGGAAATAGGCTCCGCTACCAGCTGGCCTAAAATCTGGCCAAGTAACCCCACATCATCAGCCGTAGGGACTCCATAAGAATCAAATGGAATGACTATCTTCTCATTAGTCATATTCCAAACATATGAAATTTTTATGTTTTTTCTCCACGATTTCATTTTTTCATCTTCAATGAGAGAACAATTAGTATAAACAAAATGAAATAAATTTATTTAAATAGAATTTGTACCTATGACAGTGACACTCCAGTATGCACGAGATGAACTGGAAGGGGGGTGTCGCTGCCGCACTGCTGAGGCTCCTGAAGGGGGAGTCGACGACTCACCCTCTAATGGGACATCCACAGATGGTTTGAGAGATGGTGCAGGGGGAGATGGTGTAGGGGTGTCGGTAGCTGATGCCTCAGATGTCGTGGGGAGGGAGCCAGATGGATCGCCATCTGTCACAGAACTAGATGAAATATTGTACCACTTCCTCCTTAGAATTCCTGTCATTTAATCAAATAAAATTAAGTTCAGAATATATATTTCAAAAAAATTATGCAGAAAAAAAATTAAAAATGATAATAGATTCCCATTACTAACAGACAAAATATATATAACAATGATAATGAATGACTGCAGAAATGAAACAAGTGGTTGCTGAATAAATAAATAATTGTACATACAATCATTTTCCACTTAAATAATATCGATTTCCTGCTCCATTGCTTCATCCACATCATTCATCCTTTCTAGAATAATATTTTCAATATCATGATGGACAAATAATCCTGCTTCCTATTGCTGATTAACTTCAATTTCAGAGGTCAAATTTTCTACTTCATCACCCATATCATACAAATCTCTTTGTATTACATGAGAAACTACCATCCAACCTTCATCGACAAAATCATTCACATAATATAAAATTTTTTCTTGCGATGCTAAGATATATGGATCATGCAGTTCACGATCACCAACATCCATTAAGTGAGATAAGTTCACAGAAGTAAATTTCAAGGAATCTCTTTTAACACCTCTGATAAAATTGTCCCATTTTCATTTGAATAATACAACCAAAATATGTATGTGGTAGTTTAATTCAATAATATCATGAAGCTTTACATAGTATTCCACTTCAAAAAATGTAAATATACCACTATTCTATGTTTTCAAACCCACTTCTTGATCGACTATACGAAATCTAAAGCCCTTCACATTATAAGCGTCGAACTTTATAACTTGTTTTAGAGGACATCTAGAAAGAAACTTCAAATCTTCTGACACCTTTGCTCGAGTATCAGTATTCATGATCTGAAAAAATAAATATACTTTATTAGATTTTCAAAATGTATGTGTCAAACTAATATTCATATTTATTGTAATATTTATGAACTTACACGTCGTGCAAACCATTCTACAAGCTCTTTATTAACAGCTTTTGTTATATCTTTCTCATTTCGGGTTTGGCCTCTCATTCGCCTTTTTGTTTTTATCCTCAACTCTTCAATAAATGGATCTTCAATTTCATTATTCAGCAGAACATATCTATGTGCCTGTAAGAATTCCAATTCAGTCAATGTCACATTTGAGGTCCTCCCAACTGATCGTCCAATAACAGGAACTATTTTGGATTTCTGATGTATTTGAGATTGAGTTGATGTGTCGTCAACACGTACAACTCGATTAAATATTGTCTCAATATCATCCAAGTATCGAGAAAAAAAGTTCAAACACTCCTCATCCAAATAGCCTTCAGCCAAAATCTATGAGATGCATCGAGAAATCTTCGATGACACAAGAAGCACCATTTTCTACTTTGAGGTAGCTGTTTGGGCTCGAAATCAAAGTTATAAACAGGACAATCCAAACCTGTGTAAGTGTTCTAACTAGATAAATTCTCAAGCCCAGGGAAGTCACTAATGGTTCACATTAAAGAAGCATGTATTTTGAACATTGTTTTAGAAGAAGCATCAAATGTATCAACACTGTTGCTCCATAACTCCTACAATTCGTCAATCAAAGGCTGAAAGTATACATCAATATCATTTCCAGGCATTTGTTTTCCAGGAATAATCATGGAAAGGATAAAAGATGATTGTTGCATACACATCTAAGGAGGCATATTATAAGGGATCAAGACAATTGGCCTAATGCTATAACTGGTACTCAAAGTCCCAAATGGGTTGAATCCATCAGCAGCCGATCCCAATCGAACATTCCTAGGATCAGCTGAGAAATCGAGATGTAATGAATCAAATGTCTTCCATGATTGAGAATATCATGGATGTCTCATTAACCCATCATTGTTATTATCTAAATAATTTCACTTCATGTATTCAGCGGTTTTCAATGACATTAATAATCTTTGCAATCGAGGATTCAAAGGAAAGTAACGCAAAACCTTTTCAGGTGTGTTCCTTTTCTTCTTCTCTATGAAATTATGTTCATTCAGACTTCCAACATCACCCTTTTCCTGCCATCTAGAAGATGAACATTTCTGGAAATTCGGTCTACTTGAATCCTCTCCCCAATAAAGCATACAATCATTGGTACATGCATGTATTTTTGTATAATTCAGACCAAGCTTGTTAACAACCTTTTCATATCATAAAAATATTCTGGGATTTTTGCTTCATTAAATGCATCACGAATCAATTCCAATATCATAGACATTGCCTTATTTGTAATTCCACATAGACATTTGATATGGTACAACTTCAGCAGAAATGAATGCTTTGAATATTTCATACACCCACTATACAACTCTTGATTTCCATCATCAACTAAATCATGAAATTCATTTTACTCAGTGAAGTTTTCTCTTATATTAGGCTCCATATAATCAAGAGGAGGATCCAATGATCTGTTACAATCTTGATCTTCCCGTGTTATAGTCTCAAAAACATCACTTGTCACGTTGCAATTTGTAGCACCCTCTTCTGGTTGTTCTTCTATTTTTTGATGCAGATAGTGGTGTCTTGCAGTGCCGAATGAATCATTTATGGGGTTTTTCATTTCATTTTCCATTGTTGACAAACTTGGGACATCATTCTGCAGATTAACATCAGTGCTCAATCTTTCTGTAACATTCGATTCTCCATGCCAAATCAAACACAAATATTGACCAAGGAATTTCTTCAGTAATAAATGTTCATAAACCTCATCTCTCTTCAACCATTCTCTAAATTTACATTTAGGACATGGACATTTTATTCTCCCTTCAATGGATCGATTAGAAATTGCAAAATCTAAAAACTCATTCAAACCCTTAACATACTGAGGTGTGTTCCTCGGTAATGTGATCCATCTTTTATCCATGTATATCACAATGTGCCTACACAATAATAAAAATAATTAAAGCACATAGTTACTACTAAATAGAGAAAGAGATTCATATATACGATAGTGTAACATTACACAAAAATAATATAATAAAGATGAGCCCCTGAGTTAGATATGAACCCTCTAGTGTTTGGGATAGGGGAAGTTTCTTTGGTAAATAGAAACAGTGTTCTAACAACGTTGTAGCTACTTTACCATGAAAACCAAAGCATATTGTTAATTTGGAATAACCCCAACCTAAGTTCTCTATAGAGTCTTCATATAAAACTCTAATATCGAATAAATCTATTATAAATAATGTTTAGGGAAAACCTTGTGATGCTTAAAAAACTCAACACATTGTTAATTTGGAGTGGCAAGAACCATGTGAGGGATAATCTTAAGGCATGATAAGTGGTGGTGTTCATGGAAATGCATGATGAAATATTTAATCAATAAAGATCAATGAACATTATATAACATAAAAACAAGAAAATTATTATAGGGGGTGACACGTATGAGAGGAATACTAGAATCTTGGATATTTCAAAAATCACTGGGTATAAGTTTAATTGAGAAATCAACCACTTAGTTAGGTGGAAGACTGGAAAATAAATGGTAAAAACATCAGTGTATTCTCTCACAATTAGAATTTAATCATGGGTTATCTTTTCTATAGTCTCAATAATTTGATATATATATATTCTCACTTAGAAGTAAAAAATATCCATTCTTTACATAATGATTAACAAGGATAATCATCTTTCTATATTCACTTGTATAGAATGAGAGGGAGATTTACGATATTGAGGATAATTTTATTAATTATAAAATATATCCTATATTTATACAAGAAAAAGTAATTCATACACATAATTTTATTTAATTACACAAAAGGGAGTATCTCAAGTTTTTATTTTATATTAATCAAAATATTTCTTAAGGGAATGAATTATTATAAGGGGATGAAATGATTGACTAATTTTATCACATCAATAATAACTCGACATAGATGTTTTGATGGGGTGTTTTAACAGTTATACAAAACATTCATGATTTGAAAGAATGTATAAAACATGAATAAAATAGTATTTTCTCTATACCGGAGTAATTAACTATCATACCTGTAACCATATTATTATTAGAATCTGTATCAGTAATTTTGTTTTCATAAGCTCACCCTTACCCTATATAGCATATATGTTGTTTTCATTGATAAATTATTTACCCCTTCACACAATGAATTGATTTAAATAGGGTACCCATTTATTTAATGTAAAAAAAATTTAAAATATTATTAGGATTGATTAGATAATTCCTTTATTCCATCACAATGGTGGGTTTCTCCCATAGACATTCTCTAGCTATGTTCACCTATTTCCAACACCCGAATCATTTTCTTTTCTTATTTAGGAAATTTATGGCATGATTCTTCATACACTTTAGATAAGTGGGATGATAAACGTTCTTAACCCCATGATATTTATTTATTTCACTACAAGAATTGAAATCCACACTTCACTTATTATCTATTAAACCATGAAACCCTAGAGAATCAATGATCTCTATTTCAACTTTGAGGGTTTATCAAAATATCTCTTTATAGACAACAATTTCTCATATCACCAAATTATTTAATAGTTTAATATTCAGACAAAAATAATGATTTTTAAGTGAACTTTTTGGGTTATTGAAAATGGATGAGGAATATGGTAAATGTCATATGAAGTCTTCCGTATACACTTGAAGGATTATTCTTCCCTTTTCTTGAGGCCAAGGAAATAATTCTCAATTTTATATGAGAGAGTTAAAGGAAAATATTTATCATAAATAATTTTCATAAATTCATTCCACTCCATCAATTTGATCTCCTCATCGATCATTATTTTATTCATAAATGTAACACATTATATATTTTCTATCTTTAACCATATCACCTGTAAAGGTATTATCATATTAAACTAATGGATTATCAAAAGAAAGTAAGAAATGGGGATTTTGATTTCCATGTAATTATAACAATAATGTATAGATTCCATATTTATAACATCATCATCGAATAATTATGCCACTTCACAAAAATTTCCATAATATGGAAACCATCAATATTTTCGACAAAATAGAAAAGCCAACTCTTAACATTTATCAGTCATCACTATCACATCATCATATTAGCTAGAAAATAGGTAATCCCAACTTTCAACCTATGTTAATCATCTCATCATCATCATCACATCAGCATAATAAGAAAGTCCAACACTCAACCAGTGTTAACCATCCCAACATCCACTAAATTTCCACATCATTACCTCAATGAAACATGTTATAACCTCGAGCCATCACAACCAAAAACATGACGTAGCCTTAAAGCCATCACAACCTAGGTAAATGTGTAATGGTTATACCTTAATCCATTATAACCCATAATATAATCATGTATTGTAACCATGAGCCATCACAACCCATGAATATAGTATCAAAAAACCAAAAACAATCAAGCAGATAGAAAAACAATCACTTAAGAATAAAAACTAACAAACACATAAAAATCACATGCAATAAGTAGAAAAACAAATAATCATAAATGAAAACATCTGCATAAAATAAAATAAATACAACATTACAATTTATTATAATAAACAATAATATAAAGAAATAACTAATATCAAAACAAAAAAAATAGAAATCAAACCCTAGGGTTCGTATAGGTCGCAGGGGAAGCAGGGTCGACGGGGTTGTGGGGTCACCGGGATCACGGATGGCTGGGGTCGCTGAGGTCGCGGGGTCACCGGGGTCGCCAGGGTCACGGGGGGCCGGGGTCGCAGGGGGCTGGGGGTCGCGGGGGGGTCGGGGTCGCGGGGTGTCGGGGTCGCGGGGGGCCAGGGTCGGGGTGGGGGGGGGGGGGGGAAGGGTCGGTACTGTTAAAAAAAAAGTTTCACGGCAGTTTATTATAAACCCCCGTGAAACATTTAAAAAAAAAGGTTGAGCGGCGATTTTGTTGTAGTGAGCACTCAATGTCAATTCCCACTATGGTCTAACTACACCAGGTTCCCACAGCCCTGAGTAAATGTAATCATACGTAAATGATTCGTAGCATCCCTAAGTATATTCAGCAACTACTTGGCTAATAACTACAATGCAACAAAAGCATTTAAACCGTAGACAACACATGCAATCATTCATACCAAGGAAATCAATTAATGAAACAAGGTTTGCCTCATAAGAAACCTAAGACAAATGGTGGTAAACATCCAAAACAAAGGAAAACACCCATGGGGTGATCCTTGAACATGATAACAAGCAAACATTATTCATCTAATAGCCTCAAGCATACAAGAAATCTAAGGAAGATAAATAAAATAGTTCAAAACCCTAACCTAAGATACCCGATACATGGATATCCGACACTTTTGCACAAAAACTCAAGAACATTCAACATAGGGCATCAAACCACCTACCTCAATCCTATTATATTTTTATACTTGAACATTAGCCTGTGAATTGGCCTAGAATGGAGTAGATCTACAAAAATGTCTAAAACGTTCAACCTCATATAACTCACAAGAGAGGAAGAAAAAGGAAACAAGGCCAAAGAAGAACCAAGAACTCACCGCTGTGATTCTATTTCAACTGACGGTGTTTGATTCAGAGAATCGGTGACGGATCGGTGGCTCAGAGAAGATTCGGCCTCCTCGGACGTCCTATATAGAATTAGGTAGAGGAGAAGACAAAAATAGGGTTAAGACGCGACCCCAGTCTGATTATTGAAATAAAAAGAAAAGTACATGGCGTGTACTTTTAGAGTACACAACGTATACTTTGGTTTTCCGTAATCCGGTTTAAGCAGTCTGCACATCACCCCACACGGCTGTGTGTATAGCCCAGACATGGCTAGTACACGGCCTCACGCATCGTCGAAGTACACGGCGTGTACTCAGAAAATTTCCAAAATTTCCCTTTTTCTAAAAAACGACCAGAAAAGGAAAAACATACCTAAAAAGAAGGTCCGGGTTCTTACAACTTGGTTATCAACCAGTTTATATTCCTTATTACTGTATATCACCATTAGATATGTAAGAGTTTAATTATAAATTGGATGATTTTCTAGAGAAAAATTTTATATGCCTGAGTATGTCACACTAGGAAACTCCTATTCTCTTTAAGAAGAAGCATGATGGGATGATTCACCTATATTTTGATTAATAGATACTCAATTGAGTTAAAATGAAGAACAAGTGTCCTTTACCATGGATTAATGATCTATTTGATCATTTGAAGGGTGAAAAGTGGTTTTCAAAGATTAATATTCAATCTGATTATCACTAGTTGAGTATAAAATAATATAACATTCAGAAGACAACCTTCAAGAGTAGGTATGGCCATTATGAGTATCTTATAATGACATTTGGTCTAACCAATTCAAATTTATTTTTTACAGCCTTGAAGAATAGAACATTTCATGTGAACCTTAACTCGTTCATGGTGGTATTTGTGGACGAAATCCTAGTTTACTCATAGGCCAAGGAGGAACATGTGTGTCATTTGATAGTGGTTAATGGACACCTTGATAAATAATTAACTTTATTCCAAATTATTGAAATGTAATTTATAGATTCAGGAAGTTAATTTCTAGGGACACGTGGTCTCAGAACATGGTATTTCAGTTAATCATGAGAAGGTGAAAGCTATTATGACATGGGAGAAAACATGTAATGTCTTTGAGAAATGAAGCTTCTTGAGTTTGGTGGGATATTACCACAGATTCATCATATATTTCTCAAATTTTTCTTTTGTAATGACCTCTCTCACTTGAAAAGGAGTGAAGTTCATTTAGGATGAAAATTTTAATAGTTTTTTCATTGTGATGAAATTTCTTTTGAACTCTACACCAATTTTGACACTTACAGAGGCTAGGAAGGGCTATGTGGTTTTCTGTGACACGTCAGGTTTGGGTTTGGGTTACTTCCATATGCGAGGTGATCACGGTGCAACCTATGGTTACAAGAAACTTAGGACACAGAAGAATAATTATCTATCCCATAACATAAAACTCATAGTTGTGATTCATGTTCTTAATATTTGGTGAAATTACCTTTTTGTAGAAAGGTTTCCATTTATTTTGACCACAAAATCATGAGTTATATCTTCTATTATAAATATTTAAATCCATGATAGATGTATTGGGCAGAGTACCTATATACTTATAATTTAAACATTTCCTACACCCCTGGTAAGGGTAATTTCATTTTTGATGCCTTGAGAAAGAAACATACAACCCAGGATATGAAAGAATCATCAGAAGAGTGGGACTCAATGTTTCTATTTTCTTAGTTTCATTTAGGAGTTTGGGAGAATGAGTCTATGGTGGCTTTGATGAGTGTGTAGTTGAACTCACCTATTCTTAAGATGATTCTTTAGGATAATCATCTTAAAGATGAATTATGTGGAATTAAGGACTCTCTTTATGGTGGGGAGACCATTTATGAATGGTTGTTCTCTTTAGATGGAATCTTTTGTTTATATAATTGGAATGTTGTTCCTTTTCATATGTGAAGGGACTTGATGGGGGACTGCCATAAATCAAAATGGCTATGATCCCTAGGATCACAGAGATGTTTTATGATATACAATTAAGATTCTGCTGTCCATGTATGAGATGAGACATCACCAACTTTGTATTTCATTATTATACATACCAACAGGTTAAAGCTGAGCACCAGCTACCTTCAAGTTTTCATTAGGCACTTATAGTGCGTACATGGAAGTGGAATGAGGTTTCTATGGACTTTGTGCTTGATTTTCTACAAACCCATCAAGGGAAGAACACAATATGGGTTTTTATTGATAGGATGACCAAATAAACTCACTTTATAATCATTCAAGATATAACCAATGTTGAGGGATTGTGATGCCTCTATGTTTAGGAGATTATCAGATTGAATGGAGTTAAATTTACTATAGTCTTTGATAGAGATCCCCATTTCAATTATTGCATCTATAGAGGCCTCCAAGAGTCCATGGGATCCCAGGTACATTTGAGTATGATATATCATATGAAGATGGATATCCAGAGAAAGAGAGGTATACATATTCTTAATAACATTCTACATGATTTCGTTCTTGACTATGATGGATCATTGGATGAGAATTTGGGGCTGGTTAAGTTTTCCCACAATAATGGTTTCTAGTACACTATCAAGATTGATCCTTTTTATTTCTTGTATATACATCCTTATATATCTCTATCATGTTGGTCATATTTTGGTAAAATTTCCTTGGTTGGATTGAGTTTGGTACAAGAAATGACGATGAGGATTTAGTTGTTTTTTATAGAATATTGGTGACAAAGCTGATATAAATCATATAATAATCTTCATCGACAACCGTTGGGATTTTTAGTGGATAACCATGTTTTTTTAGAGTTTAACCTCAATTGGGTCATCAAAATCTAGGAAAATATGGAAATCTTGTGTCATGGTTTGTGGGTCCCTTTGAGATTATTGAGAGAGTGGGGAAAGTGACATACTATTTAAAACTTCCAGCATAGTTGGCTTTGATCCACAATGTGTTTTATGTATCTCATCTTAAAAAGTATCTTTCTAACCCTTATCATGTGTTGATAAGGAGATATATTTATTTTGAGACTGACTTATCCACGACTGAGAATCCAGTCAGGATTGTTGATTTTGAGACAAAGGATCTTCATGGGAAGAAAATAACATTGGCCTATGTGCTATGGAATTATGGTTCTAATTCACATGATACATGTAAGTGTGAGGCACTGATGAGAGATCAATGTCCTCATCTCTTCAAAATGGAATCTTCTATGTAGGATTTATTGGGAGTGAAAGTATTTATGGTGAGAATATTGTAACATAGCATTGCCTTTTTTCCCACATTTATTGACTCTTGATTAATTTTCCCTTTCTATTTGGATGTGTTTGAGTCCTTTTGAGGATAGATAGTTTTTTCTAGGGAAAATGAACCTAATGACCAAAGATGTATATATTATTGGAGTTAATGGAGTATATGAATAAATTTATTATCAGGAAGTGTGCCATGGTGTATGGGCTCTAGAATTGAGATTCCAAGATGCATTGTGGACTAAAACGGTTGCAGTGTAGGGAAGATCATGGTCAATTTTCATGGCTACAATCAATTTTTATATCTATTTAATGGAGGAAGAGTTGTGATGTATCCCCTTATAGCAGTTTTCATTTGAAGCATGAAGTTTCAATAGTGGAATGGAGGCTCGAGTGAGACAATCACAGTGTCAATGCCTATTTGGGGCAAAGCTATAGAATGGCGATTTTGTTTCACAATGGACTTACCCTAGGTAAAGAAGATATTTGAAAGGTATTTGGAATGCTTTAAGGTGGTTGGTCTATTGGGAGGGGCCATGACATAGTCTAGGGTAGATATGTAGTGGTCTGGATATTTTTATCCTTTCTATGCTCTGGCCATGCAGTTGGAAACATGGTCTATGTTTTTTCAAAAATAAATAAAATGATCTCCATTATATATTTATATTTCTCTAAATTGACTCTCATTTCAAATTTTGTCTCTTGAAGACTCCCTAGAGTCATTTCAAATCTATGTTCACTATTCTTCTCAGATAAAATATCTATTAGAAGCATTTGATTCCTCACTAGTAAGTAATCTATACTCGTTTTGGATATCCCTCATTTATTATATCCTCTTCTTTGAGAGTGATTAATCCTCATGTTGATGATGGATTTAATCCATGTTTTGATGGTTAGTGTTTATAGGGAATTCTTCTTCATCTCCTATGACTTCAAATTTCTGTTGGCCTTCCCATTTCAGGTATTTGATTGTTAGATCACTAGTTAAAGGTATGTGGTTACATAATGTTTCTTCCACATAATTGAAACCATGTTTTCTTGATTTATTAAAATTCAATTTAAAAATGATTTTATATTCTTAGAAAAGTGGATTTAATAGATTATTTTATGGCATTTTTTTGAACCCCCTACATTTTAGGTGGTTTGGAGATATGAAATTATTTGAGGAAGAGATATCTTGTGATAGAAATTATTTGGTAAAATTATTTTTCTTGATTTGGGAAAAATGGATTTAAATGAAGGATTATTTGAAAATGGAATGAATTTGACGAAAACCTATGATTTGGTTTTTAAATGACAAAGGCATGTTGAAAATATTAAAATGGTCAATTGTATTTTTGAAAGGACCTGAAATGATTGATTTTACCATGATTGATTTACTGAAGGATGTGTTGTAAGGGATCTACATTAAACATTACATATTTTAGTGTTTTTGAACTAGAATTAACATTATAGGATCTATTCAGTTTAGAGTTTTAAATAATCAGGAAAACCCTTACAAAGTAAACACATATATTTTAAGTGGACACTCATACTCAGTATCTATTTTTTTACAATATAAAACTCTTTAAAATAGAACATGATTTATTTTTATGAAAAATCTTAAAAATTATCCCCTTGATATCATCATTATATCTATTTCCCCCATAAAACATGTGAAAAATATTTTAAAAATTGGGGTGATCACAAAAAGATTAGTAAAGGAAATAAATAAAATAATTCCTTAGTCCAGTGAAATCATGGAAACCCATTAAAAATATTTTCCTAAAAACTCATTAGAAAGAATAGAAAAATCATGTAGGTTCCATGAGACATCATTACCATATCACTATTACTTTCACCCTTACAAATAGAACAACCATATGGTTTCATTCCATATCTAGAGTACCCAATGCATTGGAGAGCTATAATGGGGATCACCTGTCATATCTTGAGCTATAATGGGGTTCAAACCATAATATCATGAGATATAATGGGATAAAACCATAAAAAACAATTTCCAAGTAACATATCATGAATAAAACCCTTGAAAATGCTTTTAAACCCATGAGAAAAACACTTTTAGATATCAAAATACCCCTTTCTTGTAAAAATCACTTTTAAAATATAAAAACCACACACATAAAAATGAAAACAAATCATAAATAATAAATATGAAAACTTATAAACAAAAAATTAAAGTAATAAAGTGACATGAAAGTGGTAGAAACCACTAATTCTATTTAAAAAAACATTCTTTTTGAGTTTTATAAAAAGAGTTTAAAAATGAACTTTAAAAGATGGGTTTTAAAAGAATGTCCTTCATATAAAACCTCAAAAATAATGCAATTTGAAATCAATAGAGAGAAATTATAAAATTAATTTTTTTTAAATATTAAGTTCTATATTAATAAATGCATAAAAATAATTTTAAAAACATGTATATGAAATATAAATATTTAGAAAATAAATCATTAAAGCATTTAAAATAAGGTCCATTTAGTTAAAAATTCCCTTACATTGAGTTTAAATCGTCACATACATTATTTATAATCCTAAATAATAAACTTAGGTTAATTATTTAATTTATTTAGAACATTTTTCAATTTTATTTTTCTTTATATATCACTTATTAACATGTTATAACAATTACTTAATTATTTATGTTCGCGTCAGATGTTTTGACGATATTCAGTACTTGAGTCCAAAATGGATTTGGTATGATATATATAGTCAAAGTGGTAATTATTATATCATATACATAATAATATTCATGAAATTGTTATCATTTTTATACATAAATTTTAATTCTAAATCAAACCATTAAGTAGGGTTATGAGAAATGAAATACATTATAATCATGGAGACAGTCAGCCATATGTACGCATGAGTAACGTTTCAATTTTTCAATGATCAATATGGAAAGAAGGAAAGTATAATGTTATATTTAAATAATTATAATGATATCACTAATATCATATTAATAATTTTAATATACTTATAAATATCATATATGTGATGTGGTGATGAAAAATGAATCACATCACTTCATGGAGGTGATAGTTCACACGTACGCACAAACGACGTTATCATTTTTTTGTGAATGGAAAGATAGGAATTAAAATGATATATTACCTTTTAATAATGAAAAATATGACATTAATATTATATATAAACATTAATTCCATCATTATAACTAGTATTGAGAGATGATGATGAAAAATAATTTTCACCGGTTCGTTAGGCGGAAGTCCACCATAGACATGAATGAAAACTTCTTTACCCATTTTATGGAAGTGAAGATGAATTTAGGAGACAATATTAACATAATAAAATATAATTATATTTTTAGATATTGGAGTTATTAATTAATCTTGGTTTAATAATATTTTATGTAAGTGGAATAAAAAATAAAATAGAAACACTTGATTAAAACAATATCTTTTCTTCGGACGATCTCCTTTTTTAAGAGCTTAAGACCACTAAGGGTGGTGTTATGTCTAAAATAAGAGCCCTCAATTATGGAGAGAGATTATAGGAAGGAATTTAGGTAGATATTTTATGAACCAAATGGGTTTTTATATGTGAATAAATGATAATAAGGGGTTCCCTTTTATAAGATAGGGGAGGCGAACTCATGGAATTCGTCAAAATATTCAATTAATATAAATTAATTTTATATTAAAAATGGATCCAAAATAATTTATTTTGAATATAGGATTATGATTGGTATTAATACATTCATAAAATGAAAATTAGACAATTTTTACTATTTTTTAATCTTTATCTTTTTGTTTTAACCTTTATTTAATCCCTTTAACTCTTACCGTGATATGATGTAATTTACACATTGAAGATTAATATAATTACAATAAAATAAAAAACTAATAAAAATTGTATAAATTATAACATTTTAAAACTTATAAAAATATGTTGGATGAATTTGATATTTTTATAGATTTTATATCATTTAATAAAATACTATTAACTTTAAAATATCATTAATGTTAATTTTGACACTATTAATTACTTGCCTTTTTAAAAATATCACAACAACAAGATAAATTAGAACCAATTTTACCAAAAAATAAATAACATGTCAAAGTAATCTATAAAACTCATGTATGACATTAGTTATCTCAAATTATATTTATCTTGATATTTTTAATACCATTTATTTGACATTTCCATTAATTAAACAATTACTGCATCATCATTGTGTAACCCTTTAAGGTAATTATTTATTTCATAAAAATTAAAGATAAATTTTCATGATTAATATAATAAGATTATATTTTAAAAGAATATTTATAGTCAAATATATCTTCTAAATAACCATATATTAAAAATGTTGTAGTTTTTAAAACATAAGTATGACATCTTTGACTTTTCTCTAAAATAAAATACTATAAATGGGATAAAATCATCAAAGTGACTCCAAGAGGTCATAAAATCATACCAAATATGATTTTGTTCAAAAATAACTCATCCAATAAAATTAGGACAAGTTTTTGGGTAATGTTATAATATCTATAATTTTTTTTACACTTAATTACCCGATTTATCCCTAACCGTGGTAATAAAAATTACTAAAGTTACTATTCACATTGTAAAAAAAATAAAAAGTAACTAGTTAATAAATTTTTAACATATGGTTTAAAATAATGAATCAATTTTTACAAATTCAATTCACATAATTTTCTGAAATTAATTAAAAATTAATCCTGCAGATGGAATGAAAGAACAAGTTTTTCAAGTAGATACGTTCACAAGTTTGAAATGTTTTTATATCCAATTTCAATATGAAACTGATTACAATTAACTATATTGGATTTATTGGTGTATAGTTGAACTATTTATATTTTAAAACTAATCAAAAATATAATTTAACATTATAAATTATTTATATGAAAAAATTGTTTTCAATTAAAATGCAGTATTTTTTAACTATTCAACTAAAAATGAAACTTATCAAAAAAATACTAAAAATTAAAAGAAATTAAATTTTAACAATAATATTTAAAATAATAAGTTTATTTTGTAAAATATAATTTATAAAAGTGTCAAAAATTAGATTTAAAATAAGTGATCCATCAAAAGGTGACCAAACTGCCTTTTTAGAAAAATAAATCTTTTATGAGTAAAATCAGATTTGTTCTTATATAATATCTATAAAACCCATACGATTAATGATAAAAATTATATTGAATATATTATAAATTTATTTAATATAATCCAAAAATATTTATTTGTTTATTTATTGGTATAAAACACACTTTTTCACATTTTAATAGTTTTTCATAAAAACATTTCCTTTTATTTTAAAAAGTCTTTTATTTTATTTTATAATTAATTGATCAAATAATTGATTATATATACCTTTTTAAAACATATTTTAATAATAAATTTAGTTCTATTAATAACCTCCATTATAATGATTATATTATAATGATAATATTTAAATAATAATATTTAGATGTTCATTTAAGATCAAAGATGCATATCATGTATGATATTAAATATAGTGTTTAATTTTTAAAAAATCATGATGTTACATTCTCAAATTTTAATAAATTTAATCCTCACAATTTGAAATCAGGCATGGTAACTAGGGTTCAACTATTCATATTACATTTATTGAAATCCCACATCGAAAAAAGTATTGACAAATATTTCACTTAATAAGAGAGAAAATAAATTAAGAAGGTCACATGAGATAACACATACTAGGGTTACATGTAGGAAAACATGGAAGTGTAAGAAAAAAATTAACTATCAAGTTTTGATGGAGAGTGATAGAGAACATGTCCATTATAAAGTTAACCATTACAAAACTGTAAATTTATGTTGAGTGAAAAGGTCATTGATTTCTTAGTAATAAAAGTAAACATATAATGTTTTTGTTCTAAGATCCTTTTCATATATTTGAGAAATTATTTTACTACCTAGAATAATAACATGAGGAAATATACTTACCTGACAAGTATGATTTCATTATTTCCACAAAAGTATATTTTTATCCAAATGATGAGTATTTAAGATGAATTTTTCTTGCCTAAAGAATTAGAATAAACTTTTATAGATAATAAAATCCACAAAAGTATAAATATATATTCCTCCTTTATTTATAAATTAACAAAAACGAAAATGTTTATTACAAGATAAGATAATTCTATAAAAAAATAAACCTTTATATGAATAATTTTTTTAATATCCAAAATTCAATAATAATACCCAAAGTTCAACATATATGATTCAATAAATACCTATCCTCTAAATTACTAAAAAATATTCTAGAATAATATTGAAATCCAAAAATCAGAAGTATTTGATTACATTAACTTTAGAGATAGTATTTTATCATCAAATCACATCAATTTCTCTTAAAGTCTCATACCAAAAATATAATTTCATAAATCACATAATCTCCAAGATATGGAAACCATTTCCATAAATAACAGGAATCACCATAAGTACATAATTAATTTATAGATTCTTCAAAAATATAATTCAAAATATATTACTCAAATAAACTACCATAGTATTCTATATAACTTGATCATATAGGGTTCCCAAAATAGTGAACGTCTTATGAAATAACATTAATCACTTAATACTTGAATCATTTTCCAATCCCATGGTAATTTATTCGATAAAAAAATATGTTCCAAAAATAAAATTATTATTCATACATAAAATATCTTAACTAAAACGAAAAATTCATACTAACCGAGACTTAATGTAGGCTAGTGGTTGGTGATGCACCCTTGTCACCCTTCAGTTGTGGCTCAATTCCCATGGCCTTTCCAGGCATTATCGATTGTCACCCATCATTTGGGTTTCCATCCATCATGTGGGTTTTAATTTTTCAAAAACTATATAATTCTTACAAAATTACCAAAATATGATAAAATCATCAAAAATAACTATAACATGTTTTAATCTCAAAGGTTATCTTATATCTCTCATTTTTCATCCTAACCAAAAATTACCTCAGCTTTTTAATTCATGAAGTCTTTTATATCTTGACATTTGAAATTTCATCTCCCTTTGAATTAATAAAAGTATTCCATGGAGAAAGAATTCCATACCTTGATCATAGTATCCACCTGACTTCATGATCATTTTTTCACATAGATTGAAGGTCCATGCATTGCAATAATGATTTAAATATTCTTCAAATTCCGTTAATTCCTTTTTCCACACACACCTTGTATAACTTGGGTTGTATGGGTGATGGTAGAGATTTGTTTTGGAAAATAATTTTGTATGACATATAATTTAAAAACATCCAACAAAACATTATTTTTATAATACATTTCAAATGAGTTTTTCCAAAACATTCAATAAATGGTCCTTTTAAAATACCATAAGTATGTGATGAAATACTATAAGTTAAAATCAAATATAAATAGTATGTGAAAGGGTATCCTTATTCAACAGTTGTATTAAAGTCATGATATTCTTCAAAATCTTGTGATAATGTAAAATATTTGAAAATTCGTTGATAATATTTACATTTTTTTAAAAATATGAGAATATTTAAAAAATAAGACTTGATTAAAAACAACCCATGAACCACGGTGGTATCGAGGAATAGAAGTGGTGTATGATATTTCATATAACTATTTTTAAGAGAGTTGTATGTTAGAAAATGATTCAAAATCATAAGGACATGACTTTGTAACAATTATTACAAGAAATTCATGAAGAAGAGATAGTAATGATCCTTCTTCCATTTATAATTGAATTTATTTAATCTAAAAAAGTTATAGAATAATGATTTAACTAAAATAATATAGATAGAAACATAACTTATGGTTAACCAAAAGTCATAATCCCTAAAGTTGTCTAAACCACCCTTTGATACCAACTATAAGGACCCAACCTAATAAATGTCATATTTTAGTGTTTTTGAACTACAATTCACATTCTAGGATCCTTTTAGTTTAGAGTTTTAAGGAATTATGAAAAAAATATTACAATGTAAACCCATATATTACAAGTGAAAACTTATAATTAGTATCCATTTTTTTTTCAAAATATTAAAATCCTTAAAATAAAACATGATGTATATTTATGAAAAATCTTCACAATTATCCCCATTGACATCATCCTTATCTCTATTACACCTTAAACACTGTGAAAAATATTTTAAAATTTTGGATGTGCACAAAAATATTAGTAAAGGACATAAAGAATGTAATTCGTTAGTCCAATGAAAACATAAAAACCCATTAATTTTTTTTCTTAAAAATTCATTAATATGCCTAGAAAAATAATATAGGTGACTTGGGAAATCATTACCATATAAATCTTACATTCACCCTTAAAAATTTAATAACTATATGGTCTAATTCCGTCTTCTGAGTACCCAATGCATTGGAGAGCTATAATGTGGATCACCCGTTATATCTTGAGCTATAATGGGGCTCAACCTATCATATCATGATCTATAATGGGGATCAACCCATCGTATATTGAGAAATAATGAGAAAAACCCATAATAAACAATTTAAAAGAAACATATCATGAATAAAAACCATGAAAACTATTTTAAACCCATGAGAAAAACACTTTCAGATATCAAAATACCATTTTCTTGTAAAAATCACCTTGAAAATATAAAAACTGTGCACTTAAAAATGAAACCATTTTATTCAAAAAGAATCAGGAAAACATATATATGAAACATTAAAGTAATAAATATCTTTGAAAGTGTGAGAAATCACTCTTTCCATATAAAAAACATTTCTTTTAAATTTTGTAAAAAGAGTTGAAAATGAACTTTAAAAGAGGGGTTTTAGAATAAATTCATTTATTTAAAACCATAAAAAGATTCCAGTTTGAAAATAATTTAGAGAAATTAAAAAATTAATTTTAAAAAAAAATTAATTTCCATATTAATAAATTCATAAAAATAATTTTAAAAACAGGGACATGAAAGATAATGATTTATAGAATAAATCCGTAAAACATTTAAAATAAGGTTTATTTAGTTAAAAAGTCCATTAACTTGAGTTTGAATCATCACATATGTTCTTTATCTTCATGAATAATAAACTTAGGTTAATTATTTACTTTTTTAGAACCTTTTTTATGTTCATTATTATATTATATCACTTATTAAGATGTTATAACAATTACTTAATTATTTATGTTCACGCTAGATGTTTTGATGATATTCGATACATGAATCCAAAATGGATTTAGTACGATATCTACAGTCAAATCAGTCATTATTACATCATCTACAGAATAATATTCATGAAATTATTATCATTTTTATACATCAATTATACTTTTAAATCAATACATTAATTATGGTTATGAAAAATGAACTACATTATAATCATGGAGACGAAAGGTCATACACACACATAAGTAACTTTTACATTTTTCAATTATCATTATAGAAATAAGGTAATTATCATTTTATATTTCCATAATGATAATAATATCATTAATATAATATTAATTATTTAAATATACTTATATATATCATCCATGTGATGTGGTGATGAAAAATTAATCACATCACTTCGTGGATGTTTCTAACGCTTTTGTCAGGGCGTGAATCTATCTCCATTGGGGGACGTGTAGTTATTTCCCCTCATTCCCTCTTTCCAAAGGTGGGAGACATCCATTTCTTATTTAGGAAGTTTTTCTACATGATTAAAATAGGATGATGGGATGTCGTTCTCTACTTCTGTGGATTCCTCCTCGGAGCTTTATACCTATTCTGAGTCTCCCTTATAGATTAAGGCGTTGTTCATGAAACTCTTCCCAATTACATGTCTTCATGGGAACTAGTTAATTACTCTGCTTCTTTCAGAACATTCCAAGGGGTCAGGTCAGGACTGCAACCTTCAATCGGGGGAGTAGTCATTTTGGACATCGCTGGAGTGTGTGGACACTGGAACACTGGTGCGTCTAGGTTTCTTCCCCTTATGATAGGGATTATTGAGGACATGAAATCATGAGTCATCCCACATCAAATGCGAGGAATTATAATCCATAGAAATGTCTCTAAGGTTTTCCTCAGCTTACCATGTTTAACACATGATATTCTGCGAGTTTAACATCTAGCGGAGATAGATTGGATTGATCAGAACATTGATAAGAGTGGATAAGATGGGTACCACCCACGGAGGGATCACTGATGCTGGGGCTAATGTGTGGTTAGTAGACTGATTACTACTAGGAGAAGTGGGAAATAAGATGAAATGATTTCACTGGGATGTGGCGAACCGAGCAATAATCAGGATAGATATGGATTGTTGAGAGTGGATGGAGAGTGAGATGGAGCCGACAGGAGGGAGACGATGAAGTTGGGATTGAGACTCGAAGAGACCACCAATGTATCCATGTGGTAGGGAATAAAAGTACACATAGTTTAGTGGGGTTATGGGACACCTGAGGAGGAAACCCTTGAGAATGGATGCATGGATGGGACCCAGAGGAAGTAAAACCTCCAAGTTGGGGCATGACCTTCCGGAAACACATAAGATCAAGGGAAATAGGTCACAATAAGACATGGAGGATGGGATTGAACCCTAGAGATGCTTCCTAGGTATCCCTGAGGCAGCAAAATAGAGTCCATGTAGTTCATTTGACAACAACATACTGTCATGTTGGGCTGACAATGACTTATGGCTGGATGGGGTACAATGGCTTATCGTCGATTGGGAAACAAAATGTCTTACCATCGATTGGGGTATACAATAACTGACCGTCAATTGGGGAACACAACAGATTACCACCAATTTGGGTACACAATGGCCTACCACTGATTGGGGTTCCAATGGCTTACCACTGGTTGGGGTTCTGAACGGCTTACTGTTGGTTGGGGAACACAATGGAATACCATCAGTTGGGGAACACAGTGGCTTACTGTCAATTGGGGAACACAACGGCTTACTGTCGGTTGGGGTTGGAACTCAAGGAGGATTCCTACATACCCTACTTAGGAGGCAAAGATCAAATCCCACATAGTTCGAATGTGTATAGTTTAACGTCTTGTGATACAAAAAGGGGCGTACAGTTTAATGTCATGCAGGATGAGGGTGGACCAACGTGGAGTGGTCGGGACTGATGGGTGTTGGGATTGAACCTTAGGGAGTCCTCCTACTTACCTCGCCTTAGAAATGATCAAATTCCACATAGTTCATAATGGTTTGGTGAACCGATGTGAAGTGTTCGGGACCAGTAGGTGTTGATCTTGAACCTCAGGGAGGCCTCTTACGTACCTTGCCTTATAAAGGATCAAATTACATGTAGTTTAGGATGGTTTATTAGACCAACATGAAGTGGTCGGGACCAGTAGGTGCTGGGATTGAACCTCAAGAGGGCTTATTGTGTACCATTCCATAGAAAAGATCAAATTCCATGTAGTTTAAGATGGTTTACTAGGCTGACATGAAGTGTTTGGGACCAGTAGGTGCTGGGATTGAACCTCAGGAAGGCTTCATATATACCTTTCCTTGGAAAGGATCAAATTACACATAGTTTAGGATGGTTTATTAGGCCAACATGAAGTGGTAGGGACTAGTAGTTGTTGGGATTGAACTTCAGGGAGGCTTCCTACGTACCTTGACTGGGAAAGGATCAAAGTCCATGTAGTTCAGGATGGTTTATTGGACCGACGTGAAGTGGTCGGGACCATTAGTTGTTGGGATTAAACCTCAGGAAGTCTTCCTACATACCTTTACTTGGAAAAGATAAAAGTCCACATAGTTAAAGACTGTTTATTGGGGATTATGCTCTAAGGTAGCCCAGAGAGGATGTCATGGTCGACGATTACTCTAAGCCCACATGAGTCATTCTCGGTGTGAGAAACAAGAGGCGATAAAGACCTAAAAATCATGTTGTGAAATGTGAATCTGTTGGAAGTGGAGTGGGTCTCATGCATGGTTAGCAGCCCGAATAGGAAACAAGGGATTATGCGTGGTTCACAACCCAAGAATATGGATATTGGGACTTACTCCAGGATGGAGGCCCAGTGGTGACAACTCCTAGAGGGAGAGGGAAGAAGGAATGATAGTCCCTGTTCCTATATCTCCTTTGGTCTTTGGAACTGAAGAAGAAATGACGAGTAAGGGTTCTACCTTCTATAATAAAATCCAGGGGCTTACACCAAGGTGGTACCCCTTCCCCGCGGACAAGCACTGCTCCAACAAAGAGTATCTCATTATATGTGAGGAAGATTTCACTCTTGTGGAGACCAATTGTCATAGAGAATGTTCGAGGTGGGGAACCCCAAGTAGATTACATGGGGTGAGGTCATAGTTTAACTTCATGTGATGAGGATGATAGTTCTTGGCAGTTTCACGTCCTATAGCTCGGATGAGGCAGGTTCACTCCACACCCCTAGAACGTACACAACTGATACCTATCCACCCTTGGGGAAGGGAAGGAATCAACAATGCTGTGGTGATGAGGTGTTGTGGAGTGATCCATTGGGGTCCCACATCAGTGTGTCTATGAGAGGAAGAAATAGCCATTAGCGTGCCTATGCGAAGAAGCATGAGGCAAAGCAAAAAAAATGAAAAAAACCCAAGGGATTTTGAAATCACTCCATACGAACCTGGAGGGTCATATGGAAAAGGGGGTTGCAGAGAAAGGGGTATCATAGGAAGAGGCATCGTGAAGCTCTGGCGCTCCATGTAGTGTAGGGGTTTCACGAAGGGGTATGCTTCACAAAGTTAGGTCGCCTAGCCTAGGCATATGGAATAGGTGTATATGGATGGTTCTTCACGAAGAGGAAATTCTTTCACAGAGAAGGGCTTCACGAAGCAAGGGTGCCCTGTGAAGCATTGGACTGTGAAGCAATGTGCTACGTGAATCACGGTGACCCTGCCTTAGCATAGGGTGTACATGTGCATAGAGGGTACTTCACGAAGCATAAGTGCTCTGTGAAGACCTGAGTCCCCTTGGGGACCCCCTTCCTTCGCAAAGGCCTGTGGGCTCCCCAAAGGGCATCTCTATTTGAAGAGGGGTTTAATTTAAGCCAAGAGAAGGGTAAATTTTTATGCTCAAGTACCTTGAAGAGCTCATTTTTCACATAGCAGAAATAGCTTCATGATTTGAGAGATGAGAATGTGAAAGGTCAGAGGATCCATCCTTTGGGATCGAGGGGAGACTGGTATTTATAGGTGAGAGGCACCGCGAAGCAAGTATCACTCGGCATAAAGATACACAACACTTTGTTAAAATCGTGAAGACTCCTTCCTCTTTGCTCCACGGTGGCTTCACAAACGTCTTTCGAATCATGGAGAATCATTCCTATTTTCTTCATGGAGGCTTCACAAATGTCTTTTGGGATTGTGGAGCCTCCCTCCTATTTTCTTTGCGGTGGATTCACAAAGGAGGTGGCTTCGTGTTGGATGCAGTGATACAGGGCTTTGCAAATAGGCTTCACAAGGCAACCTCTCCAAAGTTAGTTTCTTATTTGCATTTGATTTTACTGTTTGCATATTTTGGCACAAAAAAATCCCCCCCCTAAGACTTGGAGCTGAGGAGAAAATGAGGGTCTATGTCTGAGGGTCAATCACCAATAGTTTTGGGCCAATTGCCAAGCACGCTTGCGAAGAAGGGTCGTGATGCAGAGTGGGGACGCGTGGGTTGAGAGTGCTGGGAAGCTCACTATAGTCGGACACGCTGTGAAGCACAAGTGGTTGTCGCCTATAAATAGGGGAGTCCGACCTCTCTTTTTTCCTTTATATCCTCTGAATTTTGGCATTAGTGCTCTCAATTCGCGAAGCTCAGCAGACTTCATAATTTCTCTCCACAAATCAGGATTTCTGCTTTGCAGCACACAATGAGTCCTTTGACTCTGTGAGGGTGCGCTCTACGCCTTGCGTTTTCAAAGTCTGTGACAGGACTCGGTGATTTCTGACTGAGGTCGAGCTCTACAAACGAGCTCTGTGTACAAGCTTCGTGAACCAGAACAAAAGAAGGTCCAACTTTTTGAAAGTGGAATGGCTCACCCAAAAACTGCAAGGGGGTCCTTAAGGATGCTGCTTGGAGGGAAGAGATGGTGAATAGCTCAGGTATCAGGAAATTCATTTGAATCCATTCAGATCACAACTCTCTAGTAGATTTTTGTCAGAGAGCTAGAAGAAATAACCACTCTACAAAAGGACACCTCTGTATGACTTTGGCCTGAGAGATGACGTCCTCATTACAGAAGTGAGAAGTGATGAACCATCTTACTGGATCAAGAGAACATCGTGCGATCACCAGTGGTTCAGGGCCCCTGAAGACCACACTTGGGAAGATTTAACACTTGTCAACGCCGATTGCCTGTATAACCATGTGAAGAACGTTGATGGGAAATCATTTCAACCAGAGACATCTCCCCACTATACCATAATATTCTGAAGGCGGCCCTGGGGAACCTGGAAAACTTCTGGACCGACGAGTGAGATCTCTACTAGGGAGACAATTTCATGGATGATTGTGCCTAGGCCTACTGAGTATAGGCCTCATGATAGGAGTTCAGGGTAGTGCTGAGGCGAGTGGGCCTATATGAGGTAGCATGGTCCTCTCAATTCCATATCTACCAGCTAAAACAATTGATGCCTGAGTTGCTGAGAAAATGGTCATCGAGGACCAACACTTTCCATTTTCACCATGGAGAGGTAGGAATTAGCCTATGATACCTACATCAAATCTTGGGGGTCCTGATACTAGGGGATATGTATGATGATTTCCTCCCTGTTGTTAGTGAATGGGATGATCTAGAGAAGATTCCACTGCTGGCGAATGCATTGATGGACCTAGTGCTGGGAGAGGACAAAGAGTTAGTGAGAGACGTCCATTTCAAACAGTGGTTTAAGTGGTTTCTAAACTTCTTGGAAGATTGGAAGTTCCCTGTGAGGCCTCAGACCTACCCGAAGGGGGATCAACAAGGCAAGGAGCACTCATACTGGTGGCTCTTGGAGGACAACCAGTAGAAAACCTAGGGTTTCAGCATCAATACCGAGTTGAAATCGATAGTTAGGTTAGTTGAATTCATTATGGTGCTTATCTATGGTTATATCCTTCAGGTGAGAGACACGAACATGGGAATGAAACCGAGCACATTTATCATGGTGTCCATGTTGGCGACATGGTGATGGGTCAACCTCGGGATCCCGATGCTCGCCAAGTTGTATAAGATGTTGTGGCACATCAGTGATGGGAAGAAGTCGAAGAGGATATACAGGACATTCCACCTTAAATATGGGTAGACAAAGGCACATATTATGGGTATCTATGAATATCTAAACCCCATCTCCTCTTGAGGATCAAATTTATGCCCAACCATTCTAAATGCTATGGGGAGCTTTCTAACTAAGCTGACCCCACTGTTGGTGCTGAACCGGGTCTGGAAGGTAGATGAGTTCAACTTCAACCCATTCCCATTACCAACAGGTGTGTTCATTGATGACGGCTAGGGAACAGAAGAGCATTGGTACCACCTCCAAGACTTTCGGGGTGGAGTCTTGGTGGTGTGGGTTGACCGCGAATCTCTATGTGACCCATACACCCCACACCATTTTGCAAGGATGTTTCGATGTATGCAGCGGCTGACCCCTCAGGTCTACTTGGGGGTGCACCACGAGGATCGCCCATGTGTGATGAGGTAGATATAGCTCATGTTCACATGGGAGGATAATCAGATGTGGAACGAGCTACCTCCACCTACAACCGTCTTCAGGCTAGTAAAGGAGTACACCAAGAGATGAGAGGCGGCCTACCTGGGGGAGATGCTGAAGCAACAAAAAATCTGGGTCAGTGATGGGGTGTCTCCCCAACCACAAGGCTAGGGCTGAAAGGCGGTGGGGACAGCTCATGGTGGTGGGGCTGCAGTGGTGACGAGGCCCGCACTGGTCGAAAGGGAGGCAAAAATAGTGGATCCACCAGTCCTAGATGGACAGAGTTATTCACAGGGGAGTCCACCCAGGTGTTTCCGCAAGATATCCACCTGGGATCCGGGGAAGCGGCTGCGCCATATAGACATGCGAGAGAATGCTATCTTTCTGGAGGCTTCGAAAATCTAGGATGTGAACAGGAAATTCCTCATCCCGTTCGAGATGTGGAAACACCTAAACCATCTCGGGATGGATTTTCCATGGATCGACCCTATCAAGGCTGACTTTACAGTATCCCAGGCGGAGGGGGTTCAATTCCTGGTCAGGATAGAGGACATTGTGCACTCCCAGGGTGCTCCATGTCTAATGACAGATCGGGTAAAGGTGATGCTGGATCAAACAGCCCCTCCTCAGTTGTCGTCCGTGGAATTAAGATAGCACTTTCCTCTTTCCGAAGAATTATATGAGTCCTCTTAGGAGGAGTAGGCCAATAGAGGGAGTCCTCTAGAAAAGGGTGAAGTCAGTGATTCAGACCCAGAGTTAGAAGAATTTGTAGAGGCTCTTGTGGTAAGACCCTTGGCCACTTCCCCAGAATATTCGTTCAGGTCATTTAGGACTCCTTACTAACATTTGAACTATGTAGGAGGGCCTCAAACGCAAAATTTGGTCCTTCCCAATAGTGTATATAATTGCTGGAGCTTCGGGATCTGATCCCACGAATACTATGATTACTGCACTCAGCGGGGCTGCGACACCCAAGGTGGTTCTTTTGGTATTTTCAGATCTTCCAACAGTTTACGGAGGGCCGCACCTCAGGGTTCCAATGAAAATAACATAAGAGTGAGACTGACTATTCAATATCTGTAAGTCTCCATTATAGATTTTTTCATCATCATCCATTGATCAGTTAAATTGATGTCTGTGCACTTTTTGTATCCATAGTTCTTCAAATGGCATGGGCTGCATTTTCAAGGTTGGTAGGATATCCTGGCGGCACATTTCCAAGAGGGATGCCGGTGGTCGTGGAAAAATATGGCCAGAATGACCAAGCTGTGGCACTCTCGATCACTGGTGGGACTGGCAGTAGGGCCACACCTGAAGTCATCAAGGTGTAATCTGATGACGGGGATCAATCGGACATCATTGATTTTGACCTACCCGATCAGACACCTAATTAAGACCCTATTGATGAGTTCTTGGGGGGCATTTCTCACATATAAACCTACTGACCCCATGGTTCGGGATGAGACAACCTTTGATGAGGAGGTTAGGAAAATTTCTCATCACTAGTCATGGAAGCTGATTAAGTGCTCCATTGATGAGACCCCTCAAGCACAATTTATAGACCATATAGGGAGGCTTCTGTCCTGGCTTCATGAACTATGCACTGGGGGAGTGGATGCCTAGCATCCTCAAATGCTCATTCGAGATCTCATGGCAGAGAAGATTCAAGGATATGACTATGTCCTTGGTGTGGGTTGGCAGTGGAGAAAAGTTGTGAACATCAAGAGGCTTTAGGAGGTTGAAAATGCGATTCAACAGTTGTAGGTCCAGGAAGACGAGCATTCCACCTTCTTCAATGCACAATTAAAGCTTATATCGCGGCTGAAGGCCTAGCTGGAAGAGTTCGAAGAATAGATGAAGCAATACTCAGATGATATGGCTATGATCCGGATCAATGAAGGGTGATCCCAGATTGCAGCTGACGAACAACGACCCATTACTTTCGAGGAGGAGCAGAAACTAAATAGGTGACAGTGAATCCTGGATGCCACAATCCATAAAGCGGAGGAGCTTCAATGGTCTTTTTAAGGGGTCCACCCATCCATGGGAGGGTTCGGTCCTCGAGTTCTGTAATGCTTAAAAAACTTCAAAAATACTTTCATGATTTAATTGTTTATGTTGGATGCATGCATGAGTTCAGTTACTTGTTTCGACCTGCTGCATGTCTGTCACATCCATGAAACATCCAGCTATCAATCCCTAAGCTCATGTGGGTCAGGTCTAATGTGAGATTCAAGGTAAGACCACCTTGTTATTCCACCTGAATGTGAGAGTGCCGACCAAGCTTCGGGCATCTAGGGTTTGAACAACCGTTCCATATTTTCGAAAAGAAAGAGAGAGACTTGACTGGAGAAATAAGGTCTCAGAAAAGTTTAAGTGTCATTTTCCCAATGTGCTCTAGTGCACGAGAAGGGAAAATCTTGGGGAATTAAAATCAATCTGACTTGAAATGTTATCCATTGGTCTTTCAAAATGGTATCCCATGATACTAGGCGATCCATAGGCTGAGTAGCCATACTGTTAGGGGGTTCCTTTAGACGCAAAAGAGGACGAGGGTCCAAATAAATTTCATGCAAAGTGTCGAGGGTGGATTTATTGGTTGTTCAAATGGAGTCCAACACTCTTGAAATTATGCCACTATGGTGGAAACACATTAGGTGGGTGCATCAGTCTGATTCAAGATCAAACTTACTTCTAAACATGACCTCTCTTGTAAAGACCTAGAATGCCTTGTTTTTTTATGTCATATCAATAAGGATGATAGACACATAGTTTAAATGTCATACGGCGAGGATGGTGCACATAGTCTAAAGTTCATACTACCTGGACCAAAATTAGGGTTGAGGGGACAGAAGGGTTAATGACCCTAGGGCTATGACCAAGGCGAAATGCGTGGGCATTGCTATGTAAACCATCCGGATGAGAATCAATCCAAACATAGTTCTTAAACACAACATGGTAAGAGGCTAACAATGGTTTGGATAATCCTCTCTGGAAAGGTATCTAATGCATCCCATGCCAAGCATGGGGCATCCTGAATTTTTTTAGGGTAAGATCACAGTTTAAATTCATGCGTTGAGGGCATGGTTATCCAAAAAAGAAATATGTGGTGCAGTACATATCCCAATGTGAATGAGGACCATAAGAGTCCACACCACACCACATAATCCTGGGGGAGACCTTAAGTCGAGAGACCGAAGGTGAAAATTGGACAGGTCCCGAGACGATTCATCTGGGCATTCCTACATATCCCATGAGGATGGGAATAAAGTCATATGTAGTTCTAGAGCATGGCATGGTTAGTGACCAACACTAGTTGGAGGAATCCTCTCTAGCGAGGAACTTGGAACATCCCATGATTACCATGGGGCATCCTGAACTTGTTTAGGGTAGAACTACAGTTTAATGTCATGCATTGAGGACATTGGACTCATTTAGTTTAACGTCATATGGTAGGATGGTGAATAAAGGGGAGATCCCAAAAGTGAGTATGTTATGTGGTAGGTATAAGCCCGATGTGAATGAGGACACAAGGAGCTCGCACCACACCGCATGTCCCTGGGGGAAGCTTGTTAGGTCAAGGGATCGAAAGTGAATGTTAGGTTGAGCCTGAGGAAAAGTGGATGAGTGTTCCCATGTACCTGATTAGGTTGGAAATCAAGCCGTACGTAGTTATTATGTCACAGTTTTAACATCGTGTGGGACACAATACCTACATAGAATAGTTATACTAGCATACATCCTATCAAAAACCGCTAATCCCATGTGAGTCATGCACAATGTGGGAAACAAGTGTAGGTTCTGGGTGTAGCATAAGTGTGTTGGTGGGTGTACCCAACTTTAATTTTAGCGTTGACAATGATAAATCCGAGATCCATCATGATAATAAAATGCTGGATATTTGGAATAAAACAAAGGAAGAAAAATAAAGAGGGGAGTCCTGAAACTATAGATAAGATCATCATATGTTGGTTATACTTAATTTAATTAATTGACAAGAATTACCTTGATGAAATTCTTTCTTTGTTGATGTTTTCCATCCACCATCGGATGTGATCCGTTGTTGTGTCGTAGAATCCAAGTGTTAGATTACTCTAGAGGTGATCCAAACGTGCTCCACATATCTCTAGACTTTTCTGAATGGATATCCAGGTGCTACCATAGAAGAGCCTTCGCTTGCAATGTCCGCCTTCGATCACCTTGATCCGGTGGAGATGGATCTCTCTCTCGTATCTTGAGAGCATTCTTGGTGGAAAATAAATTCTCTCTTGGCTTGAGAGCTTTTCTAAATCCATCGTGCACAACCAAAAAAAAAGTCTAGGCTAATGAGAACTATATAATTGGGATTTTAATTACATAGAATAATAAAATGAATTAATTATCCGAAATTATTTATTCATTTCATTTAATTTTTAGTAATACCCAATGTCTTAATAATAACTGTTTACTATTATTATTAATTGACATGCACCCAGCAGATTTTACTTAATATTATTTAATTAAATAAATAATATTATTTCTCATTAATTCCAAGAAAAAAAGTACATGGCGTGTATATTTAATATACACAGTGTGTAATTTTATTTTCCATTTTTATTTATTTCCTCCACCACATTTATTAGGCCATGAATAAAAGCTATTTATTTCAAAAATAAATATCACTGCATTACCCTCTAATAAATATATTATTTCTCCCACAATATATTCTCTCGAATAACTAGTGTCGAAATAAATGCAATCAGGAATAATTAAATAATTATTAAACAATAATCGGGAATAATATTTATTTAACTCGTTAAATTAATATTTAACTGAGATACTTGGACACACTTAGTGTGTGACACCCTAGGAATCTTTCTCAGTGGAATTAGGTAGAGCCTACCTAAAGTCCAAGGTTAGCGTCTATCAACATGCCAAGGCACCCATAGAGAAATAAGTTAACGTCGCAATGATGTGTCACCTCCTACAAACCCTTACTGTGTAATATTGTCCCTTTGTCATGATATCTCGAATAAAGTGGGTTGTATACTGGTTCCATAAACCCATGGGCTTTATTATTATTTCTTTGAATTCCCGGAATTGAACTTTCCCATTCCTTACCATGACCATAGACTTATTTAGGCTATATCAATTCCATCAAAGGGACTGAGATATCTACTTCTGTTATGGAATAGAAAGGAAAAATCCTTTCTTGCATTATCTATTAATGAAATATTACTCATGACACACCCAATGTATCCTACCTCACTGTGAATAGTGTGTCATCATAGTTTTTGTCAATACATCTAAGTGCATGAGTTATAATACCAATTAATAATAATCTTGAAGTCTAAGGACTAATACACATGTCTGCACATAGGAACATCTAATGAAACTACGAAATGTAGATTTCTTACTGGTGGGACTTGCTCTCATAATATCCTCCTGGATATTACCAAGGGCGCACACCATGAGAAGATTCCTCAATGTTTTATGATTCCTCGCCCCTAATGGAATGTATTATTTGTGTCCCTAAAATAACATCTTCCAGCCATAGAACATATATTTATGAACAGTGTTATGGCACTTTTGGGTTCTCATCATAATAGGGATCCACTATGACCCTTTAATGCAACAACTATCCTAAAAAAATTATCACGCGCATTATCACATAGAAGAGAAATCAATATGTAATATGGTATTTATTAATGAATAAAGTAAAAAGTAGTTAGTTCTAGGCCACCAAATCCAACAATAAAGAGAAGTGGAAGGAATTTACTAGTACAAGGAAGCACACATCAGGGGAAATGGGATGCTAGGTGAATGACATCCCACTATTACTGACCTGCCTACTTAACGCACAGAGATGTGTAGTGTTGTAGAAACGACAACGCTTGAATTCAACTCGAACATATTGAAGTGGGAAGATGTGAATCATGGAACCTGAGATCTGGATCATAATGAGGGTGGTGTGGAGATAGAGGATAACTATTGACAGTGTTTGAAACACATTATCCTTTTCACGTTATCCTGTAATGGGTATAAACAAATGAGGGTTGACTGCTGACCATGTTCAAAACATGGGACCTGTCGCAAATGTTTTCTGAGGCCTTCGGGGGTGTTGTCCCAAGATAGTAGGTAAGCCAATTTGTCATGAGACATAGCTAGAAAGGGGGTCCCTTTAAACATGGAAGAGTATGGTGATCCAAATAATGGTCTCATGAAGCTTTGACATGGAACTAGGGAATGTCCTGTGAAAATTCCACACTTTTTGATTTTTGTCACAATACATTTGAATGTGACAATAAGATGTATTAGATAGAGGGAGTCAAGTCCCTTTTCAAGGGCAAGGAACCTAGGGTCGCATGCTTCTAGCTTAATTTCATAGACTATACCATTAAGAGGGGACATGATTTAACAAAATGCTTGCAGGATGGTGAAGTATCCAAGACCAATGCATAGTTCACTTTTAGGGTTGTAGAACTAGGATCAAGCTTGGAAGAGATAAGGGAGGCACATGGTGCAGTTGTTGCAAAACCTGATGCAAATGAGGACACAAGAGGTACTCACCACACCACATACTTTCAAAGGAGTTCAGACCCAGGGGGTGAAAAAGTGGGGAAGGATTTAAGATTCCTAGGTCTGGACCTACAGACGGAATGTATGGGCATTCCTACATATCCCATAAGGATGGGAATCAAGCCACATGTAGTTCTAGAAATGTTGTCTTTATGACTTGTGGAAAGGATGTAGAGAGATCTTAGTTTAAGGTCTTAGATCTCAGACCAGAGATGGTGAGGAATGAGGGAGACACTTGGTGAGGTAATTATAAAACCTGATGTGAATGAGGTCCTAGTGTCTATATTACCATGTGTTCCTTGGGGAGGTCTTAGGTCAAGGGACTAAAAATGAAAGTTAGGCTGGGCTCGAGGAAATGTGCATGGGGATTACCATGTACCCCATGATAATGTGAATCAAGCCATACATATTTATGGGTACGGAATGGTAAGGTACCAGTGCTAGGGATGATAAGGTTGTGCGGGTCTGGTCCACACACCAAAAGAATCAGCATTTGATAGATCATGTTATTTACTTTAGGATAGATTTGTGTTTTTTGTGAAGTGATGAACCGAGGACAGAGAATCCTGGTGTCACTAAAGGAATTAATCCATGTGTAGGCATTGAAAAATGGTATGGTGGATGACCAATACCCAACATGATGTCCCCTTGAGCGAGGACATCAAAATGTAGTGTTGTTTTTCTTCGTGCGTATAGGATGATGATATCATATTTTAGGGATGTATGATAGGACCAACCATGCATTTTAACATCGTGCAATAATGACGCAACAGTTTAATGTCATGTGTGACCAAGCATCATAGTTTAATTTCAAATGGATTGGGCACATATAAAAGAAATTAGGTTTTGGAGGAGAACATGCATGGCGTAACAAAGCATACTCAACATGAATGAGTACAAGGTCCACACCACATGGAATTTCAGGGAATAAAACTTGGGGAGAGGGGCCAAAAAAGGTCAGACAATATGGGGTTGGACCTATGGACAATGATTTTAGGTGTTACTATGTATCCCATGAGGATGGTAATCAAGCCATAAATAGTTATGAGAGTGCAGTTTAATGTCATGCGGGACAAGAGGTAGGATATACTGGCTCCTATAAGGGGAGTACGTGGTACAAATACTACAGGCCTGATGTGAATGAGGATGTAAGTCCATACAAACAACACCACACAATCCTATAAGATTCACGGCCGAAAAGGCTTAACAGAAGATATAATTAGTGGAACTTGAGCTAGACCTGGAAATGAGCTGTCTGGGCATTCCTATGTATCCCATGAGCACGGGAATCAAGCTATACATAGTTCTGAGGGTTACAGTTCTTACGCCTTATGAAGAGAACGTAGAAGGATATCTTAGTTTAAGGTCTTAAATCTCGAACCTTGGAAAAGAAAAACTCTTCCAAGTGAGTTCATGCCTTGATCTGATCCCTAAGCCCACGTGAGTCAAACTCGGTGTGGGGAAAAACGGTGGAAGAGGTCTTTGCAACACCTAGAATACACGTAAAGGGGAAATTGGTGCGAAGCCTCGAATGAAGACTTACCATGGATTTGTCCTCCTAACATGAAAATGTGCGCTGGGGGATAGTACCAAGAGTGTCGAAATTCCACTTGGACATGATGGAGTGGAAAATGATTTGAATCATGCAACCAACATTTAGGTCTTGACGGGGTTGGCGTGACGATGGAGGGTAACTATTGGCCATGTTCAAAACATAGTATCCATATCATGTGACCTGAAATGGGAATGGTGAATTAGTGTCGACTGCTGACCATATTCACAATGCAGGACATGTATCAATTTGTCATTTGAAACCCTCACGGACATTGGCCTGAAATGGTAGGAGAGCCCTTGGGCCAAGCATCCATGACACTTGGGGTTCCTTTTAGATGTGAAATATGATGAAATACCAAATGAAGGGGAAAATGAAGCCTGAAAAATGGGCAAGAGAATGTCTAGGTAGAATCTGATACTCTAGGTCCTGAACCAGAGCTCTCTTGGGCACATTGGTGAACTTCCAATTAGGTTCAATGGGGGACAACTTAATGGAAACCGATGTGGAAAGAGGAGTTTGGGAAAAATGGATGTAGAGATCTTAGTGGAGAGAGGCACGTGATGTGGTTATTACATATAACATCCCGCCTTTTTGTCACATAAACTTTCATTACATTATACAAAACTGAAGATCTTTGAGGTTTAGTGTCTTGGAAACCAGGAACTTAATACATGAAAAAAAACAGTCTTCTTAAACACTTGAAAGGCTTCTCCTTATGTTCATCCTAGGTTCATTACTGCATCTCATAACCTGGGGACATACATCAAAAGAAAGGGTGAGAATAAGGCCCAGTAAGGGAAACAAGGGAAACATTTATCATGTGAACTTGAGATACATCAATAAAGTCATGAAAAGAACTTTAAGGCATTAGAATGAAATCATGAGGCATATCATAATAAAAATAACGTATTTGATAAATTGAAGACGTGGATACAACATTTAACAAAGACAATCATTTCCATTTCACCAAGGTCCATCCCCAAGGTGTCAATAAAAATTACCAAGGTTATTCACCAAGGTATCAGTCTAAATGGACATCTCTAGAGATTAAGTGTTAACCAATGCATTGGAGAGTTATTAGAGAGAACCCTTAAATTTGTCTTTATCATCATGTGATCCAAATATATCATCATCAGTAATTTCATAAACAACTTATATAGCATAAAAGAAATGGGTTTCATTTCATAATCATAACGTTTTAAAAACTGCTTTAAAGACATGATCTTTATGTCACTTTAAACCCACGGAAAGGGAAAGCGGGTCTCATGTATGTAAATACCAGAATTTAAAATAGAAGAACTTGGTATATATGTGAATAACCATATAGAAGAGAGAGCTTTGAGTATTCACTTAATAAAATAAAAGAACTTTAGAAAAATAAATAGACATTTGAGACGGAAATTCTGCAGTATAACGGCTATGTTTCGGGGTTTTAGAAAACATTGAAAAGAGAGGGGACATGGGTAAAACAATCATAAATGACCCATAAAACAGTAGGGGGGAAAATATAAAGGATTTAATAACATGGTATTGTAATTTGAAAGATATATCATATGAAATGAATAACATGAAAGGAAGACAAAAATAAGATTTCTCTTATGAAAATTCGGCAGCCTAACGACATCACTTAAACTTCAACCAAAAATGAATTAACAAGATCAAATAGGGTCTCTCATCATATGAACATAAGAGTTCAGTATTATAGATATATAGATCATACCCCAACATAATTAAAAAGTAACTTGATAGACTTGACATGAAAATAGATCTTGAAAACGAGAAGGGTGAAAGAATCTCTTAAAAATTTGGCAGCCTAACGACGCCACTTAAAACTTGAAAATACTGAATTGAAGAGATCAAAAAGGGTCTCTCATCATATGAAAATAAAATATCAGTATGATATATTTAGATATCATAACCCAACATAATAAAAATGAACTTTAAAGACTTGACATGAAAGTAAAACTTTGAAAAATGAGAAAGGTGAACGAATCCCTTAAAAATTCAGCATCCTAACGACGCCACTTAAAACTTCAAAATACTGAATTGAAGAGATCAAATAGGGTCTCTCATAATATGAACATAAAAGATCAGTATGATAGATTTAGATATCATAACCCAAAAAAAAGGAACATGAAATACTTGACATGAAAGTAGAACTTTGAAAAATGAGAAAGGTGAACAAATCCCTTAAAAATTTGGCAGCCTAACGGCGCCACTTAAAACATCAAAAATTCTGAATTGAAGAGATCAAATAGGGTCTCTCATAATATGAACATAAAATATCAGTATGATAGATTTAGAGATCATACCCCAAAAAAATAAAAAGGAACTTGAAATACTTGACATGAAAGTAGAACGTCGAAAAATGAGAAAGCTGAACGAATCCCTTAAATATTCGGCAGCCTAACGACGCCACTTAAACATTCATAAACAAAATGATGAGACTAAGAGAGTATCTCTCATCATATGAACTTAAAATTGGAAGTAGGAGGAATATAAAATAACATCCCCAACATAAGAACATGGAGCTTAGAAGAAATGACATAAAGGAGAGTATTTGAAAAGAAAGAGAGAGGTAGGATCCCTTACCTTAAAACGTAACTCTTAAAACTCAAAGGTTGGGACATTGAGGGCTTGGGGGAACCTTGGGATGAATCCTTGGGAGGTAATGAGACCATATCTTCGTTGGGGAAGTGTTGGGAGTCAAATGGGTGAGAGGATGGCTTGGTATTTATAGGGAAAGTGAGGGGACAAGGCATTAATGGCCAAGGGACACCTCTTTAGTGGTTTTGGCAAAACCATGGGCTTGCCCATGGTATTTTCCCATGGTATTGGCCAATTGGGACACCTCATACCTTATATTACTATTCATAAGTCTACCATATTTATTACATACTTAATACATCATTTAATGATGTCATTAAACACCAATAACTTAAAACTGTATTTTCACTATTCATCGAAAATTCAACTTTCTCAGAAAAATCCCAAAATTTCACCTTGACCAAATATCAATGCTCTGATTTCAAAAATGAACTCCATTTTATAAAAATAATTTTCTAAATATTTTTAATTTATTTTTAAAATAAATACACTATTCACCAAAAATTCATTCTTTTCAGAAAAATCCCCAAAAATTACCTTTACATAATATTGATGCTCTGTGTTCAAAAATGAAATCCATTTTATAAAAATAATTTTTATAAATACTTTTAAGTAAATTTTTAAATAAAAAACACTATTCACCTAAAAAAATAATACTTGACTAATAATTTATGAAACCGTTATTTAACCATCTTATTGAATCACATTACTTAATCAAAATGCCTAGATTATATTAATGCTTTATTTAAGTGATATTACTAATCCATTTGGTCACATTATTAATCCTAAGTATAAAACCACTATTCATAATTTACTATTCATCAAAAATTAAGTTGATCTTATTAGACTCTAAATTTCGTACTGAACATAATTGTAGAAGACCATTTTTTGAAAATCATTACACATTTTTAATTATTTAAGGTTTACATAAACAATTTTTAAAATATCCTTTCTCTAAAATTCACCAAAAATATGCATACTATATTTATCCGGACATTTGAAAATTCATAATCTTCATCATAAGAAGAAATAAAATTTTTTATTTAAAACAAAGGATTACACAAGGCAGTTACAGTCTCCTTACATAGCCCCTTATCACACCATCATAGGACCTAAGTGTATGGTGTGCTAAGGTGAGAGAATATGAGGGAGGCTCGGCCAACATCGCACGAGTAGTAATTTCTATCAGTTTGAACTTCTCGTGAAGGCGATTCCGTTCTAGCTTCACACGATGAAGTTCGGCTTAGGTTTGGTCCAGAGCATAGCCCAGTGGTGCTACCTCCTTCCCAAGTTCTGTTAGATGGGCTTTGATCGGTCCAAGACTACTGGGTAAGGCCATCGAATCTTCTTTCTATATTAATTAACCAAGATCACTTGTATTTAGAGAAAAAAGTCGCAACATTTAGTTTTCAACGGTCATACTGACTAACGGTCATATAATAGTCAAAACCCAACAGTCTCATTTTAATTATACTCATGTTATCAAATGAAACAGTTTTTTTGAGTATGAAAAATAAAATAACACACAAAATTAGGAAACAAGTTTTATTTAAAATTTCGGGTCGTTACAATCTTCCCCCCCTTAAGAAATTGCGTCCTCGCAATTTTTAAAATTGGGTTTTGAAATTTCATTGAATGTCCCACATCGGAAAGATTCAGTAACTCTATTACTTTAAAAGGAAGAAAAGGAAGTACAAAGGCCACCTGAGTTAACCCATACTAGGATTCCATATAGGAAAACATGGATATAGAAGAAAAAACAAAGGGTCAAGTTCTTAGGGAGAGTGATAGAAAACATGATTAGAAGAAAGTTAACAATAAGAAAATCACAAACTTATGATGTGTATAAACGGTCTTTGATTACCCAGTAGAAAACATTAATAGACAACGTTTTTTTTACGTTCCTTTTCATAGTTTTGAGGAATTCATTTACTACATAGAATAAAAACATAAGGAAATATACCTACCTTCAAGTAGAGTTTCATCCTTTAATAAGTTTCTACCAAAACTAATCTTTTCTCCAAACGATGAGCATTCAAAACTACTTGGTCTCATTAAAGCCCAATAATCATCTTATAGGGAATCACATAATCCACCAAAGATTGAATATCTATTTCTTCTATCTTTAAACATTATTCCAAAAATAGAAAGGGTAAGATAAAACAACTCTTCCAAAATAAATAACCCCAGAGGAAGGGAAACTAATTTAAATCTTCAAAGTTCCATGGTACTACCCAAAGTTAATCATAGACCATTCTATAAATAACTGTCCTTAAAAATCCTCAAAATAAACCAAACTAAGATTGAAACCCAAATACAAGAAGGATTTGATAACATAGTCTTCCAAGGTAAACTTTATCATTCATCTCCAAACAACATCAACCACTCCTAAATCTTATAACAAAAGTAACTAACCTAAACATATTTACCCCAAGATAGGTTAATCATTTTAATAAGTAACCTAAATTAATATAAGTCCGCCTTAAATTCATCGATTCTTCAAAATATAAGTCAACCTTTACTCCTAAAATAAAATACCGTAGTAATCTATTTACCTCGATCAAATAGGGTTCCCAAAATAGTGAAAGTCTTCCAAAATAATAATCATCTTTTAATCACCGAATCATCTCTGTCATATTAATACAGAAATCGTCACATTTCCTATCACATTGGTTATTGGGACATGTTCTTTCATTTCCCACCGTTAACTAAGAAAAGAAAGTACAATTAGGGGCTTAAATAATTAGCCAATAATCATGAAAAGGAACTTAAAGCATAGAAGGATAACTTGTAGAAGAAAAGTATACCCTAACTTTTGATCCCCTAGGTTCCAATCTAGGTTATACATGATCATGTATTCTTATGTGAATCTGTATTTTATAATATCTCTGTTCCTTTAATAATGGTTCATACTAAGCTTATGAATTTACCAAAGCATATCCTCCGGGAGTGTCGTAACCAAGTGTGCAGCAAGGCCCATTGTCGTGTACCATTTCCCATTCAAGTCTAGATCAAAGCGATGTTTTTGGGCTTTACCCCTATTTACATCTGTGCCAGAGCCACCACTACCAGCTCGTATCCAGACAAGGATGTATTTGCTTGGAAACCCCTTACTCAATACTCACCAAAATACCATGAAGATTTCCTATATTTAAACTTTTGTATAGGTTTCTTCCTAAAGTTTTCATATCATAATTTCCAAAAATAACTAAACCATCCTTTGATACCAACTATAGCATCCCGCCTTTTTGTCACATAAACATTCATTACATTATACAAAACTGAGGATCTTTAAGGTTTAGTGTCTTGGAAACCAGGAACTTAATACATGAAAAAAAAAAATTCTTCTTAAACACTTGAAAGGATTCTCTTTATGTTCATACTAGGTTCATTAATACATCTCATAACCTGGGGACATACATCAAAAGAAAGGGTGAGCAGAAGTCCCAGTAAGGGAAACAAGGGAAACATTTAACATTTGAACTTGAGATACATCAATAATGTTATGAAAAGAACTTTAAGGCATTAGAATGAAATCATAAGGCATATCATAATAAAAATAATGTATTTCATAACTTTAAGATGTGGCTACAACATTTAACAAAGACAATAATTTCCATTTCACCAAGATCCATCTCCAAGGTGTCAATAAATATTACCAAGGTTATTCACCATGGTATCAGTCTAAATGGTCATCTCTAGAGATTAAGTCTTTACCCAATGCATTGGAGTGATATCAGGGAGCACCATTAAAATTTGTCTTTATCATAATGTGAGAAAAATATATCATCATCAATAATTTCATAAACAACCCATATATCATAAAATAAATGGGTTTCATTTCATAATCACAATGTTTTAAAAACTGCTTTAAAGACATGATCTTTATGTCACTTTAAACCCACGAAATGGGAAAGAGGGTCTCATGTATGTAAATACCAGAATTTAAAATAGAAAAACTTGGTATATATGTGAATACCCATATATAAGAGAGAGATTTTAGTATTCACTTAATAAAATAAAAAAACATTAGAAAAATAAAGAGACATTTGAGTAGGAAATTCTGCAGCATAACGGCTATGTTTCGGGGTTTTAGAAAACATTGAAAAGAGAGGGGACATGGGTCAAACAATCATAAATGACCCATAAAATAGTAGGGGGACAAAATATAAAGAATTTAAGAACATGGTATTGAAATTTGAAAGATATACCATATGAAATGAAGAACATGAATGGAAGACAAAAATAAGATTTCTCTTATGAAAATTCGACAGCCTAACGACGTCACTTAAACTTAAACCAAAAATGAATTGACAAGATCAAATTAGGTATCTCATAATATGAAAATAATATTTAAGTATGATAGATATAGAGATCATACCCCAACATAATTAAAAAGTAACTTGATAGGCTTGATATGAAAATAGATCTTTAAAATGAGAAGGGTGAAAGAATCCCTTAAACATTTGGCAGCCTAACGACGCCACTTAAAACTTCAAAATATTGAATTGAAGAGATCAAAAAGGGTATCTCATAATATGAACATAAAAGATAAGTATGATATATTTAGATATCATACCCCAAAACAACAAAAAGTAACTTTAAAGACTTGACATGAAAGTAGAACTTTGAAAAATGAGAAAGGTGAACGAATCCCTTAAAAATTCAGCAGCCTAACGCCGCCACTTAAAACTTCAAAATACTGAATTGAAGAGATCAAATAGGGTCTCTCATAATATGAACATAAAAGATCAGTATGATATATTTATAGATCATAACCCAAAAAAATAAAAAGGAACATGAAATACTTGACATGAAAGTAGAACTTTGAAAAATGAGAAAGGTGAACGAATCCCTTAAAAATTCGGCAGCCTAACGGCGCCACTTAAAACATCAAAATTCTGAATTGAAGAGATCAAATAGGGTCTCTAATAATATGAACATAAAATATCAGTATGATAGATTTAGAGATCATACCCCAAAAAAATAAAAAGGAACTTGAAATACTTGACATGAAAGTAGAACTTTGAAAAATGAGAAAGCTGAACGAATCCCTTAAAAATTCGGCAGCCTAACGGTGCCACTTAAACATTCATAAAAAAAATGATGAGAGTAAGAGAGTATCTCTCATCATATGAACTTAAAATGGGAAGTAGTAGGAATATAAAATAACATCCCCAACATAAGAACATGGAGCTTAGAAGAAATGACCTAAAAGAGAGTACTTGAAAAGAAAGAGAGAGGTAGGATCCCTTACCTTAAAACGTAACTCTTAAAACTCAAAGGTTGGGACCTTGAGGGCTTGGGGGCACCTTGGGAGGACTCCTTGGGATTTAATGAGACCAGAGCTTTGTTGGGGAAGAGTTGGGAGTCGAATGGATGAGAGGATGGCATGGTATTTATAGGGAAAGTGAGGGGACAAGGCATTAATGCCCAAGGGACACCTCATTAGTGGTTTTGGCAAAACCATGGGCTTTACCATGGTATTTTCCAATGGTATTGGAAACTTGGGACACCTCAAACCATATATTACTATTCATAAGTCGACCATATTGATTAAATACGTAATACATCATTTAATGATGTCATTAAACACCCGTAACTTAAAACTGTATTTTCACTATTCATCGAAAATTCAACTTATTCAGAAAAATCCCAAAATTTCACCTTAACCAAATATCGATTCTCTAATTTCAAAAATGAACTCCATTTTATAAAAATAATTTACTAAATATTTTTAATTTAATTTTTAAATAAATACACTATTCACCTAAAAATCATTCTTTTCAGAAAAATCCCCAAAAAATTACCTTAACATAATATCGATGCTCTGAGTTCAAAAATGAAATCCATTTTATAAAAATAATTTTTCTAAATATTATTAATTAAAATTTTTATTTAAAAAACACTATTCACCCGAAAAAACTAATACTTGACAAATAATTTATGAAACCGTTATTTAACCATCTTATTTAATCACATTACTTAATCAAGGTGCCTAGATTATATTAATGCTTTATTTAAGTGAGATTAATAATCCATTTGGTCACATTGTTAATCCTAAGAATAAAATCACTATTCATAATTTACTATTCATCAAAAATTAAGTTGATCTTATTAGACTCTAAATTTCGTACTGAACATAATTGTAGAAGACCATTTTTTGAAAATCATTACACATTTTTAATTATTTAAGGTCTACATAAACATTTTTTAAAATATCCTTTCTGTAAAATTCACCAAAAATATGCATACTATATTTATCCAGATATTTGAAAATTCATAAACTTCATCATAAGAAGAAATAAAATTTTTTATTTAAAACAAAGGATTACACAAGGCAATTATAGTCTCCTTACATAGGCCCTTATCACACCAGCATAGGACCTAAGTGTAAGGTGTGATAAGGTGAGAGAATCCGAGGGAGGCTCGACCAACATCGCACGAGTAGTAATTTCTATCAGTTTGAACTTCTTGCGATGGCGATTCCGTTCTAGCTTCACATGATGAAGTTCAGCTTGGGTTTGGTCCAGAGCAAAGCCCAATGGTGCTACCTCCTTCCCAAGTTCTGTTAGATGGGATTCGATCGGTCCAAGACTACTGGGTGAGGCCATCAAATCTTCTTTCTATATTAATTAACCTAGATCACTTGTATTTAGAGACAAAATTCGCAACATTCAGTTTTCAATGGTCATACTGACTAATGGTCATATAATAGTCAAAACCCAATAGTCTCATTTTAATTATACTCATTTTATCAAATGAAACAGTTTTGTTGAGTGTGAAAATAAAATAACACACAAAATTAGGAAACAAGATTTATTCAAAATTTCGGGTCGTTACATTACAAACCCAATGTGAATGAGGACATAAGACCTTACTACACCGCATGTCCCTCTCCTGGAAGAACTCAGGCCAGAGGGCCTAGGAAGATAAGGAGGTTTCTATGAAATGAAGCTGGACTTGAAGGATTGATGTTCAGACGGTCCTCCGTATCCCATGAGGATGAGAATCAAGCTACACCTAGTTCTAGAGGTGTTGTTTGGCATCATGCAGGATGTGGATGGAAGGAATGTGTACGACATGGTGAGTAACCTAACATGAATGAGGACATAAGTCCACATAAACCATTCCATTCATAATTCCCTGGGAGAATTCAGATCAGGTGGCCGAGAGAAAGGGAATATGAACATGGGCTAAACCTGTGGGCAAAACATCGGGGTTTCCTAAATATATCATGAGGATGGGAATCAAGACACGAGTAATTTTTGATTCTCCATATGGTTTACCATCATGTGGTAAGGATGTTATAGATCATAGTTTATGGTCATAGAGCATGGACCGTAAATGACTAGTTTAATGTCATGTGCATGGGACAGATGAGTAGAAAGGGTGAATCATCGTGCCTACTATGTGGAAGACCAAAAAATGACAATAATGATATAGGATAACTACTGACCATGTTTTCAACACAGTTTACGTATTTTTGTGATCAGGGTTTAGCAGAAAACAATTGAGCGTTGACTGTTGACCACATTCTCAACACTAGACTTGTATCAACTTATTTCTTTAAATCCTTGGGGGCGTCAGCCTGAAAATGTAGTAGAGACCTAGGGACTATCATCCATGCTATTTGGAAGACCTTTTGGATGTGAGTGATGATGAAAAGCCAAATGATGGGTCGTGTGAAGCATGTCGGGACCTTTGCTTGTGGAAAGAACGATAGATGAAGGATGGACGTCTCAAGGAGATATGAATGGAATGGAAAAATATCCTGACATGAATGAGGATGTAAGTCCATACCACACTATGCAATCCTAGATGAGAACTTGGGCTAGGGGGGCGAAAGGGTCGAGGGACCTGAGGTTGGAAGTCCCAGCCAACCATAGACACAAGGCCCCTTATGTGGGTCTTGCCTTACCAATGCTCCTAAGCCCACATGAGCGATGATCAGTATGGTAAACAAGGAAAATGATCAGGTTCCCTCCCACACATTAGGACATGGAAATGAGAGAAGAAAATTAGGTAGGGTATGTCCTAACCAGATCAACACTCCTACCCGAAGAGGACATATGTCTGAAGAGGTAGTGGGAAAAATTATTCATTGCACCCAACATCTGGGACTTACAGGGAATGTGATAATGATGAAGGATAACTATTGACCATGTTCGAAACACAACATCCATAACGTGTGACCTGAAATGGGAACAAAAAGTGAGCGTCGACTGCTGACCATATTCGCAATGCATGACTTGTATCAAATTATTGTCCAGAATCCTCGGGGCCATTGGCCCACGACAGTAGGAGAGCCCTTTGGACTTGAATCCATACCATTAGGGGGTCCTTTCAGATGTGAAAGATGATGATGGCCCAAATAAAGGGATCATGTGCAGTATGAATGTGCCTGTGTAGTTTAACATTGTGCAGGGCATTGAGAGAGGCATAGATCTATAGGGAAACAGACACATGGTGCAGTCATGATGATCTTTTCATGAATGAAGGAAAATTCCTACACTAGACCATGTCTGTTATCACAAGGGGAGATCTTGAAGTTGGGGATGGGCCTAAAGATGAAATTTCAAGGCATTCCCACATATCCCATAAGGATGAGAATCAAGAAACACGTAGTTCTGTAAAGGGCCATGCAGTTTAGCATCTTGCGGTGAGGATGTGGGAGGATAGAAGAACGAGGAAGGGAACATGGTGTGATCATCGTAATCCCTACATGAGTGGGGACACCATGTGAGAACCTCCAAGAGAACTACACCCTGGGGGGTAGTCAAGGAGAAGAGTTTGGGGGGGGGTGGACTCATGAAAAGGAGTTTGGGTGTTCCTACGTATCCCATGAGGATGGGAATAAATCCATACATAGTTATTGAAATGTATTTTAACATATTGCGGGATGATGGGGGTGGGGTGATCTTAGTTTTAGGTATTAGAGCTTGGGCCATTTTTCAGTTTATCATCTGGTGGGATGATAAAGAAGTTTAATGTCATGTAGTTTAAGGTCATGTAGGACCCAATACAGTTTAACATCCTATGGGATGACATACAGTTTAATGTCATGTGGGACATAACAGTTTAAGGTCATGTAGGATCGTGTTACTCGTGCAAAGTATTTCTTGAGGAACATGGCATTGGTGGGAGGAGTTACATGCTCACCATCCATAGTAACCAAGAATTATGCACCATTAGGATAAAACTTATGAACGATATAAGGTCCTTCCCATTTGGGATCCAATTTTGGTGGCTTCTGTCCATGTATCATTGGCATCATTAGATCCAACACCATATTAACATTCAAGAAAGAGCGGAGGTGATATTTCTTGTTGAAAGATCTAGCTATCTTGTTCTGATGCCTTTCTAGATTGTGTAGGGCATGAAGCCTATTCTTGTCGAGTGCTTCCAATTCAGCCAGAAAGATTTCAGCTATCTTAAATGGTGCCTTCTAATCATATACAGATTTCTGTAATGAAGGAAATTGAATCTCGATGGGAAAGATGGCCTCTGTTTCATACACCAGGGAGTATGGCTTCACCTATGTGGAATTTCATATCATTGTACGATAAGCCCAAAGGGCATTGGGGAGATTTTCCGGCCAACTATTCTTGTTCTGAGAAACCATCTATTGCAGAATGTTAGTGAGGGTTTTGTTGAATGCCTTGATCTTTCCATTTTCTTGTACATGATAGCAGGAGTTATAGTTAGAAGGAATATTGTAATTGGCATACAATTTCTTCAACTCGACTACCCGGAAGTTGGTGCCATTATCAGTGAGGAAGGTGTGAGGGACTCCAAAATGATAGATGATATTGGAGTTCACAAAGTCAACAATAGAAAGGGACTTGACCTACTTGAGTGGAACAACTTCTTCCCACTTGGAAAAGAAATCCATATCGGTCAGGTTGAACCAGATTTGGTGAGCTGTTGCTGATGGATATGGTCCCATGACATCGAGTCCCCAAACCACAAAGGGACAAGAATACTTAGTAGTGTGAAGAGGATCTAGTGGCCGATGCACAAAGTTGGCATGAATTTGGAATGCATGGAACCTCTTGTAAAACTAGATGCAGTCATAGATCATGGAGGGCCAAAAATACCCAAGTCTCTGGATTTGGTGAGATTTTTTAGCCCGGTCTGATGAGCCTCGCAAGAACTAGCATGAACCTCCTACATGACATAAGAAATCTCAATTCCATGAATGAAACAGAGGAGAACCCCGTAAAACACATTCTTTTAGAGAATCATCTCAAGACTAGGACCACTTTGCAGGGTAAATTGTAGCGCGAGGCATCATATTCACTCACATTCTTCTTGATCTATTGGGAGATTACTGTTTTGGAGTTACTCGACAAAGGAGGTTCTCCAGTCAAGAGTCATTTGAATCACCACACCAGGGGAACCTAGTGGTCCGGACGTGGAGGCACCAATGGAAAGGTGGCTTACCTATGTGTTTTCATCATCATCTAAAGTGATGGGGGTGATGACCCTATGGTGTACTACATGTATAATCAAATCATCTAGTTCAGGAACTGTAAGTGATGCAGCTAGGCTGGCCAAAGCACCAGCTTGACCGTTATAGAATCAAGGGACATGAGTAACTTTTGGTTGAGATTGGAGATGGGCCATCAGCTGGAGGGTACGTTCCAACAATGGTATGAGCTCTGGATTCCTGATGAAATAGTAACCATTGATCTATTTGATGACTAGTTAATAGTCCCCTTTCATATGCAAGTGGGGAACATCAATATCAAGGTTCAGTTTGAGGCCAGTGATGAGATGCTGTTACTCCGCCTAATTGTTGGTACATCCCTCTGATAGTAAGAATAAATACAACAAAACAGCTGGTTCTGGATTGATGAAGACAATAACCAGGCCTACTCTGTTGAGTCTGGGGTCATTGAGCCTTTTTCTGGTAGGGATCCTGGAAGCACTATCAATGTGCATTTGAAAACACAGGATTACTTGGTCTACCGAGAGGATTTCCTCATCAAGAAAATCAAGGTCTAGAGACTAGTATGAGGTAAGCTGGATGAGTGGTAAGAAAATCTTCCAATGCTTTCCCATTGATATAATTATGAGGGAAAAACCTGATGTCGAACTGCTGTAGAATCACTTCCCACTGAGCTAGATAGCCTGTCAACATGGGGTGATTCAGGATGTACTTTAACTGATCTACCCGGGACACGATCTTTAATTAGTGGTGCTACAAGTAATGTCACAATTTATGTATTGTGAATTCCAGGAAAAGGGAAATTTTCTCGATAGGGGAGTATCTGGTCTCTATATCGAGAACCATGCGACTGAGATAATAGAGACTTTTCTCAGTTCCCTCGTTGTTCTTCTAGGAAAGAAGGGTGTTGAGGGATCGTTACAAGGAGGTCACATAAAGGACCACCAGCTTTTCAGAAATGGGTGGCATTAAGACTGGTGGATGGAGGAGATACTGCTTAATTTCCTCTTAAGCAGTCTAATATTCTTTGTCCCACTAATATACAGTGCCTTTATTCAAGAGCTGAGAAAAGGGCTTACATTTTCCATCCAAATTCGCAATGGATCGGCGTATGTAGGCCAAGTGGCCTTAGAAGCCTCAAAGATCCTGGATTTTTTTCGGGAGAGACATCTGGATGATATCCTTGATCTTCTTTGGGTCAATATTGATTCCCCTGTACCTAAAAATGATGTTTAGAAACTCTCCAGAGGTGACCCCGAAGGCAGACTTCAATGGATTTATCTTCAGGTGGCGAGAACAGAGGAAGACAAACACTTTTTCAAGGTTCTTGAGATGGTCCTTACACTGGATAGATTTTACCACCAGATCAACGAAGTAGCATTCCACCAGTGTCCAAAGGATCTGCTTAAATATGTGTTTCATATCCCACTGATAGGTGGAACCTTAATTCTTTAGAACGAAGGGAATGATTTGGAAACAAAAAGTACCTTGTGGTGCCCTAAAGGATGTAGACTCCTCATCCTCTAAATCCATTCAGATATGATTATACTAAGAATAACCACTCATGAAGGAGAGGGCCTGGAACCCAACAATGGCATCAATCAATAATTCCATCAAGGGAAGGGGAAAATCATCCTTCAGACAGTGATGGTTGAGATCCCAGAAGTCGATGAAGATCCCGATCTATCCGTTCTTCTTCCTAACGTGAAAAATGTTGACTAACCATATGGGGTACTGGATCCTTGACCAAATTGGCTCTGATGAGCATATAGAATTATGCTTCGACCATGGAACCGTGAGAAGGGTGCATCTTTCTAGGAGGCTGCTTAAACCCGAAGTGATTTGCTGGGAGACCGAGGCGGAGGATGACTACCAAAGGATCTAGTCCTAGAATCTTGTCGCAACTCTAGTAAAATACATCACAATGTTGCTTCAAGAAGTCCACATACTGTTGTTTCTCCTCAATAGGAATAGTGAAACTATTCAATGTGGGTTTCAGATCGGTCTCACCACTGAGATTCACCTTCAGTAGTTCATCACCCATGGTAGAGACACCCTCTTCAAAGGTGGTATGAGCATCCTCTAAATCCTCTTCTTCACTTATGGGTGATGGATCCTCAGCGGAAGGATTTTCCTCTGATTCAACAAATCCCGATGGGAGACTGGTACCTGCCTGAGCGGGGGTAGACACTACATCGAGGGACATTTGTGCTACCGAAACCATGGAAATGAAAGATGTCGATCTGATCCCACATGGTCTTTGGCCCAAGGGACCACAATTAATGATATTGAAGCAATAGTGACACATCAGCTTGAGCCGGTTTATCCCAGACCATCCGAACAAGCAAGTATGACATATTGTTGTTGCCATGGGGCAAACTTCCCGGTACCTTATAGGGGTAGGAAGATTTTGGATCACCCGAGCCTAATTCGCGTAGAATTATGAGGTAATATTCTGGTGTCTCTTAGACTTGGGAATGTGCTTCCCCCTAGTTCTAGAAAAAACGAATAATTGTCCCATATCTGGGTTTATAGCATCCAATAGATGGATCGGAAAAATGTAGGCATTATCCAGATCTGTCCACGGGTCAGTCACAACCGTCACATGTCCGACCTCATTATCCTGAATATGCTTCTCCTTTCCCTTGTAATTTTCAGTATCTAGATAGCGGGCTTCACAAGAGGAAAAGAGAGACATGTCACCATGAAGTACGTCCACTCGACCATTAAGGGAGTACTTGAGGCGCTGGTGATATGATGAAGGAACCACCACATGTAGATAAAGCCACGACTTACCCATCAATGCATTGTAAGCAGTGTCCTACGAAACAACCATGAACTCGGCACTGGCTACCAGATAGCCAAACTGGGTTTTTAGGAGGATCTTGTCAACCAGTGTCTATTATATCCTATCATAACCTTGTATTTTTAGGTCAAAGGGAATTAGGTCAACCTTAGATAGCCCCATGTTATGGAGTATAACGAACCATACTTTACATACATTGTTATTACTTCAGAATTGAATCATACTTATTACAACATATAACAAAACCAAGAAAGGAACATATAGGTATAGTGTCTTTAGAAACTGGGAAACATAAAAAACCGGTTCATAAAGAATCTACTTTGCCTCCCATTTATTTCATCATATCTAGAGTCCCTTTTTGGAATATTATACTTAACAACCTTCTTCTTGACCTGGGAAAAAAAACATACAAAATGGTGAGCTCAAATGCTCAGTAAGGGTAAACAAAAGAAATATCAATCACATCATATACATAAGCACATAACTTTTGAAAATCTTAACCAGCAAAAGAGATCATAATTTCATAACATGGGGTAAATCATAGTAGTGAAATGTGATCCCAATAATCATAACTTAAAACATGAAACTTTGTGGTATACACACATAATCATAGAGAATCATTTCTTATTAGTCAAGACTCATTTCCAAGACTATCTTAGTGGACAAAGTCCATTTCTAAACCAAGTTCACTCCTCGTTTCAGTCCTGTTTCACTAAACCGGTATAACCTACCATTCTAGCCATGTCTATCTCATGAGATATAAAATCTTTACCCAATGCATTGGAGGGAGATATAGGTCCCACCCATCTCATAATGATACCATTCTTATGTGTGCCACAAAATCATAAATCATACATCATTGCATAACCCATATAATAAAAATGGGAATCATAAACATAATGACATCATAAAACAATTCATATAAGATAAAGGAATTCATAAAAATATATCCATCACAACATAATCATATCAATGTAATAATACGGATATAAACAGAACCCTATATTATCTTAGATGGAAAATAATTTTGATAAAACACTTGAACTCCATTCTTGAGGAAAATATCATTTCTACTTCAAAAACATTTTTCCTTTCTTAACATGTCATACAATTTTAATCTAAAAGAAGTTTATTAAAAATAAGCTTGAAAAATTCTAAAGGAAGATTCTTGGAAATAATGTTTTAAAAATCCATTCATGCCGTATAAGTTAAAAAAACATTCTTCTCGTACTTTTGTCGTAAAAGTCAAAAAGTACCTCGTACGAAAAACGACAAAAGATTCCTTTCATATCCTTTACTAAAAACTCACCGAAGGGTAAAATTGGATTTAAAAAATTGTAGGTGGATGGAAATAATATTACATATTGAGGAAACATGGATGTGGATGGTAAAATAAACCCCAGTAAATACCAAAGTATAAACAATCTCGGATAAAATGAGATTGTGATATTTTCCCTTACCTTAGGTCCGATATGCTTTGTACGTGGCCAGACCTCCTGTATAATGATTTAAATAATTTTATTGACTTATTCCAGAATTATAATTATTTTTATGATATCATATATGGTCATATTCTTAGCTTCTTAGTGGTAATATTTCATTGCTACTTTTTATTCGGGTGTTTATAACTTTTTGTTCTTATGCGTGTTTTATTGAATAAATTCTTATTCATCTCTTTAGGTTATATATACCTCATTTCCAGAATGGTATTAGTGTAATATATATCATATTCATTCATTCAATTCATTTATATAATCATTATGAAATGAAGATCATGTAGAACGAGTCGCATCACATCGTGGAGACGGTATTCCGTACGCACGCACGAGTGATGATATCATTCCTATGATCGTGGAATTGTATTGGAGTGTATGTATACTATTTCAGAATCAGTATCACTTTATAATAGTCATATATAGTCATTATTTACACCATTATACCCATCCATGTAAGGTGGTGGTTGAAAATAGATTACACCACGGCGTGGAGACGGTATTCCGTACGTACGCACGCGCAATGATTTCTTTTTCCGTAGGATGGATAGATGGTGAAATAGGGTTGTTTCATACTTATAATAACATATCAGTATATGAGTGATACTGATGTTATTACTTCATAATGAAACAACTAAAGAAGAAGAAGTGGAAGAAGAAATAATGATGAAAGAATCGGTAACGGACATTACCTCTTCTTTGAAGTGCTTCTTTGAGACCTTCTTTTAGGGAACTAAAATTGGTCTTTCAAGAAGACCAGGACCTCTAGGATGTCTCTAGGGAAGTGGAGAGGATGAATTGGCAGGGTTTGTACAAGCTTGATGGCTCAAAGTGGTGTGAGGAAGAGGGGGAGGAGGTGCCCTTTTATAAGGGAGGAGAGGGGCTCCTTTTGGAAAACTAAAAATATTATTTTATTATAAAGTCAATTTCGGTTTTAAATAGCTCCAAATTGATATATTTTTAAGATAAGGTAGGTATGGGTCGAAATAATCTCATCCAGTAGAATTTAGACAAGTTTAGGTTCCTATTGTAACCTTATCATTTAGATTTAACATTAAGTTAAATAATTTTACTTTTACCGTGTCTTCTTGTGTTCTTATACTATAAGGTTAATAAACTTACTATAAGCAGCAAAAATAACCCCAAGTTGTTTATTATTAATATATATAACCTTATCTAAGTCATTTGGCCGAACCTTATATTTTTAGGAATAAAATAACAATTACTAATATAATATTTGTTTTAAAAACTATTTTATGTCAATTTTGAAAATATTTAGTAATTGATATTTTTAAAAATCATAACAGAATGATTAGTTCAAAAAAAGTTAATTAAATCAATACTAACATGTCATATTAACCTAGAAAATTAGTGTAATTCATAAGAAGTCTCAAATTACATTTATTTCGGTGTTTATAGCATCAATTATGTCAATATTTCATTAATAAGATAATTACTACATCATCTTTGTGTCATAAATAAATTCAATTATTTAATGTCTAAAAATTAAAAATAAAATATAATTATGTAGAAAATATTTTTATATTTATAATGAATATTTATAGTCAAATTTATCTTATGTATAACCTTATATTAAAAATGATTTAGTTATTAAACTTTGATTTTAACTATTTTAACCCTTCTTTAAATAAATTAATAATAAATGTCCTAATCTAATCCAAGTGGGCCTAAATGGCCATATTTTATTCCTAAGGTTGTTTTTGGTCGAATTACACTTATCGAATAGAATTAGGACATGTGTTAGGGTAATAATAATATCATTTTTACCCTTAATTACCCAATTTACTTTTAAGCGTGGTAAAAAAAAGGTAAAAAGTTACTATTCACCAAAAAATTATTTTCATCTCATTGAACCACATTTTACTTACTGACATCAATCGTGTCTCTCATATTTTCAAAATTCCACTCACAGAAGCGGTAAAATTAAGTTTTATGAAAAATTTAGTTTTTTAACTACCACTTAGTGGTTTCACTATTCATCAAAAATTGAAAGTTTTCAGAAAAATACCAAAATTTCACCCTAGGCTAATTTCGATATTCCGAATCCAAAAATGATGTCCATTTTGAAAAATAAAATTTATAAAATTTCAAAAAGTTGTTATTACTATTCATAACGGCTAGTTTTAATAATATTTTAATAGCATATCATTGTTTAGTGAAACTCGGTATTGCGTACGACGCAAGCTATCGAGGAAGGTCGCGATTTCGTGTAAAGCAAGCTAAGCAAGTGTTGTGTGTAGAAAAAGATCCCTTTTATGATTTATATAACATAAAAGTCTCGGGTGTTACATTCTACCCCACTTAAAATGAATTTTGCCCTCGAAATTCGTCACTTTGTAACAAACAGATGAGGATACCTCTCCCTCATCATATCCTCAAGCTCCCATGTAGCTTCTTCTAATTGGTGGTTCCTCCATAAAACTTTCACCAATCGAGTGGTCTTGTTTCGTAGGACTTTTTCGCTACGATCCAGAATCTCTATCGGCTGTTCTTCATAAGAAAGATCCTGCTCCAGCGGTATAACTTCTGAGCTGAGTACATGTGAAGGATCATGTATGTACTTTCTCAGGAGAGATACATGGAACACATCGTGAACTTGAGAGAGATTCGATGGAAGCGCCAATCGATAAGCTACCTTCCCAACACGATCCAGTATTTTGAAAGGACCGATATATCTAGGGCTCGACTTCCCCTTCTTTCCAAATCTCATGACCCTCTTCCAGGGAGATATTCTTAAGAACACTTTATCACCCACTTCAAACTCTAGGTATTTTATTTGGTTGTTGGCATAACTTTTCTGTCAACTCTGAGATGCTCTTATGTGTTGTTGAATAGATCTGACCTCTTCTGCCATTTCATCAATGAGATCAGGTCATAATAGCTTTCTTTCCCCAACTTCATCCCAGCAAGTTGGAGTCCTGCATTTCTTTCCATAGAGAGCTTCATAAGGAGCCATCTGAATACTGGAGTGAAAGCAATTATTATAAGAAAATTCCACCAAAGGTAGGTGTTGATCCCAACCACCTTTTAAATCCATAGAGCAAGCTCTCAACATATCTTCTAGAGTTTGAATTGTTCTCTTAGACTGACCGTCTGTCTGAGGATGATAAGAAGTTCTGAAACTCAACTCTGTATCTAGAGTATGCTGAAGACTTCACCAGAACTTCGAAGTAAATCTCGGATCCCGATCAGATATAATAGAAAGTGGTACTCCATGCAATCTTACCACTTCCTTTACATATATCCTGGAAAGCTGATCCAGAGATAAATCCTCTCTAATAGCAATGAAGTGTGCAGACTTTGTAAGACGATCAACTATAACCCAGATAGCATTATTGCCTTTCGATGTTTTAGGATGTCCTGTGACAAAGTCCATAGTGATGTTTTTCCATTTCCATTCGGGTATGGGTAATGGTTGTAACATCCCCATAGACTTACGTCTCTCAGCTTTAACTTGTTGACAAACCAAGCATTGAGAGACATATTCAGCCACATGTCTCTTCATGCCATCGCACCAGAAGTACTCTTTCAGGTTCCTATACATCTTCGTGCTTCCAGGATGAATAGAGAATGAAGAACTATGAGCCTCATCCAGCAGCTCCTTCTTTAATTCGGGGATGGGGGGAACACAAAACCAATTCCTGAACTTTATTATCCCATCACAATCAAGGTTGAATTCAGGAACATTTCTCACCTTCTTTTGTAACTTGACATCTTCTTTCTGTGCCTCTTTAATCTTCACATGTATAGATGGTTGAACATTCATTTGCGAAAGATAATATTTTTCCCCTTCCATTATAATTCCAAGATCCATCCTTTGTAAATCCATAAATATTGGATCTTTTGTGATCCTCATCATGGATAAACTGGCATGGTCTTATCGACTTAATGCATCTACCACCTTGTTTGCTTTCCCAGGGTGGTAATGGATTGAGCAGTCATAATCCTTAATCAGCTCCAACCATCTTCTTTGACGCATATTCATCTCCTTTTGTGTGAAAATATACTTTAAACTTTTACGATCAGTATAAATGTCACACTATTCTCCATAAAGATAATGCCTCCAAATATTTAATGCAAAGATTACCGCAGCTAAATCCAAATCACGAGTTGGGTAATTTTGCTCATGGATTTTCAACTGTCGTGAGGCATAAGCTATCACCATATCATTTTGCATGAGAACACATCCCAATACCTTCTTGGATGCATCACTGTAGATCACAAACCTTTCTCCACTACAAGGAAGTCTGAGTACAGGTGCACTGGATAACCTTCTTTTCAACTCCTTGAAATTCTCTTCACATTCTTCCTTCCAGACGAACTTAACTCCTTTTCGAGTCAACCTGGTGAGTGGATTAGATAATCACGAAAAATCTTTCACAAAACGTCTATAATATCCCACCAAACCAAGAAAACTTCGGACCTCAATTACTGTTGTTGGTATCGACCATCTTTCGATAACCTCTGTTTTTGCTGGATCCACAGATATCCCCTCTTTCGAGATTATGTGACCCAAAAAAGAAACTTTTTGAAGCCAAAATTCACACTTGGTAAATTTGAAATAAAGATTCTCCTTTATCAGGGTCTTCAATATAATTCTCAAGTGATCTTCATGTTCTTCCTTGCTCTTTGAATAGACAATAATATCGTCTATAAAGACTACCACAAACTGATCAAGATAGTATCTAAAGACTCTATTCATTAGATCCATGAATATAGCAGGGGAATTAGTAAGACCAAATGGCATCACTATAAATTCATAGTGTCCATACCTTGTACGGAAATCCGTCTTAGGTATATCCTCCCTTTTGACCCTTAATTGATGATACCCTGAACGGAGATCAATCTTGGAAAAGTATTGTGCTCCGCGTAGTTGGTCAAATAGGTCATCAATGCACGAGAGAGGATATTTGTTCTTGATAGTGATCTTGTTAAGTTCTCGATAATCAATGTAGAGTCTCATTGATCCATATTTCTTCTTAACAAACAGAACAGGTTCTCCCCAAGGTGACGCACTAGGGCGTATGAACCCCTTATCAAGATTCTCTTGGAGTTGCTTCTTCAATTCCTGCAACTCAATTGGGGCCATTCTATAAGGTGTCTTTTAAATAGGCAAAGCACCCGGTACGAGTTCTATTGAAAACTCAACTTCACGATTTGGTGGAAGACCCAGTAATTCCTCCGAAAATACATCATCAAACTCCCGTACAATGGGAATATTATTAATAGTGAGTTTCTCACCAACCATTTTAGATAAATAACCTTCATTTAGTGGAATCAATACCCATAAAAAGGAAGAAATTTCCACTGGAAGGTTATGTTCATCCTTGCATCAATAGATGATCATAGATTGATCTGGAATATGAAATGTGACTTCCCTTATTTGGAAATTGATATGAGCTACATGTAGAGAAAGCCAATCCATGCCAAGAATCACATCAAATTCCACTATAGGAAGGATCACAAGATTTGCAGGAAGCACTTTCCCACAAACTTCAATTGGAGAAGAATTATAAACTTTTGATGCGACTGTTGTGCCATTAGGTGTTGTCACAGCTAACTCAACATCTAATTTTTGAGGTAATACGGTAATACCCTTAGAAAATTCTTCAGAAATAAAGGAGTGGGTGGATCCAGAATCAAATAAAACATTTTCTACTTTAGAGTGGATGGTAAGTGTAACTTTCACCACATCGTTATCGTACTCCACATCGCTGATAGAAATTGCATGTGACATTCCTTTGTCTTTAGCCTTAAGAGTTTGTTGACGTCGACCATCATCATCAACCCTTGGATTAGGGAATTTTTTTTCATAATGTCCCATATCCTTGCACTTGAAACATTGAAGTGTAGTAGGTTCATTCTGTGTATCCCTTCCTTTGTTTGCATCATTAGACATCTTCTTCCCATCATCGCGGCATTCAAATGCCCGATGACCTTCCTTTCCACATTTGAAACATTTACTTGTCCCTTTAAGACAACTCCCTCCATGTTTCTTTCCACACTTTGAGCATAAGGGAAAGCTTATCTTTTTTTTCAGTGTGCTCTTTAGATTTTCCTTTGAATTCCATTTTCCTCTTCTTATCAAACCCATATGACTGATGGGTTACTCCAATCTCCATCTCGACTTTGAGAGCACATCGAATGATTTCCTCATAGCTATTGAAGTCCTTTATGGATAACGCCCTTCCAAGACTTGGTTTTAAACCACTAAAGAATCGATCGATCTTACTATCAGGTTGGATAATAATACCATAAGCGTACCTTACAAGTCTTGTAAAATTTGCTTCATAGGTACCAGTAGATTCATCATCCTTTTGCTTCAGTTCAATAAACTCTTTCTCCATCTTTGTTCGGAGAATACTAGGGAAGTACTTATTGAAAAATAAGTTCTTGAACTCGTCCCATTCCATTGACTCAATTTCATCCCTTTTCCTCGTATTCTTAATAAGATTCCACCATTGATCAGCATCTCCTTCCAAACGATACACTGCTAGGATGACTTTATCATGTTCAGAACATTGAAGAACTGAAAATATCTTTTCAGTGGTACTAATCCATTTTTCAGCAACTAATGGATCAGTAGACCCGCTGAAAGAAGGTGGACGCTGCCTAATGAAGGATTAAACATAATGTTGCTCCTTCCTTTGCTCGTTTGGAAGTCCGGCATAATTCATAGCTTGAGAAAGTTGTGTGAGCATGGCTACAAGATTTTTCATTCCATCTCCCATAACGTTTGGTTTCTCAGGGGGACAATCATTGCATTGCCCGTCGCATTCCGCATTAACATGGTTCCTTCGGGTTCCAGCCATTGACTAAAACCAAGAAGAATAGTGTGAGCAACACTAATTATAATAGGAAAACCACATAATCAAGAATAAAATTTCACACTTAAGGTCTTATCCTAGGTTATTCATGGTCATTTCTAAAACACTAAGATTTTGTTCTATGCTTAGAATTATCCTTAGGGTTCTTAGTAAGGCTTTCACATCCTAGTTTCCAAAGGTTGACTATACCTTTCCTCTAATACCAAATGTAGAGACCCATACTTTACATACATTGTTATTACTTCAGAATTGAAGCACACTTATTACAACATATAACAAAACCATGAAAGGACCATATAGGTATAATGTCTTTAGAAACTCGGAAACATAAACAAATGGTTCATAAAGCATCTACTTTGCCTCCCATTTATTTCATCATATCTAGAGTCCCTTTTTGGAATATTATACTTAACAACCTTCTTCTTGACCTGGGAAAATAAAACATACAAAAGGGTGAGCTCAAATTCTCAGGAAGGGTAAACAAAAGAAATACCAATCACATCATATACATAAGCACATAACTTTTGGAAATCTTAACCTGCAAAAGAGATCATAATTTCATAACATGGGGTAAATCATAGTAGTGAAATGTGATCCCAATAATCATAACTTAAAACATGAAACTTTGTGGCATACACACATAATCATAGAGAATCATTTCTTATTAGTAAAGACTCATTTCCAAGACTATCTTAGTGGACAAAGTCCATTTCTGAACCGAGTTCACTCTTCGTTTCAGTCCTATTTCACTGAATCGGTATAACCTACCGTTCCAGCCATGTCTATCTCATGAGATATAAAATCTTTACCCAATGAATTGGAGGGATATATAGGTCCCACACATCTCATAATGATACCATTCTTATGTGTTCCACAAAATCATAAATCATACATCATTGCATAACCCATGTAATAAAAATGGGAATCATAAACATCATGACATCATAAAACAATTCATATAAGATAAAGGAATTCATAAAAATATATCCATCACAACATAATCATATCAATGTAATAATACAGATATAAAAAGAACCCTATATTATCTTGGATATAAAATAATTTTGATAAAACACTTGAACTCCATTCTTGAGGAAAATATCCTTTCTACTTCAAAAACATTTTTCCTTTCTTAACATGTCATAGAATTTTAATCTAAAATAAGTTTATTAAAAATAATCTTGAAAAATTGTAAAGGAAGATTCTTGGAAATAATGTTTTAAAAATCCATTCATGCCATTTAAGTTAAAAAAACATTCTTCTCGTACTTTTGTCGTAAAAGTCAAAAAGTACCTCGTACGAAAAACGACAAAAGATTCCTTTCATATCCTTTACTAAAAACTCACCGAAGGGTAAAATTGGATTTAAAAAATTTTAGGTGGATGGAAATAATATTAAATATTTAGGAAACATGGAGGTGGATGATAAAATACACCCCAGTAAATACCAAAGTATAAATAATCTTGGATAAAATGAGATTGTGATATTTTCCCTTACCTTAGGTCCGATATGATTTGTACATGTCCGAACCTCCTGTATAATGATTTAAATAATGTTATTGACTTATTCCAGAATCATACTTATTTTTATGATATCATATATGGTCATATTCTTAGCTTCTTAGTGGTAATATTTCATTGCTATTTGTTATTCGGGTGTTTATAACTTTTTGTTCTTATGCATCTTTTGTCGAATAAATTCTTATTCTTCTCTTTAGATTATATATAACTCATTTACAGAATGGTATTAGTGTAATATATATCATATTCATTCATTCAATTCATTTATATATTCATTATGAAATGAAGATCATGTAGAACGAGTCACATCACATCGTGGAGACGGTATTCCGTACGTACACACGAGTGATGATATCGTCCCTATGATTGTGGAATTGTATTGGAGTTTATGCATACTATTTAAGAATCCGTATCACTTTATAATAGTCATATACAGTCATTATTTACACCATTATACCCATACAAGTATGGTGGTGGTGGAAAATAGATTACACCACAGCGTGGAGACGGTATTCCGTACGTACGCACGCGCGGTGATTTCTTTTTCCGTAGGATGGATAGATGGTGAAATAGGGTTGTTTTATACTTATAATAACATATAATTATATGAGTTATACTGATGTTATTACTTCATAATGAAACAACTAAATGAGAATAAGTGGACGAAGAAATAACGATGAAAGAATCGGTAACGGACATTACCTCTTCTTTGAAGTCCTTCTTTGAGACATTCTTTTAGGGCACCAAAATTGGTCTTTTAAGAAGACCAGGACCTCTAGGATGTATATAGGGAAGTGGAGAGAAGGAATTGGCAGGGGTTGGCCGATCTTGAAGGCTCAAAGTGGTGTGAGGAAGAGGGGGAGGAGGTTCCCTTTTATAAGGGAGGAGAGGGTCTCCTTTGGGAAAACTAAAAATATTATTTTATTATAAAGTCAATTTCGGTTTTAAATAGCTCCAAATTGATATATTTATAAGATAAGGTAGGGATGGGTCGAAATACTCTCATCCAATAGAATTTATACAAGTTTAGGTTCCTATTTTAACCTTATCATTTAGATTTAACATTAAGTTAAATAATTTTACTTTTACCGTGTCTTCTTGTGTTCTTATACTATAAGGTTAATAAACTTACTATAAGCAGCCAAACGAATCCCAAGTTGTTTATTATTAATATATATAACCTTATCTAAGTCATTTTGCCAAACCTTAGATTTTTAGGAATAAAATAACAATTACTAATATAATATTTTTTTAAAAAAACTATTTTATGTCAATTTTGACAATATTTAGTAATTTATTTTTGTGAAAATCATAACAGAATTATTAGTTTGAAAAAAGTTAATTAAATAAATACTAACATGTCATATTAACCTAGAAAATTAGTGTAATTCATAAAAAGTCTCAAATTACATTTATTTCGGTGTTTATAACATAAATTATGTCAATATTTCATTAATAAGATAATTACTGCATCATCTTTGTGTCATAAATAAATTAAATTATTTAATGTCTAAAACTTACAAATAAAATATCATTATGTAGAAAATCTTTTTAGCTTTCTAATGAATATTTATAGTCGAATTTATCTTATGTATAACCTTATATTAAAAATGATTTAATTATTAAACTTTGATTTTAACTATTTTAACCCTTCTTTAAATAAATTAATAATAAATGTCCTAATCTAATCCAAGTGGGCCTAAATGGTCATATTTTATTCCTAAGGTTGTTTTTGGTCGAATTACACTTATCCAATAGAATTAGGACATGTGTTAGGGTAATAATAATTTCATTTTTACCCTTAATTACCCTATTTACTTTTAACTGTGGTAAAAAAAGGTAAAAAGTTACTATTCATCGAAAAATTATTTTCATCTCATTGAACAACATTTTACTTACTGACATCAACCGTGTCTCTCGGATTTTCAAAATTCCACTCACAAAAGCCGTAAAATTAAGTTTTATGAAAAATTCAGGTTTTTAACTACCACTTAGTGGTTTCACTATTCATCAAAAATTGAAAGTTTTCAGAAAAATACCAAAATTTCACCCTAGGCTAATTTCGATATTCCGAATCCAAAAATGAAGTCCATTTTGAAAAATAAAATTTATAAAATTTCAAAAAGTGGTTATTACTATTCATATCAGCTAGTTTTAATAATATTTTAATAGCATATCACTTTTTAGTGAAACTCGGTATTGCGTACGACGCAAGCTATCAAGGAAGGTTGCGATTTCGTGTAAAGCAAGACAAGCAAGTGTTTTGTGTAGAAAAATATTCCTTTGATGATTTATATAACATAAAAGTCTCAGGTGTTACATGGAGTGTCCATTTTGGGATAAGGTTGATCCCCGAGCCTATGTCGACAAGACAATGACGAACCTCCACACCATTGAAATGGAAAGTGATATACTATGGGTGGATGTTCCGCTATATAGGAGAGCCTTCATCTTCTACTAAGAATTAATGATAGCTTGGCATTCAGCATGCTCGAGCGCCTCAACATGGAAGGCTTCTGCAGCTTCTACCTTCATATCAAACTAGAGGGGGATTCTTAAAGCCTCGGTGAGGGCTTCACACATATCCGATGATAGGAAAAGTGCCTAAAGGATAAAGAGACCTTCCATAATGTTGGAAATATTCTTGAGGACATCATAATTCTGTTCCAGACATGATCTTTTGCTTATAAGAGGTCTCTCTATGGTTGGAGGTATGGAGGGTCATACCGGCAGGACCGATGGCTGACTAGTGCTGGGAATGTACCACTACTCACTAGTCTAAACATAAGGAGTGACTACTGGATGAGGTCCAGATGTCTAAGAGCATTCCTCAATGGATCATGTCTGACCACAACATGGTCAGGGCAGCTCTGCCTGATACAATAGCACAAACGGCGGCGAAGGCAGACATGATGACATCAGATGAGAAGCCTATGTGTGCTGAACACTATGTTGGGCCTACTGTCTCATTTCGGTGGCATGAAAAACTTAATTGGAAATTCTGACTGAGGCACTCCAATGAACCGTATAGCCATGACTCCGTTGATGCTGGTGATGGCTGGGGATGTTTGAAAGAACCGTCTAGCGCTCCTCATCGTCAGGAATCATGTAGGGGTTTACCAACTCCACGGTGTTAACTGATACATACCCTTGACTATCAATTGAATAATCCTCCAAAAATGGATGGATTATTGGGTTAATAACCATATATGGGGGCATGAAGTCACTGAGAGTATGGGATGATGATGTCATTGGAAGGGGAATTTGTTTTCCCTTGCACCACTGATGCTTGTTCTTCTGGGAAGAGGGTGACTGATACGATGATGAAAACGTAGTAGCTGAAGATGACACAGTGTCTTCTAAAAGCTCAGGTTGATTTAGGTGTACATTAATAATACCACGGGCATGGGTGACCGCCTTACAAGCCATCCATTCGTCATACTTCTGGGACCCATAGTTGGAAACCTGGTTCCACTCACCTTCGTTTTCACTACCGCTATCGGGCTTCACAAATACACATGACACTTGTGCGGGAGATGGTCCTAATCTGACTACATTGTTGTAAACCTGTTCTTAGATCCATTCCTTAAACAAATATCATTGTTTAAGGGTGTTCCCCAGGATCTGGTGATAGGGGAAGTAATTAGGACGATCAGAGAGATCTGTCTATTCTAACCTCATGCATTTAGGAAAACGTGCAATCCCCTATTCCAAGGCACTTTAGAAATAGATGAGAACATGAGATTAATTAAATGAGTAAGTATAGTTTCTTCTATCTGGGAAGGGGGCTCTGGGATCTTAGCCTTTATAAGGTGATGGAGGAGCCTATTAAGGAGGTGGGACATGGTTATCTCACCTAAGTGGTGGAAGTGCATTATGAGAGCGTGCCTACTGATTCTAAGGTGGACGTTGATGGGATGAAGGCAGCACCTATGGTGGTGGGCCTCTATGAGGCTACAGAGGAGGCCCCACTGGTAATAATTCTAGTTGTCTGAGGGCCTCTATTTGGGAAACTGTGGTGAGATCGGCCTTGGCGACCCTTCTCGCTAGAATTGCAGGAGATAATGGATGTGCCTAGCTGTCCTGTTGTAAGGATTATTCTAGGCACTAGGCCTTATTAGAGAAGTCTCGCAACCCCCTGGGTAATTCTGGGTGATCGGAGAGGGGAACAGTTCTATCTTGACATTCCCCACACACATCATTAGTAGTTTCTCCTGAGTCAGTGACATGTCAAGGGAGTATGTGAGCCCTTTCCACTGAGAGACAAAGTCCGTGACACATTCATTAGACCTCTGCTTTTACTTGAAGAGGTCATCAATACTTGTCTTCAGAGTGGTGAAACTGGACTAGTACGGAAATTTCCTACGAAGATATTCCTAGCCAACTACTGATTCGATGGGTAGCTAGCTGTACCAGAAAAACACAGGCCCTTCCAATGTGTGTACAAAACACTAGAGTTTGGCAGCCTCTTGATGCACTGGATTTCCCAACATGGGTCCACACCTTGAAATGAAGTGGGCCAAATGCTGCAGTGGGTCACCCATCCAATTGAAGGGGGAGAAGGTGGGATTTCTGAAACCCGGGGGGTGCTGGCATATCAACCACCCACACCAGATATGGCTTACCATCAAGTGATATTTCTACCTGTCAAGTCTCCAATGCCTCAAGGTGAGAAATGAGTGTCGTTATCGGATTGTCTGAGTGGGGGTTCCTATCTCGACGAGGATCCCTGACTACCAGTGCACTGGAAGGTTCTTCAACGTGAAAAGGTGGCATGTCGGATCATGGAGAAGCTAGTATGATAACCTACGAAGCATATGGGGGAACCTGAGTCAGGTCCTAGAGATTATCACACTTCTCAGGTGGATTTGGAGATATATTCCATGACATCTTTCCATAAGTTCCAGCCTCTACCCTGTTTGTGGGGGCAGGATGGTCGGGGTTACCCGAAGGCAACTTACCAGAGGGGGAGTTATGCTTGCCCTGCTACCCTGGACATGGATCAGGATAGTCTGGTCGTCCCTTCACAGCACATTCAGCATGGAGTTCATCGACCATTTCTTATGCTCTATGAGTTGTTGACGCAACACAGCTTTCTTGGGATCATCCTCCGCCTTTTTCACCGAGTCATACGGGTACGAGGGTTTGACGGTTCCGATGTGCTCTTCGTATTTATTGGGATTACGACTAAGAACCAATGACTCGGTGGGCACAAGAAGACTCATTATGTTTATCTATTCGCAAGTAACCCTTCCCAATGGACCTAATAACTATGGGACTCTCAAGGGGGTAAGTTCTCTCCAAGGAGTTCTATCTCGATCTCTTCCTTTGATAGATCATCCATGTAAACCACAACATTATGTGGAGGCATATCCTCGATATCACCTGGATAGTTAGGCTAGTGCTAGATAGAACTGAAGTGTAGGGAAGCATACTACCCCCATCCATGGATCTACACGCGGGGGGAAGACTCCTTGATAATAATGTGGAGCACTTTAATGCTCTGAACGCATCGTTGTAGGAGGGTCCTATGGAGGCCTGGTGACTCAAGGTGTTGTGCCATAAGGAGTAAGGCCAAATCAACCAAACTACACTATTGACATATGTATTAGATGTGTGACTAACTCTTGGGGTAGTCCACTATCTGATGATGAAGACAAACGTGCCTCACCTATAGGGTTTGGAGAAATCAACTAACCTCTTCCTAGGTGAGTTATTCCGGTGCATTGAAATTTAGTGCTATGACAGGTCAAAACATCTCCTAGAAATGGTCTACCAAAAGAATGTCCCACAAGCTCCTCAGATCAGACTTGGGGTCTGGCCCTTGGTTTCCTAACTTGTCAACTGGAGGTGGATGAGGAACCGATAGTGGTACTGAAGTAGACCACTGAGACGGTAGGCTGGCCGGTGGAGAATATGGTGATCAGGATGACAAGCCGCCACATCTCGGGAAAATCCTCCAAAGAGTGTAGTGACTTCGCCACCAAATAACGATAAGAAGGGATGGAAACCATGGTTTCTGGTATAGGGACTACATATGCTGGCAGGGGACCATGTTGCTTCTCGTCCACTATTGGTCCCTAGAATAGCTCTCCATGATCTCTGGTTGAGGTAGAGAGTTCTCCTAGTGATGATGGTGGTGATTTCACGGCTAAGACCTAGGGAGATGCCAAATTTCTATCCTCATGGATGTATCTATGAAGGGAGACATGGATCTAGTGGAACTCGCATTCCGGAAGTACGAGGCTAACACACCTCGATCCTTCCCTAACCCTTGACACAGAGGATCTAGGTGAGGGTTCCATTGCTGAGTTGTATTCCACCTTAGAAAATAAGAAGCATACATGTTTAATATCTGTATGAACCTTCCTGGTATTCTTCTTATGGTTCAAACGACCTGCCCTCCTACCCCGAGATGGATTTTCAGGACATGTTAGACTTATGGCGCGAGGAGGGACTTCATCCAAAATGGTGATGTGATGGATAGGGATTCTGCCTGAGTGATCCAGGGTGCGAGGAGCTCCTGGGAAAATATCAAAGGGAACATGGGGAGGACCTCCGTGTCCACTAGATAATGTGTAGAGGGAATCTCTGCGGGAAGTGTTAGAGTGGGTAGGACCTCTGCTAATGATGGTAAGAGCATGGGTAGGGCCTCCATTCTTATTTCCTTTAGAATTTTTAGTGTGAGGAGGGTCCTCGTAATGGTGTAGCTGAACACATATAGGACCTTCATGCTAGGTGCCGGTGAAGCGAGGATGATCTTCACTTTTCTAATTGTTGGGATGAGAAGGACCTTCATTGGATACTGTAAGGACATGGGGAGGCCCCCACACTAATGGTTGTCCAGATGTGTAGAATCTTCACACTAGAGACTTGTGATAGGAGGAACGACTCCATACCAGTAGTTATGGGTGTGAAGGAGGCTTTCTTAATGAGTGTCACTATAGTGGGGAGGACCCTCATTCAGGTTGAAGGTGGCATGGGGAAGATCTCCAAGACGAGATTGGGAGTGGGGAGGAACTAAGTTCTCAATGGTGGTAGTATAGGGAGGACCTCCGTACTTGGTGTAATTACTGTGGTTTGGCCCACGGCAGGCACTACCTGTGCTGGAAACTAAGAGAGTCGACTGAAACTGCCCATTGGGAAATTGGGGAATTGATTCTGAACGGGTGTATGAGTGCCCCTTCTCAGTGTAAACATGGGAATGATGGTATACATCAGCAGTGTCATGATCCACGGTAGTCTTTGATATTGAATCCCCTTAGTGAGTGACTTCCTCAGCTTGTGCCCGACACTGGCATCGGGTCAACTTGACTGGGGATGGCAGTACAGGGGCATAAATTACCTGTTCCTCGACCCATGGGTTCGAGTGGCGGTGTTGGAATAGCCTAGAGGGGGACCTCCTTGGGAGCCCCTAGAATGGGATCCCGGTCGGGTTTTCCCTGAAATGCCGAACCTCATTGGCGTAGGGGAGGGAGTCATCAAAGCATTCCAGGGAGAGGCTCCTGAAATGGTTGTGCATCAGAGTGGGGAGTAGTGGCTTCCTATATGGCCCTTGGGGGTGGTGGTGGCAACGAGGCACATAAGCCTCTATGTCCTAACAAGAAATATCCCAATTCAGGATAATCCCCTTTTCCTCATATCATTAAACGAGGTCGTTTATCACCCTTCTATGAATTAATTCAAATGGGGAGATAGGGCATGGGTGCCCAAAAACTGTGGATGTAGAGGATACCATGGGGGAAATGAGGCCACGAAGGATTTCGACAATGATGTTTCACCTGCCCCTGCGTTGGTAGGTGGGTGACGACCAGTTTCCTAATACAACAGCTTGGGTCCTGGAGGGAAGGGAGATTAAAAAATTAGTGCTGAAAAAGGGAAATCGACGTCTATTACCCCAACACCATTCCATCTTCCATGGATAGTAGGAAGGATCCACGCTGACAATGTCAAAGACCAAGATGTCCAATATTCATCTGCCCAAATTTCTAGTGATTTTCATGCTAGGCCCACTAATTTCTTAGTGGGACCCGGTGTCGAATACATGAATCCGGTGACACACTAGTCCACTAATGTCTCAAACACTACTAATATCCACATTGAGGAGAAGAACTTCACGTCAGGTTCACCATTCCTGTTTTTGACGCTTTTACCGAGGCATGAATCCATATCCTTTAGGGGACACATAGCTGTTTCCCCACATTCCGGCTTTCCAAAGGCATGTGACATCCATCACTTATTCAGGGATGTTTACACCTTGATCGAAATGGGATGATGGGATGTTGGTATCTCCTTTTGTGCATTCCTCCTCGGAGCTTACTACATAGTTTGGGTCTCCCTTATAGATTAAGACACTATTAGTGAAACTCTTCCCAGTTCCATGTCTTCATGGGTGCTAGTTAGTTACACTGATTCTGTCAAGACATTCTAAGGGGTTAAGTCAGGGAAGCAACCCTTGGTTAGGGGAGTATTCATGTTGGACATCACTGGAATGTTTGGATGCTGGAACAATGATTCCTCTAGGATTCTTCCCCTTATGATATGGCTTATCAAGGGAACAGAAGCCCAAGGCATCCCACATCGAATTATGGGAATTATATTCTATAGGCATTTCTCTGAGGTTTTCCTCTGCTTCCCATGTTTAACACATGGTATTCTGTGAGTTTAATGTTTAGGGGAGATAGATCAGACTGATCATAACACTGACGAGAGTGGATCAGATGGGTATGACCCCTAGAGGGATCACTGATGCTGGGGATAACACATGGTTAGTAGCCTAATTACTTCTAGGGTTAGTGGTAAAGTGGATAACATGATCTCACTAGGATTTGGTGGACCATGAAAGTATCAAGATGGATATGTATTGTTGAGAGTGGATGGAGAGTGATATGGAGCCGATGCGAGGGAGACGATGAAGTTGGTATTGAGCCTCAAAGATACCTCCAACGTATCCTCGTGGCAGGGAATCAATTTCTACATAGCAGGGTGATGGGACACCTGAGGAGGTGAACCATGATAATGGATGCTTGGATGGGACCCATAGGAATTAAAACCTCTAGAATGGGGCATGAACTTCTGAAAACACATAGGTTTGATGGGAAGAGGTCATGATAAGACTTGGGAGATGGAATTGAGCCTCAGTAAGGCTTACTACGTATCCCGGAGTCAAGGAACCAGAGTCTACATAGTTCATTTTACAACGTCTTTCCGTCATGTTGGGAAAACAACAACTTACAACTAGATGGGGTACAACATCTTACCATCTATTGGGAAACACAACAGCTTACTGTTGATTGGGGTACACAATGGCTTACCATCGATTGGGGAACAAAAGGGATTACCTTCGATTTGGGTACACAATGGATTATTGCTGATTGGGGTTTCAACGGCTTACTCCTGGTTGGGGTTCACAACGGATTACCGTCAGTTGGGGAACACAATGGCTTACCATCAGTTGGGGAACACAATGGATTACCATCGGTTGGGAAACACAACATATTACCATCATTTGGGGTTGGAACTCAAGGAGCCTTCCTACGTACCTTTCCTAGGAGGCAAGGATCAAATCACACGTAGTTTGAATGGGTACAGTTTAACGTTTTGGGGGATGAAAATGGGGGTATAGTTTAATGTCATGCGGGATGAAGGTGGACCGATATGGAGTGGTCAGGACTGATGGGTGTAGGGATTAAACATTAGGGAGGCTTCATATATACCTCGACTTGGCAAGGATCAAAGTCCATGTAGTTCGGAATGGTTTGGTGAACCGACGTGAAGTGGTCGGGACCAGTAGGTGTTGGGATTGAACCTCAGGGAGGCTTCCTACATACCTTACCTTGGCATGGATCAAAGTCCATGTAGTTAAAGATGGTTTATTGGACATACATCAAGTGTTTGGGACCAGTAGGTGTTGGGATTGAACTTCATGAAGGCTTACTAAATACCTTTCCTTGACAAGGATCAAATTCTGTGTATTTCAAGATGGTTTATTGGGTCGACGTGAAGTGGTCAAGACTAGTAGGTGTTGGGATTGGACCTCAGGAAGGCTTCCTACATACCTTTCTTTGAAAAGGATCAAAGTGAACGTAGTTCATGATGGTTTATTGGGCCTACATGAAGTGGTCATGACTAGTAGGTGTTGGGATTGAACCTTAGGGTAGCTTCTTACATACCTTGCCTTGGTAAGGATAAAATTATATGTAGTTTAGGATAGTTTATTGGACCAACGTGAAGTGTTCGGGACTAGTAGGTGTTGGGATTGAACCTTAGAAAGACTTCCTATGTACCTTGCCTTGGAAAGGATCAAGGTGAACATAGTTCATGATAGTTTATTGGGGCTTATGCATTAAGGCGGTCTAGAGAGGATGTCATGGTCGATTCGTACTCTAAGCCCATGCGAGTCATGCTCGGTGTGAGAAACAGGAGGCAGCAAAGACCTGATGATCACGTCATGAAAGGTGCATCTGTGGGAAGTGGAGTGGGGCTCATGCGTGGTTATCATCCCAAAGAGGAAACATGGGCTTATGCGTGGTTCACAGCCCAGGGAGATAGATATTGGGACTTACTCTGGGATAGAGGCCTAATGGTGAAAAAGGCCAGAGGGAGAGGGAAGAGAGAACGACAATTTTTGTTCACATCTCTCCTCTGGTCTTTGGCACCGAAGAAGAAAGGAGGAGTAGGGGTACTACCTCCTGCAAGAAAGGCTAGGGGATTACACCAAGGTGTTTTTCCTTCCCCACGGGCATGCACCACCCCAACAAAGAGGATTTCATTCCATGTAAGGAATATTTCACTCTTGTGGAGACCAATGGGTGTAGAGAATGTCTGAGGTGGGGAACCCAACGTAGAGTACATGGGGTGAGGTCACAGTTTAACGTCACGTGCTGAGGACAATGGTTCTTGGTAGTTTAACGTCCTTCCACTCGGATGAGGCGGGTTCACTCCACACCCCTAGGACTTACATAATTAATACCTATCCACCCTTGGTTAAGGGAAGGCATCAACAATGCCATAGAGAGGGGGTGTTGTGGAGTGATCCATTGGGGTGCCCACATTAGCGTGGCTATGCCAAGAAGGAATATCCATTAGCGTTCCTATGAGAAGAATCATGAGGAAAATCAACGAAACATGAAACACCACTGAAGAGATTTTAAAATAACTTCGTACGAACCTGGAGGGTCATAAGGAAAAGGTGGTTGCAGAGCAAAGGAGTTCACAAGAAGAGGCCTCGTGAAGCTCTGGTTCTCCATGTAGTGGAGGGGATTCACGGAGGGGTATGATTTGTGAAGTGAGGTGTACTAGACTAGGCATAGGGCATAAGTTCATATGGACGTTGATTTGTGAAGTGGAAAGGCTTTCACAGAGCAGGGCTTCATGAAGAAAGGGTGCCCTATAAAGCGTAGTACTATGAAGCAATGCACTTCGTGAAGCATGGTGACCCTACCTTAGCATAGGGTGTGCATGTGTATAGAGGGTACTTCATGAATCATAAGTTATCTGCGAAGACCCGAGTCCCCTTGGGGATACCCTTACTTTGTGAAGGCCCATGGGATCTGTGAAGGGCATCCATCTTTAAAGAGGGATTGAATTTAAGCCAAGTTAAAGGTACTTCGTGATGCTCAAGTACCTTAAAGAGATAATATTTCACATAGCATAAATTACTTCGCGATTTCAATGATGAGAAGAAGAAAGGCCGGAGGATCCGTCCTTTGGGCTCGAGGGGAGCCTGATTTTTATAGGCAAGAGGTTCTGAAAAGTAGGGATCACTTGGCATAAAGCTATGTGGAACTTTATTGCAACCACGAAGCCTCCTACCTCTTTTCTCTAAAGAAGCTTTGAAAACACCTTTCAGATCATGGAGCCTCCCGCCTATTTGCTTCACAGAGGCTTTGCAAATGTCTATTGGGATCAAAGAGCCTCCCGCCTATTTGCTTCGCGGTGGCTTCGCAAAGGCGGTGGCTTCGCACCATCTGCCGTGCTGTGGGGATCTATGAAAAGGATTTGAGAGGAAACCTCTCCGGAGTTAGTTTCCTCTTTGAGTTTTCTTTTCTTCTTCACATATTTTGGTGCCAACAGTGTAGGTGGTAGTTCACACATATGCACGAATGATATTATCATTTTTCTGTGCATGGAAAGATAAGAACAAAAATGATATATTATCTTTCAACAATGATAAATATGTCATGAATATTATATTTTAACATTAATTAAATCGTTATAACCATTCTCAATAGATGGTTATGGAAAATTAATTTCATTGATTCATGAGGCCGTAGTCCTCCATACACACGAATGATAACTTCTTTTCCCATTTTATTGAAGTGGACATGGATTTAAGTGATGATATTAATATAATAAAATCTATTTATATTTATTATACTAGATTTATTATTTCATCATGGATGAAAAATATTTTAAGGAAGTGGAATAAGAAATAAAATAACAATACCTGATTAAAAAACACCACTTCTTCGGACAATATTCTTTTCTTAAAAACTTAAGTCCATTAAGGGTGGTGTTATGCCTAAAATAATATCTATTGAATGTGAATAGATATTATAATAAGATATTTGAGTAGATATTGTCCAATACAAATATGTTTTTATGTGTAAAGAAATGATAATAAGTGGCTTCCTTTTATAAGAAAGGGGAAGGTCACTCTTGGAATTCTTAAAAATATTAAATTAATATAAATTAATTTTATATTAAACAGGGATTAAAAATGATTTATTTCAAATATATGATTATTATGGGCTGAAATAAATTCATCCAATGAAAATTAGGCAAGTTTTGATTATTAATTTAATCCTTATCTTTTCTGTTTTAACCCTTATTTAACCCCTTTAACTCTTTTGGTGATATCATGCAATTTACACATTGGGGGCTAATATAATTACTATTAAATACCAAAAGAACCAAAATTGGATCATTGATGACATTTTCAACCTTATAAAAATTATTTTCCTGGGAATGAGTTTTTTTAAAATTTTATATGATTTAATAAAATATTATTTATTTTAAAATATCATTAATGCGAATTTAGACACTATTCATTAAATGACTTTTTAAAAATATCCTAACAACAAGATAAATTAAAAAAAATTCTTATAAAAAATCACTAATTTGTCACAATAATCTATAAAATTAATGGATAACATTAATTATCTCAAATTATATTTATTTTAAAAGATTTAACATTATTTATTTGATATTTCCATTAGAAAAAAAATTATTGTACCATTATTGTGTAATCCTTTAAGGTAAATATTTCATTCCTAAAAACTAAAAATAAATTTAAATGATGAAGGTAAAAATTTTATCTTTCAAAATACTATTTATAGTCTAATATATCTTCTAAATAACCATATATAAAAAATGCTATAGTTATTAAAACATAAGTATGACAACTTTGACGTTTCTATAAAATAAAATACTATAGAAGGGTTAAATCATCCACGTGGCTCCAATAGGTAATAAAATTAGAAGAAGTATTATTTTGGTCTAAAATCACTCATATAATAAAATTATTACAAGTATTAGTGTAATTTTCCAATATTTATAACAATATTTTTACCTTTAATTACCCAATTTACCTTCAACCGTGGTAATAAAAATTACTAAAGTTACTATTCATATTTCCAAAAATAAAAGGAAATTATTTTATAAATTTGGAAATTTTGATTCCCAATATGGAATCCATTTTTTCAAATTGAATTCATTTAATTTGAATAAATAAATTAAAAATTAATCTCATAGATGGGAAGAAACAACGTGGTTTAAAAGTAAAAATGTTCAAAAGTTTTGAAATGTATTTATATCCAATTGAAATATGAAATTGATTCCAACGAACCATATTGGATTTATTGACATATAATTTAACCATTTAAACTTTAAAACTAATTAAAAATATAATGTAACTCTATAAATTATTTAGATGAAAAATCCATTTTCCATTCAAATGTAGTATTTTTTCACTATTCATAAAAAATGAAACTTATCAGAAAAATACCAAAAAATAAACCAAATTAAATTTTGATGTTACTATTTAAAATAATAAGATTATATTAAAAAAAGAATTTATAATATTTTCAAAAACTATATTTAAAACAAGTGCGCCATCAAAAGGTGGGAAACCCACCTTTTTAGAAAAATACATCTTTTATAAGTAAAATTGGATTTGTTATTATATAATTTCTAGAAAACATGTAGTATGACTATTAAATATTATATTTTATATGTTATAAATTTCTTTAATATAATCCAATAAGATTGATTTTTTTATTTATTGGTATAAAACACACTTGTCACATTTAAATAGTTTTTCAGAAAAACTTTTCCTTTTATTTTAAAAAGTGTTTTATTTTCATTTATAATTAATTGATCAAATAATTAATTATATATAAATGTGTAAAACATATTTTAATAATTCACTTAATCCTATTCATACCCACCATTCTAAAGACTATATTATAATAATAGCATTTAAATAATAATATTTAGTTGTTAGTTTAAGCTTGATGTGGCATATCATGTACGCTATAGAGCACAATGTTTCATTTTAAACAAATTAATATTTTACATATGTGGAGATAAGTTATTAGGGGGAAATTGGAAGATAATGATATGATCTGACCCCTAGAATTGGATTGATAATTACAACATTTCTTTAAACATACCAAAACATAATTTCTTCCCTGATTGGGAGTTGATTCCCGATGACATGAGTCATGGGATGTGTGAACACATTGAGATGAGATCACTTATTGAGTAGTGTGAGGATATAATTACCAAAAAAAAACTACACACATTAGGGCTTAATACATGGTTCTATGATATATTTGATTTTATGATAACATATAATTAATTTATGAAATTGTTCTATTCTTTCCAACTAGTTTAAATAAATATTTTATATAAAATGATCATTTAAGCCTATTTTAATATGTTTTCTGTCTATTTTGATTATTAATGATTTTTTTAAAATATATTAATTCCATAAAATTACTTGTGTTTATATAAATTGAAATAATTTTTTGTTTAATTGTTACGGAATTGATTATGGAACACACAGGGAGACCCTACTGGGCTTTATAGCTCACACCCTACCGTTTCCTTTAGGAAATTGTAGATTTTATTATTATAGGTCTAAAAAAATGAAATGTTCCACTTGGAGGTGGTGGATGTTATCAATATTTAGGACCCAAAGCAATGGTGGTTACTGATTGAGATGTGATCCACTTTTTGCTGGGGTTTTACCTTTGGGCTTTATATTGACAGACATGGTGTCTTTTGATGATGTATCATTTGGGTAACACCTTACTCGTTTGTTTATGGAACTTTCTTCCTTTATAGTATTGAGTACAATAACTTGTATTCATTATCTTCCAATATTTTATGGCACAAATCATCTCATCATGATTCTTGTATGATGCTAGGCGCTAGTCACCAACCCATGGGGATTGGGAACACCCTTCGGGCTATGTCAGTTCTGGATTGGGTATCAACATACCAGGGTATACGGGTAGTTCATGAAACCCATGGGGTTAAGTACTAAACAAATTAATAAGTAAAGGTAACCTATGAGGGTCCTATTAACCGATTTTGGATTTAGTTATATGGGAAACCATTCCTAATTTATGGAGACAATGATCTATGAATTAGTATTGGAATCCCATTTAAATGAAACCCATAACAGTTCTTTCATTCAAGATTTAAGACACCCTCAATGGGTTTATCATGGAAACAATGTTCCCCAACTAAATTGATTCGGTCTAGTTATAGATTTAGGGATTCAGTCACATAGTCCTTCATGCACAAGTTATAGAGGCACAAGCCCTTATATATTTTTTCATATATACCATGGTTAAGTTTAATGTATCACCATTACTAAATCATAAAGGTACTATATTTTTAAATTTATAATTATAATTAATGTATCTATAACAAAATCTTTTTACCTTTGGTATTAGAATATAAAAAATCAATTTAAGATTGTATGATTATATAGGTTACCATTTTTAATTTATAAAGGCCCATACACTTTATAAATTGAAAATTGGTACCCATTTAATTAAAACCATTAATGATTCATCCCATGAAACTATTGTTCCATGGATTAAAAATTCCACAATTAGTTAGTTAAATAAAACTACAAAATCAATATATGCAGAAAAACATCATTTATGTTGATGCAACCATTTTATTTAGCCAATCGTATCTCATGATGATATCCAAGAAAACTATCACATTAGTAATAAATACAGGTATAAATGGAAAATAATCATGGAAAGATACTTATTAAGTATAAAATACTATTATAAGAGGTAACTAATCACCCAAGAATTCTATAAATCCAATAATAATAAATAACCATGTAAGGAACCTCCATCAAGTATTTGGAAGTTAGTAAATGCAACCTACATGGAATGGAATATTCATGGAATGTGAATCCCTATTATCCTAGTATTATATATATAATAATATTTATTTTCCATACTAGGGAAAGGTTAAAACACTAAAAATACCATAAATTAGTATTATCAAAAATACATCAACCACTTAAGGTTAAATATGAATCAAATATGAGAAAAAATAGTATAAACATCAGTCCCACCCTTTGAACCTTGATCTTTCCCTCATGTGTGGGTTGGTCGGACCCAAACATGAGTTATTTATCAATTTCCAACACATTAATAGTCTCATATAAACTATACCCAAATATAAATAAAAAATGTAAAGAAACCTATGATACCACTTTTTAATGTCTGACCTATGAGCAACTAAAATGGTGCCCGAATGAGTTTTCGACGTGGCCTTAAGTGCATCTCCCAGCACACTAGAGGATCACAACTAGTTGGGAGGTTATAATGATGGTATGGTGGAGATAGTATACTCTTATGATATGAGTGGTGTGGTCATATAAATTATATAAATCAATAGTAGTAGTTACAGTGACACAACTAAAGAAGATAATAATTACTTATAAAATAGAAAATTCCAAATATATAACCACGCATAAGAATGCTATAATGTACAAAGTAGCAGACATATAATACATGAATAATTAATGTAAAAATGACCTAAGGGATAACTCCATGACCATATTGTGTACCGACTCAGTTCTGTGCTCCCAAGATCCTATAACTAAGAGTAACAACACGCAGTACACTCTAGATCCTAATATTTAACCAAATAGGTATGTCCGGGTACCAAAAAATGGTCTGAAAAGGGTGTGAGGTAAAACTAAGTAGGCCACCACCAATGATGTCTAATATAATCTAGTTTGTGAATATAAAATGAAGTGGTTTGTAGGTATAATAAAATAGTGAATAAGAAAATGACAACAATTCATCTCGGGTTCCTCAAAGAACACATGGCTGGTGATACCTGGTTTAGCCTAAGTCAGACTATCTCTGATCACAATGATGATGTAATGATAGAAAAACAATAAAATACAAAAATAAAATATAATGGTGATGGTGGTAATGTATTCCTAGGACCCATGACTATAATCCTAGGCATCCCTGTATATCTAGATGACCATATAAGGTTCTAAAAGTTAGACAACATTTATAGTATATCATCACAGTAAACCAAATAGAAATAAAGCATAAAGTAAATTCATTTAACTACTGATACTATACAAATAATTCCAAATTAGAACCTAGGTATCACTCAAGACATATTGTAATTTCATTTATCCTATAATCCTTTCTATGGTAGTCTGTATTATGAGTCCAGGTTTTTCTCAAGGAGTGTATCATGTTTGGAAACCTATGAGTCCATCCAATGTATTCTATATCAGGAACCCAATATCACTCAAGGTGTGTCATAATTCATTTAAACACTAATACCATCCATTTAATTCAATATCATGAATCCATGTATCACTCAGGGTGTATATATAATTTGAAATGGACTATGATCCCATCAAATACATTTTATAAAAAGAATATAGGTATTACCCAGGGAGTAATATAATTTCATTCATCTTATGAGCCTATCCAAGTAATTCAATAGAAGGAATCCAAGTATCTCACAAGTCTTAACATTATATCATTTAACTTATGAGCCTATCCAATGCATCCCATATAAATAACCTATGTATCGCTCATGGTGTAAAAAAATAATTAGGCTCACTTCATTCAATAATTAAAAATACTCCATGAGAAATTACATGCCAAATCAAAACTCTTCACTAAACCAATCATTTAATAAAATAATTTCTATTTGATAAAAGGGTCCATGCATGTATATATTCCATTTAACCATTCATCATGATTCATTTAATTTATCAATTCACTTCAAGAAGTAATAAGGGACATGTGAATAGACATGACATTTAAAAATTCATTATTACTCATTTAACTTACTCTATTAAACACTTTAACCATAATTAATAAGGTCCAAGTTCATGTGTCCATAAAAATTACCATTTATTATGTTCATCCAATCATTATATTTAAATAAAAATATGCCAACATACCTTAGAGGGGTATTTGGTTACATGGGAAATACGGACAGAATAAAAAATTAATTATATGAGTTTTATATATTGTTCAAACCCCCTTTTTATTCAAATTGAAAATATCATAATTTAACACAAGCCAAGTAATTATGAATTCCCTAGAGAAATTCAATCAATTCATTTACCATCATTTAACGATTCCTATCTTTAAAATCCAGAGAAAACACACTTAGCAATGTTTTGGATAAATACACACACTCATCATCAAGGGAATATAAGTGAAACAACCATGGGGTTGTACACATTCAGGTCTCAACTTATACTAATATAAAAAAAAATTATAAAGGCTCTATATCTTATTCTAGACAATTAAATTTAAGATTTTCACTTATTAGGAGCGATGTAGGAAGAAATCGACACACGAAACATCAACAACATTTTATAAACTGATGACACTTTGAGGGAAATCCATAGACAACCAAATTCATGATTATAATGATTCAATCATTCATTATCATGATTTTATTTGATCTAGAATGATAGAAAATGGGAGAATCATTAATCACCCTATAAATATGGAATATGAGCTCTCACAATGATCACATCAAAAGCGATAAGAGAAATTGATAAAATAGGTAATATGAGTCGAAGAATAATCACAATACATATAACGCACCTGAAGATGCTTGAATTGGAGGCCGAATAAAGTAGAAACATCCAAGACTATGAGAGGGAGAGGAGGACATCCACGACTATAGGATGGCTATGCATGGGGGAAGAATAAAGGAGGAGGAAAGGTTAAAGATTGGAGAAAAAAGAGTAATTTCTAGATCTTTTATGAGTCTTATGGTTTGGATGCATGGTTTGGAAAACTATTCACCAACCATGTAGTGAAACTATATGATGTAAAACCCATTTTCATTTCTAGGGGAATTATTTGAAAAACCATGCATATCCCATGCACTAACCTCTATAATTTTCTAAAAACAAACTACATGGTCCTGCGCCCCACCTTGTATAGTTTATCAATCCTTGATCCTCAATTTAGGGGTGTTATGGTTGAGCCACATGGTTACTACTAATTATTTTCCAACCATTCAGCACTACCTACTCCTTGTTTAAAATAAGTTTCAAACCTTGATGCTTTCAAAACTCAAGAATACACTCGAGACACCTCTTAGGCCTTAAACCCCGTCTAAAAAAATTACATTTAAGTGATCGAGATATCATATTTAAATACCAATTCTTAGAATAATATTTTTCCATCCACAAAATAAAAAGTTAAAATTTTCATGGGATTTTCAACCTAGTCCAAAACACAGGGTGTTACATTGATGTTCTTCTAGATCTTTATTTATGGATCATATAGTCCTTCTTAATGTGTTATTTATTCCCACACTTTCAACAAGTTAGACCAGGACCAATCAAATTTCCTTAGATCTTATACTATATGCTATATTTTGTTGATTTCTTATGATATATCTTCCATTAAGGTGAATATCATCATCATTTATCATTTATAAAATTAATAGATAGTTCTTGGACTTCCCTCTATATGATATCCTCATTTAGAATTAGATTCCATATATCCTAAAAACTAGATATGTTTTTCTATTAGAATTATTGACAGTAGTCACCATTGAATCTCATATCTCTAGAAGTGAAGATAATAGAAGTAGTGCACATACATTATCCATGAAAGTTAACTTCATCAATTTGAGTTACCCACAAATCATGTTAAAGTCATTCATACGATTTGAAACTGGTCGTGCTTCTAGAAACCTCATTATGAAAAATCATCAAATCATGAATAGTTTTTTCATTGTTTTAGACTTATCATACATGTCTACAAGTGTGTTCATCACCAAAGTAATTGTTTTCTTTTCATGGATATTAATGGAAATATTATGGTCCAAAGACATCCCCACCAATTCTAGTTCCTTCCTATCTATCTATTCCATTATGTATTCTCTATTTTATCTGGTCAAAGTATATTAAGTGGAATATCCAGGTCCTTCTAAATGACATGATCCTCTATCTACATTCTCTAGAATCCAAAATTTATTCCACAAATCTTATCTATCCTGACCTTACCATCATCAAATTTTGTACCTTCTAATGACAGTAACTCCCATTAAAATAGAAGTAACTTCAAGGAAAGAGAAATCATAAAATGATTGAACAATGATTCTATGATACCACATATTGGGAATCCCTACACCACTCCTTCTAATAAGATAACATAATGTATGCACACTTCAACCAACATATATACCTCACTATCAGAATATCACCAGATGATGCATAGTATAAAACTAGGACATTCAAAAGGACACCCTTGACTATGTATATATAAAATAGGAATTCGAAGAACCCTACCCACCATACTAGGTAAATCCTCACAATTTTACAAGAAAATTAATATCCATTAAAAGAAATAAAAATAAATGTAATAGAAGAACATAAATTAGGAAATATCACAATATTTTAATGTGCTTTAGACAAATATTCCTATGTGAATGATAAAAACACCACTGACTCCTTTCCATTATAATTAAAATTACAAGAGATTAAAAAATAGATTACTATTTACAAGTAATATTCACATGATCTACCTCTATCATTGATCTCTTCTTGACATCTCCCACATAAATCACATAAAAAAACATGCTCTGCACTGAGGTTCCTCACACTTAAACAGTAAGTGTCATCCAATCAACAAGTTAAACCTAATCCCTTAATATAGTAGTCAACAAATATTGGTAACCTCAGTTGGAGTACCAACCCAATGACCCCATAATCATTGAACTTATGGACCTCTATCACTCCATTGTGACTCCATCAGAATATGTGAACTTATGATGAAACCAATTCCCCTAGAGAGGTCTTGATGCCACTATCTGCATACCTCACTACTCCATATTCTGGTTACCTATCTTCTGATGAATCAAATCCAATGAATATAATTATAGTGAACATAAATAAATATCACCTCCTAATAAAATCTTGATAAAAATATTAAATAGTAAATTAAATGATCTTAAGTGAATTCCTTGAGGAGGAAACTCATTAGTAAACTTTCTTGTCTGATTTTGGATAAGTGATATACCATAAATCACCAAAATTTACTATTACATGGCCCGTTGGAACTCAATGTTTATCTTAAATAGTTACTGGTTACTCTTACATAACCATATAGATGCATTAGCATTAAAAAAAGTATAATATCTTACATAACATTTATGTTGGAAGGGTTAATCTTACATGAGTAGGAAAAATTCCCATTTAATCATAAATCGGTAGTTGGATATATTATGTGAGTAGGGAGTTACTCATATATAAAAATTCCAAATATAGGTTATTTATAACAAACTAGATTCCACTACCTAGATATAGTGGCCATTTATTACATTAACAACTTTCATAATCAAAATATTTATAGTCTCAAGAGACTGGATTCATATTGATCATTACATTACACTGATAACATAAATTGAAAAATAAATTGGCAGACAATATTATTATTCCTTTATTTCTTATCTATAGATCACACATAAATTTATTCATTATTTCTTTGGGAAATAAGGGAAAAAATAAGAGGTGAGCTGAAACGATTATTAAGGGGTAGAAAATGATAAAACAAATAGCATGGAATTAATATAACATACATAATATTATAGGAATAAAGAAAGAAATAAATTATATATAAATAAATATAATGCACACTATATCTATAATAATAATAATATATTATTTTATAGATAAAAATAATGGATCTCATAATGATGAAATTAATAATTTGAAGCATCATAACCAAACCATTGAGTCCATGTGCCAATAAATCATAAATAAAGGGAAAAGACACTCTCATTACCATATTATAGTTTTCCTCATGAGATGCACCGATGCATCAAGGGGTTATATAATTCTAAAACCCGATGATTACTTAATAAGTATAATGAATTCATCATATTAAATGAATGAATAAATAAAATAATACATAATGTTCCTTAAGAATCCTATTAGATAAACTTGGATAAGTAATTAAAAATTATTTTTTATTGAAATAATAGGTATATAGGCCATTAATATTTCCTTATTTAATTATATAGAATAAATTTTTATTCAAACATCATTCAATTTAGATTATGAAATATATAGTGCTCACACCATATAGAGTAAAGGGTATATGATCATGTTAATATTAGAAAAATATTATAAATAGTTTAAAATTTATGGAATATATCAACGTGATAAATAACATAGAAATGAATGATAAATATAAAGTAAATATTGATAGATATAGAGTTATAGAGAACATAATCATAAGACAAAAAATAAGTGGGAGAGATCCCTTGTGAAAACATATGGTATGAGATATAAATCAATAAGAGTGGTAAAAACATGAATACCTCAATGATTAAGGAAAAATTAATAAGGTTTATATACATAAACCTTTTTATAAAGTACATATAAAGGGAGAAATATATTATAAAAACAATTTATAAAAAGAAGAGATATTTGGGAGAAAACCCGTACCTTGAGTCCCGTATCATCTTATAAGATCTTATAAACTTTTGAATAATAAAATTTTATTTATTAATTACTTATTTATAACCATTTTCTATTTAATTTCATTATGATTACTCTCTTTAATTTATTTATTATCATGTATTTTTTAATGAATTGTTTTTTCTTCTATCAGTCATTTTGAGGTTGTTCAGTTGACAGTTCAAAAACTGCTTCAATGTAAAGTTATTGTTATACGATAACTATTCAATGGTTCTATATGATCTATAAGTTTCAAGGTATAATTTTCATTTCATTATTGAAGTAATGAAGCTTAATATTTCAATATACATTTATAATTCAGAGAATCTTTTTGAATAAGATTATTTTAGACAGTTTTCATTCTTTTATTTTTCTATCATTAATATTATGGTTATTTTATAATTATAGAATCATAAAAATGATATTATTTTAGTATTAATATTATATTTAATCATGAATTTTTTCAAGAATCAATAGAAAATGAATAATGGAATATTCCTTAGTAATATTATTTTAGCTGGTTACAATTGTTTACTTTTAATATCATTAATATCATGGTTATTTTATCATTATAGAATCATAAAAATGATATTATTTTATTATTAATATTATATTAAATCTTGAAATATTTTTTTAGAATATATATAATAGTAATAAGTGAGAAAACCATCATTGTTCACTTTGGTAGTGTAAAAACACCCTGATGAATGGTGTTTTCTTAAAAAAGTTTTAATGAAGGAAAAAATAAAAAATGTTTGGATTTAAAAAAACATTATAGTATAATTAAAATACTATTTTGAAGCTACTTTTAATTATTACATATATGGTATAATGGGTAAGAGAATAATCAAAAGTATAATATATATGTTTTAAAACCTATATTTCTTTTTTAAAAGGTAATGTCATGGTTAAAGACCAAGGCAAAATTTATTAATAATCAAAGAAGGGAAATAAAAAAGTCTAAAAGAATGGATTCTATTAAAATCTCTTTCATAAAGATAAATAAGGTCAAATGGCAGATTATCAACCCACGTAATGCACTGGTTGATACCTTTGTTAGTAAGAGAATCAACCACCATGTTCGCTTCCCGGTAGGCATGAGTGGCAATATATCTGATCTCACGAAGAGAGTCCATGAATTTCATCCAGTGACATGTAAGGGGCCAGGAAAGGTGGACCACGTCATTCCAAATTTCTTGGACAATGCAGTTATAGTCACTTTCAATCCAAATGTTGTTTCAACCCTTTATTTTCACGAATTCAACAGCCTGGATCACTGCTATCATCTCCGCTTCTAAGGAAGTGGCACTAGCACAACCTAAAAACAAACACCCATAAAAGTGGCCCAGATAATCCCTACAGACAGCTCCAAAACCTTCTGGACCCAGGTCCCCTTTTAAAGCTCCATCCACGATTATTTTGATCCATACAGGAACAGGGGCTTACTAGAACACCTCAATTGATTGACACAGATTTTTGTAGGGGATGACAACCCAAAGACGTCGGAGAATCATAAAGTCTTCAATGTAATTGTTACAAATATCTTTTTTTATCGAAGTAGCATCCCTGATAGCAGTGATAATTCTCGAATGACCAGAATTAATATTGAGTGAGTGCCTGTTATGTAAAATTTCATTATGATCATACTAGAAAACATGGAGGAGCTCTACAACAGCCGCAAGAAAAAGGTTCTTTATTTTCATTGAGGTGTTAAGCTCCAGAAAATTTTTCAGATGTATGATAATTGAGTCAGAATAGATCCATCTACAATCAAACATGTCAGTAATAAAATTCCAAAGAGAAGAAGTTGTAGAACAGGATATGAAAATATGGTTGGTATCCTCTCTATGCTGATAAAACATATGAAATTTAGAACAGATTTGGATGCCAAAGGTTTGAAGGAAAAAATCAGTAGGAACACGATTATGCACAATCCTCCAAATAAGAATAAATATATAGGGCTTGATCCAATTCTTATCAAAATGTTTAATCCACGCAAAAATGAATTCAGATGAAGAAAAATTATGACTGTAAAAGGTTTTTGAATCCAAGATACCATTATGTGAAGGTTTCCAAACAAGTAAATCATCTGCAATAGAAAAGGTATGACTATAAACCACATGCATAATGGTATCCGAAATATTGGAATCAGGGTCATTCATAACCTTCTGAATAGAGAGATTTATGTTCTCAGGAGGGGAGTGTGGAGATAACATGGAGATCAGGGGGGATCCAGACCAGTTATCAAGCCAGAAATTAAAAGAGGAGTTTTTACTAACCATCCATCTAGAGTTATGCATAATTTTGTGAAAAGAGTCTCTGATGGAGGGCTAGATAAAGGAGAAAATATAATTCAAGTTACCTTTTTTAAGTTTTTCCAAAAAACTTTTTATAATAAACTCAGTGGCATTAGTATTTTGATTGATCAAATTCCAAGTGATCTTGGTTTGAAGCGCTTCATTAAAAAGTTTGATATTCTTAATGACAAGACCCCCATTTTCTAGCAGTTTGTAGCACATAGACCAAGGGATGGTAACAGGATTTTGATCAACAGTGCTTCCAAACCAAACAACGTTCTTAATGTAACTATTAATTATTTTAAGAAAATAGGTAGACCATTTATAAATCATTAAAGAGTAGACCATTTTAAAGATAATGGTAGATTTGACAAGACAAATCCAACTGTCCATGTATAGGGATTTCTTCCTCCAAAAAGAAAGTTGGTGAAGAACCGGATCCACCACCGAAGAGAAATAGACAACTTTAGGCCTTCCCCAGAATAAGGGAACACCTAAATAAGTAAAAAGTAAAATACCCTCCTTAATTCTGAGGCTTTTAATGATATTGATTTTACGTTTGGCAAGGAATCCTTTACCAAAAAAATAGACGACTTGTGCCAACTAACTGTTCAACCTAAAACCTCCTCATAATGAGATAAAGCATTTTTATGATTTAGAATATTTCTATTTCTCCCATTAAGAAAAAGGATGATGTCATCCACATAAAGAAGATGGGTCGGGGCATTAAGGCCTCGAGGTGCTTGTATCGATTTCATCTTGTTTTGATAAACCAAATTAGTGAAAAGTCTTTTAAGATAGTCTTTCGCTATGGAAAAATGGATGGCAGGTAGAGGGTCACCTTGTCAGACACCCTTTGTGCATTTAAAATATCCTTTAGGGGAGCCATTGATAACGATAGAAATGGCAGAGGATGTAAACAAAGAATGAATACTATTAAAAAAGGACTCATTAAAGCCAAAGTGACGGAGGACCATGAATATAAAATTCTAGTCAATGGTATCAAAGGCCCACCTAATGTCAATCTTAATGGCAACATTCCTGCCTCTTGAAGCTTTATTAAGCACATTGGTACATTCTGAGGCGAGGAAAATGCAATCCTGAATGGATATACCTTTAATGAAGCCAAATTGGTTCCAAGAAATAATTTTGTTTCAAAGAGGAGAGAGACGATTAGCCAAGATCTTAGTAATAATTTTATAAAGAGAGTTGATAAGAGAAATGGCCCGGAATAAATGAATTTATGAAGCATTCACAACTTTAGAAATAAAAGTAAGAAATTGATAATTGAGACCATGAGGGACGCTACCACGAGAAAAGAAATTTTTGACAAGCTTACAGACATCAGAATGGATAACGTCCCAATGTTGTTGATAAAAACCATTGTTAACACCATCCAGACCCGGGGCACTGTCAAGATTCAAATAAAAAACAATGGCTTTAATTTCATGATTAGGAGGAATTCTCAGAAGAGAGAAGTTATCCTCATCATCAAAAAGAGCAGGAATAATACCAGTAATGAGGTCTTTGTTAATGGGATAACCATTAAAAATGTTCTCAAAATATGAGACCACATGATTAGCTATGGTCGCTTCATTGTCCAAGAGAGTGTAACTGTCTTTGAGAAAGGAAAGAGGTCTACAGACTTTCCTAATTCTATGAAAGGCTTTATAAAACATGGAATTTCTATCTCCATGAACAAGCCATTTTGTTTTGAAGACTTGCATATGGATGTTATTTTTTATCACAAGAATGGAATTAAGTTTCAAGGAAATGTTGATTTCATCCTGGGGATCTAAGGAAAAGTCAGCATTTCTGGAGGTGTTTTGAATGATATTGAGATCAGCTTCCAGAGAGGCAATGCCCTTATCAATTTTCTTAGATTTAGTCACACACCAACTTTTGAGAATTTGTTTTAGATGTTTGAGTTTGATGACATAGGAAAAGGCATCAGAGTGGTGTCTCAGTGAATCCCAACATTTTTTGATGAGAGTGGAACAATCAAGGTATGTGGAGCAAGCATTATTAAATTTAAAAGGAATGTAAGGGTTGTGCCTTTTAGATAGAAGACTCATAAGAATTGGGCGATGGTCTGAATTTAATTTGGGTAAGGTAATACTAGAAATAGAGTCCCAAGCATCCAATGAAGGGATGTTCCTGATAGCCCTATCAAGTTTACTAGCCACAGTCCTATTGTAATGACGATGATACCAAGTGAACTTAGCACTAGTCAGGTTAACTTAAATTAAATTAAAATCATCAAATGCAACCCAAAATTCTCTAGAAGTGATGTGAGAGTGCCTTGGGCCGATTTTTTCACTAGGTGAGAGAATAGCATTAAAATCACCAATGAAAAACCAAGGGTCATGGATGGCGGAATCCATCACAAAGAGGTCGTGCCAAAGAGGTTGATGGTGAACCTCAGAAACAGTCTGGGGGTTAGTAACCACTACCAATCATGGCTTCAATATAGAACATCTAGAAACCCTAGAAATAGTACCTGTATTGACAAGTGAAGCCACTGAAGATGCAGCTTCAGAAAGCACCACATCTGAGTCACTATTTGTTCCTTCAAGGCATTGAACCAGAGATAAAGTTTCATTATTTTCTAAGTTCATAGGCTTACCTGCTGAGGTACAGACATGAGATTGTAAGGCAATGTTATTGGAAGCATAAAAAGTTGAATCAATCCCTATTTTCATCACCGAAGACTGGCCGATATGCACTGGTTCATGAAGAGACTTGTCCAGCTCAACCTCACACATATCCAGCACAATCCTTTCAATATCTTCTAGTATGAGTTGATCATTTTCCTTGTTTTCCTCTTCTTGAACCTGCTCAGCCCAGGTAGGATTTAAGGATTCACCCAGCATGGTAGTTTTCTTAACCCAAACATCTATTTCTTTTGTTGCAGGTTCAGTATTTTCAGCCGTCACAGTTTTTTTCTTCTTTTTCATCTTGACCTCAGTACATCCATCATCCACTAGAGGAAGTACTTGGATTTTAACCACACAACAGTTCAACAGTGAATGTCTGATGATTTTACACATCTCACAATACGGAGGTATCCTCTCACATTCAACCCGAATATCTTCTTTTTATTTGTTGGAATTGACGACAATAACTTCAGAAATTTTAGCCTCTATATCAACCTCAACCATCACTTAGGCGTACAATCCAAGATCATCATTGAGAATGCGTTGATAAATTTTGAGCGACATCCCAATACCTGAGGAAATGTCATTGAGTACCTTCTGGTACCAATAAAACCAGTTAAGGCCATGAAGACGAACCTAGATCAACACCAAAGTGTTACGAGTATTGTATGGATTGAAATTCAGGTCCCACTCCGAGATGCGAAGCGCTCCCGGTTTTAGTTGTAGGTTACCCATCCTCCATACGTGAACAAGATCCTCTTGAGACTTCATCATCATGTGAAAATATCATTTTCCGATTGGAACTAATATCCAATCAGTGAGTCCCCAAATATGTGAAATACGCAATTTAAGATCCGTGTTTGACCACAGTTTATTCCCTTTATGATACAAAATTCGATCCATAACAACAAACTTACAGAGAGACGATCTTTGTCGAAGTGCATCTGGTTCAGCATCGAACACAAGTCGACCATCCTCAAGCTTCCTACAGAGAGAGGCCTTCGAGGTTGAAGATATGTAGTGGTCGACACCTTTGAGCACCTCAATGAAAGATATTCCTCTCGGCTTGTCTACTTAAGGGGGATCAACTTTAAGTTCTTTCGGCATGAAAATGAAATCAAACTCTATATCATAACCCGCCATCTGTAGGAAGATGATTGAAGCCAATCAGTGGAGATGAGATCGGTGAAGCGAGAAAACCCTAGGGTTTGCGGCGGCTTCATCGGGAGATCCCATTTTCTTATCCCTACATCATCCAATTTTTTTAAAACCAATATTTCTACATAGTAATGACTTTTAAAAAAAGGTTAGATGAAAGGTAATGGGTAATATATCATCAATAATGGATAAAAATAATGTTAATACCATGAAAATGGAATCTTGAAAACAAAATAAGTGGAAAATAGTTTTAAGATAGAATAATCTTAAATAAGAAAGGAAAGAAATACTTGAGAACCCTTAACATTCTCTTTGTACCACCTCCTTTGGATTGAGTCTAAGGCCTTTATACGAGGGTCCTTTGGATTGAAGAAAACTTAGGTTCATGTATAAGAGAGTGTAGAGAGTTATTTGGGAAAATATTTGGAAATGAAAAGATTTTTTTGGAAGGGAGGAGAAAGAGGTGTAGGATGGGTGTTTATATAGTCACGGGGGAGGGGTATTTTAGAATAAAGTATTGGTTATTTTATTATTTAGGTCAAATACTATGAATAGTGTTAATTCATATGAATTTTATTAGAGTATGATTTAAAATAGAGTTTTATTTGTTATTTTTACACACCTAAAAACTAATTGCATATTTGAAATATTGGTGACACCTTTAATTCTAATTATGACACTTTGAGTTTATCCTAGGTTATTTTATGTTTTATCTTATAAATTAAAGAGATTATATTTCTTACTCATAGATTACAACCAATTTTCATAAAATAAAATGAAACCATTGGTGTAAATATTATGTTTGAAACTAGATAAATTTGATTCATTCTAGTAGGAACAAGCCAATATATTTTTATCATGTTAAGATTTCCACCCTGTACTTTAACTCAAAAATCATTCCTCAAGGTATCGAGAGATGTTTCAATGTTCTTAAAAAAATTATAAGATATAAATAATTCCTAGATATAGTATTTAATAATGTATTAGCTGAATTTGAGTTTATAATCAAAGTACCTCTTACAACATCATTTGGAACTTCAACTTCTATAGTAGTAGTTGCATAAGCCTGACTTTTATCCTTAAACCTTTTCTTGGGAAGATTCCCTTGAAGCCTGGGGAAATAATTATAAGAGTTTATCATATAATTGTAATTGAATCATTGGACATTAATAGTGTCTATCTTTATTTTTAACATAAAGTATTTGTGGTCTTTTTCTCTATACTTGAAATAGACTCCAAATTCCTTCAAGTAGGCTCTATGGTGTTTCTTCCCAAAATTATTACATGTTTTAAATTCCATAATTCCATAATTCTTATTTTAAAATGTTATTTCTACACGGTGATCAGTTTCTATCTTATTCTTATGATTTACTTTGATAATATAGGAAATGAAGAACAAATTCTACGTTTTGATGTCCCTTATTACTATCTCCTCGTATGAGGAAAAGGTTTGAGAGACTAATTTTGTAACGACCCATGAATTTATAGAATAATACATTTTCATTGTCACGACCTGTCCCCCAGGGGTCATGCCGTGACTACTCCAAGACCGCCTTCTATAGGCCAGGGGTTGGATACTTTCACCGGAAAGGAATTTTCCTAAAATGGTAAGGCATTACCTCAAAAACTTGTACACACACCAACATGGTACACTACACACAAGTAAAAACTCAATGGAAGAAGAAATTTGCAACCTGAACTAAATAACCACCACAAAGTGTAATAGTTAGTACTGAATTTAAAGGTGCCAGAATACAAGCCCAACTGAAAGGGAAGTACAGAAAAAGGGGAAAACAGCTCCTGAGGTCATCTGCCAAGGATATTACCTGAAGGCTAGGTACATCTCATCACTGCGAATCCCCATGTCAACCAGTCACCTCCGTACACCATATGGTCCTAGATCCCCAAACCTCAGTCAAAGTTGTCTATCATCTACACAAGACACAACAAGGTGCGGGTGAAGACCATGTAGGTGTGAGTATAACAATACCCAGTAGGGACCCTGATACCCTTGAAGGTCTCTCAAAATTCCACAAAGGGAAAACAAAAAATCATAATCCCAATCACAAAGAACAAGGAAAGACTCATCTCAAACCAGGTATAACTTAATTATAGAAGTAAAAATGATTTTTTGAAAAGCTAGATCATCTTATTCTGTTAAGAGGCTCTACTTCTAACCCACATAGAATTGATCAGTGCTGATCCACATAGGATCACTCTGTGCTGATCCACACATGATCCCTATTCATTTTTCACGTCTCAGCCAACCACTGGATTCCCGCACAAAACAAAATTATTTCTGGGAGGATGTTCTCCTCAAGCCATGGGTCATATTTAAAATAGCAAAAATTCCCACGAAGAATTAACCAGATGAACTACCATGTCATAAGGTTCCCAACACAACAAACGACGCGTCAACCGGATACCCGGTCTGTAAGTTATATGCATTTTAGTACCGAGGTCCTGGTTAGATTTGGGTATGATCCAACCTGGACAAACTCCAACTTTCTTTGTAACTCACGTGGAGTATCTCAAAAGGAACCCCTAATCCTAAGGGTTCTAGCACCATAGATGGTGGGTCAAATGAAACCCGGGTATGCCAGATACACTCGTTTTAGTGGAACAGGGCCGGTTGGGTTCGGGTCCGGTATGGGTCCAGCCCGACTGGCCCGTTGGGCCTGCGCGTCTGGCCTGGCTGGTGGGTCTGGTCCGGATCGCAGTCTAGACCACCTAGAATAACCTAGCCCTTAAGCAGGATGGTTGATGGCACACCAACCGGACGCGGAGCATCCGGTGCGGCCAGATGGCTGCGCCAGTGGGCGCCACCCTCTCTCCTAAAATAGCCAGCTTAGCTAGCCATTTTGTCCAGCCAAGCGGGCCAAACGAACCGGTTCTCCTTCTTTGCATGATGCATTGGTGCTGCACCCTTCCATCACTACTGCATAGCTAGTCACGGTTCCTACCGCCGTAGTGCCTTTGGGCACTGTTCCTCTGCGTAGTCAGCTCGGCAGGCCACCGCCACCGGATTTCAGCACCGTCGCACCAGCAGTTTCCTCTGAGGGCCACCAGAGATGCGCTTGTGGTTTTTTCTTCTTTCCGCCTACGCCTACAGGACTCCTAGGTTCCACCTTCACTGTATGGCCCTTAAATATTCCTTACTGCCACGTTCATTATTCCTACACAAAGAACACATCAAGGACAAGTTTAGCTGAGGGTCTAGGAATTGCTGGGTTCAGCCCGTTCCCTCCACGTTAGCATTTTAAACATGGGGAAGTATAATAAAAAAGGAATAAAAAACCCCAAATTTATGACCCCATAACAACCACACTCACAAAAAGATGAGACGCGTATCAACCCGTTAGTCAGTTGGTCTGTGTTCATTGTATTTTTCAAGAATAGAAAGAGAGGGAATATCAAAGAATGTAAAACCCCTACCTCGAGCTCATTAGAAGTTGTTGTGGATGAGGAAGGAGTTTCCATGCTCGAGGGTGTTGCAGATGAAGGAGAAGCTTCACGTCCCTTGCCTCTTGTCATCAAATCCTCCTATGGTCGTCGAAGCCTTGTTCTAGGTTAGTGGAAGATTCCACGACACTTCGTCAGAGATTCTTTTCTTGAGTGCCTAAAATGAAAGCCTGAGATCAGAATAAATACCGGGGAAGGTGTAGATTAATGCATCACACAATTAATGAGGTTGATTAAGGAGTTTAATTAATGAAACTATTAACTCTCTCAATGGTGTAGTTACACAACCCATTATTTCTCCCAGTGATGCGGTTACACAACTTAAGAGTTAAGACATTAAATGGTTTCACATTGCAATGTGGCCCACCACTATTTTCCAACAGTTTCGAAAAGAAAAATAATAACCTTCATTTATTGTTTTGTAAAGTCCAAGAAATTAACTTTTGCATCCGACCCTTGCCGGTCAAAGTTAGTCTTACCTTAAGAGAATCCTGGCACTACAGATTCAACTGTGTCCTTCGATATTTAATCTGAGCACCAGTTTAAATGATAGAAAACACCACCCACACGTTTACTGAACGTACCTTAAAAAAAGTTCAAAAATCTTTTGTGGACTCTACGGGGCTCGGAATCAAGTGTTGTCAATTTTGGAAGACTCATAATAATCCCACATAATTTAAAAAAATATATATAATTTTTGGATAATTACATTCTCCACACCTTAGGGATTTTCCCCGAAAGATACAATAAAACTAGGGAAACAAAAGGGGGTACTGAGAAAGAATATGAGCCTCCCACTCCCATGTGCTCTCCTAGAGGTTCCCATGCTTCCACCAAACTTTCACTAGAGGAATCAACCTCCCACAAAAGAACCACTCCTATCAATCCTCTATCTCCACTGGGAACTCTTCAAACGTCGCCCTATCGTCGATGTCCAGCTCACCCCAGTCAATAATGTGCGATGGATCATGCACGTGCCTCCTCAACTGTGACACATGGAAAACATTATTCACCTGGTGCATTTGTGGGGGAAGAGCTAGATGGTACACCACCTCGCCTACTATGGTGAGGATATGGAAAGGTCCGGTGAACCTCAGAGATAGGTTTTCACCCTAGCCAAATATCTCTAATCCTCATCAAGGTGAGACCCATAGGAAGACATGGTCTCCCTCCTCAAATTCCAAAGGTCTCCATCTCCTGTTGGCGTAAGACTTCTGTTGGCTCTTTGCAGTCTTCATCCTCTCCTGGATGATCTGCACCTTCTCGGTAGTAGCCTGTACCAACTTTGGACCCATAAGTGCTGACTCCCCTAGGTCTATCCAGCATAGTGGTGATCTTCAAGGTCGCCTGTATAGGGCCTCAAATGAAGCCATGCCGATGGTGGAGTGATAAATGTTGTTGTATGCAAACTCCTCCACCAGTAGGTGACCCTCACAAATACGGCCAAAATCAAGGAAATAGGCATGAAGCATGTTCTAGAGTGTCTGTATCGTCTGCTCTATCTAACCATATATCTGAGGTTAAAAGGTGGTGATCAAATGTAAATGAGTCCTGAACTCCTCCTGTAATCCTTTCCATAAGAGGGATGTAAAACAAGCATCGTGATCTGAGATGATCATTGATGACACCCTATGAAGCTGTATAATCTCATGTACATAGAGACATCCCAATCCCTATACTGATCCCTGCCCTAAGATGGGTAGGAAGTGGGATGAAATGGTGATTCGGTCAACAATCAACCAGATGGAATTGTGGCCCCTGGATGTATGTGGTATCCCTATCACGAATTCCATGGAGATACCATCCCACTTCTATTCCAACACCTCTAGTGGATGAGTTAAGCCTGTAGGTACTTGATGCTCGACCTTCACTTGATGAAAGGTGAGGCATCATGATACGAACTCTGCCACCGCTTTCTTCATCCCAGGCCACCAGTACTGAAACCGGAGGTCCTGGTACATCTTTACTATTGGAACCATGGTCGTTCTATGCATGAATTAGAGTATGGTTTGTGTTTTTTTTCAATCCTCATTGGATTTTCAGAATTTGTTCTAGTAAAGTGATCATATAGTTCAAGAACATAATTGTATTGAAGGTGGTGCCATTTTCCAGTGTTTTCCAAATTTTTGGGCCTAAAAATTAGAAAATTAAGACATGGGTTGTTGAAAAAAGATGTGTTAACAAAGAGAAAGTGGTGCGCGAAATAGGCGAGTTGTGTGTGAAAAAAAAATTTGGTGTGTGAAAAACATGGTGGTGTGCGAAATAGTGGAGCAGGGTTTTTCACGCAAGTGGTGTTTTGGAATCAAAACATCGCAAAATAGCAAAGGCATGAGCTACGTGAAAATTGTAGGGATTTGTGTGAAAAATGATTCATGCACGAAATGTATTACATGTCGAATGAGGGTTTTTTCACTCTACGATGGGTTTTGCATGTGGGGGTCGGCGACGCCTATAAATTAGAGGTGACCCCCCTCATTCCATATGGCTGAAGACTTAAATAAGATCCAAGTGCTGATGCATGTAAAAGGTTTGCATAAAGGGAGTCACACGAAAAAATTCTGAGTTGCACGGAACAAGTCTGAGTTGCGTGAAAAAGGATAGGTTGCGTGGAAAAAAGTGGAAGGTGTGAAAAAAAGAAGAATTTTCACATAAAATTTGAGGTTGCGCATAAAAGTTGATGTTGTTTGAAAAAGGTGGAGTTGCGTGTAAAAGTTGATGTTTTCCGAAAAGGCGGAGTTGTGCGTAAAAGTTGAGGCTGCGTGTAAAAGTTTCAGTTACGCAAAAAGGGTGATGTTGCGCAAAATATTTTTCCACGCGAAAAAAAATATTGCGCGCAAAAGTGAGGTCATTCATGAAATGGATAGGTGTTGCACAAAATTGCCAATGAAACCTATTTGCACGTTCTGATTATCCGGTTCAGTGGTTCAGTGCGTTCAAGTTCATCAATTCCTGACCTTGATGCAAGCAGAGTCTCGTGCTAAGCAGAGGCAAAGAATTCAATGTGAATCTATTGAAGACAATTTCACGACTATAAACTGATTGGGACTTCACCAAAGGCAGTGAGCCAGGGGGAGTCAACAGGAATGACCCAAGGGACACATTATGTTATCCTTGAACTTTTTTAAAGTAAGTGAGTCTGGCACAAAGTGAATGTGACCAAAACATGTAATCCATAAACTTTTAAAGATTAGTGGATTTTGGTACGACTGACACACAGTCGGCATATTCTCCTTGGATATAGCCCATTGTGTTGAACCAAGTAAAAGTGTTGTGTCAAATTCCTTCTTTAATTTGTTTTATAGATCTAACAAATTCCTACCAACGTGAGAACAAGATCCACAACTTTAAAAAAACAAAGGTGACACCCTGATTCACCCCTCCCCTCTCAGGGTGTTATGAGGTCCTTTATTCACCACTCCAGGATATACCACCAAGGGGGATGTGTGGAACTCCCTCAATACCTCCTCTCATAGCATCACTGGTACCATGGTGTGTCTTCTGAAGAGAACGATGTTCTCCCCAACTTCAGAAAATCCTTCAAGAGACTATTATGAGGATATATGAGCATGTCGGGATTCACAGTCAACATCCCAAGTTGTGCCTCCCGAAATCACTGAATGAGTGGGGAAGTGACAGTCATAAACTAGAGGTAATATGCTCTATCACTATCCATAAAGGATATATGTAACGCGTCTAGCTGCTCTGTCACCTCACTTAGAAATTGTAGACCAGACCTCCTACTGAGTGCGTCTTCTACTACGTTCCCCTTCACAGGAGTGTATACTATCTCAAAGTCATAGTCCAGGAGTAACTACAGCCATTTCCACTGTCTCAATTTCACTTCCTTATGTGAGAAGATATACCTGATACTCTTGTGATTAGAGTAAACATTAAACCATTCACCCATCAAGTAGTTCCGCTACATCTTCAGTGAAAAAACCACTACTTCTAACTCTAGGTCATGGGTACCATAGTTCTGTTCATGCTATCTCAACTGCCACGAGCCGCAGGAAATCACCACTCTCTTCTTTATTAGGACTCAACCTAGTTCGGTCTGTGATGCGTCTCAGTAGACTACATACCCCGCACCCTCTTCTAGTAGCCTCAAGATTGGGGCACTCGTCAGTCTCCGCCTCAGCTCCTGGAAACTCTACTGGGAATTCTCCGTCCATAAGAAAGGCTGCCCCTTCTTCATCAAATATGAAAAAGGTACCGATGCCTTATATAATTTAGGTATAAATATCTAGAAGTACCTAGCCAATCCTAGGAAACTCTGCACCTCGGTCACACTCTTCGGTGGCTCCTAAGCAAGAACTTCCTCGATCTTCGCCAAATCCACTGCAACTCCAGCCTCCGAGATAACATTCCCCAGAAAGTGGACTTCCCGTATCCAGAACAAGCACTTTGAGAGCTTTCCATAAATCTGGTTCTCTTAGAGTGTATCCAAAACAATATGCAGGTGTGTGGGGTGCTCCTCCTACATCACTGAGTACACCAAGATGTCATCAATGAAGACCACCATGAAGAGATCGAGGTAAGGATGGAAGATCCTGTTCATCAGCCCCATGAACATTACCAGAGCATTGGTCATGCTGAAGGGAATCCCCAAGAACTCATAATGTCCATACCAACAACTAAAGGATTTCTTCGGTACATCCTCATCTTGTACTCTGAGCTGATGGTATCATGTTCTGAGGTTTATCTTCAAAAACCATTGTTCTCTCTTCAGCTAGTTGAAGAGATCATAGATCCTTGATAGAGGATACTTGTTCTTCATGGTCACATAGTTCAGGCACTGATAGTCTACACAAAGCCTCAGAATCCTATTTTCCTTCTTGGCGAACTAAATCGAGGCTAGCCAAGGAGAAACATTGGGCCTTACAAACCCCTTCCTCTGCAATTATTCCAATTTTACCCTCATCTCATGAATCTCCACGAGAGCCATCTGATATTCTGGTGTAGATATCGGTTCCATATCAGGGTACAAGTCAATGTAAAAGTATACATCTCTAAGAGTAGGTAGTCCCGAAACATCATTAGGAAAAACATCATCATACTGGTCCACCACTAAAGGATAGCTCGGACTCCTCTCATCCACTACACTGAGGGTGAGGCTAGCCAACTGATGAGTGTTCGGTTGCACCCTCCTTCAAGAAATTCTATCCTTTGCTGCAAAGGTTTCCTTCACACCGGTGAAGGAAAACCTAATCCCACCCTCGTGGACACAGCGCACTTAGCACCTAAAATAGTCAATCTGAGTGTGGACTGTGGATAGCCAGTCCATACCCAAGATGACGTCATAAGGCCTTGATGCTGCTACTTGGAGATCCCATCCAAATCTCTCACCTCCTAGAGTGAGCTCACACTACCTTCACCAATGTGTAATAATCAAATCCTCTCCTGTAGGAGTCTCTAATTGTAAGGATCGAGCAAATGGCTCCATCTGAATCTATGAGATCCGAAAGAGTGCCATGACAATGAAAGAGTGACTGACACCTATGTCTATAATAACTTCATCTAGGGTGGAATAGACACATATCATACCTCTAATAATCTCTAGAGTGTTGTGGTTATAGGCCTTTACTACCAAAAGCTGAGCTCACCCCTTTCCACCTTCTCCCAATGGTTGGGGTGGACCACCTGGGGGTGGTGGTGGTAGAACCTCAAATCATCGTCCACCACATTCAACACGACATGCTCCTCTACCACATTCACCGCCCTATGGACCTCCTTGCTCGAACCTCAGCCACTGCCTCATCGATCCTTCAATCATATGATGATCATCCACATGAGGAGTTGGATAGTCATGAGCCATGTGTCCTTGTCCTCCGCAAGAGTAATAGACATTAGTCCTTAGAACAACCCCTCTGCCTCGCGAGCTCTGCACCTCTGACCATGTGTCATGGGTTTGTCCTCCGGAAGGTCTGTCCTGCTTGGACCTCTATGTCATCTGCCTACTGCCTGCTTCAGATGACTCGGATACCTGTCGTTTGGTGTTGGCTCTCACTGTCGGTGCCTGCTCAGCTAAGAATCTCTCCACCAATAATTCCCACTCGAGTAATCTATCCTGTGTCAGGATATTGAGCGATATCATCGATGATCTGATCTCCCATCGGAGACACTGCTCAAAGGTATGGGCCCTAAAGAATGGTTCATGTACCATGTCAATGGAGTAGTGAGGGAGGTCAGTGAATCTCGCCGAGTACTAGGCCACTATCATGCTACCCTGTTGTAAGTGTAGCAGCTCCTAGATACACATTGAGAATAAATTCGTTGGTACGAACTCCTCTTTAAAGAGGATCTCGAAGTCCAACTAAGAGAGTGTTTCCTCCTCATGCATTTGGAGCATCTGGCTCCACCATCTCCCTACTTCTCCATGAAAGAGGCTAGCAGCTAAGATCACCATCTTGACTTTTGGTGTCTCAACTAAGTGAAAAACCCATGCCACGACCTTCATCCAGTCCTTAGCTTCCTGGGGATCTTTCTCGCCACGAAACCTCAAAGGCCTCTATCTCTGGAACTCGTGAAATGCACTCAGTCGGCGTGTACAATCTTCTAGTGGGGCTGGAAGAAAATGATTCCCTATGAGTGGTGGTGCTGCTGGTATGCCTCCCAAAGGTTCCATCACTGTAAGAGGGCCCTGTACCGACGCCTCATCACTTGATGGTCCGTCATCATGTTCTCTCTCTAGAATTCTGGATGGTTGTCTACGTGGTGACATAATTAAAGAAACAGGTGTTCCATAGTCAATAAGTTATACCTGATGAGCTGAATCAAAGAGATCAAAAAGGATCATATCAATTTCAAAACACACGCAATCTGCGTTTTCATGTACTGAGTCAGAAATCAGAATTCACTATCCTGGTGTATGGATACGTCGGCCGCTACACCAACACTGGACTCTCTGAACTGAAACCCAAACTCAAGACAGTTAACAATATTTGTCTATTGAATAGATAGACTCTATGTTATTCTAGCTGAACCAACTCCTTTGATACCACTTTGTTGCGACCCGCCCCCGGGGGCCATGTCGTGACTACCCCAAGACCACATTCCATAGTCCAGAGGATGGAAACTTGCACCAGAAATGAATTTCCCAAAAATGAGAAGGAATTTCCTTAAAAACATGTACACACATAGACAGGGTACACTTTTCACAAGTAAAATTACAATAGAAAAAGAAAGGTGCAACCACAACTAAATAACCACCATAGAGTGTAATTGTAAGTAATGAATGTAAAGGGGAAAAAATAAAATCACAAATGTAATAGAAGTACAAAAAAAGGAAAAATAGATCTTGAGGTCATTTGATAAGGATCCTACCTAAAGGGTAGGTACAGCTTATCACTGCGACTCTCCACGTCAACCGGTCACCTCCGTACACCATCTGGTCCTAGTTCCCCAAACCTCGGTCAAAGCTGTCTGTCATCTTCACAAGACACAACAAGGTGCGGGTGAAGCTCGTGCATGGGTGAGTATAACAATACCTAGTAGGGACCATGAGACCCCCGAAGGTCTCTCAGAATTCCACAAAGGAAAACCCACAAAGCATGTTCTCAACCACAAAGCCCAAAGAGAGACTCATCTCAAACCAGGTATAACATAAGTATAGAAGTAAAAATGATTAGTCATAAAGTTAGATCATCTTATTATGTCAAGAGGCTCTACTTATGACTCGCACAGTATCGATCAGTGCTGATCCACACAGGATCGCTTGGTTCTGATCAACACATGACTTTCATTGCTGATCCACATAAGATCACTATTCATTCTTCACATCTCAACCAGCCACTGGATTCCCGCAAAAAACATGCTTGATTCTAGGAGGATCCTCAAATAAAGCCATAGATCATATTTATACCGATACAAATTCCCAAAAATAAGTTACCCGATGAACTGTTGTGCCATAATGGTCCCAACGTAATAGACGGCGCGTCAACCGGACACCCAATCTGAAAGTTATAGGCATTTTAGTTCCGAGGGCCCGGTTAGATTCGGGTACGATCAAACCCAGCAAAACATTAAAATTCTCCGTAACTCACAAGAATTATCTCAAAAGGACCTCCTCATCCTAATGGTTTTCGGAGTTGCAGATGGCGTTTCAAACAGACGCCTGGTATGCGAGATACGCCGATTTTAGTAGAACAGGGACGCTCAGGGCCGGGTCCGGTAGGGGTCCGGCCCGGCCAGCCCGTTGGGCCCACGGGTCCATCTCATGGGTCCGGATAGGTTTTTTGTCCATATCTCATGGAAGAACTCAGCCTATAAGCAGGTCGGTTGATGACGCACCGACCAGATGCAGAGCATCCGATGTAGCCGGCTGGCTGTGCTAGGGAGTGCCACACTCTCTCCCGAAATGGCCGGCTCAGCTTTCCGTTTTGTGTAGAAGAGTGGCCCGAGCATTCCACTCCTTCTTCGTGTGGAACGACGGTGCCCCGACCATCCACTTTCATGGCCCGACTGGTCGCGGTTCCTGCCGTCGCAGCGCCTACGGACGCCGCTCCTCCGTGCGGTCGGCCACCGCCGCCGGTTGCTGGCACCGTAACGCCGAGGGTGCCACAACGGTGTTTTCCTCCATGGGCCACCGATGATTTATTATTATTCCTACCTACTCCTTCGATCCTCTTGTGTTTCCGCATTCACTGTATGGCCCACAAATATGCCTTTCTGCCACATTCATTGTTCCACCACAAAGAACGCACCAAAGACAAGATTAGCATAGGGTCTAGGACTTTCTGGGTTCGGCCCGTGCCCTCCGCTTTAGCATTTTAAAAATGGGGAAGTATAATAAAAAAAATAAGAACAATCCCCAAATTTAAGATCCCGCAACAACCACCCACATTAAAAGACGAGACGTGGATCAACCCATTAGTTGATTGGTCCATGTTCGTTGTATTTTTCAAGAAGAGAAAAAGAGGGAACATCAAAGCACATAAACCCCCTCCCTCAAGCTCGTTGGAAGTAAATGCAGATGAGGAAGAAGTTTCCCTATCTGAGGGTGTTGCGGATGAAGGATAATGTTCCCGTCCCTTGACACTCATCGTCGAATCATCAAAAGGTCGTCAAATCCCCATTCTAGGTTTGTGGAAGACACCATGACACTTCTTTAGAGGTTCCTATCTTAACTTCCAAAAAACCCAAGACCAAGCTCAGATTAAATAGTGGGGAAGGTGGATATTAACGCACCACATAATTAATTAGGTTCATTAATGAGTTTAATTAATGAATCACTTAACTCTCTCAACGGTGCAGTTACAGAACCCATTATTTCTCCCAAAAGTGTGGTCACACAACTTAAGAGCCATCCCATAAAATGGTTTTACTTTTCACTATGGTCCCACCACCATTTATCCAACGGTTGAAAAAAGAAAAATAAAATAACCTTTAGTTAGTTTTTTTTTATTTTTTGCAAATTCAAAAAAATTAACTTTTTCGTCCGACCTTTGACAATCAAAGTTAATCTTCCCTTAAGTGAATCCTAGAACTATAGATTCAACAGTTCCCTCAGATTTTTAATTCGCTCACCTGTTCAAAAGATATAAAACAACACCCACAAGTTTACTGAACACACCTTAAAAAAATTTCAAAAATCCATTCTGAACTCTACGGGCCTCAGAATCACATGCCTTCAATTTTCATAGAATCGTAATAATCCCAAATAATTAAAAAAAATATATGGAATTTCCTGGTCTTTACATTCATATATATTAATATTTATGAATAAGATATTAATTTTATTTTAATGAGGAGACTTTGTCTGATATCTTACTCAATATGAAACAACATGTTTCTTTGAAATCTTACATTACACATAACTTTCAGTTATACCCAAAATATATATAATAATATAATTATATTAAATGGTAGTTAACACCTAGCCATATTATTGGAGGGAATGAATAGAAATTACTATAATATGATTAAAAATGTTCTTTAAATGTTTTTAATTTTAACCAACAAATTTTAGAGGATTAAAATAAGAATGAATCCTATTTTAAGAATGGAAAACACTAATATTCTTTAAAAGGTCGATTTACTGGCTTTTGATGGAGAACCCTTTTTAAATCTAGTTTTTTTTTTCACTTTTATATGTTATATTTTAAAAAATAATATTTTTCTTTAGAAGCAGGACATCAAAATTTATACTGGATGAAATTTTGGTATTTTTTTGATAAAGTTCATTTTTAATGAACAATAAAAAATACTGAATTTTAATTCAAAACCACCTTTTAATTTAATTTATTTATATATATATATATTATAATTTTAATTGGTTTTAAAGTTTAACTGGATTCTATTTTTATCATTTATTTCAATTTTGGTAATTTAAAGTAATTTTACTTTGAAATTGGACATAAACACATGCTAATCATTTGGTAGTTTTTACTTTTTAAAAACACGCTTTTTGGTTTTGACAATGGAATTAATTTTAAAATAATTTCTGTAACTTATATGTTTTGAATTTAGAAAAATAGATTCCATATTTGAAATTAGGTGGTACAAATTGTGTAAATATAAAATTTTTAGTTTTAGACACTATGAATAGTAACTTTAGTAAATATTTTATTTACCATGGTTAAAGGGTAAATCTGGTAAATAAGGGTAAAAAAATAATTTTATAATAATATTAAATTACTTTAACATGTGTCATAAACCTATTTTCTGATACATGTCCGACCATGGGAATTATTGGGTCTATTTTGGGACCCCATGGAGTTACTTGTAAGTGAAAATGACATTTTATAAAAAATAATTTAAAGTTAAGGAAAATATAACATAAAAATATATCTTTTAGTAAAACAATTTTTATATGGGGTTATATAAGTGATATTTTCAACTATAAATAGTATTTAGAAAGATAAAAATATTTCCTACATAATGGTATTTTATTTATAATTTTTATACATTAAATAAATAAATTTAATTATGACACAATGGCGATGTAGTGATTGCTTCATTAAAAAAGGATTCAAATAAATGATATTATAAATGTTTAAATAAATGTAATTTGGTTATTTTGATATCATAAACTAATTTTATAGATGATATTTACATGTCATATTTTTATTAATGAAGTTTTTTTTAATCAAAAAAATTGTTTTGGATTTTTAAAAAATCCATGATATAAATAGTGTCAAAATTGACAAAATTCATATTTTAAAATATAAAATATTTTATTAAATATTATAAAATTCTAAAAAATCTATGATTCATAAAAATAGTTATAATAAATTGCAAATTTTATTAATGACTATTTATTTGGATATGTGTCATGTTTTGGTAACTATTTTGATTCTCAAAGTGTTAAATACTTGATAAAACAGTAAGAGTAAAAAAGGTTTAAATAAAATAGATAAGGATTAAAAAATATCCAAAATCTATCCAATTATTATTGAATGATTTTATTTATAATTATATTCACGTTATCTTATCACTTAATGAGTTTTGGACCTTTTGAAATCGAAAATATGTTTATAATAAAATAATACTTTTGAACTTTCTTAAAGATCCCCTCCTCCCTCTTATAAAAGGACACCACCTCAAACACATCACACACACCTATAAAGCCCTTTGTATCGTCCAAAATCAGATCCAATAAGCTACCAACATCTCCCTTTTCCACTTAGAAGATTTAACCTAAGAATAAGGCAATTCAAGAATTCATTTTGGCTCCAATAAAAGAGAGTTACACGTTTTAAGAGGTAGCGTCTTCTCTAAAATTCTTTTCCATTATTCTACTTCTTCACACCCTATTATTTTACTTTACTTTTATTACATAAAAAATCCAGTATCCTAAATATAATAAAATATTTTTATGATACGTTTTCAAACTACACTTACACACACCTCCATCTAATGGATTCAGAACATACTGTTTCTGTGGACGGTGAACTACTGCCTCACGAAATGAGGATTGTTCGATTTTTTTGTACCACCTATCATGGTGGCCATTAGGATGGAATAGTATTTGTATGTGAAATATATTATATTTATATTTTATCTATGATTATTTATTTTTCATTGATATCATATCTTTATGTTTTTCATAATGGGTAAATACGATAATTTCATTTGAGGAAGTGCGGACTAACGCCCCCTCAAAGTGATATGACTCATTCATTCCATACATGGAACATATGAAGGATGGAATTAATGAAATTATGTATAAAATATAACATATATATTATAATGGAGTTATAATATACCTATGTATCATTTTTCTTTCATTCCATTAAAATGAAAAAATTAAATGAAGGTAGTGTTCATGTGTACGTACGACTTACCGTCTCCATGAACGGTGCATTTTATTTTCATATATCCAAATGTAAAGGAATATTATAAATACAAATATAATGGATATAAATACATATATACTGTATATATATTATATTTAAATCATAAATAAAATTCTAGAGATAATGAACTTTTGACTACGTGGACAATTTGTAATTATAACAAGTTCATTTTTTACTCAAGTACCGAATATCGACAAAACGACCAATATTAACATAAATAATTATGTAATTTTTATAATTTGGTAATATGTGATATAAAAGGAATAATAAACTTTAAAAAGGTTCTTAAAAAAGTATAAATTATCTTAATTTTATTTTCCAGGAATATAAAGAACGAACAAGATTAGTCAGACTCGAGGTAAGGGAACCTTTCACCCTCCTCTTTTAGTCAAAGAATTATTTATGTTATATCTTTTAATTTACATTTTCTATTGTTTGAATATGTTTTTCTATGTCATTATTGCTTTAAATTGTATTTCCAAGTGATGAGAGACCCTTTTCTTTCCTATCAACCCATTATTTGAATTTTAAAGTGACGCCGTTAGGTTGTTGAATTTTCGTAAGGGACTACGTATCAATCTCATTTCATTAAGTAATATATCGATATTGTGCACCTTTATTATCCCGTAAGGTGTATATAAACCCTTTTTAATTTTATATCATGAATTTCTATATTATGATGATATTTAAAGTTTTTTTGATGTCATTTTTTAATTATTTTTATTTATGTGTTTCTCAAGTGTTACAAGACTCTTTAACTAAAACATCATTTTAAAAGTTTTAAAGATTTATTATTTTAATTATTTATCATTAATTTCCATGTTTTAAAAATGTTTTGAGGATTTATTAATATGGAAATTGATGTTTTAAAATGAAATTCCTTTAAATGTTTCAAGGTGTTATGGGGAACTTTGAATCAAAAATATTCTTTTAAAATGTTTTAAATGTGTCTTTTAAAATGAATTGATTATGTCAATAACTTGAACTGATATATTGTTATTTCAATATGGGAATGTTATCATTCCTTTATTCTTGTTTTATGTGTTATGATTACGTCATGGTTTTTGGGCATTGTTTACGGATATGGGTGGTTCTATGATAAACCTAGGGAGGGTGAGCCTGAGATAGCTCTCTAATGCATTGGGTAACATGACATAGGTAAACATTAATGTTTCTCATAATAGATTTAAGGAATATACTATGATGGGTATTCCAAACATAAATCCATATGTAGCTGTGAAAGCTACAATGTATGTATGACATGGATGCCACAAGTTACCTTTATGATTTATGATTTCTATGTGTTATTCATAAATCTTATGATTTAATGAGGTATGTTAAAGAGCTTATGTTTTGTATATATTGATGGAATAATGTTTTATTTCTTTATTTAATAACCCTTACTGTGCTTTTTATAATCATCCCAAGTTTTGAAATGTTTTTCACATGATTTAAAGATAAATTGGGTCAAGGATGAGATCAAGGAAAAGTCATGCTTTCTAAATCATGAAACTAGACATGTTTACTTTTTTAAGAGTTTATGTTTTATGAAAAAAAGGGATAGTGAGTAGAAGTGTATACTTATAATATTCAAGTTGTTATGTATATGTTATGAATTAATTATATAAATCTCTAAACCTAAAAATATTCTCAATGTGAATTATTAACATAATTCCAGATTATTTAATGTTTAAGGATATGGACTTATAATTGGTATTAGAGGTCGGTTTAGACATCCTTAGGGATTAAGAGTTTTTATTAGACACATGGTTAGTCCATATGTCTTCTCTTTAAGTTAAATCCTTATTTTGTAACTTTTTCAGATCAAGGAATGTATGTTACAAATGGAAGGATGAGGATCTCAAATGACATTTCTATCTCTTCTGGATGACTTGCTTTCAATAATTATTGAAAAGTCATGTCCAGACGATTCTGAAACATTTTCTAACATACAACTCCCTTGAAAGAAATTGATTAAGATATCAAACACCCCCGATATACCTCGATACCATCGTGGATCATTGTTTTTATTTAATCAAATACTATTTTATCAATATTCTCATATTTTCAATAAAGGTAAATATTACCAATGAATTTTTAAATATTTTACCTTGTCACAAGATTTTGAATCATATTATGTTTTTGAAAAAGGTGATAAAGAAGGTGACCCTTACGAAACCTATTTATATTTTCTTTTAGATTATATTCTTTTAGCACATACTTATGATATTTTAAAAGGACCATTTATTGAGTGTTTAAACTCAAACTCGGTCCGAATGTTTTATAAAAATCAAATTTTATCAGATGTTTTGAAATTATATGTCATACAATATTATTTTACAAAACTATTTTTCTATGAACACCCATATGACCCAAGTTGTTCGAGGTGTATTTGGATAAAGGAATCAGATGATTATGAAGGATCTATAAATTATTTTTTCAATGCATGGACCATCTATCTACATGAACAAGATGATGATGAAACCAGGTGGACACCATGGCCAAGGTACGATGATATTTCTTTGGGAATAGTGTTATTTTATTGAGGTAAAAAATGTCAATATATATAAGACTTAATGAATTAAGATTTTGAGTTCATTATGAGTTGGGATGAAAATGAGAGGTCTAAGAAAACCATTGAGGTTAAATCATGTTATAGTTATTTTTGAGTTTTTAAAAAGGGGACAACATGAAAGATGAGTGACAACCCGTTGTGTATGGTAAGTCCATGGGAATTGAACCCACAACCGAAGGGAGACCAGGGTGCATCACCTACCACTGGACTACGTGAAGTCCCTAGTTAGTATGACTTATTCTTTTTAGATAAATGATTTTATTGATAAAAATAAGTTTATTTGGGATATTATGTTTTAGCAAATGGATATCATTAGTATAAGAAAATTATTTTGTGATTAAGTGAAAAATGTTATTTTAGAAGACTTTTTCTCTTTTGGGAACACTATATGCCTAAGGAAAATAGAATACTTTGGGATTTCAATTGAGGAGTAATGGTGGAATTTTATTTTGTAAGAATCTATGTTTTTACTGGGGTCATATAGAGATTCAATTTATTAATGGAAATGATTAACCAATCTTGGACAATATGTGATTAGCTTAATTACTTTTCAGTATGATACTTTAAGAGTAGCGGATGTTATTTGGAGATAAATGTTATGATTTTTGTGGAAGACTATGTGATCAAATAATTCTAAATTTTGGGTTCCAAACATAGTTTGTATTTATTTGAATAATTTTAAGGACAATTTTTTATTGAATGGTCTTTGTTGAACTTTGTGTATTGTTTTTATAATTTTGGAGATTAAGAGTTATATTTATTTTTTATAAAAGATTATACTTTTTGGGGATTATTTGATATTGTACTAACCATTTTGGTTTTGGTTAATATATAGTTAATCTTTTTTGGATAATTTGATTCTATAGAAGTTGATTATAGCACATTTGATGTGACAAAGTCATCTTGAATACTCATAGTTTGGAGAAAATATGAGTCTGTGGTAGAAATTTAGTAAAAGATGAAAGTCTACATGACAGGTAAGTATGTTTCCTTATTTTCTTAGTCAATCTCAAAAATAAATTCCTCAAATTAATGAAAATAATTTTAAAATAAAAATGTTTTTCGTTTACTTTTACTATTATGAAATCAAAGACCATTTTAAACATCACAAGTTTGTGTTTTTCTGGTGGTTAACTTTCTACTGATCATGTTTTCTATCACTCTCCATCAGAACTTGACACTTAGTTTCTCCTACATATGCATGTTTTACTACATGGAATCCTCATATGTGTAATCTCGGGTGACCTTTGTACTTATCTTTCTTTCTTTTGAAGTGATAGTATTATTGACTCGTTTTACAATGTGGGACTTTCAATGAAGTTTCCAAGCCCAATTTTAAAATTGCGAGGACACAATTTCCAAAAGGGGGGAAGGATGTAACGACCCAGGTCTTTATAGAATTATATATTTATATATATATATATTAATATTTATGAATAATATATTGATTTTATTTTAAAGATGATACTTTTTCCTATAGAATACTCAACATGCAACAACAAGTTTCTTTGAAATCTTACATTGTACACAACTTTTAGCTATAACAAAAAAATAATAATAATATTATTATTTTAAATGGTAGTTAACGCCCAACCATTATATTTGCGGGAGTTAATAGAACTAACTAAAATATTATTACACATGTTTGTTAAATGTTTTTACTTTTATCCAATAAATTTTAGTGGCCTAAAATAAGAATAAATCTGATTTTAAGCATGAAATACTCTAATATTATTTAAAAGGTTGATTTACCACCTTTTGATGGTAAACCCATTTTAAATATACTTTTTTCCAAATTTACATGTTCTATTTTAAAAAATAATATTCTTATTTAAAAGTGGAAAATCAAAAATTTAAATTGGATGAAATTTTGGTATTTTTCTGATAAAGATCATTTTTTAATGAATAGTGAAAAATACTGAATTTTAATTTAAAACTTCCTTTTAATATAATTCATTTATATAGATATATTTTACTTTTAATTGGATCTAAAGTTTAATTGGATTATATTTTTATCATTTAATCCAATTTTTGTCATTGAAAGTAATTTTACATTGAAATTGGACCCAAACACATGTCAGTCTTTTGGTAGTTTTTGTTTATTAAAAGTACCCCTTTTGGTTTTGACAATGGGAATTGATTTTAAATTATTTTTTCCAATTTATGTGTTTTGAATTTGAAAAAAGGATTCCATATTTGTAATCAGGAGGTCCAAATAATATAAATAGGTAACTTTTATTTTTAGACATTATGAATAGTAACTTCAGTAAATATTTTATTTACCAGGGTTAAAGGGTAAATCTGGTAAATAAGGGTAAAAATTAATATTATAATAATATTAAATAAACATAACACATCTCCTAACCATATTTTTTGATACATTTTCTACCATTGGAATCCTTGGGTTGATTTTGGGACCCCATGGAACCACTTGTAAGTTAAAATGACGATTTATAAAAATTAGTTTAAGGTTAAGGAAAATGTAACATAAAGATATATCTTTTAGTTTAGAATTTTTTATACGGTATTATATAAGTGATATTTTCAACTATAATTAATCATTATAAATATAAAAATATTTCCTACATCATGGTATTTTAATTATAATTTTTATATATTAAATAAATAAATTTAATTATGACACAATGGTGATGTAGTGATTGTTTCATTATTAAAAGATTCAAATAAATGTTATTATAAATGTTCAAATAAATTTAATTTGGTTATTTTGATATCATACACAAATTTTATGGTTGATATTTACATTTTATATTTTTATTAATGAATTTTTTTCCAATCAATCATTTTTTTTGGATCTTTAGAAAAGTCATGATATGAATAGTGTCAAAATTGAAATAATTCATATTTTAAAATATAAAATATTTTATTAAATATTATAAAAGTACAAAAAATATATGATTTTGAAAAATAGTTATGATAAGTCTCAAGATTTATTAATGACACTTTATTTGGATATTATTCCTGTTTTGGTAACTATTTTTATCTCAAAGTGTGAAATGCTTGATAAAACGGTAAGAGTAAAAAATTGTTAAATAAAAAAAATAAAGATTAAAAAATTTCCAAAACCTATCTAATTATTATTATATGATTTTATTTATTCTTTTATTCATATTATATTCTAATCTAATGAGTTTCGGACCTTTTTAAATTGAAAATAATTTTATAATAAAATAATACTTTCAAACTTTCCTAAATAGCCCCTCCTCCCTCTTATAAAAGGACACCACCTCTAACACATTACACACACCTATCAAGTCCCTTGGCTCATCCATAATCTGATCCAATATGCTTAAAACATCCCCCTATTCTTCCTAGAATCTTTCCCATTGGAATAATGCAATTAAATAATTCCTTTTGGCTCAAATCAAAGAGAGTTACACGTTTTAAGAGGTAGTGTGTTCTCTAAAATTACTTTCAATTATTCTACTCATTCACTCCACATTATTTTATTTTTATTTGATTACATAAAAACTACTGTATCCTCACTATAATAGTATTTTTTTATGATAAGGATTTTAACTACACTTAAAAACACCTCCATCTAATGGATTGAGAACGTACTGTTTCTATGGATGGCAAACGACCGCCTCACGAAATGACGATTGTTCTATTTTTCCGTACCACCTATCATGGTGGCCATTATGAGGGAACTGTTTTTATATGTGATATATATTATATTTATATTGTATTTATTCTTCTTTATTTTTCATTTATATCATACCTTTATGGTTTCCATAACGAGTAAATATGATAATTTCATTTGAGGAAGTGCGGACTACCGCCCCCTCAATGTGATATAGCTCGTTCATTCCATACATGGAACGTATAAAGAATGGAATTAATGAAATTATGTAGCATATATAAAATATATATTATAATGGATTTATAATATATCTAAATAACATTTGGTTTTAATTCCTTTAAAAATGAAAAAAAAATGAAAGTAGCATTCATGCGTACGTACGGCCTACCGTCTCCATGAAAGGTGAATTTTTAATTTTATTATATCTAAATGTTATGGAATATTAAAAATACATATATAATGGATATAAAGAAATATATAATGGATATATATGATATTTAAATCATGAAACTAATTCTGGAGATAATGGACTTTTGACCACATGGACAATTTGTAATTATAACAAGTTCATTTTTAACTCAAGTTCCGAATATCGACAAAACAGTCGATATTAACTTAAATAATTATGTAATTTTTATAAAGTGATAATAAGTGATATAAAATGAATAATAAAATTTAAAAATGTTCTTAATAAATTATAAATTAACTTATGTTTTTTATTCAAGAATAGAAAGAACGAACGAGACAAGTCATACTCGAGGTAAGGGAACCTTTCACCCTCCTCTTTTAGTCAAAGACTTATTTATGTTTTGTATTTAAATTTCCATTTTCTTATGTTTGAATATGTTAATATATATACTTATTACTATGAATTTTATTTCCAAGTGTTGAGAGACCCTTTTCTCTCCCATCAACTCATTTTCTAAATTTTAAATTGATGCTGTTACGCTACTGAATTTTCGTAAGGGACTACGTCTCAATCTCTTTTCATTGAGGCATATCTTGATATTGTGAAACTTTATTATCCTATAAGTTGTACATAAAACCCTTTAGAATTTTTATATCATGAATATCTATATTTTATTGATATTTAATGTTTTTTGATGACATTCTTTAATTATTTTTATTTAAGTGTTTCTCAAGTTTTATGAGAGTCTTTAACTAAAACATCATTTTAAAAGTTCTAAAGATTTATTCTTCTAAATCATTCTCATTGATATACATGTTTTCAAAATGGTTTTTAGGATTTATTTATATGGACATTAATGTTTTAGAATTACATTCCTTTTAAAGTTTCAATGTGTTATAGGACACATTGATTCAAAAATATTCTTTTTAAATGTTCTAAATATGTTTTTTTAAATTAATTGATTATATCAATATCTTGAACTGATATCTTGTTATTAAAATGTGTAAATGTTATCATTCCTTTATGTTTTTTTTATATGTTATGATTATTTTATGGTTCTTTGGAATTGTTTACGAATACAACTGGTTTCGTGATGAAACTAGGGTAGGTGAGCCCGAGATAGCTCTCCAATTCATTAGGTAACGTGATGGAGGTAAACGTTAATGTTTCTCCTAAGAGATTTAGGGAATATACTGGGATGGGTATTCTAAATGTAAATTACTATCTATATGTAAAAGCTGCAATTTAAGTATGATATGGATTCCACATGTTACCTATATGATTTAGGATTTCTATGTGTTATTCATAAATCTTATTATTTCATGAGGTATGTTAAAGCGATTATTTTTTGTATCTATTGATGGACTAATGTTTTATTTAATTATTTTATAACACTTACTGAGCTTTTTATGCTCGTCCCAGGTTTTGAAATGTTTTTTACAAGACTTTAAGATGAGTTGGGTCACAGATGGGATCATGAAAAAGTCAAGTTGCCTAAAACATGGAACTAGATATGTTTCTTTTTTTAGAGTTTTCATTTTATAAAAAAATGGATAGTGAGTAGAAGTATCTACTTGTAATATTCAAGTTGTTATATATTAGTTATGACCTAATTCTCTAAATCGCTAAACCTGAAAATATCCTCAATGAGAATTATTAACTTAATTCAATATTATGTAATCTTTAAGGCTGATGCCTTACAAATTCACTTTATAGACTTGGATTTATCCCATTGAAGAAGTGATTGATATTTATTTACAGTTTTTTAATTTAATATATTTCATGAATCACTAGTCTTATAAAGTTAGACTCATACTCAACTAATATGTTATTGTGAAAAACATTCTATCTAAAATATCAAAACTAATAGAATGAATGATTTTATAAGTTCCATATCAAATCTATATGTAGGAAAAGTCAGTGGAACTAGATGAAGGAGAAGTGAATGATGAAGAAATGGAAATAATAGTGATGAATGGATCTGAATAATAGAAGAGTGAAAGAATCTATATCTCATATAATAATAACACAAATTGAATTACATAAGAATAACTTGATTGTTTGAAAAGGATATATAAGATTATTCAAAAGGGATATGTAAGAATTAATTAGTTAAAATGAAATATTCATTGTAATTTATAATTTTATATAGTGCATCATCTAGTATATTTGATTAAACATAGTATCGTCTATATATATCATAATGCAGTAGAGATTGTCTTCATAGATTTCATGGTAGTGGCACCGAATTTACCAACTAGAATCACCTATAAATAAGATGAGTGTAACCACTTTTCTTTTATCATAATATTGTAATAATTATCCTTCATTAGTATAAAATAAATATTTTTTATCTCATGGAGTAAGACTAATTTTGAACAATGTAAATCCATGTGAATTCTTTTATTCTTCATCTCGTATGTGATTCAAAATATCTTCTTAGGTGATAAAGTCGATTCAGTGCATGATAAAGGAATTGTTTTCCTTTTATTTAGAAATTTTTATGGGGTGATTCTAGTTATGGAAGTTTTGAATTGTGTTATGAAAGTGAGGATTCATAAGGTAATTCCATAACGTGGGGAGTTAAACATAACAATTGGAATCCAAGATTGACTTAGAATCATACTTCTTGTGAGGTACTTTTCTTAGTAGTTTTTTAGTTTCTATGGAAGATTAAAACTTCAAAAGGAATAGTTTTAGATGAAGGAATGATCCATATCGAAAAGATTAATGAGTAAGATTTCAGATTCTACAAGATCCATATTAAATATCATCTAAGCCAAAAGGATAATGAGATTTCATTGAAGGATACCAAACCAGAAGTAATGGGTAAATCAGAATGGGAAAGACTCAACTAGAAAACTCTCATGGTATTTTAGATTACATTGTCCCAAAAAGTGGCCTCCAACATCTGGGATGTAAGGAAAACTATGAAACTTATGTCTAAAATCATATACATGTATGAAAATCCTACCATAATTAATGAGGTTTTTTCTGATCCAGAGACTCTTTACCATGAATATGGAATAAGGTAAGTCAGTTCCAAATCATGTGAAAGAATTTAACATGATTTGGAGTCAGCTCAAATCAATAGGAGTGGTGTTATGAGGTCCAATATAGGACGTAGTTTCCCTTTAACCACTTCTAGAATAATATGTTGTGATGGTTACCATGGTAAGTAATTAGAGCGCTAAGTTTGACTTATAATTTTTGAATGTCCCTGAATCTCATTATATGAAGAGATTTCGAAGAAGGAAGTAAATAGAACTATTGTAACTGCCTTTAGCATGAAAATTAGAGGGTATTAAACTTATAAGAAATGTCATAATAATAATTTAGAGAAAATATAGAAAATTTTAGGGAAATTGATTTTTCTCATACCCATATGTTGGAATTTCAAAAAAAGGGTAGATTAAGGAAATATTGTAGTGATTGGAGGGTATGAGAACATGATCATAACATTCAAAAATTATAAAAAAATTAGTTGAATATTATTAATCATTATTCATGGAATAAGTGTTTTCCTTAATAGAATACATATTTCACATGTGTTCCGAATCATTAATAATCAATCATGAGCCATGAGATCATATCATAAACAAAAGACATACATTTTTGAAATATAAAAAATCATAGAAAATAATTTCCTTAATCAAGGATCATTTCCAAGACTATCATAATGTATTGGTCTCACTCCCCATTCAATCATTTCCTTAGTCAAGGTTCAATCTTAATACTATCATATTAGTCAGAGTCCCGTAATGAACTAGATTCACTCGCCATTCCAATCCTTATTAACTTATGAGATATTAATATTTACCTAATTAATTAGAGGGATATATAATTTTGGGACCACCCATAACATAATTAAAACCACACATATGTGTTCCAAAATATCATAAAACATTCATCATAACATAAAATCATAATCTATGGAAATGAAACGGGTTTCATAAATATTTCATTATTTCATCATAGAATAACCTTTAGAAAAGAAATGAGTTTTATACAATCATTGTGTGATGATAATCATCATAAGTCGTTAAAAAAATTGGATGTAATCATAAGATTATATCCCTAGTAAGACATAATAATCCTTAAATTATTCTTATATAGAAAAAAATATCATTAAAATAACATTCAACCCTTAATTTTAAAACATGAGAAAAATATCCTTTTCTTTTGATAACATTTTAACTAAAAATTTAAAAATTATTTTAAAAATTATTTTACTTAAAAATAACCAGGGAAACTTTTAAATGCATCTATGAAGAAAATAATTTTCAATATGGAGAGAAAATCCATTCATACTATATACATTAAAAGAGAACATTCTTTTAACACTTTTGAAAAAAAGTCAAAAATGACTTTTTTGGGAAATGTTTCTTTAAAACAGTTAATTTAATTTATTTATTTTTAAATAATGTAGAATTTAATTAAAATGAACCTTTTTAAAAATTTAAAGTATATGTAATATCTTCTATAAAACAATTTTTATGAGGATGGACATGGAAGAAACAATCTGTCGACTAAAAATAAAATAATATTGACTTTTATTTAAAAAATATTTCTTAGTCATTCTAGGTAACAATGAGAGGAAAATTATACAAATACATAAATTTTCATATAATAACTAGAATAGAATAAAACAGGTTTTTTTTGAAGCGAAATATCTATATAATTTCACTAAATTAAAATTTAGCATAGACAACCCAAAAAAAATGATATTGTAATATAAAATCTGTACCAAAAGTCTCATATTTCTTTATATGTGTTCAAATATACTATATAATAAATATAGGTTTATTATAAATATGTTCCAGAACCATTTTCAGACATAAATTTTTATTTATAATTATTTTTTAAATTTAAATTATCATTTTATTAACAATTTCTTTATTAAAATGAACATTCAGGTAAAAACTGATCTATTTTCCAAATAAGTTTTAGGTTGATGGTTTTGATAATTTCACATTGACCATGAATTTATCACCTAAATAATTTTAATAATTAAATAATTACCATATTTATTCATCATATTCAATTTAATAATTATTCATATAAAGTAGTGATGAAAAACGAACCACATCACTGTGTGGATGTGGTAATCCACATGTACACTTGGGTGACGTTAACATTTTCCAATGGATGGAAAGGTAAGAATGTAGAAAATATATTATAATTATATAAATATAATTATTTTATAAATATTATATATAAATACTAAATACATCATAATAACCAACCCTGAATAATGGTGATGGAAAATGAATCGTATCACCACATGGAGGTGGTAGTACACACATACGCATAAGGGATACTTTCATTTCTCATTTGAGGGAAAGGATGTAGAAAATATTTGATCCATTATATTAAAAACGATTAATTATATTGAATATAATAAATTAATTATTTTATAATAGATACCATGTATTTATAGGAGGTATAAAAAGGAAACAATTGAAATAATTGGTTATGAGTCATACCTCTTCATTGAAAAACCTCTTTTGGTTTACAGCTTAAGCCATGAAAGGATGGTATTATGATCAAAAAAAAATATATAGAAAATGGGTAAGTATGTTAGGAAGGTATTGGTTTAGATATTTTATGATCTATAAGAATCATTAAGTGTGAGGAAGAGATGAGTGGTGATGTCCTTTTATAAGGGAGGGAGAGGAAACACTTGAATTTGTTCAAAAGGATTAAAATATATTAATTTCTAAATTAAGTAAAGTGTCCAAAAATGAAAACTATTAAAATATAATAAGTATAAGGTCAAAATACTGTTAACCAATCAAATTAAATCATGTTTTTTGTGATATTTTTAATCTTATTTCTTAGGTTAACCCCCCTTTAACCCTTTTAACCCTTATGATGGTAACACGATTTTCACCTTGGTAATTATTCATTAAGTTCAAAAACTAAGTTGTTGTTATTAAATTATATTAATTATTACAAATAAAAACATGATACCAATTTTACAAGATTAAATTTATATATGTTTTATAAATTCATTTTAAAATAAGTGTGAAAAACACAACAAAACTGTTGTTTTCAAAATTCATTTTTAACCACAATACTAAGTTTACCTTCATTCCTTATTAGGTACAAAATATTAGATGGATGTTAAAATATTTTATTGAAAATATTATCTACATATTTAATTAAAATCAATAATCATTATAAATTAATTTAATTTATTGTAATAAAAACACATTGTGTGCATAATAATTTTTTTTAGAAAACATCTATTTTCCATTCAAAAGATTTCATTTTAATTTCTCACAAACTGAAAACTAATGAATTCATTATATAAATATGTAAAAAATATTTTTTCATAATTTAATTAATCTTATCTATACCATAAAGTCCAATTACTAGGAAATAACCATCACATTAAATAAAAATATTTTAATAGAACATCATGGTTCTCTTAAACTAGAAGTTGAGTGTAAAGAAAGCTATCAAATAAATAAAGTTTATTTAAATGGAAATAAATTTTAAATAATAGTATGTCATGTTATACCCCCATAAAATGAATTTAAACCTTCAAAATTACATGGCTCTAATACAAAAAACAGGGATATATTTACTTCATCGCATCCTTGGGTTTTCATGTAGCTTCTATGAATTTATAATTCCTCAATAGAATTTTAACTAGGCTAGTAGACTTGTTCCATATCAATTTATCTCTATGATCCAAGGTTTATATAATTTGTTCCATAAAGTAGTTTTCATGATCTTTCATTATAGCCTCTATGTTTATTACATGTTTAGGATCATGCATGTACTTACTTATGAGAGATATTTGGAACACATCATGAACTTGAGATAGGTTCAATGATAGTATGAAGAAAAAACAACCATCTTTATCCAATAAGGAATATTGAAATGGATGATATATTTAGGAATCATATTTTTCTTCTTTATGAGTCACATAAAACTTTTCTATAGAGATATTCATAGAAATACTTTATCACCAACATTTAATTCTAGATCTCTCTAATGATTATCAACCTAACTCTTTTTTCAACTTTGAGATACCTTGACATGCTATAGAATGGCTCTATAATTATCTCATATTTAATTATTTATCTCAGGTCCCAATTTTTTTCTCTAACTTCATCCTAAAAATTGGAGTTCTATACTTTCTTTCATATAGGTCTTCATAAGGATCCATGTTAATGCTCGAATGAAAACTATTGTTACAAGATAATTGAAAAATAGGAAGGTATTTATTCCAGCCACCTTTTAAATATTGAGAATAGTATCACATCATAATTTCTAGAGTTAAAATGTTCTTCTCAAACTGACTATCTATTTGAGGATGATAATCAGTTATAAAGATTAATCCCATATTCAACACCTACTGAATACTTCTATATAAAATTGAGGTAAAAAACATATCCCAATAAAATATAATAGAATATGATGCTCCATGAAACCTTACCACTTTATTAATGCATATTCTAAAAATATATCAAGAGATCAATATTCTCTGATAGCAACTAAATGTGCCGATTTCATATGGATATCGACTAAAACCCAAATAAAATTGTACCGTGTAGATGTTTTAGGGATTCTGGTGAAAAAATACATGGTAATTTTCTCCCATTTCCATCCTGGTTTGGGTAATGGTTATAACATCCCCTTAGATTTTTTTTATCTCTTACATAACTTATTAATATATCAGGCATCAAAATACATACTCTATAACATCTTTTTTCATGTTATCCCAACAAAAATAATCTTTTAGATCCCTATATATATTCATAATTTCATGATAAATAGAGAATGATGAAATATGAGATTCATATAACATATAATTTTTCAAATTTAGTATTGATGGGAAACATACTCAATTCTTGAAAATTGTCATTCCATCACAATAATGGTTGAACTCAGGAACATTTATCACCTTCTTTTTTAGTTCCACATCCACATTTTGTGCCTCTATAATACTAACATGGATGGATAATGGAAGACTCATTTGATAAAGACATGATATTCCCACCTTACTTATGATTTCAAGATCCATATTATAAAAATAAATAAATAATGGATCTCTTTTAATCATAATCATGGAAAAACTAGTATGTTATTTCGGACTCAGATCATCGTCCACCATGTTTACCTTCCTAGGTTTGTAATGTATTAATAATTCACAATATTTAATAAATTCCAAATATCTCTTTTGGTGAATATTCAACTCTTTATATGTGAATATATACTTCAATATATTTTGATAAGTATATATATCTCATCTTTTTACCCCAAACTAATTCCTTTATATTTTCAAGGAAAATATTAATGTTAATAACTTCAAATCATGAGTTTGGTAATTTTATCATGAATTTTAAATTAGAACAAGGAATAAGCTATCACTATATCATTTTCATGAGTATTAACCCTATTACCTTCTTTGATTCATCACTATAGATCATATACCCTTCCTCACTGTAGGGTAGTGTAAGCACAACAACACTTACTAACCTTCTTTTTTTATCCTTGAAATTTCCCTCACATTAATCAATCCAAAGAAAATTATCACACTTTCAAGTAAACTTTGCAATGACCCAAACTTTTATAAATGAAATTACCTTTTAAATTAATAAATTCTTTATTATGTAATGGAGTTATTGAATACATATATGCTACTTTGGATATTTTGGGATGTTTTAAAATATAGACCATTAGATTTAAAAGAATGTTAAGAATCATGATAGTTTATTATATATCCATTGTATAGTAACCATTAACATTTTTATATATTAAGGGTTATGATAATTTCTAATTAGTACATATGGAGGAAGTGATGGCCTTAACTAGTTGGAATGTACCCTTTGAAACCCTTTTATGAGAGTCTCTAAGTGAGATGACAAAATTAGAATTTTTAGTTGACCAATACAAAGTTTAGATATAAAAAATTAAGCTCAAGTGAATCTACTAATGGGAGAAGGTAAAGCTTATCAAGATTATGGCGCATTCTATGTTCTATGAACCACCTCAAGAATGAACCACCACCGAACACCTTACCCTTAGGGCATATGATGGTGTTATAATGGGTTATGTATCTAGAACCTAGTAGTATTGATTTTTATATTTTATTTTTAATAAAATAATCATTACTTTTATACTTTTTTCATTTTTACTTAATATATATATATAAATATGATTAAGAAATGAGTTTGATAAAAAGTAGATTTCGATATGAAGAAACTCAAATTGTATTTTTGTGAAATATATAGTTTAAATTAAGTCACTTTTTTGGATAAATTCAAGAATTTTTGAAATATATGTTATTTTAATAAAATATTCTTATCAAAAAATATCTATTTTAAATTAAAATTATTATATAATTTAACGAAATGCATTGTAATTTTTAAATGGGTCAAAAAGATGTTAGTATCGTAAAAGAAAGTATTTTCCAAAAAATATTGTATTTTATTTAAAAGTGTAAATTCTAAAATTTAGAGAATTATTTGGATAAAATAAATAATATTTTTTAAATCACAATTATGAAATTATCTAATGGTTATTTTTTCATAATTCTTTAAGAAATTAGATTTTTCGGTTAAAAATTAAATATGGTTTAAATTTACTGTGTCAATTATGACATCATATTAGACAAAAAGTGATGTAATGTATACTATAATGGGATTACAAGACCAAAAATAGATTTCACCTTTAAAAATAATATTTTTTTGAAGTTATTTTATTAATTTTATAAATATTTAATGAATCCTACAAAACCTATATTACATTTTAAGTTTTTAAAATAAATTTTTTATGAACATGGATCACTTCCACATCACAAATGGTATTATTTAAATATTTTAGGTTATTTTCCTTACTAAATATTTAAAATCACTCTTATTTTAAAAAAACATGGTAAAAATTCTATAAGGTTTGTGTTTTTGATTATTTTATCATATAGAGTCCAAAACCTATGTTTAGAAATTAATAAATAATTATTCTCTTTTTTTCTATAATACTCACCTAAACTCACACTCCTCTTTACTCAAAACCCATTGATAATTATTTTAATCTCTTTATACCTCTCTAAATACTTTTTAATGTGTTCTAAATCTCTTAAAAATCTCCTCCAAATATTTTAGAAGTGCCCTATCAAGATAAGTGATCTTCTCATCTTTCTTTATATATCAAGTACTTTCTTGGTACTAAGCCATTTTATATATAATTTTTCATGTTTTAATGTGGTTTTTCACATACATTTACTATAATTATGATGAAAAAGTAATGATATATCCCCTTTCACCCTAATTAAACCTTTCCTTGGACCTTTATGTGAACCCGCTATGTTGCCACAATTATGCCATGATTTTCAAAGAAAACTTTTGTGTTATGAATACCCATCACCATTTCCAATCAAGTATATTCAACTAAGTTTACCTATCTGTTGGGAAAAAATCCCTCACGGAATCATTGAAGCATTTTTTAGGTGATTGTGTTTGTTGACAAAGTGGACATCTGTGTGGTGATTGTTGACAAAGCAAAACAATGACATACAAATTTGTTGAAAAAGGAGATTTCATGGAGGAATGTCGAGTTCAATAGATATGGACAACGATCCATGTTTTATTCAAGAACTTCGACAAAGGAATAGATGATCTGGAGGCGATACAAAAAGAATAGATACAAGGTGGTGCCGTTTTCCAGTGTTTACCAAATTTTTGGGCCTTAAAATCAACAAATGAAGAAAAGTGGTTTTTGGAAAAGGGACTTGCATGCCATGTACTTGAAGGATTTTAAACTTGCGTGCCATATGTATTTCAATATAAGATCATCAAAATATGGAAAAAGGATAAGGGTCGCGCATGTATTGGGTTGGTCGCGCAGGTGACGTTCACGCCGAAGGAAGGACTTGCGCGCCGGTGCCTAGGAGGATTGGAAACTTGCGCGCCTGTTTTTTTTCAAGATCAGAAGATAAAAATATGGAAAAGGAAAGAGGGACATGAAAGTATTTGGTTTGGTAGCGCAAGTGACTTGTAGGGGAAGAGACCTGCGCGCCGAGACCTGCGCACCGAAGGTAGACTTGTGCGCCGTCGAGCATGGTGTTCAAAATGCCTATAAATACTGGACCACCCCTCCACATTTCTAACAAAGTTTAACACGTAGAAAAATTAGTGCTCCTGTCGCACAGGTGCGGTGGTCGCACAAGTGGTGTATAGTCACGCAGGTGGACTTGCGCGCCAGTGTTTGAAGTTGCGCACTGGATGGTAGTTGCGTATCAATGTTGGTTTTGGCGTAAAGGGGATTGAGTCACGCATGTTTGGAGTTGCAGAGGATTGTGTTGTGCAAGTGCTGAGGAAAACTTGTGCGCCAGTTGTGACTTTCACGCCGATACTTGCACACCGGATTAGACTTGCGCGCCAAGTAAGGTTGATTCACGGTGGTTATTCAGGGCTGTGTGAATGCTGGAAGATTTCCCGATACCTTTGGTGCAAAGAGATATTCATCTACAGGTGAAAGTTGGACTTCAATAGAGCATCCACATACAACAGAGGATGTATTCATTAGTGATAATGAAGAGACCTACAGGTCTATAAACTGTGAGTGGATACTTTCCAGAATAGTGATCAAAGGAAGAGGAAGAAGGTGATCCTCTCTATCAGCAGTGAGCCAGAGAGAGAGAAACATGGAGTGACCCTTGGGAAAGCAGTGAGATGACCCTATACATTGTAAAGGCAGTGATCCTGGGAGTAGAATTGATATATCCCGAACCTTTTAAGGGAAATGATACTAGGAATAGAAGTGATCTAGCCCAAACATTATTGGTAGTGAGCCTTAGTGGATTTGGTACAATGGCACATCGCCATTGTATGCTCCTTGGACGTAGCCCAGTGAGGGTGAACCGAGTAAAAATATTTATGTATGCCTGGTTTCTTCCCTACATTGCATTCAAAGCATTAACATCAGATAAAGAAGAAAATAAGTGATCATAATTAACACTTAAGTGCAAACAAAGTGACCCTTGTAATAAAGAGGTCAAGATCCAGTGGGACAGGAAGAACTTTTGAAAAAGAATATCCATACCCTGATTCACCAACCCTCTCAAGGTATACAGGCCCCTATTGGTCCTGAAACTATCCTTAATTTATTGAGGAATCCTATATATGTAACCCACACTCCTTAATTATGGGATTAAAATTGATCAAATACATTGTTATGTTGTATGATCCATGTGGCATACAAATTCATGTATATGATATGAATGTAACAGGTGGGTCTAGAATTATATTTCCCTATAATACATTGAGTAATGTTTTTAACTCACGATATACCCTATATAGTGAATGGTATTTTATCTCAAGAACACTATGTTATGATGTATCAGTTATTAGACATCACTTATGCTTATTATTTCATGTTTTATGTTGTTTCCATATTTTTATATTGACTTAATGTTATCATATTATATAATGATTTAATTATCATGTTTAGGATTTTCACCCTCTTATATCACCTTAATATTCCTATTGAATCACATGTATTACTTTTATCATTCTATGTCTTGATCATTCCCTTCCCAGTCTTTATATATCACCCCTTTCTTATGTATGTCCCTAGGTTATCCCATGCATTATTAAAAGATCAAAGGAATTTAAGAGAATGTTATGGAGTTTTTAAAATAATTACATTATATCCCTATTTAAACTTATCATTATATATATTATTACGCAAATATATTAGGCATTTTTATCTTTTGGTATTGCATTACGTGTGTCTTTATGGGATAAATCATGAAATAAAGTGTATATAAGATATGGGTTTTCATAAACATAGTTATTGGAATTGATATCCATGAGAAATCAATAAAAAAAGTGTTATTAGTATCCTTATAACCCAATAAAACTATTAATATCAGTTATCATAGTTGGTGTAATTCATTTCTCAATAAATTTCTTCTTTGAAGGATCCCCCAATATATCCTCACTTGAGGTTACATGACCCAAATACAAAAATATTTGTAGCCAAAATTCATACTTGGTAAATTTTTTATAAAGCTTCTTGTGCCTCATGTTCTTTAGAAAAATTCTAAAATGATCTTCATGATCTTACTTACTCTCTAAATATATAATAATAACATCCATAAATACTACCAAAAACCTATTAAGGTAATATTTAAAGACTATATTCATTAAATACACAATGATAATGAGGCATTGATAAGTCCAAATAGCATTACTATAAATTCATAATGACCATACCTCATAAGAATGGTTTTATTGGGTATAACCCTCTTATTGAACCTTAATTAATGATATCCAAAATGAATTTGAATCTTGAAATGTACCGAGCTCTATGTAGTTGATCAAATAATCATCAATATGGGGTAGTGGATACTTGTTCTTAATAGTGATTTTGTTAAGTTCTCAATAATTAATGAAAAGACAAATTTAAGCATTGTTCTTCTTAACAAAAATAATTTTTTCACACCATGGTGATGCACTATGGAATATGAATCCCTTATCAGTATTCTATTAGAGTTGATTCTTTAATTCATGAAAATTGATTGGGTCATTCTATATAGAGTATATGAAATAGGTAGCACCATTTTTGAATTATATTGAAAAATAAACTTCTTGATTTAGGGGAATACTTGGAAAGTATTTAGGAAATACATTAACATAATCTTAAACAACCTTAATATCTTTTTTGTCGAGTTTCTACCCAACCATTTGAGATAAATATCCCTCATGAAAAGGAAATAAGACCCATATAATGGAAGTAACTTCCATTAAAAGTTCATATTTATACTCACACTAAAATATGATCATATTTTTATTTATATTCTCAAACATGGACTACCTTACTTGGAAATTGACATGAGATATATATATATAAATCCAATCTATACCCAAAATCACATCAAATTCAACTAGAGTGATAATCACAATATTTATAGTAAGTTCATTACCACACACTTCCATCAGAGAGGATCTATAGGCTTGAGATGTGATCATCATACCTTTGAGAGTTTTTACTACTAAATAAACATATAATCAGTGAGGAGGTAATTTGATACCCTTAAAAAATTATTTATAAATAAAATGGTGGTTACATCTAGAATCAAATAAAATATTTTCAGTTATAGAGTGGATGAAAAGTGTACATTTACCCACTTTGTTCTCATGATCCACTTAAGCAGTTGTGATCACATATAATTTCCCTTTTTCTATGGGTTTAAAAGGTTAATGACACAATTTGTTTTATTTAATCATAAATTTAATGCACTTATTGGAATAATTCCCATACTCTTTGTAATTATAACATTAGAGTGTGTGAGGAACATTTAGTTGAGATGTTTCACTATTCCTTTCATTGACCAACATCTTCAAATCAATTTGAAATTATTTTACTTGATGTCATTATTTTCCAAACTTAAAAAATTTACCAGAGACCATAAGTTAATTTCCACCATGATTTATTACTTAATTTTGACATGATATAAGATTTATTTTCTTTCTTCCTTGAGTTTTATTATTAGAATTTCCTCAAAATTCCATCTTTCTCTTTTTCCCAAAAAACATGATTATACTGATAGTATCAAATCTCCATTTCTAGATTGAGAGAACACCAAATGATTTCATCATATTTATCAATTTATCTTGTAGAAAATTCCTTTTAGAGACTTAGTCTCAGAACAATAAATAACCAATCAATTTTTCTATTAGGATTGATGGTAAAACCCGAAGAAAACTATAAAAGTCTTTTTAAATTAACCTTGTAGGTACTGATGGATTCATCATCATTCTATTTCTATTTAAGGAATTATATTCCTATTTTTTATGAATATTTTGGGGAAAATAATTATTGAAAAATATATTCTTAAACTCTTCCCATGTCAGGGACTCCATTTCCTCCTCTTGACTCATATTATTAATAAGAGTCCACCATTGATCAACTTCACCTTCCAAATGACACCCGATCAAAATAACCATATCACAGTCTAAGAATTAGAGAAAAAAGAATATGTTTTCTATACCATTTATCTATTTATAATAAATAAATAGAATATAGGAACCAATTAAGGAAGGTGGATGTTTTCACATAAAATAATTAATTTTGATTTGTTCCTTTGGTTGTTTGGAAGATCAGGATGATTCAGGTAATTTTTAATTTCTTGAGAGAGTTGGGTGTGCATAGATTCAATATTTCATATCATATATCCTATTTAATTTGGTTTCTCATGAGTTTGGTAATTTAATTTCCCATCACATTCTGCATTAACATGATTCCTCTTAGGTACAGTCATTGAATTAGACAAAAAACAATGTGAGAAACAATAATAATAGTGAGTAATTATGTAATCATGAAAAATAATTCATAGTATATCTAAATTATGACAACTTAACTAGGTTTAACCTAGACCATTCATAGATACCATATATTCAAATCCTTCATAGTGATTCATAAAGAAAATTCAAATTAGAATAAGAATATCCCTTGATATTTCATATCTTGGTGTTTAGTCTTAGGCCCACTCATCATGAACCAGTGATGATTGAGTTAATACCCAATATACCCCCTATATAGTTGTTACCCATAAGTGAATCTATGTCACATATACAAAAACATTATAGTATCAAAATATGGGTGTATTTTCTAGGAAAATCACTCAATATCCACATTACCAAAGCTTTAGTATGTTATACTCTACTTAGACTTATCCCTAAGGTTTTCAAAAAAGTTCACTAATATTAATCTCCAAAAAATATCTAAACCGTTTTCTAATACCAACTAATTCAACCTTATCTTTTCATGCATATATATTAACTTATTTTAGATGAATATTCAATACATCTCATAACAATACATTCCCACGGATGGTATATGTTTATAGTATTTTTAGAATAGATACATAATAATTTTATTTAATGAAATATCATAAAAATATCCCAAAAAGTTTTTCTCACATAGTAATCTTCTTAGACACAAACTTCTTAAAACATTTAATCAGAACCTAAGAAAAGGAAACATCAGAAAGATGATCTCAAATGACCTGTAAGGGTAAACACATGAGATATCAATCAATGACCACAAGTGAATTTAATATAATAATAATGTAATGAGAACATGATCATAAATTAGGAAAATAATATCCAATAAGTTAAATATCCTTAATCATAAATCAAGGAATAATGACTTTTCATAACACAATACATAAGTCATAAGTGAGTGGAATAATCAATAATAAATCATGATCCATGACATAATATCATAAGCATAAGAAATATGTTTTAATAATAAACATAATCTTTGAAAATGATTTACTTTTTCAATGATAAATTCCTAGACTATTATAGTGGATTGGGTTCACTCCCCATTTCATCATTTCCTTAGTCAATGTTCAATCCTAAGACTATCATATTTGAAAGAGATAGTTAATAAAATAGTTTCACTCCGCATTCCAGTACTTATTATCTCATGAGGTATTCATCTTTACCCAATGCATTTACGGGCTATGTAATTCTAGGAGCATCCATCAAAAATAAAAACCATACACATGTGCACCACATTATCATAAAATATTCATCATATCATGAAATCATAACTCCTGGAAAGGAAATATGTTTTATAGATATTTTATCATTTCATCATAGAATAACCTATAGAAAAGAAACAAGTTACATGTAATCATCCTAAGATCATCATCATCATAAGTCATGAATTTTTTTTATGGAATCATAAGATCATATTCCTATTAAAACATATAAATACTTCAAGTATGTTGACATTGATAAAAAATACCTTTAATAGAATATTCAAACATTTTCTTGAAAACATGATCAAAATATACATTTATTTGGATAAATTTTACGAAAAAATACAAGAATATTGAGAAAATGAATTTATTTAAAAATAATCATGGAAAATTTTAAATTAAACTTTAAATAAATAAAAGTTTATGATAATGGGAAAAACTGTTCGTATTGTGTATGATAAAAGAGAACATTATTTTAATTTTGTAAAAAGTTAAAATCAACATGTTCAAAAAACATTTTTTTAAATATATTACTTTTAAAAATTAGTAAATAAATTAAAATATAATGAAAATTACCTTTTTAAAAATTTCAAGTATATTTAAAAGCTTCCATAAATAAAATTTGAAGAGTATGGACATGGAAGAAAAATTCCATTGACCAAATATGAAATGATGTAAAATTTTATTTTAATAAAATTTATTGACCTTTATAAGTACAAAAGAGAGTAAAATGGTATTAATACATAAAATTTCATGAAATAACCAGTGTATATGAAAATATATAATGTTTAAAGGAAAATATCTATATAATTTCTCTAAATGACAATCCCAAAAAGAAATGATATTGTAACATAAAATTCTTACCACAAGTCACATCTTTCTTCCTACATCTTAAAATACCCAATATAATAAATACATATTTATTATAAATATGTTCGATAATAATATTAATAAATAACTCTATATGAATCATTCCTTCATAATTTCTAATTATCCTTTTATTAATAATTTATTAATTATAAAGAATATTTTGTTGAAAATTGGTATGTTTTCCATACGTGTTTCGGTTCAATGGTTTCGGTAGTTCCACATTAGTCATGGTTTCATCACATAGATAATCATAATTATGAAATAATCATAATATTCATTCATCATATACAATTTTATTACTATTCATATATTGTTTTGATGAAAAATGAATCACATTTTTTCGTGGAGGTGGTAGTCCATACACACGAACAATAAATGTTATCATTTTCCAATAGATGGAAATGTAAGAAGGTAGATAAGATATTATAGTTAAATAATTATAATTACTCAATAAATATAATATATAAACATTGAAACCGTTATAATAAATAACCATGAATTATGGTGTTGGAAAATGTATCATATCGCTATGAGGAGGTGGTAGTCCACAGGTATGCCTGAGTGATACTTTCATTTCCCATTTGAAGGAAACGTTGTGGAAAATGGTTGATACATAATCATAATAAAGTTTAGTATATTTAATATAATGATTTAATTATTTTATAATCTATACCATATATTTAGATTATGTAGAAGAAAAATAAAATTGAAAGTACTCGGTTTAGATTTATATCTCTTCGTTGAGAAACCACCTTTGTCTTACACCTTAAGCCTTAAAAGGATAGTATTCTGATCAATCTAGGACCTTAGAGATGTTAGGAGGATGTAATAAAGGGATTATTATTGGTATTTGATAATATAAAAGGCTCATGAAGTGTGATAAATAGAAGATAGGTGGTGTCCTTTTATAAGGGAGGGAGTGGGAAAGCTTGTAAATTTTCAAAAGATTAAAATATATTAATCATTTACTCAGGTAAAGTGGGTTAAAAATGGTATATATTATAATATAAGAAGTATAATGTAAATATACCATCAACCCATAAATTTAAATTATTTTATTGAGATATTTTATAGCATTTCTCTTAGCTTAACCCTCATTTTAACCCTTTTAACCCTTATTATGGAAACGAGATTTTTACAATGGTAATTATTCATTATGAAAAAATAAAATAAATTTATTGAATTATATTAACTATTATAATTAAAAATATGGGATAAAATTTAAAATATTTAATTTATATAAGTGGAAAAAATTATTTTTAAAATAAATGTGAAAAACAAAATAAAAATGTTTTTAGAAAAATGCATTTTAAGCATAGAATTGACTTTAACTTTATTCATTACAATTTAAAAACTATTATATGAATGTTAAAATATTTTATCAAATATAATTTATACAATTTTATTTATAATCATTCATATATATAGACTAATTTAATTTATTAAAAATATATTTTCTATATAAAAACAATTTTTATAGAAAAAAATATATTTTTTCATTCAAATGATTTTATTTTAATTTATAATCAATTCAAAACTAATGAATTCCTTTTATACACATGTAAGAAATACTTTTTTCATAATTTAGTTAGTCCATCCATACCCACCAATCCAATGGCTAGGAAATAACTGTCACATTAAATAATAATATTTTAATATTATATCTCTGTTCTCTTAAACTCAATATTGCATTTAAAGAAAGCTATTAAATACTTAAATTTTATTTCAAATGAAAAATGTTTAAAATATTGGGGATTTACGAATATTTAAATAAAATATGTGAGGAGGAAAAAAATTATCGTAGAGTATCACCAGCTTATTGGAATCATGGATCATTGATTTTGAGTCTTCATTTCACTCAACATCCAAGAGGGACACATAAAAAATTTTGAATCTAGAATATTCTGTAAGGTACACCATGTCTATGATGAAAATATTGAGATAATTTAAAAAGTTTATCTGAATTTTGGATCATGGATATAATAATTTCTGGAGTTTCATGTGGTGCATTATATTCTAGGGTTGAGGTAGAATTCAATCTAGATTGGTCAGCTAGATAATGTAGGTTTATACATATGTTTTTAGAAGGATAATAGAAGATAAAATTTGTATCGATCATGGTGGAAAAAGGTGTGAAACAAATTCCATTTTATCTTACCAAGATTTCATAAGAAATAATATTTTCTAGAATAAAAAATTCTGAAACATCAAAGTTGTGTCATGGTCATCTAAGACATTTGGGTGAAAAATGAATGGAAGTACTAGATGTAAATGGAATGATAAAACATGATCATGTGGAGTACAAAACATCTGAATATTTCATCCTTCGGAATTAATGAAACATGTCTTTCAATAAGAATAGAATAACACTGATGAATTATAAATTAGATATAGTTAATATGAATGTATATTTGAGAGATATGGTTCGGTATCATAGAGGTTCATTTTATTTTTTTTACATTTATTGTCGATTCAACACAGAATGTGTGTGTGTTCTTTATCAAGAACAAGTCTAAAGTATTTATAGCCTTAATTTTATGGATATCCATGTTAGAAAGAGAGTTTAGTTTAAATATTAAGGTTTTGATGTCTAATAACTACAAGGATCGTTGAACTAGGGAGTTTTGGTAATTTTTTTGAAGAAAGGAATTAGTTTTGTGTTGATGGTACATAGAAAACTAAAAAAATGGTTTGGAAGAGCTGATGAATCAAGAACTATATGATATATCAAGATGAATGATACTTTATTCTGGGTTTCTTAAGGTGTTTTTGGTGGAATTTGTTTATTGTGCGGTGTACCTCATTAATAAAAGTCTTTTTTCACCATTGGGGAAATATATTTATGAAGAAAGGTGGACCATAAGAAAGTTCAATGGTTCCCACAAAATAGTATTTTGATATATTTTATATTTAAATATTTATTCTAAAGATAAATTAAAAGTAAAGTCTTGAGTATGTTTCTTTATAGGTTACGAAAATCCAGACTTTGGATTTGAGGTATAGGATACTGATATCTATAAGTTCATCAGAATTAAAAAATTTCACTTCAAATGAGGGGATCCTAGAGAAGGATTAGACCCTATTGGAATATGAAATGGATAATAAAGAATCACCATAGCATGATAAGGTTGATTTATATGAAAATATAGAAATTATGGTTAGTTAAAGAAAAAATGAAGTTATGAAATAAAATAATAGTCTACAAGGTGAATTTTCAGATGAAAATTTGAATTTTGAGGCTTATATAAGTCTGGATTCACTAGAGAGCTCAAGGAGTGTGAAATAATAAGAAAGAGTTCCAGAAGAAGTAGTACTAGATAAAGCACAACCTCAGTAGTTGAGGTATTCTATCGAAGACAGATTAGCAATCCCAAGTTATTGATCTAACATTCATTTTATACATCTTATGGAAGGAGGATAACCTGAAATACTGAATGAGGTATAAATTCTCCGTGATTAAAAATAGTGGTAGTTAGTGATGAAGGAGGAGATGTAATCCTTTCATGCATTCATAATGTGAGATTTTTCAGAACTTTCATTTTGAAATATGGAACTAAAAAAAGGGTATACTAGTTGAATAAATAAGTGAATGGTTAGAAGATAATAAGGAATGATTATTTGTGAATTTCGTTCAATAAAAGGAAAGAGTGGAATTTATAGTAATTATATCTCTATTTTTTAGTCACATAAAATATGGATGGTTCTTAGAATGGTTATGGAGGAATGATTTCATATAGAATAATTAGATATGAATATTAATTTCCTTCATGGATATTGGGAGGAAAAATTTTACATGGTGTAACCAGAAGGATTCAAAAAATACCGAAACTTCCTAGTGTGAAAGATCAAATAGAGTTTATATGGGATAAATCGATAACCCAAATAGTGGAACTAGGCTATTGATTCCTTTAGGGAATACTGTAAGTTAATCCAATGCAATGTGGATCATTATTACTACTATATGGTGTTTCATGATGGCAGATTCATCATATTTCTATTATATGTGGATAATATTATGTTATAATATCTGGGAAAGAAACATATTAAAGAGATGATGGATGAGTTATCTAGAAGGTTCAAGATGATGGATCTTAGAGAAGTCAAAAAAATACTATGGGTATAAGGATCTAGAGGTTTTTTAAGTAAGGAACATTTATGGTGTATCCGTTAATGTACATTTAGAAGATAATAGAAAGATTTTTAATATCTAAATCTAAACCTGCATATACCCCATTAGTCGTAAATTTCAAACTATCCAATGATAAGACACCATGAATAGAAGATGAGGCTAAGTACACAAAAAAGTTTCCTTATGCAACACCAATTGGAATTTTTAATATATTCCATGATTTGTATAAGGCCAAACATTGATTAAGTGGTGTAAGTAATTAGTAGATTCATGGAAAATCTTGGGAAAGGGCATTGGGAATAGTAAAATGGAATCTTAAGAATCTTAAAGGTTTTGAAACACTAAAATTATGCTTTAAAATGGATGATCAATTGTGGGGTTATTTTGATTTAGACAATTAAGGAGACATAGATATATAGAGATGAACCAAATTATTTATGTTTTCCTATAGAGGAACTTCTTTATGTTGGATGCAAAGACATCAATTTGAAGTTTCACTATCAACCATTGAAGTAGAGTATATCATCACAATGGAAGTGGGGAAGGAGATGATATGATTAAAGGGTTTATTGGATAAACAATGAAGGAAAGAGAGGAACAAAACATTATTCTATGATAGTTAGAGTGTGATACATATTGAAAATAATATGGTATTTTACTTAATAAAAAAACACATTTAGCTATAATATCACATCATCTGGAAGCTTATGTAAGCAGTGGTGGAGTTATGGAAGATAGAAGGAAATAAAAATCTAGTTGATATTCTAATGAAGTTTTTAGTCTCAAAAAGTATTAAGTAGTAATGTGTGTCAGTGGTACATGGTTTACCAAGAATAAAGGACATACAAACACTAGCTGTTGTTGGGGGGGGGGGGTAAAGGAAGGTGGAAATCTTACTAGTTATCCAAATTAATTGGTTGTGATATTGACATAGTTTCCCATCCATCCATTAGGTTATATTTATAAATAATGATATATACTAATTATCTCATAAGTAACATGATGAATTATGAATCATAATATATAATTCTTATGAATTTATTAAATTTCATATAAATATTCCATGCATTCTAAAACAAATTTCTATAATTTTATAAGGGTTTATCATAGATTTTTTTTATTTAGCTCTGTTTATCTATACCTAGTTCCTTAGTTTTCTACTAAACTTACTTTGATACCAATTGTAATAACCCTAAATCCAGGTACCCAGAGTTGATGGTTTTGTATTACATTAAAAACTTCCAGGATATAAATTTTAATTGTCTTAGGAAACTGGATACATATTTGGTCATTATATTACATTTATAAAAAAATTATATCATAAAAATGCATAAAACATTATTATTCTTCTATTTATTATCCATATATCACATGTATAATTCTTTATTATTTCCCAAGTAAATGAGGAAAAAGAAAATAAGGAGTGACCTCAAACACTTAGAAAGGGGTAATGTACAATGGAAATAAATGATCACAAAGATAAAAATAAGATATCTCTTAATGATGGAATGCATAATTTTATTGATCATAACCATATTTTTGAGCCCTTATTCCAATAAATCATAAATTAAGGATAAATATTATCCTATTGCCTTATGTTTTTTTTCTTATGAAGCTAACCGATGCATCAAGGAGATACATAATTCCGGACCCCACCAATCACTTAATAAGACCAATTAATTTTTCATATAAAAGTAATTAATATAAAATACGATATATAATGTTCCCTTAGGAACTTATAACATAAAATATCCTATGTAATCAATAAATATACATATTGAAATAATTGGTATATGGATCATCAATAATTCCCCAGTCAAATAAATAGAATAAGTTTCTAGGTAAACACCATTCAGTCTAGATTATGAATATAGGGTGTTCACACCATATAGTGTAAAGGGTATAAAATCAATTCAATAGTATAAAATGTATATAAATAATGGAAAATTTATATAATATATCTATGCTATAAAGGACATGAACATGGGGTTGAAAAATAATGTCAATATTGAGAGATAAATAACACAGCTACAAGAAAGAAAAAAAGGAGTGGGGGTAACCCCTTTTGACAACATAAGGTAAGAGATATAATTCTATAAGAGAGGTAAAAAGATAAGAAAAAAACAAATAAAAATGTAAAATTAGTAATTTATATAAAAAAAATCTTTTTAGAAAGGATATATAATGGGAAATAGATAATTTAGAAACAATTTATAAAAATAATAGAGATTTGTAAGAGAAAAACATACGTCGAGTCCCGAATCATTTCAACACTCTTATTAAATTATAAATAATAAAATTATATTTATTAATTACTAATTTTAAAACCTTTTTCATATTTTTTTTATTAATATCCTTTTTAATTCATTTATTATCATGTATTATTCTTTTAATGGATTAATTTTTCATATGATGATTATTCAATGTTTTTCAATTTCTAGTCCCAAAATCACTTTTAAGTAATGGTAAAGGTCAAAGTTAATTTCATAATGGTTCTATAATTTCTATATGTTTCAAAGTATAGTGTTCATATCATCCCAAGAGAGAGGTAGTTCAATAGTTTAATAGATTGTTATAATATAATCTCCCCCGATAAGCTTGTTTTAGACCGTTACTTTTTTTTACATTTAATATCATTAATATCATGTTTTTCTTATCATTACAGAATCTTAAAAATGATATTTTATTATTAATTTTATATTGTATCATTAAATAAATTTTAATAATATATATTAATGGAATAAGTGAATTTAAATCACAATTTTTCACTTAGGTAGTGTAAAACAACCATGATAATCAATTTTTTCTTGAGAGTTTAAAAAAGTGGAAACTAATAAATATTTCAGTTTTTTAAAAATATTACATTATAACTAAACTAATATTTTGAATTTAATTTTAATAATTACTTTTATTATAGATGGGTTAATAGTAGAATTAGAAATATAAGATATATGTTTTAAAACCTATATTTCAACGTAGTAATGACTTGTAGAAAAAGGGTTTGATAAAACATAATGGGTGAACTATCATTAATAATTTATAAAAATAATGTAAATAATATTATAATAGAATCATGGAATAAAAAAAGTGGAGTTTTCAAATAGTTAAGATAGAATAATCTCAGATAATAAAAAAAAGGGACATGGGAACTCTTACCTTTCTCTTTGCACCACCTCATTTGGATTGGGTTTAAGAGCTTTAGAGGCATGCCTTTTGGATAGAATAGAGACTTAGGGATGTTCGTAGGAGAGTGAATTGAGGTAATTAAGAATATATTTTATAATTTAAAGTGTTATGTAAGTGGGGATAAATAGGTTGAGGAGGGGTGTTTACACAAAAAAGTGTGTAGGATATTATAGAATAAAGTTTTGATTATTTTATTATTTAGGACCAAGATAATGAATAATGTCAACTATTAGAAATTTTATTAGTGTATTTTTTTAAAAAGAATGTTTATTTTAAATTATAACACCCAAAACCAGAATGCATATTGGAAAAAATTTATATCAAGTAAGAATTCAAATAGAGTTTTTTTATCCAAATAAAATATCACTTAGGTTTGGAAAAATGATTTATAGGTTTATATGTTAATTTCAATATTTTTTTAAAAAAATTAACTCTTAAATACAATTTAATTCATGAAAATTTTTTTATAAAATTTTAAGCCATATTTATATCATGAAGATGTCATAAAACTTACTATATTCATAAAAAATTCATTTTTACTATTTAGAAAAAAATATCCTTTTCAAAAAATTATAAAAAGTTAAACTGAAGATAATTTCAACATTATGATTCCAAAAATTAAGTTATTTTATTAAATTCAAGTTATAAATATTATAAATTTAGCAGTTAAATACAATCATATAATACATAAACAATAATTTATCTTGAATTAAAAATATTATTTTATTATTAGTGATTATATTTGTATTTTTTATTAATCCTTAACTATTATATATTGGATAATAAATTTTTTATAAATCTATAACATAATATCCATTTTATTAAATTCAGTTTCTAATTAAGTGAAATTTATTATTTAATTAAATATTTATGAACACATTTATTTTAATGAACATTATACATTATGTCACAATACAATGTTAATGACTATGTGACTTTTATAATGAATAATTTATCTAAAGTTAATATATATTTTTTCATAATAAGGAAGTATATAAATGAGAAATTAAAATATCAAATTAATATAATAAATAATTTGTAGTATCATTTCAGTGTAAACATTTACATCCAATGAGAATTGGTGCTATTGTGTTGGATTTTTTTGACAATGTTAAATTCATTGACAACATTGGCCTAGTGATATGGAGTTTGTTGGATTTATTTATTTATATGTTAATGGTTTTGTGAAGCATTGGGTTTCCCAATGAGGGGAAAGATAACATATAATATGAGAATTAGTGTTATTGTATGGATGTGATGGAAAAATATATTGCATGAATATTGGTGAAATCTCCGAATGACTATCATGATTATTCTATATTGAAGTGGGTTGAATATTTAAAAAGGAGCTTTGAGTAGTATTTGAAAATAAGTGTTGGACTGTGTTATGAAAGAATACATGTATCTGATAAAGATCTAGTTGTAGACAATATGTAAATAATTTCCCAAGAAAATGGAGTAAATGAAGCATTCTCTCTCAAATTCATGTAGGGACTCATAAAAATATGGTGTTTCATGAGTTTAGTAATTTTCTAGGAAAATTGACACAATGGAAGTATTTTCATGAAATTATAGAGTTTTGAAAACATAGATACTTTGAGCTTCCAAACTTTAAAGAAAAGGAATAATTATCTTGGAAAATGGATTTTCATGCCATTAATTTAAAAGAAGGCGATACACAAAGGTAGATTTATGTGAATTATAGTAACATAGATGAAGAAGGTTTTTATGAATTTTGTGAATAGGATTTGTGTGAATTAAGGATTTCATTATTACATGAAGGATGTCAAGATTGCATGAATTTTCAATATTTTTCTATAAATACCCAATCCTTGGAGAATAATATAGATGAATTGGTAGAGGGAGAATCATGTAAGAGTAAAATAATCTGATTTCACCAATGTAAAGTTTTCTGAACAAAGTTATGTGAACTATTATATTCTAAGAGTGATTTTTGTGAAATATTGATTTTCACAAACAAAATGTTTACAAGAACCTTTAGCTTGTGTGAGGGTTAGTATTATGTGAATGAACTGATTTGAAATGGTTCATGCATATGGACTCCCAAGGCCACAATTACATAGATAGGAAGTTGTGTGAAATTAAGTATTGGGAATTCACAATAAGTGAACTATATAAGAAGTTTGTTGGAACTCATTGAAAACATTTCCAAAGGAAGAAACTATTTCTGGAAGACTAGATCATTAGGTAAGGTGAAGATACAATTTAAAAAGAGTTCACAACCAGTCTATGAAATAGTAGTGTGAATATCAACGAGCACCCACCAATAATCAGTGAAAAAACAAATATACATGAGTCTTTCATGGGATTTTTTTCTAAATATATTTCCCTCTTGGAGTAGTAAACAAATGGAGAGGACAAAGGGAGTGACCCTAGGGCGAGGAGTGGTAATATCATAAACCATCGTAAAATGGAGCGACCCTTGGGAGTCAATGATCCATCCTTAAATCATGTAAGGGGAGTAACCCTAGACAATGGAGTTAACTCACATAAACCCACCATTGAAATTGATTTATTGGATTATATTACATCGAAAGATGTCAGTATTTTCCCCTTGGATTAGCCCAATATAGGTGAACCAAGTAAAATTCTTATGTCTTGTGTGCCAAATTTACTTACACTATATAGGATGGAAATTTTTATATGTGTATGAAATCATAATTTTACTAATATAATCAAGTCTAAGATAATCAAGTCTAAGATAATAAAATCATTAGTAAAATCATCAATGAAAGAAGAACATAAAATCACTCTATTAAAATAGAGGTCAAGATAATTTAGTGTAGTAATAGTTTGAGGACTAAGTGGGGAAAAAGAATGAGTTTAATACCTATATTCAACCCCATCACATGGAATATCTCACTAAATACCTATAGGGTCTTATAAGTGGTATCAAAGTATAGGTTTATCTTGTTATTTTTTTGTTCTGAATTGATTTTTGTGGTTATTGGAGTCGAATTATATTCTTCCCAAACAACATGGGAAAGAGAAAGAATCTAAATAAGAAGAAGAAGTCTAATGGAGTTACATATAATAGAAGAGTTTTTTTTTGTAAAATTCATGATTGAGATGAATTATTCCAATAGTTTCCAAAAGGAAAATAGGAATTATTATGATTCTAAATCCAGTAATTTAGTCAATAATGTAGTACTACTAGCTGAGGATCTTAATTTTCTAATTATTTTTGGATCTACTAATTACAATTCAATATCATGTTTTCTAAAAGTGTAATCTATACAAGTATTATAGGAGAAATATAATGGGATACAAGAAGAAAAAAATAGACTTTAAAAGGAATAATAATTATCAAGAAATTAATTTTGATGTGATAGAGACTATGGTTAAAAAACATTAGAGCAGGAATGAAAGACTAATTAAAGTGGTTCTGGATCTATATGAGAAAAGGTATTATCAGTACAAGGAATTGAAAGGGATGTACTCAAAGGTTTGGGAGCTTAAATATGGTTTAAAGGATAAGGTCCTTGTATCAAGATAAATTAAAAAGTTAAAGGCCATGAAGGATGAACTTTCTGTACACTTGGAAGAATTGGTTTTGAAAAATCAGAGGCTGAGACAATTGAAGGTAGCCTTGAATAATGACATTATAAAAATGGGTTTAAAAATAAAGGGTAAAAGTGATATAATTTATAAATTTTCACATGAAGCAAAATAATAAATGAAAACATAGAAGGATATTAAAGCCAGTATTATCCATATAAAAACAAAACAATAAGAGATGTTAAAATATTGAAAGAAATATTTTTCAAGTTTGAGATAGAAGACTACCCAAATAATGAAAAATGATGGAAAGATCAAGGAGATCTAAGATAGGTTTCAAAAATAAAATGAAAAGAAGAATATCCCTCCCATGGAAACATAAATATTTAAAGTCAACACATGTAGGATTTTAGAGTCAATGATAAAGCATAATATTCATACTAAATTTGGAAGTGAAGACTCTCATAGGAAGGTAGCTGCAAAGAGATACCAATGTGGAATCATAAGAGACCCCATTAGTGTTTTCCTACAATCATAAGGGACCAAAGAAAAACATGAAACATGTTAAAACAATATATTAACCTAGGTATGACTATATAAGGTATAGTTTTAATAAGAGATTATTTATTTTCACTAACCATGAACACATGGCTAGAAATTGTAGCAAGACAGGAACTAAAATTATTAAAAGGAATAACTCCATTAATAAAAAAAGAGAGGCAGGTTTTCAATGAAAGAGATTTTGTTAAGATATAGAATAGATTTAATGCATTGGATGAAAATAATGGAGTAAAATAAAAGGTGTGTTAAGCAATAATAATGGAATATTTATGGAAGATATTTTATATAGAATGAATAATGGTTTAGAGGAAAGATAAGTAAGTTTATCCAATTATGAGTGAAATGGATTATGATCTAAATAAATATCCATTAAGGAAGAAAATATCCAAGGTGGCTCTATTACATATCAAATAGGGAAGATATATGGCATGCCTAAGTGGTGAAAAATCCCAATGGGCTCTAAAAGATTCTCATGTGAAACAAGTATCCCAAATAATGGTATGGGTTGTGAAAGATAATAATAAATGTAAGAATAAACAAATAAAAAAAGGTTTTGATAAGAAAAGTTAAATCAATGAAGTTCTAGAAGATCCTTTTTGGTAAGGGTACCCAGGGAATAATAACTTTTGAGTTGGTCCATGAAAAGAAGAAAAATATCAAGCTAATAAATGAGAAGTTAGAAAACAAAAATTGAAAATTAATTGTATATAAGTGTAATTACTCGAAGGATATCAAATTTCAAAGAATTAAAGAATATTACCAAGGATAATGATATATAAGAATAAGTGATTGGTGATTTTATGTCATTCCCTTCCTCAAATATGAATAGAAGAAACTGAAACTTTTGAAGGAAATGGTTAGCTCAACATGACCAACCATATTCCCCAACTTGAAGAAAATAGAACATCCCCTCTCGCCATGTGATAAAATTATATAACTATTGTTGAATTATTATATGTTTTGGGGGAGATACAATCCATGTGTAAGGTGCATCTAAATATGAAAGTGGTATCAAGGAATTCTCCAAAGTTCTAAGTGATAAAATAGTACAAGTACATACAAGCGGTATCTTATTAAATATGTATTTTAAAGAATATTAAAAAAAATTAGAATCAAAAAAATTATGTGTGGTATCACAACTGGTATCAAAGACCATTTGAAGATGAAAATAGAAGATGAAGAATAACAAATTGAGTTATAATTATTTATATGTTCTGATTTAAAATATGGTATCATATAATTATTATCAAGATATCATAATTTATAGTAGATGGATGAATCTCATACTGAGTATCAATGTTATATTCGGAGATAGAGATAATAAATTTGGTTTTTTTTGAAATGAATATCTGAAAGGTGGTATCCTTTAAAACCAAGGAAAGACACCTAGTGGATGAGAGACATGTCTATTTTTTAACAAGTGATATCAATTTCAATAATTGGAATCATTTCAGTTTCTAAAGATAATATTTTAAGGATAAACATGGTATGGATCACACACTATGTGGTTAATGTTTACTCACTAATTTGTTTTGTGAAATTGTGAATGTGACCACTTAGATATTTCCTTGGAAGAGGCTAAAATTATTGTGACTTCTTGAGATGTATAGAATTAAGTGAGTTAAATGGACATGAAATAGTGTTATTGAATTTATATCTTGTTTCTTACACTGAGTTATGACTCAGTAGGCTTAGAGGTTTTTTACGGATCCTTGAAAAGTGGAAATTTCACCCTCAAAAATAATTAAGAACACAAATATACTTGAAATACATTTTTTATCTTGATAGATTTCTAAAACCTAGATTCAAATATATATAATCTGTTAAGGATAAGAAGAGGATTTTTGGGCCTGACCAGTGGTCCTAATAAATGGAGGATGTATAGGCATTACAAATCATAAGGGTAGCATAGTGTATCTTGATCTAATTCAAGTACTATGTATATGGATGTGTAGAAGTTGAAATCTTCCATGAACATCATTGATAATTGATATAGAGCTCAATGAGATAATGCATGGTGTCAAATAATTATAACTTGTCTTCTTTTATATCAAGAACATATGAAGATATTGATAATGGTGTTGAATGTGAAACCTTTTTTCCCAAGGTAATGGTTTTTGGAGATTCTATATTTAGTAAATGTGGTACAAAGTAAACATTGGATTTAATGTCAAATGGGGAGAAATAACAGGTTCGTTGATAGATTGAAAAGAGGTAACAATAGTTTCATGATTTCTTCCATTTGGCCCTCTATTAGAAACATGTACGATAATATTACGCACAACTCTAGATGGGTGGTCTCTAGAAACTCTTCCATGGGATTCTGGTTGGACAAATGGACTGGTGAACCTCTTATCTCTTTGACTCCCCCTGACCATATCCCTGATAACATCAACTCCACTGTGAGTAATGTGCTTAACTCTCACATTGATACCCTTCTTGACAATATTATTCAAATTATTGATTCTTACCACTTTTCTACCTCGTGTGATCTCTTGATTTGGGAACCTGCTCATAATAGGATTATAAATTCCCAAAATTTCTATAATAACTATTTAAATATCCCCAAAAATTTCCTGAAATAGATTAAATATTTTGACAAACCCTGGATTAAACCTTCAAGACTCACTCTTATTTGGCATCTCGCCTACAATAGGGTTCCCACAGACTCTTGTCTTCAATTTTTTGGAATTCAGATTTGTTCAAAACTTCGTTTTTGTAATCAACATAGAGAAGACACTAATCACTTATTTATATCTTTCTATAATTCCACTTCACTTTAGAACTATATTTTTGACACTTTTGATTTCAGATGGCCGATTCATTACTCTATCGATGATCAGCTTAACCGTTGTGTTGCTATGGATAACTCACAAAAAATAAGAAACTTGTTTCTTTCTGGGGTTGTAGAGCTTCTTCATGTGATTTGGTATGATATAAATACAATTATTCAAAATAATTACTCACACAACATTAGTGAAGGTAAAATGAGAATTCTCATCGCTAATCAGGAAGCTACGTTGATTCAGAAAAGAAAATTGAAACAACTCTGTGGAATACTTTATGACCCTGAGATGTCTTCGAGTTGATGCCATTTTCATACAACCAAAACACACTTTTGAGGTTTTCTGGAGACCTGTACTTCTAGTTTGGACTTAAATCAATGTATATGGAGCATGTAAAGGAAATCGAGGACCCGCTGGCTATGGCGCCATCTTTAAAAATCATCTTGGTCACATCGTTGGGTGATTTTTTGCATGTTGTGGTACTGCAACCTCTCTGGAAGTTGATATGATGAGTGTGATTCAAGCCATATCTTTCTCATTATGCCAAGGTTGGAACAAATTGTGGATTAAAAGTGATTCTACTACTATAGTACATGCCATTTGGAAGGGGGAGTTTCATCTAGCCTGGCCACTTACTACGCGCTGGATGAATTGTCTTCACTCTCTCCATGAAATCAACTACATTGCTACTCATACATATCAAGAAAAAAATATGGTTGTGGATTCTCTCTCCAATAAAGGAGTTTCTCAAGACATAACCTGGTTGGAGGAGCTCCTAGAAAACCTGACTCCTTTGCATGTTAAAAATTGTAATTTGATTCTGTCTTTTCATCTCATGTAACCTTTCTTTTTGAAAATAAACTTGCTTTGGTCTTTTTACCAAATCTCCACCTTTCTAAAAAAATAGTGTTGTCTAAAAATCCAAAGGAGGAGTTCGTTGACATCCAATGATATTTGGTTCCATTGTGTTGGATTCATTGAAAAAGTTGGACTTATTAAAAACCTGCACATGATGATATGGAGTGTGTTGGATTTTTTCACTATTTCAATAGTTCTTTAAATCACTAGGTTTCCTAATTAATGGAAATATAAAATCTAATATGAGAATTAGTGATACTCTGTATATGTATTGAAAAGATATATTTCATGAAAACTTATTAAAACCTAGAATGACTATCATGACTATTCATGAGTAAGGGGGTTGAAGTTGTCAGATGGATATTTAGGGAGAATTTAATAATAAGTGTTGCAAATCTCTATAAAATCAAACTTTTTCCATGAAAAATATCCATTTTCCAATAATAAGTGAATATTTTTGTATCATATTACATGAAGTGGAGTTACATGAATGAAGGATTTCGTGATTATGTGAAGGGTTGGCGTTTTCCTATAAATACTTGAGCATTAGAGTAGAATTTAAAGGAATTATTAGAGGAAAATTCTTGAGAGATAATAATGGTCTAATTTCTCCAAAGTGAATTTATACAATGGGAGGATAAATTTTTGGAAACCCATGTAAATTTGATCTTGAATCTCTTTGAATCTAGATATTGAGAATTTATTTATAAACTTTCACTAAAAAAACCTGATAAAAGAACACATGAGATATGAATTTACAAAGTGATGAGATTCTTGCTACCACTTTCTTATTTTGTGCTCATAAAAGAGATTCAATGTGTGATATTTTTTAAGGAGTGATCATGTTTCATTGATATTATATTCTTTATTTCCTTTCTATTTTTCTTTGTTATATTATATTATTTTATATTTATGTTGTATATATCAGTTTATGATTTTACCTACTAAAATAATTTTTGGTTATTCCTAGTTATACCTCCACTAAAAGGTAGGTTTGTCAGGTTGCGAATCCCTTATAAAATTCATTGTTTTTTTCTAGGCTGTTCCTCCAGGTGAGTAAAATGGAGGTTTGGGTTATGATTTATTCCAAAGAAAGGTAGGCCTTATATAAGGTTATCCCATTCTTTCAAAAGTGATGATTATTTTAGTGTGTGTCACTACTCTTGATAAGATTGAGAGTTTGTAAATAGTAGATCTGGGATCTATAGATTTGAACTATTGTAAAATTATGGTGTTCATTGTTTTTATATTTCTACCACATATCTGCGTTGCATTATTATTTTACTTCTATGACACTCGTTATTTAATTTTCATGTGTTGTTAAACCTTGATATTGAAAAATAATATTATAATCTATTAAAATTTTCTAAGAATGTCTATTCACCCCACCTAAATTCATATTCAACATCTCACACTGGGCCAAAAATTGTTATTAGAGATAATTCCTTTCACATTTAGGTACTGTTCACAATGACCTGCCCCAGATTCCACTAAAATGGTGCTCCGAGCGAGTTGGTTATGAGGCCTCAAGCACGCCTCACTGTATGATAGAAGCTACTGACTAGCAACGAGGGCCTAGGTTGTGACAATGGGGAGACTATGACCTTATATTAGAGTGATAAAACAACAAAAATAGCTAATTTTAATGCACAACAATAAATAAATAGAGTCTGTAAGAAATACATAAACTGAAATAGAACATGTTTTAACAAAAAATTAAATTCTTTAAAAGACCAAATAGCTATGCCATACAGACACAGGGATAAAAAAGAAACTGAAATAAAATTACAGGGATATCCTACTAACTCTGAGCTGGACCATGTACCCAGTCCCCAAACACCATAGAATAGAACCATCCATAATAGAAGAAACCACACAAGCATCTCTGCTTGAACATGCAACTCTGGAACTCGACCCTATCCACAATGCAACTGTACGAAACCTGGAAAGTAGACATAAGGTCTACACATAGACCGAGGTGCTCATTCACAGGTGAGAAATAATCTCATTAAGCCACCCTAATGAGAATCCTATAAAAGATTCTACTATAATTGTATATAAAAGAAAAATTATTCATCCTAACTGAGATAGAACTGAAAATATCAGTAAAATTAATAAATGGGAAACCAAAGTTGAACCTAGGGTCTCTAATCAGGGTCAAATAGGATGGTACCACCATGGATTTCCATATATATATATATATGTATGTATACATGTATAGTACCATACCTATACATATATACATAATTTTTATCTTCATGAATATGGTGAATGAAATAACATAAAACCAACCAATAGTAAATCCTTAGGTTTTTTAATCTTGATCACATGGATATCCTATGAAAGGGCATTGAGATGCACATCATGTCACTCAAGATGTGTATCATTAAGTTGATATATTGGTCAATAATCCTAATTTATTCATATGTACTTTGTCCAATACTAGAAATATCTCTGAGAAAGATACGTCACTATAGGGGGATACTCATCCTACACATGGTTTCACCTATACTAGCCTCCAATCACTAAAAATGTAGATTATAAGTAAGTACATCTGGACATCCTATAAATGGTCATTGATCTATATTCCATGTTGTTCAGGCCATGTAAATCTAGTCGAATGTCTAATACCTTGGTCTCAGTCTATAGGCGATCACGACATTATGAACTCAGATAATCCCTAAGGGTATGTACCTTCGGTGATATTTAAGGATAACTCACCAGTGAAAGGACATAACCACCCCTGGAGTCTCTAATAAGGGAGATCATAATCATTCCTATCATCTGGAAGAGTATAATCATTCTGGGTATCCAATAATATAAGATTCCATGCTCAAAACCACAGTCAAGTAACCAATCTGAGGTAGCGTAATCATTTCAATCCCTCAGGAGAGCATAATCATCTACAAGTATAATCAAACTGAGGATAACATAATCATCCTTATCACATATAAACCAGAGGATATAAGAATCATCATCGCCACTTAGGAGATAAGAATCATCCATGAGTATCATTACTAGGTATGCTATGTTTGTATATAATATTCATTGGCTTAGAAGATGGATACTAGGAAACACCTCTAGAAATCCTAATAATATAATAATCAAATATATAGTCTCATTATCCTAATCCTAGGTAGTAACTCTGTTTATAACAATAAAATATAAAAATAACGTGGCTCAAAAGCTAGATCCTACGAATAACATCCAGGCATCCCAAAGAGAATGGAAGACGACTAGCATCAAGATCAACAGAAACCAACCAAGAATCACCTATTATAATCATCAATGTATCAACAATAAACAAGTGAAAGAATAAAAAAAGAGCCAGGGTGGACGAACACCTAAACCCAACACCACTTCAATAGCCCCATGGACTTACAAGTTTGACACAAGTTCTAGGGTGACACCCACTATTATATCTACCCATACTCAACATACTAGCTTAGGGTTAGTCAAAAACCAGGCACCCACTGGGTTCCTCAAGTCAACCTCTATGTTGAATCCTACTTGAAATCCTTGAGGTATACACATAAGTGAAGAAATCATACCAGGGATACATGTATAAAAAGTTAAAGGAGGAATTCTACATGTAATCCTTAGTAGAGAATGTAAAGGATGAATCCTTCACGGGATCATCAATAGAGAAAGAAGCAGAGGCATCCTACGTGGGATTATTGGAATGGTAAAAAAGTAATGGGATCCTAAAAATGACTCCATAAATTATCAAATAAGAAAAGGAATCCCTTAAGAGATTCTGTTTACAAAAAAATATAGAGGCATTCAACATGGGATCCTCTAGGTTGAAATGTAAACAGAGTAATCCTACAGGGGATCCTTGGAAAGAACTAGTCTCGCGGACTCTTAGGACATAAGGAAATATATCACATGGGATAAATCTTGAAGGAAAATATATTAAGGCATATTTCAAGGGATTTAGCTCATGTCCCGTATCAAATCAAAGGTCTCACTCTCAGAGGACACTAGATTCAGTTACCGAAGGAAGAACCTATCCTTTTAAGAAATTCCACCTAGGAGTCCTCAAAACACCCCATAGGTCTTATCTTCACAAACTATGGAAAAAATACTCATTATGGACTAATCACAGGTCCAAATATGACTCTTGAGCAAAAATTAACAAAAAACCCAAAAAATATTACAAGGGGAAAGTACACGACATGAATACATAATACACAACTTGTACCCCCAAATCCTCACATGGGCGTGTACTTTAGAAGTAATTGGCTTGTAAATGACCATGTACACAATGTGTAAGGAAGGTAAATGGAATGTACACTACATAAGGTACCTACCCATGTCCCTCAAATGGACTGGACTTGTACTTGGCCTCACCATGTATTTCTACATGGCGAACGACCCATAGGGGTCTGGCCTTGTGCTCTACATGGCCATGTACCACTACACAGGATGTTGAGCTGGGTACTCAACTACACAGTCTAGTACTAGTACCTAATGTGTACACCATAGTACATGGTGTGTAATTAAAAAACCTCGTATTACCCAAACCTAAATAATAAAAAACGTGTCTCCCTAAACAACGCGCCGTATAGATGGGTTTTCCCAAACAAAATACCCTCAGATCACCTCAAAACCCCAGTTTTCACCCCAAAATCAGTAGATCAGGCCACAACGGGATAGAAGAAAGAATAATAGGGGTTTAAAACTTGAAAATTATTAATATATAGGTATATTTGAAAAAACATAAAAATGGCCTAGTTTTGGGAATAATCTGCCGAAGCTTCATCAATTTTTGTGGTCAATGGATCTCGCATGTCGATCTGGCACGTCCCAAGCTCTACATAAGTACCTACCTATCTTCTTATCTCACTTTATATATAACTATACTTTATCTCCCAGTAATGCGGAGAATGTGGATCCCCCTCAGAATTACCGAGAAGCCAAGGAAAGAAAATAAAGAAAAGAAAAGAAAAGAAAAGAAAAAGAATAGGGGTCCCGAACCGACCCTGACATCCAACTTGAATTTATGCCTCTATTAGAAAAAAACCTCATTATAGAATCAAAATAGTATAGTACATCTCAATACAATTATTTATTAAAAATATATCACCTAAAAAACCTACACAAAAAATTTAATATTTAATTTATTAAATATTAAATATTAATTATTCCTCTAAAATTTAAACAGCTCTGAATTCCAAAAAAATCCTGTCCTAGAGTAAAAAAACTATTATAGGACCAATGGAGTGATCTTAAAAATTACCTGAGATCATATTATAGTGGGAAATTACCATTTTAACCCTTATAAGAATATTAAAGAAAAAATACAAATTTCTGGACAAAAAATTAGTCAAGAGAAACACAGGACCATAAAATATCCACACCATAAACCTTATCATCCCTGAGAATCTTGGTGGTCATACTAACATCAATTATCTCAATCCAAGCATCTATATGAAAAGATATATGTACTATCCAATGAGTATCCTCATAGCATCAACAATTGTCTTCTACATGGAAGAATTTTAACTACGGCCGATCTGGTACTTCCCACTATAAGAATTCCCTTACCGTCATCTTAAACCAAACTTAAAGACCAAAATACCATGGAAAACAATAATGTCCAACTAAAAATAAGGTTCACCACAATCAAAGAGCTAATGGTGTAACACCTGAGACTTTTATGTTATATAAATCATCAAAGGAATCTTTTTCTACACACAACACTTGCTTGTCTTGCTTTACACGAAATCGCGACCTTCCTCGATAGCTTACGTCGTACGCAATACCGAGTTTCACTAAACAATGATATGCTATAAAAATATTATTAAAACTAGCTATTATGAATAGTAATAACCAATTTTTGAAATTTTATAAATTTTATTTTTCAAAATGGACTTCATTTTTGGATTCGGAATATCGAAATTATCCTAGGGTGGAATTTTTTTATTTTTCTGAAAAATTTCAATTTTTGATGAATAGTGAAACCACTAAGTGGTAGTTGAAAAACTGAATTTTTCATAAAAATAAATTTTACCGCTTTTGTGAGTGGAATTTCGAAAATACGAGAGACATGGTTGATGTTAGTAAGTAAAATGTGGTTCAATGAGATGAAAATAATTTTTTGGTGAATATCAACTTTTTACTTTTTTTTACCACGGTTAAAAGTAAATAGGGTAATTAAGGGTAAAAATGATATTATTATTACCCTAACACATGTCCTAATTCTATTGGATAAGTTTAATTAGGCCAAAAACAACCTTAGGAATAAAATATGACCATTTAGGCCCACTTGGATTAGATTATGACATTTATTATTAATTTATTTAAAGAAGGGTTAAAATAGTTAAAATCAAAGTTTAATAACTAAATCATTTTTAATATAAGGTTATATATAAGATAAATTCGACTATAAATATTCATTAGAAAGATAAAAATATTTTCTGCATAATTATATTTTATTTGTAATTTCTAGACATTAAATAATTTAATTTATTTATGTCACAAAGATGATGCAGTAATTTTCTTATTAATGAAATATTGACATAATTGATGTTATAAAAACCGAAATAAATGTAATTTGAGACTTTTTATTAATTCCACTAATTTTCTAGGTTAATATGACATGTTAGTATTTATTTAATTAACTTTTTTTGAATTAATTATTCTTTTATGAGTTTCACAAAAATCAATTACTAAATATTGTCAAAATTGACATAAAATAGTTTTTAAAACAAATATTATATTAGTAATTGTTATTTTATTCCTAAAAATATAAGGTTCGACAAAATGACTTAGATAAGGTTATATATATTAATAATAAACAACTTGGGGTTCTTTTGGCTGCTTATAGTAAGTTTATTAACCTTATAGTATAAGAAAACAAGAAGACACAGTAAAAGTAAAATTATTTAACTTAATGTTAAATCTAAATTATAAGGTTAAAATAGGAACCTAAACTTGTCTAAATTATATTGGATGAGAGGATTTCGACCCATACCCACCTTATCTTCTAGATATATAAATTTACAGCTATTTCAAACCGAAATTGACTTTATAATAAAATAATATTTTTAGTTTTCCCAAAGGAGCCCCTCTCCTCCCTTATAAAAGGGCACCTCCTCCCCCTCTTCCTCACACCACTTTGAGCCTTAAAGATCAGCCAACCCCTACCAATTACTCCTCTCCACTTCCCTAGAGACATACTAGAGGTCCTGGTCTTCTTCAAAGACCAATTTTAGTGCCCTAAAAGAAGGTCTCAAAGAATCACTTCAAAGAAGTGGTAATGTCTGTTACCGATTATTTCATCTTTATTTTTTCTTCCACTTCTTCTTCTTTAGTTGTTTCATTATTAAGTAATAACATAAGTATCACTCATATACTGATATGTTATTATAATTATGAAAAAACCATATTTCACCATCTATCCATCCTACAGAAAAAGAAATCATCGCGCGTGCGTACGTACGGAATACCGTCTCCACATTGTGGTGTAATATATTTTCCACCACCACCTTACTTGGATGGGTATAATGGTGTAAATAATGACTATATATGACTATTATAAAGTTATAATGATTCTGAAATAGTGTACATACACTCCAATACAATTCCACGATCATAGGAACGATATCATCACTCGTGCGTACGTACAGAATACCGTCTCCACGATGTGATGCGACTCATTCTACATGATCTTCATTTCATAATGATTATATAAATGAATTGAATGAATTAATATGATATATATTACACTAATAACATTCTGGAAATGAGGTATCTATAACCTAAAGATAAGAATAAGAATTTATTCGACAAAACACGCATAAGAACAAAAAGTTATAAACACCCGAATAACAAGTAGCAATGAAATACTACTACTAAGAAGCTAAGAATATGACCATATATGATATCATAAAAATAAGTACGATTCTGGAATAAGTAAATAACATTATTTAAATCATTATACAGGAGGTTCAGACACGTACAAAGCATATTGGACCTAAGTTAAGGGAAAATATCACAATCTCATTTTTATCCGAGATTGTTTATACTTTGGTATTTACTGGGGTGTATTTTATCATCCAAATCCATGTTTCCTCAATATGTAATATTATTTCCATCCACCTACAATTTTTTAAAACCTATTTTACCCTTTGGTGAGTTTTTAGTAAAAGATATGAAAGGAATATTTTGTCGTTTTTCGTACGAGGTACTTTTTGACTTTTCTGACAAAAGTACGAGAAGAATGTTTTTTTAACTTATATGGCATGAATGGATTTTTAAAACATTATTTCCAAGAATATTCCTTTACAAGTTTTCAATATTATTTTTAATCAACTTCTTTTAGATTAAAATTGTATGACATGTTAAGAAAGGAATGTTTTTTTGAAGTAGAAAGGATATTTTCCTCAAGAATGGAGTTCAAGTGTTTTGTCAAAATTATTTTCCATCTAAGATAATATAGGGTTCTGTTTATATCCCTATTATTACATTGATATTATTATGTTGTGATGGATATATTTTTATGAATTCCTTTATCTTATTTGAATTGTTTTATGATGTCATGATGTTTATGATTCCCATTTTTATTACATGGGTTATGAAATGATGTATGATTTATGATTTTGTGGCACACATAAGAATGGTATCATTATGAGATGGGTGGGACCTATATCTCCCTTCAATGAATTGGGTAAAGATTTTAGATCTCATGAGATAGACATGGCTGGAACGGTAGGTTATACCGGTTCAGTGAAATAGGACTGAAATGAGGAGTGAAATCGGTTCAGAAATGGACTTTGTCCACTAAGATAGTCTTGAAAATGAGTCTTGACTAATAAGAAATGATTATCTATGATTATGTGTGTATGCCACAAAGTTTCATGTTTTAAGTTATGATTGTTGGGATCACATTTCACTACTATGATTTACCCCATGTTATGAAATTATGATCTCTTTTGCAGGTTAAGATTTCCAAAATTTATGTGCTTATGTATATGATGTGATTGATATTTCTTTTGTTTACCCTTACTGAGAATTTGAGCTCACCCTTTTTGTATGTTTTATTTCCCCAGGTCAGGAAGAAGGTTGTTAAGTAGAATATTCCAAAAATGGACTCTAGATATGATGAAATAAATGGGAGGCAAAGTAGATGCTTTATGAACAAGTTGTTTATGTTTCCTAGTTTCTAAAGACACTATACCTATACGGTCCTTTCTTGGTTTTGTTATATGTTGTAATAAGTGTGCTTCAATTCTGAAGTAATAACAATGTATGTAAAGTATGGGTCTTTATAGTTGGTATCAGAGGAAAGGTATAGTCAATCTTTGGAAACTAGGATGTGAAAGCCTTAGTAAGAACCCTAAGGATAAGTCTAAGAATAGAACACAATCTTAGTGTTTTAGAAATGACCATTAATAACCTAGGATAAGACCTTAAGTGTGAAATTTTATTCTTGATTATGTGGTTTTCCTATTATAATTAGTGTTGCTCACACTATTCTTCTTGGTTTTAGTCAATGGCTGGAACCCGATGGAACCGTGTTAATACGGAATGCGACGGGCAATGAAATGATTGTCCCCCTGAGCAACCAAATGTTATGGGAGCTGGAATGAAAAATCTTGTAGCCATGCTCACACAACTTTCTTAAGATATGAATCATGCAGGAATTCCAAACGAGAAAAGGAAGGAGTAACATTCTGTTGAATCCTTCATGAGGCAGCATCCACCTTCTTTCAGCGGGTCAACTGATCCATTAGTTGCTGAACAATGGATTAGTACCACTAAAAAGATATATTCAGTTCTTCAATGTTCTGAACATGATAAAGTCATCCTAGAAGTGTATCATTTGGAAGGAGATACTGATCAATGGTGGAATCTTATTAAGAATACGATGCAAAGGGATGAAATTGAGTCCATGGAATGGGACGAGTTCAAGAACCTATTTTTCAATAAGTACTTCCCTCGTATTCTCCGAACAAAGATGGAGAAAGAGTTTCTTGAACTGAAGCAAAAGGATGATGAATCTGTTGGTACCTATGAAGTAAATTTTACAAGACTTGCAAGGTACGCTTCTAGTATTATTATCCAACCTGAGAGTAAGATCGATCGATTCTTTAGTGGCTTAAAACCAAGTCTTCGAAGGGCGTTAGCCATAAGGGAATTCAATAGCTATGAGGAAATCGTTCTATGTGCTCTCAAAGTCGAGATGGAGATTGGAGTAACCCATCAGTCATATGGTTTTGATAAGAAGAGGAAAATGGAATTCAAAGGAAAATCTAAAGAGCACACTGAAAAAAAGATGATATTTCCCTTATGCTCAAAGTGTGGAAAGAAACATGGAGGGAGTTGTCTTAAAGAGACAAGTAAATGTTTCAACTGTGGAAAGGAAGGTCATCGGGCATTTGAATGCCGCGATGATGGGAAGAAGATGTCTAATGATGCAAACAAAGGAAGGGATACACAGAATGAACCTACTACACTTCAATGTTTCAAGTGCAAGGAGATGAGACATTATGCCAACAAAGACCCTAATCCAAGGGTTGATGATGATGGTCGACGTCAACAAACTCTTAAGGCTAAAGACAAAGGAAAGTCACATGCAATTTCTATCAGCGATGTGGAGTACGATAACGATGTGGTGAAAGGTACACTTACCATCCACTCTAAAGTAGCAAACGTTTTATTTGATTCTGGATCCACCCACTCCTTTATTTCTGAAGAAATTTCTAAGGGTATTACCGTATTACCTCAACAGTTAGATGTTGAGTTAGCTGTGAGAACACCTAATGGCACAACAGTCGCATCAAAAGTTTATAATTCTTCTCTGATTGAAGTTTGTGGGAAATTGCTTCCTACAAATCTTGTGATCCTTCCTATAGTGGAATTTGATGTGATTCTTGGCATGTATTGGCTTTCTCTACATGGATCTCATATCAATTTACAAAGAAGGGAAGTCACATTTCATATTCCAGATCAATCTATGATCATCTATCGATGCAAGGATGAACATAACCTTCCACTGAAAATTTCTTCCATTTTTTGGGTATTGATTCCACTAAATGAAGGTTATTTATCTCAAATGGTTGGTGAGAAACTCACGATTAAGAATATTCCCATTGTACGGGAGTTTGATGATGTCTTTCCAGAGGAATTACCGGTTCTTCCACCAAATCGTGAAGTTGAGTTTTCAATAGAACTCGTACTAGGTGCTTTGCCTATTTCAAAGACACCTTATAGAATGGCCCCAATTGAGTTGCAGGAATTGAAGAAGAAACTCCAAGAGAATTTTGATAAGGGGTTCATACGACCTAGTGCATCACCTTGGGGAGAACCTGTTCTGTTTGTTAAGAAGAAAGATGGATCAATGAGACTCTGCATTGATTATCGATAACTTAACAAGATCACTATCATGAAAAAATATCCTCTCCCACGCATTGATGACCTTTTTGACCAACTACGCAGAGCTCAATACCTTTCCAAGATTGATCTTCGTTCATGGTATCATCAATTAAGGGTCAAAAGGGAGGATATACCAAAGACGGCTTTCCGTACAAGGTATGGACACTATGAATTTATAGTGATGCCATTTGATCTTACTAATGCCCCTGCTATCTTCATGGATCTAATGAATAGAGTCTTTAGAGGCTATCTTGATCAGTTTGTGGTAGTCTTTATAGACGATATTATTGTCTATTAAAAGAGAAAGGAAGAACATGAAGATCACTTGAGAATTATATTGAAGACCCTGAGAAAAGAGAATCTTTATGCCAAATTAACCAAGTGTGAATTTTGGCTTCAAAAAGTTTCATTTTTGGGTCACATAATCTCAAAAGAGGGGATATCTGTGGATCCAGCAAAAACAGAGGTTATTGAAAGATGGTCGAGACCAACAACAGTAACTGAGATCCGATGTTTTCTTGGTTTGGCTGGATATTATCGACGTTTTGTGAAAGATTTTTCACGATTATCTAATCCAGTCACTAGGTTGACTCGAAAAGGAGTAAAGTTCATGTGGACGGACGAATGTGAAGAGAATTTCAAGGAGTTGACAAGAAGGTTACTCAGTGCACCTGTACTCACACTTCCTTGTAGTGGAGAAAGGTTTGTGATCTACAGTGATGCATCCAAGAAGGAACTGGGATGTGTTCTCATGAAAAATGATATGGTGATATCTTATGCCTCACGACAGTTGAAAATCCATGATCAAAATTACCCAACTCATGATTTGGAGTTAGCTGCGGTAATATTTGCATTAAATATTTGGAGGAATTATCTTTATGGAGAAAGGTGTGACATTTATACTGATCATAAAAGTTTAAAGTATATTTTCACACAAAAGGAGCTGAATATGCGTCAAAGAAGATGGTTGGAGCTGATTAAGGATTATGACTGCTCAATCCATTACCACCCTGGGAAAGAAAACAAGGTGGCAGATGCATTAAGTCGACAAGACCATGCCAGTTTATCCATGATGAGGATCACAAAAGATCCAATATTTATGTATTTACAAAGGATGGATCTTGGAATTATAATGGAAGGGGAAAAATCTTATCTTTCTCAAATGAATGTTCAACCATATATACATGTGAAGATTAAAGAGGCACAGAAAAAAGATGTCGAGTTACAAAAGAAGGTGAGAAATGTTCCTGAATTCAACCTTGATTGTGATGGGATAATAATGTTCAGGAGTCGGGTTTGTGTTCCCCCAATCCCCGAATTAAAAAAGGAGCTACTGGATGAGGCTCATAGTTCTTCATTCTCTATTCATCCTGGAAGCACGAAGATGTATAGGGACCTGAAAGAGTACTTCTGGTGGGATGACATGAAGAGAGATGTTGCTGAATATGTCTCCCGATGCTTGGTTTTTCAACAAGTTAAAGCTGAGAGACAGAAGTCTAAGGGGATGTTACAACCATTACCCATACCCGAATAGAAATGGGAAAACATCACTATGGACTTTGTCACATGACTTCCTAAAACATCCAAAGGCAATAATGCTATCTGGGTCATAGTTGATCGTCTTACCAAGTCCACACACTTCATTGCTATTAGAGAGGATTTCTCTCTGGATCAGCTTTCTAGGATATATGTAAAGGAAGTGGTAAGATTGCATGGAGTACCACTTTCTATTATATCTGATCGGGATCCGAGATTTACCTCGAAGTTCAGTCGAAGTCTTCAACATACTCTGGATATAGAGTTGAGTTTCTGTACTGCTTATCATCCTCAGACAGATGGTCAGTCTGAGAGAACAATTCAAACTCTAGAAGATATGTTGAGAGATTTCTCTATGGATTTCAAAGGTGGTTGGGATCAACACCTACCTTTAGTGGAATTTTCTTATAATAATAGCTTTCACTCCAGTATTCAGATGGCTCCTTATGAAGCTCTCTATGGATAGAAATGGAGGACTCCAACTTGCTGGGATGAAGTTGGGGAAAGAAAGCTATTAGGACCTGATCACATTGATGAAATGGCAGAAAAGGTCAGATCTATTCAACAACACATAAGAGCAGCTCAGAGTCTACAGAAAAGTTATGCCGACAACCGAAGAAAAGACCTAGAGTTTGAAGTGGGTGATAAAGTGTTCTTACGAATATCTCCCTGGAAGAGGGTCATGAGATTTGGAAAGAAGGGGAAGTTGAGCACTAGATATATCGGTCCTTTCGAAATACTGGATCGTGTTGGGAAGGTAGCTTACCGATTGGCGCTTCCACCAAATCTCTTTCAAGTTCACGATGTGTTCCATGTATCTCTCCTGAGAAAGTACATACCTGATCCTTCACATGTACTCAGCTCAGAAGTTGTACCGTTGGAGCAGGATCTTTCTTATGAAGAACAGCCGATAGAGATTCTGGATCATAGCGAAAAAGTCCTACGAAACAAGACCACTCGATTGGTGAAAGTTTTATGGAGGAACCACCAATTAGAAGAAGCTACATGGGAGCTTGAGGATATGATGAGGGAGAGGTATCCTCATCTGTTTGTTACAAAGTGACGAATTTCGAGGACGAAATTCATTTTAAGGGGGGTAGAATGCAACAACTGAGACTTTTATGTTATATAAATCATCAAAGTAATCTTTTTCTACACACAACACTTGCTTGGCTTTCTTTACACTAAATCGCGACCTTCCTCGATAGCTTGCGTCGTACGCAATACCGAGTTTCACTAAACAATGATATGCTATTAAAATATTATTAAAACTAGCCTTTATGAATAGTAATAACCACTTTTTGAAATTTTATAAATTTTATTTTTCAAAATGGACTTCATTTTGGATTCGGAATATTGAAATTAGCCCAGGGTGAAATTTTGGTATTTTTCTGAAAACTTTCAATTTTTGATGAATAGTGAAACCACTAAGTGGTAGTTAAAAACTGAATTTTTCATAAAACATAATTTTACCAATTCTGTGAGTGTAATTTTGAAAATCCGAGAGACACCGTTGATTTCAGTAAGTAAAATGTGGTTCAATGAGATGAAAATAATTTTTTGGTGAATAATAACTTTTTACTTTTTTTACCATGGTTAAAAGTAAATAGGGAAATTAAGGGTAAAAATGATATTATTATTACCCTAACACATGTCCTAATTCTATTGGATAAGTTTAATTCGACCAGAAACAACCTTAGGAATAAAATATGACCATTTAGTCCCACTTGGATTAGATTAGGACATTTATTATTAATTTATTTAAAGAAGGGTTAAAATAGTTAAAATCAAAGTTTAATAACTAAATAATTTTTAATATAAGGTTATAAATAAGATAAATTCGACTATAAATATTCATTATAAAGATAAAAAGATTTTCTATATAATAATATTTTATTTGTAATTTTTAGACATTAAATAATTTTATTTATTTATGACACAACGATGATGCATTAATTATCTTATTAATGAAATATTGACATAATTGATGTTATAAACACAGAAATAAATGTAATTTTAGACATTTTATGAATTCCACTAATTTTATAGGTTAATATGACATGTTATTATTGATTTAATTAACTTTTTTTGAACTAATCATTCTGTTATGATTTTCACAAAAATCAATTACTAAATATTGTCAAAATTGACATAAAATAGTTTTTAAAAAAAATATTATATTAGTAATTGTTATTTTATTCCTAAAAATCTAATGTTCGGAAAAATTACTTATATAAGGTTATATATATTAATAATAAACAACTTGGGGTTATTTTGGCTGCTTATAATAAGTTTATTAACCTTATAGTATAAGAACACAAGAAGACACGGTAAAAGTAAAATTATTTAACTTAATGTTAAATCTAAATGATAAGGTTAAAATAGGAACCTAAACTTGTCTAAATTATATTGGATTAGATTATTTCTACCCATCACCACCTTATCTTCTAAATATATCAATTTTGAGCTATTTAAAACCGAAATTGACTTTATAATAAAATAATATTTTTAGTTTTCCCAAAAGAGCCCCTCTCCTCCCTTATAAAAGGGCACCTCCTCCCCCTCTTCCTTACACCACTTTGAGCCTTCAAGCTCGGCCAAACCCTGAAAATTACTTCTCTCCACTTCCCTAGAGACATCATAGAGGTCCTGGTCTTCTTCAAAGACCAATTTTAGTGCCCTAAAAGAAGGTCTCAAAGAAGCACTTCAAAGAAGAGGTAATGTCCGTTACCGATTCTTTCATCTTTATTTCTTCTTCCACTTATTATTCTTTAGTTGTTTCATTATGAAGTAATAACATCAGTATCAATAATATACTGATATGTTATTATAAGTATGAAACAAACCTATTTCACCATCTATCCATCCTACGGAAAAATAAATCACCGCGCGTGCGTACGTATGGAATACCGTCTCCACGCCGTGGTGTAATCTATTTTCCACCACCACTTTACTTGGATGGGTATAACGGTGTAAATAATGACTATATATGACTATTATAAAGTGATAATGATTCTGAAATAGTATACATACACTCCAATACAATTCCACAATCATAGGAACGATATCATCACTCGTGCGTACGTACAGAATACCGTCTCCACGATGTGATGCGGCTCGTTCTACATGATCGTCATTTAATAATGATTATATAAATGAATTGAATGAATGAATATGATATATATTACACTAATACCATTCTTTAAATGAGGTATCTATAACCTAAAGATAATAATAAGAATTTATTCGACAAAACACGCATAAGAACAGAAAGTTATAAATACCCGAATAACAAGTAGCAATGAAATATTACTACTAAGAAGCTAAGAATATGACCATATATGATATCATAAAAATAAGTATGATTATGGAATAAGTCAATAACATTATTTAAATCATTATACAGGAGGTTCGGACACGTACAAAGCATATCGGACCTAAGGTAAGGGAAAATATCACAATCTCATTTTTATCTGAGATTGATTATACTTTGGTATTCACTGGGGTGTATTTTATCATCCACATCCATGTTTCCTCAATATGTAATATTATTTCCATCCAACTAAAATTTTTTAAAACCTATTTTACCCTTTGGTGAGTTTTTAGTAAAATATATGAAAGGAATCTTTTTTCGTTTTTTGTACGAGGTACTTTTTGACTTTTCCGTCAAAAGTACGAGAATAATTTTTTTTAACTTATATGGCATGAATGGATTTTTAAAACATTATTTCCAAGAATCTTACTTTACAAGTTTTCAAGCTTATTTTTAATCAACTTCTTTTAGATTAAAATTTTATGACATGTTAAGAAAGGAAAAATGTTTTTGAAGTAGAAAGGATATTTTCCTCAAGAATGGAGTTCAAGTGTTTTATCAAAATTATTTTCCATCTAAGATAATATAGGGTTCTGTTTATATCCCTATTATTACATTGATTTGATTATGTTGTGATGGATATATTTTTATGAATTACTTTATCTTATATGAATTGTTTTATGATGTCATGATGTTTATGATTCCCATTTTTATTACATGGGTTATGCAGTGATGTATGATTTATGATTTTGTGGAAGACATAAGAATAGTATCATTATGAGATTGGTGGGACCTATATCTCCCTCCAATTCATTGGCTAAAGATTTTATATCTCATTATATAGACATGGCTGGAACGGTAGGTTATACCGGTTCAGTGAAACAGGACTGAAACGAGGAGTGAACTAGGTTCAGAAATGGACTTTGTCCACTAAGATAGTCTTGGCAATGAGTCTTGACTAATAATAAATGATTCTCTATGATTATGTGTGTATGCCACACAGTTTCATGTTTTAAGTTATGATTATTGGGATCACATTTCACTACAATGATTTACCCCATGTTAGGAAATTATGATCTCTTTTGCAAGTTAAGATTTCCAAAAGTTATGTGCTTATGTATATGATGTGATTGATATTTCTTTTGTTTACCCTTACTGAGAATTTGAGCTCACCCTTTTGTATGCTTTATTTCCCCAGGTCAGGAAGAAGTTTGTTAAGTAGAATATGCTAAAAAGGGACTCTAGATATGATGAAATAAATGGGAGGCAAAGTAGATTCTTTATGAACCAGTTGTTTATGTTTCCCACTTTCTAAAGACACTATACCTATACGGTCCTTTCTTGGTTTTGTTATATGTTGTAATAAGTGTGATTCAATTTTGAAGTAATAAAAATGTATGTAAAGTATGGGTCATTATAATTGGATCAATTCCCACTATATGTGTTACCTTACACCACTCCTCGAGAGAAACCTCAATAGGTTTCCCCAACAAACCAAGAAAGATATTTTAAAATAAAAGGTTCTCAGTGTAGGGACGAAGATCTCTTAGAATAATAAATATTATTTTGAGATAGAGAATGATTTTCCCTAACTAGGATTACACTAATATTCTGCAAAAGGGTGTGTACAGCTCCCTTTGGGACATGCTAATGACAAAACATTCCAAACATTCCTTTAAACAACACCTGAAACTACATCAAAAATGCTTACCCAGGTTCAAAATGGGTCAACCGCCTTAGGGTACCCCATTTACTCTTTATTTCACCTATACCTTGTTGGGGAATTCCTCATTTAACCATAATTTACAGGAAACCAATCCCATGACAAATCATGAAAACGTATGTCATCGGCTCGCACCGAACCACTCACCAATTAAGATTTAACAGTACCACACGCAAAGAACATATAACTTATAACCTAAATCATACTACAAAGACTCATCCATTACATGTTTGAGATGACTGTGTTACAAGGGACATCATTCCAAACAATCCAGAAGCTCCCTTGGAACTCCTCTTCAAAATCAGGCACCTCACTTGTGCCACAATTTATTCTACGACCACCCATCCCCTAAGGTTGTTCCAGTCACGAGCATCATACCGTGTTATGAATACATTATCAATAATGGAAACACTGGTTGATTAGGACAGACATCATAATAGTCCTAATGTCAAAGCTAGTCTTGATACCAAAGCACCCTATGTGTTTGTCAAAAGCTGAAGTCATCAATATGCCATTAACATGAAACTTGAGCACTTACTATTCATCGATAACAAAAAGAGAATACAACAAAGATCACTTCCGAAAAAGGAATCTAAAAACAAAATACAACCTCTCTCAAGAAGGTTTCCATCAAAAAATAGAAATTGACCTTCAAGGTACTGAGTCAAAACTAAGTGCCTCTAGGTCTCCCACCTAGCCCTATAGATCTAGTTTCACAACATGGTCACAAGGTCTAACCACATAGACAAAAATATAAGACCTATCTAAAGAAGGTAAAGATCACAAAAACATATGAGGGTCAAAAAAGACAACACTAACTACAAGGTACTGATCCTCAATGTGTATCCTCAAAAGGAACTACTCCCTATAGGCCATGATACGAACGAAGAAGAGAGACTAAACTGAAAATCATAGGTCATTCATATACTATTTTACGCCCTTGAGGTCTAGTTCATGGGATAAGGTCCTAGTATCCATCTAAATCATACTCAACTATTCTACTAGATAACCATATACATGAGTAAAAACACCCTACAAGGGGTAAAATAGAAATCCACCATGTTCCCTATCGACCTACTAGGGTCCCTACACCTCCCATGCACGAGGACTGAGTCATCAGCCTCAACAAAAATGCCTCAAAGTATATCCAAATATCTTTTCAGGAGAAAGAAAATATATATATTTAAGTATTTCCAATTAAACAGGCCTTATTATTCAGTAAAAAAACACTAGTAGGCTTGTATAATGTGAATCTTACATGCCAAATATTATGCAAGAGACACCTCTTGAATTTTTCAGCCAATATTTGGAATCCATCACTAGCCTATTTTCAATGGAAAATAGCCAGAGATCCATGGTAAATCATAATATTCACACCACATATGCATCACTCGAGGGGAAAATTATATAAAATTGTAACATCGAATATCAGAACAACAATCCCATAACCTAGAAACTTGGACTTCTTACCAGAACAAATATTCTCAACACCCCAATACTGTAGAGACCCAAAGCTTGACATACATAGAAATTACATTACTTTGATAGAATACTTAATACATGACAAAAACAGAGGCCCAAAGACCTTATTAGTTTAGTGTCTTTGGAAACTCGGAACATAATCTTATAATCATGGTGAAAGATCTTCAACATCTCCCATAAAGATCTTCACCTTTGGTTTTCTTACATAAAACCTTTCTTTATATCCTGGGGAAAAGAAAACATACAAAAAAGGGTGATCTAAAATTTTCAGTAAGGGTAAACATGGAGAATATAAAACAATCCCTGAACATTTGAACGTAAGAACATGAACATAAAACATCAAAATCATGAGTAATGACGTATGTCTTGGTAGTGCATAAGGCATAGATCATAAAGAAACATTAATTCTAATAAAATAGAATTAGAATAAAACATGTAATTGTGTAAAACCATTAAGCACATGATATGATTTCCATAGTAGCTAAGGCATTTCTTCCAAGACCATCATAGTGGACAATGTCCATTATTGAACTGGGTTTACTTGCCATTCCAACCCAATATTGCTGAACCAGATTTACTTGACGTTCCATCCATGTCTATCTCATGAGATATAAATCTTTACCCAATGCATTGGAGGGAGATATAGGTCCCACCCATCTCATAATGAAATCATTATTTCGTGTGCCACAAAATAAACATACATCATTCATAATAACCAAACGAATAAAATGGGTTTTATAAACATCATCCCATCATAAAATAATCCATATAAAAGAAATGGATATCATTTAAATATAAGAAAAAAAACATGTAAATAATGGAGACATTATACTTGAAACATAAACATACTAAATAATGTCATCTTAGATGGGAAATATTTTTGATAAAACACTTGAAATGGATTCTTGATGAAAATATCATTTCTTCTTCAAAATCATTTTAATTTCTCAAAATCCCATTAAATTTTAAAAGAAAAGGATTTTGTTGAAAATAATCACGAAATTTTGCAAAGGAAGCCTTATTTAAATAAGTCGTTATGAATCCGTAAAAATTCATTCATGCCGTATAAGTTAAAAAAACATTCTCCTTGTACTTTTTCTAGAATGTCAAAAAGTACCTCGTATGGTAAACAAAAGAAAGATTCATTCCATAATACATAGTAAAAGTCAAAAAGGGGTAAAAAAGACATTAAAAATACATGGAAGAATATTAAAAAACTTTATGAAAACATTTTTATAAAACACAGATATGTTTTTCATATGTGTCTGAGACTCTAGTATATTTCTAGGAAAGTGGAGAAAAGAAATTGTAAGGGTTTGTCTGAGCTTGAACACTCAAAATGGTGTGAGGAGGAGAGGGAGGAGGTGCCCTTTTATAAGGGAGGAGAGGGGATCCTTTGGAAACATAAGAAATATTAATTTATAATAAATTCAAACCCCACTTAAAAACCTCAAAAAATGACTCAAATCCGAATATTAGATGATATAGGGATGTAATATCATCAACCAATAAATTTTAGACAAGTTGGAAATTTATTTTAAACCTTATCAACATGATTTATCCTTATTTAATCTATTTAAATTTTTTTGTGGTAATAATATTCTAAATTTTAAATTATTATAAATAATTATTTATGTTGTGTGAATTATACATAATTGGGTATCTTATGACATTTTAGTCCATATAAAGTTCAATTTATAATTTTTAAATATTTTTAGGATTTTTATACAATTTAATAATATGTTATATTTATAAAATAACAATAGCGTTAATTTTTCCACTATTAATTTATTTGAATTTAAATAAAATCCACACAGATGATATATTCGAAAAAAAATGTTTAATAGATTCCTAACATGTCATATTCATCTAGAAAATTTGTGGAGAATATTAATTAGTTCATATAATATTTATTTTAATATTTATAAAACCATTTATTTGATATTTCTCTTAATAAAACAATTACTACATCATTTTTGTATAATTTTTAAATATACTTATTAATTGCATAAAAATTAAAAATAAAATACTTTGATAATGATAAATATTAATATCTTTCAAAATAATACTTTTACTCGAATTTATCATCTTAAAATAACAACATGTAAATTGTTATATTTATTAAATTATGAAGGTGACAACTTTGACATCATTTAATATAAAATAGTATAAGTGTCATAATTGCTTTTATAAAGCTCCAAATGGTCAGAAATTCTACTATTGGATGGTTATGGTTCATATATATACGATCAATAAGTTTTGTGTTAGGTTTTTGGGCCTTTTAATGGCTATTAGTATTTGAATAAAAACTATATTTCTGATTTTTCACTAAATAAATAATTTATGCATCATTAATGTATAAGCTATTAAGGTAATTAAATATCTCTTAAAAATTACAAATAAATTTTCATAAAAAATAAAAACATTTTATATTTCAAATGAGTATTTATAATTGAATTTATATTCTGTATAAACTTATATTAAAAATACATTAATTATTAATGTTTGGGTGAGACATATTTCACTTTCTTTAAAATAAAATAAATTAAAGGTCTTAATCACATCCAAGTGGGTTCCAATGGATTTAATTTCGACCCAAATATGCCTTAGGACGAAATAAAATCATCCAATTATATTAACACAAGTGTTAGGGAAATTTTATAATATTATATTTACCCATAATTACCTGATTTACCTTTAACTGTGGTAAATAAAATTTACCATAGTTACTATTCATAGTGCCCAAAAATAAAAAGTAGCATATTAGCATAATTTGGACCTACTAATTAAAAATTTGGAATACATTTTTCCAAATTCAAATCACAGAAGTTGCAGAAATTAATTTAAAATTAATCCTGTTGTTAAGAAAACGAGTTTTAAAAGTTAAAATATTGCAAAAGATTGAAATGATTTTACCTATGAATTCAATGTAAAATAAATGCTAATGGCATAAATTATATTAAATGGTAAAAATGTATTCTATTTATACTTCAAAACCATTCAATATTATAATTTACCAATATAAATTATTACGATGAAAAAAGTTGTTTGTAATTAAAATATAGCGTGTCTTTACTATTCATTAAAATATGAAAGTTATCAGAATAATATGAAAAATTTATCCAAATGTGAATTGTTATATCCTGATTCCAAAGAAGAATTTTATTTTTTCAAATTGAAATTATAAACATGTCAAAAACTAGATTTAAAGTTGGTGTTCCATCAAAAGGAGGCAAAACTGCATTTTTTAAAAAATATTTATTTTACCAGATTTTTTTTTGTTCTCATACCATGTTCTAGAAAATGTGTAAGATGAATAATAATGTTATAAAATTAAAAATTTAGTTAATACTATTCATAACGGCTAGTTCAATTATAACAATATATCGTTGTTTAGTGAAACCTGGTATTGCGTACTACACACGCTATCAAGGAAGGTCGCGATTGCGTGTTTTGAAAGCCAAGTTAGGGGTTCATGTAGTGAAATATCCCTTTGGTGTTGCATATAACATAATAAAAACTTTTTTCATTTATACATTAAGCAAAATGTATACTTAATGTTGCGTAGAATAATTTCTACAAAACAAACGTGAAATTTTGTGTAACACGAGCCAAGAATAGTGTTGCATATACTGCAAGCTAATACAGTGTTGCGTATAACACAAGATAATCTTGGTGTAGTTTACAATAGAAGACATCAAAGAAATTAAAAAGAATATATCTGATAAAATCTCGGGGTGTTATATTCTACCCCCCTTAAAATGAATTTTTCCCTCGAAATTCTTCGGGGTTATAAATCATTTACTACTTGAAAGTTTCTATCATTGAAACCCACATCGTAAAAAGGAATACTAAAACTTAATTTTAAAAAGTGAAGTAGGAAACACAACGGTTACCCAAATTAACTCATTACTCGGTTTCCACATAGGATAACATATGTGAAAATATGGATATGGAAGAGAAATATAACCATCAACTTCTGACGAAGAGTTGTAGAGGACATTTCTATGAAAAAGACGACAATCACAAAGCCATAAATTTGTGATGATCTAAGGTACCATCTGTTTCATCAGATATGAGGGCATTAGGACAAAATTTTTGGTTTTCAAGATCATTTCCCAAATGTTGAAGAATTTTTGAATTAAAAGAAATACTTTCTTGATTTTGGTACAATATTACCTTTGCTCATGCCTTTAACAATTTCCACTTCATCTCATAAAGAAATGAAGTTGAATTTTCCTTTTGTGAAGTGTTAGTGGATCATGCGATAGAATGATAGGTCATTCCATCTGTCTCAAACATTAGGTTATCAAAATTTATATACATAAGTCCATATATGGTGAGATTAATCGTATATGGTTCCAAAAATGGACTTATACTTCATATATCATCCTGATAAATAAAATAAAACTAGTTTCTACTAACCAGGGGCTTCCAATAGGACAATGTTAGGTGATAAAGGCCTATCACACTTCAGTTGTGGGTTCGATTCCTGCAACCTTGTTCGACACGACGGGTTGTCGCCCATTCTGCATGTTGTCCTTTTTTTAAAACTACACTATTATTACATTCTATAAATAATATCGAAAAAAAATTCTATCCTTAAACAATACTGTCTAATGTCCAACATAATCAATTCTAATCATTAGGCTTATCCAAATTACATCTGTCCAATCACATAGTATAAAGAAAACGATTACTAGAAAGGTCACATAACAAGAACGTGAATACCATTATTTATCCCCAATATATCATAAGATATATCTTTTTGATCGCATTCCAAACATGTGAATACCTTAATCATGTATTCTTTTAAAACATAAATTACCATAGAACCTTGGGGAAAACATTAATTCTATCAAAAGGCAACTCTTTCAACATACCAAAATCCCAAAATTTCTATATACTCAAACCATGATATCACTTTGTCCTTTTATCAGTCATGAGATCATTATTCTCATATCATATGCTTTCCAAAAATATTTTAATCACATTTCATGGTTACCAGTACCATTCATCTTATACTTTCAAATACTCAAGGAAAGACAACAGTGTAACAATACTTAGTTTTTTATTTATTATATAGTACCATACATCATTCTTGATAAACATGAAATCATTCCACTACCTTCTCAAACCATTGACTGAGCTTCATCATTTTATTCCTCAACACTTCTTTCATCTCATATATCATTTGCAGTGTCTTCATCATCATCAACATAAATACTACCCATGCGACTGTGCTGATTATCTTCATGAGATTTTCCCTTAGAGAATTAGTTTTCATAATGCCCATACATTCCAAATTTAAAACATTTAATCATTGTTGATGTCTTAGCAATACCATCATCCTTGTCCATTGTGTTAACTGAACCTTTTCCATTGAAATTACTAGCTTCATGTCTTTCTTTTCCACACCCAAAGAATCTTCCAGTTCTTTTGAACCTTTCTCCTTGATTCTTCTTACCACATGACTTACATGAGGAAAATTTAACTTTCATTCCTCTATGATCATCACGAAACTCCATCTTTCTCTTATTAGCTGAGTCTGGAATCTGACCAAAGTAGAGATTATTGATCATATTATGAGATTGATGATTAGGCATTATAACAATGTATCTCCTTCCAAATACCATTTCATTTGGTAGCTCATGAAGAATATAATTCCATTTTCCATCATATTCTCCATTAACACGAATCTTCCTATTGCCATCCATTTTTTAAAACCCAAAAATAATAGTGTGAGAGGCAAAAATCATGCTAGGAAAACAACATAATAAAGGGGGAGTAATTTCAATATCTAACATATTAGGTTTAATTCTATGATCATTACCGTAATCCTAGGACTATAGCCTATACTTATACTTAACCTTAGGGACATACCTAGAATGTTGGGTACTGAGACTGCAAAAGGGAAGCCGGTGGGTTGGGATTTTAAAATTTATCTGCTTCACCGGAGTGACATAATTCTGTCAACTCCGGTGATCTTGTCCCGACTTGGTCCGAGGATCTCGCAAGGTTCTTTAGGAGTACAAAAATAAACTTTAACATTTAACTTGTTCAGAATTGACGTGCAGGACATCGAAGACCGTTGCATGAAGACTCCAACTTCAAATCCCTCTAGATCGTCCACACATGCCTCGAAAATCTGCTCACACGCCGTTCATCAAGATCCGGGTGCTAGCGCGGATCTTCGACGCACACTTCAACGCAGCGATGATCACCACAAACTAGCGTCTTCGATCCGTGAAGGCAGAACTTGAAGAACTTTCTAGTTTGAGAGAATCTCTCTCTATAACTCAGGAGTAGAGAGAGGCTCTCAATTCCAACAGATGAATAGTGTGTAGTGGAGAGCCTCTCTCTTACTATATATAGGGAATATCTAAAATACGCGGTAAGGGTTCCCGACCCCCATTTATTAAACATTCACTATATATATACTATAAATAATTATTTATGAAAAATTAAATTATTCCATAAATAATATTTATTATTTATCACTGAACTGCAATATATATAATTATATATATTACGCGATAAACATGATTCTAACTCGACCTGCACCTCCTGATAATATTAATCAAACCCAAGATATAAATATCTGTCCGATTAATATTTATCTATGTATTTACTTAATCACTTGTAAATACATGTTATAAATAAATTCAGCGAATTATTAAAAACTTGAATAATAAAAGAATTTATTTATTACTTGGTGACCCATAGGACTTGGATAATACCCAGACCCCGTGGTAGGGCCCACCAAGTCCTATAATCCTGTTCATCAGAATATGGCAGATTCTCAAAGCGTTGTTGTGTGTGACCCTCTGGGCCCTTATCTCAATAGCAGTGAATAATATCACCGACCTAGAGCGGGGTCTAGCAACCCATCGAGGCCCCTATAGAGATAAGGCAAAGTCAAAGCAATGAATGCCTTCCTACAAACACGGTCCGTGTAATCTGATCTCTTCTTCATCGATATCTCAATAAAGTATAATGCATACTTAGTGTCATCATTCTTTATTTGATTTATTTTATTTGTTGATTTTTTCGGACGGTCTTACCTTACACTATAATGGCCATGAATTTAATGAAGGTGCAACCATCCTAATCAACCAGGCCCAAGATATCTCTTCATAAACTCAGAAGCGACAAATCCTCTCTTGATCATTCAATCAATGACATGCCATTAATGACGTACCCGATATAAACTACCTCACCATGACTTGTCTCCATGGTTTTCGCCTTATATCAAATGTACGTAATTAAATGACATTAATTGATAATGATATCAATTCAAGAGACCATTACACGTGTCCATAGATAGGAACGACCAATGACACCAGAAACAGGTGGTGTTCCTATTAAGCGGGTCTATCCTCATGATCTCAATAGCTAGAGATAATCAAGTGAGAACTTCATGAGATGAATTCTCAATGATTATGATCCCCCAGCACCTGATGGTCACACATCATATGTGTCCTTTCATAATTATGTAACTGGACCATAGAATGTTACTTTAAGATTACTATCATGGCATCTCATGGTTCTCATTATAGCCTAGAAGCTGCTATAACCATTTGATGTGATAGGTAATCTAGGGATATTTCCATTAATAAAGTTCATTAAGAAGTTTCTACACTATCATGGAAAGATAAAAACATGTATAATAACAAACTGAATACATGTAACAGTAATCAAAGTACAAAACAAGTTGGGTCTAGGGCACCCACTTTCAACACTCCCACTTGCACTAGAGCCAACTGCTAAGAGGTTTGAATATGCTATCTCTCACATGTGAGTCATTATTCTACTGAGAAATGGCTTTAGTAAGGGGGTATTACATGTTTTCCTTTGTGCCTACTCTGCTAACGGTCACTTCACCTCTTTGAGTAAAATCCCTCAAGAGATGAAACTTCCTAAGAATATGCTTTGTCCTCTGGTGAGACCTGGGCTCCTTGGCAAGCACCACTGCAGCAGTATTATCAGAATATACTAGAATAGGGTCTGTACTTCTAGGTACAACACCAATGTCTATGATAAATCTACGTATCCAGACTGCTTCCTTTGCTGCATCGAAAGCTGCAATATATTCGGACTCTGCTGTAGAATCAGCAACCACAGCTTTCTTTGAGCTTCTCCAGCTCACTGCACCACCATTCAGGAAAAAGATGTAGCCTGAATGCGATTTCATATCATCATGATCTGTCTGGAAACTAGCATCAGTGTATCCCCTCACAACTAGTTCCTCATATCCTCTATACACTAGGAACATATCATTAGTACATGTCAAGTACTTAAGGATAGTTTTAACAGCTGTCCAATGTAGCTCTCCCGAATTGGCTGATATCTACCCACCATGCTTAAAGCAAAGGAAATTTCAAACCTAGTACATAGCATGGCATGCATGATAGAACCCACCGTTGAAGCATAAGGCACTCTACTCATTCTTTCAATCTTTTCCTGTGTTTGTGGACACATTTTTTTGGAGAGACTTACACAATGCGACATAGGTAACAATCCTCTCTTGGATTGTTCCATATTGTACCTTTTGAGTACCTTGTCAATATATGTACTTTGAATTAGTCCAAGAATCATATGAGATATATCTCGATAGATCTTGATCCCTAGTATGTAGGTTGCTTCACCTAATTCTTTCATGGAGAAGCATTCATTTAACCATGTCTTAACTGACTGTAAGACTTGCACCTCGTTTCCCATAATTAATATGTCGTCAACATATAAAACTAGGAAAATGATAGCATTCCCTTCATCCTTTTTATAGACACAAGACTCGCTTTCATTTTTGAAAAAACCAAAATCTCTTATGGCCTCATCAAAGTGTACATTCCATGATCTTGATTCCTACTTCAATCCATAAATGGATCTCTGCAACTTGAATACTTTATTGGAATTCTTTCACTTAGCAAACCCTTCTAGTTGAATCATATAGATGTCTCCAACCAACTTCACATTTAGAAAAGCTGTTTTGACATCCATTTTCCAAATTTCATAATCATGAAAGGTTGTTATTACAAGAAATATTCTGATGGATTTAAGCATTGCCACTGGTGAGAAGGTTTCATCATAGTCAATGCCTTGACATTGTCTGAAACCCTTTGCAACTAGTCTTGATTTAAAGGTATTAACCTTACCATCCATGTCCATCTTTTTATTGAATACCCATTTGAAACCAATGGGCTTTACATCAGCTGGAGGGTCTACCAAAATCCAAACTTGATTTTGGTACATGGACTCCATCTCAGAATTCATGGCTTCTTTCCATGTTGCAGCTTCTTTGCCTTCTACTGCTTCATTGTAGGTTAGAGGTTCATCATCCTCAAAGATTATTGTGTCACCTGACTCGGTGACAAAAAAAACCATAACTCTCTGGTTCTCTAACCTCTCGCGTAGACCTACGCAGTATTTGTGTCTTAGGAACAATTTCTTCTTCCACTTTCTCTTGTGGAGATTGTTCCTCTACCAACTCTTGTGCATCTGGAGCATTAACTTCATCGAAGTCAATCTTGCTCCCACTATTTATAGTATAAATGTGACCCCTTTCTAGAAATGTGGCGTATCTTTCCACAATGACTTTTCTATCTAAAGGGTTATATAGGTAATATCCTCTAGTTTCCTTAGGATAACCTATAAAGATGCACTTAGTGCTTCTGGATGCTAATTTGTCACTTGGTAAAGTCTTGAAAAATTCCTCACACCCCCACACATGCATGTGTGTCATATTGGGTTTCTTTCCATACCATAACTGATATGGAATCCCATCTGTAGCTTTAGTTGGTACTCAGTTAATGATATATGCTGCTGTCTATAAGGCGTATCCCCAAAAGGATAAAGGAAGAGTTGTATGACTCATCATTGATCTGATCATGTCAAGCAAGGTTCTATTCCTCCTTTCACTAACACCATTCCATTGTGGTGTATAAGGAGGAGTGAGTTGGGATACTATCCCCCACTCCTTCAAGTGATCAATGAAATCTTGGTTAAGATATTCCTCGCCTCGGTCTGAGCGAAGTGCTTTTTTCTTCTTACCAAGTTGGGTTTCTCCTTCATTTTGGTATTCCTTAAAGAAACAAAAGGAATCTAACTTATACCACATTAAGTAGATATAGCCATACCTACTATAATCATCAGTAAAAGTGATTAAGTATAGAAAACCACCCCTTTCCTCTACTAGAAATGGACCACATACATCTGTATGTATTAATTCTAGCACTGCATTGGCTCTTTCTCCCTTTCCTGAGAAAGGTGAATTGGTCATCTTTCCTTGTAAACAATCTTGACATACATCTAAGGGTTCTAACTGTACCGAGTCTAGATACCCTTCTTGATGTAATCTTTGTAATCACTTCTCGTTTAAGTGACCAATCTTGAAGTGCCAAAGGCGGTGTTATTTGAGTCATGTTGGTTGTTTTTGTCATTGATAGTCATTAATGAGTTGTCTAGTTATATTATATATAAACCATTGTTAAGATGTTCCATAACATAACATATGTTATCCCTATAAAAGAGACAACTTTTATTTCCAAACTTGAAATAAAAACCCATAGTGTCTAAACATGACACAGAGATAATGTTTCTGGTAACAGACGGTACATAATAGAAATTGTTTAAAACAAGAACCAAACCAGTTGGTAAAGTAAAGTGATAGTCTCCCACTACCAAGGCAGCCAGACTTGGACCATTTGTAGCTTAGAGATCCCCTTGACCTTTTGCAATCTTCTTAAACCTACTTGGTTCTTGTATATGAATACAAATGGGTGATCCACTTGGCGTATCCAATACCCAACTTGTCGATAAAGATAGATTGCATTCAATGAAAAAAATACCTAAAGCAGAAGCGTCAGCTTTCTTCTTCTTCCCAGCTCTGCAATTCTTCTTCCAGTGGCCTTTCTTGCCACATCCAAAGCAGAAAGCTTCCTGCTCATTACTTTGCCTCTGAATCTTTGGATTCTTGGAAGGACGATGCATTGGTGTCTTTGGCCTTGACTTGGCCTTAGACCCCTTTGCCTTCCCCTGGTTTTTCTTGTTCACCATAAGGACATATGTATTGGTGTTTTTCATGTCCTTATCATCTTGACAAAATAAAGCCAAAAGATCCGGGAGTGTCTTTTTCATATCAATTATATTATAATTGACAATGAAAGTCGAGAAGCTTGAAGGTAAAGAGGAATGAATGAGATCCACCGCTAGTTCTTGGTTCAGTTTGAACCCAAGGGCTTCAGGCCTCTCAATATACCCAATCATCTTGAGTACGTGAGGACCAGCTTGGTGCCCTTCTGCTAGCCTGCACTTATAAAGCACACTTGAGATCTCATACCTCTCTTGCTTAGCCCTCTCCTGATATAGTTCTTGGAGATGTGAAAGAATCTTGTAGGTGTCCTCTTCCTCAGGCATTTTTTTGAAATTGGCTAGACATGGATGAAAAAATGATGTATTATACATCAAGCTCATCGTCTACATGATTTTTCCACTTATCTTTTTCCATCTTGCTTGCTCCATGAGGAGGCTCAGCATGAATTGGGGATTCCAGCACATATAACTTTATTTCTTGGCATAGTACTATGCACAAGCGCCTGTACCACTCCTGGAAGTTATTGCCGGTCAGGATATTTTCTTTATCGAAGATCGATCGCAGTGATAAAGTACTTGTGGTGTTGGTGATTTCCATTTTGAATCTACATCAGATAAACATTTAGAAGTTATTACTTTGTCTTGATTACCTTTTTGACATTTTATGATTAATAAATTATTATATCATTTAATGTCTCCCACTATTTTAACGAACCTTAATAACCCTCCCCATTAGATTCAGAATACTCTATCGCTTGAGCATTCTAGTGGCAAGGATCCTCGAAACCCCTTTCATAGTCTACAAGATAGGGTGACGACACTACTTGGAGGGTTTCATGGTAGGCGCTATGCAGGCCAACCACATATTCTTGTGGTTCCTTTTACAGTTGAGTAAAGTCCCAGCTCTTGGAATCTAAACTTGATTCCCTCAACCACTTGCCTCTAAAGTGATAGGAAGTTAGCTAAGGCTAATCCTTGACTACTCACTTTAGTTAAGTCGACCCATTCCTCACATGGAAACGCCCTGGTAGTAAGAGGCACTCTCAACTGAGGCTGATGAGCACCCAAATAGCCAGTTTTGTTTAGATGTGATAAATGGAACGCATTTTGACTTAATATATCTTTGAGGGATTTTTTTTAAATATTAATTGAAGAATATAATCTATTTCTATTTATTATGTTCAAATAGGGTTGTCGCGCTCACAACTAAACATGCAATAGAAAATTTATTCGTCACAACTTTATGCATTTTTCTCTTGTTTACTATCCTATCGGATCATGCAATAATCATGCAGTCACATAAAATAATAAACCATGCATAAAGTAAATCATGCATTCCGACTAGTCTTGAGCATTCTATAATGATTGATCAATAACTGACCAATCATCACCTAGGGGCATCCATACCTGAGTCGATACATCACTCGTGTCGCTGTTGGACCCAGTGCAAAGCGTCCAGCTCCTGTCTGGACTACCGCCTCATCTTGGCGGGGGCTGCCTCTCGGATCGTCACCGAATAAATAAAAATATACTTGCACGCAGGCGAGGGGGTCTAGGGTACAAAATACAAGTGGTTCAATGGATGTGCATTCCCTTATACATATTTGAATTAAAAGATGATTCACAGACCATCATTTATCTAATTAAATATTACAATCATCGCACACATTGAATAAATAATTAAATAAATAAATACATGCCAGACATACACAGGTCGGTCAATAGATCAAGACCAGTCGGGGTAAAAGCACAATAAAAATTAAATTGCAATAAATATAAATTATGTGATGGTGTTCTAATAAATTAAATGAATTTGATTAAATTCAAATAATTTATTTTTATCAGTTCCATTTGTTTAATTTAATTTTAATTCAAAAAATTAAATTAAATTAAACCATTAATTTAATTATAAACTTAAATTAAATTAATATTTTAGGATTAAAATAATTTAAACCCCATAAATTAATTCAAATTAATTTATTTTAAAAAAACTAAATTAATTAAAATTAATTCAGTGCATGTTGCCTCTAATCAGAGAGGAGTCCGGTGGGACTGCGTACCGCCGCGAGATGTTGTCCTGGAACCGCGGTGTGACCGTGGCGTGACCGCGGCATGACCGCGGCGTGAACGCTGCGTGATCGCGACGTGACCGCGGTGTGACCGCAACATGACCGCGGCATGACCGCGGCGTGACCACAGCGTCAAAACCTTCTCGTGACGGCTGCATCTCCCGGCAGCCCGCTGCTATGGCCTGGCGCGGGCTCGGGTTAGCCAAATGGAAACGATCCGGTGTGAAGGAGGATCCCGGCGAGGGCTCGGGGTGGCTGTAGGGTGCCGGTCCGGCAAGGCCCAGAAGAGGAGGCCGGTGAGGGTCCAGGGCGGCCGGACGGAGTCGGTCCGGCACGGGCTGGAGGAGGAGGCCAGCGAGGGTCCGGGAGCCAGCGCGTGGCTCGGAGGCCGCCGGAAAGGGCGGTCCGGCGAAGGGGAGGCCGGCGCGTAGGGAGGAGGCCGGTTGGAGGTGGTCTGGTGAAGCAAGTCCGGTGGAGGAGGTTCCGGTGGAGGGGGTTCGGTGCAGGCCACGGCTGACGCGGGTGTCGGGCGGCCGGTCAGTGGGAGCTCGGGGCGAAGAGGAGGAGGCCGGCGTGAGGGCGGTCCGACGAAGGCCAGCCGGCGGCAGCGCGCAGTGGAGCTAGACCGGCGGAGGTGGAAGAAGGAGGCCTAGGGTTTTGGCATCCCTTGGTGCGCCGTGGGAGAGAAGACCCGTAAGGGTCTTCCTCCCCCCCTTTTTTTATTATTTTTTTCCTTTAGACAAAAATGTCCAGCCACAATTTTTTTAAAAAAATGGAGAAGACCCCATTTTGGGGTCTTTTCCACTCTCCTTTTTTTATAAAAAAAAGGGGTGGACCCAATTTTGGGGTCTTTTCCACTCTCCTTTTTTTAATTAAAAGGAGGAAGACCCCCATTTTGGGGTCTTGGTCTTCTTCCTTATATATATTTAATTTTTATAAAATTATAATAAAATATTTATTATAAACATAATAAAATATTTATTATATAATTTTATAATTAAAAATAGTTTTTTATGTTAATTCCCAATTTGAGATAAACATCAAATGAACCGAAAACTTACGACGTCGATCCGATAAACATTTTCAAATGATCGTAACTTGATCATTCAAAATCGAAATGATGCGCGGTCAAATCCGAATGAACTGTTTTAACACCTCGCAATTAAATTTAATTCATTTTAATGTTTTTTACTCAAAAAAACCTTGCGCTCTCTCTGATACCACTGTTGGGTACCGAGACTGCGCAGCGGAAGCCGGTGGGCCGGGATTTTAAAATTTTTCTGCTTCACCAGAGTGACATAACCCTGTCAACTCCGGTGATCTTGTCCCAGAACGGTCCGAGGATCTTGCAAGGTTATTTAGGAGAACAAAAATAAACATGAACATTTACCTTGTTCAGAATTGACGTGCATGACGCTGGCAATCATTGCTCGAAGACTCCGACGTCGAAGCCCTCTAGATCATCCACACACGCCTCGCAAATCTGCTCGCGCGCCATTCGTCAAGATCCGTGTGCTAGTGCGGATCTTTGACGCACACTTCGACGCAACGATGATCAACACAAACTAGCATCTTCGATCAATGAAGGCGGAACTTGAAGGGACTTCTTAGTTAGAGAGAGTCTCTCTATAGAACTCAGGAGGAGAGAGAGGCTCTCAATTTCAATGGATGAATATTGTGTAGGGGAGAGCCTCTCTCTTACTATATATAGGGAATATCTAAAATACGCGGTAAGGGTTCCCGACCCCCGTGTATAAAACATTCACTATATATATATTATAAATAATTATTTATGAAAAATTAAATTATGACATAAATAATATTTATTATTTATCACTGAACTGCAATATATATAATTATATATATTAGGTTATAAACAAGAGTCTAACTCGACCCGTACCTCCTGATAATATTAATCGAACCCAAGATATAAATATATGTCCGATTAATATTTATCTATGTATATACTTAATCACTCTTAAATACATGTTATAAATAAATTCAGCGAATTATTCTAAACTTGAATAATAAAAGAATTTATTTATTACTTGGTGATCTATAGGACTTGGATAATACCCGGACCCCATGGTGGGGCCCACCAAGTCATATAATCATATTCATCAGAATAGGGCATATTCTCAAAGCGATGTTGTGTGTGACCCTCTAGGCCCTTATCTCAATATCAGTGAATAATATCACCGACCTAGAGCAGGGTCTAGAAACCCATCAAGGCCCCTATAGAGATAAGGCAAAGTCAAAGCAACGACTGCCTTCCTACGAACATGGTCCGTGTAATCTAATCTCTTCGTCATCGATATCTCAATAAAGCAGAATTCATACTTAGTGTCATCATTATTTATTTGCTTTATTTTATTTGTTGATTTGTTTGGATGGTATTACCTTCTACTACCATGGCCATGGATTTAATGAAGGTGCAACCATCCTAATCAACCAGTCCCGAGATATCTCTTCCTAAACATGGAAGCGACAAATCCTCTCTTGATCATTCAATCAATTCCATACCATTAATGACGTACCCGATATAAACTACCTCAAAATGACTTGTCTCCATGGTTTTCACCTTATATTAAATGTACGTAATTAAATGACATTCATTGATAATGATCTCAAGTCAGGAGACCATTACACGTGTCCATAGATAGGAATGGCCAATGACACCAGAAACACGTGGTGTTCCTTTTAAGCGGGTCTGTCCTCATGATCTCAATAGCTAGAGATCATCAAGTGTGAACTTCATGAGATGAATTCTCAATGATTATGATCCCCCAACACCTGATGGTCACACATCATCTGTGTCCTTTCAGAATGATGTAACTGGACCATAGGACGTTACTTTAAGATTACTGTCATGGAATCTCAGGGTTCTCATTATAGCCTGGGAGCTGCTATAACCATTTGATGTGACAGGTAATCTAAGGACATTTCCATTAATAAAGTGGATGCAGAAGTTTCTACACTATCATGGAAAGATAAACACATGTATAATAACAAACTGAATACATGTAACAGTAATCAAAGTACAAAACAATAAAGGGGGAGTAATTTCAAATACATGTATAACAAAGTGGATGCAGAAGTGTCTACACTATCATGTCTACACTATCATGGCAAGATAAACACATGTATAATAACGATGTTTCTCCTTCAAAATACCATTTCATTTGGTAGCTCATGAAGAATATAATTCCATTTTCCATCATATTCTCCTTTAACATGAATCTTCCTATTTCCAACCATTTTTTAAAACACAAAAATAATAGTGTGAGAGGAAAAAATCATGCTAGGAAAACAACATAATAAACGGGGAGTACTTTCAATATCTAACATATTAGGTTTAATTATGTGATCATTACTGTAATCCTAGGACTATAACCTATACTTATACTTAACCTTAGAGACATCCCTAGACATACCATAGAAATATCTCTAGGGATCTCACTAAAGTTTTCGCATCCTAGTTTCCAAAGGTTGACTAAACCTAGCTCTGTTACCAACTGTAGAGTCCCAAATCTTGACTTAATAGACATTACATTACTTTGGAGAAATACTTGATACATGAAAAAAACCGATTCCCAAAGACCATATTAGTTTAGTGTCTTTGGAGACTCGGAACATAATCTTCTAATCATGGTGAAAGATCTTCAACATATCCCATAAAGATATTACCCTCTGGTTTTCTTACCTAAAACATTTCGTTATATCCCAGGGAAAAGAAAACATACAAAAAAAGGGTGAGCTAAAATGCTCAGTAATGGTAAACATGGATAACATAAAACAATCCCTAAACATTTGAATATAAGAACATGAACATAAAACAGTAAAATCACGAGTAATGACATAAATCTTGGTAGGACATAGATCATAAAGAAACATTAATCATGATAAAATAACATGGTAATAAAACATTTAATTGTGGAAAACCATTAAGAACATGATATGATTTCCATAGTAGCCACGACATTTCTTCCAAGACCATCATAGTGGATAATGTCCATTACTGAACCAGGTTAACTTGTCGTTCCATCCCTGTATTACTAAACCAGATTTACTTTCCATTCCAGCAATGTCTATCTAATGAGATATAAATCTTTACCCAGTGCATTGGAGGGAGATATAGGTCCCACCCATCTCATAATGAAATCATTCTTTCGTGTGCCACAAAATAAACATACATAATTCATAATAACCTAATGAATAAAATGGGTTTCATAAACATCATCCCATCATAACATAATCCATATAAAATAAATGGATATCAATTAGTCATAAGAAAAATAAAACCATGTAAATAATAGATACATTATACTTGAAACATAAACATACTAATAATGTCATCTTATATGGAAAATATTTTTGATAAAACACTTGAAATGAATTCTTGAGGAAAATATCCTTTCTTCTTCAAAATCATTTTCTTTTTTAAAAATGCCACTAAATTTTAAAAGAAATGGATTTTTTTGAAAATAATCATGAAATTTTTTAGAGGAATCTTCATTTAAATAAGTCGTTATGAAACCGTAAAAATCCGTTCATTCCGTATATGTTAAAAAACATTCTCCTTGTACTTTTGCCGGAAAGTCAAAAACTACCTCGTATGGTAAACAAAAGAAAGATTCATTCCATAATACATAGTAAAAGTCAAAAGGGCTAAAAATGACATTAAACATACATGTAAGAATAGTAAAAAAACTTTATGAAAACATATTTATAAAACACGGATATGGATGATAGATATAACCCCGGTAAATACTTACGAATAAATAATCCCGGATACGAACGAGATTGGAATAATTATCCCTTAACTTATGTTCAATTTATTCCGAGACTCCTGTATAGTGGGTTTAAACATCTTATTAACTTGTAACAGAACCATAATAATATTTATGATATCATATATGATTCACTTGTGACTTTATTTACCCGTTCATTTGTCAATTCCATGTTAAAGCAGCGTTTTGGGTAAAATCGTTTCATTTATCATCCATGTTTTGACTTTTAATTATTCATATCATTATATATATAATTATTAATTACTTCCAAAATGTAAAACATGATTTATATATAATATATATTCATAATATACATATATATAAGAGATCGATAAATGGAAATAAATACACCGTTCATGGAGACAGTAGGTCGTACGTACGCATGAACGCTGTTTTCGTTTCCTAATTAAATTGAATGGAAGTAAGTAAATATCATATAAATAAATCCAATATAATTAATATTTCATATATTTCATGATTATTTATTATATATACTTTATAATCATTCTTGAATGGTTTACTTAGAGAATGAATCTCATCCCGTCGCGGAGAAGGTAATCCATACGTACACACGAGCGATGATATCATTACCATAATTATTGAATAGAATTATAGTGGATAATATAATATCTTAGAATCAGTATCATGTTATAATAACCATATATATTTATTATTTACACCATTATACCCATCCAAGAAAGGTGGTGGTGGAAAAACATATTACACCACGGCGTGGAGATGGTATTCCGTACGTACGCACACGCGGTGAATTCGTTTTCCGTAGGATAGATAGAAGGTGAAATAGGTTTGGTTCATATTTATAATAACATATAATAATATGAGTTAAACTAATGTTATTACTTTATTAAGAAACAAAAAAAGAAGAGGAATTAGAAGAAGAAATTAACTTGAAAGAATCGGTAAAGGATATTACCTCTTCTTCGACGCGCCTCTTCTAAACCTCCTCACAGGGCAATAAAGTTGGCCTTTGAAAAATACCAAGACCTATATTATGTTTCTAGGAATGTGGAGAAGTAAAATTTTCAGGGTTTTGATGAGATTTAAGGCTCAAAATTGTGTGAGGAGTAGAGAGAGGAGGGGCCATTTTATAAGGGAGGAGAGGGGCACCTATGGAAACATAAGAAATATTAATTTATAATAAATTCAAAACCCACCTAAAAACTTCAAAAAATGACTCAAATAAGAATATTAGATGACATAGGGTTTTAATATCATCAACCAATAAAATTTAGACAAGTTGAAAATTTATTTTAAACCTTATCAACATGATTTATCGTTATTTAATCTATTTAATTTTATTTGTGGTAATGATATTTTAAATTTTAAATTGTTTCAAATAATTACTTACGTGTTGTGAATTATCCTTAATTGGGTACTTTATGACATTTTAGACCATATAAAATTGAATTTACAATTTATAAATATTTTGGTTATTTTTAAACAATTTAATAATATGTTATTTTTATAGAATAACAATAGTGTTAATTTTGACACTATTCATTTATTTGAATTTAAATAAACTCCACACAGAGGTTATATTCGAACCAAAATGTTTAATAGATTTTTAACATGTAATATTAATCTTGAAAATTTGTGGAGAACATTAATTAGTTCATATAATATTTATTTTAATATTTATAAAACCATTTATTTAATATTTTTCTTAATAAAACAATTACTACATCATTTTTGTATAATCATTTAATATACTTATTATTTGCATAAAAAATAAAAATAAAATTCTGGGATGATTATATATATAATATCATTAAAAATAATACTTTTACTCAAATTTATCATCTTAAAATTACAACATGTAAATTGTTATATTTATTAAATTATGAAGGTAAAAACTTTAACATCATTTAAAATAAAATAATATAAGTGTCATAATTAATTTTATAATGCTCCAAATGGTCAGAAATTATACCATTGGATCGTTATGGTTTATATATATACGACCAATAAGTTTTGGTCAGGTTTTTGGGCCTTTTAATTGGTATTCGTATTGTAATAAAAACTATATTACTGAGTTTTCACTAAATAAATAATTTCTGCATCATTAATGTATAAGATATTAAGGAAATTTAATATCTCTTAAAAATTACAAATAAATTACCATAAAAAAGAAAAACATTTTATCTTTCAAATGAGTATTTATAATCGAATTTATATTCTTTATAACCTTATATTAAAAATACTTTAATTATTAAAGTTTGAGTGAGCCATATTTCACTTTCTTTAAAATAAAATAAATTAAAGGTCTTAATCACATCCAAGTGGGTTAAAATGGATTCCATTTCGACCCAAATATTCCTTAGTACGAAATATAATCATCTAATTATATTAAGACAAGTGTTAGGTTAATTTTATAATATTATATTTACCCTTAATTACCTGATTTACCTTTAACTATGGTAAATACAATTTAGCGTAGTTACTATTCATAGTGCCCCAAAAAAAGTAGCCTATTAACATAATTTGGACCTACTGATTCCAAATTTGGAATCCATTTTTTTAAATTCAAATCACAGAAGTTGCAGAAATTAATTTAAAATTAATCCCGTTGTTAAGAAAACGAGTTTTAGAAGATAAAACATTGCAAAAGATTGAAATGATTTTTCTATGAATTCAATGTAAAATCAATGCTAATGACATTAATTATATTAAATGGTAAAAATATATTCTATTTATAATTCAAAAACATTCAATATTATAATTTAACCATATAAATTATTACGATGAAAAAAGTCGTTTTTAATTAAAATATAGCTTGTTTTTACTATTCATTAAAATATAAAAGTTATCAGAATAATATGAAAAATTTTTCCAAAGTAAATTTTTATAACCTGATTCCAAAGAATAATTTTATTTTTTAAAATTTAACTTATAAACATGTCAAAAACTAGATTTAATGTCGGTGCACCTTCAAAAGGCGGCAAAACTGCATTTTTTGAAAAATACTTATTTTACCTGAAAATTTTATTTTGTTCTCATACCATGTTCTAGAAAATGTGTAAGATGAATAATAATGTTATAAAATTAAAAATGTAGCTAAAAATATTCATAAAGGCTAGTTTATAATAATATTATAACAATATATCATTGTTTAGTGAAACCGAGTATTGCGTACTACACACACTATCGAGGAAGGTCGCTATTACGTGTAATGAAAGCCAAGCGAGGGCTGTGTGGAGTGAAATATCCATTTGGTGTTGAATATAACATAATAAAAACTTATTTCATTTATACATTAAAAAAAATATATACTTAATGTTGAGAAGAATAATTTCTACAAAATGAACTTGAAATTTTGTGTAACACGAGCCAAGAATAGTGTTGCGTATACTGCAAGCTAATACAGTGTTGCATATAGCACAAGCTAATCTTGGTGTAGTGTACAATAGAAGACATCAAAGAAATTAAAAAGAATACATCTCATAAAATCTCTGGGTGTTACAAATACGATATCCATCAATGGTTACAACACATTCCTAATACTCCTCCATACGATATCCCTAATAGTAAAGACCATGAAAATAACCCTATGATACAAATTTGTAATGACCCGACCTGAATGAATCTAAAATGGTGCTCCGAGTCTGTTGGTTATGAGGAATAAAGTATGACTCCTCGTACACCAGAGGCTGCCAACTGGTAGCGAGGGCATAGGGTTTGACAACGGGGTGACTATTTCCTCATATTAGAGTGATATAACAATAGAAATAGCTAAGTATCATCCCAATAAGTAAATAAATAGAGTGAGGAAGCCATAAATAAACTCAAAAACAATATGATGTAACAATAATTGAAATTATATAAAAATATCAAACAAATATTCTATATATATAGCACCGGTCACCCATGGGTCCAACCATACCGATACAACAATAAAAAAGGAACTAAAATAAAAGTACATGGATATCATACTAACTTTGATCCAGACCACATACCTAGTCTTTAGACACTATCGATCAGCACTGGCCCAAAAAAAAAGAACCCACACAAGCAGCTCTGCTCGAACATGAAACTATGGGCCTCATCCCTATTCACCATGAAACTATGCACAAACTGAAAAAAATACATAAGGTCAATATGTACACTAAGGTGCACGTGCAAGGGTGAAAAATAATCTCAGTATGACACCCAAACAAGGAACTTATAAAATACATTGCCATAAGTGTATGGAAAATCAAAAGTGTTCATCCTAGCCAAGACACAACTGAAAAGATAATTAAAATCAATAAATGTGAAACCACAATCGAACCCAAGTTCTATAATCCGAATCAAATAGGAAATTTCCACCATGGATTTCCATGTCTATATGCATATAAAAGTATAGTACCATACCTATACATATATACATAAATATGAATATTCATGAGTAAGGTGAATGAAAGAGCATTAATCATCCAGTAGTAAATCCTTGGGTCCGTAATTCAAATCTCCTGAACATCCTATGCAAGGGCATTGAGTTGGATTTCATGTAACTCAAGCCATGTATCATTAAGTAGATCTTTGGGTTCTTAATGCTAATAGACGTATACCTTCTTCGGCCAATGCTAGAAATATATCTGATCAAGCTACTTCACCATAGGGGGATACTTTTCCCACACCTGGGTTCACCCATACCCACCTCTAATCATTGAAACCATGGATTTTAGGAAGGTACATCCAAATATCCTATAAATGGTCATTAAGCTAAACACTGTGCTGCTCAGTCCATGTAAATCTAGTCCAATACCTGAGCCCTAGGTCTCGTTCTGTATGAGGTCATAACATTCAGAACTCAGATAATCCCTAAGGGTATAACCCTTAGGAAAACTATACGGAGAAATCACCGATGGGACGCTATGACCACCCCTGGTGTCTCTAATAAGGGAGATCATAATCATCCCTATCATCTTGAAGAGCATAATAATTTTGGGTATCCAATAATTTGAGATTCCATGCTCAACACCACGATTAAGTAACCGACCAGGGAGAGTGTAATCATCCATATCCATCGGGAGAGTGTATTCATCCATGAGTATAATTAGATCAAGGAGAGAATAATCATCCCCATAACATAGAATCCATAGGAGAGAGGAATAATCCTCAACACTCAAGGGAGAAGAATCATCCACGAGTATCATTACTAGGGATGACATGTCCGTATATCTTAGCCATAGGCTGAACAACTGGATACCAGAAAACACCTCTAGACATCCCAATAATATAAAAATAAAATATACAAGCTCAATATAATTATCCCATGTAGTACCTTTGGGTATAAAAATAAACATATGAAAATTACATGCCTTAAAAGATGGATCCTAGGAAGAACATCCAGGAATCTAAAAGAAAAAGGAAGACACCTTTAATTAGTCTCAACAACCACCAACCACGAAGCATATTTAGTATTCATCACTAAATCAATAATAAATATGTGAAGTCATAGAAAAATAGTGATATTGGCCTAATGACTAAACCTAAAAATACTTCCATAGAACCATATGATTAAAAGTTTGACATGGGTTCTAAGGTGACACTGAAACCATCTCTACCCTTGCCCGATATACTAGCTCAGGGTCGATCAAACAACAAGGACCCACTGGGTCCCTCAATTTAAACACTGAGAGGAACCCTACTTCGAACCATTGAGGTATACACATAAGTTAAGACATCCTAATAGGTATCCTTGGATACAAAGGTAAAAGAATAAACCTACACAGGATCCTTAATAGAGAAAGTAAATGAGGAATTATACATGAGATCCTCAATAGAGAAAGAAGAAGAGACATCCTACATGGAATCCTTGGAATGGTACAGAGGTAAAGGGATACTACAAGGTACTCCCTAAGTCACTATATAAGAAAATTCACCCCTCATGGGATCCATTGGACAAAAATAATATAGAGGAATCCTATATAGGTTCCTATAGGTCAAAATGTAAATAGAATAATTCTATAGGGGATCATTGGAAACAACTTGTCTCACGATCTCTTAGACCAAAAGGAAACATCTCACAAGGGATACATCCTCAAGGAAAATATATGAATGAATAGGCAAAAGGAGATAGTTCAAGGCTCATCTCATATCAAGGGTCTCACTCTCAAAAGACCCCATATTTAGTTACCAGAGGAATAACCTCTATGTTCAAAAAATTCCACTTAGGAGTCCTAAAAAACCCCACGAGTCTTACCTTTGTGAACTATGTGAAAATATACTTGGAATAGACTACTCATGAGTCCGAATACGACTCATGGTAAAAAATACATGAAACACCCCAAAAAAAGTTACAAGGGGGAAGTACATGGAAAGCACACATAACACACGAGGTGTACCCCCAAATCCCCACACTGGATTATACTATGGCCAGACATAGTGTGTAAATTCCAAAGTACACAATGTGTAAGGTGAGAACATGACATGTACCCTACATGAGGTACCTACATTTGTCTCTAAAAAGGCATATCCATGTACATTTCCTGGCTGTGTATTTATACACAGTGTGTGACCCACAAGGGGGTCTGGCCGTGTACTGTATGTGGCCATGTACAGCTACATAGGATGCATGGCCTAGTACTTAGCTACATGAATGAGTACCAATAAACTACATGTACGACCCAATACATGGAATTTACTTAGAAAACATCATCTTTCCTAAGCTTTAAGAACACATGATGTGTCTCCCTGAACAACACGCAGTGTAGATGAGTTTTCCTAAATGGAAAACCCTTGAATTAATCTGAAACCCCCATTTCACACCAAAATTAGTATATCTGGCTATAAGGGGCCACAATAAATAATAACAAGGGTTTAAAACATGAAAATTTATTATATAAGAGGATTTGTGGAAAAACTTAAAAAACGCCTATCTTTGGGAGGAATCCTCCAAAGCTTCACCCGTTTCTTCCGTCTACAGTTGCCACGTGTCGATCCGACGTGTCTTGAGCTTTACAATGGTACATACCTCTCTTACTATCTCCCTTTATCAATACCTTTTTCCTTATATATTATTCAAAAAGTTTAGTGGGATCCTTTTAGGTGTGCATCATAACACAAGGAATGAAAATAATGAAACGAAGAAAATGAAGAAATGAAAAGAAAAGAAAAAGAAAAGGGCCCCCGACCCAACCCTGATGTCCAACTTGAGTTTATGCCTCACCTGGGTAAAACTCCTCATTCTAGAATCAATAGAGGAGATGAAATCTCAATATAAATATCAATTCATAATATATCTCTAAATTAACTTACATGAATAATTTAATATTTTTTAAATATTAAATATTAATTATTCTGCTAAATATTGAACGAATCAAAATTATAAAAAACTCACATTCTAGGGTAAAACCCCAATTCCAGGAGCAATGGACTGGTGAGAAAAATTATCTAAGATCATCTTCTAGGAAAAAATATCTATTTTACGCTTTCAAGAATCTGAAAGAAAAAATCCATATTTTTTCTCAAAATTTATATCTAGAAAAACAAGGGACCTTACACTATTTCTTACCCTTTTTATTATGTTATCCTTATCCAAGAATAAATCCTATAAGGAAATTAGTTTTGTGAGATATCTTGAATGAATTCTAATTAACTTTAAATCCCTTAAAAACCACCATATTTTGATGGGAATGATTATGGATACTAGAAGGAAAGGATGGAAGATTACCTTAAACATCTGATCATTGATCATTAGATAGTATTGGTGAAACCATAAAAACTATTTGATTCTAATAAAAAAAAATTATGCGTGACTATTCACTAAAGTTTGTTTTGAATTATAATTTTATGAATGTATTATATTATTCTATTAGTCAGAATATGTTTACCCATGTCTCAATGTATAAGACAACTCCTGACATTTTTATAATACTTTAAGTTTCACATTACGGTATAAAAAAGATCAAATGAAAAAATATAAGAATTTTAAGTGCATAATAACAAGAGTTCAATATAGGAAAAGATTAATTGGTGAACCAATGTTTCAAATACTCATTATCATCATAATTTGAATGAATTCTCTTAGAGAATCTATGGACACCACTATTAAATTTTAAAGAGTGATGTTGTCACTATCTAAAAAATGACATGTAAAGAAGGTGATAATTAATAAAATTAAGTTTTTGAAGGAATAAAATTTGGATTAACTCACTGGTTCTCTACTACAATAAGAAAATAAAATAGAGAACATTGAAGATTAGGATACTTAAAAGAAGAAACATATAATGTTCAAATAAAAAACTAATGTTTCTTCTAACTTTTCTAACTCTAAGCTGTAGAAATATAAGAAATATACAATAAATAACTTCACTAAAAGATTTTATAGAATGATAAAAATAAATAGAGGATCTGATAAGTGATTTATAAAAGATAGTTATAAATATTATTGATACAATAAATGTAATGTTGGTAAGTATAATGTTATTTTAGATCTAAAATGTTATGAGTGTTGAAATAAGGTACACATTAAGTCAGGTTGTCTAGCATTAAGTCATATAAAGAAATAAAATAACTATAAGAAGATAAAAATCTAGGAAATGATGGTTGGATGGATCTATACTAAAGAATCACACTCAAACAATGATTCTGGAAGTGAAAGAGAATTGACTAACCTATGCTTTATGTCTATATATAAATGAGTTTAGTGATAATTTAGATTACAACTTAGTTTATGATTTGGATTCTAAACCCTATGTTAAGTAATTAAATGAACAAAATGATAAATTACAGAAATATTCCCCAATAATTTTTAAATTATGTAAAGAGTTAAAAAGGGAAAATAAGTAACATTTTAAATAAAATCAAAAGTTTAATCAAGAAAATGATAATATTAAAATTAGCATATCAACTTCTAATGAAAAGTTGATTTTGAAAATTCTAATATAAAAGAATAAAATCAGGATTTAAAGATAGAAAATAAGAAACATAAAAATTAAAATGATAAATTCATATATTTTCTCTTTAAGAATAGTGAAGGATAAAAAAGGAAGTTCAATATATTATTAGATGACATGTATAATTTAATAAAGAATATAAAAAGATTGAGGATGAAAATAATATATTAATAAATATGAATTATTTTTCAAATGAAAATGTTTACTATGATTTGGATAGTTAGAAAAAAGAGAATTAAATTCTTAATATGGAAATTGGAAAATTTAAAGAAATTTTATCAATTTTTGTGGTAGGAAACGATAAGTTTGATGACATGATGGCTATGAATAAACAACATAAAGATAAAACTGGTTTTGTATATAATAAGAAAATACCTAAACTGTATAATGCTTGTTTTGTTAAAAGTTACAAAGATAGTGTTTCTAATGTTACATGTTTTAAATGAAATTTTCAAGGTCATTATGTTAACGATTTCTCATTGAAATTTACTCAATATTTATATCATACTATAACTTTTATTTCTAATAATTTATCTTCTTATTACTACAAAATAAACGTATTAAATATATTTGGGTATTTATTAAATCATTTACTAATCCAATTTGATAGAAGATAGCATGGGTTTCCGAACAACTTTATGCTTCATTGATTTTACAAAATATACCTTAAGAGCATCAAGGACACCAGGAACATGGACAATGCCTGCTCCAGACATATAACTGGTGATCCATCAAAATTTTCATCTTAAAATCAATGTGATGGAGACTTTTTGACATTTGGTTATAAATCAAAAGGTAATATTAGTGGATTTATGAATTTTAATACAATTGTAATTTCTAAATTTCTATATGTAGAAGTGTCACAAAATACCCCGAGATGACATGAACCAGCACCCGATCCGGATTGCAACAACACCTCAAGAACAACTCCCCATATTTTAGAGGCTTAAAACCAACAGAAAGGGCCAAAGAGGATACAATTAGGAGACTATACACTCATATCAGAGTGTAATAACAACAGAAATAAACCAAATAAATAAACATCCATAAAAATTAGGGTGTGTGTAAGTAAATAAATATAAAAATCAAACCCATAATGAATTAAATGTTTCATATAAAGACAATGATAAACATATAGGAAACATTCTCCCATTTTTCGAACCACATAAAAAAATAAAATAAATGAAAATAAAACTAAAATTCTATTCTAAAACTCTAAGACAAACCAAATACCAGGTCTCCATGATTGGTGAAAAGCTCCAACATGAACCTAAGACACCACATGAGTATATCTTTTTGGTTATATAATACTAGGCATCTCCTGATCCATAATGTCCTATGCTAAAACAAAAGGAATTCATAAGGTATTCACATACACTAGGGGTGTACGTATAGGGGTGAGAAACAAATCTCAGTAGGTAACCCCCAACAGTGGTCCATACATCTATTGTCATAACATTGAATGAAACAACTGATATGAACATCCTAGCTAAATGAGACAACTAGCATAAAAAGAATAAAAAATATGGAAAAGAAACAAGAAGGGATAAAAAAGGGAAATAACAACTACAAGTTCTAGCCTAACACCTAAGGTAAATCAACCCTTTTCTGGACCTAGATATAGGAATTATGAAACATGGGTCACACAACCACAACATCGAGAACATATTACTAATCAAGAAGGATATATAAAGTCCATCATAAGGTCATGAACATATTTTTTACCCCATGATATCATACTAGGAATATAAAATAGTGAATCCCATCTACCAACATCTTGGACTCTAATGGCATGATCTAAAACGGTGGTAGGGACTCTCTATCAACCTTGAGAAGACACTACCATATATCATAAATCCTTCAAAAATCAATGGCAGATAAAAACCTATTATTTACTCTCCATGATTCCCTTATAGACCTAAACTCATAAACCATGTCCTGATAGTGAAATAATATACATATTACACTAACCCCATCTAAGGAGATAAACAAAAATAGAGTGGTTTCACTCATCCAGATCATCCATTAGCTCCCCAGACCCACCTCACAATAACCAAACAACATATGAGAGAAAAAAATCAAATTCAAGGAAAATTACCATTCCAATTATATCCTAATGTTCTCTTCTCTCATCCAGCCCTAAATAAAAAATTCCAAAACCACTAATCCCATAAGCTCAAGCACCTGTGTTTGTTACACCCAAACCTAACTACAAGATCTACCGAGACCAAAATCAACCATATCATAAGTCAAAAAGAATTAGTAACCCTACATTGTCCCTAATACCTCATATTAAGTATAAAACCTTATAAGGTATCCTCTAGAAAAACCAAAACTTAGGCCAAGTCCACTCAAAGAAACCTCATCCGGTCTCACAGTTCACATCCCCACAACACCAAGAAGGGAAACCTCAACCAGAACTATACCCAAAATTAGAACCTTAAGAAACACCTTTACCCCAAGGGAAATACAAAAATAGGTCCCTTAGACCCATCTCAAACCCTTCCTAGAAGCAACCAACCATACCAGACATCCCATGAAACATCTCAAGAAACAAACTATAATATATATTCCATACATCTCAAGAAACAAACTATAATATATATTCCAAGAAGAAACTTGATCCCACCTTCCATAATATATCCAAAGAACCTTAAATAAAATCACCTATCATCCTCAATCCAGGGAGACCAATAAATGTTCACCCTCACATGAGCCTCAAAACTCACAACTGAACCCCAAAAGAAAGATTATAGAAAAAAAAAACCTAAAGTAATCCTCCCAAAAAACTCTATCAATACATAAAAATATCTAGATATCCTTTAAAATTATAAAAAATCCCACCATAATAATCTATTTGAAGAAAATTATCAGAATAGTTTACTCACAAGTATAATTTTGACTTTGAGGTAAAAAAAGGTAAAATGCACCAAGGGGAAAAAAGTACAAGGAGTGTAATATGGGTACCCGATGTGTACCCCAAAAGGTTATCCTTAGTTTTGTGCCCCATGCCACTTAGAATGAAATTTTACAAAGTACATGGGATGTTCCCCTTATATATTTTGTGTGCCCCCACATGGGATACCTTACTATATACATCATCCTACTAGGTGTGTACAAAGTCTGACTATAAGAAATGTACAACTCTATACATGAAGTGTACACCATATTGAGTGCCAAAAAATATACCAAGACATGTACCTACACATTGGTTCTATAAATAATAGTACACACCCACATGTTGTGTACCTCATATGAGATCTGACCACGTACCCTACACAACCATGAGCCCCCAGTACACCCAGAGTTTCCATTACTTAGTGTGTAGTCCCAAAAAATCATCTAACCCAAACAAGAAGAACCCAAGACATGTGTTCATAAAAATAAACACTGTGTGATTAATATTTTCAAATGATAAACCCATATAAACCTCACAAAACCATCTATTATCTTAAAAAATACAAGATCAACTGACTAGGGGTCCCAAAAAACACCAAAACAAGATTAAAACATAAAAAACTAGTCAAAGATAATTTTCAAGGAAAAACTTAAAAAGGGAATACCTTTGGTGAATAATTGAAAAGATTTAATCTTATCTATGATCTGAAGCTATCGTATGATGATTTGGCATGATTTGATCTCCATGACAAGACCTCCACCTACCTCTCCATCTTCGCTCCCTCTCCCTCTATTAGATAAAACCTAAAATGGGGAGGCCTGTTTGGAATACATGAAAAAAAGGGTAAAAGAAGAAAATAAAATTGAAAAAATAGAAAAGAAAGAAATGGAAAGAAGTAAAAGAAGAAAAATAAAAAAAGAAATCCCGACATGGCCCCAACGACAAACATAAGATTATGCCTCTATTAGAAAAAACACCCCACTCTAGACTCAGCCACAAAGTCAGAATTTAAATCCAACACTATGAATTGAATATATATTTCACAAATACACTCGACATACCCTGGTACATAGATTCCAGAGATGATCATAATGATTCATGCCTGTCGTAGGGAATGGAAAAAGCAATTTAATTTTCCAAGTACAACACAATGGCTGACCAGGGTTATCTCACATGAGGATATTTATTAGTTCGTTCACTCACATAATCTAATTCACCTAACCACTTCATTTTGGATGTTTTTTATTTAATATATGAATGGAATGGAATTTATGAAATTAAATGAAATCCAAAAATTCAATTCAAATTAATATGAAATGCTAAACAAAATGGAATTAGTGAGGAATGGATGTTCTCCCGAGAGAACATTCAAGGAGAACCTTCATTGACAAGCTTCAAATATTCTTAGTGAACACACTCCATTGTATATGTGCACACCTTATTATACCCCAGTTATGAATGAAAATTCCGCTTAACAATCACCAAGAACACCCTCCATCCACCGCCTCAATTTAGGGAAAATGGTTGTATATTAAGAAGTTAAAATTTAGACAACCAAAGTGAGGATTACACCCACTATAAATTGTCCTTATAATTAACTCAAAGAAGATTAAAAACATGGAATTGGGTTCAAGAACCTAATTAATCCCTTGGGATTTTATCAGATTAGTTACTCATGATCAAGAGTATTATAGTTCACGATGGTAAGATGAGAAGAAGAAAAGAGGTGGATGGGTGGACCCAGAAATAAAAACAATGCATGAATTTATTGTAAATATAAATTATAATTGAAAAATAAAACAAAAATAAAGAAAATAAATAAATTAATAAGAAATGGGTAATATTTACAGCCATCCTTTCTCAGTGAAGATATCCTCCTTGGTTCCTTGATGGAATGAGATGGAGAATAGGATTCATTGAGAGGGAGGAGCTCCCCTCCTTTTATAGCCATAATTATTCCCCTAGAATTAATGCGTTGTATCCCTATTAAATTAACTCTTAAATAATTTCACCCTTCATGAATGATGTTAAAAAATATCATTTTCATCTTTCCTAAAAAATTTCAGCATATTTGGACATCTTATGTGGGAGTTACAAATTTTTTATTGGAGGTTTCTTTTCCTGGATGAAGTTTCCAGGAAGCTTCCTTCAAAAGTATAACACCCAATGACAATATTAATGAATTCAAAAATACCTAAAATTAATTTTAGAGACAATAATATGTTTCCTTTTACTATTATTGGTAACATAACCACAATTAGAGGTGTATAGGCCAAGATGGGATTCTGGTGCGGTGGTGGGGTCCACACTATCTTCCTGAAAAATCCTTCAACTTCATTGAATTTTTAAGGCCTCTAGATTCCTGAATATGACCCTGTTCTAGAATTCATTGCTATAGAAAATAAAATAATGATTCGAAAAAAAGGATATACTAAATTTGGATATATATTGTTCAAGATGTGACTAAAAGACCATTGATGTAAAAATCTTTCCAAAAATCCAGAATGAATCATTTTTCACCATTTACCTCAAAACACATCATAGATCCCAAATTGATTCATATAATCTAAAATTGATTATTTGGTATAATTAAAAAAATTAAATTCATACAAAAAATGTGGAAAATATTAGCTCTATCAATTCCCCCACACTCAAACAGTGGTTGTTTTCAAGCATAAAATCTCAACATGGAATTTATAGGAGACTAATGTTACCAATGTTCAAATTCCAAAGTAAGAAAATTTAACAATTTTCAATTCCAAATAAAACATTAAAAAATAAACATAAAATATAAATTTAATTTCCCATTTTTCAATGAAACAATTAATTCTTATATTTTACTTTTCCCCTTTGAAAAAATGGAACTTATTCTTTTATTCATTCAAGATTCTCAATTAATTATTATTAAACATGCCACATCATGATTTACCTCAACTTTTAATTTTTCCTCTCATCTCTCATAAATTAATTCAAGTATAGTTTTTCTCATACCATGAGAACATAAACCATATCCATAAGCTTGTAAAATAACTATTTTCTTTCCTTTGTAAAGACAAAAGACACATAAAATCATGAGGAATTATCAATAAAGGTTTAAATATCTATGAGGCTTAAGGTTGGTAGGATTTGATGTTTTTAAAAGTTAAGGCTAACAGAGTAGGTTTGTCTCTTAAATATAATGAATGATATCAAAAAGTGTAATAAAATTCTTCCCTTTAACGTAGAAACACCCACTTCCCCCAAACTGAAAGTATGGTCATGATCAAGTATGCATAATGAATGATTTTTTCACCCTCTTGATTTTATTTATATATATATATATATATATTTCTTTTTTGAAAATTATGATTAGATAAAACCTCACATCCATCACCTAACCACATACGATTAGAAGATCATCGGTCTGGAAAATGGTGAATTTTGGTTCTCCCAAATCACAACCCATTTTTCTCATTTTTTGGTTCTTTTTCTCATTTTTTATCATTTTTTTAATTCAGGAGGGGCAAACAATGAAGTACAATGGATGACACCACAACCTTTTACAATTTCCAAAATATCACCCCCACACTTTTTCCTTACAAAGTAATCATCCCTTCCACCATGAATCCCTTCACCCCCACACATCATAGTTAAAATATCATTCAAATACTAAGAGGATGGTAGGAATGAAAAAAAATGGATTAAAACATTGCTCATCCCTAACAAGTTCATTCGTGGTCTCTATAGTCTAAAATAAGGATTGAAAAAAGGTTTTATTTAAGGAGAATGGTTTTTCAAAATAGTCCTCATTAATTTTAAATGTTTTTTTGTATAGTCATAGCTTTGAAAAGTTAAAATTCAAGTTCGGGCAAGTGAAATATCCCCATACCACTCAAAAAATATAATCAAGAATAAATAGGAAGTACATGGTTTATAAATCCTATCAAGAATGAGAAATATGATATTGGACAATAACTCAAGTCATAATTTATAATAACAAATCAATTCACATGAATTTCATAAATTCAAACCATGAAAGATGGTAGGGAAATTTCATATACATGAATCAATCAATTTCTTCAAATCAGGAGTAATCATTTCAATATCCATGATTCACATTAAACATTCAATTTTTCATTTTAATCATTAAATATCATTAAAATTGAAATATAAAACATGGTATCACAAGGTTCCTAAGAAACTCATGTCTCTTAGATAAGTAAACTAATCATTAATTCAGGCGTGGACATGCAATTCTTATCATTAAATCACAAAACATGTTTTGGACCAAAAAAATGTATGGATTTTAAAAGATAATAATAAAAAGTGAACTACCTTTTAAAATAAATATTTGGTCCTATTTCTATAATTCTTGTGGCTTTGTTCTTCCATCATGATCCCATAAAATAAAAATTACTCACTTTAATCATAAGGATCATTTCATTTATGCTCAAAATGAAAAGAGGGTGTGTGCCACATGCTAGACTAATTCCAAATACTGAATTTGAAATTTAAATTCCTAATATTGAAAATGAATGTACTAAAAATAAAGTGAAGGATAATTCTTGGTATGATCCCCCAAGTGGGCCCTGGCATCTTTTACTACCTCCAGAGGGTAGTACCAGCTTTTATCCATATTATGTCGGTGGATGACACTTCTTTGATTTAAACCACCACTTGTGGATCTTCCCTGCTTGCAGTTCTTTCCTCTCATTGAGCAGGACTCAATGGACAGAGTATACTAGATCCACCACCTTAGTAATGTGGTATAACATGCATAGAGGGGGTAGGATGAAGTAGGTAACCTCCTCTTCTTTTTTTGCTACTTGTGAAACCATCTTGTCTTCCAGTGCTCGCTTCATGGAGGCTTCAACCTCTTGTCTAATTTCATGAGGCTCAGTAACTTGTATCTCTTCATAATGGGGATCCTATAGTATATATTCAATATCTTCAGGGATCTCTAGGCCTTCCTCAATAGGTGAGTCATTTTTCACATCATCCTCCAAGGCGTAATATGAGTTTTCTGAATCTAAAAATTAAATAGAATTAAAAGAGATAATAAAATTAGTTTCGTCAAAATTAAATGAATTTGAGATCAAGAATGTATAATATCCCTGAGTTTTTTCAACATTAATATCCTATTTAATTGAAAGTTTCTCTTGGATTCTATCTTCACTATATGGAGGTAGGTATTCAAGCTCCTCCATTATTACTTCAAATTCCACTACTCGGGTGGTTTCTTCATTCGGTGCTACTGGCTCTTCTTCTGTACAAGGATTGGGGAGATCAATAAGTTCCTCACATTAACTCCAAAATTCATCCAATTCATTTTTATCTCCCACATGTGTCTTAGAAGGAAATTATTCGTCCCTTTCCTGCTCATGTTCTTTAATTTCAATGATGAGTGGTGAAATTTCTTCCACCACTACCTCAGGTTATTAGTCTAGCTTAGGGTCAGGTTGCTCTTGGGATGTCCGTATATATTCAGTAATCAATTCTATTTGGATCTCCAAATTTTTCACTTTATCACTAATACTTTGAAACTGAGCATCAATATCATTACAAACATTTTCTGGAACCAGATATTTTTCAGTCTATGAATAATAATTTTAATTAAAAGAACTCATGAACAAAGAGTTTTTTTATGTTTTTATTTAAATTTATGATTTTTTTGTTTTTTATGAAAATATATCTACAATGTGAAAATATAAAAATATAAGTAAACTACTAATTGTATCCCCAAAAATGGTATCAATTTTTACACATGCCTATCATAGGGAGTGGAAATGAAATTTAATATTCCTAGTTCAACACAGTGGCTGACCAGGGTTGTCTCACTTGAGGAGATTTTTCAGTTAATTCACTCACTTAATATAATTGACCTTAAATAATTCATTTTGGATTTTTTTATTTATTATATGAATGGAATGAAATTTATGAAAATAAATGAAATGAAAAAATTCAATTCAAGTTAATATGAAATGATAAACAAAATAGAATTAGTGAGAAAATAATGTTCTCATGAGAGAACTTTTAGGGAGAACCTTCATTGACCAGCTTCAAATATTCATAGTGAACACACTCCATCGTATATGTTCACACCTTATTATACCCTAGTTATGAATGAAAATTACACTTAGAAATCTCAAAGAAAACCCGCCATCCACCTTCTTAATCGAGGGAAAATTTTTGTAGATTAAGAAGTTAAACTTTAGAAAACCACAATGAGGATTACACCCACTATAAATTATCCATAGAATTAACTCAAAAAATATTAAAAACATGATCCTGGGTTCAAGAACCTGATTAATATCTTTGAATATTCCTTTGATTAGTTACTCATAATCATTAGTATTATAGTTCACGATGGTAAGATGAGAAGAAGAAAATAGAGTGGAGGGGTGGACAAAAAAAATAAAAACAATATAGGATTTTATTAGAAATCAAAAATACAATTGAAAACTAAAATGAAAATAAAGAAAATAAATAAATTAAAAATAAATGGGTAAGATTTACTGCTAGACTCTCTCTATGGAGATCTCCTCTTTTGTTCCTTTAAGTAATGGGTTGGGGAAATCGATTCTTTGAGAGGGAGGAACTCCCACCCTTTTATAGACATAATTTTCCCCCAATAGTTGATGTGTTTTAGCCACATTAAAGGAACTATAAACGAGTTTCACCCTTTATTAACGTTGCTCATAAATATCTTGTCTTCCTCTCCTCAAAATTTCAGAATATGTGGACATAATATGTGGGAGTTATGAATTTTTCATTGGAGGTTTCTTTTCCAGGACGATGTTTCAGGAAGCATCCTTCAAAAGTATAACATCCAATGGCAATCTTAGTGACTTCCAAACTCTATCCAATTAATTTTAGAGCCGATCATATCTATCCTTGAACTATTCCAAGTGTAACCAACACCATTAGAGGTGTGTAGTCTGAGATGGTCTTCCGTTACGGTGGTGGGGTCCATGTTGTCCGCCCCAAAAATCCTTCAGCTTCATTGGTTTTTTAGGGCCTCTAGATTCCTAAATGTAACCTTGTTCTAAAAGACAATGTTGGAGAAAATAAAATAAGGATTATAAAAAAATATGCACCCAATTTGGATATATATTTTTCAAGAAAATACTAAAATACCCTTGATGTAAAAATCCTTCTAGAAATCCAGAATTAAGAATTTTTCAACCTTTTTCTTAAATCACATCATATATCTAATATTGATTTATATAATCTCAAATTGATAATTTTGGATGATTAAAACAATTAAAATGATAAAAATGTAGAAAATATTATCTCTATCAATTAACATGGCTCGAAGGGCATTCCCAATCCCCATCGTTTGGTGACAAGCGCCTGGCATCATACAAGATAAGACATGGAATGAATTTTTCCACATAAATTGTGGAAGAATAAAAATAAGTTAGTATTATAAAAAGGATGCTCCATATGGAAAAAAATACTAGAAGAAAAATTGGTATATGAAACCAAGGTACAACCAAAAAGTACTATAAAGAATAGGAAAAATAACCCAAGTCCCAATAGATAAAACACTCCATGTCCCAAGGATCAATAAAAAGAACCAAATCCAAGTGGTGATTTCCCCTTGTTTGAACCTGGTAGAAGCAAATCTGTAAATGTCTAAAAGAAAAGGTAGGGTGTGATATAAAACCCCAATATGGTCTCACCAAGTGTTCTATAATAATATTCCTATAGAATAATCCAAATATTTCTTTCAATTTTAAATAAAACAGGAATGGAATTATATTAGAATATTTTAAACAAATCATGCTTTTCATTTCAATTGATGGAAACATTTCAAGCAAAGTCATAATAAACATTTTATATAAATGTTTTTATATAAATTCACAAGGCATGTGTAAATAATTTTTACCAACAATAGAATATGCATATATAACAATAATTCACAAATGGAAAATATGTTCATCTACCATGAGTTACGATAGTTCCAGGTTATGGGATCCTCACACATTCATACAATGATAATGGAAATGTGCACAAATTTCCATTAGACCTGGTCAGAGAGTACTCAATCAACATCCTACTGAGGATAAGATCTGCCGAGGTACATTTTTTTAGAGTTGTAAAGTGACAATATATTTATAGGGTATTCCCATCCTAGCGTGCTTGTACCCAATAACTCACTAACTACCAAGGATTTGATGATCTCAAACAAACAATCAATAAAGGGAAAACTATTTTAAAACAATTTAAAATACATTCACCCCATTTCACATTACAATATTCTAATTCTAATTAAAAACCAATAGATAGGTTTTAATCAATTTATGTATTTTCTCAAGATAAAACCAAATGAGTTATTATTGAAATAATTTAATCCATTTTCTCAAAATCAAGTTCTCAAAAAAAAATCACAATTTCCATCAAATCAAAATCACACACCAATTCATTGGAATTGGGGGTTTTCCCCCAAATAGATACAATTCCGATATTAATCCCAATTCAAATAAAATTGGTTTTTTATAATAAAATTTAATTTTATTTAATTTAAATAAAAAAATAAAAGGGGTATATAATTGTCCAACCATATATGGAACCACCTACCTTAACATGGAGATCACATAACATAAAACCCACAATGGGAAACTCCAATGAAGAATGTCTTCAATGGAGAGCCAAGAATTAAACCTAGATTTATGATTAAAAAAATGATTTTAGATCCTCCAACAACATGGAGTTCTTACAAACCCTAAGGAAGAGACAAAAATAGAGGTAAAGATAGATAATGGGAGAAGAACTCTTACCAAAGAGGAATTTGGTGACATTTTCTATGATTCGATCTACCTTAGAAAGAGTTTGGAGGTACCGAAATGGGTCCTTTAGGGATCCTAATAACTAGGATTTATTTCTAGGTTGAGTTAGGTTTGAGTAGGGGAACATATGGGGGGTTTGTAATTTTAAAATATTTTTCAGAATTAAAATTTACCACGGGCACAGTTTCCTCGAGGGGGTTGCATGGTTTGTCAAACCATACACCATAACCATACACTACTATAAGGGGGTGAATAGTTTCTAGTATGTGGGAATAAAATTTTATAAAATGTTCACTAACTATGAAAACCCTCACTATATATGTTTTCAATGTTTTCACTATGTGGGCACATGGTTTGGGAAAACTGAACGCTAACCATGCACTGCCCAGAAAATTCAAAAAATTTCATCTTTTCACATAAAGCACCCCAAACAAGACCAAATACAAGCTTGATAAAAAATAGTGTTAATGAGTAACTAAAAAAAACCTAATTTTATATCCTCCTTACCATATAAACTCTATGTCCTCAGAAAGCCTGGTATGAAGATTCAATTTAAAAAAGATGAGGCCACTACTCTCTTGTCAGTTCCTCACTCTTCAACTTCTCATGAGTATCAGAACCATGTTTCCATAACACTAAAACCATATGTATCCTCCTACCATGAAGTAAATTGGTTTTATATTCAACAATCATGATTGGATTCCCAGTCACAGATAAATCAAGCTCAATATCAAGATAACTCTATCCCAAAACATGAGATGAATCAAAAAGATATTTCTACTACTACGAAACATGAAACACATTATGTATCATCATCAACTATGAAAGAAGTGATAAATTGTAAGACACTTTCCCCAACTTCTCAAAAACTTGGAAAGGTCCCAAAAAATGAGGAGTAATCTTACCTTTCCTTCTAATCCATCGTTGACCCAACCAAGGTGAAACTTTCAAGAATACTCGATCACCGATTGAAAATTCCAATGGTTTATGTTGACCATAAACATAATACTTACACAGAATTTATGCCGTCAATATTATTTTATTAATCAAATGAATATTTCCTATTTTCTCTTGAACCAATCTTGGTTCAAACAAATAATTTTCTCCAATATCTGACGAACACAATGAAGATATTCATGGTCAGCCACAAAAGTCCTCAAAAGGGGCCATTCTGATCATGGAATGACAACTGTTGTTATAATAAAGCTCAACCATCCCCAAATGGTTATACCAAGCCCCACCAAAATCAAGGACATAGGAATGAAGCATATACTCAATAATATATATAGAACACTTAGTCTGGCCATCCAACTATGGATGGTATGTCTTACTGAAACATAAGTGAAATCCTAGTTCCTCCGGAAGGCCTCTCTAAAAGTGAGAAGTAATATGAGGATCTTTATAAGAGACTATTTTAGATGGAATTTTATGAAAAAAAACAATACCTCTAAAATAGGGACTTCTCAGTTACTTAACTTTGGTTATGTTATGAATGGGTATAAAGTGAGATGATTGGGTTAGCCTATCGATCAAAACCCATATAACATTATTCATTTTCTGGGTATTTGGAAACCCAACAACAAATTCCATAGAGATCTCATCACACTTCCAAGTCGATATTAGAAGAGGCTAAAGAAAACTTGATTGTCTCTAGTGCTAATCCTTAACCTGTTGGCATGTATAACAATGAGAGACATACAAAAAAATGCCAGATCTCATACCTAGATACCAGAATTTGTGTCGCATGTAATAGAACATATTCATTATTTCATGGTGTAGAACCAATTGGGAATTCTTGAAGTCCCCCAACACATCTTTCCTCACAGGTAAGGGTACAATGTATCGATTCCAGAAACAAGGAATTCCCTCCATGGAGAAAGAACACTAAAAAATAGTCTCTTTACCATAAATAGAGTCTCTAATGCCAAAAAATTCCTCATCAAGTTTATTTTAATGAAGAATAACTTGATGAAGATTGGAGTTCAACTAAACACTAGAAAAAACAACCTAATACCCTACCCCACAAACTTTTATAGGTAATTATGTAAAAAGAGACATTGATTTACCGTATTATGATGAATATTTCATGACCTGGGTTAGAAGTTTTCTGGTCAAAGCATCCAAGACAACATTATGTTTCATAGGAGTATAAAAAATTTCAAATTCCAAAGAATGCAGGTACTCCACCCAAAACCTCTAGTAGAGATTCAAATATTTTTGAGAGAATATACAAATAATGATCTTGTGGTTTTAATAATGGTGTACCTTTCTCCAAAAAGGTAATGCCACCAATGCCCAAGTACATGAATCACAACTACGAGTTCAAGGTCATGGGTTTGGTAATTCTTCTCATGTAGCCTTAACTACTTAGATTTATAAGTAATGACGTGATCATCTTGCATAAGAACATTACACAAACCAAAACCTGATACGTCACAAAATACCACATAGACTTTTTCGACCTTTAGAATAGTCAATACTAAAATAGTAGTCAAAATATGATTCATTCCAACAAAGGAACTATAAAATTTATCTTCCCAAAAAAAATATTACTCCCTTTTGAGTTAGTCCAGTCATCGAAGATGCCAACTTTGAGAAATCCTTTTAAAAACATCGATAATACCCAGAAAAACACAAAAATCTTTGAATCTCAAAAACATTATGCATTTGTTCCCATGTCATAATAGCTTTCACCATATCAATATCAATTGAGATACCATTTTACAAAACCAAATTTCCCAATAAATTCACTTCCCAAATCTAGAAATCACATTTCAATAGCTTGGCATAAAGTCAGTGATTTTTCAACAATTCCACAACTTCTCTTAGATGATGCACATGATAATCTTGAAACTTAGAGTAAACAAGGACTTCATCCACCAAGACCACCATGAAAGTATCAATATACTCATAGATAATCATGTTACCTAAATCCATGAAGACTGTAGGAGCATTGGTTAGACCAAATGGCATGATAAGGTACTCATAATGGCCATACCTACTCCAAAAGGTGTTTCTATTAATGTCAGATTCTTTTATTGTCAACTGTTGATAACCAAATCAAAGGTAAATCTTTGAAAACAACATCGACTCTTTCAATTGGTCAAACAAATCATAAATTCATGGAAATTTATAGTTTTTATTTACCATGACTTGATTGAGTTTTTGTTAATCAAAACAATGGTAAAGTGAACCATCAAATTTATTAGAAAATAGAATAGGATTCTCCCATGGTGACACACTCAGGGTTATAAATAGTTTCTATAAAAGATCATCCAACTATGTCTTCAACACTTTAACGTCAACTAGATCCATGTGGTAAGAAGGAATAAACACTGGCTGAGTACAAGGTACCAAATATATATAAAAATATACCCCTATTACTGGTGACAAACTAGAGAAGTAGGAAAGGGAAAATGTCAAGAAATTCAAAAACAAATGGATAGAGACAATATCTCAAGGACTCTTTCTCCAAGTCAAAGTAGAAAACATATATTAAATTTTTTAACTATAGATAATAAGGTTGGGAACTACTCTAACTTGGGTCCTACTCTCTATGCAAGATATGACACAAATCCATTGAAAAAAATAAAGGATAATCGTAGAAGATAACAATCCATTTGGTCTTTATTAAAAATGATATAATCCATCCTGAATATGATGTCAAGATGTTTCAAATCCAGAACAAAAAAATACCAAGTAAGCTCGATATCTAATAACGAGAAAACACAAGTATGACAACAAATACCCTGCTCATTCTTTATTCCAAGGGGTGTAGTAATATCCATCACATAAGATAATAACTTCATAGAAAGATTTAGTATATTTAAAATAAGAGTAAATGATTGAATGAGATTTACTAGTATCAAATAAAGTAGTCACTAATGATGAAGAAATAGTGATGGTACCTCTCACAGTGGTTAGTCCCGTATCTTCTTCCTATGATGACTCTTACACTACATGAATAAGCTTCATTCCAGATTCTTATAGATAGAACTAATTAGCTTGTGAAGCATATGACTTCACCATAGTACTTTTAGGCACTGATGATCCTATTCCACTATGTGGAGAAGACTAGATATGAAATAACTTTTGTAAGTGACCTGAATGTCCACAGGAACACATATATTGGGCGCCTCAATGCAAACCTATTTAAAATTACATAGCATTCCACACTAGTAGAAAATCAAAAGGCCTCTACCAAGTACTGAAGGAGGTCTAGAAGAACCCTATTGTAGATAACCACCATGAGAATCATCATGCTTCCTCTTTCCCATGAAGGAACTACCAAAACTTCCTCTGAGAGAAAACAGAACTCTTGTCAACCCTAACTAATCAACCAGGTCCATCTCAACCATTAACACTCTATATACCATGTCATTATAAGAAGAGAGATTTAGAAATAAGACCTGAGAATGAATATCATATAAAAGTCCCATATTGAACCATCAAGTATTCACTTATTATTCTATACAATCTTAGTTGAAAATATCACAATCTCTTAAAAGTGATTTTTCAGATTCTATCATGGTCCTTTCTGCCATCTCGATTTTGAGAAACTCTATAGTTTTTTAAAACAACATTGACTCTAGCTAGAAATGATCTGTGAAAAAAGATTTAAATTATTTCCACTCTACTACCTCATTCTTCTTCACTATCACCATTTTTCCACCATATTGTTTTAGGTCCCTCTAGATTAAAGGTGACACATTTCACCTTGGTAGAATCATAAATTCAAAAAACACAAATAAAATCTCAACTCTTCTTAACCAATCCCCATACTCTTGAACATTGTTTGATCTTGGGAACACTAGTGGATTCTGGAGAAGGAACTCCTGAGAAAAAATCCTGAATTCATCCCTCTGAGGTTCCACAACTAGAGCCTGAATGGGAATGGATATAGGTGATTTTTCTAGAGCTTAGAAAAAACTCACAAGAACCTCAACCAAATTACGGTCTAAGGAAGGATTTACTCACTTTGGTTAATTAGTAGCTTCCTATGAGGTCTTATTCACACATATTCATAGAGTCATGATTCTATAAAACATAAAAAAAGAAGGCACCCAAATATGACATAGGTTAACACTCAAACAAGAGAAACTGGGAAATTAATCCAGTCAGATAGATCAAATGAATTTGGATTTAAATTTCCCAAATCAAAAGTAGGTGAAATACTGGAACTAATCATCGATACATCTTTCTAAAACTACCCATGGTGAATTAAGGCTCATTATGATGAGAGACTTCCTTTCACTCATTCTCAAATACATCCTATGCCCAGACCAGAACACTCAACTGCATAATGACATCATGGAAAATGATTAACCTCCCTTTGATACCACTTTATTATAAACAAACCTAACATAACCTTGTACAAAGATATCCAAGATGATCCTGACATGGCTTGAATGTATTTACCAATCCCTATAGGTTGGTGATAAGTGCCTGACGTCATACAAGATAAAATAGGGAATTAGTTTTACACATAAATAGAAAAAGAAAAAAAAGTCAGTATTCTCAAAAGAAATATCTATAAGGAGAATAGTACTAGAAGAAAAATAGGTATATAAACCCAAGTTACATATAAAAATTACCATAAAGAACAAGTGAAACAACCCATGTCCCAATGGAAAAAGCACTCAAAGTCCCAAGGATCATTAATAAGAACCACCTCCAAGTGGTGCTTTCCTCTTGCTAGAATCTAGTAAAAGGAAATCTACGAATTTTAGAAGGAAAAGGTATGGTGTGAGCTAAAATCCCAGTAGGGTATCACTAAGTGTTCCATAAAAAGATGAAAATAGAGTAAACCAAATAGCGCATTCAATTTTAAATAAAACAAACATTTAAATACAATATCATATTTAAAAAAATCATGCTTTTCATTTCAATTGATAGAAACATTCCAAATAATGGTTTAATAAACATTTTACATAAAATAGTTTATATAAATTCACAAGGCATGTGTAAAGTAGTTTTAAAAATAATAGAAACACATATATCGCAATATTTCACAAATGAGAAACACTATCATTTGCTAAGAGGTACAATTGTTCCAGGTTATCGGATCCTCACACACTAATACAATGATTATGTAAATGTGCACATACATACCTCATGCACTGATCAGAGAGGACTCAATAAATATCCTACTAAGGATAAGATCTGCTAAGGTATGTTTTATTTAGAGTTGTAAAGAGTCAATCTATTGTTAGGTAATTCCAATACTACCATGTTTTTCCCTAATAAATCACTAACTACCTAAGATTTTTTGTTCTCAAACAAACAGGAAACAATGGGTAAATTATTTTAAAACCTTTTCAAATATAATCACCCCATCTCACATTATAATATTTCAATTATCATTAAAAATGAAGACATGGGTTTTTAATCAATTCATTCATTTTTAAATGATAAAACCAAATGGGTTTTTATAAAAAAAATTAATCCATATTCTAAAAATAAATTTCACAAATCATTTTCAAAAAAAAATTCCACAATTTTTATCAAATCCAAATCACATTCCAAATCGTTAGAATTAGCGGTTTTACCCAAAATCCATACCATTTCAATTTAAATCCCAATTCTCATCAAATTGTATTTTTTAATACAATTGAAATTAATTTAATTTAAATAAATATAATCAATGGTTATACAAGCGGAAAAAAACCACCCACCATAACATGAAGATCATGTAACACAACCCCCGCAATGGGAAACTCCAATAAATAACATCAACAAAGAAGATCCAAGAATAAAACCTAGATTCATGACCTAAAACAAAAAAATTTAGATCCTCCAAAATTATTGAGATCTAACAAACCCTCAGGAATAGATAAATTGAGAGTGGAAGATAGAGAATGGGAGAAGAAATTTTACGAAAGAGGAATCAGACAATGTTTTCCAAGATTAGATCCACCTTATAAAGGGTTTGGAGGATCCAAAATGGGTCCTTAAGAGCTTTAGAGACCTTGGAATTCATTCTAAGTAGAGTTATGGTCAAGTGGGGAAACATATAATGGGTTTGGAAATTTTAAGAAATTTCTTAGAATTAAAATTTACCACATGCTTGGTTTCCTAGAGGGGGCCACACGCTTTGTCAAACCATGTGTCCTAAAGTTTGAGAAAACCATATGCCCCATGGTTTTGGAAAACTGTGTGCCGACAATGCACAACCTAGAAAATTTCAAAAAAATTAACTTTTCAATCGAAGCACCCCTAAATGAGACCCAATAAAATAATAATAAAAAAGAGGGTTAAAGTGTCCCTAAAAATAGTGACAAGATATTTCAATATCACTAAACAAACATGCATATATAAAAAATATTTAATTAATAAAATAAAAATATTACACCAAAATTCAAACGTCTCAAAATTCACCCAAACTCTTTTCATAGTGTAAACACATTATTCCATGAACAAGGTAGTGGTCAAAATAATTATTTTAAAACTCATGAAAGGAGAAATTACCCTTTTTCCCTTAAACACCACATGAGAACAAAAATTTAAATTTCACATGTTTTTATTAAACAATCATGATGGAGTTCATGAAATGATCACCACCATAAACGCTTCTCACCCTTGAGAAGCCTCGATAGTAAATCGACTACCATGATTCACCTCGAAGACCATAACTTCTAATACAACCATGAACATCTATCAACCAGTCTCACAATGCCCATGGATCTCCAAACAAGATGGATATTTAACCAAAAATGATATGAAAATCCCCACCATAAGAGTATCCTTATTGTTTCCCATAAAATAAACACCAAACCCCATTTCCCACACTCTTTCCACTACAAAATGAAAAGCCTAGATGTAGAAAAATTTCTCACACTATAGTTCCAACACCAAACACTAACCATTTCCCATTCCCAAATAAATTCTAAAAAACATACCCACACTCAAAAACCCTCTTAAAACAATAACTACCATCTCAATGAACTATGTTTAACTACCCACCATAAAGATTACCTTACACTTCTTCTCAATCACTAACATCTCCAAGAAATTGGAACTACTCTTAACCAGAGCGTACATGCATTCTTAATAAAAATTTAGCCCCCAAATACACACGAACCATAACTCTCCTCTTTATGTAAGAATTATTCTTCAAAAACCCTCACATTGGATCCCATTATCATGTTATCCACATCTTAAAGAACATAGGGTAACATGCCGAAACCACTAACCATGCTCCTCATGCAAGTCAGTTACACTAAAATAGAGCATCCTCGGTGCTCCTCTTCAGATGTAAGGCATATCATTCATGATAAGATCCACCACACAACCACCCCACACCAATGTATTGATCCAACTCCAGGATAACCCAACCATGATTTCACCGTACTACCCAAAGCACAACCAAAAATAATAGGTTAAGACATCCAAACAAAAATTTATTCTCAAACCATCTAAGAATCCAATAAACTATGAGAACTCTCAAATCTCCACCTCATAAGACCAAATTAGACTCAGATTAACCAAATAACTACATAGGGATACATAAACCTTAGAGAAACTTGAGCCTAGTTCAAAAATATCTCAAGAATCCTTGTCTTCATCGAGCCAACCACAACATTAAGGTATCCAAAATCCCACACTAACCCACAAGGGTTTCCATACATCCCTTTATGAAGGGACTTAATATCTTCCATAAAATACCAAATATCTATAAGATCTACTTGACCTTACATTATAAGGAATATAATCATTATTTAACTGAGCAGAATTCCATAGAGTACCTATACAAGGAAACACCATATGAACAGTTCCTAACACATTAAACAATTGAACCATTATTATAAAAAAAATCACATGGTCAAGAAAATTTCATGATAATTATCTGTGCCAATAATGATTCATGAAAATTGGACTCTTTCAAATAGGATAATATCTAAAAACTCATAAATCAAAAAATCAACAAACATAAGTGAATCACTATAGGTGGAAATCATACAAATGTAACATTAAAAACTAAGAATAGAAATTGCATAACCCTGGTAAATTGGATTTTATACAAGAACAAGCATTCATGATGCAATATCCCAATATCCATCACAAGTTTCAACACACTACTAGATCTCATGTCTACCAACTCCCCAAATATTTAGATGAAGAACAAAAGAAACCTTATGCTAATACTATTTTTTCATGAACCATCCCAGGTCGACCCAACCCATCACTCGATCCAGGTCGTAAAAAGGGATCAAGTGAAATTCCATACACTCTATAAGATATTGACAAGATGTGAGGACCTAATAGGATACAATGGGGAAACTATTCCCTCATATAATAGCGACATAACAATGAAAATAGTCTAAAAACATAAAAATTGATGAATGTAAGGGTGTAAATAAGTAAATAAGTAGATGAAAGAAAACAATAATGAATGAAATGTTGCATACAAACATAAGGGAAAACATACAGACATTGGCCATCCATTGGGCCAATCACATATATAAAATAAAATAAAGTAAAATAAATACACAAGTATTTACTACAATTTTGAGTCAAACCACATACCTGGTATCTATGACTGCTAAACATCTCCATCATGAACTAAAGACTCCACAAGAGTGGCTCTACTCGATCATGAGACATTGGGCCTCACCCGATCTACCACATCCTATGCTCAACCTAAAAGCAGACATAAGGTATTCCTGTACAACGAGGTGTACGTATAGGTAGTGATACACTAATCTTAGTAGGCCACTCCCAATGGTGGTCATGACATCTTTTTTCATAAATGTGCACGTAACACTTAATATTCCCAACATAGCTAATGAAGACCACCCGAAAAAAAGAAAAAAAGAAAAAAATAAACAAAAAAGGATAAAAAAAGGAAAATAGAAACCATAGGTTTTAACTTGACACCTGAGGTAAATCTATCCCCACTCTATCCCCATCAAGAAGAATTATGAAATGTCGATCACACAACAACAACATCATGTGTGTCTGGCTAATCAAGATGAAGCTCCAAAATCTATCATAAGGACATGCACATATGTCGGACCCTAGGATCTCATCCTAGGATTCTACAACATGAAATCACATATAATAGTCTCTAAGAATATGATGCAATGATCTTAAATGGAATTAGGGACTCTCTATTGACCCTATAAGGATACTACCATGTCCCGAAAGTCTTGCAGAACCAACTAGAGAATAATAAACCTATATATGCATCTCTAGGCTACTTGGATAAGCCCAAACTCATAAACTAGGAATCGGGAGAATAATATCCTCCATGATCCACCAACCCCAGGCAGATCAAGTAGCTAAACTAGGACAATTACACCCATCCAGATCACCCATTATCTCCCTAGACCTGACTCACAACAACAAACCAGAAAAGGTGAGAAATAGAGTTAAACTTAAGGATAACTCTTAGTCCAACAATATTCCAATGTTCTCTTATCTCATTAAGTCTTAAACAAGAATATCCTCATACCTCCAGGACCATGAGATCAAACACTAAGGTTGGATACACCAAAACACACCGACTAGAGCTACTGATACCATCAATGACCATCTAACAATCCAACACACATGGGGAATGATCTATGGTCCCTAAAACTTTTGCTCATGCAGGACTCCCTACAAGGTCACGTAAAAAAAATCCAAACCTCAATCAAAGCCCACCAAAAGTGACCTCATCCTATCTCATAGATCACATCCAAAATATCACCATTCCCATAAGGGTAACCTCAACTGGAACCATTATAATAAGGGAAACCTCAAGTAGAACCATGCCTAGAAGGATAACCTCAAGTAACACCATGCCCAAAACAGAAACCTCAAGAAATACCTCACCCCATGGGAAATCCTAAATTAGGTCCATTAGACCTATATTAAACCATTCTTAGTAGCACCTTACTACAGCTAACATCCCACAATGTCATCCTAACATGAAAATACCAAATAAAATACACCCTGAGTAATGAACTAGAAAAGATATTTCAATAATACACTTAATCCCACCTTCTAGAATCAATCCAAATAACCTCAAATGAACTCACCCAATATCTTCAATCCAAGGTGATCAATAAACTCACACCCTCACATGGTCCTTATAACTCACAACCAAACCCCCATGAAGGATTATAAAAAAACAACCACAAATGAATCCTACCACAAAACTCTCATTGTACTAAACACTATCCATGCTGCCTCTATATGACTAAAGGATTCTGCCATCATGATCTATGGGAAAAAAATTCAGAAGGACCTACTCACACGTCCAATTATGATTCTGAAAAAATGTAAAACACAGCAAGGAAAAAAAGTACATGATGTGTACTTAGGGTACACAGTGTGTACCTCTAAGGGTTATCTATAGTTGTGTTCCCTAGGACACTCTGCATGCACTTTTCCAAAGAAAACAATGTGTTCCTTTTGTATATGGTGTGTGCCTCTATACGGGATACATTTCCATGTACCTCAACCCACATAACATGCAAAACACCCGAATACACATCGTGTACTACCCTGTACATGGTGTATACACCACCAGTGGTTCCCAGCTATATAATTGGCCATTTTACTCTAGATAGGGTCTGATTAATCACAATACATGGATAATGTCCATTTACATCACACGAGACCTGGCCATGTACCCTACACAGCCATGATCCCCCAACAAGTACTAAGTCACCACTATATAGTGTGTACCCCTAGTACACTCTGTGTAGTTCCAAAAACACATATTCCACAAATAGTAATAACACAAAACATGTGTTAATAAAACAAAATATCATTTAATTGGGATTTATAAACTGGAAACCCCTGTGAACCTCTTGGACCCCCTTATTAGCCTTGCAATTCAGCAGATCAACCCGCTAGGGGTCCCTAATAACCCAAAACAATATTATAACTTAAAAACCACTAAAATATCATGATTTATAGGGAAAAATTTAAAATGGACTACTTTTGGGTGGAAACTACCGATGCTTTGATCCAATCTATGATCTGAAACTTCCATATGATGATCTGACATGACCCAAGCTCCACAAAAACCTCTCATCCTCCCTCTCTCTCTTCTCTCCCTAACAATATCTCAGCTAAAGAACCAAAAGGGGGAGGACCTTTGTTTATATGAGACCCCAAAGGGGGAAAACGATTAAATAAAATAGGAAAAAGAAAAAAGAAAGAAAAGGAAAAGAAAATGAAAAATATGAAAATTAAGAAAAGAGAGCTTGACCTGACCCGATGATGAACACAAGGTTATGACTCACTTAGGTAAAAATTCCAAATCTGGATTCAAATGCAAAGTCAAAATTTCAGTTTGACACTCTGAACAGAAGATATTAATGAATGAACATGAATGAATAAATAATTTTTAGTTAACTAAATATTAAATATTCCCCCAAAATTTGAACAGCTCAGAATTCCAATAAACACCTATCCTAGGGTAAACACCCAATTATAGGACCAATAGAGTGGTAAAAAAATTATTTGAGGTCTCTTTATAGGATAATTTCCCATTTTTAAATTCCCACAACACCCCGAGCAAATATATTCAAATTTTCCAAATTTTTATTAAACCATGATAATGTGGTTCATGATAATCTCCCCTCCATAAATGGTTCTCACCCCTGAGAATCCTATGTGGTTAACCTATTACTATGATTTACCTAAAACAAAAAAAATTTCAAAACAACCAAAACTGTCCACCAATCAGTAACACATCACCCAAAACTCTCCTAACTAAAGGGACATTCAACCATGAATGATTTGATGAACCCCACCACATTAATATACACAATGTCATCCCAGAACCAAACACCAAGTCCAATAGACCACACTCTTTCCACTTTCGAACGTAATGGATGGATTTGGCCAAAATACTCACAATAGAGAACCAACACTGAACACAAACCACCATATATTCCTAGATCACTAGGAATGACATCCCCAAACTCAATGAACCTCTTAACATGAGAAACACCACCTCAATGACCTAGGTTTTACTTCCCACTATATGTATTCCCTTATACTGCTCCTTGAGAACCAACCTCACTATGTAACTGGTACTATGGAAAACCATCACACACAAGCCTTCTCAACAAGGATTTACCCCAAAAGACACACCTAACACCTATATCCTACTAAAAAAATAGTTATAATTAAAAAAACATCTCACAATCTCCCATGTCAAAGTGATACATGTCCTAAACAATCTAGGTTAAATTGCCCAAACAACTTACCATTCCACTCATGCGGGTTAGTTCTAATAAAAAAGAGCACCATTGACACTATTCTGTAAGAAGTAAGGAATATCACTCCTTACAAGGTCCACCACATGACCACCCTCCACCCACGTATCGATCCAAAACCATGAGCACCCAACCACTCTCTCACTGCACTACCCAAAGCACAAACCAAACTAACAGGGCTAGAAATCCAACCAAATCCACCCTGTAAAACCACCCAAGAATCCAAGAAACCATGAAAACTCTTACTGATCCACCTCATAATACAAAATTATCCTCAACCTAACCAAAAAACCCAATAGGGATACCACATCCGTAGGGAAACTCAAGACTAATCCAAACATCTCTAGAACATTATTTCTTTCATCAAGACAACAATGACAACATGGCATCCCAAATCTCACTCTAACCCACAAGGGTTTATAAGAATCCATTGATAAAGGGACTAAATATATTCTAATATATATCACTTATACATGATATTCACTTGACCTGTCATCATAAGGAAAATTCCCATTATTCAATTGAGTATAATTCCACCATGTACTTATATGAGGAAACAACATATGAGAAATTTTTGAATCTTTAAACAACTGAACCTATATCATCAGTAAAACAAACACAATAAATAAAATTCCATGATGATATTATGTTCCTATAATTATTCATGAACACATTCCTCTTGATATCAGGAAAAGATCCAGAAACTCATGAATCATAAAATACACAAACCAAAATGCATCAATCGAGGTGAAAATTAAACAACAGTAACATCAAAAAATAAGAATAGTAATATCATAACACTGATAACCTGGAATTCCTACAGGATAAATTGTTTAGGATGCAAAAACCTTATATTCATCACAATTTTTAACACGGTAGATATCTTGTCTACAAACTTCCCAAATTATAATACAAAGAAAAAAAGAAACCTCCCTCTAAGACCATTTTGTCATGAACCGACTTGGGTTGACCCACCAATCACTCAATCTAGATCATAAAAATTCCTTAATCATGTCTCCCCATACATCAGTGGATACTAAAAATTGGTTAGGGACTAAGATGATATAGTGGGGGGGGGGGTATTCCCTCATATCAGAGTGAAATGACAACAAAAATAACATATATACATAAACATCCATTAAAATTAGGGTGAAAATAATTAAATAAATAGGTGAAACAAACCAATAATGAATGAAATGCTATATACAGACTCAGAAACTAACATACAAACACCAATCACCAATTTTACTGACCACATATAAAAAATAAAATAAAGGAAAATAAATACATAAGGTTATATTGCATCTTCAAAATGAACCACTTGTCTAGTCTCCATGACCGCTTTACACCTCTAACACAAACCATAGACTCCATATGATTATATCGGCTTGATCATGAAACATTGGTCCTCCCCTGATACACCATATTTTATTCTCAACCTAAAATCATATATAAAGTCTGTAGGTACATTAGGGTGTATGAATAGGGGTGAGAAACAATAATTAGCATGAAACCAACAATTGAAGTCCTAACATCTACTATCATAATATCTACATAAAATTATTGATATTACTATCCTAGTTAAATGATACTACTATAAAAAAAAGAAAAAAAACTACAAAAAATAAACAAAAAGGGATAAAATAAAGGAAAAAAGTAACCACAAGTTCTTTCTTAAAACCTTAGGTAAATTTAACCTCGCTCTCGTCCTAGAAAAATTAATTACAAAATGTGTTCACACAGACACACCATTAAGTATGTCCACATAATCAAGAAGGATCTTCAAAATCTAGTGCAAGGACATACACAAATGTTAGACCATAGGATCTCATCCAAGGAATTTAAACACTAAAGAACATATATTGGTATATAAAACTCTAATAAAATGAACTAAAATGGTTGTAAGGGATCATTATCAACTCCAAAATTTCACTACTATATCCAAGAAGTTCTATAGAACCAATTGGGTGATAAAAAAATTGTCATCGCATCTATGGGATTCTTGTTTAGTCCCAAACTCATAAAATAGTCCAAATGCTAACAATAGGCTCCATGGTACACTAATCCTAGCTAAGATGACCTATTAATCTAGGGAGGATGCACACATCTAGATAATTCAATAACTTTCAATCCCCCCCCACAAAAACCAACCAGCATGGGAGAGAAACAGAGTCAAATTTAAGGCCAAAAATTTGTCCAATAATATCCCAAAGGTATTATCTCTCATCTAACCTTGAACATGAAAAACATAAAACCACCAATACCACAAACACAAGAACTTGGGTTGGCTACAACCAAACCTACCGACTGGAGCTATTGATACCAACATCAACTAGCTCATAGACCAAGAAGCATGAGGCACCCTCCATATTCCCCAAAACCTCAATTAAAGAAGGAAACCCTACAAGGTATACTACACAAAAATGAAACCATGGTCCAGGTATGACAAAAGAAACCTCATCCAATCTCACAACTCATATTTCAAAGTTCACAATACCCATAAGGGAAACCTCAACTAGCATCACACATATAAGGGAAACCTTAATTATTACCACACCCATAATGGAAAACATAAAAGGCACCATGACTAGAAGGGAAACTTCAAGAAACACTTCATCCATAAGAAAAATCCTCAAATAGGTCCCTTAGAACTATCTCAAAACATTCTTAATGTCACCCAACCAAACCTAAAATCCCATGATGTCATCCCAACCTGATGGTTATAAATGAACTAAATCTTAATAAAATAACTAGAGAAGATCTTCCAAGATGACACTTGATCCTAAATTCTAAAATATATCCAAATAAAATCAAACAAAATCACCTATAATTCTCAATATATGGTTATCAACAAACTCACACCCTCACTCAGGCCTCACAAATCACAACCCAACTCCCAGAATCATTATAGAACAATAACCCCAAATAAATCCTCCTGAAAAACTCTCTAAATACAAAAAACTATTATAAAATCCTCTAAATTCCAAAAGGGGTCCACCATAATGATATACGTGAAAAAATTCGTAGCATAGAATACTCATTTTTTTAATTCTAACATTCGGGAAAAAAATAGGAAAAATGCACCAAGGGAAAAAATTACACGATGTGTATCCCCAAAGGTTATCCCTGACTATGCACCCCAGGTCACTTAGTGTGTACTTTTTCAAAGTACATGATATTTTCCCCTATACACAGTGTGTTTTCCCACATGGGATACCTTCCCATATACCTAATACCACTTAACATGTACAAATCCTGACTACATAATGTGTAGCACCTTATGCATGACATGTACAACACATGGGGTTCCCATTTATGTACTAAGAAATGTTCTCTATAGGGATCCGACCAAGAATAGTACATGACCACTATCCATGTAACCCGAACATGATCTCGCTAGGTACCCTATATGACCATGAGCCTCCAGCACACCCAAAGTCACCACTATGCAATGTGTACCCTTGATACATGTCATGTAGTCCCAAAAAATCATTTTCCCCAAATAGGAAGAACCCATAGTATGTGTTCATAAAACTATACTCCACATGATTTTTATCTCCAAATAGGAAACCCTTACAAACCTCTTAAAAACCATGATTAGACCTAAAACTCACCAGATAAACCCAATAGGGGTCACCAATAACCCGAAAAAAGATTAAATATTAGAAAACAAATATATGAGTATTTACGGTGAGCACATTAAAATATAATAACTCCAGGTGGAAACCATCAAAGCTTTGATCCGATCCACAATTTGCAACTATTTCTTGATGATCCGATGTGACCTGAGCTTCATGGATACACCTCCTCCCCCTCTCCCAATTCTATCCCACTCCCCATCTTGGATGAAGAAACCAAAGGTAGAGAACCCCTGAGAATATGTGACATGAAAAAGAGAAAATGAGAAATGATAAAAGAAAGAAAATCAAAATAAAAGGGAAACAAAGAAAATAAGAAAAGAGATCCTATCCTGACCCTGATGATTGATGCATGGTTATGCCTCAATTAATAAGAACGCCTCACTCTGAACTCAACCACAATGTCAAAAAATTTAATATGATACTCCAAACAGAATATATCACCAAACGAACTTCTATAAATAAATAATATTCAATTAATTAAATATTAAATATTCCATTAATCTTTGAACGACTCATAATTCCACCAAACTCTTATACTAGGGTAAACACTATATTCTACGAATAACAGAGTGGTCAAAAAAATTATATGAGATATTATGATATGATAAATTACCATTTCCCCCTTGAACACCACCCAAGATCAAACAATCAAATCTCCCCTATATTTATCAAACCACCATGACACGATTCATGACAAGGCTTAAAAGATGACTTTATAATTATTTCAAAACATTTTGATGATAGAATGAATGTTAATTTTGAGGATAATTAGTGTTTAGTTTTTAGGAATGAATCTATTTAATCTCATGAAAATAGGAAAGATAATATGTATTATATTTTTTTGAACTTACTAATTAGAATATTGAGTATCTTAATTCTATAGAAACAAATAGAATCTTATGGAATAGGAGGCTTGGAAATGAAAATTTTTTATTCTACATAAAAAATCAAATAAAGGATAGTTTTTGTAACCACCTGAGTTCTAAGTAAGTAATTATTATTTTTTAATCAGGTTTAAAAGGAAAATAACATAAGGTTACATTTAGATCTTTTAATGAAGTTAAAAATGAAAAAACTACTTAGATAATTGATCAAGATTTATTTATTCCAATTAAAAATGTTAGTTTTGGAGGTAATAAGTATGTTTTTTTATAGTTTATGTTTTTATTAATTTTTCTTGGACTTATTTTACATCTCATAAAACTGAACCCGAAATAATTTTACTACTTTTTTTAAATTTTTCCAAAATAGAAAGGGTTTTCTAATTATATCTATTATAAGTGATATAGTTGGTGAATTTTATAATTTATAATTTGATAAATTTTTTGATGATAATGGGTATTTACATTATTATAATATCCTTAGAACAAAACAATAAAGTGGTGTTGTTGAAATGAAAAAATAGAACCATTTTGAAAATTTATAGAACAATAATTAATGAATATAATTTACCAAAATATTTTTGAGTTAAATTTGTTAATATAACTTCTGTTTTAAGTAGATTTTTTATTTTAATTTTTTTTTAAAGAAATGATATTTGATGTTTTTAATGGAAAGAAACCTAAATCTGATTATTTCCAAATCATTGGGTGTGAAGTTTTTATTTTAAATACTACGGACAATTTAGATTAATTTGATGTTAAAAACAATGAATATATTTTTTCTAGGATATTAAAATAGTAACAGTTCTTATAAAGTGTATAATAAGAGAATTATGATGTTATAAGAATCTATGAATGTTAAATTTGATAAAAACTTGTTTTAAATCTAAAAATTCTGATTTAGAGAAACTTGAAGATGACTTAAGAGATTTTAATTTTTTTTAAATGAACCTCAAAATAGTAATATATTTATTAAGGGAGTGGATACTCTTAAATATAATCTTAATGTTTATAGGAATTATAAATTTAGAATTTTAGAAAATTTAATTGGAAATGTAGAATCAAAATTTTGAACTAAAAAATGTTTTGAATCATTGTTCAAATTATAATTTATTTCTTTTGAATTTGTACATAATAATATTAATGAGGCATTAAAAGATGATAATTGGATAAATTCCATGAAAGAAAAACCCTATTAATTTTAAATAAATAATATTTTTTCTTTATTTGTGCTCCCAAAATATTAACAAATTATAGGAAATAAATGGATTTTTTGGAATAAATTGGATAAATATAAAAAAGTTGCTAAAAATAAAACTATATTTGTTGCTCAATTATTTATTCAAGTGGAAAAAATTTATTTAAATGAATATTTTTCTATGTTTTCTAGGATATAATCTATTCAAATTTTATTATGTTTTTCATAGTTTCAAGGTTTTAAATTCTTTCTAATGGATGTTAAAAGTAAATTTTCAAATGGTTTGATTTCATAAGAAGTGTATTCTAATCAACCACTTGGTTTTGAGCATGAAAATTTTTCATATAATTTCTTTAAACTATAAAATAATTTATATGGACTTAATCAAGATCTAAAATCTCAGTATGATAAAATTTCATTATTTTTATTGAATAATGGTTTTAATAATGAAAATTTCGATCCAACTATATTTATTAATAAAATTTCAAATGATATATTGATTGTAAAAATATATCATAATGGTATAATGTATATTTATTCAATTTATTTACTTTTTAATGAATTGTAATTTTAAATGATAAGTTAATTTTATGTGAATTCAATGGAATAATTAAAAACATTTCTCGAACATCTAATTTTTTAAAGAAGTGATGAAATATTTTGGAATAAGTCCAAATATACTAAATAGTTATTTAAATGGTTTTTTATTTATTCAAGAAAAAAATTTATAACTTCTATGAGTGTTAATATTAAATTAGATTTATATAAATTTGAAAAAAATATATTTAGAAAACTATTTATATGTATGATTGTCATTTTTTAACTATTTTGAGGCCTGATATTATGTCTAGAACTTATATGTGTGAAATATTTAAATATAATACCAAATAATGTAATTTTTTTTAATAATGATTAGATACATAAAATTAACTTTTTACTATCAGTTATTTTATTTTAGTCAAAACTGTTTGAATTAAATTTCCTATTCCAATTCATATTATAGAGTTAATTGGATTGGAAAAAACATACTTCAGTTATGTGTCATTCACTTGGTAAACGATTCATTTCATAGAGTTTTAATAATCAATTATGAGTTACTTTATCTGTATCCGAGGTTGAGTATATTACTAATTCTAATTTTTGTGCTCAAAGCTTCTGAATTAAACAAAAATTGTTTGATTTCAATATATATTTTGATAAAATGAATTTTAATTGTGATAATAAATATATTATTTAAATTTTAAATAATCATGTTAAAAACTCAATAAAAAACATATTGATGATATATTTATTTTATTAGAGAACATTCTAATAAAGGTGATAGTTTTTTAGAATTTATTCCAATTAATTATCAATTTTTTGTTTATTTACTAAACCATTAGATGAAGTAATGTTTTAAAAGTTTAAATTTGAACTTGATATGATGGAGGATTAGTTTAAACTATTGTATTGAAATTTTTATTAATATTTTATATTGATAATATATCTACTATATAGACTGGTTACAATACATTTTTTAGAAACCAATTTGATTTGTTAAAGATTACTCTTTTATTTTTTACTGAATTTGTAAGCTGGTATTATTACTTTACTTATGTTTATGTGGAATATTTGTTTTAATTTTTACTGTGTTTATTATTTCTCATTGATTTGTATGTTTTTAAATAATATTTATTCAAGGAATATATTTAATAGTTTGGAACTTTTTTGTAATGTCTTTACTATATTTTTAAAAGCTTTTATATGTATTTATTGGTGGGAGTATTAAATGAATTTTATGTTTAAAAAATCATATTTTAACTATTTTTATAACTTTTTTATTACTTTAAAATAAAGGGATGGAGTTATTTTTATAAATTTTTAAACATTTTTTTAAATTTATAAAAGGGGTTATTTGTTTGATTTTTTTGTTTTGTAATTTTCAAAAAGGAAATTTTTAGTGATAAGTGTGACTGTTATAGAGTTTTCAATTGATGAAGTATATTTATTATTTTGTTCTTTTATTAAACACCTCACATTATACTAAATTATGTAATGTTAATTTTTATGAATATATTAGTCACATGTTTCATAAATCATCTTTGTTATGATTAATTTCTATGTTCATTTTTTTTATATATGATTCTATAGCCACTGTGGTTTTTGTAATTTTAGTGTTTTTTTTCACAAAGTATAAATTCATTGATTGTTGTACTATAATATTATTCTTTTTTTAAAGTGTTATTATTTTATCAAAGTCATATATGAAATAAAAATACTTACAAGAAATCCAAAGAATTATATGAATAATGAAAGTCTTGTATATTTCTATTTAAATTCTTAAAAAATGAGTTTTTAAAGTCATGTGAATTTTTTTAAAATAAATTATATTTTTTATGTCTTAAAATATATGAATTATTATATATTTCAATGTCATATACAATAATGGAAAATTATTCTTATGAACATTTAAAATCATGTTTACAGAAACTAATATTATGTTTACACACTGTATAGTTCATGCTTTCACAGAACATGAATTCATTCTTATATAAAATCACTTTTTGTGGTTTTATTATTACATAGAATTTTATATAGTTTTTCTCAATTTTTTATGTTTTCCCATGCATAAATGGTGCGATTTTTAGGAAATACTTTTGAAGATGTAATGAGTGGATCAAGTTTCAGAAACATATGTAGGGTAGATTTTGGATCTTTTTGAGACTGATCATTGGGATATTTTTATAAATCATGGAAGAAAGAATTTTATATAAGAAATCATGAGATTGAAATTTAAAAATTTCAGATATTATTCTACTACCATCTTTCTGTGCAACCACAAAGGAACTTTAACATGATTTTTTTGAAGGAGTTATCATACTGCATTAATATTCTGTTCTTTATTTCATTTTATTCATCAATGTATTCTTTTATTTAGGTTGAATCTTTATCTATTGGTTTATTACTTTTCCTATGAAAATAATATTTGTTTGTTATTATTTATACCTCTACTAAAACATAGGTTTGTCAGGTTGTGACTCCCTTGTAAAAGTTAAGATTTGTTTTCTCTGTTGTGCCTTCAGGTGAGAAAATGAAATGTTTGGGTTTTGCTTGGTTAAAAGAAATGAGGGTCTTGTATAAGGTTATCACATCCTTCTAAAAGTGAGGATTGTTTTAGTGTGTCGAAATACTCTCATCGAGTTAGACAGTATGTGAAGAGTATATATGGGATCACTTGATCCAAATTACTCTAAAAATATAGAGTTCATTTTTTTTAGATTTCCAACACATTTATAAAATGTATAATTATTTTACTATTATTAAACTAATTATCAAATTTCCATGTATTGTTAATCTCTAATATTAAACACTATTATTATAATCTATTTAAATTTTCTACGTTGTCATCTTGACACCCCTATATACCTATTAAACTTCTCGCACTAGGGCAACAAACTTTTCCCTAGTAAATATTTTGTTAGCTCCCATGTTATATAATTATTTAATGAGTCTATATCCTACTTTATAGATAACTTCCACCACTAAAAGTCCCTTAGGATTCTATCATATTTTGGGATTTTGGGTCCTCCACCATTTTTAAGTACCCGATAGTGCATTCTAAATTCAAACCACAATGTAGGTCACCTAACCTTGATGGACCACCTAAATACTTGAGTTTATACTCCTTTCTTACCCTATGTTTTCAATGCTCTGTCTTGATATTTCTTAGTCCGAGAGCATTATATTACATTGGGTTTTGATACTGCTAGAACTCCATTAGTGTATTCTAATATTGAACTTCTATACACCTCTTGGACTTCTATACTCTCTAAAAAATATATAGTCACTAAATTTTTCATGAATCCTTCCCTCCAAAGGAACCTCTTATAGATCGAAGAAGGATAAATAGATATAATACCCCCATGTCATGGGTCTAATAGGTTCTAGGTTGGTGATTAACACCAAGCGTATAAAGGTCACACATATTGGGGGAATTACCCTAAAAAAGAAAATTAGGATTAGGAGATAATATATAAACTATAAGAAACTACATATCATAAGAAAAGGAAAAATAAAAAATATTTAATCATGAAATTAATTTCATAAAAATATAGTTATAGTCTCCAAGTAAAACATCAAAGATAATACCATAACAAAAACTCAACAATAGCTCCATCAACCAAGCTAGTAATGCCCATCTTGGTACCTGAAGACCTCTCAGAATACTATAAAATAGTTTATATATATATAGGGTGATCATAACATGTATTCTATGTTAGATCATACCTATGGAATCTCTTGAAAATGTGAGAATATCATACTAATTCCCTAGTGAGAAAACAATAGAATCAATAAACCCCTATGACGTTAACTACTTCCTGACCTCACTAAGGATTTCTTATCAAGTAACACATCCAAGTATAGTAATATAATATGAAACATATCGATAAAAGGGTACCCCCCACCAATTTCCCACTGGTGTGACACTCTCACACCCCAATGTCATACATCTTTGAGATCTCATCCATTTTGTATAGTAACCCTACCTAAAGACACCTAGGCCATCACATCACATATCTCCTGAAGAAACCTAGGTCATCACATTACATCTCTTTGTAAGACACTTGGTTCATCACATCACAGCTCACCTGGAGAAACATAGTTCATCACATCATATCAAAACCATTTCCATAAGAAAATTGTAGGTTATCATGAACATGATTAACATGAACCTCATGCCCTCCTCTTAATGTGATTTCTTAGACTCGGATACCACTTAATGGGTTCCCCAATCCCAATGGGATACATTGCCTCAAGTTCATCTCCCCAAACCTCAGAGGCTACCGACTAGCAATGAGGGACCAATGTGTGTTCGTGGAGAGACTATTCCCTCATTATCAAAGTGTAGCAAGGAAGATAAATATAAGAAGAGTTAAATAGAGGAATAAATACAAGTAAGCAGAAGGAACAATGGAAAATCAAGAAAACAATAATACTAACTGAAATAACTGGAATAAAATAAAAGAAAAAATGATGATATGTCATGTATATTTTTTTTTTGAAAACACAGAGACAAGACAACAGACATAACATGATCCACAAGATTATAAAGGAAGTTAAAAGACTATCCCAAGAATCCTGAGTTCTAGATCAGTCATCTGCTGTCAAGATCCATCCTAAACAGCAAGAAATCAAGTAGTCTAAGCCATATTATTTCCTTTATCAACACATTTATTCATGTAATCTACTCCGGGTACCAAAATACACCCATATAGGGTGTGAGATAAATCTCAATGACCACCATCGATGATGTTTATAACATCCGTCCCATGTAATGGAATAAAATAGTGTAAAATCATGCACATATAATGTAAATAAGGACAATGTAACTATATACCCAAGTACCTACTTCAGCCCTTGGCTGATTTCTGAACCTATAACCAATTCATTATTTGATTGTTACCAGTATCTAAATAAGTCACATGTTAATAGTAGTGAAGGTTCCAAGTTATGATAAGGCAACCTGCAATGACATTTAATAATGATGTTCTAAGGTAATATAGAAGGAAATTTAGACCTCAAGGGTCAGCGAAACAGTAATAAATGTAGACTAGGTAAGGGTAAAAGAGTAATATAAGGATCCTATTATATATCATTCCACAATAATATTCCAACAAAATCCATGGTGATCATACAAGGTAAAACGAGGCTAAATAGAGACATGGCCCTATGGGCTATAACCATGGAATCTACTTATCAATGATAGATCCAAGGAGTGTATCCAAGGAATCCTTTAATAATACACGAGGGATCCCATGGTGTCCTAATAGGCATCAATAATAGACAATTATTTTGTTTTAGGTGGGTCTCAACCTAAGCAATCTGTATCATTGAATCAGAATGGGGTTCTCGAGTGCTCAAGGCATTCCCCGATAAGAATCTGAGGTGAGTTCGAGCGAGGACACTCCTATTTAATTATTAAGTCATGTAATATTTCATTTGGTTCAATAATTTCCTTTCATTAATGTGATAAGGTCAATTAGCATGAAACCTTTTGATCATTCACATTTAATCAGGTAAAGTCATATACTTACTGTACTTGCCAATTTCCCTTTCACATTTAATTATCAATTTGATTCACTTACCTTAGGAGGGTTAAGTGGAAGTGAAATGGTAATTTCCATTCACACTTATGTGATACAACAAGAATTTAGGATGATGAGTATACTATTAGTGTGGTAAATCTTGAACACATTCGAATGATGGATCAAAAGTGTCAAATCACTAAAAACTCAACTATAAAATATCATCCTACATGGGATGTTGGGAGTTGTGGGCGTAAACACCAAAAAATAATCACATATATGGAAATATAATTACCATACAGTTATATTTTTTATAATCATGGAATATAAATTCAATAAATGTCACCCGATGAAATCTGTGGGCCCTACATGACTATTCCAAAATCAACAAACTTGAGGGACAAGTTCTAGAACAACCACCTTAGGGTCATATGAATCTCATATTTCTATATAGGCAACTGATTCATCTTAGAATATAGTAGATCTAAGAAAAGGAAAAAATTCTCACACCTTAATAACTAGGCCGAGAGAAATAGTGGAGAAGAACAACTAAAAAGGACTCGAGTACTCACCGTTGCACATCCAATGCGATGAACAGAAGCATGATCAGATCCTAGATGAAGAAGATATTTCAATCCCTACCTTAGGACTTCAAACATATCCAAAAGGGAAGAAAAATAGTTTAATCCCACATAAAATCGAATTAGGTAGAAGGCAGAGGATTAATTAGATCATTAAGGTCAAAAAGTAAAATTTACCTGAAAGAAGGCATGTGCATGGTTTGTCTGTACAGTTTGAAAATCCCTGTAAAAACCATGTAGGGGTACGAAGGGAAAACATAACTCACATGGTTAAGTGGAAAAATTAGGTAAACAATGCACCAACCATTCAGTATGGCTCTATCCAAAACATGCCACCCACACGATTTTCTCTAACCGTGCGACCTTACCACACAGTTTACTATAAACCTTTCACCGGAACTATTTCCCCAAAAATCAGGGTTCTGATATCAAAACAAGCCCTAGTCACCCTTGTGACCTTCACTGACTTTTTACTCATCCAAAATAGGTCCAAAATAAAGAATTAGACTGAAATTTAAAGGATCCAAACCTTAGTGAAAAACAAGGTTCTTACACCTACCATGCACAACCCCCATCATGAACCACCTCATCATCTCATTAAATATCACCAGTAGTGTACTTTTGACCACCAACCAACAAACCTCATGCATATCAAAATCGCCTGGAAGAGAGATCAGGGGAGATGGGGTAGTTATCCATCCATCCTCAGTATTTGGATATTGGAAAAAACCACAAAAAACATTTGGGTGTTGGCACAAATTACTTGATGTTGGTGGGGATCATATAGAAATAAAAATGAAAATGTAATGTATAGTATTCACACAAACAATCACAACCTATAGGTCCATAACAAGACTATCATCCCAACTCAAAACATCACCCCCAAGGCCTCACAATCTCTGTTACTTTTTCTACCACCTAAAAATGTATAACACCACCAATGCATTCCATAAACCACAAGCCACATTCCACAATTCTATTCAAGTTAATCCAATTTCCATATTTACCGTTACCAATAAATTTCACATATTTTTCCCATTCATTTCATATTAGACATCAACCATTTTGACCATAGTTCTCTTTTTAATTTAAGCATTCATTATCCATTCCAACCCCTTCCATTTTAGTTTCATCAACTCATTTTTTATCTTTAAATTATTTTAATCCAAAAAAAACACATCAATTTCAATATTTCATTTAACTATTTCAAATTAAAAATCATTTTCACAACCATTATCATCATTCCATATTCAAATTTAACATCATCATCCCAATTACCATTTCATTTATTTCATTCCCAACCAACAATCATTACAACACAACATATGTCAAGTCATTTACAAAATTAAACCATCACACTACAACAACCACACATCACAACCACCACACACTGCCCATATCAACACATAACAACACACTTCAGCTTCCACATCCACTACATTTAATTTTATGGGATTTCATAAAATTACATCATCTTTAGCATGGGGAATTATCACAAAATTCCATATTTTCATTTGAAATAGATTTATTAACTATATATAAGTGTTTATAATTTTAATCCATAATGATCTTAATCAAAAAAAAACAGATCAAGCGTCTCATAATACACAATAATCACTATGCAAACAAAGGTCTAAGAATCCATTATTTTCAATAAGGAAAAACATATATAATCCCATAAATAATGTCACAAAACAAGTTAAATCATTAGAGAAAACCCTTTTCATGATAAATAATACTAGTTATCTTCACATGATTATCAATTTCTATTTATAGGATAATATTTTGATTATCTAAATTAATAAAACATGTGATAATAAGAATAATAATTATTTATGCTTGGGATAATAATTTTTAGGGAAAAAATATCAACAATGTGAAGAAAAATCATAAAATATAGGTGAACCTCCTCATCCCCTTTAATTTTAGATTTTATTCAATTATTTATCTTCATTAGTATGACTATTACCATCCATCCAAAAGGAATCAATAGCCTAATAATATCAAAAATACATAGTAAATAAGAGAGAACATAGATCCCCTACCCAGTATTCATTTTCTATTATAAATCATTGTACCCAAAAGGATGGAGAAGATAAGAAGAGGGTAACATCCTATGAAACACAAGAGAAGCCTTAGATGAATATGTATCAGGATTTCAGATTTTGGAAGGTGAGGTTTGGACTACCCAAACTCGAGGGAAATGAAGAGTGACTCAAATGAGGGGAAAAAATAATTTTTAGATTTACAGATATCCCTATATGTATATATCAGAAACTGTATCAGATTTTAATATTTAATTCCTCATTTAATTTTTATTTGATTCAAAACTTAATTATAATCCATTTAAAACATTTCAAAATTTAAGATATAATTTAAATGAGTCAAAAGAAATAAAAATCATTATTTTATTCTTTTAAATCATTCAAAATTCATTTCATAGGATGAAGAAGAATAAATTATGAAAAACTAGGTAAAAACTAATACCCGTACACAACATATATGTGATGTGTAAGGGTAATTTTTTTTACCCTTACATAGATTGATAGCCCTACGTGAGGTTTTGAAGAAATTAGTTACCCATATGTGAGAATTTTCTTATCCTTACATGGGTATAGGAAATTAATTAGTACCCTTACGTAGGAAAGACTTTACCTTTACCCGAGTTGGGTTACCCTTAAGTAGGTAAGAATTTACCAATATGAAAGCTGGGGGTACCCTTATGTTGGTATTGAAAATCCCATTTAATACTTATATGAGCTAGGGAGGACCTTTATACAACATGTAGAATCATCAATTTAATCTTTTATAACATGGAACATACCCTTACATGAAGAAAAAAAGCATGTACCTTTATATAAGTAAGAGACTCCCTTTACAAAAATAGTGGGAGACCATATGACCTTTACGTAGCAGGGTGGATGCCCTGATGTAGCTAATTTAAATCATGGATTACCCTTTTGTCGCACTCAAATCACCCTTATGTAGCTAGTTCAAAACAAAATCTCCCTCTACATAGCTATTAAAAGAGGAAATAAATATTACAAAACCTTTTAAAAATAAGAGTTACGCTTAGGAAAAATCTTGTTCATGCATAAGGGTAAGAAAAACGTTAAAAATTATTAATTTATATTTACAAAACCTTATAAATTATTAAGAAAGATATTTATTATCACTTCAAAAATCTCAAAAACATTTCTAAAACATTGTAATCAAGTAAAAAAACTTCTAATTAATTTCTAAAATAAAATTTTAATATTTTGAATTTACTTCCATACTATGAAATACCTTTTTAAAAATAGTTTATAAATTTCGAAATCATTTTACAAAAAACTACTAGATATTATGAAATTTCTCTCGAACCACTGAAAAACATAGAATTACAAAGGAATTCTTGGTAATATTCTAAACCTTTATATAAATACCTCTCAAACAATCCTCAACATCATTTGAATTGAGTATCCTAAACTGTTTGAATGAAGCTAGGTCAAATTATAGCATACCAGAATAAAAAATCCATGGTTTGATCTATACAGTGAGGTAATTGAGGGTAGTAGGGAAAAATGTTCCCCTGATTTGAGGTTCTAGGTGTTGAAGGTCCCCAACCTAAATTTTGGGAACTTAGAAATACTGCATCACTATAGTAGTAAAAAATGACGACATTGATAGAGAACTGTAGCAGTGTGGAATTTGATATGGATCTATAGTAAAGTTGAACAGGTGACACTGATAGGGAACTGTAGCAACCCAAACATTGAAGATAGTTGTACTTTTTATTTGTGGACTTCTGGCCACTAACACTATATCATCTTGGAATTGGGTGGCTACAGTACTATAACACTATGTACTTGGGTTATTGCCACATTATAGCATAGTGTAATTAATTTGTAGTTGGTAGAATAGTGAATTATATTATTTTTTAGACCAATTTGAGCTAGGGTTTATATGTGTGAAACTATAATTATCTCCTTGTATTTTTAATCCCAAACTAGTGAAGTGATTATGCCTCTATGTGGACATATGGATTTTTACCGAACCATGTAAATCATTGTGTCTATGTTAATCATCATCTTTTTTCTCATTATCTTCAAAACATTTTTTCACTATGGATCCCAGTGTTTCCACAACAATCGAGAATTAAAAAAACCATAAGGGAGAGAGAAGGAAGGGGTAGATAATTTAACCACCCTGTGATATACCTCTCAATGATACTTTTATATTTGGAACATATCAACAACTCGAAAGACATACTATTAAGAAAGATACATATCAAACAAGAAAAAGTACACCTACATGACCCTAATAAACCTAGTAAGTAATACATAATGATCAAATAAACATATTAAAAGGAAACACCATTAGAGAGCATCACTTCACATTGATTTAAACCATAATAAAAGAACTTCATATAGGAGAAAACATTATTTTATCCAAAAATTTTACAAATTTACCTAGTAATTCCATCATATAAATATCTATACATTATTTATCCTTATTTATCTTTCTAGAAGACTTAATTTCATAACATTCAAAATAATCATTGATATGATTAATTAATAATGCTTCCAAGCCTGATCATTAATGAAACTCAATTTTATCACACATAACATTTCAATTATAGTAATTAAAAATTCTTTACTTATGAAACTCTGATTTGAAATATTTAAGAAACTTTCCTTCTTATCCATGTGATCTATTTTTCATCTTCACAATAGTATTCTCTATATCAGAGAATTTTTGAATTTATTATTTTAAATTCAAACTAAATTATAACTTTATTGAGTTAAAATTCATCCCATTTATTGATTCTCAATTTATATTCATCATATAAATTCAAAATCATAGTTATTAGTTTTTTAATCCATCGTAAGTTTTCCATATAGTCACTTATATTCAAATTCTCTAGAAAACATCAATCATGGAAAGACTGATTGCTTTATGACGTGATATGATGGTTTATTCTAAACATTATTCAACAACTATAATGGTCATGAAAAAACCTAGTACTTTGTGATAGATATGCTTTAGGATTTAATTTTCCCACCCCTATAGTATTTAATTGGAAGGTTTTTGTAGAGTGTTTCCTTAACATAGAACAGTTTGATGTATCTTCAACCACACGAGCATAAAAAATCTAGAATAATTTTATATAACTGAATCATCTTTAAAAAATGAATATATATGTTGTAATTATACCACTTCCTTTCTGTAAACACTAAAATTATTCCAGTAATATTCATGGTGTGACCTATGTGGTTATAATGTGTATCATAAAACTCCATAAATATTCAATTATTCTCAACTATAATTATTGGTCTACCTATTGATTTGCAGATTGTATGAATCTTCTGAAATCTCCATTAGTATCATAGCACATATAGTTATAGTGTGACTTGTGTTACTTATATAAAATCTAACAAGTGTTCTTCCTCAAAATTTAATGAATTTCATGAGACTTAAAATGGATCCATACTGAATTATAAATAATTTAAATCCAACCAAACATCCTATTTAAAATGAATTCGATTAAAAAATAACTCATATTGGTAACAATCCCCCCCGTGAATTTTATTATAAACAATATAAACCACTTTACTGATGTCTTCCAACTGTTTCTTCATCTAGATAAGTTACGTACAATATTTATTGATTGGGATATAATATCCCTCTAACATGATTAAGGAAATACAATCTTGTTTCTTACTTAACCATCCAACAAAAATTCTTCCAATGTAAAATTCTCTAACACTTATGGATTTTTGATCCATAATTTTACCAACCCAATATACATCTGATTAGGCTAGAAATTCTAGGTTTTTTTCTAGCCTTGTAATCTAAACAATAATTTAGTGTTCCCTATATATATATATATCTCATTATTCTCATCATTACTTTAGGATTATATTTCCTTGGAAAACTTTTCCAACATGTTACCAAGAATATAACATAAAATATATCTAGCATTGTTGTAGTAATATAGAGTAAACTCTCAATGATTCTTCTATATAAAGTTTAGTATACCCCATAATTTTCCCTATGCTTACCATGTTTTGTTCCAATTACTATCAGAGTTGAAATAAGCTTGCACTCTTCCTCTCTAAATTTATTCAAAACTTATTTTTCATACTTCACCTATGATATTTATAAACTAATTTCCTTTTTATTTATTTATAGCCCAATAAAGTAAATCAATTATCCAATCAATGAAATCTCAAAATCATAACTCATAAATTGATAAATTTTATCAACTAAATTATATTTTTCCCTTAAAAAAGATGTCATATACATACACCATTATTATAAACTACTCTTAATAAGAAATTTTCACATAATAGTTATGGTCAACCCCTCTTATCTTGAATTTTATATTCTTTAGGGAAGCATACAATCATGTATACTAAGAAAAACGTTCCAACATTAGGCCATACAAATCCTTTCTCAACCTACACACATTAAAATAATTGTTTTTGAAAATAAATAAAACTTATTGATCAATATAAACCACTTTATTCAAGTATTTTTTCATGAATTATATCTTCGTATACATTTTATAAACTCTGAAGTTACTTTAGATAACCACTGTTTGTATTATATTAATATATTCCATTATTGATACCTTTTCAAATGTGTCTCCAATATCAACTCATTCAACCTGATCACATACCTTACAAACCATCATTTCTTTATTCTAGATTAATTTTACATTTTCATCCACATTGTTATTTAATAATTACTTTATACCAATCCTGAAATGATTTTTTACTCTATCCAAAACTTCTTAAGTTTTAGTTTTATCAATATATTCTAATAACTCATTCATATATTTTACACATGATTCCTTCATTTACACTTCTTTAAATGATGTGGGTTTTATCTTGGATAATAGGGTAGTGTCTCTATTATATTAATACTTTGAGTATATTATAGAGTATATTTGTTAGCAGAGATACTTCTTGGATAAAAATTAACTCTTTACATTATTATTGAGTTATAGGTTGAATCAATTTTCTAATTTTTCTTCTATAGGTTCAATATCAGAATCATCATCATTCTAAATTTTTTTAAGAATCTTTGAAATATGTATTTATTTCTTCAACTTCTTCAAATAATTATTTAGAAATATAAATTATAGAATTTTTAACTTGTCCTCATTCTCAAATACTTTTATATCCCAAATCTCTATAATATTATCGAGTCTTTTTTTCAAAAAAAATATAGGTTTCACTCTTTATTGAGTATCCTAGGAAAATACCTTCATTCGATGCACCACCAGATTTTCCTCATTTGCTTTCATTATTTAGGATAAAAAATTTCTTACAAATACCCTAAGTGATTAAAATAAGGTTTCCTTCTATGCAACATTTTTTATATTTTATTCCCTACTACTATATTGAGTAATAATATATTCTAAGTATATATAGAAACTTGAAATGATTATTTCTAACAGTGATGTGAGATGCCACAACCTTTCAACATTTTCTTCACCATGTTTGTTACCTTGTAGTTTCTTATTTTCCCAACTCCATTATATTAGGGGGTTCTTACCAAAGTTATTTCATGATTAATACCATGTTTTTAAGATAATTTTCAACTTTATAGGATGTGGTCTGTGTTTCATTGTCTAATCTAAAAATTTTCATATTTATTCTAGTTTTATTTTATACTCTTATTTGAAACCACTTTATGAAATCCAACACTCCCATCATTGATCTCATAAACACAGAACATCGTATTATACTATAATCATAAAAACATTTAATGAAATATCTCTCAAAATAAGTTACAACCAGACCATGTGAACTACACACATTAATATAAACCAAATTCAGTAAAATATATGCCCTCTTATTATTTGGAGGATATGAAATTGGAACCATATTTCATTGAATATAAGCTTCAAAAATATTTTATTGATCTCACTTAATGTTAGGAATATCCTTCGTAGCTATGAATTTTGAAAAATTATCTATAGTTTGTTGAGTAACATGATCTAGCCTCAAGCTCCAGATCTAATTTCGTCTTCCACTTTTAGAAGATAAATATTTTATTTTATATCTACTTTATATAGATTAAAATTTTCCTCCAAACTTTAATTAGGTAATTCTAAGACTTTCTTTTTATACTACAACCCTTGTAACTGAATGTGTATTCTAATCCCAAATGACGTAGATAATAAATAATCAATAAATTATGATGAATTCTATCAATATAGATTAAATTAATATTTTTCAATTCATCACCGGAGATATGAGTCTTTCCACTTCCTTTAATGTTCAATGATCCATCATTTCCTAAGAACATTGTTCCATCGACTCAACCCTTTACATTCTTTAATAGATTTATATTACATGTCATATTAGAAAAAAAACCCACTATCTAGAATCCAAATTCTACTATTCATTGATGTGTTCAAAGAAATTCTATCCAAATTCACCTTCCATATTTTCTTCCATTCATTATATTAAATTCTTGAATGAGTTGAGAATCTTGTTTCTCTCTCATCATTATGTTCCACTTAAGAAATCAGATCAAATTATTCGTCTTCAAGTGGATAATTTTTTTTCAAAGAAATTATTTTGGATGGAATCACATACATTCTCATTAAGATATCATAATATTATATTACTCTTTTCTTCTTATAATATAAGTCTTTATGACCAAAATTTGGGAAATTAAAATAGTACCCATATAAATAATTTCTAATTTGATATGAAAATAATGGTCCAACTATCCATTGCTATCTTTTGAGATATTCTCATATTAAATAGATTTTAGAGAAATAATTTCACTAAGAAAACCACAAAACTAACATTTCATCAATAAAAATATCCTATTATTTTAATTTATACAAAGATATCCCACATTTTTATACTTTATAAATTTTTTATAAGTTTTTGATCGATGAGAACATTCTACCTTCATCTAATTACTTTTTCACATTATATTCATAAAATTTTCCATTAATGTTTCTCCATCAAAACCAATACCTATCTTTCCCATACCAGTTGGTATGTCAGCACTAATAATTTATTCAAAGGTTATTATACCTCGTTCAGACCTATCTTTCAGCAATTCATCTAAAAATTTACCCACCTAAATTTCCCTCTTTTAACCATCTATTTTAATTTCTAATTCAAGCCTCTTTCCCAAGGAAACAATCTCTTATCTAAGAATTTAAATATTCTTGACTTTATCCTTGATATATAAGTTGATATGATCAAAGATATTAATCTATAATTTAATCCACACCATAAAATTAATAAATTCATCATATTGTACATGAATTTTTTCACATTCTTCCACCACTTATTCAAGATGACCAATTTTTACTTCAAGTTCATTGACACTACTAGAAGACTAATTCAATAACACTATGATTTTCGTGTTCTTCTTAATTTGTAAATCAATCTCTTTAGGAGTCAATTCCAATTCAACCTTGAGTTCTACAACTCCATCTAGTTGACCATTGTATTCAACTTCAGTTTTAGATTTCTCCACTATATTCATAGTGAAATATTCTATATCTAAAATGAAAAACATCCCAATGTTTATGAATAGATTTTACTAAGTATCCTCTTATTCTTTTCTAACAATCACTTTCCTCTAAAACTTTTTTCCCCTTGAATTTCCAAAATTTAAATTCCATCAATGAGAAAACAAATTCTTTTATTTTAGTGAAAATTAAAACTTACCATTCTCTTCATTAAATTTATTTGCACACCTAGTATTGATATGTCTAACCTTTCCATAATAGAAACATGATAAAGGTAACTTACCATAAAATCCACCCATACCTCTCATAAAATTTCATGAAATTAGTGACATCAAATCTCACTAAAATCATACTCAAATTCAACCTCACAAAAAAAATTCTTTTTAATAAATTTGAATTCTATCTCTTTAGATAAATGTTATATATATCTCTATCCTTTCACCCTAAACTGATATTTAAAAAAATTTCAATGTAAATCATCAATATATAACTCTCTATGGTTTATATCTTTAAGATCATTTTTTTGATTATAAATAGATTGAAATATTCGTATAATATTTTTCAAAATATCAAAATCCTTGATCTCATGAACAATCCCATGAATGGTATCAACATATTTTGTAATACAGTTAATGAAAACATAAAAATTTTCACTTTATTTCATCTTCTAAACAAATTTTTTTTGAAACATATATATTTGATTCTTTCACTTTCTTATAACCTTCATAGATGTTATAAAATTTATCCTAGAATTTTTTTTATATATGAAAATCTATCACCTTTATACATATTTGATTATACAACACTCATGATAATATATTTTGAGCCTTAACATCATTATTTATAAACTTCATATCATCTTTGGTCATTGAACATCTAGTGGGATCAATTACTTGAGTCCCATGTACTACTGTAAAGTTTACATCATGTCCAAGAGATAATATATGAGATCTCATTCTGTTATTCCATATTTTATAATTTAATTCATCAAATAAGGTTAATCCCTTTTCATTCATAATGTTATCTATGATAAAAAATTTCTCTCAATAGATTAAATAAATAACAAGTGGATTTGATACCGATTTTTGTTACATAGTCCCACTATCCACCTTAGGGTGGGGGGAGATGAATTAGGGTGACTTTAAATTTATTCTTCTCTTAAAAAAATTGGATTTTTCACTATTTTTTTATATAAAACACGAATTTTTCTTATTGGTTCAACCAAAGGAAATGTAATAAAGGGCACAAACACATGATTTTAATTGGTTCACTAGAAATTGGATACATCTATGGAGAATATATTTATCAATGTTGTGTTGATATTTTAATTAACCACTATTTCACGATAATGTGATTGTAAACTTTCGGAAGATATAATTTCTAAACAAAGTTTCATGACCTCTTCCTCTATTCTACACAATACTTTCAAGAGATATATAAAGATTTAATCAATACAAAGTCCAATATTACAATATTTTTATCAAAATAAACAACTCAAGACAAAAACAGAATTCTCTATGATCCTATATTCTTAAAATTAATGATCTTAAATGATATAAACAATAGATAATTCATTAAATCCTAATACTCAATGAAACTCAATATGATCACACTTCACTTTTTAATTCTAGAAATTCAAAATTATTTACTTATGATATGATGATTCCAAGACTTTATGAACTTTAGCACCTTTTTATATGTGTGATAAATTTTTCTTCTATATAGTAAAATTATCTATATACATAGAATGTTTGAATTTCAAATTGTAAATTCAATCAACAACCAAAATTTAAGTTCCTTCAATTCAAATCCAATCCTTGGATTGATTCCTAATTGATCTTCATCATAAGAATACAAAGGGTAATTATTTTTTGTTTAAATAACTACCAAACCACCATAATATTTCCACATAATATGTACTTTTGGAATTCTAAAAACAACATGAATCATAGTTTGAATGAATAATTTTCATCATAATGTGATTATTTTTTATTAACTTCCTTTAATTTCTATAATGTTCATAGTGTGACCTAAGCCTTCACAACATTTACACTTTGGGATTCATTTTTCATGTACCTATATGATTTAAATGGAAGGATGAAATAACATATAACCTTAATCTATTGTGGATTAGAATATCATCAATAATATTATAATAAAAACACAAGAACAATTGAGCATGATCAAATCATCTTCACAATGTGACTATCTATGTCACGATGTGACTGCATTATTTCAAAAAAATGATAAAATTATTCTAGTAATCTTCATAGTGTGGCCTCTATGGTTGTGGTGTGTATCATGAAAATCCACAAACATTTAATTGTAATCAACTATCCTTAATTGTGTGACCTATTGAGTCACAATGTGTACGAATCTTCTAAAGTCTCCATTCATTATGTGATGCATACTATCACGGTGTGACCTATGAAACTTCAAAACTTATTGAAAAACTCTCTAATGATCTTCCAAAAACAGCAAAGAACATCAAATGAAATACAAGGGCTTCCAACTGACTTATCATTAATAAAAAATTCAACTAAACATGACATTGATAACAAATCAAAAAAAACAACTCAGGGTTATAATAAACAACCTTACGTTTTTTTTATTCGAGGTGTATCCATGAGTTTCTATGAACTGTATTGTAACAACCCTGAAATTATATACAGATTTTTATTATATAAATGTTTTATTTAGAGGATTTATTTATAATTAAAACCAACTAATAATATTTCGAGATGATTTCATTTTAAAAAATAAAAACTGATATGAAGTGTTTTAATTAATTTTATTATAAGTTAATTAAAAATCTTATAATTAATTATACTTATTATTTATAAAGAAAATATTCTTTTTTTATTTGTTTAAAATATCATTTTAAAATAACTATATTTATATTTTTTGTAAAATATAAATTATTTTTAAGATTATTTAATAGAATATTTTAATGATAATAATATTAATTAAGGGAAAAACTTTTTTTTAGAAAATTGTTATCCTTAAGATAATATATTTTATAAATATGTTAGATATATTATGCTTTTGTCTTATAAAATTTATAAATTATAAATATATATACAATTATAATGAAAAAAACACTCATTATATTTATGTTTTAAATAAAAAGGTGATTAGATATATTTATTAAAAAAAGAATTATATATATAATCATATATTTATAAATACATATAATTATAGTATATATATATATGTTTTATTTAATTTTCTAAATTTGTATTTATTTTTTATTATTTATATATATGTTATTTTATTATAATAAGAACACACTTTATATATATTTTAAAAAACTAATATATATATATATAAAATGATAGAATGGTTTGTGTTTAATTTTTTTAAAAAAAATGATTAAAAAAAGTGAATCAAACGATTTAAAAAAATTATAATAGTTTATAAAATAATGTATGTATCGTGACACATAAAGGAATGAAAAAAAATTTAAATAATATATTTAAAAAAATGAAATGATTAAATTGATTGAAATAACCAAAAATACAAACAAAAAATTAATGTGAGATCATTTAAGAAATGAATATTAAATGAAAGGATAATGAAACTCTTCATCTCCTCCCTCATTGAGTTTGCACCGCTCTTGTTTGCATTGCAATGGGGTTGATCAACATGATTCTTTTCTTTCTCCTCTTATATTCATCTTCAAAACTATGAACCAATGGATATCAACTCATGATGCCCCTCCTTTTCTCCATTCATTTCCACCATCGATGTAACCTTTCTAGCTTGTCCATTTCAGTTTTTTCTTCTTCCAAATTGAATTTAATAAATTGTAAATAAATCCTTTTATCATCTCCTTGTATTCCTCGGTAAGTCATCGATATACAAATAAATATAATACCAATTATCTATAGTTTCCATCCATGAATGGATTAAAATAACATGTGTAATTATTTTCAGTTATAAATACCCTCTTTGCACCCAATTCCACATGACCCCCAATTCTCCCAAGTCCTCCTCTTCTTCTGCTCAAATTTTCAGAAGGTCTTATCCCCCAATTCATCTAATTCAAGTGAGAGATTAATTATTTTGTTCAAGATAAGTTTTTTTAATATATATATATAGATATATATTTAAATTTATATTGGTCTATATGAGTTAATATTCTCAGATGAGGTTTATGATTTGAACTTCATATTCTAAACCATATTTCGTAAGGGTTAATTTGGTTTTGCATTTGAAATTGAAAGACTTATATGTATATATATGTGTTTGTACATATATATATATATTTATATATCTTGTTTGGTTTAATAATTTTTCATGAAAGATCATTGTTTTAAATTCATGTATTAAGGGATTTATTTTGTTTATGTTTTATTCCACCAATAATTTATACACAATTATTCTTATTCACAATTGTATATATATATACTTATTTCACTTAATATTTGTTGATGATAAATATTTATTAAGCTTTATTGATGTAGTAAACATTTTTATGTAATATGAAACTATAAGGGGTCAAATTATTTATTTAGTAACTTATAAAATTTATCCTTTATGATTAAGGGTGTACACACACACACATATATGTATATCTATCCAACTAAGTATAATATTTTCAGAACAATTAATGTATGAGTGTATGTTTATTTTATAAATTTTAATTTAATTTGGAATAATTGGATACTAATTATAAGTATGATTCCAAAACCATCATCCCAATTATATATATGTATTTAACAAATTTAATGTTTTAAATTTGACTTCATATTAACCCTGCCAATGTGTATTATCATTTATCAATGTTTTGCTAAAACATGAATTTATTCTGCAATGATGATGTCATATGAATATATGTAAGTATGAAATGTTTATTTTCACATGATAATGGTTTTGAATTAAATGGACATTTATAAGACATATGGTTCGTAAAGGATAAAATATTTTCAACCAATAAGAATTTTATACATTTATATATGTATATATGTACATATATTTATACACATGTGAGTTAATGTAGTTGTTTCTATGTATTTTATTTTTGGGAATTAAAACTTAAGGATATAAGTATTATCAAATGATTTTGGTTCTATAAAGGAGTATATATAAATATATACATATTTTATGTATATATGTTGAAAAAGTTGTTTTAAATTAAAAATATAGTTTTCCTTAGTGAATAAAATCTCTTATTTTTTATGGTTAACAGTAAAAAAACCATATTTCGTTATTTGTTGTCTTAAAATTTTAAAAGGGTTTATTATTTTGATATTTCAGTTATTATTTTATGTATATACATATGTGTATATCTTTTTGTTTATTACAAATTGTTATTCTCTTATTTCCAAATCCATATGAAGAGTTAGAATTTATCAATTTATAGAACTTGGTTATGATCAACCTAGTTTTTAAAATGAAAATACTTATCATTTTATGTGAAAAGACTAGACAAGTAATTTTTTTTGTGAGAAAGCTATCATTTCATGTGAAAAACTACATTCACCCCTCCTGGTATGTCATGTATAGTTAGTTATATCCGACATATAATTTATAATGACATTCCATTCATTTTAGAGAGAATTTATATATTTATTTCATTATAATTATTATTTGTACATTACAAATAAGGACATTTATTTCTAGTATTAGATTAATATTTTTATGATATTTTATGGATTAAGAATTATACTTTTCAATGTGGTGTGGTACACTTTGGATTGTTTAAGGATAATGTACCATAATAATTTATCAATGAATTTATTTTCATATATGATTAAGATTCAAATAAATCAAAGTGGTATGGGGCACTTTTATTTAAATAACATATTTTTATTATAAATATGAGGAATGAATTGGAATTATTATGTGATAGGTGAGGCTCCATATAGACTGTCGATGCACCGGTTGGTCTCATGAGACAAAACATAAATGGGTTTTTTGCTGATGCCTTAACTTAGTATTTTCAGATGTCTTGGATAAGACCTTGATGGTATTTCTCTATGCATTAGTAGGTCTCATGAGACAAACAAATATAGACTTATTTGAGGCCTTTCCCATTTGAAGATATGTTTTTGGCTGAGGCCTTAATAATTTTCAGATGTCATGGATGAGGCCTTGACAGTATGTTTCAGAATGTATGACATTATGTATTTCCTCATTATGAGATTAGTACTTGACCTACCATGTGCTTATTCGACTAGTAGAATATCCATGGATAAGAATCATTTTGTTATGAACATTTATATGGATTTAGTTAATTAGATGCACATAGTATAATGTTTTATATTTATGTAAATACTAATATAGGAATTCATTTCATCTTCAATATATAAACAATGGTTAGAAACTCATCTATAATTTCATGATTTTATTCTAGGTGTTAGATGATAATCGATACCAATTTATGAGAAAATTATTAAAAAATATTATTTCATGTGTAAATCTATATCCACACCTTTTAAATGACATATAAAATTATGGATGGTCATTATCTAACTTGTAAGTGGAATTTCATGATTTTTTTTTCAAGTGCATGCATATTATATAATGAATTTTATTTGTAACTTTTAAATAAGTATATAAACAATGGAGCTTAAGATTTCCCTAAAAATGTTTTTTAGTAATTATTGAAAAATGATGATGACATTCAATGAGAACTGTTAATTTTTTTATGAAATTGATTTAAGTATGTATATTTATTTCGAAGGGATGTTTTTAAAATAATATATTATTTGTTTTAAAAACCCCATAATGGAAATTTTAAATGCTCACCCTACGTTTTAAATCCATTTTTATAGGTTGTGTAGATTTATCAATGTAATTATTTATATTAAGGAAGATTATCTTTGAAGTATATTTTTATTCAGTTTTTAAGAAATGTAATTCTCCAAAACCAATACAGGAAAAGATCCTCAATTATGTAATGTGTTGTGTAATTTTTTAGTTCCTTTCATAAAAAAATTACACAACATATTTTAGCACCAGATCTAGGAAACTAGGGTCTGAGGTTTTAATGTTAGTATCAAAAAAATGGTGTAGACAAATTTGGAGATTAGATGTTTTCATCTAACAAGTAGATTATAAAAGTTTAGCAGTCCTAGTGTTTATTAATTCTGAAGAAGGAAATTCATAATTTGTTTTAATCTAATCAACGAATTGCGAGGATGCAATTATTTTGAGGGTGGAATAATTTAAGATCCCAAAAATTATATACCTAATTTTATAATATAAATATTTTATTTAGTGGATTTATTTATAATTGAAACCAACTAATCATATTTTGAGATGATTTTATTTTGAAAAATAAAAAAATAAAATGATTTTTTAATTAATTTGATTATAAGTTAATTATAAAGATAAAAATTAATTATACTTATTATTTATAAAAAGAATAATGTTTTTTCTTTGTTTAAAAGAATATTTTGAAATAACTATGTTTATTATTTCTATAAAATATAATTTGTTTTTAAGGTTATTTAATAAAATATTTTAATGATAATAATATTAATAAAGGGTAATTTTTTTAGAAAATTGTTATCCTTTAGATAATATATTTTATAAATATATGAGATATATTATGTTTTTGTCTTATAATTTTTTTAATTACTAATATATATATATACAATTGTTATGAAAAATGCACATTATATTTATGTTTTAAATAAAAAATGTGATTTGATTTATTAATTAATAAAAAATTATATACATAAGTATATATTTATAAATACATGTAATTATCTTATATAAATATATATATGTTTTATTTAATTTTCTAAATATGTATTTATTATTTATTATTTATATGTATTACTTTATTATAAAAAGAACACACATTATATATATTAAAAAAAATAATATTTATATATATATATATATAATGCTAGAATGGGTTGTGTTTAATTTTTTTAAAGGAAATGATTAAAAAAAGAATAAAATGATGTTAAAAAATAATAATAGTATATAAAATAATGTATGCATTGTGACACATAAAGGAATAAAACGATTTTAAAGTAACCCATTGAAGAGAAAAATAAATTATTACCTTGATGGAAATAACCCAAAATCCAAAAAAAGTAATGTGAAATCACTTAAAAAATGAATATTAAATGAAGGGATAATTAAACTGCTCATCTCCTACCTCCTTGAGATTGCGCTGCTCCAATTCACATCGCATAAGAGGTTGGTCAATGAGATTATTTTCTTACTCCTATGTTCTTCTTCAAACATACAATCCAATAGATTTCAACCCATGATGCCCCTCATTTTCCCCATTCATTTTCATCGTCGATGTCACCCTCCTTCCATGGCCATTTTGTTTTTGTCTTCTTCCAAATTGAATTGAATAAATTGTAAATAAATCCTTTTATCATCTCCTTTGATTCCTTGGTAAGTCATAGATATAAACATAAATATAATACCAATTATCTACAGTTTCTATCCATGAATGGATTAATATAATATATGTAATTATTTTCAGTTCATAAAAACCTTCTTTGCACACAATTCCACCCAACCCCCAATTCTCCCAAGTCCTCCTCTTATTCTGCTCAAATTTTCATATGGTCTCATCCTCTAATTCATTTAATTCAAGTATGGGTTTAATTAATTTGTTTAAGCTATGTTGTTTTAAAAAATATACTTACACACATATGTATATATATATATATGAATTTATGTTGATCAATATGAGTTAATATTCTATGATGAGGGTTATGATTTGAACTTCATTTTAAAACTTATATTTTTAAGGGTTCATTTGTTTATTAATTAAAAATTTCAAGACATATATATATGTATTCTTATGTAAATATATATGTATATATATGTATATATATATATCTTATTTGGTTTTATAATCTTTAATGAAAGATCCTTATTTTAAATTCATGTTTTAATGGATTTAATATGTTTATGTGTGATTCTGTAAATACTTATACAAAGAATTATTTGTATTCATATTTGTATATATATATATATACTTATTTCACTTAAGATTGGTTGATGGTAAAAATTTATTTAGATTTATTGATGTAGAAAACATTTTTATGTACTATGAAACTATAAGGGATCAAATTATTTTTTTTATTAATTTATACAATTTATGATTTATACTTAAGGGTGTATAGACACACTGTAAGAACCCGGGTTTTTAGAACAGGTCAAATCCAGACCCTGTTTAAATTTTTGACTAGTTTCTGAGGAAGCTGGAGAAAACGGAAAGTTCCTGGAAATTTCCAAACTACACGCCATGTACTTTATAAGTACACTCCATGTATATGTTAAGAGAGTATCGGCTGTGTGATTGCCAAGTACATGTCATATGATGACCGAGTAGAATTTTCTTACTACACGGTGTGTATTTTTAAACACGTCGTGTATCCCTGACCGTGTGGTGGCTATACATGGCGTGTAGGCCTATTGTCCAGGTAGAACCAGGTACACTTTATGTTCCACTTAGACATGCCTTGTATTCTAGCCGTGTATGAGGGATATACATGGCGTGTGGGTAAGTCAGTGAGGAAGATAAGAGAAACCCTTTACACGCCATGTACCCACAGGTAAACACCGTGTACTCATGTCGGCAGGTCGACGGAATCCCATCCGCCAAATGAACAGTTAAATGAAATATACACGGTGTGTAGTCATGAAGTACATGTCGTGTACTTTCTTTTTTTGTGCTAAAATGGCAAGTAGCCTTGTTTTTGAGGCAGAACTCAATTCCTTTGTCGGGTTGAGCGAGGAGAGTCGACCGAACCTATTTCTTTCTTCTGATAATCCGTATGAGACCCTTTTCAAACTCTAATTAATGCGTTGGAACCCCCTTGGTAAGACCTTGATTCCTATTTGGCTGTTTTGGTTGATTTTCGTTCTAGAATGAGTTATAGACGTTTGAACGATATTGAATCTTTTGTACATCTACCTAGTTTTAGACTGAATTGGAAGCTGTTACCGGAGGAGTAGCGTCGTACGAGTCTCAGGTAGGTGGTGCATACCTCATTTTTTGTTTTCATGGTTGTTGGGTGACGCGGCCTTCGGCGCGTTTTCGGGAATTTTGATCGGGACCCATTTTATCTGCTATTTCATGTTGAACTGCTTGTGGGACCTATGGGATGCCTTTGGGTATTCCCTGTTACCATTTTGGATGAGCGAGCTGGGTCAGGGGTCGTGGCTCGTCGGGGAATTTTGGTCGGGGAACGCCAAAATGGTTTTAATTGAAATATTAAAGAGTTAAACAGTTTAGTTTAATTTATTAAGCTTGTTATAAATTGTTAGAGGCATTTAAGACCTTAGTGCTGGTATGGGACAACTCCTTGCATAGTGAAATTCAACTGTTCGTTTGTTTTTCCTGGTTATGTTTTCTGTTTGAATATGTTATATATGCAATTGCTGAATTGCATCTGCAGGACCCTTTTTGGGTTGTGTTGGGCTTGGCCCGGTTACGCTTGAGTGAGGATGATCATAGTTTGGGGCTTTTACCTGGTTACTTCGGGTGGTTTTGACAATGGTATTGGGCGTCATGGACGTCGTCTTGAGGCAGTACGACTATTAGGTTGGGCATGGCCCAGGTTACTAGGATGGCGACGCCATCAGACTTGAGCGGCATGGTCGCAGGGACAAGAGGTGTCAGATGTTTTGGTGGCTGAGGAATTATTTTGGTGATTACCGCTCACCTGGAACTTTGAGTAGTGTGCACATAGAGATACACCGTGATGAGGTGGTTTTACCACTCGTGTGGGTAGAGGCCCCCGTAGTTGCGGTTAGGTAATTTGGTTGGGGGTGCTTGCCGTAGAAAGCCACATGGGAGGTGAGGAGCCTTCAGGGGATAGCTTGAGACAAGAGGTGTCAGGAGGCAGAGGTTGCCGGGTTACTAATCTTGGGCATGCCTTCGGGACATCGGTGCTTGTGACACAAGGTGTTAGGAGGCGCATGGTGCCGGGTTACTATTTTTGGCATGCCTTCGGGATGTTGGTACTTGAGACACGAGGTGTCAGGTGGCACATGGTTCTGTGTTACACGAAAGAGATTATGGCGTTAGCCGAAGCAGGTGACACTCCATGGTGGCTATTGAGCACCAGTAGAGACTATGTTTACTTGTGCACAGTACTGTTTACGGCTTTCCTTGTAAATGCATGACTACTTAAACACATATATTTGGTACGCACCGTTGGGTGGTATCCTACTGAGATTTGTCTCACACCCTGCACGGGCCCTTCGGGACACGTGAAGACTTTATGGATCTACGTGCAGGAAAGAGGCCAGCTTCAGGAGCTGGGATGCGTTAGTTGTTGCATGGATATGGTATGGACTTTGAGGTCATGCCTACCTGGGGTTTACTTTGTTTTGTTTACTTTTCTGTATCGGCCCGCTTACTTGTTGTAGATACTATTGGTTATACATTGGAGCCCTTTTTATATTCAGGTGTGTACGACCTGCTTTGGATGCATGTTTAGTTTTTCAGTAGTAGTTACATGTTATCATCATGATGTTGTGTTTATTTCCGCTGCTATTGTTATATTTATTTCTTTCAATTTTTATCTATATTGATTATGCTTCCGCTCTGCGGGTCTGGTTCGAGTCTGCTGAGTCTTTCTTTCCGCTGCATCTTTACTGTTATGCTTGGACTAGTACCGTTCTTATGATCATCCAAGATGGTATAGCCTCCCCACTATACCTGACAGACCCTCGCTACTATTAGGCAGCCTTTGGCATTCGGGGAGGTGCGCCTAAGGTAGTAACACCCGGCCCGTTTGGCACTGCTCGGGTGGCTGGCCAGGTCCGGGTCGTTACAAAGTGGTATCAGAGGAGTTCTTGAAAAAGTATTTAGTAGCAGTGTTATTCTGGATACTAATAATATTGAGACTTCTCTTTTTATTTCTGCTGGTTTTACTATTTGGGATATGGTAGACTGGAGATGAGTTCTTGTTACTGGAACTGGGTTTTTAGATTTTTCTAGGGTGCCTACAGCCCTAGGTATGAGGGATGGACCTAGTTGCCACGAGTGGGAATTACTGTTTGCTTTTTCTCAGATTACGGTTTATATGATTTCCACCTCGGTGGCTCACTTGATGTGTGATGTTTTTGATTATGATATGTGACCCTTGACCCGGTACGGTAAGGGAGAATTGGACCTTGTCCTGGTATGGAAAGGCTTGGTTATATGGCTTTTGATAGGCACTTTTTAGGGTATTTCAATTTCATAATTTCACGTATGCTTTGTGAAGTGATAATGTCATGTGAAAAAAACAATTTCCATGCTCATATGTTTTGAAATGTGAATTGGTGAAATTACTGATAGAATTGCTACTTGTAGAAATGTGTATTCCATGCTTTATATTTTGTAAAATTTTATGTGGCATGATATTTGGGTCCGACTCTTAGGAGAGAAGACAAGTACTATGGCTGAGGTAGTGTAACTATCAGGATTGGGTGACTCGGTCATCGTTTTGAGTCAATGTGAGTTGTTAGGACGGGCATGGACCGTGGTACTTTTTGATACTTGGCTTTGTTGAGGGCAGGTAAGGAGGCCATGAGGCCGGGATGCCATGGGGAATGGGTTGCGGTGAAGGGGTGTAAGGGTAGTTGTTATGCACTTCCTTTTACTTCTTTCCTTATCTGTGTAGAATATATTTTTATAGATATATATGGACTGTCTGACCATTTATGGTATTCAGCGGGTTACTCCTTCACGAATCGATGGAGCGTCAGGCAAGAGATGATACAGTGCCGCAGGATCGGGTTCAGAATTCGGTACAAGCAGAGCATGAGCCCCAGGTACAGGCTCAAGGACAGGATCCAGTGCAGGTGGGACAATAGCCAGGTTTGTCATCGTTCGGACCGTGGCTCAACAAGCAGCTCCGAGCTATCCTGGTACGTGTCATACATGGGATTGACAAAGGCGCGCAGGGTACAGAGCCTTTTATGGCGTATTTGATGTGGGAATTCTAGTCACAACACCCACCTCTTTTTTCATGGTGAGGGTGGTCCGCAGGCTGCTAAGAACTGGATTGAGAGTATGCAAATGATTTTCAACCAGCTTGAGATGCCTCCAGGGCGGAGGGTCAAGCTGGAGATGTACATGCTGAGAGGACTGGCGAAGCGTTGGTGGAACGTACAGGTTCAAGCTTGTAGGCACGAGGGACTGACTTAGAAGGACTTTGGGGATAGGTTCTTTGAGCAATTCTACCCGGAGACACTGAGGGAAGAGAGAGCTCAATATTTCTTGAGTCTCTAGTAGGGAGACATGTCCGTCATGGACTACGCAACTACTTTCATAGAGTTGTCTCACTTTGTACCTGGTATGGTGAGCTATGACATGGCTAGGGTGAGGCGCTTCGAGTATGGATTACGACATGTCATTCGGGTCTAGGTGGACATCTTCAGGCTGGGTTCCTTCTCTGATGCGGTAAATCAGGCGGTCATAGCCGAGGGAAACGAGAGAGAGAAGTATCTCTTGGGCAGGTCGACAACTTTAGGTGATGGTTCAGATAGTAGGAAGGGTGGACGGGATGAGTTCCAGTAGGGCAGTTAGGCTATGGATTCATCTAGACCACCTCGTGGTAGTTCTTAGGTGGTTTGTTTTCAGTGTGGGAAGCTGGGACATGTGCGGGCTCAGTGCGGTAGGCCTCCAAAGGAGTGCCGGGCATGTAGACAGGACGAGCATCTGGAGAGGTTTTGCAGGCAGCATTCTCAGATAGCCGGAAGCCAGGGACCAGGATAGACTGTAGAGTCTGGAGTTGGTTTGGGTTCAGTACCCAGAGAGGGTAGTCGAGGTTCAGCTGTGTGCGGAGGTCATGACCGAGATGGTGGGACCCAGATGAGGGGTCAGTGGCCGGTGACTGAAGCAGCACCGCAGGGAGGTCAGGAATCAGGAAGCTGTATTTTAGGCTAGGTGCACACCGTGGAGCTGCCAGAGGCTAAGCAGGCTGGTGAGACGACGACGGTTAGAGGTACACTGCGGTGTGACCGTGATCTACATGTTTCCTTTTTGGCATGACCTGTAGAGTAATGTCTGTTTTGAGAGCACGTGGTGCACAAGATCAATGTGGACTGACTAGATGCTAGTCAGTGGGTTTGGAAACATATCAGGTGTGTGATATATTTATATATATAGGCATGAGATCCGTAGAATTAGGACATCGAGGATGTGGGTTACTTGAGGTTCTGTGGGAATCGGGGCATCGATGATGTAGGTTACTTGAGGTGTCGTGGGTAGCGAGGCATCGAGGATGCGAGCTACTTGAGGTGCTAGGCACCAGGTTCAATTTTAATCATCCATGGGATGAAGGACCTCATGGAGGCGGACATTGATTCGGTGTGGGATATTTTGGGTGTTGGTAACGACATAGGAGAGCCAATGGGGTGCAAGGGTGAAGATGCGTCACGGGGGGACTATGCGTCTAGAAAACATGTTAGTAAAGTTTGTTTGCTTTGAGTTTTGTTGGTTGAGACTGAGTAGGCAATTCCTAAGGTGGGGAGCCCCCCCCCCCCCTTGAGAAATTATCCAGAACCTTGATACCGGGGTATTCCAGGTTGTTTAACCAGGATGGGCGTGTTCGGTGCCATCTCTGGGTTTTTTTCGGTAGCCCGTGGACGAGCTACGTTAAAGTGGGGAGTTTCTAAGAACCCGAGTTTTTATAACGGGTCAAATCCTGACCCTGTTTAAATTTTTGACTGGTTTCTGAGGAAACTGGAGAAAACAGGAAGTTTCTGGAAATTTCCAGACTACACTCCGTGTACTTTATAAGTACACACAATGTATATTTTATGCGAGTGTCGGCCATGTGCTCGCCAAGTACATGTCGTGTGATGACCGTGTAGAATTTTCTTACTACGCGGTGTGTAGTTTTAAACACACCGTGTATCCCTGACCGTGTGGTGGCTATACATGGCATGTAGGCCTATTGGCCGGGTAGAACCAGGTACACACCGTGTTCCACTTGGACGCGCCATGTAGTCTAGCCATGTATGAGGGATATACATGGTGTGTGGGTAAGTCGACAAGGACGAGAAGAGAAACCCTGTACACGCCGTGTACCCACAAGTACACGCCATGTACTCATGTCGGCAGGTCGGCAGAATCCCAGCCGCCAAATGAAGAGTTAAATGAAATATACACAGTATATAGTCATGAAGTACATGCCGTGTACTTTCTTTTTTTTTGCGCTAAAATGGGCAGTAGCCTCATTTTTTGAGGCAGAACTCAATTCCTTCGTCGAGTTGAGAGAGGAGAGTTGGAAGAACCTATTTCCTTCTCCTGAAATTCCGTCTGTGACCTGTTTCAATCTATGATTAGTGTGTTTAAACCGCCTCGGTAAGGCCTCGATTCCTCTTTGGCCGTTTTGGTTTATTTTCATTCTAGAATGAGTTATAGTCGTTTGAACAGTATTGAATCTTTAGTAGATCTACCGCGTTTTAGACGGCATTGGTAGCTGTTACCGGAGGAGTAGCGTCGTACGAGTCTCAGGTAGGTGGTGCATACCTCATTTTGTGTTTTCGTGGTTGTTGGGGAACATGGCGTTCAGTGCGTTTTCAGGTATTTTTAGTGGGACTCGTTTTATCTTCTATTTCATGTTGAATTTCTTGTGGGGCATATGGGATGCCTTTGGGTATGTCCTGTTACCAGTTTGGGCGAGCGGGCCGGGTGAGGGGTCGTGGTTCATCGAGGCATTTTGGCTGAGGAACGGGAAAATGGTTTTAATTGAAATATTAATGTGTTAAACTATTTAGTTTAATTTATTAAACCTATTAGAAATTTTTAGAGGCATTTAAGACCTCAGTGCTAGTATGGGACAACACCTTGCATAGTGAAATAAAACAGTTAGTTTTTTTCCTGGTTATGTTTTCTGTTTGCATATGTTATATATGCAATTTCTGAATTGCATCTGCTAGACCCTTTGTGGGTTGTGTTGGGCTTGGCCCGGTTACGCTTGAGTGATACTGATCACAGGTTGGGGATTTTCTCGGGTTACTTTGGGTGGGTTTGACCATGTGATTGGGCATCATGGACATCGGCTTGAGGTAGTACGACTATTAGGTTGGGCATGGCCCGGATTACTAGGATGGCGATGCCATCATACTTGAGTGGCATGGTCACAGGGACACGAGGTGTCAGATTTTTTGGTGGCTTAGGAATTATTTTGGTGATTACCGCTCACCGAGAACTTTGAGTAGTGTGCACACAGAGATACTCCGTGATGAGGTGGTTTTGACCACTCGTGTGGGTAGAGGCCCCCATATTTGTGGTTAGGTAATTTGGTTGGGGGTTCTTGCCTTATAAATCCATGTAGGAGGTGAGGAGCCTTCAGGGGATAGATTGAGACACAAGGTGTCAGGAGGCACAGGGTGCCAGGTTACTATTCGTGGGCGTACCTTTGGGACTTCAGTACATGATACATAAGGTTTCTGGAGGCACATGGTGCCGAGTAACTATTTTGGGCGTGCTTTCAGGACGTCGGTACTTGAGACATGAGGTGTCAGGTGGCACATGGTTCCAGGTTACACGAAAAAGATTTCGGCGTTGGCCAAAGCAGGTGACACTCCATGGTGGCTGTTGAGCACCAGTGGAGTTTGTGTTTACTTGTGCACTATACTATTTACTGCTTTCCTTGTAAATGAATGACTTCTTAAACACATATATTTGGTACGCACCGTTGGGTGGTATCCTACTGAGATTTGTCTCACACCCTACACGGGCCCTTCGGGATGCGTGCAGACTTTATTGATCTACCTGCAGGAAAGAGGCCAGCTTCAGGAGTTGGGCTGCGTTAGTTGTTTCATGTAGATGGTATCGACCTTGAGGTCATGCCTAGCTGAGGTTTACTTTGTTTTGTTTACTTTTCTGTATCGACATGGTTACTTGTTGTAGATACTATTGGTTAGCGATTGGCAACCTTTTTATATTCAGTTTTGTACGACCTTCTTTGGATGCATGTTTAATTATTCAGTAGTAGTTACATATTATCAGTATGCTTTTGTGTTTATTTTTACTACTGTTGTTATATTTATTGCTTCTTCTGTTTATCTATATTGATTATTCTTCCACTCTACGGGTCTGGTTTGAGTCTGTTGAGTCTTTCTTTCCGCTCCATCTTTACTATTATTCTTGGACCAGTACCATTGTTATGATCCTCCGAGAGGGTATAACCTCCCCACTATACCTGACAGACCCTCTCTGCTAGTCGGTAGCCTTTGGTATTCGGGGAGGTGCGCCTAAGGTAGTAACACCCGACCCGTTTGGCATTATTCGGGTGGCTGGCCGTGTCCGGGTCATTACACACACACACACAAGGATATATGTATATATATATGTATATCTATCTAACTAAGTACAATATTTTCTGAACAATTAATGTTTTAGGGTATGTTTATTTTATCAAATTTAAATTTAAATTTGAATAATGGGATACTAATTATATGTATTATTAAAAAACCATTATTCCATGTATATATATGTATTTAACAAATTTTATGTTTTAAATTCGATTTCCTATTAACCCTTCCAAAGTGTATTATCAATTATTGATGTTTTTCTGAAATATTAATTTATTCTGAAATGATGATTATTATAAATTCAATGTCATATGTCTATATATATATATAAGTATGAAATGTTTATTTTTATGTGATAAGGGTTTTGAATTAAATGGTTATATCTAAGACAAATGGTTTGAAAAGGATACACTATTTTCAACCAACAAGAATTTTATAAATTTTTATATGTATATATATACATATATATATATATACATACATACATACATAAATACATATATATATATACAAATTTATACAAATGTGTGTAAATGTAATTGTTCCTATGTATTATATTTTTCGAAATTACAACATAAGGATTTAAGTTTTATCAAACAATTTTAGTTCTACAAAGGAGTACATATAAATATGTACATATTTTATCTATATATGTATATATTTTGAAAAGGTTTTTTTCAATTAAAATTATAGTTTTAATAAGTGTATATAATCTCTGATTTTTAATGGAAGACAATAACAAAACCATGTTTTGTTATTGTCTGCCTTAAAATTTTAAAAGGGTTTATTATTTTGGTATTGTAGTTATTATTTCATGTATATACATATGTGTATATATTTTTTTAAAAAATGGTTAGTATATTATTTCCAAATCCATATAAAAAGTTAGGATTTATCAATTTTTTTATATAGTTATGAGTAACATAGTTTTCAAATGGAAATAGTTATCATTTTATGTGACAAGACTAAACAAGTTATTATTATTTTTGTGCAAGCTATCATTTCATGTACGAAACTACATTTTCCCCTCATGGTATGTCATGAATAGTAAGTTATGTCTAGAATATAATTTATAAATGACATTCCATGCATTTTAGAGAGCATATATGTATTTATTTCATTATACCATTTATTTTTTCACTACACATAGAGACATTTATTTCATGTATGGGATTAAAATTTATGAAGTTATATGAATTAAGAATTAAACTTTTCAAAGTGGTGTGTGACACTTTGGATTGTTTAAATATTATGTACCTATACAATTTATCAATGAATATAATTTCATATATGATTGAGATTTAAATAAATGAAAGTGTTAGGGGATACTTTGATTTAAAGAACATATTTCTACCAGTCATATGAGGAATGCATTGGACCTATTATGTGATGGTTGAGGCCCGCTCTAGCCTCTCGATGCATCGGTAGGACTCATGAGACAAAATAGAATTGGGTTTTGGCTGAGGCCTTACCCTAGTATTTTCAAATGTCTTAGACAAGGCCTTGACGATATTTCATGATGCATCAGTAGGTCTCATAACACAAATAGATTCAGAATTGGCCAAGGCCTTTCCCATTTTCAGATTAGTTTTGGAAGAGGACTTAATAATTTTCATATGTCATGGCCAGGACCCTGAATGTATGTTTCAGAATGTCGGACATTATTCATTCTCTCACTATGAGAATAGTACTTGAATTTCCACGTGATTATTTGACTAGTATAATATCTATGGGTAAGAATTATTTTATTATGAACTTTTATATGGATTTAGTTAATCATATTCACATGGTATAATGTTTTATATTTATGTAAATACTAATATATAAATTCATTTCATCTTCAGTATATAAATAGAGGTCAGAAACTCATCAATCATTTCATGGTTTGATTTTGTGTTAGATGATAATTGATACCAATTTTTGTGAATATCCTGAAAAAAATATTATTTCATGGGTAAATATGTATCAGCACCACATAAATGGAATAAATAATTAGGTATTATCATTATCTAACTTGTAAGTGTAATTTCATGCATTTTTGTTCAAGTATGTGCATATAATATAGTGATTTTTTTAACTTTTAAATTAGTATAGAAACTTTTGAGAATATGATTTCCATAAAATTTTTTTAGTAACTCTTGAAAAATGACGATGAAATGATATGAGAAATGTTAAATTATTTTTATGAAATTGATTTAATTATGTATATGTATTTCATAGGAATATTTTTAAAATCATTTATTTTTTTTTAAACCCCTTACATGGAATTTTAAATGCTCGCCCTTCATTTTAAATTCATTTTTATAGGTTGAGTAGATTTATCAATATCGGTCTTTACAATGTAGAGGAAACTATTTAATGTTTATTTTTAATTAGTCTTGAGGAAATGTATCAGTTGTATATAATTATAAAAAACCTAGACCGGTAAAGATCTTCAATTATTTAATGTGTTGTGTAATTTTTCAGATCCTTTTATAAAAAAAATTACACATCATATTTTAGTACGGACTCTAAGAAACTGGGTTTTGGGGAATTATATGTATAAAACTTTTGGATAGTATCTCCTAATTCCTTCATAATATATAAAATATATACGTAATATATAAGGAAGGAAGAGGGAGAGATTTAGGGAGGGTAGTTATTTTTCTTGTGGATCTTAAGGAGGGTCACATACATTCCCAAGGTCTTGGTATCCTTTATAAAGGCTATGGGGATGATCCTTAAGTCATGAATGAAAATTATTCCATTACTCAATCCTTATTCAATCAACCAAAAATCATAACCCCATATGAATTTGTATAATTGAAAAAAAAAATGAATCACTGGATCCATAAATGTAAGTAAAGAGTTGCCTATAAAAAAGAATCAATGATAATAAAGTTATAAAGTGATCTTACATGATTTCCATCAAACACATGCATCTCTACACCCATGTATACTAGTAACATCTTATCCCAGAATTCATTTTCATATGTTACCTTTGTCTAAGATGATGAGTGACTATGTTACATTGTAAATTTCCATCCCATATAGTCTCTTAAAATTTCCTTGATTCTCCATGTATATACTGGCCAGGTTGTGTCGGTATCAGGTGTGTAGTGGAGGAAGAAAAACATGATAAATTTAAAATTCTCATGTTACAATCAATGTAAAAATGTATTATGTGACATGAATACCTCATATTATCAACTAAAGGATCTCATATTATTTAATTAATCCTGAAAAATACAACTGAAACCATACCTTATTTGATTTTCATTGAAAATGCATTCCACTTGTCACTGATAATCCTTTATTGAAGGAACGAAATATAGAACACTCTAGATCATAAAAATATTATTCAATTTTTTTGGGATAACGGATCATCAATTTCTAGGTGTTATCATGGATTACTGATGAAGCCTTTGACATCTACATGATCATGATAACACTATTTATTCGATCTGAGAGGGAGTTCTTGGACCAGGGTTCCACAAACCTCTCTTTCTCCCTATAAAACTTGGGAGAGAAGAGAGATTTCCTATAAAAATTATGGGAAAAAATAATCTCATGATTTTGGGAATATTTTTCCTTATATATTTTGGTTAAACATATTAAATATTTCACTTTATCCCTTTAATAATTTTAACTTTATAAATACACCCCAAATAATACTTATGATTAAGTGAAAGTGTATAAAACAGTATAAATATTTTATCACATACTTTTAATAATTAATATATTTATAAATAATATAATTTAAGACATTAACTTGACTTGCTTCTCCCATAAAATATTTTATTAAGTTTGAATAAATATTCTTTTGTAAAGTATTTGTCTCTTATATTCAATTAATAACATGTAAATATATTGTGTTAATAAATTCAAAACTTATTATTATAAACTCAAATAATATTGAATTTATTTATTTATTATGATTTTTCAAGCTCAAACGTAACCTAACCCCCATCACGGGGTCTACCATGTCCAAAAATCCTATCCCTTATAATTTGGAAATATTCTAAATATACTTTGTGTGTGACCTTATAGGACCTTATCTAGATAGAAGTGCGCCATAATGATAGACCAATAGTGATATATAACGACACATAATGACACATGAGGAGATAATGTTTAGTCCTAGCAATTTTAACTTCCCACAAACTCACTCCATGTTATATAATCTCTTTTTCTCCCAATATCTCATAAAGCTGGATGCACAACCTATGTCACCATCCTTACTTGATTTATTTATTCTTTTAATTACCATTCTAGATGGACCTACCTTCTACTATCAATTTTGTGGATTTAATAAAGGCACTATCATCCTGGTCAACTGGGATTGAGATATATTTTCCTTTGGGAAGACATAAATCCTATATTTATCATTCAATCTACATCATGCCACTAATGATGTGCCAAATGAAAGATACCTTTCCATTGAATAAATTTCATGGTTTTTATCTTGCATCAAAGTAAAAAATAAAATGATACAAATTGATAATGATCTCAAGTAAAGAGTCCAATACATGTGTTCATAGATAGAAACATCTAATGAAACCAAAAACATGTGGTGTTTCTACTGATAGGTTAATCCTCATGATCTCCTCTACCTGATATCACAAGTGAGAAATTCCTAAAAAGAAGTATCAATGCTTATGATCCCCCAACAACTGATAGGTAGACATCATCTGTTTCCCATTAGTATGATATATCTTGACCATAGAACATATAGTTAAGATTTCTATCATGGAATCAAGAGGTTATCATTATAGCCATGAACTTTATAACATTTTTATATGACAAGTAGTCCAATGACATTACCAAGTAAATAGTGTACACAAAATTATTAACACCATTATAGTAAGATCAAATAATAGATAACTCTCTATATATATGATATGGTAATCGAAAAGTACTATTCAAGTTGGGTATAGGGAACCCACTTTTACAAACACCCATTGCATTAGATCCAACATTCTAACTATCAAACTATTAGCTCTCACATGATAAAATCATGTTTCCACTGAAATATTGATTTAGTAATCGGGCTTGCCACATTTTCTTACATGGACACTTTATTATTTGAAACTTCACCTCCTTGAGTAAAATTTTGTCAAGGGATGATATCCCTATGTATATCCCTTTTTTTCTATTCCATAACATTGAAATATTTATTAGTATAATTGTAATAAGTTCATCATAATTTATATATTTACAATACATTAATTTTAAGGTAGGATTCATAGAATTGGAAAGAATTATTTCATATTTTATATTTCTTCATTAGCTGCATTAGAAGCCAAAACATACTCAGTATTTTTAGATATGGCTACCACTGGCTTTAATGATCTTCTATTTCTCATTTTCTAAACTGTGATATTAGTCAAATTGATCTATAGGATGACTAGTTTGTGTCACATTGATTACAAGTGTCCCTACCTCTCCAAGTACCAAGTACATTTCCCTTATAATTTGCAGGAACTATTGGATAGATCTAACTAATTCCTCTGCAGTTCACCTGGATTTATCTGATATCACTATGCCAAAATTTCAATTTAAGTGTAGTTTTTAGCAGAGATTTTAAAAATTGATTCTAAATGTTATTGTTTATTTCTTTGTGGTAGTTTTTCAAAACCATCTCTAATAGATGGTTTTTTTATAAAATTGATCACCATTTAATGATTGTTTAAAGCACAGCTAAATAACAAATTTTTTTAACAAATTTTAGCAGCTGTTTTTTGAAAATCACTGCTAAACTCTATGATTTGTTTTTTAATTTGTAATTTAATTTTAGTTGTGATTTTAATAAAAATCATCACTAAATATATTAAAAATTTATAAAAGATTAACAATAACATCAATAATTTATTTATAGAAATAGTTACATACATATACATATCTACCTTCATACAGACATACATACATACACACATACATACACACATACATACATACATACAAACACACATACATACATACATACATACATACATACATACATACATACATACATACATACATACATACATACATACATACATACATACATACATACATACATACATACATACATACATACATACATACATACATACATACATACATACATACATACATACATACATACATACATACATACAACATACATACATACATACATACATACATACATACATACATACATACATACATACATACATACATACATACATACATACATACATACATACATACATACATACATACATACATACATACATACATACATACATACATACATACATACATACATACATACATACATACATACATACATACATACATACATACATACATACATACATACATACATACATACATACATACATACATACATACATACATACATACATACATACATACATACATACATACATACATACATACATACATACATACATACATACATACATACATACATACATACAGACATACATACATACATACATACATACATACATACATACATACATACGTACATACATACATACATACGTACATACATACATACATACGTACATAAATACATACATACATACATACATACATACATACATACATACATACATACATACATACATACATACAGACATACATACATACATACATACATACATACCTACATACATACATACATACGTACATACATACATACATACGTACATAAATACATACATACATACATACATACATACATACATACATACATACATACATACATACATACATACATACAGACATACATACATACATACATACATACATACAGACATACATACACACATACATACATACACACATACATACATACATACATACAGACATACATACACACATACATACATACATTCATACATACAAACATACATACATACATACATACATACATACATACATACATACATACATACATACATACATACATACATACATACACACCTACATACAGACATACATACATACATACATACACAAACACATACATACATACATACATACATCTATACATACATACATACATACATACATACATACATACATACATACATACATACATACATACATACATACATACATACATACATAAATACAGACATACATAGATGCATACATAGATACATACATACATACATACATACATACATACATACATACAAACACACACACACACACACACACACACATACATACATACATACATACATATACATACATACATACATACATACATACATACATACATACATACATACATACATACATACATACATACATACATACATACATACATACATAGATACATACATACCTACATAAGTATGTACATACGTACATAGATACATACATACATACATACATACCTACCTACATACATACAGACATACATACATACATACATACATACATACATACGTACATACATACATACGTACCTACACACATACATAGATACATACCAACATATGTACAAAAATACGTATATACCTACCTATATACATACATACGTACCTACATACCTACATACATACATACATACGTACATAGATACATACATACACATACACACACACACACACACACCTACCTATATACATACGTACATACATACGTACATACCTACATACCTACATACGTACAAACAAACAAACAAACAAACGTACATACATACGTACATACTTATGTACATACATATGTACCTAGCTACATACATACATACGTACATAAATATATATATATAAACCTATATACGTACGTAAATACATATATACATAAATACATACATACATTCATACGTACGTACGTAGATACATAAATTTTTGAAAATTGGATTTCAGCATTAAATAACTCTAAGTTTTGATTCGGTTGTTTGTTGATGCTTCAAGACCTGTCAAATCGAAGCTTATGAAAATAAATAAAATTATATTATATTATAATTTGATAATAATTAATAATAATAAAAATTCATTACTCTTCTAAGAGGAGTTGAAAATTAAGCATCAACTTCAGACAACCATAACTTTTGATCTGGGTATCTGTTTGGCCTCTACGAGATTTCAAATCAAAGATTCCAAAGATATATATGACATATTGTTTAGGGTGGACTCAAGTAATTATTTTTTATTAGTAAAAAGTCCCATAAGGCCTAAAAAACATAGTGTTTAGTTGAGGTACCCTAATTTTTGAACATTTGATGGAATTTCAACTTCGTTTAAGAGGGTCTTCTTTTGCTTGTTGGGTTGTCTATAATTTTATTCCAAGGTTTTACAATCCTATCGATATGATGATGTTACAATTGGAGTAATCTTCCCTCTTTGGTGATTTATTGTTTATTATATATATATGTGTGTGTGTGCGTGTGCGTGTATTTCTATATATTTTTGTATTTGTTTATAATTTATATATTTTTTGTCTCTATTCATTTATAATTATATATAGTTTATATATTATTATATATATTTTTCTATATTTCTATATATTTATATGTATTTATGTGTATATATATTTATATATATTTTGTGGGTATATATATATAGATATTTATATGTATTTATATTTATATGTATTTATATGTATTTATGTATAGAATATTTGTTCATATTTACATGTGTTTAAATATATATAAGATATTTAATTATATATATGTGTGTGTTTAAAAATGTTTATGTAATATATATGTTTCTGTTTAAACATATTTATGTAATATATATGTGTGTTTATACATATTTATGTAAATCTAGATATATGTGTATATATTTACAAATATTTACATATACATATATATATTTATAAACAATTATAAATTTATATATTTATCTATGTGTTTATACATATATAGAATTATATAAATTTATTTATAATTATATATTTTTGTATGATATATATATATATAACTTTATCTGAATATGTTTACATGTGATTACATTTATTTATTTATTATTATGCATTTTTTATCTATTTAATTATTTAATAATTATTTATTGATTATTTATTTAATAATTATTTATTGCATATTTTTTATTAGATATTATTTAATATTTATTAATTATTTATTAACTTTTTATTTACATATTTATATATTATTTATTATTTATTATATATTTATTATTTAACATAAATTTATTATTTATTATTCATTATATGTTCACAATTTATTATTTTTTTATTTTTAATTTATTAATTATTTATAATTTATTTATTTATTTATTATTATTATTGTTTTCATTATTTATTTAATATATTTAAAATTTAAAATTTAAAATTTAAAATTTAAATGTTATTTATCATTTATTATTAATTTACTATTTATGATTTATTTATCTTATATTGAACATTATTATTGATTATTTAATTGTTTATTATTTATTATTTATTTATAATTTATTAAGTATTTATATATATTTTCCTAAATATATAAGTATATTAATGTCTATTTAGTTACCACATGATAAGAATAATGAAGTGGTAAGGTCTTTACAGAACAACCAAGAGATAAGTTGTTCAAATTTTACCCTACACATATATATGCTCAATTATTGTCCGCCCGGTGGTGGATGACTCATCGAGCGAAAGCCAGGGGTATGCTTCGGTTAACACCGTGGAGCTGGTAAAGCCCTATATGGCTCATGAAGAGGGGGAATGCCATGAGAACCTCCCCAACGTCCTCAATCGACACAAACATCAGCGGAACTGATACCACACATGTCTTTGAGGCACGTCAGCGGGAGATTTCAGTCAAGATGTGCACGCTACTGAAACCAGACATCAGTCTCAGCGTAGAGCTCAACATGCACAATCTCATCTGATGCCCTCAGATTTACCTCCACCGCCATTTGTGTTACTAGATCAGGAAGAGCTACCTCGTCCGTATTGCGGCCAGTCTTGCCCGGATGTAGGCCAATCTCTGTTGTCCGATTCTAATCTGGTGTCTACTCTCCAGGCTTCAACTAGTAGGCAGCAGGATGTACCCAGTACTAGCCAGCCGCCGGTTCAACTGGCAGGACATGCTATGCCTCCAACCGTAGAGTGACCTTCTATAGGCATAAACTCATGTCTGGAATGAATGTACGATGTCCTGAAGCACCTGGCCAGAATTCCAGCAAGGATTTCTATCCTTGAGGCTCTTCGCGTATCGTTTGAAATGAGCGAATCACTTTCCGAGGCCCTAAGGAGCCCCCTTCAGTTCGAGACGGAGGTAGCAACTGTGGAAACCTTCCACACTGAGACAATTGAGAACGCCGAATGCCAGGCAGTTATCTCATTCTCCGGTGAAGATGAAGACCATCCCATACAGGGGAATATTATCCCACTGTACGTCACTAGCCAGTTTAATGGCGTGGAAGTTCGCTGCTACCTCGTTGACATGGGTTCTGGGATCAACCTAATCCCGACTCGGACACTGCGAAAGCTGGGTTTTTCGGAAGATGATTTAACTCCCTCTGACCTGAGAATCCAAGGATATGACATGGACAAGAAATCCCCAGTCGGTAAGATCTTCCGGAAGACCCAGTTCGGTGGCCTAATTGCCAGCACCGAGTTCATGGTTGTCTCTCAGGACACCGCTTACAACGCATTGATGGGTAGGCTATGGCTCCATCTGCACGCAGCGTTCCCTTTGTCGTATCACCAATGCCTCAAATACTCCCTCAATGGTCGAGTAGGCATGCTCCAAGGAGATGCGTCTCCTTTCGCATCTTGTGAAGCCTGCTATCTGGACACTGACTATTACAAGAGCAAGGATAAGAAAATCCTAGCAAGTGAGGATGAACCCGCCCCGGTCACAGGTGATCCCTAGGAAAGTGTGGATGATGCCTACATCTTCCCGATCCACCGATTAGAGGCCACGACCCCCAACATGGGGCAATGTTTTTTTGTTTAAAGTATGAAAGGAAGGCATGTTCCCATGTCCAAGCGATGGTGGAAAATCACCTCGTACTCCTACACCAACCAGGCTCAGGTGATCCCAGAACCTCCTACCCCTGTGCGATATCAGAATGTCAGGCTTACGGCAATGGCGGTACGTCATTCGTGTCTCTTCCGTCGGGCTGGAATTAACCGACTCAGGCCGACGCGTCACCACTGCTTTGATTTCATCAAACATGGTCCCTTAGGCCGAAGGCCAGATGGGATAGGATCGACTGCCTTCATTGCTATGGTCTTAGTGGCGCATGGGTCTCCTTATATGATGACCACTGCTGCCCAAGCCGGAACCAGCTACCTATCTGGGTTTGATAACTCAGAAGCATCTCCCCTTGCGGGAAATCCCTCCACGGGTGGAGAGGAAGACCTGGAGGACGCTCCCCCTGCCTTTGAGGAAGGTGTCTCTACCACGATTGATGAATTGGTAAAGGTGAACCTTGGTAGAGAGGCAGATCCAAGACCCACATTTATCAGTGCATCCATGTCCCCCAAGGAGAAACAACAGTATGTAGACTTTCTCAAACAACACTGTGATGTGTTTGCCTGGAGTTACGGAGAGATTCCAGGACTAGATCCTCAAGTTTCCGTTCACCGCCTGGGCCTCCCATCAAACCATCGTGGGTTTAATCAGTCTCCCAAAAAGATTCATCCTTCTCACGGTGCCATGGTTGAGGACGAGGTTGATAAGATTATCAAAGAAAACTTTGTCAAGGAAGTCCAGTACCCCAAGTGTCTTTCCAACATTGTTCCAGTCAGGAAGAAGAACGGGCAGATCAGAGTCTTCATCGACTTCCACGATCTCAATCTCCACTGCCCAAAGGATGATTTTCCCCGTCCGGTGACCGAGTTATTGATTGATTCCACAACCGGGTTCCAAGCCCTCTTCTTCATGGATGGGTATTCCGGGTACAACCAGATCTGGATGGACCCCGAGGATGAGGATTCCACTACCTTTAGGTCTCCCCAAGGTACTTTTTGTTACCAGGTTATGCCATTCGGCCTAAAAAACGTAGGTGCCACTTATTAGCAGGCCAAGCATCGCATGTTCAAGCCAATTCTCGGGATGTTAGTGGAATGCTACGTGGATGATCTATTGGTCAAATCTTGTTAGTGCCAGGACCATCTAAAATACCTTGAGAAAGTGTTTGGATTCCTCTGTTCCCGCCAATTGAAGATGAAATCATTAAAGTGTGCCTTCGAGGTCACCTCTGGGAAGTTTCTTGGCTTTGTTATTAGATACCGGGGAACTGAGATCGACCCAGAGCAGATGAAGGCCATCAGATACATTCCTCCCCCGAGCAATATTCGGGAAAATCGAGGTCTCCAAGGCCACTTAGCCTATATACGACGATTCATCGAGAATCTGGCTGGAAAGTGTAAGCCCTTTTCCCGGCTGATGAAGAAATGCGCCACCTACGAATGGGATGAAGAGTGTCGGACCGCCTTCGAGGAAATCAAGAAGTATCTGCTCCAACCTCTGGTTCTGATGCCACCCATCTCTGGAAAGATGTTGGTCCTTTACGTGACCGCCCTGGAATGATCCCTCGGCGCACTTCTCACCCATAATAATAACGAGGGTATAGAGAAAAGTCTCCACTATCTCAGCTGCATGCTTCTTGATACGGAGATCAGATACTCCCCTATCAAAATGAGTTTCCTGGCGCTCGTGTTTTTCATACAGAGGTTGTGGAATTACTTACAACACCATGAGGTACAGTTGGTATCTTGTTTAGACCCAATAAAGTACATCCTGAACCGCCCCATGTTAACCGGCCGACTAGCACGGTGGGAGGTGATCCTCCAGCAGTTCGACATCAGGTTTGTGCCTCAGAAGGCCATCAAGGGAAAAGCATTGGCAGAATTCTTAGCAGCTCATCCAACCTCTGTAGATCAATTCCTGGACCTGGATTTTCCTAATGAGACGATCCTCTCAGTCGATCATGTCGTCTCATGCTGGAAAATTCACTTCGACGGTGCCTCCCGGAGCCCCAACGGTAGGAGGCTCAATGATCCTAAGATCAACAGAGTGGGTCTGGGTATCGTCTTCATCACCCTGGTGCAAGACGTCCTTCCATACTCATTCCTATTGTCAGAAGGCTGTACCAACAATGAGGCAGAGTACCAGGATCTTATCACCAGCCTTGAGTTGGACCTTGAGATCGATGTGCCCCATCTACATGTAAAAGGAGATTTTGAGCTGGTCATAAAGCAGGTAAATGATGACTATGTCATCAGAAAGCCGGAGCTTGTGCCATTGCTGGAGTGAACCCTCTGTCTAATGGACCAGTTCCCTTCTCGACCAGAGGTTTCGCATGTCCCTCGGTCACAGAACGGTCGAGCAGACTCTTTGGATGGCTTAGCTGCATCGCTCGCAGAACCCGAGCAAGATGATTTGATCATACATGTGGCACATTGGAGATTCATTTCCCCCACCACCCCAGAGGACAATGATGGCCTGTGGGTAAGTCATCTCACCATCATACCTTCTACGTCAGGGGTCCCAGGTTCATTAGAAGAAGTGGTTGAGGACACTCCCGACTGGAGGGCACCTTTTTTCGAGTATCTCCAAAATGGTTGCCTCCCCGACGATTGGGCCCAGCGCGAGCAAATCTGATGCCGTGCACTGCAATTTACCCTCCAGAGAAGTCTCAGTCTTGAGAAGGTCCTCTATAAACAGATATTCGATGGAGTTCTCCTCTGTTGTATTCATGGAGTTGAGATTTTTCAGGTTATTCAAGAGGTTCACGCCGGTTCCTGTGGTGCCCACCAAGCTGGGCCAAAGCTGTCCCATCAAATCCGGAGGTTGGGGTACTTCTGGCCCTCTATAATCCATGATTTTATTGAGTTTTCCGAGAGATTCCATGCATTCCATGTTCATGCTAACTTCCTGCATCGGCCACCAGAGCCTTTCCACTCCACCAAGTATTCTTGGCCATTTGCGGTGTGGGGACTCGATGTCATGGGACCATATCCACCGGCAACATCTCGCCAGTGTAGGTTCATCCTAACTACTACAAATTTCATCTCCAAGTGGGCAGAGGCAGTTCCACTTAAAGAGTTCAAGGCCCGTTCCATTGTCGACTTTGTGAGCTCCAATATCATCCACCGGTTTGGGGTCCCTCACGCTGTCCTCGCCGATAACGACACCAAAATCCGAGCGGCCAAGATGAAGAAGTTGTATGCCAAGTACAATATCCGTTCGAACCATACCTCTCTCTATCATGCACGGTAAAATGGAAGGATCAAGGCGTTCAAAAAAACCCTCTCTAACATTCTACAAAATATGGTTGGTCAGAACAAGAAGAGTTGTCCGGACAATCTCTCCAACGCCCTCTGGGTTTATCGGATGACAACTTGCAATTACACTCAAGTGACCCCATATTCCCTGGTGTATGGGGCTGAGGCCGCCCTACCCATTGAGATCCATCTACCACCGTTACGCACTGTAGTATATGACCATTAGGCGCTAGATAAGGTGGCTGAAATCCAAGTAGTTGAATTGGAAGCACTGGACGAGAACAGGCTTCGTGCCCTGCACAATCTGGAAAGGCATCAGAATAAGATAGCCAGAGCCTTCAACAAGAAGGTTCGCCTTCTCTCTTTTCTGTAGGGCGACCTAGTGTTGGTCCTTCGAGCGCCAATGATCCACGGTAGGAAACCGCCCATGCTAGAGCCTAAATGGGAAGGACCTTACGCCATCCTTAAAGTTTACCCCAACAGAGCATACTACTTGGTGACCACGGATGGTGTGCGCGTAACTCCTCCCACCAACACTAACTTCCTCAAGAGGTACTTTTCATAAGCATCATTGGTCTGACACGACATTAAACTGTACGGTCCCGCATGACCCTAAACTATATGTTACGGTCCCGCACGACCCTAAACTGCATGATACGGTCCCGCACGACCCTAAACTTCATGTTACGGTCCTGCACGGCCCTAAACTGCATGTTACGGTCCCGCATGACCCTAAACTGCATGTTACGGTCCCCCACGACCCTAAACTGCATGTTACGGTCCCGCACGACCCTAAACTGCACGTTACGGTCCTGCAAAATCCTAAACTGCATGTTAAGGTCCCGCACGACCCTAAACTGCATCTTGAGGTCCCGCACGACCCTAAACTACATATTACGGTCCCGCACGACCCTAAACTCCACCATTGTCCTGCAAGATGATAAATTGAAAAATGGTCCGAGATCTATGACCTTAAACTAATATCTCCCCCCGTCCTTAATGTAAAACGTTAAACCGTAAGCCGGTCAGGCCTCCCTGACCGAGGCATAACCTTAGGCCCCTTGGCCTCTTCAGGCCCCTGGCCTCCGTCCTTACTGTAAGACGTTAAACTGAAATTCGGTCAGGCCTCCTTGACCGAGGCTCAGCCTCAGGCCCCTTGGCCTTCATCGACTCAGGCTCTCTTATGGGATTGTACGGTGTGGTGCAGGACACGTCCTCATTCACATCGGGTTACCTACCGTACCATACATATCCCCAAATGAGATGCATCTCGTCCAGCACAACATTAAACTGCACTTCAAGAACTACGTATGGCTTGATTCCCATCCTAATGGGATACGTAGGAACGCTCGGATGCTTCATCTTGAGCCCAGCCCTGAGTTCTTCTCTTTCACTATCCCCCCTTGGGTATAGTTTACTCGGAGGATCCTTGCATGACGAGGAGTAGGCTTCCATAGCCCCGCTCATACAAGGATTATAAGGGTCGCACCATGTTCCCACTCCCGTTCTTCTATCCTCCCACGTCCTGACCGCATGACGTTAAACTGCATGGCCTTCAAAAACTACATATGGCTTGATTCCCATCCAAATGGGATACGTAGGAATGCCCAGACATTTCTTCTTTTGTCCCAGCCCAAAATCCAAAATCTTCCACTCGGGTCAAGAAATATGGTAGGGTGCACACTTTTTCCCCAACTCACGTTGAACAAGCCTCAAACCAGCTACACGTCCCCCTTGGAGATGTTTTCCTCTTCCGTGGATGGGTACAACTATGCTCCACCCACTCCTTGATTGGGATTCCGTCACTTTCCTCACCTGGAGGGACCCTCAAGAACGGCCTGGATACCATGCCCAAGGGATCTCCTACCGATACGGGCCAATGCCCCCGAGGGTTTCTGAGCAACAAGATGATAAAAGTACTGCATTGTGAATTTGGTCAACGGTCGATGCTCATTTGTTGCTCCCATATCAGGTCACCATAAGGACACTGTGTTTCCAACATGGTCAACAGTGTCCTGGATCTTCGGGTCCACCCCGAGATGTCCCAAACATCTAGTGCAATGATTCGTTCTTCCTTATCCCGAAGAGAAAAACTTCCCTCCAGGTGGTGCCAGCGGTCAGCCCCACGACCCTGAATCTCCTATAAGGGATATATGACGGGGTAAAGGATTAAGTCCTCATTCACGCTGGGTTAATTGCCATGCCGTGCACATCCCCGGATGAGATACAATTATCTCTTTCCTCGTCCTCATGTAAGATGTTAAACTGCAAACTAGTCGGGCCTTCCTGACCGATGCCTAACCTTAGGCCCCTTGGCCTTCTCAGGCCCTAGCCCAAGTTCTTACCCAGAGTGTGTGGTGTGGTGATAGATTATGTCCAAATTCACGTCAGTTTGTTCTCCATACCACACACCTCCTCCGTATAGGGGTTACTATTCCCTGACCATCGTCCTTACTGCACGACATTAAACTGGGAGTAGGCCAGGCCTTCCTGACCAGAACCCAACTACCAGGCCATGTGGCCTTTTCGGGCCCCCTGGCCCGGATGCTTTCCTACGAGATTGTGCGGAGTGGTGTGGGGTTATCTCCTCATTATTTTCTATTCCACACATGCCCTCGATTGGTTATCCTTCCCCTTGGTTAACTTCTATAACTACGTGTGGCTTGATTCCCATCCTTATGGGATACGTAGGATCACCTGAATGTCTAAGATTTGGGTCTAACCCCACCTATCGAAAATCTTCATCCCACCTTGGCCCCTTGGCCTACCCTTTCTCCATAAGGGGAGTATATGGTGTGGCATAGGATTATGTCCTCATTCACGATGGTCTTGTAAGGACCACGCCATGTACCTATGCCTCCCGAGCTGTTTATTCGACCCTATTCAGAGGTTCACCAATGTGCCTAGAGGTACTCTGGTTTATTTCCTGTAATGTCGGACTTTACTCAGAGACGTCCGCACCCACTTTTTAGGCTTTGTGTATCCATCCATCAGGGCTTCCATCATCTTTTACACCCAGAGGGACCCCCAAGAATGGCCTGGATACAACTCCCAAGGGCTCTCCTACCGTTACGGGCCAATACCCCAGAGGGTTTTGGACAAAAAATCGATAAAAATCCCGCATTGAGAATATGGTCAGCAGTCGATGCTCGTTTTTGTTCCCACCTCAGGCTAACACGATATGGAGACTATTTTCCGCCATGGTTAATGGTAATCCTCTATCTCCATGCCAACCCCATTAAGCCCAAAATATCGGTTACACGATTCACATCCTTCTCCATTCTCATCGCATCTAAGTGAAGTTTCAAAATTCATGGTACTATTCCTCCGTGTACATCTGTGTGTTGGGGGAAAAAGCCGTTTCAAAGGTGTCCTTCAGGGTTCTTCACCAAATTCCACTCGATGGATGTTTTAGGTATAGCAATAGGGATCTTCCCCCCTTGTTTCCCACACTAAGTTTAACTCACATGGGATTAGGGATAGGGTCGAGGTCTACGCTTACCTGGAAAGTTGTCATCCACCCTTGGTCCGAACTCTAAGACCATAAACAAAGATCTCCTCAAAACTACATTCATCTTGATTACCATCCTCATGGTATACGTATGACCGCCCAAACGTCTCATTTTCGGGTCCAGCTCATTTGGGAGCTAGTCTCTCCCCCATTACCTTTCACCTCTATGTGGGCCCCTCGGCCTGAGGTTCCTCTCTCGGGACTGCGTACGGTATAACGTGGGATTATGTCCCCATTCACACTTTTTATGCCGCACGACACCATACACATTCTACGCCTAGCATCGTCTCTGCTACATCTACGCTGTATGACGTTAAAATGCATGCATGGTCCTATCACACGACCCTAAACTGTGACATTATCGTCATAGCAACATGAAAAAAAATGGAACTGCATTGTGATGACCTCATTGTAGAGGACATCACATTGGGTATTGGTCATGTGCCATACCATTTGTAAACGCCTATCACGGCTTGATTCTTGTGGCGACACCAGGGCCTGCTACTATAGGCCTGCCGCTTCACAAAAAAAACCACTCACCTTAAAGGACAAACAAGATATATCAAATTCTGCTTCTTTTAGTGCAAGGGACACACCCGCACTTCCCTTTTTCCCTGGCACTGGTACCTTACCGTGCCACCCTTTCAGAACTACGTACGACTTGATTCTCATCCTCATGAGATACGTAGGATCGCCCGGGCACTTCCCCGCATGCCCAGCCTAACCGTCATGTTCAGTCCCTCGACTCGAGCATTTCCCCAGAGAACACATGGTAAGTAGGGATTAGGTCCTCATTCACGTCGGGTTTTGTAACCACCTTTCCATTTGTCCCCTTCTCCCCTTACCCATTCATGGTCTGAGTTCTAATAAGTTAAACTACGACTCTCTCAAGAACTACGTGCAGCTTGATCCCCATCCTCATGGGGTATGTAGGAAAAAATTTGAATTTTTCTTTAGGCCCAGCTCAACTCTCATTTATGGTCCCTCGACCTAAAAATGTCCGACAAGCACATGGTGGTCGGAACCCCCGGTTCCCATTCAGGTCAGGTGTCTGAGTTACCCCACCGTGTGCCTCCTGTGTTTCCTCCAGCCCTTGGTCTGAATTCTATGACACTAAACTAAGATCTCTATATGGGAAAATACTATTCACCCTCTATCTAATACGTCACGTTGTCGTATTCTGATGTTTATTGACAAAGAGCCCGAAGTGTGGGATTTTCATGGGGACATTCCCCTCATCCCATGACCAAGCTTTGTGAGCTCGCTATTTGGATCCTCATCCTCTTCTACATCCAAAAGGACCCTTGGACGACATGGATTCTAGGCTTAACAGCTCTCCATAGATACTGGACCTAAGGGCCCACCAATTGTTTCGGGCCAACATCCCTACGGATCTCTGACAACATTTGTGACATGGTTCCGTGTTCCGAACATGGTCAACGATCGACCCTCACTTGTCTGTCCCCATTCTAGGCTAACACAATATGGGTTCCACGTTTCCACCATGGCTAACGGTTATCCTCTATCGTCACGCCACCATCATTGTGATCCAAATTTCGAGCGTCATGATTCACACATTTCCACTTCCTCATATTCAAGTGGAATTCCAACATGCTCGGCTCTATCTCTTTGCACATCTAGGTGCGCCACATGGTCGTGTTAGTATTAAGGGACCGGTATTCCCCAAGCATACCCTCACCCTTACCTTCCCACTTTCTCTGTTGGGAAAGTCCCACCACTACTTCTTGTTTCGCACACCGAGCATGACTCACATGGGCTTAGTAGTTGTGGCAGGATGTGTACCAACACGGCCAGGCTTCTCATCGTCCCGCATGACGTTAAACTGTGCTTTCAGAACTACGTATGGATTGATTCCCATCCTCATGGGATACGTAGAGATTCCTTGGTATTTTTCCTAGGGTCCAGCCCATAGGAACCATTAATCCTATTCTTCCCCTTTCCATCCCCTTGGCCAGACCCCTCGTAGAGGACCATGTAACTATGATTCTACACTGAACAAGTTCAAGATGCCCCAGGATCCTGTTGGGAGGCAACATACCCCCTCGCCAGAGAGGCCCTGTCCCAATGAAGGGTGGATCCGCAATCAAAACGATGCGCTCATCTGGAGTACTCCCACCACGGTGGTGTAGTTACATGAGTGTCGGATTCTGTTCGGACAAACCATCACTCCATATTCCACGCTTTTCATGCCCCTTATTCGGACCCTAGACCCCTTTCATGTCTGAGGGGACCCCCTAATGGCCCGGTCTCATGCCGCATTGGCTCACCTACCATCCAGGGATAACGTCCCGGAAGACTGGTCATGTTTGGAAGGACCCCCTAACAGTGTGGGTGCTAGACCTAGGGTCCACCTACTATCCTGGGTTAACGTCCCAAAGGATTGATCAACAACATTGGTGACATGGTCCTATGTTTCGAACATGGTCAACGGTAGGCCCTCATTTGTTGTCCCCATATCAGGCTAACGCAGTAAGGATATCGTTTCTCCGCCACGGTTAATGTTTATCCCTTATTGTCACGCCATCCCACAGTGTTCCGAATCTTGGGTATCATGATCCACACTTCCCATTTCCATCTATTTGGACAGATTTTAGCACCCCTAGCATTGCACCATTCGTGCATAAGAGAACTCTAAAGAAATGGTAATTCGGCTATTCTGAGAACTTCCTTCTCCGGCCAGGCCTCTCCCATCATCTGGAAAGCTGGACTGGTTTTCTAAACCACGGATGCCCGAAGCTTGTTTTCCACTCCCATGTTGGGTGGGACGATGAGGCAAATATCTCTTGTTTCTCACATCGGTCTTGACCTACGTGAGCTTGGGGAATTGTCACCAGATGTCCCGAAAACATTGTAGGGATGTAATGAACCAATGAAAACAGTGGAAATCGTGCGTGCTACGAAAATCAAAAGAAGAAAAATTGAAGCACGAAAGTACCATTAAAAGGTTTTTAATTTGTTACAGTACCCGAGGGTCGAATCCCCCCATGGAAGTGTTGACCCCATCAAAAGAGTGTTACAGCTCTTCCACCCTTCATCTTGTGGCATCCAAGAATTGCTGCTGCTGACTCAGCTCCTGCTCCTCCTCAGCAGCGGTAGGGCGCAGTTCGTCAGCCTTGGCCCTGACCCTCTCTATGCCAGCCTGAATGGAATCCCTCTTTCCAGAAGCCTACCTCATATTCTCTTCTTCCTCTTCCAGATGGGCCTTCAATCTTGAGACCAGCTCAGATTGTGTATTAAGAGAGGCTGAGTTCTCATCCGCCCGGGCCTGCAGCTATTGGACTTCACTTTCAGCCTTCTGGAGCTTCTTGATGTTTTTCGCCTTCCTCCCCTGCCAGCCCACACTGAGCCTGTGATCATACTCCCGGATCTTCTCGGTCATGTGATCGCAGATTAGCACATGATGACGTTGGGAATCCACTCCCCCAACGCACAGTTCGCGTAGCCGCGAGAAAAGTCTATACATTCGTCCAGCCATAACGCTTGGGGGGTGTCCTTGATGAAGCGCGTGATTATCTTCCACTATCGGTGGCGGACTATGATGCTGTCTTCTTCCTCAGAGGCCATTCCATCCCAGTCTGTGCGATTGGTAGGCTCGTATGTAGGATACGCTCACAGGAAGTCCTTGGCAGGATCTGTATCTGGCATTGAATCCAGTGTGACATCTGGCGCCGGAGCAGGCGTGACAGGACTTGGGTCGGCCGGTTGATCCTCTTCATCGGATTCCACCTCAATAACCTTGGGCACGACCCTGCTGGTGGTCCCGCCAATGATGTTATGTGTTGCAGCTCGAGAAGATGGGGGAACTATCTCCACCATCACCAGCATGCCCCTTGGAGGGATGCCACCAGACATCCCGACTAGCCTTGCCGCAGCAGCCCATGCCAGTCGGAGAACTGTACGATAAAGAGGGACATAAACGTTAGTTGGCGCAACCTACATTTGACAGTAATGAATCCAGTAGAGGAGACTTATGGAGATCAAACTCCTGGTGTTTCTCTTGAGTCGATGCTGATGGGACCCCGGGGCATGGCCCTCCATATACTGTTGGAGGGACTGGAGATCCTGGAGGAGCCGCCTCAGGTGCTCTGGCCCCACCAAACACAGAACTGGACACAGCCATAGGCGCGGGTTCTGAAGGTCCTACATCGTCACCCGCCAAGGGGCGAGAGCGAGGCCTGCGTACAAGTTCCTCCTGCATGGTTCAAACATCAGTGACAAATCCGTGACGACCCTATAACAGACCATAAGGAAAGAAGTTCAGAATGCTACCTCGGGAGCCACTGTGAAATCATCAGAATCTGAGTCTTGGTATCCATCTTCTCCCTCCTCCAACGGTCTCCCTCCGCTAGCCTCATCCTCTCGAGAGGAGTCCTCTGATTCTTCCGGCAGGGGATATCGCTCCCTCAGATCGGAAGCTGACAGCTGTGGGGGAACCGTCCGATCCAGCAGTACCCTCACCCGGTCTGTCATTGGGCGTGAGACACCACTCGAGTGAACGTAGTCCTCCAACTCGTCCAAGTATTGCTCCTCCTCTGCCGGAGACGCCCTGAAACCATCCCGGACTGGGACAATTCCCGATAACTCCATCCCGAGGTGATTCAAGTGTGCCCACATCTCGGGTGGACTGAGGAATTTCCAGTTGACATCCCAAATGTCCCAGGCCTCTAGGAATATGGCATCCTCTTCCACGTCGATATGACGCAGCCACTTCCCCGGATCCTGAGTGGATATACTACGAAATCCCCTTGGATGCCACCTCTTCGGATGGACCTTCTCTTCCAGAATCATCGGATCCGCTGCAGCTGCCACACCCACAGCCGGTGCGGGCCTCACCGCCATGGTAGCCCCGCCACTGCGAGAGGCCCTTGGTTCCCTCTGGCCCCGACCTTGAGAAAGGGGAGGCCCGCTGTCACCAAATCGAACGGTTGGCTGCCTTAGCATCTCCCCCGGATAAGCGGCCTCCCAACTGATGGCATAATCCCTCACCAATCCGAAAGCGGCGGTGGATGGAGGCAATGCAATTCGCATCTTCCAGTCTTCCCGTGTGAACATGAGCCACAGCTGCCACATCACACACGGGTGCTCCTCGTGACGCACCTCCCAGTAGACCTGTGGGGCCAGCCGCTGGATGCACCAGAACTACCTCACAAACCGATGCGGGGTGTATGGTTCACAGAGCGGCTCACGATCCACTCGCGCCACCAAAACTCCACCTCGAAAGGCCAGGAGATAAACTCGGTGTTCTTCCATCCCCTGCCTGTCATCTGTGAGTACCCTCGTCGACAATGGAAATGGGTGGAATATGAACTCATCCACCCTCCACACTCGATTCAGCACCATCGGTATAGTTAGTTTGAATGGGAAGCTCTCGACCGCATTCAGAATGGAAGGGCGGATGTTTGATCCCGAAAGCGAGACAGGGTTTGGATACTCATAAATCTCCCTGATGTGCACTGCAATCTACCCATATAGAAGGTGGAAGGGCCCGCATATCCTTGGTGGCTTCTTTCCCCCGCTAACATGCTGCAACATCCTGTACAACTTGGCGAGCATTGGAATCCCTAGATTTGGCCCACTGCCCCATGGCCAGCATAGACGCCATGATGAATGAGCCGAGCCACACCCCCATGCTGGTATCTCTCACTGGTAGGATCCAACCACAGATAAGGGCCGCGATGAACACTGCCAACCTGACTATCGGCTGCGGTTCAGTGCTGACACTGAAACCCCAAGTCTTCTATTGGTTGTCCTCTAAGACCCGCCAATACGAGTGCTCCTTGCCCCATTGAGCCACCTTCGGACAAGTTCGAGGACTCAGAGGGAACTCTCGATTCTCTGGGAAGTTCAGGAACCCCTTGAACCACTTTTTAAAGTGGAAATCCCTTACTGCCTCCTTGTCCTCTCCAGGGACCAGTGCCATCGTCGCCGATGCCAGTCATGGCATCTTCTCTATATCCTCCCACACGCTCATGACGGGGAGGAACTCATCATACATGGACCCCATGTTCGGAACCCCCGAAATCTAGTGGACATCCCACATGCTGATTCCCACCTCCCCATGGTACAGGTGAAAAGTATTGGTCCAAGATGAACATTTGCTCAGCAGCTCCGATATCAGCTGTTTCGGTTGGTAAATGTGGAATTGGGAGGCCCATTCTGCCTCATACAAACCCACTCTCCTCATCTCGTCCCCAAACCCATAGCATGAGGCGCCTACCCAGTATGCCCATGCCTAGTCATTGGTGAAGGTTCCGCCCTAGCGCATGTCCCACTCATCGGACCACCCCTTCGTCGAATCCTGCAAAGCCGCCTTCATCATAGTGTGGTACAGAGGAGGAGATGTCTCCGGTTGCAGTGGCACCCCATCAATATTGTTAAATGGTTGTAGAGAAAGTCGGCGGTGATGGGTGTGAAGTCCTCCGGCACAAGACCATTGGCCACCCTGAACCACTGGCGCTGGCATGGCGTGCTCCTGAACCAGCAAGCTGGTTCGTCCCTACTTGCCTCAGGGATGAAGACATCATCCTTCAACCCAAATCCATACAAAGGCAACTTCTTGCACTGCGGGTAGTTCTTATGACTCTTTGATAGCAGTGATGTCAAAGATTTATGGTTCGAGTGACTTCAGACCATCTCTCCAAGGCCCATACAGTTAGCCATCTCATACCTCCAAGCGGCGTCTGCATGCACCCCCCAACACAGCTTCTCTATGGGCCATTTCGATTTCGGAACTCGAAAAAAATTTCAGGTCGGGTCGTGAAGGTTGCTCGCAAAGAGCTCTCGCGAAGCTCAGACGCAAAACCAAGTAGTGAAGCCTGGACTAGGCCGGCAAATAGAAGTTCACTGGGTGCGGTCGTGGAGTCAAAGACTCGTGGTTCTCCGCAAAGCTTGATTTGCGGAGAGCAGACGTGGAGTACGCAGAGCTTTGCGAAGTTGAGAGCGCAAAAGGAAAAAAGTTGTGAGAAGACAAAAGATAGGTCAGCCTCTATTTATAGGTAGCAAAACCGAAGCTTCGCAGCGCATCCCGCCCGTGCGGAGCTTGGCGGCGCGTTCGGACAGTGTGGCCATTGGCCGCCCCACACGCCCTCTTCGTGGGGTCGCTTCGCGAACCACCGATAATTTTGGCGATTTTCCCTCAGACTTCGACCCTTCATCCATCCGAAACTCAAAGTATGAGGGGGGGGGGGAATTTTTTGGCGCCAAAATATTGGACTACAAAAGAAGAAAGAATAGAAGCCCGCGCGCTGCCCCACGAATCGAAGCCGCGGAGCGCACCCCATCAAACACTGCCGCCGTGAAGCTCTGGAGGCGGTAATGCTCCGCGAACGGCCTGACGTTCGTGAGCTCTCCGCAAAGCTCCGGAGGAGGTAACGCTCCGCGAATGGCCTAAAGTTCGAGAGCCTGCCGCGAAGCTCCAGAGGCGGTAACGCTCCGTGAACGTCCTGACGTTCGTGAGCCTGCCGCGAAGCTCCCGAGGCGGTAACGCTCCGCGAATGGCCTGACGTTCGTGAGACCGCCGCGAAGCACCCTCCACCCCTTCGTGCCACGTGAGCTCTGCTTCACGGCACCCCTTGCCTATAAATACTGGGCTCCCCCTGAGTCTAGGGGAGGACGATCCGACCTTTCGGCTTCTCAGCTCCGGAATCGCGAAGCACCCTTCGCCCCCGGGAATCATGAGCTCTGCGAGGTACTTCTACTTTGCGAGATGCCTTCACCTTGTCTCGTCTTGAGCCCCACTACCTAGAGGAATGGCCTTCGTGAATCCTAAGGGAATTCACGAAGGAAGTGGATTCCCAAGGGATCCCGGGAAGCTGCGGAGCATTTATGCTTCACAAAACACTCATCCTGTACTAGTGATCCACATGCCAAGGCAGGGTCGTTGTACATCGCGAAGCACACGACTTCACAACACCTTGCTTCACGAGGCACCTCTGCTTCGCGAGGAAGTGCTCTACAAATACTATTCCACTTCAAGAAGCACCTCCCATTCACAACCCTGCCCCATGCTAAGTCCAAGGCACTCCACTTCACGAAGCATACTCCTTTTCTTGGAAATTCCTCTTCCCGTGTGACCCTCCAGGTTTGCACGATGTGATTTCAAAGACCCATGGAAAACACCACCCGCAGCATTGCTTCGCCTAATTCTTCTTCACATAGGCACACTAATAGCTATTGCTTCTTCGCATAGCCATGCTAACGTGGACCCCTCAATGTCTCACTCCATGACCCCGCTTTACCATGGCCTTTCCAGTACCTTCCCTCACCCAAGGAGCAGAGGGTACCGGTCATGTAAGTCCTAGGGGTGAGGAGTAAACCCACCACGTCCGAGCCGCTAGACGTTAAACTGCCAAGCAGCTCTCCCTCAACACGTGATGTTAAACTATGATCAGACCTTGTGCCTTGCACGTGGGGTCCCCTCGGCTCGGACATTCTTTACGCCGCTCGTCTCAACGGGAATGAAATCACCCTCACAAGGGATTATATCCTCCTTCTCAGAGTAGCGTATGTCCACGGGAGAAGGGCAACCACCATGGTATTAACCCCCAAGCCTCTCTTGCGGAAGGTAGCACCCATCCACCTCCGTACTTCCCCACTACCAAGGCCAGTGGAGGGTGCGATTGGGAACGAGGAACCTTCCATCTTTGGTCCCAAATCCCTCTCCCTATACACTTTTTTGCACTTCAGGCCTCCATCCTAGAGTAAGTCCCAGTACCGTGGGCTGCCCAACACATAAGCCCCTCTTCGTTTCCCACTAACGCGTCCTTCACGATGTGATCTTCAGGTCCCTGCAACCTCTCGTTTTTCACACCGAGAATGACTCACGTGGGATTAGAGTGAGCACCATCCCTGACCCCCACCTTAAGAAAACTACGGGGACTTTGATCCATGCCAATTCATGGTACGTAGGAAGCCTCCACGAGGTTCAAGCCCACCACTAGGTCATTTCTTCACATCGAGTTCCACCCCCGTCTAGCATGACGTTAAAATGTATGCCCCGTCCAGCATGACTTTAAGCTGCACATCCATTTTAACTACGAGGTCTTTGATCCATGTCAAGGCATGGTACGTAGGAAGCCTCTATGAGGTTCAAGACCACCACCCGTTGTTTATTCACATCAGGGTTTATCCTTGTCCCGCATGACATTAAACTGAATCCTAGTCCAGCAGTAAGCCGTTGTGACCTCACCTAAACTACGTGGACTTTGATCCATGCCAAGGCATGGTATGTAGGAAGCCTCATGAGGTTCAATCCCCTGCACATTTGGACCCCCCGGGTTCACTTCCACATCGGTTCGCCAAAAAAACCCAACCTGAACTACATGGTCTTTGATCCATGTCAAGGCATGGTACGTAGGACACCTCCCTGAGGTTCAATCCCATCACCCGTTGGTCATTCTGACCTCCTTCACGTCGGTTCACCAACACCTAGGTAGCCTAGTGCGTAAGCCCCACATCATCTGGACCAAGGTCTCTTTTCTTTCACGTCGGTCCACCGACACCCACCATTCATGCTCGAACTATGAGGACTTTGATCCATATTATGGTATGGTACGTAGGAAGCCTCCATGAGGTTTGATCCCATCACCCAGTCATTCCGACCCCATTCACGTCAGTTCACCCCGTCCCGCATGACGTTAAACTTTGACCCACATACCATCTGAACTACAAGGACTTTGATTCATGTCAAGGAACGGTACATAGAAAGCCTTACTGAGGTTCAAGCCCAACATTACTGTTTCCCTTGCGATGATCCCATTTCATTCTCCCTATACTTCATCCATCCACACATCCATCATCCACCCTGATTCTTACCCGGGCCGCCACATCCCGGTGGGATCATGCCACTCTACTCCCCTCCATAACGTCCGGGAAGCCGCCCACGAGCTGATCCCAACATTGACACCCCTTCAAGGGAAATTCATCAATCTGATCCACTCCAGCTAGTGTTTTGATCAGGCCGATCCATCTTCGTTGGACGTTAAACTTGCGGCCTACCTCGTGATAAACATGAGATGCCTGAGGAAAACCTCAAATGGAACGCCTTTGGCGTAACCGTCTCTGCTGGATGTTAAACCTACGGAATACCCAGTGTTAAACATGGGAAGATGAGGAAAACCTCAGATACATGCCTGTGGCATATGATTCCCCATGCTCTATGTGGGATTCCTCGGGCTTCCGTGCCCTCGAGAAGCCCTATGACAAGGGAAAAAAGACAGACACACCAATTCCCTAGAGTTCAGACATGCTACTGATGCCTCGACGTGACTACTCCCCCGAATGAAAGTTGCTGCCCTGAACGGACCCTTTGAAATGTCCTGATAGAAGCAGTTTAATTAACTGGATTTCATGAAAACATGGCAATGGGAAGAGTTTCACGAACAACGTATTAAATCTATGAGGGAGACCTGGACTAGGTGATGAGTTCTGAGGAGGAATCCATGGAAGGAAGAATCGACATCCCATCATCCCAGTTTCGATCAAGGAGAAAACGCCCTTGAACAAGGAATGGATGTCGCCTGCCTTTGGAAAGCGGGAATGCGGGGCAATAGATGCGTGTCCTCCGTAGACGGATGCGTGCGACCCGACGTAAAAGCATCGGAAATAGTTATCCTATCGATAATTTCCATCATGCTATATTTTGATGTGTTTTTATGATGTAGGTTTTGAAAATGATAAATAGATTATATTAAAGTTGTTTGGAAACTATTTTTTGTTGAATTTTTGTATAAACCATAAAAAAGTGTGAATTTTATTATTTTGATATAAATTGTTAAAATGTATTTCATGCCTTAAATTTTATTAAATGATTATATATTTTTATTCATTCCTACTTTATAAATTCCTGTGAAATAATTGATTTTCATCTTATGACATAAACTATATAAACTTATTTTCATTTCATGTGTTTCAAGAAATCAGTATAGTTGGTTTATTTTAATAAAGACCATTTATGAAAGGCTTTATATTATTTTCTAAAAATAGTCAAGACCTTATTTTGAAGTAATATATTTTAAACTAGACTGAAAATTCTTCATTGATTAATGGTTTGGAATTTGGAAAGCAAGGTGGTGGCTTATTTGAAATTTTTTTGCTCATGCCTATTTTATATTTTAGTTTTTGTTACATGTTTAGGATCCTGAATGAACATATATCATTTATTGTTTTAGGGATTTGAGTTCAGTCAGTTATATTTTGTACATTCATCATGTTGTTCTTCTTTTTTGATTTGGTAGGACTTTCCATTTTCTTTTTTATAATTTCTAGTGTCTGTACCTTTATATGATTTACCTTGGTTAATTAGGATTTTATTTATTTCTATAGAGTGAGGGTAATGATATCTAATAGTGGTCAAATAAAAGGTATCTACCAGTGACTTTATGCCATTACACATGTAGGGGAGAGAGACTAAGGGTAAGTAGAGGGATTGTTAGTTTACACTCCTTTATTACTTTATTCAGTATTTTTTATATATATTATTTTTCATGGAATTTTGATATACGCATGAGTCAATCCAGATTTTTTTTGATTTCTATTCTCACTTTAACTTTTATTATTAGGTGAAACTGTTCTTAAGTGTATCCATGTGATGCCTAGGCACTCAATACTAGCCCATGTGGATCAATAACACCCTTTAGGATAATGGAAGATCAGTTTGGGTGAAATTTTGGATAACATCCCAAATCATTTCATTAAAAATAAAATCAATGTATTTTTGGACTTATTATTTTGGGAGTTTGGTTGATTGGAGAAAGGGTATTCGGGAAACAAGAGGTAGTTCATGGGATGGTTCTTGATCACCACCACCTATAATGAAACTTGGGTTTCCATTGGAAATAACATCCTATTACTAGTATTCTAGTAATACATGAACCTTATTTTGTTTATTCTTTGGTTTGGACTTGTTTATGGTTGTTTCGGGTGAAGGTTGGAATTTTTATGAAAGATCATTGGGTTGTGCATGATTGGCATATGGTTTTCCAAAAGTGTGTTCCCTCTTAGTGAAAAACATGAAACCCAAGAATGTGAGGGTTTTTACGGTTTGACAAACCATGCACCCCCAAAGTAGAAACTGTGCACCCCAATGAAGGGACCCACGGTTAGGGTGGACGGTTGGTCTAACCATGCAGTCCTTCTTAGATAACCTTGTAAAAGATATAATTTTATTTCGAAAAATGTTATTTTTTTTCAAACCCCCGCTTAATCTCATGCTCAACCAAAATTCAACCAAAATAAATTTATTAGGGTTTGAAGGCTCTCAAGAACCAATCTTGGCTTCTCAAAACTCATTTATTGGCGGATCAAAGTGTTGTATGTCTCATTAGATCCATCTTTAGTAAGTGAATATCCTCATATGTGTTCTATCATACCCTCTCTTATATCCTTGTTATAGATTATTAGATCATCATGTTTCTGATATATCTAAACTCTATTTCTTTTAATATTGATTATACATTTTATTTCTAGATATCTGTTTCCCTCATTCTTCATTAAAAAACCCTATTGTGGGTGTTGTTTGTTGTGATATAAAAGATAAACCTAGGTGGTTCTGTTTGAGATTGGCAATTTTATTAAACCATGAATTGTTTGTTTATTGAAAATCAATTCAATTGATATATGAAAACCCAATTTGATGCGAATTGGAATCAGAATTTGATATGGTATATATTTTGGGGAAACCCCTAATACCAATGGAACTGGAATTTGGGATGTGTTTTGAAATTTATTAAATTTGTGAAATTATTTGAGAAATGATTTTAGAAAATTTCATAAATTGATTTGATAAAAAACTATGATTGGTTTTTATTTAAAAGGGATGAAATAATGAAAAACCCATGTTTTGGTTTTGAAATTGATTTGGTATATTGAAATTTAAAATTGGGAAATTGAATTTTAAATGATGATTTCATTTGAAATGATATGATTTCACCATTCTTGATAGATTAATTGAGAACATGCCATCTAGGTTACTTAGTTGGATATTTTGGATGGGAATTATAGGATGGTAATTCCATAGAAATGTATTGATGATCAAAACACCAACAAAAACATAGTTAGAAAGATATTATTCCTAATGTGATATTGATAAGTCCAATTCATCATGAGCCTGAGTGATGTGTGTACACATATTTCCATGATCAATGATATAAGATGTGTGGCGATCCTATAACCAGGAACTATAATACCATAGAGAAGATTTCCATGGTGATCGTTATGATTATTTTGATATATATTCAATTTTTTATGAAACTTCATTATTCATTATAGTTGATTTATATAAACCATTTTTTATAAAAAAAATTATTTGAGATAGGTTTGAAGTTTTTTCATTCATTTTCAAATGAAAGAATGTTTTGTTTTAAACATGAAAATGTATTTCCTTAACTTATTTTATTTAAATTGAATGAATGATTTATTTTACTGTTATGGAATATTTTTATGGAACACATGGTGAGACCCTACTAGGATTTTTAGTTCACACCCTACCTTTTCCCTTGGGTGTTTGAAGATTTCCTTTTATAATGTATGAGAAAAGAGAAATATCCTCTTAGAGGAGGTGGATGTTCTTTATCCTTTGGGGTTTGGAGTGATGGTTCCTTTGGGATGTTTAAGTTTTATCTTTTTATTTTTTATGTACTTTGATGATGTACTATAGCATCCCGTATTTTTATAACATAACTTTTCATTCCATTACACGGAACTGAGGATCTTTAAGGTTTAGTGTCTTGGAAACAAGGAACGTAAAACATGAAACAAAAAAAAACATTCTTCTTAAACACTTGAAAGGCTTCTCCTCATGTTCACCCTAGGCTCATTACTGCATCTCATAACCTGGGGACATACATCAAAAGGAAGGGTGAGCAGAAGGCCCAGCAAGGGAAACAAGTGAAACATTTTACATATGAACTTGAGATACATCAATAAAGTCATGAAAAGAACTTTAATGCATGAAAATGAAATCATGAGGCATATCATAATAAAAATAAAACTTTTTCATAACTTGAAGATGTGGCTGAAACATTTAATATTGACAATCGTTTCATTTCACCAAGGTCCATCCCCAAGGTTTCGTTAAAAATTACCAAGGTTTTTCACCAAGGCATCGTTAAAATTGTAATCTCTAGTGGTTACATCATTACCCAATGCATTGGAGCGCTATCAGGGCGCACCCTTAAATTTGCCTTTATTATCATGTGAGCCACATATATCATCATCAAACATTTCATAAATAACCCACATAGCATAAAATAAATGGGTTTCATTTCATAATCATAACGTTTTAAAAACTGCTTTAAAGACATGATCTTTACGTCACTTTAAAACCCACAGAAAAGGAAGGTGGGTCTCATGTATGTAAATCCCAGAATTTAAAATAGAACATTTTGGTATATATGTGAATACCCCTTTAGAAGAAAGAGCTTTGAGTATTCACTTAATAATATAAAATAACTTTAGAAAAAGAGAGAGACATTTTGAGATGGAAATTCTACAGCATAACGACTATGTTATGAGGTTTTAGAAGACATTAAAAAGAGAGGGAAA